>JAWNOY010000222.1:0-1272242 GCA_035045545.1 Drosophila gaucha
ATGTAATCGATTCCAAAAAAAAACATCGTGAAATTTTCATTCCCCTAATACTTGTATTTATTGGCATATTTCCGAATAATATATCGTTTTCGATACGTACAGTCGAGAATTTTCGATTAGCATTCAAAAGCTTCAATTCTGGAGTTTTTGCATTTCTGACAAAAAATGTGATGTAACCCCTTATCATTTTTGTCAAAATCGGGTCGATGCAAAAAATCAACATTTTCTGAATTTTGCATGGCTGTAAGAAGAGTATTTTTTATCCGATTTTCAAATGGAATATGTCATTAGACGCGTTTTGATTCGAATAATCGATTTGTAATTATCAATTTTCCATGATATTTCCAAGTTTTGGTAAAATCGATTCGATGCAAAAAATCAACATTTTCTGAATTTTGCATGGCAGTAAGAACAGTATTTTTTATCCGATTTTCAAATGGAATATCTCATTTGACGCGTATTGATTCGAATAATCGATTTGCATTTATCAATTTTCCATGATACCTGCAAGTTCGATTGGCATTCACAAACCTAAATTCTGAATATTTAGAATCGATTTGAAAAGTTAAGTTATAAAATAGTGTGATATAATTTTAATTGTTTGACAATTACTTAATAAGAACTAAAATCGCATTGCATTTTTAGATCTTGATGGAATATTCAATTGTTATAAACTGTAATTAAAATGTAGTCGTCCACATGAAAGTGTATAATAACTACAGATATTTAGTTGTCGTCAGATCAAAGATCGCCAATTGTTGATTTGGAATTCAAGACACATTTGTGCAAGAGCGTGAGCAAAAATGAGCATGGTAAAGCCCAAGGGGAAGCTAAAACTCTGAGTAGGTATAAATATATATATAGGTATATATAGATATAGTAAATATTTGTTTGTAGATCAGTTGCATGTGACGTAAATCTTGAGGCAGGTTTCGCATACGTGAGCGAATGAATCGAGCTCTCGGCTGTTATTTATGTATGATATGCAATCTTAACTGCGTGGAGGTACTTGAAAGGCTTGGAAAAGAAAGAATATATATATATATATAAATACATAGAGATTAAAATGTGCATATATGGTATGCTAATGCGATTGCAAATAGTTAGATAAATGGTGAGTAACACAAATTCTGTTTTTAAGCATGTTTATTGATTGGTTACACACGCTTCTTGAGTTTTTTAATATTTATAATTATATATATTTTTATATATGTAGACACAAATATTGAGTCTCAATTCAAAAAACAATCGGCAATTCAACTTTTGACAGATTTGCTTATCAATTTTCAACGTGAGTGATTGACAATCCGTCTAACACTCGGGGATTTTTTAAAAATTGCCAAGGCAATGCGCAATGTAAACAAAAAACACAAAAACACGCGAAAATTTGAGAGAGAGTAAGATCTTTGTTTCATATATTTTTTGTTTACTAGCGAAGTGCTCACAAAAAAGAAATATACAAGATACTCAGAGACGGATCTTTACTTACTATTTTCTGAATTCTGCACAACTGCTCAAGTATTCCCTCTCTCTATCTCTATCGCTCTCTCTTTAAAAAGCTCTCTTCGGCAAGCATTGATCATTTGGCATCGTTTCACACTTGCTCAGTCGATTCGTGAATCGCGCGCTGGGCAGTCGCATCTGTTAGATCTACGTGAATTGATCAGCGAGTGTCGTCTGTGTCGCCTTTGTTACTGTGTCGCTTATCACAATGGGTGCACCCACATTCCGCCTGTTCCTGGCGCTTATCTGCTGTGCAAGCAGCTTGGCTCACGCTCTTCAGGAGCACCCTGTGCCCACTCTAGCTCCAGCTAGAGCGCCGCCCAGTCAATATCAGTGGGGACAGCGCAACTACCGAGTGCGTTAAGTATACGTAAAAAGCTGCTTAAAACATTTCGAATGATTTAATGTCACACGCGAGACTTAATAGCCTACGGAATGTGTTTTGTTTGATTTATATTCAATGGAACTTGCTTTCTGTGTGGCTGCTACTTAATATTACTCGCATTGTTATTCCAACAGAATCATGCCACGCCCACGACAGCGCCTTTGGCTGCTCAACATAACGAGATCAAGGATCTGATGACGAACCTGCACGATCGGGTTGGCATCTTGGCGACCTTGGACGAGGACCAACGCCATCGTCTGGAAGTCGTCGATAAGAAGTGAGTGGAACCACTTTTTTTTTAAGAAGCTGCCGAACGCTTTAAGCCAGCGACAATGGAACTTTTGCCATGTTGCTGGAACATATGTAGCGAAACAGGTTTTTGCACACAGACACACAGCCTCAGAGAAGGTATTTCGGAAAACCGGTAAAAACAAAATCAACAAAAGAAATACGAAATATATAGATATTTTGGCATTTTGTTTGGTTTTACGCGGGGCTGTCAAACGTGTCAATTACAATGCCATTGATTACGCGGAGATGCGCCATAAGGCCAAGAAAAAAAGACAACTAAGACTGTTTTAGTGGGAAGTACGTGACTAGCATAAATACCCTGAAACCTATGACGAATAGGTGTTGCAAGCAAGCCCTATGACAAACTGCATTTTCGGAACGAATTTGATGCGTGTTGTCCGATCTCTGACTTTAAATGGGAATGGGGAAAGGCATCTATAAAAGTACTTATTGTCTAGAGAAAATATATACCATATTTGGTGGTTAAAGCTCTTTTAATGTGAGAAATATGCTCAAGTAAAGCTTCATATAGTTTTTTATTATTTAGTGGTAATGATTTGATACCAATTGAAATCGATTAAATTAAACAAACTGGATCACACTATAGGAAAGAATACGTTTAAAGGCTCAAGGCTTTAGCTCTTACAGGTTTTGCGATCGACGTGGTCATGCAGACGAATAGACGAAAGGATAGCAGACGGATGGAAGGACGGAATGTAGAGCGGAAGGAAGGACGGACGGACGAACAGAAGGACGGAATGTCGGACGGATGGATGCACGGAGGAACGGAGGGACTGACAGAAAGACGGAAGGACCGACGAAGCGTCGAACGGATAGACGGACGGAAAGACGGACGGAAGGACGGACGGAAAGACAGACGGATGGACGGACGGTCGGACGGACGGGCGGACGGAAAGAACAGACGAACAGACGGACAGAGGGATGGAATGTCGGGCGGACGGAAGGACGGACGGAAAGACGGACGGACGGATGAAGGGATGAACGGATAGACGGACGACAGGACGGACGGACGAACAGACGGACATAGGAATAGACTGAGAAAAGGACGGAATATCAGATGGATGGACGGACGGACGGACGGAAAGTCAGAAGGACAGGCGGACGAATGGATGGATGGATGGACAGACATACAGACAGACAGTCAGACAAACTGACGGACGGACAGAAGGCTAGACAGACGGACGGTCAGGCAAACAGACAGGGTTATATCGTCTCGGCTGTTGATTCAGGTTAAGAATAAATATACTTTATAGTTCGATCCACGCCAGCTTCTGCCTGTTACAAACACATTACCCAAACCAATATACCCTTTGCTTCTCCATTTTCACTGGGCTTAGAGTACACAAAAATTACCAAAGTATCTTTGATGTGAACAGCAGTTGGTACACTTGAGCAATTTGTGTAGCTATTGTCTGCTTGTATTTTTCTCTTTTTTGTGCTTTCTTAAGTTTACTTTTGGCAAACATTTCGCACATTCGCCTTGTGGATTTGCCATCGCTGTCTAATAAATTATCGAAATTCGCTTTTGTTTACCCGACGCAAACGGCAAGTGTTCTGTGCAAAACGAGTTGGTAGCACATTTTAGGATTTGTATACAAATTATATGCATACTTAATTAGCTGAGCATTCAGCCGAAAACCAATTGAAAATACGTCAGACGAGGCTCCAAATGAACTTCGCATGTTTATACATATGATAATTTATATTTCTTTTTTATAAAGTACAATATATCTCCGCCCACGCATTTATCTTGAAGAGGGTAATTAATATATATATAGATCCAGAACTTCAGCTGAAGTGCGATGATATCATGCAAATGTCTGCAAAGATTTTATGTATCATAAAATTTAAATTGATTTTAATGCTTGACATAAATGTATATATGGAATGATTTTTATATAGATGATTCCTAATATCATAGTCATATATTTAAATTGATGAATTGATTGAATTGCTTTCTCAAATCTCTCTCTCTCTCTACTTCGCAGAGTTGATCAACTTTTGGACAGCAATACGGGTCGCATGGAATCGCTGAAGGCCCAGCAGATGAACTTCCAGCAGCGTTTGGACAGCTTCGAGCATA
Source organism: Drosophila gaucha (assembly GCA_035045545.1). Lineage (NCBI taxonomy): Eukaryota > Metazoa > Arthropoda > Insecta > Diptera > Drosophilidae > Drosophila > Drosophila gaucha. The sequence continues at coordinate 4,284 of JAWNOY010000222.1, forward strand.
TTCAGCGACTCACTAGACACACGTTGGATGAGCTGAAAGGTGAAACCGACAAATATCTGGGACCCCGTCTGGCCCGAGAGCTAAGTCACAAGCAAAAGAATCGCAACAAAATGCGGGGTAAACCAAACAGATTCAACTTTAAATGTATTTGATCTGTTGTGATTAATCGATGTTGTTGTTGCTGATGCTGTTGTTGTTGTTGTGCTGCTTGGCTCTGCTTGAGTATAGAGCTGCTTCTAAACTTTGCCTCACTTCACAGAGCTCTCACGCCAGACGCGTTCCTCACCTGAGCTGCAGTCGAACGCCGCTGCCAATATGGATCTGTTCAATAAGACTGAAAGCACGCCGCAGGCAGAGCAGGGCAGAGCAACGGACAGAGCCACGGAATTGGATGTGACCAGTCGTCTGGATGCCTTGGCCACATTCCTCGTCTCGCTGGCCTACAACGTGAAGGACACGCAGCAGAACGTGGGCAAACTCCTGCAGAATACCAAGTGAGCAGACTCAAGTAGAATAAAACTCTGCCACAACTCAACTTTTTCTCCTGCAGCAATATTCGCAGACGTTTGGCTAATCGCAAGACGCAGTCCGCGGACGTGGCACACTTATCTCCGGCTACTTTGGAGGAGCATGCCACCAGCTGTGCTCAATCCTATTTGGCTGTCAATGGCATTCTGAAGCTGCAGCTGACGCCGGAGAGCGAATCCTTCTATGTGCCCTGCGACGAGAATGGCTGGACGGTTGTCATGAATCGCTCCTCTGACGACGTCAGCTTCGAGCGCAGTTGGCTGGACTACAAGGAGGGCTTCGGCAATCTCGCTGGCGACTTCTTCATTGGCCTGGACAAGCTGCACGCGCTGACCAGCTCCTCGCTGCACGAGCTGCGCATCTGGATGCAGGATTTCGAAAGTAATGTCGCCGTCGCCGGCTACGATTCCTTTGCCATCAGTGGCGAGCGCGAGTTCTACTCGCTGAGTCTGCTGGGCCGGTATCAGGATCAGCTGCGACCACCGGCAGGCGACTCGCTCTCGTATCACGCTGGCGCCAAGTTCAGCACCTTCGACAGCGACAACGACAACTGCCTCGATTGCAACTGCGCCCAGCGGCACAAGGGGGGCGGCTGGTTCAATGCGTGCGGCACGAGCAATCTGATGGGCGTCTATCACGATCAGAGCAAGAACTATCAGCAGGCTGGCGAGACGGGCATCTACTGGGACACGTTCCAGGGCAAGGACTATTCGCTGCGTCGCATCAAAATGCTCATACGCCCCGTGGTGCAGGAGGAGGCCAGGCGCTAGACTCGCCAGCCACAGCCACAACTGCCATACGTCAGGGAATATACTCTAACTCTAACTCTAACTTGCATTTTAACTCGTAGCCCCTAAGTGCCCAGCCCCCTCCCGAAACTCTTGCGTGTTATTTATGGAAAATCACCTAAAATACCCTAGTTAATAAATTTGCGCTACGTGTCGTGTACATTCTCAGTCTAATCGAGTGCCATTAGCTAAATGCATCTCTAGCAGCATGCGATCCCCTTTTTTTTTTCCTATTTAGCCTCTGTCTCAGCTTTAACTTGGCTCAATTCAGAGTCGAGCGTAAACATGGCTAGAATGCTTTACTGCTTTCTGCCCTTCCTCTGTCAGCTGTGGGGCCTGCAGGCGCTCAGCCTCGACGCGCTGGCCAGGCAGAGCAGCATCTACTATCAGCGGGCGCCCGCAGAGCTGAGCCTGGACCAAGTGGAGCAGCTCTCCACGGTGGAGTCGCTCAAGCTGATTGTGCATGGCTTTCTGGGCTCTCGCACTCACAGCTCCATCATGCCGCTGCGGAATGGTAAGGCACATTTTAAAGATGATCTCCCTTCAGCTACCTTCCTCTCTCGTTAGCCTACCAGGCGCAGGGCTTTGAGCATGTTCTAGTTGCCGACTGGTCGCCCGCTGCCAATCTCGACTATCCCAGTTCGCGTCGGGCCATAGCCAAGGTGGCGCTTGTGCTCGCCCAGGAGCTGGAACAGTTTCTGGCCCGGCACAATGTCTCCAGCGCCGCTGTGCACATCATTGGCCATAGTTTGGGCGCCCACATAGCCGGTCGCATGGGTCGCTACTTTAATGGCACCGTGGGCCGTGTTACGGGCCTCGATCCGGCGCTGCCTCTTTTCACGGCTCGCTCCGAGGACGGACTGCATGCGACTGCTGCGAAGTTTGTGGATGTCATACACACGGACTATCCGCTCTTTGGGGACTTAACGCCGCGTGGTCGTGCGGACTTCTATGTCAACTTTGGCCGCGCTCCACAGCCGGGCTGCGAGGAGGTGGATCTGCTGGCGGCCAGTAAGCTACTGCTGGAGGCTTGTGCGTGAGCCAAAATCGACCTACTCACAGCTATATTTAATCCTCATGTCTTGCAGATAGCTGCAGTCACAATCGCGCCGTGCTTTTCTATGCAGAGTCCATTGGCTTGCCTAAGAACTTCCCTACGATTCCTTGCAGCTGGAAGGTTATCAGAAGCAGCAGCAGCTGCTTGGATCATCTGTCAGAGTTTCATATGAACAGCACAGCGCTTAAAGATGCCATTGGCAATGTGGATGATAAGCAGGTGGTTTACATGGGCGAGCAGGTGACTCACAGGTGAATAAACTGCAATTAAAACTGACAACTTTAGATTCACAACAATCTCTTGTTAGCGCCACCTCTTACTACTATCTGGTAACGAATGCAGCGCCACCTTTTGGCCAAGGCATGCATGCTAAGTTTGACTGAGCTGCAAGCAAGTGAGACATAGCGCAGCAGTATTTGAACAATAGATGGCGCACTTATAGCAATCAGCTTTGGTCACACTTTGAATGTTAAAGTTGTAGCTCTGAAAAGCTGAGTGCGCTAATAATTAAGTATGAAAAGATTTTAAAACTTTGCTCAGATTTATTTTCTATGGATGGTAAATAGGGCTATAAAAATTGTAAAATGATGTATTATAAATATATAATATAAAATATATATAAAAAAAAATATGTAAGATTATTATAAGAAAATAAAAAACTGCAGCTTGCAGAGTTAAAATTTCACAAAAATGTATTTTATAATTGGTAGGCAGGAATTTGTTTTTATGTATATTAGTTTTGGGGTATATTGAATATATATTATGCATAAAAGACGTTAGTGAGCATGTCAAGTAGGTTTCAGTAGTTCAGTTAAGACAGAAGCTCTTAAAAAACCTACTTATGGAAAAGACTTAGAAGCAATTGGAATGTCAAAGACAATTTCCAGCTGCCTCTCCTCTCTCCCATCGGAAAAACATAAAAAAAACTTTAATTTTTCCTGACAAATTGTATTACAACAACCGCAAGTTAAATTTCCATTTAGCTTTTCTTGCTGCACGCAAATAAAATTTCCGACATAAATTTGGTGTCAAGAATCTTATGAATGAAGTTCAGCTGCAGTTGCACTTGTTGTTGTTGTTGTTGTTGTTGTTGTTGGTCGAGCAAGCCGAAGTTATTTATGGGCCAATAACTTAACAACAAAACGCTCATCTACATTTAATGGCGATAATTTCTGACGCAATTTGAGAAAACACACGCAGCGACAACCGCTGCGGTCCAGGCCAAGACTCTCGGGTCTCTTTCTCTTAAAAGAGAAACCAAGAAGCTAACCGCAGCGCAGATAAACACTTGACACCTTGCTACGAGCCTTCCCGGAGTCCCTGTGGCAGAGTCCCAGGCACAATAAAAAGCGGAAAGCAACAAATGAATGCAACGATCGTAAATTTTACAATAAAAAGATCCCAAAACGAATTCTGGTTTTCGGTTGTAAATTTGAGGATTTTCAGCAGTTGGCAACAGCTGGTCAGGCATGTCGCAGAGTAGTGTGGGTGGCAGAGAGGTGGCATCTAGCTTTCGATGCGACTCGTTGCGTTCTAATTCGCTGGAACTATTGTGAGTTAGTTTGCTGTGAACTGGTTCCACAAATCGATTTCAGGCTTCATTAGAGCCGCATAGCGCACAGGAAACTCCCGCACTTTGCGCTTAGCTTTTCTTTTGTTTTCCAACTGCTTCCCCTCTTCCGTCTCTATCTCTTTTCAGCTTTCATTCATTCTTTAGCTGGGCAAACACAAATGCGTAAAACGAGGCCCTACTGCACACCCTCTGTCCTCTGTCCTCTGTCCCCCGATCGAGTTGATGCGCTGTGCTCGCTCAAGCATCGACTCGCTGTTGTTGTTGTTGTTGTTGTACGTTTTTCGCTCTAAGCATATCGCATATACGTTCTCAGTTTTTCCCCATTTCCCTTCATTCCATTTCATTTCCATGTCGATTTTTGTCGTTTTGTACTTTTTTTCCACCTTTTGTGAATTTGTGTCATGCGTCGGTTTTTCCTGTTCGTTTGGCTGTTGTTTCTGTTTGAGCAAGAAAAACAAATACACGCACACACACATACACTCTCACGCACACAAATAGTTGTTGACTTTCTAGCATCAACTCTCAATGAAGCTTAAACTGGGTTTTTTTTTGGTTTTGAAGCAGTTCCGCTCCAATTCGAATAGCTTTAGACAAAGAATGTACAAGACTTGTAAATAATATAAAATATTTCTAAATTATATATAGTCGAATTCCGATAACTCGTCCCCCAATAACTCGTAAAAAATGCTGTCAACTTAAATAAAAATTCGTTCGAATTCCTCTTCGATAAATCGAACTCCTGTGTAGTTCGTAAAAAATGTGATCCCCTTGCCATTTCAAACTATCGGGATTCGACTGTATCAATAATTAATAAACCGTTGGTATTATATTTTCACATACAGTCGTGTCTGGATATAGTGACCTAATTATTGGAAGGCCTGTTCATAGCGGCGTAGAGTGGGTCTCGGCTGCCCGGGGCGGAAGACTAGTGATAGACTAGTTTGATCAGAAGATTGCAACGCACAGACGGAAGCATCTCTGACCATACAAAGTATATATATTCTTGATCAGCACGACGAGCTGAATTGGTATAGCACAGTCCGTCTGTCTATCTATATGTCTGTCTGCCTGTCTGGATCAACACAATCTCCTCGAGCCGATTAGAGCTACAGAGCTGAAATTGTGCATAGGCAACTTTCCTCTGCAAACATTGCATATCTCGGAATGACCCGGATCGGACGACTATATCCTTATCCTTATCTTATAGGATAGATAGGTTTCAAGAAATGTTTTTGTAGTAAAAAGCTTGTCGCTATTAATTAAAGTCTTAGACTTGACTTAAAACCCACATACATAAATATATAGTTTATATAGCTATTCCCATTAGTGCCTTGCCAAATCGGTAAAAACTATATCTTCAATAATTTAAGAGCTAGGATATCTTAATTTGGCAAGTAGGCTAATATTGACCTCCTTTTAAGATAAGGGAAGTCTAATATTTTGGCCGCTAGAGCCAGAGCTAGAGACTAGAAACTTAAAACATATATTTGTATGAATCACCCCCATACAAAATCATATAGTATATATATCTGCCAAATCGGGAAAAAAAATGTATCTTCTACAATTTCCCAGCTCAAGTCCAAAAATTATTATATTATATTAACACGTCAATCTTCAATTTTAGACAAAAAGCAATAAAATATGTTTATTGCTTGAAATTGCTTTCAAAATACTCCATGAAAAAAATTGGTTCACTTGGTGTTCACAATATTTAAAATACTCCATGAAAAAAATTGGTTCACTTGGTGTTCACAATATCGCAGTGCTTATACACACACTACTACATATAATTTTGTACTTCTTTAAGTTCTTTCAAATTTCAATTACTTTTTCTCAGTTCTCGCTTACATTTTTCTACCTGCAGTTCTTAGTCCTCGTTTCGTTTTGTATTTAAATTATATAATTCTTCAACTGTTTTGACACATTTCTTAATGGCACTTCACACACGCACACACACTGACACACACACACATCGATAGAAGTCAGGAGAAGCAGAGGCTAAGCCAAGGAGACAAGAAGAGAAATGATATTGTAATTGGCAATCGCTGTCGTGCATAAATCACATGCATAAATTCAACCTACGGACATTTTGAAGCGACACCAACGCATTCCCTCTCTCTCTCTCTCTCTTGCTGGCTCTCCCTCTCTCTGGTCCTCGTTGCGGTCGTTAGTTGAAGTCAATGTTGATATCCAATTGGAAAATTTTTCATTAACTAATTGAACATTTTATGGCAGCTCGGGTCGCACAGCAACTCCGACGACTCGTAGCTGTAGTTGGCGCCAATATTGATGACAAACATGGACGTGCAAAAGGGGCGGGGGGAGTGGCAGGGAGCAGCACCAGCCTAATCTGAGGCTATGTGAATCGTACAAAAAACAGGCCATGGCAAAGCAGACACGAAAGGACGTTGGCCCAAATGAAAGAACCAACACACACACATGTACACACACACTGAGTATGTGTGTGTGTTTGATAATTTACGAGGACACGCTTTGGTCGAACTGCCCTCGCTGTGGTCTGCTTCCCCCTGCTGCAAATTTGCATAACTGTCTGCGCGCAGAACGCCATGGCGGATATTAAACATTAGCGCGTGCTGGACAGCACATCAAGTCCTCTTCGTGTCCTCGCGCCCTGCGAGAAACCCCCAAAAATAATTAAGGTGAAAATTGCTGTCGACACGCAAACGAACTGAGAGCAGAGCTCGGCATTTTTGGCTTTGAGAAATGACCAAACGAGCAGCTGATAAAAAGCAAAAGAAGCCAAGAGCGATCGACAGGCCGGACAGACCGGACAGACCGATCTTGCCGATGACTAATGAAACCTATTAGCCCTGTGACAGATGAGGAGACTGCGTCTCGCTCAGCTCCCGATGATGGATAAGCTCATTAAACTGAGCCGCAGACACAGGCGACAAGAGCTGCAGCAGCAGCACTCGCTCGGTCAGCTTCTGTCAGTGGGATCAACCGGTAGCCAGGTCTCTGGCGGCACCATCTATGCGACTGACCCTGGAGCCGTATCTGTGACCCTTGGCTTGTCGTTTAATTGAAGCTTGCTGGTGGCCCTGCTGACATTTCCTTATCGCTAACACAGTTTTTCAACTATTGCTTTCAGAGAGAGAAAGAGAGAGAAACTGAGACAGATCAGCCAGGCACAGATCATATAGGCTGCTTGATTGCTGTTATGTCAGATTTGTTCAGGATGAGACAAGCTATGATTTGTAGAAAAAGCTGCATGTGAAGAGCTTGGTTAAATGGATGATGATTAAATGTAGAAGAAAAGCAAGCAAAAGCTGCTCTAGAAACTGAAATCTTTTAAAATCAAATTATTATAGATGTCTCTTAAGTGCGTACCTCTTAGATTTTGGTTTGTGTGCCTAGATATTTCAGTATATGTAATATTTTATATAAATATAAGTATAAGATATTAGAAATCCTTAATATAAATATTTTTTAGCAATGGAAACTTAGCCTTCAGTTAAGATCTGCTCTGATCTGCATCTTTATCACTTGGTTGCCTCAACAACTCAGATATTTAGACAACTCATCTGCTAATTACTGTGAATGCATATATTTATCGACATGTATACATTTTTTAAAGAGAATTTAACAACTTACAATATCTTCAAGCTAGAACTTTTAATCCCATTTATTTTCAAAATTATTCGCATTTTTTTATAGCGAAAAAAAACAATGATATGCTTAAAATTTAATAATAAATTCGTTGAGAACTCTCTGATCAACAGGGAAATTACTTTTATTTTTGTCATTACTTTACTTGAAATCAAGACAAATTGAACTCAAAACAAGTAAGAGTGTTACAGTTGGCCGGGAAAAACACTTCAACTTGACCTGATGCGGGTACACATGAGTATATATGCTCTAGCTTCACTTGTTTATCAGCGGTTGTAAAAACGATGTCTTAATATTATTCATTCACATAAAGCTAGACTTATACATCGTGTGTTCTGTCAGCTTTATCTTCATGTAGCTCAACTATCGTCTACTAAAATCATAAGTATCATTCTCTTTGACTTGTGGATTGAAATTGATGTTTTCAGAAATGTTTTTTAGCAATAAATAAAATAAAGTTGTTTTTTTGGTTCTATTCTTTGATATTAGCAATAACAATAAATTGATCAATAATCCTATCCAAGCTCTCAGTGAATTGCAAATAACAATCAATTCCCTCGTGACTTCTCACTGTTTGCTTTGCATATAAAAGTCTATCCACTGATAAGAAACACTTTTTTAGCCTTATAAGGCAATCAATATGAAATCATATCATATGTCATATCTGTGCGACTGCAAAATCTAATCAGAATTCAAATTTCAATCGAATTAGAAATTTCACAATTCGACAGTTTCTTTATCTTGGCCAAAGTTTTCCGAGCGACTCATAAAATCGATAGACAATGCTTTTTATGGAAATTTTAGCTATTTGGAATTTGTTGTGTTTGTTTGTTTGCATTTGTTTCCTTTTGATGTCAGTGTCAATTGACGAGGCGTCGTGTTGGTTTTTGGGTTTGGCAAGCGATTTCATTATAATTTGTTTTGTTTTACGATTTAATTAGACGAGAAATTCATTTTATTATTTAACATTTGCCGGAGTATTTATTTCGTAGTGCAATTGTTTTGTGCCTCGTCGCATTTATATGATTTATCAGTTTTACGATGCGAGCCGCCAAGGTGAAATGTGGCTCAGATTTCACAATTGCAGAGCCAAAAAGCTAATGGGGGGTTGTTAATCTAATTAATAAAACGAGCTGTTAGCGGGAGTAGGAGTAGGAGTAGGAGTCAGAGTCGAAGTAGGAGCTGGGTGTAGGTGGCATTGGCTTTCTCCATGAAAGCAGCCCACACGCTTGGCTTTAATTAATTATGTAGAGAGAAAAATTAATTTCATTTCAATTGTGCGTCTCGCGCAAGGCGCATCATTAGCAGCTGCTGCGATCCAAGACCCAAAAAAACCCGCTGAGTAAGCAAATGCTTTGGCCTGCCCCGCATCCTCGAGCTCCAGCCACGTCCACTCGAGTGTCATATTTTTTTGGAGTGGGCTTGAAGGTGATTAACGCGATCATAGAAATGATGTTTTCAAAAAATACAAAAAAAAAACAAGTAAGAACTTTGCAGTGGTGCGGTACCGACTGCATATATGCTCGTTCACGGTGAAAATAGGCCCTAATTTAATCAAATATTATGAGAAGCTGGCATCAACAGTAATCGAACTGTGGAAGATATAGTTTTTTCCGATTTTCCATGCCCATTAGAGGCGTATGTCAATGATTTGTAATCCATCTAAGGAGGAGGGGAACAGTAACTTATATGACAAATCTGAGGGATCTAGCTCCAAAACTGTAGAAGTTGCAGTTTACCTGATTTATGATATATGATATTTGATATATGTATACTATATATACTATTTCATAAAATGATTTATAAAATAAAAAAAATTGTGTTTGAATTGCACTAAAAAAAACGAAATTACTTATCTTTTATCTAGGGGTTTGATACGTGATTATATATTCCAAGTGCCAATTCTTAGATGGCGATTATAATAGCGTTTACGTAAGATAATAAGATAAAGCTATTCCTGATTTGCTAAGCGGACGTCAACTGTAACCCACATGCAAAAATTTTGCTGTAAAAGTGTAGGAGATACAGTTTTATCCTATTTGCCACGTCCACAATGGGCGTAGATATATACACTGAATATATTCCAAAGCATATATTCCAAATCACAGTTGTAATACTCCAATTTTGACGAAAATGACAGTGTTTTAGTCTTAATAGATATAACATTTTCCGAATTGCCACGCCCTCTTTGGGCGTATCGGAAAAGCACTTAAACTTGATCTGACGAGAGTACACATGAGTATATATGCCAAATTTCAAGTCTCCAGCTTCTATACAGACAGACGGACATTGCACAAAACCAATATACTCTTTTCTACTTCCTGAACGAGTATAGAAATAATAATAATAAAAAATATGTATATAATGTAGCAAAATGCGCATAAGCGTAAGTGTGTCGGCTCTTCTTCGGTTCACGCTGCCAACAACACCTGAAGTAGGGGCCCTACAAACGATCGCCCCGATCACACACTGCTCAAGCGATCTGCCTCTGCCTATGCTATGTTCATGACTCTTTCTTTCTCCATTTGCGCACGCGCTAAATGTCAAAATTGTTTAAAAATTAACTACAAAATGGGGCGTAGCTGGCCGAAGCTTGAATACTCTTACAGAAAGTTAATGTTTTTGTTAGAAATTTGTGTATAATAATAGATATTCTTAGATCTTGAATTGATCTTTTTCTTGAATTGGTCTCTTCTAAAAGCTCTTCTATGTAACTGCTTAAACTTTCAGTTTATAATGTAAAGTTATTCCTTTTCTTACTAAAATTTTCTAGTTGATAAAAGCTAGAGTTTGTTTTTCGTAGACTTGAGAACGGTACTATAAAGTTGATATCCTTTAGCTATATATTCCAAGCTATTCTGTTTCTATATACTCTATTCTATTCTACTCTAATCAAGTGCTCAAATCAAGTTTCCATCAATTTTATTCCAATCAAGACAGTTTCATTATATTCAAATATTATCAGTGTTTCAAATCGAGTCAAAGCTATGCTAATCATACTCTAATATGGCTTTTTTTTTACTAATTTTTTCCAGTTATCAAAAAGAAGAAATTGTTATGCATCGTCTCTAATGTTACTAGAAAGTTGATATCCTTTAGCTATATATTCCAAACTAATCAGGGATTCAAATTCTGTTTCAACTCTATTTTCTATACTCTTATATAATCTATACTCTATTCTAATCAAGGATTTAAGTGGCGTTTCTATATGTTCTTTTCTAATCAAGTGCTCAAATCGAGTTTCCATCAATCATCAGTTATCAGTTATCAAAAAGAATCGATTGTTATGCTTTGTCTCTAATGCTACTAGAAAGTTGATAGCTTTTAGCTATATAATACATACTAGTTAAGGCCTCAAGTTCTATTTCTATATATGCTGTTCTTATCAAGTCCTTAAATCGTGTTTCTATATATTTTATTCCAATCAAGACAGTTTCAGTATATTCTATTATAATCAGTGTTTCAAATCGAGTCAAAGCTAATCATCAATGAAGCAAAACTTTTATATCGTGTGTGCATTGAACTAGTTGTCAAAATGTTTTATGTTTTCCACTGATACCTAAATCACATCAAAAGCTATTCGAACCGAAACACTAAAAAAAATTAGTTTTTTGCTAGCTGTTAAAGCAGAAAGAATACACGCATCGAAAAAGTATTGGAAAGTATAAATTATAAACAAAGCAAGAGCATTCTTACAACATGGATATGCCCACATTCAAGTGCGTGCTGGTCGGCGATGGCGGCACTGGGAAGACAACATTCGTCAAGCGTCACATGACCGGGGAGTTTGAGAAGAAATATGTCGCCACACTGGGCGTCGAGGTGCATCCATTGATCTTTCACACCAATCGTGGCGCGATCCGTTTCAATGTGTGGGACACAGCTGGGCAGGAGAAGTTTGGCGGACTACGCGATGGCTATTACATTCAGGGCCAGTGCTCTATCATTATGTTCGATGTGACATCGCGTGTCACCTACAAGAATGTGCCCAACTGGCACAGAGATTTGGTGCGCGTCTGCGATGATATACCCATTGTGCTCTGTGGCAACAAGGTTGACATCAAGGATCGCAAGGTCAAGGCCAAGAATATTGTGTTTCACCGTAAGAAAAACTTGCAGTACTACGACATCTCTGCTAAGTCGAATTACAACTTCGCGAAGCCATTCCTGTGGCTGGCCCGCAAGCTCGTCGGCGATCCAAATCTGGAGTTCGTGGCAATGCCGGCGCTGCTGCCGCCGGAGGTGAAGATGGACAGGGAGTGGCAGTTGCAGATCGAACAGGACTTGCAGGAGGCGCTGGGAACCGCCTTGCCCGATGAAGATGAGGATCTATAAGCAGATTAGTTTACAATGAAATACAAGCAAAAATCAAGAAATTTAATCAAGAAAACCAACTTCAAAACTTAGGACATAAAACAAGAATAAAAGGAAATTTTGGACACAATTACAACTGGGTGAGGGAGAAGAGCAGAAAACGCAGCGCCAGGATTAAAATATAAGCAGTTGTATATCTACATACATTAAACTCACACTTACACCCACGCACACACACAAACAGAGAGCGTATTACAGCGTTATCATGTGTAATTCTTTTTTTTTGGTTTCTTCAGCATTTTTGTTTTGAATTTTATGTAATAAAAATTTTTTTCAAATTTTTCTGCACTAAAACGAATCTTTTAGAGTACCTCAGCTAGCGAAAAACATCTTTATATCTTCAACTACTATCTACTATATATATATCTTCAATAGCTTCATCTTCATCTTACCACATTGTGCAACTTTTACATGCTAGCTAAAAAAACGCATTTAGCGCGTTTTGTCTATGAAATATTCACATTATTGAAAATATTGTAATATTTTGAGTTGAAGGGAATCGCAAGTCTTGAAAATTTAATAATTTCAATCAATTTAAAAAAAAAAATAAAAATATATAAATGGAAAGCTGAGAATTTGACTGATAATCGGATTAGGGATTTGGCAATCAGGCTGAAAGCAGGAAACTTACTTGAAGCATAGACTGAACCTATACCAAGTTACAATTGGGTTTAAAGCTAAGGATATATTTATATATGATATGATATTTATATATGATGTGATATTTATATATGAAATGATATAGGTATGTGATATAGACTTTAAGGAAGCTAATTATGAGACTATTCTGTAATTAGTTATTGTATATATGCATTAACAATATGTATAGTAACTATTTTGAAAGACAAAGAGTTCGAGCTCGAAATATGAAAGATATATTTCTTACATAACAAAAGCTATATATTCAAACCAATATTCGTTTTTTTCAAATATAATTATAGTTCTCAGCTCTTCATTTCTTCTTAATCAGACTAAACTTTTTTCACTTCTCATCGCTTCTAAATCAGACTAAATCATGTTAACTGTTTTTATCTTCTTTATCCATATACATTATACATATCCTCTTCATATCCTTATAATTAGTCTAAGTTCCTTTTTCTCAATCTACTTATATGTATCTTCTTTATTATACTACATATCCTCTTCATATCCTTATAATCAGTCTGAATTCCTTATCCTCCCATCTCTTATCCACAATTGCCCAACTCCATGCCTTAGCTAATATGCTCGCAGTTAGAGTACCTAAGCAGAGGCCGCCTGTTGTTTTTGGGCTTTTGGTGTTTGATATTTGGTTGCTGCTGCTGCTGGCTCTGGCTCTGGCTCTAACACTAACTCTAGCTGTGTCTGTGGCACGGGTATGGGCATGGGCACGCCCTCAGCGGCATGCCGCCCACTGGAATCATGTCGAATCATTCATTGCATTGCACAGAATGTGGGCTGCTGTTGGCCATGCTGTTTGGCCGGGCCTATTGGGCCTTCGAGGTGTTGAAAACAGCGAATACGCCGGCTCGGCCTGAAAGCGTTTTGTGTGCATTTGTAATTGTTGAAAAGGCTCTGCTCGACTCGCTGCTGTCATTATTTTCTGTAACATTTAGCAAAATCATTAATAATTGTTGTTGGCCATGTTGTTGCTGTTGCTGTTACTGTTGCTGTTATTGTTATTGTTGTTGCAGCAGCCGCGACACAGATACGCACTTAAAAATTGTCAGACAGTGTCGCTGGAGACAGAGACATCGCGCTCGTAGCCTTTGCATTTGGTGTTAACTTGATTAGCATTCGCATAAATTGTCATTTGTTGACTCGCCGGTTGCATCTTGACTTCAAGGCATTTGCATAGAATGCGCATTTGGCTCAAAGCTCAACTGCAATTGGGGTTAATGTTATTTGTCGCTATCTATGGCCAAATATCTCTAGATGTCTCTATGAAGAAGCCTATCTTAAGGTATTTGCATATGTCGATTTGTGGTCAATTGTTTATAGATGTCTCCACAGAGAGTATATGGGTTTGTATCTCTAGATATAGATAATAGATAAAACTATACCCAACTACTAGTATAGATATGCATATATGTCGAGAAGTCTACATCGAAAGATGTAAGTCTAGCTATGTTATGGTCACAAAACTCTGCATATCTCCCCAGAGAGAGAGTTTGGCTTTGCATCTCTAGATATCTTCATAGATAGATTTATAGGCAAATATCTTTAAATACCTTCAAATATAGTTCAATAATCAAATATCACTAAATTTGATTTTTAAAATAAATAAATTTTTTTTTATGTCTAGCTATTTTAAGATATTTGCATAAATATAATTATGGTCACATATCTGAAGAAATTGCAATCTTTAGATATCTACATAGGCAGATCTGTAGACAGATCTCGACAGATAGATGCTTGCAAACTATCTTTCTTTGTAGATACATATGCTGACGTATCTGAAGAACATTACATAGATATATGTATGACAATTTATCTACACATATCTCTAGGGGTAACGATGGATTAATTTCTAAAGAAATATAGTATAGATATATAATATATTTTATGTATATGTATTTTACTTGCTACCTTTAAATATCGCTATATATCTATATCTTTGTAGATACATCGATGGCAAACTATGTAACTATTTGACAATCTCTAGGTCTCTTTATATAGAGATATATGGCAAAATGCGTCTAGATACCTTCATATATATCTTTGGCTAACTATCTCTAGATACCTGAATAGATGAATTTATAGACAAATATCTCTAGAGCTCTACATAGACAAATCTATCTAACTGACTATTTCTAGACCTCTTCATATATCCTTGCCTAAATGTGTCAAGATATCTTAATATATATCTCTGGCTCACCATCTCTACATGAATAAATAGCCAAATATCTCTAAAGCTCTACATAGATAGATATCCCTAGATACCTCTAAGATATATCGATGTCTCTAGATATCTTCATATGTTGAAATATCTTCTTCCCTATGTTGAAATATCTTTCAAGATTTATCAGTGGCTAATAAAAATATCTCAAGATATCTCCATAGATACATCTATGCCTTACTATCTTTAATAATAGATACGTTTATGTATGTCTATGTCTATGTATATAGAAACGTCTATATACAAAAATCTAAAGATCTTTCTCTAAATACATCTTTAGATCAATCTCTAGATAAGTCAGGCCAAATATCTCTATATAGACGAATCTATGCCTAACCATCGCTAAATATCTCCACAAATATATCTTTGGCTAAATATCTCAAGATACGTATCTCATAGATAGATCTCAGCTCAACTAGCTCTGCTCTTTAGCTTGAATTGAAGTTTCGAATCCGCTGAGGATTCAATTAAAGTGCGTTATGCAAACAAATGTTTTTCGATTGGGGATCGATCCGAGTGCTTTCCATAGAAGATGCGAGAGTAAACAAGCGATTCTTGAGAAATATTGTGGCACAAAACAAATTGCCGCGTAATCTTCGAGTTGGGCGACAATCGAAACCAATTTTTTGGTTGCTTTTTCTTCTTTTTTGAATACGAAAAATGTTGTCCTTTATTTTTTCGGTTTTATCAACAAGTGCCGCCAAGTGGAATCAATCAAGCCAGCAAACATTTTTAGTATTCCTCGGAGAGTTGCGGCAGCGTTTGTTGCCCGCCTCGAAGCGTGACAATATTTTGGCCACAGTTTCAGCCGAAACGAATGGCCAAAGGGCAGAGCCGAAGGGCAACGGGAGCCTCTGGGACAGTCGAATGTGTAATTAATCATGCGACTTGAACGATAAGGTCACACTGCAAACGAGCTGCAGGGCCCAAAATGAATACCTAACATATACTATAAGCAACAACAGGTACTTTGTCCCCTAAGGGGGTGAGATGACACTCTGTGTGTGGGGGCGCAGGAGCTGGGGCAGGGGTTGCATCCATAAATCCCACAGATATCGTATTGAGAAAATCAGTGAACGACATTGGTCAGAGAGGATTGCGGGCGTGGATTACATGGAATTTGTATATTTATTGTGAAACTGAGAAATTCTGACATAAGAGCGCTAATATTGATACATTTGTGATCGGAAAACGAGTAAACAAAAGAACAGCTCGAAGTTATTAATGAAACCGAGCTCAGCCTGAAGGTTTTTAGCTTGATATAACAATTCGATACGAAAAGCAATTATGTATAAGAAATGGTTTGGTGTTTGGAAGATTTTATGACTAGAGAGAGGTGTAAGCAATGATATCTCTGAAATATAGTTAAAATTGTTAGCAAAATTTTAATTTGTTATTAGTTAAATAAGCAAAACAAGTCCCAAATGGTAAGAGAGAGGAAAATAGGATTGATTTTTGTTGAGCAAATGGAAGCTATAAGTTTTCTGGGATTTGAGATTAGAAAACTGTAGAAGTCCATAAAAACAATTCACAAAAAAGCCAAATGAACGACTAAAGCTGATTTTTATGAGAATTTATGAAAGATTTCGATAGTTTTTCCTAACTATTCAAATACTTTGCATGCATGGATCTATTAGAACCAATCACGATGTAGATCAGTGGTGCATGCGTTGGCAGATAAGTCATCAGAAATAGGGTTCTAACTAGAGATGGGCATGGGACGGTCGGATAAGTGCTGGATCCCTGGATCTAGGTGCCATGCTAAGAGAAACTAGAGATATGCTTATGAGTAGAGGTGGGTTTCGGGATCGAGACGAAGGGGTGTCTCTAGAATTCCGACATCTCAGAGCATATGTCTACAATCTCTTACCATGATCTCATGATCAAGCACTTATCCGAACGTCCTGAACTATTTTAGAATCTTAACCAACCCGCCCAATACCCAAAATCGTCTCGCAACAATTTCGGGTCCCGAAAATCCCGATCCCCAAGGGCCAACTCTAGTTCAAGGCCCTACTAAGTGCGTAATTAAGATGACCATAAAAGACTGTTGCAAAACAAGAATAAGAACAAAAAGATAATGCAACAAAAATGTAAAAAAATATGATTTCATATATTTACTTGTACATTTTTTAAATACATTAAACGAAGCTAGAAGCTTTTCCTATAAACCTTTAAGATAAACTGTTGACACGCTCTTGTAGTCAAATGATAAATATGTAAGTTTCAGATAGTCAAATGATAGCTATATACATATATATATATATATATATAAAATAGATATCGCTGCCATATAGCGTAAAAGCGGCAGCGAGCTGTAGCAAACAAAGCAACTGACGTGAAATACAACAAAGACAGAAAAACTACGCGCAACTGTCATTGTCAAAAGCAGATACATTTGTGGCTCAGGTGTGTGTGTGTGTGTAGCGTCTGTTGTGGCATTAATGGCAAATTTGCACGAGGTAAATACGAAAAAGCATACAGAAGGACAGACAGACGGACAGAGTGATAGAGAGAGAGAGAGGTAGACAGTGAGTGAGTGAAGTGCCCGCAACGGCAGTCAATTATCAATAGACAGACAGGCAGCTACACACACACACACACACACACACACACACACACACACACACACACACACAGGCACACTCATGTGTGTGAGTTAGTAACTAACGTACAGCTTGAGGTACATTTGTATCTGAACTAGTCAAGCCGCCGTCTGCTACTTCACCTGCGTGTCATGTTGTTGTTTCCAGTTCGTTTTGTTTTTCATTTTGTTGTCATGCTTTTTATTTTGCTGCTGCTGCACACGCAAAACTAACCGCAACACTCGCTATTGCTCTCTCGCTCTCTCGCTCTCCGGCTGGCACGCTCGGCACGCTGATTGGCTGGACGCCGGCGACTGCGCCGCTGCCATTGAGGCCACACCTCTATTGACTGCCGTCTTGTGGCCCCCATGTTTAGACAGGCGTCGCGTGTCGCCCCCAACCCGCATCCGAATTCGAAGTCGGGCACCCTCTGGCATAAGGCTAGGGGTTGGGGCTGGTTGGGGAGCTGCTGCCAGTTGGTTCCGTTTTGGTCAAAATGAAAATGGCTTTTATGTTTGTGGCGTGCGCTGGAATAATTTTATGCCTAGTGCTGCGTTTACGGCAAATTGCCACCAACCACTAGATATATACTTAGATATATGTATGTGTACATACATATCTATATGTGTATAGGTAAGCATATGCATATCGATTTTACATTCGGCTATATGCTGCTTTAAATTAGCTAGTAAATTTACGATTTTATCTTAATTATGTTTTATGCTCAATGTCTCTGCGTGAGATTTAAGCTATTATTAATATAATATGTATATGTAGGAATGAGACTTAAGCTATAAAATTATGGCATATACATATGTATATGCTATAACTGATATAAATATACATTTACATACATACGTTTGAGATTTATCTTATTGAATTTTATGAGCTGAGACTTAAGCTACATAACTATGGCATACACATATATGCTTTAACTAATATATATAATATATATATATACATATAAGTATATATAAGTATGTACACATGTATATTTGACATTAATTATATTTTTTAAGCTATAAAGTTATGCCAAATACATACGCATAATTACTACAAATACATATATGTTTGTACATATGCTTGAGATTTCAGTAATCAAATTATGACACATTTGTTAGGATATATGATATAACAAATGTATATACATATACATATATATGTATATGTGTATATGTGCAATAATTCAATAGCTTAAGTTCACTTGCTTTGATATTTCTTACGCTTTTTTAATACTAGATTGCTTTTTATTGAAATTTATGGACGAATTTTGCATAATTAAAAATTTTTTTTTTATAATTTTTTCTTATTTAATTTACGCTACTTTGTATAATATTTATAATACTTTTAGTATTTTGAATTTATTGCATATAGCAATTATTTTTAATATTTTTAATATTTACAATATCCTTAATATTTATAATATTTCTAGTAAATTTAATTATTTTTAATATTTTAAATATTTAGAATATTTTTTATATATTTTTTATAAATAATATATTTTAAAATTTTAATAAATATAAAATATTTTTCAAATTTCTATTAAATTTAATTATTTTTAACATTTGAAATATATATTTATATAAAATTATTAATACTATTAATATTTATAATATTGTTAATATTTATAAAATGCTCAATATTTTCCATATTTTTATTATTTTCAATATTTTCAATATATTAAATAATTTGTATATACTTGTATTTTTTTTATTTTAAGAGAGCTAGAAATAGGCATAAGACGGATTATTAACTAATTTTGAAACCTCACATTTGATAATATAAAGCAACATTAATTTGAACTCTCGTTTTCTAATATCCGATTACTATTTACGATATGTTGACCATACGAATTCATACTAAAATATAGTTGAGCTTGTTTATACTTTTGCTATAGATACATAATCTTACTCATATTACAAAATTTAAATAAATATCGAACTTTATCCGCTTTTTATGCATTCAAAGTCGTCTCAATGTGAAGTTTCAAACTAAAATGGCGAATTGAAGCGAAATCGTCGAATAGAACCCACGCTCTTATACACTTGCCAATAAGATCAGCTGAGTGAGGAGAGAGACACTGTGTTCGTATAAGTCGTGGCGTATAAGAGAGCGACACGATCGAGAACACCTGGCCGCGAGCGCAAAAGTGGTAAAAACAACAAACAACAAGCGTTAAGTCAGCTAAGCAAGCAAACCATAAAGTCACTGAGCAGCAAAAGGCAGACAGAGAGGAGAGAGCGGAGAGCGGAGTATAGAAGAGCAGTGTATAAGTCGGGAGGCAGGGGCTCAGCCCGACTGACAGCGGACAGCGCAGACAGAGCGGGGGAGAGTCTCTGAGTCTGGTTAGCCAGGTATAGATGACTATATGTGTGAGTGTGTGCGTCTGGCCCGCTAGCTGACTGGCGAGGTTCGTCTGCGCGAAACCTTCGCTCGTCCAATCAGTACGAACTCGGTTCCCGCCAGCGAAGAGACAACAACAGCGCCGAGCGCTCGGTTTAGCGTTTTTGTCGAAAGAAAACAAAAAACTCAAATATTATTCAAATCAATTTTCGAAACTTTCAATTGCAAAGCGAGTGCAGCGCGTCGACGAAGCAGATACATTAAATACTTTGTAATTAAATACAGCAACTACTATTTTAAAATAAAGAAAAGTGAAATAGAAAATATACAAAAAAAAAAACGAAACGCGGAAGTGAAAAAAAGCCGCCGGCGTTTTCTGTTGTTGCCGCAGCTTTTTGTACAAAGGATGCGGGAATTTTGAAACAGCAGCCGTATACCACAAATAACAGCGAGTGTGTGTATGTGTGTGTGTGTATGTGTAAGTGTGTGCTTACAATTAGCATATCCTTGCAAATGAATAAAATCAATTTGCAAAAATTGTAAAAATATTTACAAAAAAATCATATTGCTCCCACGCAGTTTTTCCAGTGCCATGCAAATAAAATGAATATAAATATTAAATTTAATAATTAATGTGCCTTGAACTTGTCTGTGACTTGTGACCTACAAAGAAAAGCCAACAACAAAAATATATAAAAAATAAATAAAGCTAAAAGTCTGGCATGGTCAACTCTTTCAATTAAATAAAGTCTACAATCTCTATATATATATATAGATAGATATATATAAGATATATATATAAAAGTCAGCCTTTCATTGTGTTTGCATTGATGCAAAAAATTCTGCTTAAATGCATACGGATATTATAATTGGTGATCAATTTGCCGCCAACAACAACTACTGGGTGATGCAGGTGAGAAATCAATCCGAAATTGAATCAAACTTAAAGTTCAAAGAAACATATACATAAATTAAGCTGAAGCAGTTACAATGCGGTTCCTTTTATGGCTTCCTGATTCATGCCTGCAATATAATAAAAAATTGGCAATACGCCGTTAAGCAATTACTATCCATAATTATGCCAAATGTGCTAATTAAAATTTGATTTTTTATTGTGTTTTCTTCGACATTTTAATTGAATCGCTTTTAAATGCTTCCGCTTATCGAAATGCAAAAGTTTTTAACTTTTTTTTACGTCTTATAAATAAAACGCAATCATGTTTAAACAAATTAACTTGATTATCGAGCGGATACATTTGTGATAATAAGCACGAGCTGGCGAGAGCCAAACATTCGGCCAGATTAACACCTCGCAACGACGGCAGCTCAGGTGTGTGCGTCCAGGTGTTCGACTGCTCAGGTGTCTTTGGGCTCATCAAAAGCGCATTTACGAGCGCCCACTTCTCGAATATTTGTCAAAGCGCCGTCGGCAATCGATTTGTAAATCTTGTTATCACTTGCACCAAAGCAAAGGCGCATGCGTGTTGTTGCAACACTCTGGGCTTGAGCTCTTCTTAAACAGTCGGTCAACTCTTTTGAACTCGGTCAGTCGCACACCCCAAGGAAATTGTAGCTCTTGGCTCTTGGCTCTTGGCTCTTGTCAATGTTTGCCAGCAGGTTCGTCCGGCCTTTACCAGTTCCTGTTGTTGGATCTTTCTCGACTGCGACTCGTCTGCCGCGTCTCCGTTTGTTTGTCCATTGTTTGAATCGCGCTTACTTGCGAAGCTCTGGGTCAATATTTGTGCACAACACGTTGCCAATGTGCCAAGTGTTGTCGCAGTTGTCGCAGTTGTCGCAGTTCTTTCTGTTCAGTTCTGTGCCTCATAGTTCAGCTGAGCGAGCAGTCGGCTTCAACAGCCAGCGCCAGCTGGGTGGCATTAAACACTCGCATACTAATCAGCATGCTCTATACACCTACTCCAGGTAGCCTCCTTCGAATGTGACTTGAACCGCAGAGTCATCAATTGACAAACATAAGCAAATATTTAACAATTGCTTTAAAAGAGCATGGCATATGTTTTATGATCTCATGATCTGATCAGTCTATTCTCAATTCAATCAATAAGCAGCAAGAGTCAGAATAAAACAGAATTTTACTAATCAAATACTTTATAAAAATTGGAATATATTTTCCATTGGAGATACTTTTATTAGAATATACTCTTAAATAATTTTTGAAAGATATTTTTCTTAAAAATTTGATTAGAAAATACTTCCATTGAAAGATATTTTCATTAGAATACATTTTTATGAGCAGATAGTTTAATAAGAATATATTTTGGCTAGTAGATACTTTAATTAGTAGATACTTTAATCAAAAGATAGTTTATTCAAAAGGTTCTTTTATTGGAAGATACTTTCATTAGAAGATACTTACATTAACAGATACTTTTATTAGAAGATACTTTCAAGAAAAGATATTTCCATTAGAAGATACTTGCATTAAAAGATACTTGTATTGGACGATAATTTCATTAGAAGATACTTTCATTGGAAGATACTTTCTTCAGAGGATACTTTAATTGGAAGATACTTGCATTAAAGGATACTTTTATTGTAATATACTTTCATTATGAGATACTTGCATTAGAAGATACTTTGGTTAGAAGACACTTTAGTTAAAATATACTTTTACTACAGAATACTTTTATTGGAAGATGCTTTCATGAAAAGGTACTTCCGTTAACAGATACTTGCATTTAAAGATATTTCTATTGGAAGATACTTTCATACATTCTTTAAAAGATGCTTGGAATAGAAGATACTGTTCTCTTAAGAATATCTTTATTTTGAACTTACTTTTATTAGAATATTCTTTCTTTAAGAAATATTTAAAAAAAAAAAATTGTCTTTACATTATCTGTATTTTGAAGATACTCTTATTAAAATGTTCTTTTATTAATAAATACTATCGGTTGAAGATATTTTCATTAGAAGATACATGCCATAAAATACACTTTTATTGGTAGATACTTTTGATAGATGGAATTCAATAGAATGCTTGCTGTACAAGATACTTTTAACAAAAGATTCTTGCTATAGAATATATTCATTAAAAGATACTTTCATTAAAAGATACTTATACTATAAGATACTTTGATTGGAATATACTTTCATTAGAAGATACTTTTACAGGAAGACTCTTTCATTAGAAGATACTTGCAATGAAATATACTTTTATTAGAGGATACATTTAATGGAAGATACTTTCAGTAGAAGATACTTTCAATAGAATAATACTTACTTTAGAAGATACTTTCAGTAAAAATACTTTTATTAAAAGGTACTTTCATTTGATGATACTTGCATAACTAGATACTTTAATTGGACGATACTTTCTTTATAAGTTACTTTCAGTAGAAGAGACTTTCAATAGAAGATACTTTATTGAGAATATCCTCTGTTTTTTCTAAGATACTTTGATGAAAATACTTTTATTTAAAGGAAATGACAACTCTTTGAATCTTTTCTAGTTTAATTCATATGGAAGCTATAAAAAATGTCTTCTTATAGCAAAACTCTTACCATTTCATATTATTATTGGATTTCAAACATACCTTTATCGAGTTAAATATCCAGCAACACTTTTAAATGGAAAGAAAATGTCTCATAAGAGCTTTTAATAGCAATTTCTTTCTTTCTTATTCAAATACATATGCTTATCTATGACTTACACCTTCATTCTAATAGTTAACCTGATTGATTGCAGACCTGTTCGAAAACATTGTCATACAGTTTGCGTACAAGTGTCTACTAGTCTTACCCATTGATAAGTATTTCGCATACGTTCCGACGTATTGCCTTACTCAACAAAACCAACAAAAGTACCTTCTCACTCAATAGCTCTTTAGATAAGAAAACCAACTAGTCAGTCCATCAGTCAGTCAGTCAGTCAGTCAGTCAATCAGTCAGTCAGTTAGTTAGTGACTGAGACAGTTCTCAGGAAACGACATCGTAAAAGAGCTCGCACTCAGTTCGTTCCGTTTCATTCCATATCCACTTCCAGGCCTCGTTCTTTAACAATTGTTGTTGTTGTTGTTGTTATTGCTGTTGTTGTTGTTCCGCTGTCACCATCAATAGCTGCACTAATTAGGCATGTGTTGTCAAATATTTACACACGGTCGCAAAACTACAAAGCGCTGTCGACGCTGCCTCCTCCATGGCTGATAGCAAAGACGAATTCGAGGGGCGCCGAGCTGGACGTGGGGGCGCAGAGCGGGGAGCGGAGGCTCTTCTTCCGTTTTCACTGATTTACCACAAAAGGTGATTCCCACGACTAACTCAAGTGTCGATTATGACGAAAAGAAACTTTCATATTTTATGGCATTTAACACATGAAATTAGTTTACGATTTCTTACACGGAATCTGGCCAGATATGGCCAGATATGGCCCCGGCTAGCGGATAGCATGTCTCGGTGCATGAATAATTGAGGCAATCGAGCATATGGGCACCTGGCTTGCAGTCTCTGCTGCACTGATTAATGGCCCTGGCCATTGTGCTTCAATCACATGTGCGCAAATAATTAAATATAGATAAAAATCAGATTACTCATACGTCATGTTGGCCGTGCAATAGACTCTAAAGGAGGGGGGAGGGGCGTGGCTGTCAGCAACTGCCGTCGATTTATGTAAATCGTAAATAAAATGCAACAAAACTCTTTTACGATTCAGCTTCGTCAATTTGTCAATTCCAAAAATGATTTTTAGAGTTCGGCTATATAAAATTGTTCGTATCTTTAAAACATATTTGCATTCGCACATTCTCAAAGCAGGCAAAAAAGAAACACAAAGGCGGCCGCCATCAAAGAATTGCATTTCAGATACACAATAACCAAAAGCAGATACATAGATACATCATTTGGGGCCATAAAATTGTAGCGAAATAAGTGAGAGAGATACCTGTAGATAAGATAATTAAAAGTGGGCAAAGAGTATTGGTATTCGTATTCGTATTTGGGATGCCTTTACTTTTTTCCTTTGGCCAAACACTTTCCATTTCGTGGATGTTGCGAAACGAGTTCAAGACTGGGTCAAATTCAAATGCCAATTACAAACGGCAAACGGCCCAAGCGATCAATGTTAAATAATAAGTAAAGTGGGCCAAAAACTATAACAACAAATACTTAACAACAGCAACAACAACGAAATCTCATTAAAAGCCGCACAGTGGGAGATCTGCGATTGGCATCGCTTCAATTCTATGCAAATCTCAATAGACGATTTCCTTTTGCAACAACACGAGTATTAACCAAGCATAATGCCAATTTATAGGGGTCCCCATGCTTTTCGCCAATTCATGCAAATGAAAACGAAAACTGGCCCCAAAAACACAACAACAAAAACAAAAGCAAAACCAAGGCGCATTGCACAGCAATTGCCAAATGTCCAAATGGTTGAAAATCTTGAATATCATTGGCCACATTTGATTGATATGCCGCTCGGACAGGCTGGAGGTCAAGTTGGCCTTATGCCATTTGATTTCTTTCTCTTCTGCTATTTGGACAGATGCAAAAAATATGGAGACGAAAATCAATCACTCTCAACTGGCTGCACGGCTTGGAGAGCCAAAGGATGGGTAGCAGCTTGAAAGAGATGAGTGTTTGCAGCGAACTGTTAGGAATTCCTGTTTAAGGAAGCACAGTGGTTCAAAAGAAGCTGAAAAAGAAGATTTTGAAAATATTTTTAATTATATATCTGAATATCAAATGAAAATTGCATCAGAAGTTCTTGAAGAAATTTATTACTCAAGTGCCATTCCATATTATGTTTCTCTCTATTTTGTTTTGCTATCTGCTTTCTTCTTCATTTTACATTTCAGAAAACATTGCAGCTATATCAAAAATCTGGACTATATCAGATGTTTTTGAAGGGATTTCCTTGTCTGATTCCTTTCAGTTTTTTAGCATCTCTCTTCTTTCTTTTTTCTTTTGCTATCTGATTGGTTGTCAAATAAAACATACTTCTTCGCTTCACAGTCTAGCTATATCCATATCTATATCAAAAATATCTTTAAATAAAACCAGAATAGATCAGATCTTTTCGAAGAGACTTCTACTTCATATTCCTTTGCATATAAGTTTTTCAGCTTCTCTTTCTTCTGCTATCTGATAGGTTGTCAAATATATCTTTCTTCTTAGCTTTACTATTTAGGAAACAGTCTAGCTATATCCATATCTATATCAAAAATCTCTTTAAAAAACCAGACTAGCTCAGAAGTTATTGAAGGTACATCGCTGTCTTCCATACGAATTTCTCTGTTTCTCTCTTTTATCTTCTACTTTCTGATTAATTGCAAACTATACCTTTCTTCATTACTCCAGTTATATCAAAAATCAGACAGAGAATTCTCTTCAAATAGATCTAATCTACAGATTTATTTGGAAATACGTCTCTATTTGATTCGTTTTCTCTTCTCTTCTCTCTTCTGCTATCCATAGAATGTTTAATTCTGATTGCCAAAAACATCATCAACAACTGTCCTTAACATAATAGCAAACGACAACCTATATAAAAAATCTCTTGAAATAACTCAACTTAAAACTAATCCAAAAACTAGACTATATTCATATTTCTTGCAGAGAGTTCACAGCCTTATCTCTTAGCTTATTTTACTTCTGTGCTTCTCTCTTCTAACTTATACTCTCTAATTGATTGACAAAAAGATCTTGCTTCTTACCTTTTTACACATTAGATAACACTCCCTCTATATCTGAAATCTTCTTGAAAAATTCAATTTGCAACTCAGTTAAAAAGGAAGCCTAGAACTGCTGCTGATGGGGCTTTTCAGACAGATTGCTATCTATGTATAATAACTCTTTTAATACTTAGACTTATAAAGTATGTTTCTAATTAATTTGATAAATGACTGTTTAGTTTCATTACCATTTTTAGAAATGTCAGAAATAGGATTCGAACCCTACTGAGTTCGTAATTAATACGATCAATTCTATCAACAAATTCGCTTGATGTCATTACAGACAGTTGCAAATTATGAAGAAAATAAAAAAAAATTCAGAAATAGTTCTTCTATATAAGAAACATCTTTAGGCAATTCCATAAAATTCTTCTAACTCTAACAACGATTGTTGAAGATGCCTTCCTACCATTTCCCTATCTGTATATAATACCCTTTGAGTGCTATCCATACAAAGTATCCCTTTTTTGATTGATTGTCTGCAGTTTCTCCAGCTCTCAGCCCACTGTGCCAACTTTTATGGCACGAGCTGAGCTCCGAGCTCTGAGCTGAGCTGTGCTTTTATTGCGTGCGATATCTGTTCACATCTAATTCGCAGTCCCTAAACTAAACAGGGTGTTCCATAATTTTTGATGGATTGTATGAACGCTAATTCGTAGAAAGATTGCGGAAACAAGCTAGCAAGAATATGAAGAAATAAATGAATATTCCTGCGAGGTGCCAAAACAAAAAAGACCAAAAACTATTCAAAGCTTAAGCGCAATATTCGATATTTTCTTTTTGTTTCAATTTTATTATATTTTTTTTTGAAGCGCAATTCGTTTCAAGTTTGATTGGATAAAAAAAAGGCTTTGAGCAGCTGACAGACACAAAAAAATTCAGCTAGCTTTGACTGTGGCTGTGGCAGCTGCTCGGAACTCATTAAGATCAATTATTTGATTATGAAATCAGATCTGCATGAAATCTTCGAATTGCTGACCAGCTTATGGCGACCCGCGGTGTCAAATGTGCGCGCTGTAAAACCTCAAAAGCTGTCATCAATTTCTACACCAAAAACAAAAAAAAACAACATAAACATAACTCTAATGTTAGACAACAGCAAAAACAACTTTTTGGGGAAAACGACTTTAAAGGTGAGAAACTAAAAGAAACATGAAACGGCCGACATTTAGCGTTGATCACGGCCCGTTGATAAAGCCATCATCAGCAACATCGCCGACATCCAAAGTCGGATCGGATCGTAAAAGCCACTCGGAGAGCTAAGCAAATAAATTCAAGTTGCAAAATTAAATTAAAAATTAACTTAATAGCAAACCAATTAAGTTTATTTGAACAATTCGAAAGGTTTCATTCCAGTTTGCGATTTTAAGTATACCCATTTCAAATGGGTAGCATAGGGTATATTGCATTTGTGCAAATGAATGTAATAGGCAGAAAAAGGCGAGGTACAGCATATATAGTATATGTCCGTCCCTCAATTCCTCAGTCTGTCCTTTAAGAGTAAAAGACTTTAGAGTTGGGAGCTCCTAATATGCAAATAGTTAATAATAGATAATAATTTCATATAATCGATAACATTTCTATTCCATTTTACATTGCTTGAAATCAAACTTTAGTTATTAAAGCATTTCTCATACGTTTATAAAGGTATAGTCCACATTTTGAAAACCTGACTCCATTTCACTAAAATTCACATTTCATGTAGCTCAGGGTATCTCCTAGTCTATTACTCCCGTCTATAGCACTCTTGTTTATATTGACATTTGTTGTATAATTTCTTATAAATATAGAGAGCAAATTTAATGTTTGTCTTTGATTTTAATTGATTATTAAGTGTTGAGCTAATTTTAAAGGCATTCACTAATTAGTAAGCGAGCTCTTGAATTGAGGAGACTCGAGTTAAAGCTCAATCATAAAGCTGACAGGAATTCTAAATATATATTTAGAATAAAGATATAAAAAAACGAAAGTTAGATATCCTAGAAGAAGACCTAAGTCTAAGTGCTTTTATGGTATAGATTTATATACAAATAATACTCTTTCATACTAACTATATAATAAACTAATTCAATTTTGAATAAAAGGAATTAAATTTAAAATTTAAAAAAATATAATTAAATAAACTAAATTTAAAACAAAAATTGCCTTAAGGAATTAACTGAAACTCTTTATAGTGGTATAAAATATAATTCACAGAGATTATGAAGATTGGCCTTTGAGATATGGTTAGATTATTGATTCCGCTTTGAATGGCAGAAATATGACATAGTATATGATATATGATTACTGTCTCTAAAACAACAGGTTAGTAAAATGTTATGATGATAGCTAAAAGACTGCTCAGGCTATATTGACCCAGCTGATGACGCTGTAGTAGAAATATACACATTATACTTATTTCTACTCTAATTCTGTAGCCTCAGAGACATTTTGTTTTATGAATAGTCTAGAATACTCTATGGAACTTTAAGATACTCTAGGATGCTTTAGGATACTTTACAATTGTCTAATATACCTCTAGAACGATACTCTAGGATACTCTAAGATACTCTAAGATATGATACTCTAAGATACTTCCGGATATTCTAAGATAGTCTAATATACCTCTAGGATACTTTAGGATACTCTAAAACACCTCTAGGATACTATAGGATACTTTAGGATACTCTAAGATACTTCAGGATACTATAAGATACTTTTGGATACTCTAAGATATTCAGGATACTTTAGGATACTGTAAGATACACTAGGATATTCTACAATAGTCTAAGATACTCTAGGATATTATAAGATACTCTAATATACCTCCAGGATACTCTGGGACACTTTAGAATGCTCTAAGATACTCTAAGATACTTCAGGATGCTCGAGGATACTCTAGGATATTCTAAGATACTCTAGGGTACTCTTGGATATTCTAATACATCCTAGGATACTCTTGGATACGCAAAACAAATGTATAAAAAAATCTTCTAGAAATAAGCAAATTTCCTAACACAAATTTAAATGCCTCTTTAAAGCCATTCTCACTTGCGAGTGTTCACTGTAGTTTAGCTACAAAAATAAGTTGTAATATTCATTTTGAGTTTCATTCACAAGTGCCGCAAGTCAAGCATTAACAGCCAAGTTTGGCCAACAACAAGACGTGCTTTAACACGCGTCGACACACACACACACACACTCAGCACACACACACCTGGAGACTGACACAGATGTGAGCCTAAAAATTACTTGAGTTTTATTATTTGCTTATTTAACTTTTATCACCAATTAATGAGGCTCTTTTGTTGCTGCCTGCCACGGACGCAGCTATATTTGATCGATCGCTTACGCTAATTGCCAGAGTATGCCAAAAAAAAAAGAAGAGAAGAAAAACATAAGTAAATACAAAAAGATGGAGAAGAAGCAGCAGCAGAATGTATATAAAAATGAAAAGTAAAGCTCTCAGCACGCACTTGGCCTAAAAATAAGCGCCCGAAATCTTGGCGGCAATTGACCCACTAATAGGCCCTGTCAATAAGAATGAACATGAACTGCCGGGGCCAACTCTCAGTCTGTCTGTCTGTCTGTCTGTGTGTTCGCTTGATTTGACTTGGCTTATTGCGTTGGCCATTGAACTTTAAGAGTTGTTTCCTGTTGCTTTGCTGCACACAAATTAATTGCCCGCAAATCCTGTACCCCCAGCCCCTACTCCCTGATACTCCCCCCTCTCGCTGACCGCCGCTCAACAGTTTTCACTTTTGATCAGCGCTGCAATTGCAAGCTTGCAACTGCAACGTGTTGCGCATGCGTAGCCCTTTAGCTGCCTCCCTCCCTCTGCTTCTCCACGCCTCGCTGCGCTTGATCGGAAATTGGTTTTATGCCTAGCTACCAGAATATGCCCTCAATATTCTTCTGGCTCTGCTCGCACTTCCTGTCGCCCTTTGTCACCCCCGTATTTAGATATTGGGAATTGCCATTTAATAGCTTCAGTGGACACCCTAAAAACAGAGTTATGATTGCTCAGCGTGAAATTGTGAGAATATTTCTTTGGCCTTTGACATCAAATGATGTTTGTCTTTGCTTTGTATATGAAAGGATATTCAATTTCGTCCTGTCGCTGCAATGCAATAGCTGTGCGAAGGTTTTTATGCTAATGAATTAGGGAGCTGAAGATAAATGTAAATTATTGTTTTACTTACATGAATGTGTTCCTTTGAGAGTGGGAATCAGTTAGGTGGGTGACTGCAAAGAGAAAAATAGGTTTATAAAGTTAGATTTTGATCATAAAAAATTTGTTTTAGTTACTTTCAATATTCTACTCATTACATACATATATATAAATCTCTGTTTCCTACTTACTTAATGGCTATTTTGCGTTGCCTTCTGTAACAAATCTAGTCACATAAATAACATTAACAATTACCTCTGCCATCTAAACAATAGGCACAAATTCAACTCAAAATGGACTTTGGCAAAATAAAATCATTAGAATGAACAGAGAAAAAATAAAGACACAATAAAGACTCAATATATGCAGTCAGTCAACAATAAATGCTCAATAACATCAGTCAAAGATATGTAAACTAAAAAAAATAGTTAAAAGCAGCAGCAGCAAAAAAAACTGTCGCAAATTGCGGTCATTCGTCATGCGCACATGAGCAGAACGGCAGAGGTAGAGGCAGCGGCAGTGGCAGCGGCAGAGGTGGAGGCAGCGGCAGAGAGTAGCCTCCAACAATAACACAAAAATGCTTTAGCAAATGGCGTCTTGGCAATTGAGGGCGAGAGAGAGAGAGAGAAAGAGAGAGCGGGCAGCTACTATGTAAGAGTAGCAAAAAGTAACAACAAATAAATATACATATGCCAACTATGTATTTACAACAACAGTAAAAGCAAAGCGCGAGACACAGAGAGAGAGCGAGGCAAAGTAACGGCAGCAGTGAGCAGCTTTTATCGCAATGCCATTGTTTTTGTTTTCGTTATCGAGGGGCTGATGAGGCAGAAAATAAACAAATACAACAACAGCCAGAGCTCGGCTACTTTTGTCTTTTTTACTCCACACACACACACACACATGTATGCATATGCTTATGTGCGTATGCATGTATGTATATGCTTGTTGCTGTTTTCTAACTATGAAATGTGTTTTGATTTGCTGCGCTTGCAAAAAGCTTTCTGCTGCCCGCTGGTTGGGCGACGGCCGCCACGCATGGAGCAGGGGAGGGGGTGGCACATGGAGCGCTCACTGTCGCAGCTCAATATGGCGTCGCCGCGACGTCGACGCCGACGGCGGCTGCTTAATGGTGCTTAACTGCGCTCAGCGGCCAGCGCTGCGTGAAGTGCGCATGTCACGGCGACAAAATGAGAGAAAATAGATACAAAGCTACGCACACATATACACGCACACGCACGCACTCTTATACATATAAGTGCTTATGTATTGTGAGTGGGCGCTGTACATAGGAAGACAATTGCTGTTAACTGTACTAATGTTGGGCGAATGAGCAAAACACTTGGAACATTTCAATTGGGATGCGCCATTTTTGAATTTGTATACATGTGTGAGTGTGTGCGTGTGTGGGAAATGTACAACAAAAATAGATTTGTTGAATATTTATAATGTTTTAGCAGGCCGATATGAACTTTTGATAAGATAGAACTAAAATAAGAACTTAAATTTAAATTAGTTTATTTGAAATATGTTATATACTTACATATATACAGTCCAATCCCGATAATTCGTCCCCCGCTAAATCGAAAACCTCAATAATTCCTTAATAATAATATTCCCTTGAAAAAAAATTCGTTCGAATTCCTCTTCGATAAATCGAATTCCTGTGTAATTCGTAGAAAATGTAATCCACTTGCCATTTCAAATTATCGGGATTCGACTGTATTATATTTTCATATATTGTATATTTCTGCTTGACATTTCCCACAAATACATATACATATGTATGCATATCTATTATAGATCTTACCGGAATAACCAAGAAAGACAATATATATTGACATTTTTAGCAGTCTAAGTCTACTGTCTTTTGTATTTCTATATACTCTAGTATAATACTCTACTCTATTTTGACAACTGACATATATTTTGACAATGCCTCAGTTTCTTTTTCAATTTTTTCTTTTTTAAGAGAATCAATTAATGAAATTTTTTTTTATATAACAGATAACTATTATGTTTAAAACTAGAAATATCATAGTTTTTAGTTTTAAATATTGAATTTGTATTTTTTTTTAAATTTAAAATAGTCAAGTTCAATAGGTGGCATAAGTATTTTGACAGCATTTTATTGGATCACTAAATATAATAATATGTCTTATATCTTAAATTAAAACTTTTAATCAGAATCCTGTGCTATCTATCACATTTTTAAGGCTATTCGGAACGAAATGCATGTTCCCAGTTGATCTGGAACAAAATCCAAAGGTTTTTTTCTTATAGCTATAGACATTGAAGAGACACTAAGTTGAAATACATACTTACATACTCTCAATTTCTGTCTCCTACCCAAACTATTTTCTATAAATTTATGCCACATTCTGAAACATTCAACATACATAAGAGATAATATGAATAAAGTAAACGAATTTATGTGATGTTTTTCATAATTTCTCCACAGTCGCTGTTAAAAGTATTTACCATTTGCTGCTTAGCAGTTCCTTCTTATCTCTCTCTCCTTCTCACTCTCTCTCTGTCGCCAACAAAACTATCTAGCAGCTATATCAATTTCATTTAACAATTTGTTTTCCATTAGTTGACTCTGTGAGGCATGGCCGTGCACACACAATAGTTTCCATTGTTTGGTCATTTTGGATGGGTTCGTAGCCACCGTTGTTATAATGCCTATTAACGCTATTATTATGAAAATTTTCAGCATCATTGATTTTTGTTACCGTTTTTCTAATTTAGGCAAATTATGCCTTACACAGAGACAGATACACGTACCGCTCTCTTGATTTATTGCGCTCCTAATCTGTATCTATATATATTTATTTATCTATATATTTTACTATTGTTGCTTGTTGTTTTATATACATATTCAGTTTGTTCTAGCGACCGCCAACTGTTAACTGGTTGCGTCAATAGATTCAGCGCCTGAATGAAATGCCCTCAACGTGGCTTTTTCCTCAATGAAACCGGACATTAACATAATCTTTAGGCAACTTTACATGCACATATTGATATTGGGGGTACGGAAAAAAAAGAAAAGAAAAGAGAGCTCTCTGAAAGCGAAACCTGTTCGCATTTGCTGCTGCTGCTGCTGCGGTTATTTGTTAGCCGGTGTCAAAGCTGTCACATATATCACGGCAGAGTTCCGTGGGGTCAGCCTGTGGCCCACACGCATCTGTCTCTGTCTGGCAAATGGAATGGCCTCCGCCCCCTGCCCCCCGCTGTTGTTGTCTTTCGATTTGCAAGGTAATTGCTACGCTGTCCCCTGGAGCCATCATGCCGCATTTGTCCACCAAGAGCTATGAAAACACAGTTTTCCAGTCGTGATTGCAATTGGCAGCAAAGCGAGGGAGGTGTAGGGGCAAAAGGGGGAGCAAGTGAATTCCAGACATATGTTAGCCTTATAATTTATGTTTTAGCTCGATGTAATTTTAATTTTAGTTTATTAATTGCCGCAATGAATGTTTGCCCGCGGCATCTCTTGCTGAATTTTGTTTTCTGTTTGTGTTTGTAATTCATTTAATTGCATAGAATTTACGCGCTCAAGGTTGAGACTCGCTGCTAATTTATATGTCACTGGCGCTAGCGCGAATTAAATGCATTTAACACGTAACTTGACAAACAAACAAAGCGAATGCGAATTAACAAAAAAGAAGGAAATAAGTTAGAGCGCTCTAGTCGGGACTACCCGACTACGAGATCACCTGAAGCAAGTTGTTAGAAATCCAGCTTACATCTTTAATCTATGCGTATTAAGCTCTGCGCGCACATATTACATATTAATGCGTAGTTGATTTTGCGGCTACGCTTGGGCTGCATTCAGCACTATGAGAAATTGATTGTTAAATAACTTTGGTTCTAGATATAGTTTTTTGATGAAATTTTTAGGACATAATATATACATCTATATGTGTATTTGTGCTAAATTTCAGCTCCCTACTATGAGATATACGTATTTTTCTGTTTTGGGGTCATTGGGTGGCCGTATTCAAAATATGAAAATTGCATAATCTGAATTCTCATCACAGAACCCCACATAGTAAACTTGGTGCCTCTAGCTTTTATGGTCTTTAAGTTATGGCTTAAAAACGAAGTCGAAATATCGATTTTTGTCGATAATAAAGAAACAGGATCACTTATCTAAAAAAAAATAAACTTGAACTGCATATGATATACAAGAATATATCTTTAAAATTTCAAATCTCTAGCTTTTGTGGCTTCCAAGATCGCTGCGTTCATGCAGACCGACATGGATAGATCGACACAGCTTGTTGTACTGATCCTGAATATATATACTTTGTGGGGTCAGCCACGAATCCTCTGCCTGTTATATACATTGTCTCAAAATCATTATACTCTGAATTCCCATTTTCAAAAGGAAAGAATCATTTAAATAAATCATTTGATCTGAACTGTTTAACTAATTTAGCCAAATGAGCAATAAAGAAGTCTTATAGAGAGAGGGAGATAGCAATTGTTTATTATATCTAAATTATGTTTTTAAACAAGTTTATTTCAATTTACTTAAGCTTTAACCTTATATAAATTCTTTGCAGTCTGATTTCTAGTATATCAAGCTACCCCTTCTCTTCTCTCCTTCTCCCTCTCTCTCTCTCTCTCGCTCGCTCAATTTATTAATGTCACACGTTGAACGTTTTATCAAACTAATTAATGGCTAAAAACGTTTTAATTGGACAGCCGATAGACTTTTGAATAGCAAAACTGCGAACAGTGGCTCAACAGTTGCAACATGCAGCTGGCAGCGGTGCCAGCGGTGCCAGTGGTGCCAGCGGTGCCACTGTGTGGTGGCTCATATGTGCACGTCTCTCGTTGTCTGGAGGAGCTTTGGCATTTCGCAAAAATCTGCATATGCGAGTCTGTGGCATGCCACATTTGATATTTAGCCCAGCCATAAGCGCACCCGTTAACTAAATGACACCAAACAGATAGATGCCAAGCGAATTTGACAGCCCGGCTATCGATGCTTAGACTCTCGAGAAGTCGTGTGCTTCGTGTATCGTTAGCTGACTATCGGGCCAATGGCTGACAGCGACTCAGGGCTAAGAATTGCGGCTAATTGAAATGTCGATAAGGCAACAGTTTTGACATGCTGTCACAGTACAACTGTCTCACTCGCTCTCTCTCTCTCTCTCTATCTCTCTCTCTAGGAAGCTCTTGCTGCTTGGCCCACATTGCGTATACGTAACGTTGACTCATTGCGGCATATTCTTAGCCAAAATAAAACACAACGCAACAACATTTGACCCAGTTAGCGAGTCCATAACATTCATGACTCACTGTGGCTCCACTTTTGGATGTCCCAGCTGTGGCACAGCCCATTGTTGTTGTGCCAGCAACAACAGTTGCTGCTGACTCCTTTGAAACTTGTGCGAAATTTATGCGCACAATATGCGAAATTTATTGTAATGACAATCGCTTAGCGCATAATTCGACGCTGAAACCCAAACTCGAGCCCCAGCCGGAAGCGTGTAATCACTTTGTTATTGTCGCTGCGGTTGCAGCTGCTCCAATTGACGCCCACCTGCGTTGGGCTGAAGATGCTAAGCGAACTGTGCTTGACGTCAGTGGGCTGGCGAAGCAAGTAACTCACGCCCACCGAAACACGAACTGAACTGGTTCCAGGCAAGCTTAATTTTCAAAGCGGAACTATTTGTGAAATGAACTGGTTCCTCAGTGAACCTATTAGGCAGAAAAAGGAGAGACATTGTAAATATAAGTTGAATAAAAATAATTTAGTAGTTCTTTTGAACTGGTTCAAAATGGAAAAATATGAACTAAGTATGTTAAAGGACTGAGAACTGAGAACAACTGAGAAGAGACAGTAAGTGAACTGGTTCCTATATGAACATATGTATAGTTTCTTATACAGTTGTATCATAAAATCCCACATTATAATTTAGTGATTCTTTTGAGCTGGTTCAAATTGCGATGGTTGAAAGATATGATCTACCTTTGTATAAGCAATTGTATTGGCTGTTGGCTAAACTAAACTAAATTCATAAAAATATTTTAGTGGTTCTTTTGAACTACTTCAAAGTATGACAAATGTTCTTTATATATATATATTATAAACTGACTGAGTTAAGTGACATTTTTGTAATAATTAGTTATATTTTTGCGATTCTTTTGAACTAGTCCAGGTGATAATTTTGAAACAGCACTAAATGAACTGATTCCGATCTGAACCTATTAAAAAAAAAAATACAGCAGATGTTAATAGAAAATTTAGAGTAATATTTTTGGCGTTTCTTTTGAACTAGTTCAATATGTGAAAAATGCTATTGCAGTAAGAGAACTTCTTGTTAGTGAACCAGTTTATACAAATAAATGGATTGCAAATGGAACTAGCGTAAAGTTAAAGGAACCAATAAATAAATTTCGCATATAAACTAGTTCTGCAGCCCTAAGACCTTTTGCGACTCTTCATGAATGCAGGTGTCATTGCAGTTGCTGTCTCGCTCCCTCCCTCTGCCCGCTCTGCCGACGTCGCTGTCGACGTTGAGTGCAGCCTCCGTTGTTTTGCTTTCATTTTCATTGAACAATGTGCATCATTAACGCAAAATATCAACTGCTGTTGTTGTTGTTGTTGTTGCTGTTGCTCGTTAACAAAGCGCAAATATTTTAGGATTAAATTTTTGTATATTTTTTCACATTTTGTTATTTTTATAACAAATATACAAAAATTTGTTTATGCCTTCTTTTTTTTGCATCTTAATGAAGTGCGATTCAGTTTTGGCTTTTGTTGTTGTTGTTGTTGTTGCTGTTGTTGTTGTTGCTTTTGTTAAATGAGGAAGTCGCATATTTAACAAGTGCCCCCCGCTTGCCCCGCCCACGTCTCTGCCATTTATGGCGCTCACGTGTCGCAGTTGCAGGTCTCACTTTTTGTTTTTTTTTTTCACATTTTTATTTGGTATTTTTTGTGGTTTTTCGTTTTTTGGGCCTGGTCTTTTAATTTGACCATTTTTGGGAACTGCGTTTGCTGTGCTGTTTCTTTGGTTTGGCGCATTGATTAACGCATTTTCTTGTCATTGTCTTAAGCGATTGTTGCAGCCATTGTTGGCTTTCAGCTGCTGCTGGCCAAAAGTGATTTATGCCGTCGCTGGGGGATTTTAATGACACTTTGAGAGCAGCAGCAGCAGCAACATTTGCAGCTAATAAGTTTTAGTGGCATAATGAGTGACAGCTGAAAAAAAAGTTGCACTTAACATAGACGCACTTAAAAGGCTAAATAATACAACAAAAATTAAATCAAAATTGTACATAATTTTAAACAATTTTTTTTTTGTTTTTTTATTTGCAATCTGTTCTATTGGACAATCAGCTAGTTACATTATAAATACTTTAAAATATTAGAATGATCATTTTTTTATAGCTTAGTTATGTAATGGGGGAAGGGAAAAGGAAAGGAAAGGGGGGGAGGAAAACAGAAACTTAGTTCCTGCAGAGAGGCAGGTCTAGTGGAGCTATTGTCTAGCAGGTTAATAGCGAGGGGGTTGATATGATTATCCAGTCGATCGAGCTAAGCATTACTAAGCCTGGCGATCTCGCCGTGTACCCAAGGGATCGCTAACTCGTTGTGGATATCCTTGTTTGTGTGGTAGATGTGAGCATTGGCATAAAAAACAGTTACAGATTTAGTATGATATTGAAGGGTGCCTCAGCTATGCAAGTATCTGTGATATATGATAGCCTTTATTTATATGAGTATCTGATACTTCGCTATGTTTTTAGCAGTAATTAAAATTTTATATTATATTGAGAACTTATAGATGTTATATATATAGTATATGCTATAGCTTAACTAACCATATCTAGCTTTTATATAAATATTTAGTATACAAATACTAGCTTGTATAAAAGAGCATATATAATTCGTTGCTTTTGAGTGGTAATATAAAATTTATATTATAAATGTGCCATATACTTAATTTCATATTGGATATTTACAGATTTAGTATATTGTACTAAAGTTTCTGATTGAAAGGTAACACTACTACTAGCTGAATTAAAGAGTATGAAAGCTTCGTTATGTTTATAATACTTATTATATAATACTTCTGACTTATATATATGATATATGTATATGTATATGTGTATATTTAAGAGTAGAGCATATATCATATATAGTAGTACTAACTCATAAAGGCTACTAGCTTTAAAGAGTATCTAAGATGATATGATATGATTTTAATTATAATAGACTATGTAATATTTAATAATAAGAGGCAGTCTTAGAAAATGTCAGAGTACAAAAACTTAAAACCAAACTGAATTTCTATCAATTAATATATATATCTATTTATATTTATATATAATTATTATGTATTTTTTTATATTTTATATTTATATTTTATATATTTATATAAATTTTTCACACAGTTAAGGATACGTAAGGTTATATATATAATTATAAAGGTAATAGGATCTTAAAGGGATACATTTCTAAGCTATATATGAAAGCTTAGTATATTAGTTATGCTATATACTATAATATAAGAAAATGATTTATATATATATTACAGAGTATCTAGCCTTCGTTACGTTTGCTGCCCTTTCCTTAATAGCCCCCTAGCAAAAAGAAAAAACTCTTAAAAATAAACCTTTCGACATTCAGTTGAAACGCTTAAAGAGCCGCACGCGTCGAGGGCAGCACACGCCTGCGTCGCCGTCGCGGTCACAGTCGACGCCAGCAGAGAAAAGGTGTTAAAAAAAAAACTGTGGCCGCGCGCAAAGGACAGACGCAAAAGGGCAAAACGAGAAACAAAAAGCAACAAAATAGGTGGTTAATAACCCGAACGCTAATGAAAAAGACACTGACAAGGGACGGCAACAACAACAACAACAAAAACAACACAGACAACAACAAAAGCAGCTGAGAATGACGTCAATTGAAGGCACGTGAACCACATAAAGGTTAAGCGCAGAGCTGAGTTTAAGGACGAGAAGGCGTTTCCGCTGCTAGCTAATTGTGGAGGCGCCTTGATGAATTGGTGGCATATGGAAACGAGCCAAGATGTTGCAGCTGCCCTGAAACGATCATTGCTTCTTCTTCTTCTACACCCTTTTATACCCTGAACCAATTGAAAATGGGAAATCAGGGTGTAATAGTTTTGTTTAAAAAAAATGCGTGTAACAGGCAGAAGGAGGCGTGGCAGACCCCATAAACTATATATATTCTTGATCAGGGCGACGAGCTGAGTCGATTTAGCTCTTTCTGTCCGTCCGTATGTATGAACTCATCGATCTCAGAACCTATAAGAGTTAAAAAGTTAAAATTTTGCCCGGAGGTCCATGTATACCGCACGCATATTGAATTTATTTCAGATAATCGATAACGTTTTACGTTTCCATGATATCGATATTAAGTTTTTTATGCATATGTCTTACATCTTTTTAGGTAAGGTCACCAAATTTTACATTAAGCATTTTGTAACTAAAATACAATTTCAAATTTTTTTATATTTTGGATACCGGACCCACATTTTTGAAAATCAATTTAATTCAATTTCAGTTGCAAATAAAGCCACAGTAAATTTTTTAAATTCTTTAAGTAGAACCGTAAAATAAAAGGATTCAATGCTGAAAATTTCATCAAGGTCCGTTAAGTAACACAGAAGTTATTAAAGAAATCATTTTGACAATCGGAAAAAGCGCCAAGCGCAAGCATACGAGTACACACATACATTGAAGTGCGTGCACTATTTGCAATGACAGAGTGTGGCTTAATGGTAAACACGGTGGCTTGCAAGCGAGGACAGCCAGGTTAAATTCCCGCTGAGGTCAACATTTTTACTGTTGCATTCATAACTGTCTGTATTTATGTAATGCAAACTAGAACAAATGTTCAGGGGATCTCATAGTCGGGTAGCCCCGACTATGGCATTTTTAGTTGTCTTTTTCTTTAATGGGTCTTGGCGAGAAAGCGCAAGATAAACGCCTGGCATGCTTTTCTTTTAACACCTTTGCGAGAGATTTGTGCGTGCGATTCGTTTTGTTTCTGTTTGCCCCGACACTTAGCGCCTTCTTCCCTGATCTGGCAGCTGATTAGAGAGCGAAAGAGAGAGAGAGAGAGAGAGAGGGAGAGGGAGAGAGAGGGGAGACCGCACAGATCTAGTCTGTTCATTTAATTATGTAAACGACAGAGCCGAAAGCCCAAGCGGGCCATTTATGTCAAATTGACACCTTGGTCTCTGAGAAATGCTTTTTCCAATGGGCTTTCCACTCGCCTTTGAGCGCAGCACATTAAATATTTATGAGCGTGCGCCGTCTCTTTTTCCTAATTGATGGGTTCACTTTGAATAGTTTCAGCGCTGGCCAGGTGTTAAGGCGGGCGCAGAGTTCTACAAAGCTTGGCGTGCTACAAATTTGTTGTGCATTGACTGTTTGTTGTTGCCCCGTGTTGCAGGTGCCATAAGGTGCATCCAGCTGTGCCGACAAATGAGGCTGGCGACAAGCGCAAATAAACCAAAATCAACTCTGTCTCTCAGCCTCCTCCTCCTCCTCCTCCTCCTCCCTCTCTGATCCCGCCCTCTTTTGGCTCGCGTGTAAATGATTCTCGCCCAACATGTCGATTGCTGCTGCAGCGTTGTTGCAACACTCGGTGCACTGCTGTGCGGCAGTTGCATTTGCTGCAACAGGTAGCTGCCTGGGCTGTCAATACCTACACGCCTGCCTGCAAAAATGAAACTGCAATAGAGTCGGCAGTGTGTTGAGCTGCATGTGGCAGCACTGCCAGCAGAAGCAACACATGTCTGTAACAGTGTGTGTGTGTGTGTGAGCGACAGAGAGCTAACTACCATGTGAGCTGATAGACATTTAGGCTACCCTAAGAAAAGTTCAGTTAAAGATGTTAAATCTGTTATAGAGTAGAAAGAAAATGTAGAGATTATAAAGATCTGCTGGTTATATATTATATTCCCTTTAGGCATAAAAGTTTATATGCATGTATATATGTGTGTATATGTATATGCACATACACACATATATCTAAAATACAATATGCCTTATATTGAAACAGAGATTATACACTCGGAAAGTAGAAACAGGAAAGGGAGAGAACTAAAGATCTGCTGTAGATATACTTTCAGTTCACTTATGTATATCAGAAAACAATTTATATAAGATTTAAAAATGTACTAAATTTTGTATATTTGATTTATTTAGCTTTTTTAAATATATATTATATATATTTTTTTTAGTTTTTTTCTTATTTATTTTATTATGTTCTAATTACTTTTTTTTATTTTTTTTTTAATTTTTTTATCATTGTATTTTTATTTGTTTATTTTTTAAATTAATATATTTTTTTAAAAATTTATTTTTTTTTTTCTTTTTAAATTTTTATTATTAGTTTTTTTATTATGTTTTTATTTATTTTTTTATATTAATTTGTTTTTTTAAACATTTTTGTTTTGTTTTTACATTTCTTACCATTGTTATATATACAATTGTGTTCAAAATAATAGGAACGCGGTTGAGTTTCATGCAATTGGTCAAATATCTAATGATTAATACAAAATATCGACATGAAATAAGGAAAACAAGAATCTTTACATATATTTTAAACTATTTAAAACAACTTTAGCTAAAAAAATTTTTTTATTTGCCCACCAGGACTTAAAGGAAAAATTGTTCGAATATTCGGCTGTTCATTAAAATAGGAATGCCTACTAAAAAGTTTAAATAATTCAAAAAAATTAAGTCAAAATTAACTTAAACTACTACTTTTTATTTGTTATGTCCTAAGATTTTGTTTTGAGACCCTAATTGGTTTAAACTGCTAAGCCCCCGTGTACCATGGATTCGGAAAGATCCTGACCACGCTTCAAAAGGATTTGGGTGATCCATTTCGAACAGGCTGCCAAAGTTGGTCATTTTTTGCGGGATTTCCAGTTCCTAGATGTCTTTTAACAAATCCTCATAAGTTTTTATATACATTCATGTTCGGGTACTGAGATAGCTATAGCACAAAATTATATTCTCGGATGCAAACTAAGCCTTTGGTGGCTTGCAGGTAACCTTTGGATCATTATCCTTCTGGAATATCCATTTTAGTGGAATTTTTCAAGCTTCATATGATAGCAGGATGTTTTCTTTAATCAATTTAGAAACACAGCTTTGTCTACGTAGCCATCCAGGTCATATATAGGCCATACCCACTTGGAGAAAAACCAGGCCCATATCATGATACTCAGTCCACCGTGGAAAACTGTCTAATGGGTGGACTGTGGGTTGTCCCCGATATTTATTGGGGCCGAATCTAATTTGTGGAGCCTGATCCACCAAAAAAAGTATGATTTTGGACTTATCCGTCAAAAATTTGTTGCTTCACTGCTTACCCAGTAAGTCCACATGGGGCTTTGCAAATTTAAGTCATGCGTCTAGGCCCATATGATCCATTCCCTGGTACTTTTGGCATTGAAATTTTGTTCGATCAGTTGAAGACGAACTATGACTGTATAAACAGACTGATTTAAATATTTTTTTATACATTTTTATGATTCTAACGGGTTTTTTCACAATGGCGCAAAATGGGTATATCGTCTATTGGCGTCGTTTTTCGTGTAGCACCTCAATTTTCAGATTTCCTTTTATAATAAATAGCGTTTTATACCATTGTAGTGGATCAGCAAACTATATTTTTGATTTTCTATATGCCTAGCACTTATTTTATAGGCAATCCATTGCAGTTCCCATCTCCACCGACCAATAATAGCGTCAACCCCTTAAAAATTAAGATTTTTTACTTTTTCAAACATATTTTGGTTTTTTTAATTCTTCTATAAATAACACTAACTAATGACAATAATTAAAATTTCTTAATTCATTTTTTAAAATTTTTTTTTACACAAAAAAGTCAAAATTCCTATTTTAATGAACAACCAATTTTCGGTCCATATGTCTAAAATCATCTATAAAAAAAAATGGAATGCAAAACTAACGGGATTTTTACGCTATTTAGTTGTTGACATTCCACTCTTCAAAAACTGTAAACACCTCTTCAATTTCAAAGTCAGACTTTTGTCGAAAAAGTTCTTTTACTGGTACATGAATGCGCGTTCCTATTTTTCTGAACACAACTGTATATACATATATACAATTTTTTTAACATTTATTTTTAATTAAAGTCTAATATATTTTTAAATACCAAAAACGACTTTAGTTGCTGCTGAGTCCAAAAGAGTCACTGAGATTGCAGAAAATATTTCGAAAATATATCAAATTATATTTACCCTTATATATGTGTACATATGTATGTACTAAAATATTATAACTTATAATTTTCCAGCTGATATTTTCTTATAATAAAATATACCTTAACTTTTTCATCACTTGAAGTCGTCGCTTCAAAAATCAATTCCCTTCCAGCTTCCAATCACATATAGAGCATTTTGCATTCAGTTTTCCGATAAAATCCAACGCCCAGGCTACAGCACATAGTCGAACACAAAAAGTCATGTGGTTGGCTGCACCACACTGCATCACATGCAAAGTGGGCATGTAATCTCTCTTAGGCACAAATGGACACAAAATTCAATTCCAAGAAAATTGACTGCAAATCCGCAACTTTGCCTCGTTTTTTTGTTGTTGTTGTTGCCAGTTGACATTTTAAAGCAGGGGCAGCTGCAGGGGCAAGGGTTGTTGTGCATGTGTGTGTGTGTGTGTGTGTGTATGTGCAGTGAAAACGAAACGATGCCAAACGCATGTTCAGCATGCGCTGCACTTGTCCAGGCTCCAGCTTGAGTCTGGGTCTTTAGTCGAGTCTTTGGTCAACTACTGTTCCAAATTTGATTTGCTATGCTGATTTGGGCTTAGCCAAGGCTCCAGCTCTGTCTGTGAGTCTTGGCTGCTTGTGTCCCTGGGGCGTATGCAAAAGAAGAAAATGCGGAAAACATATTTGGCATAGTTTTTCCAGCTAGCCTTCCACA
This sequence comes from Drosophila gaucha, assembly GCA_035045545.1. Classification (NCBI taxonomy): domain Eukaryota; kingdom Metazoa; phylum Arthropoda; class Insecta; order Diptera; family Drosophilidae; genus Drosophila; species Drosophila gaucha. The sequence continues at coordinate 48,846 of JAWNOY010000222.1, forward strand.
TTTTCTTCTCTCTTTTTGTTTTGTCAACTGTGTGGTCAGAGTTGTTGCTGCTGTTGTTGTTGTTGTTGTTGTTGGCTGAAGTTGTGGCTCGACTCGTTGTCGAAGATTTACGAGCGCTTGGCCCAATAAAATGATTGCCAGCGATTTTTTATGCAAATTGTTTCGTTGTTGTTACTGTTGCTGTTGCTGTTATGAGTCATGCGCATATTTCTTTTAGCTGTTTTTTTATACATTTGTTTATTAAAAAAAGTTTAACTATTTTTACGAGCTGAGCAGCATCTGTTGTTGATTTTATGGCCTGCGTTTATAGCGCTGTATTTTTGCGAAAAGTTAACTGCATTCTTTGTTGTTGCTTGGGGGTCAGCAAATTGAAATTTTTGTTTTATTGCCAGCATATATCTTATTGGATATTTGCCAGGCAAACAAAAGACTGAGGCAACGAACTTGTTCTCATACACACAGAGAGAGAGAGAGAGATGAAATACTCTCAAGTTTCTTGGCTGTCAAACACATTTCCTGCAATAGAAACTTTCACTGCGAATGTGTTGAAAAAAACAACAACAACAAACATTAAAAGTCATTTAATTTAACAAATTTCAGGAAATATTTTTTACACCCCGTTCGTGCCGTCAATTGCCAATTGCGACGCCGCGGGGCAGCCAGACAGCGGATTATTTAGCGATTATCCAAGCAGAAAAAAGAGTTAAAGAAATGTAGTTATCTCTCACTCTCCCTCTGGGCACCTTTGTTTGGCTTTGATATTGATTTGCGAGCTGCCTTTTATTGTTTCGACAAAACATATATTGTTGCGCGTCTTCCTTATCAGGTAAATGGTCAAGATCTTCGTTTTGGGGTACTTTACATTTACAGTTAGACGGCACGTGCTGGTAATTCGAGAGGAATTCCCCGCCGCAGATCAAAAGTCGGCTCAGTTCAAAGCCTAAGCCATTTGGCATGCATTAGCGGATTCGCTTTGCCTGATTTCTCATAGACATTTCGTTGACTTTTATGTGAGTTGACAGCTGCTGGCTGCCTCATTACTGGCAACAGCAGAGTTGCTTGCAACAGGTTGCATGTTGCTTTGGCATTTCACGAAGCATAGAAATATAGTTGTTAACAGCGCAAGAAAAACAATGTATATTTTAATGGGCAGCAGCAGCAAGAATATTGATATGAGCAACAACAGCAACAGCAACAACAACAGCGAGGCGAAGAAGAAGCAGAACAACCAGAAGTTGTAGAAGAAGCAGCAGAGCATAAAAAATAATGACAAACATAAATATCGACTTTACGATTGCAACGTGACTTCATTTAAAATCGAACAAAATATGCTAAATAATGCCAAAGCCAACAGCAACAACAAAAACTACAACAACAACAATAACTATACACACGTACAGCAGCGGGCGCACATTTAGAGCCACACGTGCGTGGTCAAGAACCTCAAAAAAATAAACAAATTTTGGCACCAGCTCTGAGAAACCAAATAACAAAACGTTGTCATCGGGTGTTAACAACTGCTTAATGCTCGTTCAAGCTAAAAAAAAAAAACAAGTCAAATTAAACAAGATTTGTTATTTTTGGAATTTGACAAGCAGTCAACTGGTTGGGCATATAGCTTATAGATCTATCTGTAGAGTAGTTCAACAATGATTGAGTCGCAAAAGTTGTTGAAGCTGGGTGTTTTGGTTTTAAATAGAGCTCTAACTATAGATACTGTAAATCTACTTTCCATTGATTTAGCTTTATTGAGTAAGTCTTTATCTTTGAGGTAAGAAAATAGAAATCAATAAACTAGAGAAATGAGTGAGTCAGAGAAAGAGAGAGCGAGCGAGAGAGAGAGAGAGAGAGAAAGAGAGAGACAAAGAGAGAGGGAGTGAGAAAGAGAGCGAAGTAGAGAGAGAAAGAGAGACATAGAGAGAGAGAGAGAGTAAGATATTCAATGAAGATTCTCTGCATTAAGTAATTTCTCTTGCTTTAAATCGTGGAAACTGTAGTCTTTACAGATATGCCACGCGCCAAGGAGGCTTATATATATTAGGCATACATATGTATATGTATCTATAGTTAAGATCAACTGAAGCCACTTTTCAGGCTTCAGCTTCAGCAGCTACTCCACATATGCCACGCCCCTAAGAGACACAATATAGAAGAGATTAACTCAAAACTTACACTTCAAAAATTTTATGGCTCTAATACAGCCAGCTACTCCCTAATATGTCACGCCCCCAAGGTAGCAAACATATATAGCCTTGACATTTTTAATAGAGGATGACAGAAACGAGTATATATTCCAAATTTCAAGACTCTAGCTTCAATAAAGCCTTAAAGAATTTGTTGTATATAGACAGCAATTCCCGATTTACCCCGCCCACAGTGGGCGTATGCAAATCACTTTATCAGATAAGCAAACTCAAGAATATATATGACAAACTTCAAGTCTCTAGCGCTAACTGTAGGAACTTCATTAAACTCAACTAATATGCTCTCTTCACTTGCTGAGCGAGCATAAAAAAACCAGAAAAACTGAACAAAATTTACTCAAAACGTAAAAAACAGCAACAAATAAAAATAATGTCTATAAAAATTAATAAATTTTATGTACCATTAAAATTGTTGTTGTTGCTTTTATTATACAGTCCCCTTCCTCTCTCTCTCCCTCTCTTTCCCTCTATAGTGGCTGTTGCTTTGCATTTTAAAGAGCTGCTCGTTTGGCCAACATTTCTTTTCAATTTGGCCAAGACGCGCGGCTCTATTAACAGCCATCAATATGCCAAAAATGAAAAAGAAAAAGATGTCAAATTGCCAACTTTATTTTTTGCTCCCCTCTCGTTGCTATTATGAATTTTTTACTATATATTTTTTCTGTTACAATAGACTCCAACTGTGGCTCCGAGTCTATATTGAGCCATAAAATTGGCCATTTTCAAATTTGGTTTTCGACTTTTGACAGCTGCGCATAAAGTCGGTCGTAAATGTCAGACAGCTGACGATGCTCTATGGGTCCGATACTGTCCACAAACGAGTCAACCAATATAACCCATAATAAATAAAATAAAATCTCGCTGCGACAAACAACAATGACAAAAGCTTTAGAACTGCGGGAAATAATAAATAAAATGACTAAATGCTTTACAGGAATGCTGCATGAATATTAGAAATGGACGCCCACACTCCAAATGGATAGATTAATAAAGTTACAGAACTATTTATAGGGCATATAAAATAGCTCAAGTACGGCTATAAATAACTTTTTTCTTTACACATATATCATATAGGAATTGCAAATGCTAGAGGTATAGGGTCAGGCAATTATAGCTTTGAGAGAAAAACAAGATTTGATTAATATCTTTAGTATGTCAAGGCTTATATGCCCTTGTGGATATTTGTGCTTATAGAATGGATGGTTGATAAAGCTGCTAAATAGAGTATATTTATGTGTTCTAGTATGCAACTTGGTCTGGAAACCTTTATATAAGAACTTGTAAAGCTAAATAATATAGATACATATAGAAGAAAGAAGTTTATCTTGGAGGCATCTTCAAAATATCATAGACTTTTCTTATAAAAACTTATTTTTCAATCTATTCTTCATATAGACTTTCCATATAACAAACTCATAAAGCTACATTATATAGTAGAAAAATGCAGTTTATCTCGAAGATATCATGAGAACATTATAGACTTTCCATGTAAGAACCAACGTAGCTTTATGATATAGATTAAAAATTAATTTTCCATCTAGATATCTGGGGAATTTACAGATTTTTTATATAAAAACTATAAGATTAAAAATTTAGTCAAAATAAGAAGAATTTACACTTTCAATAAAATAAATCTATAAAGCTGTTTGATATAGTAGAAAAATAAAGTTTAGCTTAAAGATATCTTAAGAAAATTATAAACTTTCTATATAAAATCAAAGTTTTAGATCTATTTTTCGTATAGACATATAAAACCTAATGAAGCTACATGATATATTAAAAAAATGAAGTTTATCTTGAAGATCTCTTCCAAAAACTATAGACTTTCCATAAGAAAACTCATAGAACTATATGTTAGGGTGCAAGATTGAAATTGGGCAAAGAGTTCTTGAGATAACCAGATGGTTTCCACATGAAAACTAGTAGAGTTATGACATAGCAGAAGAATGAAGTTTGGCGAAGATATATTGAGAGTATGTATGTATTCCTCTATGTATACGATACAGCAGTATCTGTAGTAATGATATCTTAGTATTATACAAGTGTATTATAATAAATATATATATTGAATGCTAAGAAGATGTTGTTTATATATGGGAGTCTATTTTAAAGAATTTTGTATCAAATTTGTTCTAGATAACTTGAAAGACAAAGCAGTTTTTCATAGAAGAATTTCAGTTTTGATACTTGATTTCTAGGGCAGCTATATGATATAGTAGGTAGATTCAGAAAATAAAGATATATAGATATATATATAAATATACGACCTGCAAGAACCTGTGCCAAATCTAGGGCAACAGGCAAGTTTTGCACAGTCGAAAAGACAGCACTTATAAAATCGAAGATATCTCCCTCTAAGCGTCCCACATATTATGACAAGCTCATAGAACTCCTCACTTCTAACTGCAAAACAATAAGAATTCGTCAACGGAATAGAAATTAACACAGAATAACCATTAAATAATAAGTCATAAATATTATATGGCCACCTCGACAAATGGGCCAAAACAATATCAATAAACCATTTAGCTTGAAAACAAACAAAAAGTAAGAGAATACGGTACAAGCTAAGCGAACGCTTCCTCCAATTGCTCAATTTATGCAAATGGCTTCGTTTTTTTCTTGTGTTCCAGCGCGTAATGCCCATTTATTGCCGATTGCCGATTGCTGACAACGGCATTTTAATATCAAGAAAATAACTTGGCGTACAAGAAATTATAAAATATATAAAAAAAAAATTGTATAAAAAATATAAAAAATTACCTGCACATAATTTCACTAGGCAAACAGAAGAACTTGGACTCAAGCGAAAGCCCAAAAGAACAGGTTCGAAGTTGTTGTAGTTGTTGCTGTTGTCAATGTGTCAGACTGCGACTGTGGCAGACAGCTTGAGGCATTTGCTGGGCTGGAGTACCGTTGCCTCCGCCAAAGTCCACAGCCACAGACCGGTGGCCACTTAAAGATTCCGCGACGCTTCGGCCCGATGCGTTACGCATTTTGATGAGGTCATTTGCGTGTGAAGCGCACTAAATGCGGCCCACGCTTCTAGCCTAAGCAGCTGGAAAAATCGAATTCAATTCGTGGAAAAGTCCAAAGCCAATAGCCCCAACTACCAATAACCCACCCCCTCCCTCCCCCGCCCACTCTACAAATATTACTCATATTCGCAAAGCGAAATCTATTAAAATTATCACACGCCACGTTGACCTCAGAGTCGGGCAAACATTTTTCAAGTACCGTTCCAAATACTCTCGTTTATGTGTCGGCGTACACACACACACACACACACATACATATGACCAAAATCAACCGCAGCCAATAAAATGAAAAATGCTTGGTAAAAATATTGCGGCAAAATAATTTGCCACGCTCGTAAATTTTCAGCTCATAAAAAGAAACGAACTACGTTGGTGGGTTTTATGCCTGTGTATGTATGTGTGAGTCAGTGTTGGGCATTTCTCGAATTGAGTCAGATTTCAGCTTGGCCCTGATCAACACTCAACTTTTAACTATTTGATATATTGCCAGCCCCTTCGTCATTTGCATGTGAAAAGCGAGGAAAAAAAAGTTTCTCTAATTTGCCAAATGATTATTATGTGTGCCTAAACAACGTTAAGTGTTGTCATAAATTAGCCTGGCCGACACTGTTGTCTTGGCCAATAAAATAAAAAGCCAACCATAAACATTTGACAGCCAAAAGCTAACAATACTATTGAAATCAAAACGAAAAGAAAAAAAAAAAGAAAGAAAAATCTGTGGTATCAACAAAAACTCTTGCTACTCTCTATATCTATTACTATATCTGATAGTTCAGTTATGTAATGTTGGCCTTTTGTGGTAGTACTTCTAATTAATCTAATTGCCAACTGACAGTTCTTTCAATTTGAAAAGCTGCTTTGGCTAAGCACTAATCGACATGTAATCAGTTGTCAAGAGTTCGCATGGGAAACTTCCCACTCGATTGTCAATATATCTCTATATACTCGAACAACTCAAATGGCATAAATTAAGCTCTTTTTTTTGCTTTTAGCGCGTTTCTATTTGCGCGCATTTGCCCAGAGTTCGCGTCAACTCGAATGACTTAGGCAACGAACTTGCATTCCAGCGAGCGCATGCGCATTCAAGAGCAAAACAATAAAAATATGCATGTAAGAGTGCTATAGTGGGGGCTGATCGACGAGAAGATACCCTGCAGCAAATCCACTCATAGAACTTATCTTCAATCTTACATAACTGTGGCAAAACTGAACCGATTTCGTTGAGTCTTAAACAATTTGAGTCTTCATTTTAGCTTAAGATTAATTCTTTAGCAAAATATTGTACATATAAAAATGTATACATTTTTTAAAAATATATATTTACTTTTTTAATTTTTAAAAGAAATATTTTCTTAAAAATCTAAAGTATTATATTTTTATTAAATTGTGCATTTCAGAAATTTTATAAATAGTAACGTATATATAGATTTTGACATCTTTAAAACTCTGATTAGATATCATGTTCAGAATAACAAATATTTTAACATGTATAACTTTGAAGATCCTAAGATCCTTCTTGTCAAAACTGAACAGATAATCATTATTAACAGAATTTTCTAAGTAAATTCAATTCTTGATTGGATCTACATTTAAAGTTGAATGGAATTTGTATATTAAAACTTTTTCTTATAACTTTTATGATCAAGTTTATCAAATTCACTGGGATGGGAAGCAGATATATAAAAAGTTAAAATTCGTATTCTGTTTCTTCCTTTCAATAATGTTCATACCAAAATTGGTGTCTGTAGCTTTTATAGTTTACGAGTAATGTTAAGAATTCTAAGATTAAAATTGAGTTGCACTGAGTATGCAGAAAGCTCTAGGCTCTATCTGTTAATATGAATATATTTAAGTATAAATGGATAGATAGACTCAACTTTGTCTTGAGATTAAAGGGGATTTCTAAATTATGTAGGATCTCAAATCATAAGATCCCAAAAGCTGCCATCTGCACATACTCATGATACCATTTTTTACTGAACTTCTACTGGCTCCAGGGTATTTTGAACTGTTGTATAAAACGGCGACAAGAAATCTACAAAAACAAATTTGAATGCAAAACAAATGAAACGACGAAAATTAAATTGAAAACGGGCTCACAAAAGCGATGCTCGCCATAAAAATAAAGAAAAGAAAACAGACCAAATAAAGATAAGCGAAAAGTGGCAGCGAGAAGCGGCCCAAAGTGTTGGACAGCGATAAAAATTTAATCAAAATTTATGAAGCCCCCTTCTGGCCCCTTCCCTCCTCCTCGTATCCACTCGCATGGCTATAAAAAGAAGAAGAATTTACTAACTTTAACTTTTTCTTCTTCCAATCTGCTTGCAGTCCCCGGAACTGGATTATCGGCACGAGCTGATGGGACGCCTGCACAAGATTGAGCCGGCCGATGTGGAACTAGAAGTGCTCGCTGCTGCTGCTGCTGCTTCCAACAATAACAACAACAACACGAATAGCAACAACAACAACAACAACAGCAGCAGCAGCAATAGCAACGGCAGCCAAACACCCAACAGCAACAATTCAGCAGCCGCGCACCATCATCACCACCATCAGCTACACCATCATCACCTGCACTCGCACCACCATACGCATACGCATGCGCATGCGCACCACCACCACCAACATCATCAGCAGCAGCATCATTTGCACCACAGTCTGCAGAGCGGCGAGAGTGGTGCTGGTGCAGCCACCTTAGATGCCTGGCAGCTGGCTGCCTCCAGCTATGCCAGCGACCAGACCCATCAGCAACAGCAACAGCAACAACAACAGCAACCCGCCGGCTCGCCTAACTCCAACTCAAATTCCGCCTATGGCTGTGCCCCGCTCTACGACGAAGCGCCCTACGAGGTGGCATTGGGCTATGGAGCGGCTGCCGGCGCGGGGAACACAACAACAACAACGAGCAGCGAGAAGGAGTATCTATATGGTGAGTAGAGAGAGGGAGAGAGGGAAAGGGAGGGAGAGGGGGAGACTGGGCACACAATTATTACACGCATGGGAGAAATCTCGCAAGTCAATAGCAAAACGAGACGCGACAACGTGATTTTTTTTTTGTATTTGATTCATAGTTGCGTTTTGTGAAATTTGAGACCCTAAAGTAGAGAGAGACATATTGATATGGGAGTGAGTATTATAATAATACAAGTGAGAGTTGTGGATCCAAAAGTCTTGGCTAAATATAGTCAAACAAATCGAATCGAATCGAATCGAACGAACGAACGAACGAATGAACGGTTGTTTATAAATTTCATGCATATGCGAGATTTCTTTGTTTGCATTAATAATTCCCTGTTTGAAAGACGATTTGCATAAGGCATTAGCAGTTTGATTATAAACCTATCCGTATACACTATATTTAGAAACCAAAAACAAAGAGGCTCTCTTCGGCGATCCACTGGACGATCCGTATCAGCGACCCGCGCTCTGGGACGATATTGCTACCTCAATACAGAATATCGATCCGGAGAATGCGCTCATGCTGGCCAATGGCAATGGCAGTGGCAGCGGCGACAATGCTGCAACACAGCAACAGCAACAACAGTTGCTGCCACAGGTCAAAATGGAAGCAATAGATGAAACTCTGCTCGAAACTTTCTCGACACCAATGCTCAGTCCCATGGAGATTAAAACTGAAAAGCGACAACAGCTACAGCAGCAGCAGCAGCAATACCATCATCAGCAACACCAGCAGCAACAGCAACAGCAGCAGCAACAACATCAGCAACACTATCAGCAACATTATCAGCAACAGCAGCAACACTTGTACCAGCATCATCCCAGCCTCTCGCTGTCCGGGCTGCCACCCGCTGCTGAAGTTGTTGAGCTGCAGCTACAGCAGCAGCAGCAGCAGCATCAGCAACATCTTCACAGCGGCAGCAACAGTCCCAAGCAGTCAGCCGGCGACAACTCTGCTTCCTATCAGCAACAATACGCATCTCAGCTGAACAGCGCATCAGGCGCTGCATATCTAAACAGTAGCAGCAACAACAGCAACAACAACAACAACAGTAGCAGCACCACCAGCAGCGTCACCACCAGCAGCAGCAACAGCAGCTACGGCTACAGCTGGCACAGCAGTCAGGTGAGCATCACCCAGCAATTGTTGCTCCCGCGCAGCTTTCTATTTCTCTTTGTCTTTTCCTTCCTCCGCTTCCTGCTGCTCTAGACCTTTCACACCAAATACCAAATACACCCGCCATCAGTTGTTGCCACAGCTTCGCCCACCACTGCCACGCCCACAGCTCAACATGTGCTGCAGCAGCAGCAGCAGCAGCAACATCCGCAACAGCTGCAGCTCTGTCCGCCAGCTGCGCCCAGCACGCCCTCCGCCACGTCCGGCTCCTCCTCGGGCAGCGCCTCCTCCACGGGCTCCAGTTCGACGCGCCACATGTTCGTGCCGCCGCTGACGCCGCCCAGCTCAGATCCTGGCAGCCCGGGCGCCTCGATGGTGGCCGCTGCCGCTGCTGTTGCTCAGGCGCAGCGACGCAGCACGCCCCCGCCGCCCTATCAGCAGGGCCATGGGCTGCCCGGGCTGTGTGCCGCCAGCCTGGTTAATCCGTCGCCCACGTTGCAGCTGCTAGGCGCTTCCACGCCCACCACGCTCACAACTCTAACGCCCGCCGTTGTCCAGCAGCAGCCACAGGCGCCACCGCCCCCGCCGCCCCCGCCGTCGTCGCAGTCGCAGTCGAGCAGCGGCCGAAGGGGCCGGCATGCTCACCATCAGCCCGGGACGCCGGCGCACATTGCGAGCCTGATGAGCGTGCGGACGGTGCGCTACAACCGGCGCAACAATCCGGAGCTGGAGAAGCGTCGCATCCATCACTGTGATTTTGTGGGTGAGTGCAATACGCAGATTCCGATTCCGACTTAAGATGCGCTGCATGCCCGACTCGTTTATCATTTAGCGACACTTTTTGTAGCACAGTCCCCCATCCCCCTTCCCCTTCCACTTCCCCTCCCTGACTGGCACTCATTGCGCATGCGTGAGGCGTAGAGCCAATCGCCATTTATTTATTTATTCCCCATTTATCTATACATTTATTTATTATCTTTCCGTCTTAGCTGTCGCCCGCTGTGCCTATTGACAGTTGCTGTGGCGCTTTTTCTAATGCCTCCTTTGTAATTCCAATTAGCCAGCGTCGTATTTTTATGTAAGAGTCTCTCATTTATATATCTCAGTGCATTGCATTTCATTTCAATGTCAGCTGGAGGACCTTGTATAGAACAGACCTATGAATAGGCAACATATCAAATTGATTTGAAGAGCATTCAGCGAGAGTTTCATAGAGTGAATGCTATAAATATATTAACTGAAGATCAGCTAGAAATAGTTTTGGATATATGAATGAAAAGTTGAGCTAGCTGGCAGATGTGAAGATCACAGGGAGTGCAATGGAAGAACTATTGAGAAATGGTAGCTGAAAGCTAAGTATTTGATCTATATTAAATAGCTTTGTTAATAGTTTAGATATGTGAAGACCTAGCGGGGATCATAGGAAATTCAATTCAAGATCATCTTTAGAGCTAAGAAGAAATATTCACTGAAAGTTAAAAAGTCTTGGATCTATATTAAGTAGCTTAGCTAGTTGACATATTTGAAGATCAACTGAGGATCATAGGGAATTCAACTTATGATCATCTTGAGAGTTATTCAAGAAAGTGAGCTAAAAGAAAAGGTCAAAGATCAAATGAGGATCACAAAGCTGACAAGTGTATTAGAAGATCTCAAAAAAAATTTAGTTTTATTTGAAGATCACCTCGCGAGCTACTAAGAAAAGTGGTTTAGAGTACACAAAGAAGCTGATTAAAAGAGTAAGTAAATAAAGCCAATTGAAGATAATGCTAAGATCTACTAAGAAATGTGAGTTAGAAGACAAATATGAAGATCAACTGAGGATCACTTGGAATGTAATATATTATCAATTGAAAATCATCTTGAAAGCTGCTGAAGCTGAAGTGCAAATAGGAATCATAAGGAATTAAATGTGAGCTAAAAGATATATATCAACATCAACTGAGGATCACGAGGAACTGTATTTATAGTGAAGATCATCTTAAGAACTACTTAATATCATGCTGAGAACTATGTGAACTCAAGTTTGTAAATCAAATGAGGATCACAAGAAACTCCGTGTACAATCAATTGAAAATCAGCTTGAGGTCTATTTAACATAATATATAAGATTATCACAAGCGATCACACTAAAAGATGATCAATTAAAGATCATAGTGATAAAAAACTGATCTTCAATCAAGAAGTCTATGCAAAGATGAAAAAGCTCAATAGTTGAAAGTAAAGAACAAAAAGAAGCTTCTTATCAATTGAAGATCACTTAAGATCACAGCAGCAGAACAAAGACGAAAACCCTTAACAATATTTGAAGATCAATTAAAGATTATGCAGAGATGAACATCAATCGAAGATCAGCCCGAAAGTCTAAGCGCTCAATCAAATACTTTTTTGGTAACGATCAAGCCATTAGCTTTTAACGGGTTCGATCATTGAGAGGGTAGCGAAAAGCACTTAACCCCAAACTAAATGCGAAGTTGTCTAGCCAAATGATGGTCTGTCCGTCCGTCCGTCCGTGCGTCCGTCCGTCTGTCATTGGCGTCGCTGGCTACGTGCGTTGCCACTAATAAATAATTGACAATTGTCTGACACGTTTGCCGTGGCCATTTTTAGACAAAAAGCGCGTACCGAGCACAAATATTTGTGTGCGATTGCCGATTGCCGATCGCCGATTGACTGGCTGAAGCTCAAGCTAGGCTACAAAAATGCTGTCCAAATGAAGTTATTATGCCATAAACGCACGCATCAAGAGTCTCTCAGAGTCGAGTCGCTACACGTCCACAACTTGCAACTCGGGAGATTGCAACTGGCGAAGTGAGTTATGTCTCCAGTAGTGCGCTCTGTGGCTGTGGCAACAATTCTCGTAACTTTTGCAGCCAATCACGCGTCTAACTGTCATCGTTGTTGTTGCTGTTGTTGCTTTTGTTGCTGTTGTTTTAGCTTGTTGGCTGGCGTCGACGCAACATTCTTGACTCGCTTTTTAGCTATCAATTCGCTGTGGCCATGTTTGCGGTGGCTTACCTGTGCGCGCTGCTGTATTTTTAGCCCGGCTTTTTGGGCATTGTCTTTTCCGTATGCGCGTCACGTTGTACTCAGCTTTCAATTAGAGCGAACGTGCTGGGATCTCTAAGCATCCTTTTAACTGCCACATAAATGTCTCATGCTGTGCACAAGTGAATCTTGTGCAACTTTCACCAACTACAGATCCAACAGCTCCAACAGCTCCAACTACAGCTGCACGGGCTTAATTAAAGGCTCGATTGTAGCGACGCCCACTGACCCACTGTAGTAGAGCCACAGCCAGGCATAGCAACCACCGTTTGCAGCCTCCACTGCACTTTGCAATGTGCCTCTTTTCTCATAGTCATCTTATCAAGATTTCCTCTTTTTCGTCTGAGCTGCTGCTCGCAGATAAATGGCCCATTCAATTGGGCAACGAGATGCCGACTTGCCAACACAACATATGAAGTGCTTAAAATTGTTAACAACTATTGAGCTGGCAGTTACTTTAATGGCTAAGATCAGTTGAGGATTTAAGCAGCTAGATCTAAGGCAAAATATCACAGCAAATATATCAATATTAATGTATTTTTATATGCAATTTATTTGACTGTCTGAATTTGAGAAGTTAGCTTTATATTAAATTTGGTTTTAGAGAACTATTGAACTGAATGATTAGGCTTAAGACTTAGGCTGAAATCAACAAGTAAATGTGGTTTTCAATTATACATTCCAACAATATTTGAGCAAATTTAGTAACCAAGAATGAGATTGTAGTTTTCGAGTATAGCGAAAGATAGCATCTATTGTATATCAGCTGTTGAAATTTAAATGCGAAAAAATTCAATAAGATCAGCTGTTGTCATGAAATTTTATTATTTTATTATTATTATTTAATACAATTTTCTTTAATCTATTTTGTAATGCAAAATTATCCAGAGTTTAAAAAACTTGCTTTTCTACTATGACATTTTTATACATAGTAATTTATAAGTACAGGTTCGAAACCCGAAATATATATCATAATATATTTTCTCTCCTTTAGAGAAGCCTCTTTCTCTAACAATATCTCAGGAAGTAAATTAGATTTTATACAAATTTTAAAAGTTGTGTTTGAAGAAAAGTTATAGTAGATTAAGAAACAGTTAATCTGTTTTAAAAAATATTAAAAAAAAATTTTTTTTTCATTGTTGCACTAAACCTTAAATGTAGATGTAACCTAAAATAACTCGAGAACTTGATGTGATAGGGCTTGTCTGATTCGAAATTCGTACTCAACAGGTCAAAACCTTGAGTCAGATTCTTGATTACTAAATTATGTTGAACTGTGCAATTAGTTATTCTTAGGAAATATCTTTTATAATGAAACTTAAGCCAAATTTTTTAAAATTTTTCATCTAAGTGCATTTTAACTATTTATATTTATTCTCTGCTTTTACTATACAAGAAGACAGATCCTTTTATTACCTATATAGAACCATCTATTTCTTGTTCCATTTCTTGGGAGTTCTCTCCGTAATCAAGTTTTTGGCAAATTTTCAGTAATTTTTGATTTAAGGAAATTTCAATTATGCTTAATTATTATCTGCTTATACTATACTTGAAGATAGACATCTAATTAACCTATATAAAACCAACTGAATCTATTTTTAATTACGTTTAACACTTCTTATGCTCTTATGCTCTTATAGTACTTATAGTTACCATGCCTACCATGCCTACTTTTCATCCTATTCATATTCCTGATATATGCATATCCCACTCCTTTAACACTGCAATAAAACCCAATCAATTCCTTTCTATCAACACATTGCCCACTCCTTGTAGATTAGAGTAATATATATCTATGTATATATTTCCCACATTTCTCTCCTGCCTCTTCTCATTCATATATATTCCATTTTTCTTATAGATTATAGTAATATATGCATTGATAGATATCAATTCCTTGCTTTCCTCTGCTTATGCAACAAAACTTTCTTTTCTCGCAGGTTGTTCCAAGGTCTATACGAAGAGCTCGCATTTGAAGGCGCATCAAAGGATACATACGGGTAAGTTGTTATTGATAGTTAGCTGGCGCGCAGATCCACCCACCACCCAACCGCCAAGCCACCACCTGGGCATTAGTTATGAGGCGCCGCTAGGCTTGTCCGCTGTCATACACATTTGTTGCTCCAATCCGCATCCGTTGTAGGCGTAGGTCTGGCTTATTACTTATAAGCACCACCACCGACAGCAGCACCACCTTGGCTGACGATGAGCCAATGCACAGCTGCGCTGCGCTGCTTTATTTTTGGCATCGTTGAGCAACCGAACCGGCGGAAAAAAAGGCTTTTGATTAATTCGCGCGCTCATATTTGTAGTTGCCAGCACATAATTTGCCAAGAGCTCGGAGCGCCTTTTTCTCTTGGCTTGTTTTTTTTTTTTTTTTGATTTTTTTGTTGTTTTTCAATTTCGGTGCAGCAACCACAAAAATCGTGATTTCTACGGTTGGCTTTTTTGTGGTCAGTTGCAACATCAACAGCATCAACAATCGCCAATCGCCAACGCCATCAGCTGGGCGCACGTTTGGCCTGCATTTCCTTCTTGCTCAGATTACACTTGACGTTATTTTTTTTGTTTTTCTTTTCGGTTTGTCCGACTGTAGAGTATCTCTCTGTTTTTGTTTTTGGTGGCTCGTTGCCTGATCACCTGCGTCTGCGTTTTATGGGCCACACGTTTTATGCCCCTGATTCGCGACTTTCAACTCTCGACCCAGCCCCAAAAAAGCGACTCTCAACAGACTCTCAAAGTCCCGACCGCAGTTCTCCTTCACTGTTTTTTTATTTTTATTAATCGCACATGACCAGCTGATTTATGCGCTGCACTAAAAAACATTTTTATTATTATGATTCGTTTTTGCGCTGCGCTGATTTTCACTTAACTGATAAACTTAACGCCCCGCTCAAGAAACACAACCCAACATTTGATAAGCCCGACGACAAGTACTCAGAGTCAAGGTGAAGCTGTAAAAGCTAACTTTATAAAGCTCGAAAGTTTCAAAGTCGTTTATAGATATCATGAAATAGCCGTTGTTTACTATATATATTATTTGCACATATATATGTATGTACATATGTATAAATTTAAAGTAAATATAAAAAAAAAAACTTTAGATTTATGTTTATGTATTTATACGAAGGTGGTCTGAAAAATGCTCGACCTTAAGCTAAAATATGATAGGAAAATAAGTATCAATTTATTAAAATACATTTTTAGACTACTCTAGTGTATATAGTGTATGTATAAATACATATATTAATGTAACAATTTTTTTAAGATATAAAATTTAAATATATATATTTAAGTACAACAAAACATTAAGTACATATATTCATAAGTAAGAGCTATAGCCGATATCTTTATATGACTCTCTCTCTCTCTATTTCCCCTTATTCTCTCCTTATCCTCTCGCTCCCTCTTCTCTTGTCTCTCTTACATTCCTCTCTCGATTCCCTCTCTCTCTTCTCTCTCCCACTTTATGCTTCACTGTCTCTAGTCCTTCCCACTTTTCGCTCGCGTTTCTCTCTTGTCTTTCTCCCACCTCTCTCTGTGTACTTGACTCTCTTCCTCCTTTGTTTCCTCTCTCATTCTTCTATCTCTTTCCTCTATCTACTCTCTACTCTCATACTTTATGCTCTCCGCTCTCTCATGTCACTCTCTTCCTCTTCTTGCTGTCTCTCTCTCCCTTCTATTTCTTTCCTTTGTCGTTCTCCTATAACTTTCCTTTCTCTATCCTATTTCTCGCTCTCCTCTCTCTCCTCTCTCTCTTCCCTCTCTCTATTTCCTCTCTTTATTTCCTCTCTCCCTCTCCTCTCTTTCTTTCCTCTCTCTCTCTTTCTCTCTATCTTCTCTCTTTCTTTTCTTTCTCTCTCTTCTATCTCTCCTCTCCTGTCTCTCTGATCCTTCGCTATGCATAGATTTCCCATACACCATCTTTGTTGCTTACTTTATTCTCTAGATGCGTTTTACGGATTCCATAATAGCTCTCCCTTCTTTCATGGACATAGTAAAAATTTAAGTAGTACTTAGCTGTGCTTAAATTTTTCAAATATTTAAAATAATACATATTGTTTGACTTATTAAATCTTATAGAATTCTATTCTTAAATATTTATACAAATTCTTAGAGTTACCCTAAACTCATCCATTTAAAGGAAGAACCTTATCTTATCTTATGTTTATAGCAAATATCAAGCAGATATCAAATGTTGCTTAACATTATTCAATACTGACCTACATATAGAGAATCTCTAAAAAGCTGAGTTTATTTTTAGAATACATAAAATATTCAGAATTCTCTTCTCGATTAATTAATCATATTCTAAACAAATGTAGTTCTGGTAGTTAACACCCACTCACATGCTTTCCCTCTGCCTCCCTCTTACTCCCTCAGCGACTTTCTCCCACCCTTCAGCTGCACAGCTTGTGTAAGCCGAGTCAATGGCAGCTGTAGATCTGGTTAACAGATTTAATTGCCTGACGCCCGCCTGTGGGCCAGACACGAATGAATGCCTGACGATTCGTCGATGGCCTAATGGCCATGTCTTTGGCAATTTGGCTCAAATCTCTTGGCCAGCAATTTGGCAGCACTTTTCGAGTGGCAGGCACCATTTGTGGCTACCGTCTGATGGCTGTCCGTTTGTTTGCCTTTTGACTTAGTTAACGTCGTCACACGCCCAGCCACAAGCACACACACATACACTTATACACGCGCACTCGCATTTTTCATGCAATTTTAAAGCTGCGGCATCTCGTGGCGCCAGACCCCAAGTTGAGTGTTGTCTTAGCTGATTAGCTGGGCTGCAGCTCAAGGAGTTTGTTTTTGCATGCGACTTCTTGAAAGGCGTTGCTTTGGGCAAGTTCGTTGCCTAAGTCTTTTGTTTTTGTCTCATAAATTTGTCGTTTTTATTTGGGCTTTTTGTCTTTATCTGGACGCTGCGATTAGAAAATCAGCCCGTAACTAATCTTTATGCAGCAAGCGAACGCATAAATTTTACATATCTGCCTGGAACTGGAAGGCTGGAACACTGGATGCTGTTTGCCCACCGGCTGGGCTTATTTTGTACTGATTTGTTTGCTAATATGTTGGCGTTGCCATAAATTAGTTTGATTTTTATGCCCCGACGACCGAAAGGAGTTGCCCAGCCCGCAGCCTGCGGCTAGACTTGTCTTCTAGCTTGTTTCGGTCAGCCGTTGCCTTAATTTATATACGATCCAACTCGACTATATATATATATTGTAGTTAGTTGCATGTTGCGCTTATCGCGCTATACGTTAAAATTATGAAGTAATTTCGTCGGCTTTATCGCATTGCGTTCATCGCACATTACAAAACTACATTTACATAACTTTGTTTGTTGTTTGTTGTTGTCCGTCGGGGCCTGGGTTCGATGCTGATCTTTGTTTTAGTTACGAGCGATTTCAATTTTTGCCATTGCCAAATGATATTCCCACGAGTGCGCGATCTGTATATATTGTTGTTGTTGTTGTTGCTTACGAGATTCTGTTTGGGCAGTTGCTGTGCCATGACTCACCGGGCAAGCTATGTATATGGCCCAGCCATTTATCAAATGTTGTTGTTTTTTTGTATTTTTCGTGAACCCAAACAAAGCTTCTTACATGAACGACGCATGTGTGTGTGTGTGTGTGTGTGTGCGTGCAAGTGTCGATAGGTAAATTTTTGATTATGTTCAGTCATCTCGAGGCACTTAAATTCATTAAAAGAGATCTAAATAAACCAATAAGTCACGCCACGAGTCGCCCGTATTGGGTTGCTCTACTCGTAAATCCCACAAAAGTGTCAGCTGAGTGCCACTTCTCGAACTTCAACTCGAGCTTGAAGAGGCATTTTTCAAATCGTCGAAATCGTAGTAATTATTATGCCTATTGCTGCCATCGAAAAGGGTTTTCACCGGCTTAGATGAGCTTAGAAGTGAGAGTGTGAAGTGGAAATTTTGAATACAGCTCAGCTAAGAGAATTGTCAATAAGCCAGCAAACGAATTCCTGCTGCGGCAATTGCAAACTTTAATTACTTGCACAGCGAATTCGCAATGCAAATCGAATTGGAAATCCAAATTCGTTACACTACACAGAGAAAAAAGGGGACCATAAAATGTCAAGTTCACAAAATTTAAAGCAGCGCAATAATTATTTCATTCAATTTCAATTCGAACACGAATGTTTATGTTTATGTTGATGTTGATGTTGTTGAGCTGTAATGCTCAAAGCACGCTGATAGCCAAGCCACAGCCGGCTCAGCTCGACCCGTTGCCAGTTGGAGGGAATTAGTCATACAGCAGCGGGGCAAACAAATAACAAAAAGTTTTGGGCACCGGCCGGTCGTATTTTTATTTTATTTCTGTTTTGTATTTTTATAACTATCTCGACATGAGCTGAGCAAAAGTCACTTGCAAAATGTCGTCGTGTTGTCTCTTGTTGTTGTTGCTGTGGTTGGGCCATCGTCAGTGGCAAGTCGTGTGCCAGAGTAAAACATGTCAGATTGCTCTAGTCCGACGGTGCTCGACTATGGGATACCCTGAGCAACTTTACAATCTTTCTTGATTTTGAGGGAGGTATGCAAAATGTGGATCACTCGCAATTTGTGTACACTTTAGGAGCATCTATTTATATGCCTAAATTGATGACTCGAGTTGCTAAAGAGAAGTAAAATTTCATGTCTCCAACTATTATAACTTGCGAGACAGACGGACGGAAGGAGGAACTCACGGACGGTCGGACGAATGGATAGACAGACGGACGAATGGACAGACAGACGGACGAACAGAGAGACGGATAAGGACGGACGGAAGAACGGACGAAAGGGCAGATGGACGGACGGTTAGACAGACCCACGGACGGATGGATAGACAGACGGACGGATGAACAGACGGACGGATAGAAAAATAGAAAGACGGATGGGCAGACATACGGCCGGAAGGACGGACATACGGATGGAAGGAAAGACACACGGATGGACAGACAGACAGGCAGACGAACGGATGGACAGCCAGATGAACGGATGGACAAATAGACAGACCAACGGATGGGTGGATGGCCGGACCCTGTCTGTTACATACATTTTAAACCTAACCAATATACCCTGCCTACACATTTTCAATGGACAGAGGGTATTTGGAAAAACCAAATCATAAAATACGCGACTGTGAGTGACTCGAACTGCGAATTGACTTACCAGCTGCTGTTCGCTTGTTGCTGCTGTTGCTCTGTTGTTGTTGCTGCTGTTGTTGTCGTGTTGCAGTTGTTCTCAAACTAACATGAAAACTCAATGAAAATGTTAATTTGTGAAGACATGAAGCGCTGCGATGACATACTTCGCTAAATCATATGAATTTGTCATATCATTTGTCAAATCGCAAATAAATAGCTAACTGTTTTTTCTTGTTTGATTGCTTTGCAGGTGAAAAGCCCTACACCTGCCAGTGGCCCGAGTGCGAGTGGCGTTTCGCACGCTCCGATGAATTGACGAGACATTATCGCAAGCACACTGGCGCCAAGCCCTTCAAGTGCATCGTCTGCGAGCGCAGCTTCGCGAGAAGCGATCACCTGGCCCTCCACATGAAGCGACACCTGCCGAAGAACAAGTGAGAGAGCGCAGCAAATCAACTATATCACAAATCCAAAGGACTTTAGTTAAGCTACAAATATATAAAGAGAAATTCGTTTAGTAAATGGTGTTACTATTTAAATAATAATTCGAAACCTGAATACATAATATATACTACTAAAGCTTTCAACGCACTCGAAGGCGAGAGAGAGAGAGAGATAGATTCGTATATCTCCCCTCTCTCTCTCTCTCTTTCGCTTCAAGTGTTCAGCTCGCTTTGCATAACTCAAGTTTAATGCTAAGTAAATGAAATTTCCACCTGCTTAACTACATAAATATTAATGCAAATCTTAAGTCTAAGCACGATCCTAACTAATGTTAACTCGTATAGCCTACACACACACACATTCAATATTTTCCCCCTCCCTCTTAACACGTCTGCTGTGAGAGTCCCGTGTATTAAAGTGCATATAGTATATATTTATTCAAATATATATATAGATCCTATAGGAGAACATTATCGCCACGTGTCATTGTCGCCTAGTTTCTGTATAGTTTACCCTTAGCCATAATATTATGTTTAGTATATATGTAGAATATAAATTCGATGCGCACATATCTCTTACGTATGTGTCTGTGTATATGTAGCTAGCGTATTATGTGTCTCTTATATCGTTTCTAAACACCAAAAAGTGCTGGCACAACATCAAATCAAATAATAAAATGTTTTTGAAAAACCACACACAATTTTGTCTTTTTCTGAAACTTAATCAGAGGTCGTTAATGGAGGTAATATATATATAATGATACATAGATGTGCCGAATTCATTGGATCTTTCAGATTGGATGCTACCATCAAAGCTTGGCCATAGTCATAAACTTAGGCCACTTCTCCATGCAGATGTAATTCACAATAGTAAATTTTGCTTATGAATTTTGTTTTGGAGCATCGATCGGATAATCGAGTGCAAATGTGATGTGAATGCTAAGGATACCGTCTTCATATGATGTACCCTGCGGCAACAACAACATTCAACAAATCCACCATGCAGTCATCTATGGGATTCCGCAAGAGTTCTGTAATCTCTTTTCACCAAACGGTATTCGGTAATTCTGTTGCGCAGCTAAAGTTGGGAGCCATCTGACTTGGTCCAGGCGAACATTTTCAGCAGCCTGGTGATCATCAGATGGTTGGGCATTATTTTCAACTGTCTGGGAAACCTCTTCAACTGGCTGAGTATCATGTATCAACTGGTTGAACATCAATATCAACTGGTTTAAGATCAATATCAACTGGTTGAGGATCATCATCAACTGGTTGAAGATCATAAGTGGTTGACGATCATCAACAACTGATTGAGCATTATCTTCAATCGACTGGGAATCATCAACTGGTTGAGGATCATCATTTACAGGTTAAAAATCATAATCAGCTGGTTGAAGATCATTATCAAATTGTTGGACATAATCTTCAACTGGCTGGGAAACCTCCCTGCTTGGGGATCATTACCGACTGGTTGGAATCATCATCAACTTGTTGGGCATTATCTTTAAGTAATTGTGAATCATACCCAACTGGGTAAAAAAGCTCTTCAGTTTCCAGGAATTAGCTTCTGATAAGAAGCTCGTTATGTGAATTTGGAAACATAGTTGCTTTACTAAAGGATATCTCCATTCTTTCTTATTCTGACTTTAGCACGGATATTTTTTAGCACAACCAACTTCGCTGAAGCTGTCTGCTTGAATAAATTTCTCTGTTCATGTCATACCTAGCAAATTCCTAGGCTTGCTTTGATTTAAAAAAAGTTCACAGCACAGTTATTTTGCCACTAACGCTAGCAAAAAGCTTGTTTATACCAAATACATAAATTTTTATCAACTTAAACAAGAGAAAAAAAATGGAAGTTCCTAACTATATTTTTCATACCTTAGATATCAAGCGTCTATCGATTGTTTCTAAGTCTTTTAAGATAGAATATATATTTTTTTAATGGAAAATTAATGTCAATAATAATAATAATCGAAAAAGTAAGTAAAGCTACAAATTATACATTAAAGTGTTAAGTATCATTTAATTTGCTATGAATCCAAACAATAGACAATCTAATTACACTAAATATTGAAGCCAAACAATAAACTAAATTTTCTATAAATATAGTTTTGTTTCCATAAAAAATACTTTTGGCAGAGTCTAAGCTAATGAGCTTTAATAGCTTTTGCCTTTTAATAGAACTATATTTGATAGGCAATACAATTTTTCAACTAAAGTTGAAAGAGTATAGAAAGCAGCATAGGCTAGACTTTTATGTCTTTTAAGTATCAAATCAAATTCTTTTACTATATATTTTATTCTCAACTAACTTTCTTTAGCTTTTTCTATAGCTTAAATGTTTTAACTCAATTTGAAGTAAGTCAAGAGAACCAAGGGAAACCCCTTAAGATGGTCTTCAAAACACAAGTCCTTTCTCTCTCCCGCTCTCTCTCTCTTTCTCTCTCTCTGTCTACCCATCAGCAATTCAATGCCAGTGTTGAACAGTTTGCAATGGAATGTCTCAATTCGATTGCTTTACTGCAGTCGTATGCATTTCATTTTGATTATTAACATTTGCCCAAGACGTGAGTTGCAACGACAATGTTCGATTGGAAAATTTCTCTAATAATTGACAATTGCCTTAGGTAAACTCCACACGTCAGCTAACAGTTAGGTTATTAAAGAATGGATATAAAATACATAGATATGAACAGCAAAATTGATGTGCCACACATAACTATTTCAATAATTTCATTAAGATGAGAATGCAAAGCCGATAAGTGGACTGGAGACTCAATTGCTTTTTGTTGTTATGCCAGCGATCACTATCAAAATATTTTGTACACGAAACAAACATGTCAAGCAAATGCGAGACTTGGAAATTGTTTAAAAATAAAAATAATAATTTCAATGCATTTCGTTTTCTTCGTTTTGTTTCTTTTTTTTCGTAGCGTCATGTTGTTTTGATTGGGGCGATAAAATTGTTGTCGTTTGAAATTATAAATCGTTTGATTTTTATGAGGCTCATTTATTTATGAGCTTGGCATAGACAGACAGAGAGAGAGACAGAGAGAAAGAGATAGAACTAGAGTGAAACCAGTTCATTTGTTTAGGCCAGGGAGACACGTGTTAGCCGAGTTTAAAGATATTTTTGATGCGTTGACTAAACGTGAAGAGAGTAAAGCCCACTCAACGCTCGGGCTGGCATCCATCAAAAAAAATACTGCCCAGCTTTGAACTCGCTATGTGGGCGTCGCGAGTACAGAGCATCTCCATCTCTGTTGCACAGCATCGCTCGCTCCTTGTCGGGCATCTTCAATTGTTTGTGCGCTGTGCGCTGATTAATCATGTTACCACTGACAGCTCAACTTTGCGGGCAAGCTGCTTATTAAATTGGCTTTAGATTGCTAGATAAACGTAATAAAAACGCACAGCCACAGCCACAGCCACAGCCACAGTCAGAGTCAGAGTCAGACTCAGAGTCAGCGTCAGATACAGATACAGATACTTGAGCAAGACACACATGGAGCGTACGTGTAGGTATGAGGACCCCACAAATTGATAAATGCAAAGGTTTTCCTCTCTGTGCACCCACTTAAAAGTCAGCGTCGGAACAAAGGAGAATTTCATATGAAATCGATGCGCGATTCCAGTCAGATCGCGTGTGCCAGACCTCCCCCTCCGTACCAGATCTCGCTTATTATTTCAATTAATTTGTGCGCTTTTTTATTGTGCTCATTAAAAACGGAAAACAAAACAACAAAACAAAACGAAACACAAAACCAAATTGTGCATACAAATACTTACATTCAATGTGGGTGTAGAGATTATGCCAATCGGGTAAATATGTCAGTGGAACGCTTAACGCTTACTTACACTCGGATCAAGGAAGCGAATATCTACATATCTAGATGGAAGCTAAGACAATGAAAATTATTTTATTTTTTCAATTGAATAATATATTAGTATTATTGTATTTATTCAATTGGTATAATTGGTTATCAAAAATGAAATACTTTGGTGTCTGATCAATTGCAAATTCAAGGAAAAGTAGCTAAGAAGGAGTAGAAAAAGGATAAAGTTAGAGCATAGACAGTTCTATAAAAGCTAAGCTTCATAAATAGATTAGATTTTTAGATGAAGCTCTCTTTACATATATGAATCTCTTATTCTATGCCTATCTTTCTGGCACCCATTTTCTCTCCTTATCTTTTTTCTACCCATTTTCGATCTCTCTCTCTCTCTCTCTATCTTTCACTATCCCATTCTCATTCTTCCTCGATATCTTTCTTTGTTTTTATTTCTTTCTCTTTGTCTATACTTTTCTGTTCTCTCCCTTTCTCACTTTCTCTCCTTCTCTCTCTACCTTTTCGTTTACCTATCTCTCTATTTTTCTGTCTGTCATTCTCTCTCCATTTCTTTCCCTTTCCACTCATCTATTTCTCTATATCTCTCTGTTTCTCTATATCTCTCTGTTTCTCTCTCTCTCTCTTTCTCTCTCCCTATCTATCTCTATTACTTTCGATCTCTATGTCTTTTTTGATCTGACGCTTTTCCACTCTCTCTGTCTCTAAATTTCTCTGTCTCTCTCAATATTTCTCTCTCTCTCTCTCTCTCTGACTCTCAGTCTCTTTCTCTTCTTCTCTCTGCCCCTTTCTCTCTCTCTCTCTCTTTCTAAATCACTATATCTCCATCTCTACTTCTTTCTGGCCCTTTCTCTCTCTTTCCGTCTCTCTATTTCTCTATCTCTATCTCTTCATCTCTATTTCTCTCTGACCCTTTCTCTATATCTCTTTCTGTCTCTCCCTCTCTCTTTTCCTTTCTCTGTCTTATTCTTTCACTCTATTTCAATCTTTCCTTAGAATCTTTTGTAGCTCAAGCTAAGTTTAATAGAACTTTTTCATATACTGAATACTTATCATACTGGCCAACTTCTATATAGTACCAGACAATCCAATATCATTCGAATAGCCTAAGGGCACTTCAAGCCTTCACATGTGGTATCAGTTGAGTTGTATTGTCATTTTTTTCTATACTTCATATACATAATTCATATTCGTTCCACTTTGCTTCAGTGACTTCATTAAAACTCGTTGCCCGTTTCAAATCCGTTTCGATCTAGACTTCAGCTATAGAATATGCGAGACAAATATGCTCGAAGGCAACTTTAATGGAAATATAGAACATATGGTTGACAATACAATATCTATATATGCATATATATATGTACAATATGTATATATTCCTGTTAGATCTAGACTTCAGCTATGGAATATGAGAGCTCTAAGGCAAATAAAGAGTATATGTTTGACTATACCTTAACTATATAGCATATATTACTACTTTTACTATGTAGCCTATAACAAGGGTATATATATATGATGCTGACAAGTCTTATATAGAGATACTCTTATATCATATCCTTTCTTTAGATATTCTTTTGCATTTGGGAATTTCACTGTTTTGGCCAACTTCTTAAGCTTCCGCAACAACTTTTACTTTCAGACTGCGTCCAGCTGTGGCTCAGCAGACACCCACAACAACTACTACACCGTAGTTAACCCACACACACACATACACATATATACGCTCAGACAGCGGGTTCATCCATTTTATGCCAGCCGAAACATACAAAAGCGCCCATTAGCAAATGGGGGACGCACTCGTCGTGTCGTGTTGTGGCCGTGTCGTATCGTGTGTTGTTGTCTCGTGTGTGTGTGTCGCCTGTCAGACTGACAGAGGGGCGCAGCCGAAAGCCAAAAAAAGAGCTGAAAACCGTAAACAGGAACTCCTCTCGCCAAATGCTAACTGGAACCAGACGAGACGCGACGCGAAGAAGGGGGCGTATGTTGGTTGGTTGGACGCGTGTTGCAAGCAACTACTTTGCATACACGCTGCACATAAACAACGCTGGCTAAAAACGGCGACAACTATAATTAAGCTTAATTGCTGTTTAATGTGAGCCACAGCCAGCCGCAGACAGAGAGACAGACACGAGCTCGCGCTGAGGCTGGAGTCGGATGCGGAATCGGAGTTGCCAACCAGGACCGAGATAGTTTTCAACATTTGTCAACTCGCCCACGCAGTGACAGTGACTGCTAACCATATCACACACACATACACACACACAAGAATATGTATTTAAGCCTAATTTAATTATATTTATAATAGGAAAAATGTATACAATAAACTGGAGTAGAAACCAGGTGTTTGTATAATTGAAAAAAGTATATAAAATAGTTGCTTATCTGCTGGCTTTATTGTTTTTGGTGTGTTTGTGTGTGTATGTGTGAGTTGGGTAAATTAATTAGCAATTAAAAATGCAGTGCGGACCAATGGATACGTTGCTCTAATCTGTTGTAGAAACAGTCGTAATTCATATTTATAAATAGGCAAAC
Organism: Drosophila gaucha; assembly: GCA_035045545.1. NCBI lineage: Eukaryota > Metazoa > Arthropoda > Insecta > Diptera > Drosophilidae > Drosophila > Drosophila gaucha. The sequence goes on from JAWNOY010000222.1 coordinate 75,195, forward strand.
ATTATTCAAGGTGTCCGCAACGACTCGAGAACCGTAAATTAAATCAAAATCTAAATGAAAACGATATGGTTAGAATTTTCGAACGAAAAAAAAGGTAAAGAATTGAATAAGTGAGAAAAAAGTGTGAGAAAAGTGAAAAACGGCCAAGACGAAGTTCAAATGCACTTTGCATTAAAGAAGGATTTTTTTGTTTCAATTATTTCTCGGATTAGTCTGAAAATATGTTTTAGTATATCTATTATATTAAGAACTATATTCATATATTAATATATGGACAGTAAGTAAAACTCTAGCACAATTTAGAGGCTTCTGGTTGGGGCGAGGTTTACTAAACCTTCTCTTTAGAACCTTCTATGTGTTAACTAAAATTTGAATATGTCATCTTGAATTAATTAAAATGTTTATAATAAAATAAATAATAAAATTTAATAAAAATATAATAAAATAATAAATAAATAAAGTATAAAATTTATACAAATTTTTTTTTTATTTTTATTTATTATAAAGATTATTTTTTTAAAAAAAATTTTTATATATATTATAGTTTATCCAATATCTTGCTTAGTTTCTATAATAAACGGAAATTGTGTATCTAAAAAAATTATTTTATTTAATAATTTACATAAAATATATTTAAATATGTTATTTTACATTTATATAAATACTTCTTTTAAATTTTTTAGCTATAAAATATTTTTAATTATTTTTTTTAATAAATAAATTTTATATATATTTACTATTTTAAATTTGTATAATAAATGGAAACTTCATAATTAAATAAATAATTAAATTTAAAAATGTATATAAATTTTATGCAGAATTAAATCTTTTAACTATAAAATATGTTTTTAAGGAATATTTTTTTTTAATAAATATTCTTTATATCTTATGTCTAGAGTCTCTCAAGATTAGGCTACTGTATGTAAAAAACCTTATAGGATCCTTCTATATAAGATATTCTTTTTGATTTTCTACAACTTTAAAAGAAGTTAATAACTTTTCCATAACTTATAGATGTTCAAAACTTAAAGTATTGAAGCGTTTCATAGTTAATATAATAGATTCATATATTCTATATTCATATATACATTAGTTCACTGTATACACATACTTTCAAGAAATTCGAATCAATTATATCCTTTTTATAAGATATTTCTGCTAACAATCTTTTAGATTCTTAATTTTTAAAAGATTCCTGTCTAAAGATCATACTTATAGTATATCCGCATATAAGGGCACACTCTTACATAGTCTATAGACCCCTTTGCAAATGCAGTGTATGTTAAAACCCATTAGATCCGTGGCCGCCCACAATTTGAACGTCGAGCCGTGTTCGGGCTCTCGGACAGACAACAGCCGGCAATTGGAGGTTGGGGTTGTTGCTGGTAGACGGCGTGTGACTCAATCCCAGCTGCAGTTGATCGACCGATCGGCCGACCCAGTGGCGACTGCTGCTGCTGCTGCTGCATTTGGCAATGAACTTTTCGATATCGAAATATGCATGGGCTAAAAGGCAGCCAGAGATAGAGATAAATAAGTCGAGCTTGGCTGCTGCCAATTTGACTTTGAACTCGGTCAAGTCGAGACACATTTGAAGCTGTTTGCATATTTAATTGAACACCTACAACAGCAACCACAACAACAACAGCAACCACAACAACCACAACGAGAGCGACAACAAATGGTTCGCAGCTGTGTTGGCATAATAATAAGCATTATAATCAGGCGCAAAAGGCTCAATAGGCCAATTGGCTGCCGGCCAGGTAAATGTACAGTTACTTTGTCAAAGCGTTAAGTCGTGCCTGACAAAATAATGACCATTTATGCATAAGCTTATGGCCTTTCAGCCAAATCTCATTACAAAACCCAAAAGCCCGAAGACAAAAAATGCAACTAACAAAGAGAAAAACTTAAAATCTAGCTAAGTCGCAAGTAACTTAAAACAAGTTCTAATATTACATTTACATTGTCTAAATTTAATATAAAATAATTATATAAAATTATTTTCAAAAAGTTGAAAACATAATGCCTGACTTAGTGGAAGCTGAAAGGCTGAAAACTAAAGAAAAATATTTGACAGCGATTGCTGAATGAGCTTTTTTAACTTTTATAGATAATATATAATATATATATAATAGAATTTTCGTAGAAATGAGAAGTGCCTGAGAAGATGAGGGAAATCAAAGCATAATTTTTGTTTCAACGATGCTGAAAGTCGGAAAGCTTTAAAAAAAAAACGTTTGCTGGAGGAATTTTCAGAGTTTTTGGAAAAAGACAATTTATAGCTACAGATTTAATAGAAAAATCCTTTAATGCAAATGCTGGCTGAGTTTTCCGAGTTTCTATAAATAATACTTTTATAATAAATACACCTTTCAGAAAAAGGAAGAAGCTTAAAAATGTTGAATGAAAGTATAAACTCGATGGAAGCTGAAAGGTTGAGAACATTAGATTGGAAATTTCTTGAAATTCTGTAAAATTCTGGCAGAGTTTTCTAAGCTACTATATAAGCCATATAGTATATACGTGAATAAATATATGAAAATGTCAAGAAATAAAGAGGTGTAGAAAATGTTGAGAATAGTAAAAGCAAAATTTGTGGCTTGGAAGACGAAAGGATTAAAATGTTATATAAACTAGAGGGATGGGCTAAGGTATAAAGTTTCCTTTGATTTGCCAGAAGAGATCAAGGTTAAAATATTTGATTGATTTATGGTTCTCTTGGTGTCTACGTGTTGAACGATTTATACTACATTTTATATATTTATATTTGTACTACATTTTATATATACTATACATTTTTGTATGGTGATGAGTGTATATTGCAAATTTGAATTCTACGACTTCAAAAGCGACAAACTTTTCCTTCCCCTAACATTTTTTAAAGCTTATCTATCCTATGGGAGCTATAGGATATAGGCGTCCGATCCGGATGATTCCGTGATATACAATGCCTGCAGCCGAAAGCCGCCAGTATGCCAAATTTTAGATCTGTAGCTTTAATACTCTAAAAGGAGATTGTGTTGATCCAGACAGACGAACAGAGAGATAGATAGATAGACGGATAGACGGATAGACAGACAGCCGGACAAGCGCACAGTGCTATATCAACTCAGCTCGTCGTGTTGATCAAGAGTATATATACCTTATATAGTCGGAGATGCTTCCTTCCCTGCGTTGCAAACTTCTGACCAAAGGGTATAAATATGTAAAAGAGTTTTCGAGAATAAATCAACTGCCACGATAACATATGAATTTGCAAGATGATACCAAGTTTAATGAAAAAAAGTGAAAGCTAGTATTTTATGAGCTTCTTTCAGTATTTCTTGTTTACCCAATGTTATCGCACTGTCGATAACAGCACAAATCGATAACTAATAAAAGTTGACTGCGAATGGGTGCCAAAATTTAAGTAATTTCAAAATGTCTACAATATGCTTAAAAAGCAAGCTTTGCCTTTCCCATTGCCTTTGAAACAGAGTAGATTCCTGGGGAGTGTCGCGTCGAGAATACATTTGTGAGCTGTTAAGGCAGCCAAAACACAAAAATAGTAAAATAAACATCTGATAAGTAAGAAATATGAAATTGAATATTTATTTTCTATATATTTATGTGCGAAACGTTTCAATAAAAGGTTTCAGTCACGAGTGGAATGCTCAGACGCAGCGAACGGCTGCGTATGAAACGCGAGGTCGTGACCCCGGCCGAGCCCGCAGCAGAGCCCAGGGTATCGCGTCGGCGACGTAGGCGCCACCTCGCGGCTCAAGCGCGCGCCAGACAAAGAGCGCAAGTGGCGAGGACGACGTTGGTGCTGGACGGCGATCCGCGGACCTGGCTGCAGATGCAGGAGGGGTATACGGATGAAGATCTGACGGTGAATCTGCTCTCGGTGTTCATACGCATCGCGATGCTCGAGTCGCCGTCGCTGGCCCAGTTGACCCGCCGCAGTCCCGACCAGGGACTACAAAAGCTGTTACGAATTATACGATTTCTGTTCTTTAGACGTTAGCCATTCCGTTTGCCAATAAATCGATTCTCCATCAGGCGCCCCACACACACACACAAACAACGTGCCTTCGTTTTCGATCATTTCCAGTGCCCAGTTCTTCTTCTTCTGCTGCGATCAGCCATGTCTCCTCGCATGATTAATTGGTGGGCACGCGCTCCCGATGCCAATCGTCTGGGCAAGTGACAAAAATCAATGCACTGCAAGTGGCAGTGCCAGAGGTTGCTGCAACGTGTGAGTTACTCGGAATAACACGGCTCATAAATCTTCCGATCTCCGATCTCTCGAGATGCACAGCAGCCGCCCTTCTGTATGTCATCTGGCAACCTGTGCCCACGCAGGCGAGGGCATCGAGGGCTTATCAGCAGCCAACTATCAGCCAGCCGCGACAATTCTTCTGCGGAATGTAATGTGTAATGAAACGGAAGTGGCCCGACTATCAATCTCAATTAAATTGATTGCCACCGAATGTGGCAGCAACAATATGGCCTTTAACCATAGTCAACACGCGATACACAGAGAGAAGCTTCATTCGATTCGAGGATATGTCAGTTCGTTTTTAGCTTTGGAAATAGTTTTTATGCAGAGTAGGTTTAATGCTTTGATTTGAATTTATTTTAAATTTGTAGTATAATGAATATATACATATATTTCCAAGGCTAATCTGTTTTCAGGTTCAGTTTAAAGGGAGGGAGACTGAGTCCGAAAGAGATAAAGGAGATAAAGAAAGAAAGGGAAATAGAGAATTGAATATAGATAGTGACAGAAATGAGAGAGTCAGAGAAACTTAGATATAGTTAGAGAAACTTAAAGAGCAAGATGGAGCCAAAAAGAGAAAGATAGAGAAAGAGCAAGTGAGACCGAGGGCGAGAAGGCAAGAGAGAAAGTGTGGGAGAGAAAATGTAAGATATAGAGAGATAGGGAGAGAAAAATAGTTATTGAAAAAAAATACTTCCAAATAAAACAATGATCTTTGCATGCCTTATTTGAATTCATGAGAATCGCATAGAGGAGCGATACATAAAAATTTTTTTTTTAATTTACATGTATATATGTATATTCCTAAACATATATGTACATATATGTGTACATACTTTAATGCATACATACATCCATAACAATACACATACATTTACATATATATACATACATGCAGATGTAATAAAATCCATAATTATGAATATGACATATTATTGCATATGTACATGCACACATGCATAAGTCCACACATGCACAGAGGCTTAAATGCTTATACAAGCTTATATTACATATACACACTTATGCACTGCATGCGCATTCACTCACATATGTACACACATTCAAATATACATGCAAATATGCAATAGATGCAATAGATACATGCAGACATAAACAAATTCACAATTATGACAAAATTACATATTTTAACGCAAACATTCACAGTGCATTCACACATGCATAAGTACATACATGCATGCATGCATGCATACTTCCATGTAGGCTTATATGTATATACAACCATGTATTACTTATGTATGTCTGTATATGCAGGCATACATGCACACCAACTTACATACAGACATTCATATATACAAGCATGCATGCATAAGCGCATATACAAGCTTATTTTACATATAAACAGGCATGCATGCACATTCACTAACATATGTACACGCACACATTCATATATACATGTATATACATGCATGCATGCATCTATTGCATGCAGACATAAACAAATTCACAATTATGACAACATGTTCCTTGTTTATTTTGACATCCTCAATCAAAGCGTATAACATACTCCTAATATATGTAATTGCCGCCCTGGTGTACTCCACTTTTATCTATTATTTACAGTTTGCAGCGGACATGGCTTAAACATAAATTTTAGCAGCAGCGACAATTTTTTTCTTTTTTTTTTTCTTTTTTGGCATAAAGCGAGTTGACAATTCCAAACAGTTAGTTGGCTAAATTGCGCACATCCGTTGGATTGGCAAAAGGAGCCGCAATAATTTGCCGCAATATGGCTAAAATAAACGCGACGCGTCGTCGATGTTGGTGTTGGTGTTGGCCTGGCTGAGAAGTGGCTATAAACAAAGCCAAGAGCACGCGTTATTTTGTGCACATTTCCATGCAAATGCTGGCGGCAAATCAGCGCAAAATGAAAGAAGCAGCGACAACTGCAACAGCAACAGAAACCGCTAACAGCAATTGCCAATTGCGTGTTGCACAATCATTCGGAGCAGAGCCAACTGTCGGCCTACACATGCAGAACCCGAGAACATGACATCAAATGGCAAACAAAGAGCAATTACATGCGACTGCGACTGCGACTGCAACTGCGAATTGTCGCCTCGAAGAACCTTCAGCTGAATGGATCCGAGCTGCGAGCTGCGATCTGCGATCTGCGAACTGCACATGGGCGAGCATTAAAAGCCCACAAGCTGAAAGATGCGTTGGACGTTGGACACAGGCTGGGAAATCGGTATAGAGCTATAGCTATTGGTCTATCTAACTGCTATCTCTATGACTGTTGCATGTTCAGTTTGGGGAAGTTAAAAGCGAGACATTTATCACACTCGGGGCACCTAATGCCCGCTAATTAATGATAATGTCGGTAACGTATGCTTTTGTTGCAGCAATGCGAGTGCCACAGGTCATCAGTTAACGTTTTCATTAACCATATGTCACACGCATGTCCTGGCGGGCTGGCAACCCCGAGGCAACCCTCACTGAACGAGGAACCCTTGAAAATTAAATTATGCGCTCGGTCGCGTGTCCTTCTCACACAACGTGCACAGTCGTCAAATGATGAGTCAAAATACATAAAAATGAAGTAAGACTGAGCCGATAGGGAGGCAAGACTACAAAATACCCTGAAATCCCGAGTAGAGAGTAGATAGTGAATAAATAAAATATTACTAGTGCGTGTATACTAAAGGAGAACTTACATACCAAATTGGAGGTTTCTAGTTCTTAAAGTCTTTGAGATCTGCTTAGAAATCCAAGTCACAGAAGTAAATTTTTATCGGTATTACGAAAATAACCAGAGAATAATATGGTTAGCTTATACTATTGGTATATCATAATTTATATTCCAAATTTTAAGTAAGAAAGTTTTGTAGTGTTCGAGATCAAGATGGGTTTTTATGGTTATTAAAGGAATGACTTTAGATATCTACAAAAAAATATATATTTGTTAGGCTTATGGTATATCCGAATAAATATTTCAAATTTCATGGCTGAAACTCTTCTAGTTCTCGAGATCAACAGACGAACATCTCACTCTATTTCTGCTTCTAACTCAGAAGTTCATAAAGTTAAAAAAATTCCAAATTTCAAGTAAAGAAGTTTTGTAGTTTTCGAGATCAAGATGGGTTTTTATGGTTATTAAAGGAATGACTTTAGATATCTACAAAAAAATATATATTTGTTAGGCTTATGGTATATCCGAATAAATATTTCAAATTTCATGGCTGAAACTCATCTAGTTCTCGAGATCAACAGACGAACATCTCACACTGTTTCTGCTCATAACTCAGAAGTTCATATAGCTTAGCTGTTTTTCATTCTTTGCCGCAAAAACATCATACCCTGTTCACGCATTTTCCATGAGCTGAGCATATAAAACGGAAAAACGAAATGAAAATGAATATAAAAATGCATAGTTCTCTATTCCTGTCTGCGTACCCTTTCCACTCTGCTCGTTCCCATTTGTGCCCATTTCTCGCTATTTTCACATACATTTCAGAAGCTCGTCGACCGGTTGGACAGTTGGTTTGGGCCGTTGTGCAAACTGTTTGCAGTCGGCGCGTGTTTCGGGCCAAAAAGGTGTTAAAACTGTGCCACAAAATTGTTTCTGTGTCCAACTGCCTAGGGTTGTTTTAATGACCGTCTGACTTTTTGACTCACTATCTCATGATGGACCCGATATAATTACGCATTTTGTCGACAATGAAGTTTATGTTCTTTTACGAGACGCGTGCCGGATATGTGGCTGAAAGGTGGGCGAGTGTTTTTTTACTTTTACTTTTTTTTTTGGTTTTTTTTATAAACCCGAGACACGCAATACTTGAACTAGGGGTTAATATTTCTGGTTTGCTCGTTTATAAGCTGTGAAGAGCTGCATAATTATGAAGGAGGGCACAATACTTATTTGGCTTGTGTGTAGAAAAAGCGAAGTTGATTTTGGTAGAGAGCAGAAAACTGAGAAACAGATTTCTTTCACTTTTAAGAAATTAATAACAGCAGCTGTCTTAGAGAAATATGACAAAATGATATATATGTTAAGAACAGACTTTGATTTAAGCCAAGATTTCTGTTGAGGGATGAGACTTCAGAGATATATGTCTATGAGGTGTATGTATAAAGTACTTATTGTATGACAATTCCCAGCTTAAGCCTAGATTTTTGTTAAGAGATGATATAGAAAACATCTACATATATCTATAAGATAGTATTTATTATATAACTTATATAGCCTTAAGAGATCTATGTTAATAAGATAGTATTTATAATAAGACATATGTAGCCTTAAGATATCTATGTCTATAAAATAGCATTTATTATATGACATACCTAGCCTTAATATAATATTTTACATATTTCAGTTGAGAGATGAGATCGAAGAGATCTATGATATTTAATATATGATATACCTAGCCTTAAGATGAGATTTCAGTTGAGAGATGTGATCGAAGATATCTATGATAAGGCAGTATTTATTATATGACATACCTAGCCTTCAACGAGAGACTTTCGTTGAGAGATAAGATCTAGGAGTTCTATGAGGAGTATTTATTATATGACATACCTAACCTTAAGCGAGAGACTTTTATTGAGAAACGGAATCTAAGAGATCTATAAGGAGTATTTATAAGACATACCTAGTACCCTTAAGCGAGAGATTTTCCTTGAGAGATGAGATCTAAGAGATCTATAAGGAGTATACCTAACCTTAAGCGGGAGACTTTCGTTAAGAAGAACTTTTTTGAGAGATGATATCTAAAAGTTCTATGATATTTATTATATGACATTCCAAGTTTTAATCGCAGACTTTTGTTAAAGGGTACAGGAACCTCAGCTCTGTTTTAACAAAAAAACCTGAAAATCGAATTCAATTTCATTTTCTTTACAGCTTTAGTAAATACATTCACCTTAACCTTATTTCAGAACTGAAATAAGAACTCTATCTCTCTCCCTCTCTCTACCTCTACCTCTCCCAATTTCATTGGTATTTCCTCAGCTATTTCGTAATTTATTTGTACTCCCAACTTCGTGTTAACCCAATTAACTATTAACCTAAATTTACATACAAGGCAGCATCCAAAAGACACAAATAAAATTTGCACATCACGCCGCACACTTCATCTAATTAGCCCAAAGAGAGAAGAAACCAAAATTGAAACTCACGCATTTGGCAAAAAAAAAAAAAATGAAGGAAAAAACCGATGAAAAGGCATTGGGAATTGGCAGCCTCGCTTACATAATGATTGGATGTGGCTGATTGATGGATTGGCGAGAGATCAAAGTGAGGCAGGGTGAGCAGAGTGAAGGAACAGCCACTTGCCCGATCCAAACACTAATTCAATTGCTTTATAATTGAACTAAGGAGGCGCGACGAGACTCCAGCTCCGCGAGTTGGAGCTGCTTTAATGAGTGCCACATGTGGGGCTGGTGGCTCAGCGGGTTTTTGGCCGCCAAGTTGGCCAAGTTAATAATTTAATGGTTAACGTTGTAATTTTTCCACAACAAAATTGATCAATAATCGCCCCGTTGCCGCGTCCAATTCAATTCAATGAGATTCAATTCAATTGAATGCAATTGTAATTGAAAAAATGGAATTTAATGCCGAATTAATAGGAAAAAACTTTGTTATGGCATGCGACCGCATGCTAGAGCTATTCAAAGATCTCTCGCTGATCGATGATAGCACTGGTCATTAGTTAAAATGAGGGCGTGGCACAGCCTGCTGCCAGACAAATGCGAATTTATGCGAGGTCTTAAAAGCAAGTCGAAAAGCTGCGCCGTGTCCTTTGTTTAATTAGCACGCTAAAAAATTAGTAAAAATACAAAAAACATTCGCATACATATAAAAGATGATCACATAAATATTTAAGCGGATTATGCGGCGATTTATCAAAAGCAATTAAAGAGCAAACGAAAATGAGTTATTTTTTGATACGATTATTATTTCAGATTGTTCGTGGAATGCGCTTTTGGATGACAAATAGTAGCAAAAATGTTGCGCCATCCATTTTTTGTGCTTCGATGAGGAGTTGTGGGAGAGAGGGGGCAGAAAATGTTTATAATGCTGCTAAAAGCATGTCAGTACGAGTATCTCGCAGATACAAATCAGAAAGCAGGCCGGCAAGCAAAGTGGGCCACGATGCGACGGCAAAACGAATTCGGCCAGGTGAGAGACCAGGTGAGAGACCAGGTGAGGCGGCTATCTCTGCAGATCAAAGCCGCTTGAGAAATCAGCGAGATATACGAGTATATTTAGCAGCTCCCGTGGCAAGTGGAGGCCAGCCAAGTCTTTAGCTTAAATACTAATTACCCTATGGGGAGCTGGGGCTTATCGCTGCAGGAGCCGCAGCGCAACGCAACCGAGTCGTGAGTCGCAGTGGCCGCGCGTCGTGCAACGCGTCGTCAATATTTGTCAAACTGTCATTCGGTTTGACATTTACGTTTGATCAACAAACTGCAACTGGCCAAGTGGCCAAGTGGCCAACTGGCTGCTGGCTGCTGGCCATGTTGTGGTCCGTTCCAGGAGCCGCTTTGCCGCGTTGACACCAGCCCAGATAAAAGCCAAGACAAAAACTAGCCCAGCTTCCATTTTTCAATGTGTGGCAACTTAAAGGCGACACATTAACGAGCTCCAGACAGCCCCCTCGACTATCGCGCTTTTGTTATACAATGTGGGTCTGAAAGAGACTGATCCCAAGCTTTAGATAAGCAACTGCTTCTTCACTTAAGAGCAGCATATGCAAATGTGCAGCTAAAGATATGATAAGCGTCTGATAGCACTTATGTTAAACACTGTTCCGACTAAAATGCTAATTAATACTTAACTTATTTTACATACTATATAGGCGTAAATAAAAGCAAAAGAAATTATTATTTAACAGCTGTGTGCGATCGTTAAGATCACTTTATTTATTTCCTATTGGCTTAGAGACAGAAAACATGTTTAAGTAATCCTCTTAACTTGTGTGGGTTTCAAGCTGAAAACCCAACTCTGAAGAGCTCTTCTTCTTCTGTCTTTTGTTTCGATTCGCATTGAGAAAGCGTTATTTAAATTTTGAAAAACATTTTATATTCTCACAGCATATCATCATTTATTTATATATCATATTTTATGTATTTTATTATATGACAAAGACGTTTGGCTAAAATCTCCTAATTATGAGGTAATCGATTCTAGGTCCTCATTGATAGTTTGAATATTTTGAGGTATTAGTTTTCATATCCTCGTTGATCTATTTCCAAAAAAAACTGTCTCTGTTGGTATATTAGACAATTGATACTGAGTAGTACTTTCTTTTTATATTCTGAAACCAAATACGTCGAATTTGGAATCTTTAAGAGATAGAGACTTGAATTCGACTTGAAAGATTATAAACCATATGAAATTTCAGTTATTTATTTCAGTTATCAAATTTGGCTTATAAATTCTCTTAAGACATACAAAAGTAGAGACAAAGAAATGACTCCAAAATAGATTAAAAACTTTATGAATTCTCAGTTAATTGAGTAAGATCTCGAATGTTTTAAGAGATTTAGTTACTGAATTTGGTATATAGATTCTCTCCAAGTATACAAAAGTAAAGAAAAATAAATGACTTCAAAAAAGATTAATAACAACATGAATCCCCAGTTATTTGTGTTATCAAATTTATAGATTCTCTCAAACTATACAATAGTAAAGCTAAAGACTTAAAATTACTCCAAAATAGATTAAAAACAAAATGAATACTAAGTTATTTGAGTATATCTCGAATATTTTAGAAGTTTCATTTAACAAATTTAGTTTTGAGATTCTCTACAAGTAAACAAAAGTAAAGAAAAAGAAATGGCTCCAAAATAGATTAAAAACAATTTGAGTGCTCTGTTATTTGAGTAAAATTTCGAATGTTTTAAGAGTTTCAGTTACCAAAATTAAGTTTCTAAACTCTTTTTAAGTATACAAATCTAATGAAAGCTTCACTGTTTTTGAGAACTTCCCCAATTCACCCAAAATCGTAAAAACAAGTTTTTCAGATATACTTCAAGATATCTCCTAGTCGTGCATACCCCACAAGAGCTCTCTTGCCTGTTTAGATTTTTACTTTCAAGATAAGTGCTCAAATTAAGTTATTTGTCATATAACTTAAGATCATATTTTTTTATCATAAGTCGCATAGCTCTTGAACTCTCTATAAAGCCCTGCTACAGCATCAATTGCCCACCTAATTGGCAGCCAGTTTCTGTTCTGCTCATGATTTATTAATCAAGTTGAAGAGTTCATTGCACATAAATCATAATTTTAATAGCACTTCAGGCTCTGTGATTCTTGTGCCAAGTGAAATTGCAATCAATCGCTGGCTGCTGGAATTGCAGTAGCTGCCGATCCCTCTCTCCCTCTCCCTCTCTCTCTCTTATCTCTCTGTCATCTCATTAGTCGCTGATTGATTGCGTTGGGCAAAAGTGCAGAGAGGAAAAATAACGTGACCTTCATATCGCTAAAAATGCGGGCAAATAAACTTCCGTCGCGCAATTGGCCACTTGGCACACTTTTACTTGGCTCATCTCCTCCTGGCGCTGCCTGCCCGAGTGAGTCATTGCCAAAGTTGGCCAAGTTCATGCGCAGCTGGAGGCCTCGGTCAGCCTCGACTCGAGAGTCGATCCGGCATGTTATTTTATGCTGCGTAAGAATTTGTTAACGGGCTTGTTTAGGAGCGCCTCTCGACTAAACACAACAACAACACACACACACACACACACGCACACAGAGCATTTATATTTTTGTGAATGAAGTCAAAGAGTTTCACCGTGTCGCTGTTCGGGTCTTTGGCTGGAGAACATGGCGTGGCGTGTGGATTTTATGTTCCATCAATGAAATGGCATTTAATTAACATAATTTTTATTGATCGTAGCTCGAAAACAATAACAGCAACAACAAAGCCGAAAGAGAGCGAGAGAGATACAATCGCCAGCCGATCACTGTGGCAAGTTCTTTCAACTGGCTTCTCGCTAATTAGCATAATGCGCACATCGAAACATCTTTGGCATAGATTGGGGCCTCCAGCTCAACCAAAGGGCAGACAAAAGCCCTGAGCTCAACTAGCGTGGGCTTTAATCGTCGCATAGTTAGACGTGAATATACATATACATATACATATGTATGTATCTCAGTGTATCCATGTCAAGTGTTTGCTTCGCAGCTGAAGCGAAATTATGATTGAAATTTAAGATAGGGCTACAGGTGACACACACACACACACACACACACACACACTTGAAGCTATCACTGGCCTACGATCTGGCATGCTTTTGCCATGCTGACATCACTGCATTATTCATGGCAGCTCAATAGCGCCCGAAAGTCTCCAAATTGTCAGTTCGATATGCCAATGATATCGGTCATAAAAGAGAGAGAGATATTGCGAGAGAGAGAGAGTGAGTGTCAAAATTAATGCCAACTCATAAAAACCATTTACAGCTAGAGCTAATCAGTGAACTTGATCAACTAGCCAGGGTAATCAATTAATGAAAGCATCAAATGCTAAGTTGAATATGAGTTTTAAAGAGAAGTCAAAGCGGCTGGCAGGAGTTCTAGACTTATTTAAGGAAAGAATTTTGAAGGCTCAGAACTATTCTTGTACTTTAACACAGATAAGAATGCTCTTTTATATATACTATAGATGAAAGCAATTGCAAAGCGGAAGATATCTGAAGGGCAAGTAAAATATCTATTGAAGAGGGGAAATTCATGAAAGAATACAAAGATTGAGTACTATTTCTTATATAATAATATATATATATCTAATAATATTATAATTATATATAATCTAATATATCTCTGTTAAATATATTTTTCAGGAAACTCGATGCGAAGTAAAAGTTGCTTACATCAAGCGTGATACAAGCCTGAAGATATCTTAAAGTCAAGTTGGTTTTCCATTCTAGAGAGTAGAATTTTCAAGTTTGAGAACTATTTCTTTGTCTAATCTAATATCTACATCTTTCTATATCTATCTATATATCTAATAGCTCTCTTTTGGATTGGTTTTTCATAAACCTATATGCAAAACTGAAGTCGCCTTTTAGCCAAGTCAAGCCAAGCCGAAGCAGCTGGCAATAGATCTCTTCTAGAAAATATAAAATTCTTATTATTAGTTTTCTGCTAGATCAGTGCAAAGTTTTGCAGGTTCATAATATATTTCTCAGCCTAACATACAAGAAAACACTCTCTTCCCACTATATACTCTATATATACTACACTTTATACTGCATAATCTTCATTCGATATAATTTTTTTAGAATTGAAAAGTTTTTCTCTGTCTTAAGCACAATAAAACCCCGCTCTAATACCTGGCTAAGACTTACATCATAAATCATGATGCAATCTAGAGTTTCATCAGCGCTGCGCCTCATCTGGCAATATATATATTTATACCATATATATCCATGCAGTTTTTCTGGTATGTCATAAGGTTCTAAACTGTTTTTTCCCTCATTGCAATAGTAATACTTTTTTTTATATATTTATAAAGCACACTTTGATTTATTGTGTGTGTAAAGTGTCACGCGGGCGACAACAGCCACCGCTGTGAGTGTGACTGCGACTTTGACATGTCACACAAACAGCTACAGCTACAGATACAACTAGAGATATATAAAGAGATACAGATACATTTATGGCTGGAGCTGGAGCTAGACCTGAGACGCTCTGCTGTCTGGATTTGTCATATTGCAATGCATATTAAATGTTAACTGTAAAACTAATAGAATTTAGCGCCCCGACACGAGCAGCAAATGACAGCGATTACAATTATGACAATTGGAAAGGTTCGACTCGAAGCTTAGCTGCGATTGCGATTGCGATTCTGATTCCGATTGCCGTTGACTCTCCATTTCGTTACCTTTGAGTGTTGGCGTCAATTGTTGTGCGGGTGTGCATGAGTGTGTGTCTGTGTGTGTGTGTGTGTGTTCGCACTCACACTCTGAATGATTTCCCACGATTTGCAAACGCCAAAAAAAAATACTGTTTGCCGCGCTTCGGCCAAAGTGTGAGTCATTTTTCAAGACAATAACTTGTCAGAAATGTTTGGCTCTTTCGGCTATATAAAAGAGCAGCTATGAAAATATCTATCTATGTCGCGCAATTGTTGTTTTTTTTTCTTTTCTGTAAACATAAAGCCGAAACTAAACCACAGAAATCAATAAAAAGCAGCGGATAAAAAGGAGCAGCAGCAACAACAATTGCGCAGGCGTCTCTCGGACAGGGGGGCGGCTGCTAAGCTGGGGGCGGGGCGGGGTGAAGTTGAAGTCTGTCTAGCTTAGCTCTGCAATTGAGCAATTGAATTCGCACGCTTGCGCGCCTTTTTTTCCGCCAGCTGTTGTTGTTGCTGCTGTTGCTGCGGCGGCGGATGTCGCAGACACATCTCGGAAGTTTGCGAATGTTGTTGTTGCTGTTGCTGTTGTTGCTGTTGTTGTTGCTGCTGCTGCTGTTGATGTTGAGAAAAGCCAAACAAACAGAAAGAGTGCCAGCTAAGATATTACAAAAATCAATTACCAACACCTCAAAAAGTTGTAGCAGTTGTTGATGTTGCTGCTGCAAATATTGCCGCTGCAGACACAGCAGCAACATTAACAACGACGACAATAACAACAGCTACACCAACAATAGTGCAACGAGAAGTATTTAAACAGAAACTTAACGAACTTCGAATACTCTGCTGGAAAAGGAAAAGCATAAAGGACATATACATGTATGTTTAACTGTATATATGTGTGAATATGTATATATATGTATGTATGTATATGTATGAATATATAATATATCATTTATCTCCATCTCCATATCTATATCTATATCTATATCTATATCTATATCTATATCTATATCTATATCTATATCTATATCTATATCCATATCCATATCCATATCCGTATCCATATCCATATCTATATCTATATCTATATCTATATCTATATCTATATCTATATCTATATCTATATCTATATCTATATCTATATCTATATCTATATCTATATCTATATCTATATCTATATCTATATCTATATCTATATCTATATCTATATCTATATCTATATCTATATCTTTATTTATATCTATATCTATATCTATTCTATCTATATCTATATCTATATCCACATATCTACCTATATATATCCTTATATCTACCTACATCTACATCAATATCAATTCATATCTCTACCTACACCTATTCGTCTTTATCTCTTCTTCTTTTAAGATAAACTTCACCAACCATTTGCCAAATCGTAAGTACCCCACCCATGTAGGGTATGCGATTTGAGGCAAACGTGCGTGGTTGCTGGTAAAAGACACAATCATAAAAATGAAATATATCTGAGAATCTCTCATGACGTTTAGCTGGCGAGGCTAGACTTGCGCAACGTCTCCAACGTCGCGTCGTCTCCGAAGCTGCCTCATCAGCAGCAGAGCAGCAGCTGAGCAGCAGCTGAGCTGCAGAAGATGAAGCAGGAGTGGTTCAGCTGTGGCTCGGTTGGTGGTTTCGAGGCTGGAGGCTGGAGGCTGGCCGCCAGCGCGTTCGTCGATGTCGATAGCCAAAAATGGTAAATGTGGTAAATGGGATAAGGCAGAGCCACGCGTGGGCTGTCAACTAGCTGCGGTTCACGTGTGTGCTGCGGGGGCAGCTGCGTAGCTGCCTAGCTGCCTAGCTGCCTTACTATGCAGCTTAGCTAGCTTCTCAATGGGCTGGCATTGCATAAGACGCGCTTGGGGGTGCTCGCTGCCAGCTCCTGCTGTTGCCTGCAAATATTTAAATTATTTCATCGCATAACCAAAATGACCAGCAGGCATGCAGAGACTCACACACACACACACACACAGCTGTTCATAACTCATGGAAACGCCAAAAGCCTCCGACTGGGAACCCGACTGCCTGGCCGCCTGGCTGCCTGGTTGGCTGGCAAAGCTGGCTGCCACCCAGCCAAGAGTCGAGACGCGCGATTTGCGTTTAACAATTATTATTGGTGATTAACACGGCATGTAAAGAGCAGCTGGGCGAGGGGCAGGTACCCAATGGAGGACCGAGCGGGAGCGAACAACCTTCGACACCTGCAGCCAAGTGGTTGCAGTGGTTACAGTGGTTGCCTGCATTCGTTACAGTGGCTCGCTGGCGGCATGTGGAGCGCCACGTTCGGCTTTTAATTAAAATATTAAACGAAAATGCAACTGCACAAATTGTAACTGGATCACTGACTGCAGACTCGATGCTCGGTTGCTTGAGCTGGAGGAGTGGCTGGAGGGGGGGGAGTTCACGGCGTGATCGCTGCGCACGCTTGAGGTTATGTGCAGTCGGGTCAGCATTGGCTTATAACATGTCGAGAACAGAGGCAATTAGTGCAACATTGATAAACCGCAAAAGATTGCAGTAGGCTGAAGAGAACAGTGTTGTAAAGTGGCTCAAGATGACATTTGAGAGGGTGCCGGTAAGCGAAATGAAGGCAATTATAATTGGGGACTAGTTTATGAGGTGGGAGTTGAAATGTGTGTGTGTGCATAAGAAAGGAATGAGACATAGAATAGTGTTGGAAACTGGCTCAAATTACATATGAGAGAGATTCAGTACGAAAAATAAAGGTAGATATAATTGGGGACTTGATTATAAGATGGGAGATGGAAATGTTCATTAGAAAAGAATATGAAGTAAAACAGTGTTGTAAAGAGCTTCAAGATGTCATATAAGAGGGAGCAAAATGAAGGCAATTATAATTGGGGATTTCATTACGAGATGGGAGTTGAAATGTGTGTGTGTGTACTTAAGAAAAGATTGAGACATAGAATAGTGTTGGAAAGTGGCTCAAATTACATATGAGAGAGATTCAGTACGCAAAATAAAGGTAGCTAAAATTGGGTACTTCATAATAAGATGGGAGACGAAAATGTTTATTATATAAGAATTAGAAATAAAACAGTGTTGTAAAGAGCTTCAAGATGTCATATAAGAGGGAGCAAAATGAAGGCAATTATAATTGGGGATTTCATTACGAGATGGGAGTTGAAATGTGTGTGTGTGTACTTAAGAAAAGATTGAGACATAGAATAGTGTTGGAAAGTGGCTCAAATTACATATGAGAGAGATTCAGTACGCAAAATAAAGGTAGCTAAAATTGGGTACTTGATAATAAGATGGGAGACGAAAATGTTTATTATATAAGAATTAGAAATAAAACAGTGTTGTAAAGAGCTTCAAGATGTCATATAAGAGGGAGCAAAATGAAGGCAATTATAATTGGGGATTTCATTACGAGTTGGGAGTTGAAATGTGTATGAAGGTGTGCTTAAGAAAAGATTGAGACATAAAAAATGTTGGAAAGTGGCTCAAGATGACATATAACTGGGATACGGAAAGCAAAAAGGTTATAAGATTTGGGAATTTAATTATGAAATATGAAATGAAATGTATATGAAGGTGTGTGTAGGAAAAGAATAAGAAATAGAATAATAACAGTACGGAAAGAATTGGCTGTGGAATCAGAAAATGGTAGATATAAAAGGGGTGGACGTATTTATATAAAGCAAATCAAAGAAGAATACGATATTTAGAATATATAACATAAATACGTTAGTGTTGTTAGTTGCTACAAATTTGGTTTATGACAGAGTTTCATAAAACAAAATAAGTTAAAATGGCTGAAGACATGAAAGATGTTATGGGGTAGAAAGTATGTAAAATAAGAGCCAATATTTCTATAATAAATTATTTATACTAGGGAAGTTTGAAAAATGTTTATATTAATATTATATTTATTATATAAATATCATATATAAATGGTAAAATGTATCTTTCATATTTATATAATTCCATCTGATTTTAATTTCTGGTTAAGGTCCTGAACCTTCCAGAACCCTTTCTTCAATATGCTCTAATTCGCTGTATAATCTTTATAAGCTAACAGAATTTGTAGTACACTAATAGCAAATTAATAAGTTAACTCTATTTCTGCTTAAGCTAGCTTAAAGATAGTATTGTTAGATTTAAGTTGAATAGCTTAGAATCGATCTTTCAGTCAAGCTAAGATATATCAGTTCTATACATCTATGATAATAACGTTGAAATATTGAAATACTCAATTTGCTAGCTCAATCATATATCCAAAGTATATGGATATACATATGTATATATATATACACCTTTGTCTCTCAAAGTCACAATCCATATAGTTAAAATTTTCAATCAGACATAAAGCCTTAGCTAACATATTGGCAGACAAATTGGCAACAAAACAGCATCTTTTGCTCATAAAAATAAAATATAATTTTATGTTTGTTTTTGTATAATAAATTTTCATACAATTGCAGCTGTCTCTAGCTTTAAATTTTAAGAGCCAATACGTAAATGATATATAAACAGAAATAAATGCTTCGAATGGGGGGGAGGTAAGCTGTCTAGAAGGCAGCTCTGATACCTAGGTGCTATGGACAAGGATGCTGCGCATAAAAAGCCAATAAATTTCAAATGTCGGCCTTTGGAGCGCGCACACTTTAATTAAAGTTAGTTTGAAAAGTATGCGCACAGCGAACACACAGTTGCGAGTGGCTGTACATGGACACAACAGCAGATCGTGCGGAACATGGCAGAAATGTTTGGGAGCTGTCGCACGACGGGCAAGAGATATACAAACACTCCATTGCCGTAATTCAGTTGGCAGTCACGGGTAAACGATCCGGCTGCTGTCTTTGGGCCAGCTTCGTTTAACACACAGATTTATGGGCTGGATTGATCGATCGCTGCAGTTATCATTCAACAATTACAGAGACAGAAAGAGAGAGAGAGAGTGGAGAGAGGGGAGCATTATTATTGACTGACAAATTAATGAGCACTGAGCGCACTTCATCTGCTGGCGACTCGCTCGATTTGTGTCACAGAAATTATGTCAAGCACTCGCAACGGTAGCTTTACAAAGTATATAAAAATAATAATAATGAAATTAATTTTTATACATTTTTACATTGGGCCATAAAAAAAAATGGGCAGCAACAATGAAAATCCAACTGAAAGCTGATTTCCAAAGAGAGACAACAACAAACACTAAAGAAATCCATGAATAATCTCCAACTGGGGAAACGTCATAAGGCGTGCAGGAATTTTGATAATAAAACGGTGACTGCCTCGCAGTGACTGCGACTGCGACTGCGACTGCGATCAGTCACTGCTGGATAATTCCGGCAAAACTTTGCCCCCGCTTTGATTGAAACAATAAACAACAATAAAATGCTGTCATAAAGACATAAAAAAAACGGTTAGACACAGAAATAAAACTCACACGCTTCAAGCCCAGCATAGATTCGTATCTTGTTTGTTTTTCCCTCGTTGCCATATTGATTTTCCTATAAGAAAAGTTTCACTGCATTAATAAAGTCAAATGCGATCTGCTCTTAGGCCTCCATTTCGGACAACTTGGTCAACAGCTGAGCTGATCAACAAGTTTGCCCGCCAAACGAAAACAAGTGTCACATCGAGAGCCCGATCCTCAGCTTCAGCTTCAGCAAAACGGTAGGCACAAATCTCAGCTAGTTACTAAGTAAGTAAAGTGTGTAAATATTTGTTTAATTATGCTCATATTTATGCAAGCCACATTCAAACAGGGGCCATGGAATGTGAAACGAAATTGGAGACACGCTCAGCAGCCGCCTGGCTGCAGCCTAATGTTGGGAAAGTTGTTTGAAAATCTCTCAAAAAAGGTTTTATACATATACATATATAGCTTTTGATGGGCTGCTCAAGTTAATAAGAAAACTGATCAAGTTTCAATTTTCTACGCTCGGAATGCATTTTTAGCATTTTGTCTATGATTATAATGCGATGAAACTATCTGAAATGGAAACTCTATTTTATTAAAATGTATGTAATAGGCAGAATGAGGCGTGGCAGACCTCATAAAGAATTTATATATTCTAGATCAAGAGCAACAGCCGAGTCGATTTAGCCTTTTCCGTCTGTCTACCCTTTTGTCCGTCCATCCATCTGAGTGTCTGTCCATCTGTTCGTCCGTCTATCTGTCCGTCCATAGATCAGTCCGTCCGTCCATCTATCCGTCCGTCCATGTGTCCGTCCATCCATATGTGTGTCCGTCCAGCTGTCCATCCATCTGTCCGTCCATAGATCAGTCCGTCCGCCCATCTATCTGTCCGTCCGTCCATATGTCCATCCGCCCTTTTATCAGTAAATCCATATATTCGTCCATCTTTCAGTCCGTCCACCTATCTGTTCTCCGTCCATCTGTCTGTCGGTCCATCTTTCCATCCATCCGCCCGTCCATCAGTCTGTCCGTCCGTATGAACAGAAACCACGAAAAAGTAGAGACTTTTCTTGATAACTCCTCCAATGTCCCTATCATCTAAATAATATCGAAAATTTTACTTGCCTTTAAAGCTTTCAGCCTTACTTGAAAACCATATAAGCTACTATCCAGTATACATTTCCGATTTTGGACACTTTCCTCCATTTCCACTAAAATTTAAAAAAAAGTGTATATTAAGTAGTAGAAACTTGGGCTTTTCCATGTGCACACATTTGGATGCCATTATTTCGCTCTGGAAATTTCATTGAGATAGTAAATCTAGAAACAATGTTATTGAATAACTAATTAGTAAGGATGGTGACTTAAGCGTGAGATGTGAGTTTTTCAATTAAGAGGTTTATTGTATATTGTTTAATATATTATTTAATTGACAAGATACGATTTCGAATCTTCAAAAGCAAAGGAAGTTTATTTTTTTAACAGGAAATCGTTTCAAGTTTTTACATTTATCTATTATATGGTTAAATATGTGAGTGAGTGTAAATGTGTAGTATATATGTGTAAATGTAAATGTATGAGTGCATATGCGTAAATGTATATGTGTGAGTGTATAAGTGTGAGTATATATGAACTGATTCAAGGTAACTTCTTCGAAGCATTAGTTCGGCTGGGGTCTAGAGTATCTCCAAGTCCACTTCTTACTCGATGTTATATAAGATTTGAGCCTGTGCTTAGTCCAGAGCATAAATAATCCCAAAGTTATTCCTGTTGAAAGTTGCTTAAGTTTCTCCAAACTCGTGAAACCAAGTAGCTTTAAAGGTTAGTTGCATATGAAAACATATGCCTAACATAAAAAGGGGTTACCTAGTGTTAAGCGATGCTAACACACACACACATACACACACAGTCAGATTTACACACATTTGAACTCTCCCACGACTTATGCCACATTCAACTTTGAAAACTCTATTAACTGCAATGGACTTCAATTATGGCCAGTAAATGTGAGTTAGCCAAAAATGATATATGTGTTTTTTATATAAGTACATATGCAGATAGAAGTGGAGGCTGCGAAAAAATCCCCGAGTGCGGTAATAAATGTGGCGGCCATTAGAAAACGCTTTGCGCTAATGTGTTACAAATATTTCATGTGGATTTCGCTCCGAACAATGTTGACAACAGTCGCGACTGGGGCGAGACGTGTGCAACATTTGGATTTGGCGATTTGTTTGCTTTTCGGTTGCCGTCTGCGGTTGCCGTCGATATGGAAAGCACCGTTAATGGCTCGGCCAATGTTTGCCGTGGCATAATCCAGCTACCGATGGCGACAACAAAACAGCTTCATTTCGGCTACCATAAATATTAGCGGAGAGTGCGCGTAATTATTCATATTTGTGGTTGGCTTTTGTTCAGCTAAAAGGGGGAGATGCGTTGACCCACTGCGAAAGTACAGCAGCTGCCTCTGCTGCTGTTTTATGTGCCACATCAAATTGTCAGACCAACGACAACAACAACAACAATATATCTTGCAACACGAGTCAACTGTCGGTTTTTATTGTCGTCTGCTGCCAGACCAAAACATTTCTTTGTTTCGTTTGGCATTTTTGCATTGCAAATTGCAACAAAAAAATGTTGCGGAAAAACTCATAAAAAAAAACTGCAGCCCGAAGCTCGCTTCGAGCTCATTTGAAAGTCAAATAACCTGGCCGAAACAAAATCAAAGAGAAACAAAAAGAAACGAGCAACAAAATGAAACTTAGGAAAAATTTGGAAAAAATTGCCTGTTTTGCATTCAAGTTTTCGGCGAGACTTTTTGGCGAAAATTACTCGCGAAAATTATTTCTCGCTGAAAATGGGAGTTCGACTTCGAATTGGAGGCGCGCGCGCGCTCCTCGAAGTTAATGCAAAAATGTTTTAATTAATTTACAAAGCCAACGACGAGACGTTGCCAGCGGCAGCGCAGCCCAGCTCACTTCGACTAAAACAACTCAATAATTCATAAACATTGCCAGATCTACAACAACAACAACAACAACAACAACTGTACAGCTCTGTCTCTCATTCTGGTGTCACGTAGTGCCGGATGGACTGGGCGCTAATGATTTCTGGGATTTCATCAGATCTCATTTTTTTTTCAATGTCTTTGCGGTTCGCTTTTGGGTTAATTGGCAGTCAACATCCCAAAAGATTTTGTGACGCTTCTCGTAGAGCCCAAAAAAAAAAGATAAAACGAGTTCATAATGAATGGCCAACAAGGCAAGCGCACGTTTTTTTTCAAACAACAACAACGACAACGAACCTATTTTGATTGTTGTTTGACGCATGTCAATGGATTCGTTGTTGTTGTTGTTGTTGTTGTTGTTGGCGCCACAAAAATGTCAAAAATTGTGGTACACGACGCCGTCGCAGTCGAAATGCTCAAATGAAGTTGTTTCACTTGTGCGGCACGTGCGTTTACTTTTCGAGTTTCGAGCTCGAGTTCGAGTCTGTTTCTCTTTTAGCTTAGTTTTTTTTCTCGCTAAAGACATGACCACAATAAAGCGCAATCTGACATGTCTACGCAGTTGGGTGCCTCCACTAAGCGGCCATTGATTCAATCTAATGATTGCAATCAAAAACGGAATCAATACAAGATCAGACTAGCTCTGATTTATCTGCCAAGCCTCTCACTAACATGCTATTGGCATTCAAATGTTTCCTTTAAGCAAAGTTTCTTGGCATTTGAATAGAATTTATGAAGCATGATCAGAATTTGAGAATAACTCAATATATATACGTGTTTTTTTTTACAGAATTTAAATATCTTATATAATTTGTATTGAACTACTATTATATTGTTTCTCTTCTCTCTTATAGAAAATTCTTTGGCATTTAGAAAGATTTTATGAAATTTTATCAGAGTTTTATAATAAATGTTGACAGAATTGAAGTATCTCAAATTTTTGATATTCGAAAAGTATCGCTTCTACCTTCATATTGCTTCTTTCCCTCTTATAGCTAAACTTTTGGCATTCGAGAAGAACTTATTATATATTAACAAAATTAAATCATAATTTAATAAATGTAAAAAATTTATTTCTACAGAATTTAAATTTCTTTTTGTTTTCGAATAACTCTAAATTACTTTTTGAGAAGATGTTATGAAGATGTTATTAAGTATTATCAGAATTTTATCATAATTCATATATCTTAAGTATTTTCTATTCAATAACAATTCAATAATTTGCTTCTTTTCCCTCTCATATCTCTTATCCGCAACATTTTCTGAAATTCATGAAGAATTTTTAAAACATGAGAATCTTAACGGAACTCAACATATATTTCAATTTATTTCAACCAAAATCATCTTCATCTTAAATATTTTATATTCAAAAATTCTCATCTAATTTCAAAAAGATTTCTTTCGCACTTGCATTCGAGAAAAACTCATGAAGCATTATCACAATTTCTTCATAATTTGAAAATCTTGAATATTTTATTATCAAAATATCTCTTTTCTTGTCTTATATGCATTCTTTTTCCTCTCATGTCAACATTTTTGGCATTCCTGAAGAATTTTAGAAGCATTATCAGAATTTTGTCATAATTCAATAAACATTTCTACAGTATTAAATATTTTATATTTAAAAACTAACTAATTAATTTATTTTCCCACTTATAGATCAAATTTTTGGCATTCGAAAAGAATTTATTAAATATTATTAGAGTTTTATCATAGTTCAAAAAACCATTTCAGCAGTATTGAATTATCTTAAATATTATCTATTCAAAAACTCTCGCAACTACTTTCATATTATTTTTGCCTCGGCAACCATTCAAATCTCTCTAATAGCTAGCTTATTTATCTTGAAAGTTCAACAGATCTTGACATCTCCCTCTTGTATCTGTGCGCTGCGATCTTATTGTTTGTTACATCATTACAGAGCTAAACGGCATCTGCTTCATTAGTCGAACAATTAATTTTTGGCTGCTCGGCTTATCCATCGGACATGTGTAGGCATTTGCCATATAAGGACCCAAGCAGCCCTCCTCCTTGGCCCGCTCACGAAATGGCACAGGCACACAGGCGCACAGATGGCACCGCGGGCTAAAATTGAGTAATAGCTGAGCTAACTGCCAGCAACAGCAACAACAGCTAGCAAAAGCAATAGCAATAGCAAGACCAATTGATTTATTTTATTTTCTATTTTTTATAGTAAACAATTTGCAGCGCCTGGCGAAAAATAAGCGAAAACTTCAACTTCAACAAGTCGAACTTCAGCTGAAACTGAAACTGAGACTAAACTAGACAAATAGTTGAGCGGAAAGTTAGGTCCACACTTCGTCATCGCGCTGGCAGTTGGATTAATATTGAAATATTGCCGGACAGGCGACGTAGCCCATGAGCATGTAAAGCGAAAGACGACAGCTGGACGGACGGACGAGTGCTGGCCAGGGCCACATGTGAGACACCGTCAACGGCAATTGAAAGAGGCTGACTCTTTGATTTATGACCGCTGCGCTAATAAAGACAACAAGCTGCAAGCCAACAAGCAACGAGCAGGATGTGCCGCTGGCGATTGACAATCAAACTTATAGATGCTCGACTTGGTAGCGCTAACTTTGCCAGAGAGTAATCTTATTTATATAATTGAAAGACTTGCAAAAGCTGCGGTCTCAATTTGTCTTTAAGACACTTCAGCATATATCACAAATCTATATCAAGTTTGTTGCTAAAGTCTTTTGTTTTTCACATCAAATACCTAGCAAACGCTCACGTGCATATAAAATATGCAGCAAGCTTGTTGCTTAAGTCTTTTGTTTTATTTAATAGAATTTCTCGACTCTAGACTTCACTCACTTCTTAGAACACAAATCAATTACCTAGACTGTTGAGCATTAATAAAGCTGCAGCAAGTTCGTTGCTTAAGTCTTTTATTTTTCTGGCGAGTTTCCTGATTAAATGGGAATAGCTTATGTGCAGCAAGTTCGTTGCTTTAATCTTTTGTTTTATTGAAAAGAACTTCTCTACTCACACTCTTAGACCACAAACCTATAAACCCTTTAACATCTGTTGACCATTTAGAAAGAGCATCAAGTTCGTTGCCTAATTCTTTTGTTTTATTGAATAGAATTTCTCTACTCAAGGCTTCACTCTCTTCTCAGACCCAAAAATCAAATACCTAGCAAATAGCTGATGAGCAATAATAAAACTGCAGCAAGTTCGTTGCCTAAGTCTTTTGTCTTATTCAATTTTTGTAGCGCTACAACACTTGCAAAATCTCGTATTAAATGCCATGCAAAGCGCGGAACATCAGTTGCAGAGCATAAATAATGCACTGCAGTGCAGATCAAGTTCGTTGCCTAAGTCTTTTGTATTAATTAGGAGACTCCTTCGGGAGCTGCTGTGCGCCTGCGCCGTCGCTTGTCATAGTGACCCAGTTAAAGGACTGTGCCGAGAGCAACTTGTTTGGCAAGCTATTCTATGCGGCCCACAAAACTGGTCGGGTCAGCAGCACAGAGACTTTAGCACTTGCTCACAGCTCAGAGCCATAAAGTTGCATCATCATCGGAGCAGGGAAAGGTGGGTGATATGGTTTGGGTAGAAGGCGGCACAGCGACTATTGTACAACAAGAAAACGCGCGCCTCGCAGCAAATGATGCCATGTTATATATATTTTCGTACGGTCCATCTGTCTGTACCAGCTGTCGGTGCGTCCGTTTGTTCGTGCAGCTCAGATTACTGCGGGGCGATAAAAATGACTTGCCAACTTGCACATTTGGCCAACAGCCGAGACCACTGAGGCTGAGAAGACAGCCAGCCAGCAGAGGTGAAGCTGTGGAACGGGCCGGCTCGCTGCCCGATGGCAAATATTTAGATAGATTTGACTTTTCATGTTAATGGCGCGCTTTCAGCTGTTCATAATTAATCGGGCATCCACATTGAACAAGTGAGGTATTTTTATTTGCCAACTGCGAATACCAAAAGACATTTTATGGCTAATTAAATGCATTGCCAATCGCATGACTTGATAAGCAATTGCAGCACAGAGTTATTGGATCAGTCAACGGAACTATTTATCTAGTTTTCATACGAGGCTAAGAGGTATATTAAATATTTGAGATTTCATGCATCGATTGCTGCAACTCAAGAGATTATGTTTATGTGTTCGATAAGCTGCTTAAGTTATAAAACGTTGTTCATGCTTTGGCTTTATTGAACTAAAAGCTTCTAAGTGGGCGTTTTTAATGCAAATGCCGCCCGGGAGGCCTATGTCCGATTGCTTCCTCATCTTGGAGCGGTGTGTGTAAAAATGTTGTAAAAAATCTACGAGCTGTCATTAAATAATACCACGCAATAAAAGCACTAAAAATGTGCTTAAAATGCATATGAAAATGCAAAACGCTTTGCCCACACCACGCAGAAAAAAAAAAACAAAAAAAGCTTGGTGCAAAAAAACAACAACAACAACAGCAATAGCAGATATTTTACAATTTATTAAAAATTGATTGTATTGCCACGCAGCAGCAACAGCGGCAGCAGCAACTAGGCCCGGCTCACAGCTCGATACGGTCGGAGACCTGGCCCGGACCAGACAGGCGCAGATTTTGGTCTTGTGGCACTTGTTGAGCGAGCGTTTTTGGCAAATGGCAACACGAAAAAGCAACAAACTACAAATAAAAACAAGTGAGAACAGTGCAAGCGGGTGTGATTGACTATATAATACTTGTTCAAAGTGCAGAAAGAAAAGAAGTTTCAGATTTGTCATACACAAATATAGTTTATGGCTTTATCTGCAGAAGAGTTAGTCCAACTGCCAAACTGGGAGATCATAGCTCTATATCTGTAGATAGTGTATAGTTTTCTTCTGATTTATCATATAAACTTTTAGTTTTTAATTTTTTATTCCTATATAGAGGAGGTCAGCAGGAACTCACATATCAAACATTACTGGATTCAGCAAAACAATGTAAAAATATAGATATGATATGCTATGCCTTCCAGCTGCATTTCATATAATATATATCTATATCATATAATTTCAAATAATCTATATCTATATATCTCGATTCACATGCAAAACTTGGAGATCTCGACTTTTTAACTGTGGAAGGTATAGTTTTTCATAATATCCCACGACCATAATGGGAGCTTCACATAACTCATCGATTTATCTATGTAAAATTTGGAGATCCTGGCTCTAGAACTGTAGAGGTCACATATGACACATCGATTTATCTTTTGGGGATATCAACTGCATAACTGAGAGATCATCACTTTGTAACTGTGGAAGGGATTTCCTTGTAACTCATCGAATCATTTGTGGAGGAGGCCAGCAACTTATTCGCTTGCAAAATTTAGATATACTGGCTCTATAATTGTGGAAAATATAGCCTTTAGTTGTTGTGAATGTATAAAATCTGTCTATAAAGCTGTTTTTGCTGATTTGCCTTGCTCCCAAGGTGCTTTCATCTATAATCCATAGATCTGAAAAACTGTGGAGGAGATTAAAAGGTAGTTAAAGTTTGGTATCCAAGCTATAAAAATATGGAGATTACAGTTTTTGGTGATTTCCTATGCTTCCAAGTGGTGTTTATTCATAATTTATAGATCTGTGGATCTATAAAACTATAGAGCTTAGTCAACATTAAGACTAAACTTAGGTATGCTAGCCATATTATGGAAGCTTAAGGTTTTCCAGCTTTGCAATGCATCAAATGGAACTGGATGTATAGTTTTTGTCAGTCTATTGAGCTGGTCAACAATAGGCAACTTTTGACTTTTGTAGATATAGCTTTAAGACGAGGCTCTACACGAGTTTATATGCCAAATTTCCAGTCTCTTTCTTTACTAACTTCCAAATGCTTTGCATTTATATAGAGAGATGGAAAAGCAAACAGCAAATGAATTTTACATAAAACTAATATACTCTTTCCACTTTTTGAACAAGTACACGAATATATATAAAACAACAAATATCAAGTCCTGAAGACAAGCGGCAAACATGCAACATTCGCACACCCAGCCAGCAAAAGCGACAAGCAATGTGAAAATTGCATTTTAATAAATTCAAAGCGGGTCTCTTTATCGATATCTCTATATTATATATATATATAATATGTGTATGTATGTGTGTATGTGTGTGCTTGTGTGATATGCGTAGCATAAATGATATTAATGCGTGAGTGTGTCAATAAATTTGCCAATGCAGCGAGTTGTTGCCCCTTGGCCACGATCTGTGCTTGAATCGTGGCCCATTTGTTGTGGCTGCTTTTCTTGATAAGCTCCGTGTGGCAGCTGATAGCGTGTTGCACATGCCCCCGTCCATAGTTTTTTTAATTAAAGCTGTGCACTTGAACCGCAAGGCAATTTATCAGCCCGAGCTTATTTTGTAATATTTGGCTTGTCGCCCTGTCAGCTGGCTTAGCACCTCGGTCCAGATAACGAGGCGCAGCGCCAATAATTTCTCACGTTTGAAACATAAAACTGTTATCTTTTCGGTTGCAACACAAAATTATGACAAAATATTAATAAACATTCAGCATTCAGCGTTCAGCATTCAGCGAGCAGCTCAAAGGCTGCCGCCGCCGCACAAGTTTTTTTTTCCCGCTCTGGTCTTGAATTTATTTCGCTGGCCTCTATCGATTTGACCCGCTGCAGCGAAAATGCGACTTACGAGTCCAAATTGGAGCCGGGCAGTCCGTTTGCATGTACGAATTTAATTAAAAATATTTCTGTTTGCGTGCATATTTCATAAATAATAAATAATTATTATCGTTCTCCCAGCCAGGCTTGTTTATATTATTTATGAGTCCGTTTGCAAGCCAAGCGTCGTAATCATGTTTAGATGTCGAGCATTAATATGAAACCAAAAGCCTGCCTTGCCGTCGTGCTTAAACTTAGTTAGCAGCTAGTTAATATATGCTTGCTGTAATAAGGATTGATGTGTGAAAAATTGGGTACACTAATCAAAATGTTGTAGAAAAGGTTCGATAAAAAGTATTTAGTATAATAATATATAAGATATTCTTTCTATATAACTACTTATTGTTGTACGTATCTTTCACTGACTACTTCATTGCTCTTCTTCTGATTCTCTAGTGATGATACACATTGCACTTAACGTTAGGGATGGTATATTTGTACTTATCGGCTTGACCTACTATTTTAGGATAGATATGAGAGCTATCAGATGAAAATACACAATACAGCTGAAAGTCTTCTTTTGGAAAGGTATAAAGAAAACTCCCTAGCATATATAATTATATTCTACCCATAGAGGAAAAACTTTTGTATTGAGAAATCTTATGTATTTTTAATGGGTACAGTGGACCAGTTGCTTTTTGTACCGAAGCTTTATCCTTATAAATTTAACCAGCTCTCGCTCTCAGTATAGCTTGAAAAGCTTTCAGCAAATAAGAAAATCAGGGATACATACTCATAGCAGCAGAAGCATTTTTTAGTAGAGAAATCTTATGGGCTTGTATTTTATACATTTGATAAAATGTTTTAAAATTTCGTAGCTATAACAGTTTATTGTCTAGCAGTTTATTGTATATCCGTTTATTGTAGAACAGTTTATTGTAGAACAGCTTATTGTAGAACAGCTTATTGTAGAACAGCTTATTGTAGAAGAGTTTATTGTATAACAGTTTATACAATTTATTAAATATGAAAAGCTCAAACTCTGAGTCTAGATTGAAAGGCTTTCAGTTAATGCCAATACCAAGAGAGTCTTAGTTGGCTCGCGTTCTGGCTGGAGCTCAGACTTCTTAAATAGCTGAATCCACACAACAGGATAGATCAAGGTTATTCGCGCCTACGAGCAAATCAAGCTGGGAACTTTGGTGGAAATTGAAGTTGGTCAACTGAATATAGGACAGATACCTTAACAATTTAGTTCGTGTTGAAATTGGTTGATATTTGACAGTTATAGATTTGGCTAGTAAACTAAACCTGTATGAAACTAGATGAGCAAATCGAATCTCTAGGTAATATCATTAAATCCTTTACAACTCTTTGCCCTATGCATTGCTAATCATTGAATTCTTATCAATTCCGCCTCCATATGGACTTTTCTATTGCATTTCCCACACTCAAAACATAAGTTGAGCTCATTAAGTGTGTTTTATTATGAGTTACAATTTGCTGGCTATCGGGTCGACTTTCAAACGATCAGACGCTGATTAGGGCAATGAGCGTATTTATGATGCTGTTTACACCCGGCTCCATTGAAAATCCATCAAAGCTCCATAAAAAATAAAACAAGAAACAAAGATTTTGATGCTTCATCACGCTCCGAGCTCGAACCGCAGCCAAATCGCAAAGACAGCTGGAAAATTGTCTATAAAAGTTGCAATTAAGCGAGTTGGACGCATATCTAAGCAAGACGCGAGCACAAATGGAAGAAGGAGTTGCTGATGGAGATGGAGAAAGAGAGAGAGAGAGGGGGGGATAGGAGCATAAAATCGAGACGAGGTTTGTTGCCAGACGTCGCGACGACGTCTGTGACAATTTTGTGGCGGGGTTTCAATTTAAGTTTCAGTTACTGCGGCGGCAGCTCGTTAAAGCCAAAGTCGGGCTTATTAAAAGGCGCACGTCGTTTATGGCACATGAAAATCATTTAATCGATGGCCATATTTGGCGGGGGCTTACATTTTGGCAACTGAGCGACGCCCACGCCACGGTTATGACTGCCTATGTGGCAGGCTCTAATGACAGCTGAGCCCCGGCTGACATCTCGAGCCGTTGACAGTAGCTTCAAATTATGAGCCACAAATCGCAGTCAATTGAATGTTTCATTAAATGCCATCCCCCTCCCTCTCTCTCTCTCGCTTGCTCTCCTTTGGATGCTGGGTAATTATGAGTCTTGCGAGTCTCGCGCTAATTGCTGAAATAAATCTGCTAAACAATTTCAATTTGTTGCCTGCAAACGCGACTCGACTCAAGTCTCGACTCGAATCCGAGTTCATAAATATGCAAGAGACAAAACGCTGGCGGAGAACTCGAAAGAGAATTCACTGCGATGGAATAACTTAGCGCTAATTAGACAACAAACTTGGCATGGGAAAAAACAAAACACCAGCTAAGGCGAATTAGTTGAAATTAATTTATTAGCGCGACGCGTAGAAATTATCGCAAATGCTTATAAACCATTTACAGTAATTATATATGCCCGCTCATAATT
The DNA here is from genome assembly GCA_035045545.1 of Drosophila gaucha. Classification (NCBI taxonomy): domain Eukaryota; kingdom Metazoa; phylum Arthropoda; class Insecta; order Diptera; family Drosophilidae; genus Drosophila; species Drosophila gaucha. Next base: position 107,871 of record JAWNOY010000222.1, read on the forward strand.
AAATAGTTTACATTGCGTTTTGCTGGGAATGCAGCGCAGCTGAACTTGTTATACCCTGCATCGATTGAGTAGGTTAATTTGGGGTATATTGTTTTGCAGAAAAGGTACTTAACAGGTAGAAGGGAATGTGGTTGAGTAAATATATTTTGAGATGAGATAAGTTGAGCTATCCTACAGTCTGTTTCTTCGTCTATCTGTCTGTCCATACGTTTAAATGCAGCAATCTCGAGAACTACAAACGCTATGGACTTGAAATTAAAAATATATAATATTATAGAGCCTATGTAGTAAAATTTTTAATATTTTAATTCGATAACACATTCCATTTGCCTTTTATCGATAAGAAATCGATATTTTTTCTTTGTTTTTTACACATAGCCTGAAGACTGCGTGTGTATATATGCGTGTGTACTGAACTTTATGTATGTACAAGAAGTATAGAATGATTGCAAAAGCAGGTCTTCGCAGATTTCAAGAGATCACGTTAAAACTTTTACTTAAGTGTCTGTCTGTCCCTGCAGTCTCGTGAACTATAAAAGCAAGAGACTTTAAATTTGAAATATAGTTTCTTGTTTTTCCTATGTAGCTAAGCTTTTCATTTTTACTTAAAACTTATGCCAAATCTAACTTATCAAAAAAGAAACATATTTTGACTTGATTTTAGAGGCTTAACTTGAGTATCTATCATATAAGTTAACGATTGCAAATTCAGAATATGTTTTTCATAACAGATATAGATACATTATATATAGATCGAATTTTGAATACTTCCCCCAAAATGGAAAAAAGAAAACATTGCACATGGTAAAGTCTTTAGAATGCTATGAAAATTTCTTTAATATTGTGATCCAATTCATCTACTCAATAATTTACACTCCATATCTAAGTCGTATTGTATACATTTATATGTATTTACTAGACTTTGTGTATGTGTGTGTGTATACAAAAAAAATGCTATATTAGCTCTGACTAGAAGTTAGGGTATCTCCTAGTCGGCCACTCCCGTTTAGTACAACACTCTTACTTGTTTTCTCACTTAGATCTTATCTCACAGTCGAGCCAAGTTAATTGCGTTAGTTATTCTTTTATAAGCACTGTTTACACAGATCGCAGCATAGATCAGATATGATCACGTCTATATCGTTTCCTCATTAATTTGCAGCTCCTGCTATTCGATTTTCCCACAGGCTTTACAAATGCCAGCCAAACAAATAATATAAATGCTGATTGCCAATAGTCACATTAATCTTTACTTCACTCTCTGTGTGCCAATCCCCCCAGCCCCACTCTCTCCCTCCTCCTCATCCCACTCTACACTCAGCAAATGCCGCGCACGCCACAATATTTAAGATGCCAAAGCGTTTTGCGTATTAATCGCAGCGGCAGCAGCAAACGTGACGCAAAACTTGTGGCGCCACCGCCAGTCTCCCCCCATGGAGCCAGTGGCCAATGAAACCGAAAGCTGCAGCATTTTGTGTGTAAGTCAAAGATTTGCATTCGCAGCTAGAATCTGCACTCTGATCGCGGCGAGGATTACAAGCAGCCATGCCCCCTGAAGCCACATAGAGTGTGACTTATGCGGGTGCCACGAAACGGACAACGGCCCGAGCTAAAATTATACCAGTTGCGAGTCACCTTCATTGCAACAGCAACAACTGCAACTGCAACTGCGACTGCAACAAACACATTTGCAACATGAATGACTCGTTACGCCTGACCTATGTTAGCCATTTGTTGTTGTTGGGCTTTGGCCGCCGTCCTCAATTGCCTGGCTGAATGGCGTCCAATTCGATTATTCTAACATGAATTATAGTTCGTGTTCGTTGAATGGACAATTATGAATTTATCATGTTCAATTTGAACAGATATTTTGAGCTATATATTTTTTTTCTTTTTCTTACTTTGCTGTTGGCCCGCTGAAAATTGCATTGGGCCATGTTTTGCTATCGTTGTTGTTGCTGCTGTGCGATACTCGAACATAATTAGTTTCTGCTGCATAAGCTAAGCAAAAAACAGCATTTCGATTTGGGCTAACAAAATTGCAACGAAGATTTATATTCGCTTGCACAATCAAAGTTTATATATCTATATGAAATTCTGTGATGTGGCTAAGAAGTGGATAGCTAACAGAAATTAACATATATAATACTATATTATATATATCTTTGGGCATATATATATATATGTATATACAAGTCTTTTCCTCTGCTTCATTTGTAAACTAATTCCTGGATATCTCCATAGCAAATACTTAGACTATATATTATCCAATAATATATCTACAAGTTACATTTAAACAATTTTTCTGTAAAGTTTCTGATGTCTTTAGTCTTTTTTATTGAAGTAATTTACATTGATATCTTTACCTTTTCTTCACATCTAAGTTAAGTTCCATATATCTATATTGTATATACTTTTAACTATATATGCTTCAACTTTCATTCAAACAATTTTCAAAACATTCTCATCTTTCCTTTATATCTACTACTACTCTAAGTTTCCGATATCTCTATAGCATATATCTAAATTATCAATCATCCAACTTGCATTCAAGCCATTTTCAAAAGCCATCTTTACCTTTCGTTCATATCTAAGTTAAGTTCTTTTTAGCTCTATAGCGTATAGCTAGACTAGCTGCCATTCAAGTTTCTTTAAAGTAGTTTTCTAAGCATTTATTGCCTTTCCTTCAAATATTTGTTAACTTCATGCTATCCCTATAGAAAATGCATAGAACTTTTGCTAATGCAATTTTTGTTCAAACTATTTTCTAAGATATTCTTTCCCATTTTATTAAATATAAGCTAAGTTCCTCAGACCTCTACGGCATATAGCTAGACTATCTGTGATCCAAGTTTCATTCGATTTTTTTGACAGTCTTTTCTTTATATATAAGTTAAGTTACTTATGTCTCTATTTCAAATAGCTGGACCATACCTCATTCAACTTAATTTCTAGCTACTTTTTAAGGCCTTTAGATCTTTTTCTTATTTCTACAACAGATTTCTCCATAGATCCATCTCCATAGCGAATACCTACATTATCTATTATCAAATTTTTATTCAAAGAATTTTCTGAGATATTATTAATTCATTCATCCATATAGATGACACATCTAGACCTTTTCTCATTCCACTTTCTTTCAAGCTATTTTGTACTTTACCTTATATATAAGTTAAGTTCTTGATACCTGTGTAGCACATACCTTTGACAATTTATTATCCAACCGTCATTCAGCCAATTTTCTTAAAATTTTCTTAAAATCTAAGTTGAGTTCCTAATATACAGCATATACCTAGTAGATTTCTCATACAAGTTGCACTCAAACTATTTTCTAAGATATTTTTACCTTAGACTTATTTACATATAAGTTTAATTCATGATATCTCTATGGGAAATACGTACACCTTTTCTCATTAAACTTGCAATCAAGTAATATTCTATGATATTCTTAGCTTATATATAAGTTAAGTTTCTAAGATCTCTATAACATATAACTAGACTTTGTATCATCCAACTTCCATTCAGGAGACTTTCAAAGTTTAGTTCCTAATATCTCCATAGCATACACCTATTCCATTTCTCATTCAATTGCGATTCAAGCAATTTTCTAAGATTGTGTAAAAAAACAATTTCCTCTGTTCGTTTCGCATGGGTCGCATGTTCGAACCGCATTATTCACAAGACAAACCAACAAACACCATATAAATTTCATGAAACTTGGGAACTTGTGCAATAATTTAGCAGAAATTGCGCTGCTCATAAAAATATATAAAATATTTATTGAATTTAAATATTTAAAAGCAGGAGAAAATGAAGAAAAAAAAACAAAGTATGCAGAACAAATACCAAAAAACGAGCGATTGGCAAGGGGTTTTGTTTTGTAATCATTTGTGATAATATAAATACATATATATACTATATGTATGCATTTGTGTGGGCATGTATATAGAGAGTGTCATAAATTCGCAAGGGGAATTAGTCATGGTGCGTGATAAATTCGCCTTTTATTTGTCTTTCGTGTGAGAATGTTTTTCTCAGTATATACATACGCCATATAAATGTGTTCTTTGTTGCAGTGTATTCGTTTTTACTTTTTAACTTTAGCAACTTCAACTGGTCATTGACGCCAGTTCGATGTGATCAATCGATCGTGCCTGTTGCCTCAATGTCAAATTTCACTTTTTTCCCTCTCTCACTCTCTCTGTCTGTGAATCAGCAGAGGAAGCTAGGGTAGCTGAGGTGCGGGTGGGCAGGCAAACTCTCGATTGCAACCTGTTCAAGCAATTCTCTGCTGCTGCCAGATTATGCAATTATTGGCAATCACTTTCATGCTCGTTTAGAGCAGCGGGCGGCCATTTGGCCAGCTTGGGCTCAGTGGCTCAGTCAGGCAGTCAGTAAGCCAGGCTCGTTGTCTTTGAAGAAAAGGGAAATTACATAAAAGTGAGCAACTAAATTTTACTGGATTTCTGCACGTTCGACACACAAAAAGCGCAAATATTCAGACGCCGAGGCTACGAAATCGCCACGAATTGATCGCAAATGAGGGTTAGAGTTCAGCTTCAGCTTCAGCTACAGCTTCAGCTGTGCTGTTGGGGTTCGAGCTGTATTTGCCAGCCCAATTCGTGTAAGCCAGGCTTTAATGGCGTTGCCTGGTCGTTATTGTTAGCAAATATTTGTGTTATAATGGCGCGAGCTTTTTGGTCGGAGGCTAATGATATGAATGAACTCGTTAGCGTGAGCCCAGCCACACACACACACATACATATATGTATATAGCTAATATGCAGTCTGAGAACCGCGCCGATAGCTGAGTGTCAGTTGAGCTCTGAAAATGAAAAAAAAAAATACCGATCAAAGTTTCTACTTAGCATAGATATCAAACTATTGCAACATGGTTTATATGTCTAGGCATTTATGCAGCTATACATATATATATATATACATATATATTTATGTTGATTTTTAGCTTATAATATTTACATCCGTTTGTTTCTCTAGCTTTTAGCCTCTCTTTATGCTTAGTTGATTTTGTAAATGTTGCTGCTTAGCTTATTATAAATAAGTTGTCAAATGCCAAATATTGTTGTAATAAAAATAACAGCTTTACATAACATGTAAATGTTTAGAAAACCAAGCTTGAAGCAATTTAAGTTAATAGCCAAATTTTGAGTTTTTAAAAATATTTATTATATTTTTTTTTAGATTTTGTAAGGTGTATTTTTTATTAGCATAACATTTATCTGCATATATACTATATATATTCATTTATTTTACTTGCTGAACATAATATATAAATGTTATGGCAGCTTGAAGCAATTTAAGTTGACAGCCAAATTTCAAGGATTTTTAAAAATATTTTTTTCATTTTTTTATAGATCTTAGAAGATATTTTATATAAAACATAACACTTATTTGCGTATATACATATATTTTAATTGCTTATTATAATATGTTTAGAAAAGCACACTTAAAGTAATTTAAGTTAATAGCGAAATTTTGAGATTTTTTTAATATTTATTATATTGTTTTTAGATATTGTAAGGTGTTTTTAAGCATAATATTTATCAGCAAATAAACAATTTTTTTATTTGCTAAACATAATATATATATGTCAAAATATAAATGTTAAGACAACTTGAAGTAGTTTAAATTAATAGACAAATTTTAAAATTTATTTTAAAATATTTCTTAAGATATTTTTTATATAGCATAACACTTATTTGAATATACACATATGTATTTTACTTGTTTAACATAACATTTAAATGATAAAAAAGTATGCCTAAGCCAGCTTAAACCCATTTAAGTTAAAATCCAAATTTTCAAAATTTTTTTAAAATATTTTTTTTTTAAATTTTTGTGTCTTAGAAAACATTTTTTATATAGCTTAACATATATATGTATGCATGTATATATATACGTACATTTTACTTGCTTAATGCTACATGTAACAAGTAACATAAAGCATGCCTAAAGCTGCTTAAAGCAATTTACGTTAATATACAAATTTTTTAACAATTTTTTTTTTATTTTTTTTATAGATATTAGCAAATATTTGTTATATAACATAACATTTATCTACATATATACATACATTTTGCTTACTTAACATAATTTCTATAAAATGTTCACCCATAGCCAAAGGAAATTTCAGACTAACTGCATTTTTTGTTGCCATTTGCCTAGACCACATTGATCGCAATCTGTGTATTGGCACGCATGCGTTAATTGTTGGCATGAGGCTCCCCAAAAACAACTGCAACAACATCCTGCGCGTGCCCCCAAAACAAACATATATCAAATCTAACGCTCTGTACTCGATATCGCGACCGGCTGATTGCGTTGCCTATAAATCACAGCGAATCGGAACACTGAGTCTTACGGAGCGGAGTCGCTGTTGGAGTCGGAGTCGGAGTCGGAGTCTCGTATTTTGTCGATTGCAATCATCCCAGCAGACAGCACGCACGCGCGTAATGCAAGCGGACAGCAGACAGAGAGAGAGAGAGAGAGAGTGAGAAAGAGAGACAGTGGGCGGCATTAGAGAGCGTGTCGCCGAACAACTTCATTAGAGCTAGATGGAGATATGTGAACTGCGAACCACACAATAACCCAACGCCTATTCAAAATACTTGAGGCGGCTGTGAAATGATTTACTCGACGCGACAGGCGAACAAGTTTTTGCACTCATTTCAGCAATTTGACAATTAATCAACTGCAACAACAACAACAACAACAATCGAACAATCCAACAATCGATCCAATCGAGCATTAGTCAGCAATCAGGCAGTCAGGCAATGAAATGCTCTGCACAAATGTTCAGCTTGAAGCCAAGTTTTGAGGTCAAACACTCGAGTTCAGAACGTGCGGGCCACATGAAAACAAAAACTATATACGATAGTATTATATATATACATATATCTATCCATCGATTGTATGGCCCATTGGCCGTGCTAAGTGACATGTGACATATTGTCAACGCATTGCCTGGCGATCATTTGCATAAATTCCAATTGTTAGCAACATACACGGCAAATGGCAATAGCGACAACAACAATTGTGTTGACAAACATTGTTGCTACACATGCACGCGAATGCGAGCAGCGGCAACAACTAACTTTTGCATATGTTGAGTGACAAAAATGTTGCTGCTACAAAATGGCTAATTGGTATTGGTAACCAATCAGCAATTGTTGTTGCACTAACTGTTGTTCTTGTTTTATTTGGCCATAGCTGTCAGCTGATAGAAAGAGAAGGTTAACTGTAAACGGTGCCGTGCCGGTCACTCAGCCTGCGCACATTTCGTCAACAATGTTGCGAAACGGCGCAGCCAATGAAAAGTGGAGAACAGCTGCCCAACTGTTGCGCAACTGTTTGATATCCCTAAGCATTTTGCTTGAAGGGCAGCTAAAAACGAATCGAATCCTTGTTGCTTTAAATGTTGCTATTGCTGTTGTTATCAACAATGTTTCGAAACTGCGCAGCCGACGAAAACTGTTTGATATCCCTCAACATTTTGCTTGAAGGGTTACAGCTACAGTGAAAGCAGAACGAGGAGACCTAAGTTGAGTGAAAGAAGGGTAACTGTGAGTGTAAAAATAAAAGCTGATAAAAAATTTTTAAAATTATTATATTTTTTCCATTATTATTATTAAAAATTAATATAATAATTAATTGCGTATCTGTTTGATATCCCTCAACATTTTGCTTGAAGCAGATGCAGAAGCATTAGACCTAAGTCGAGTGAAAAAGGGAAATTGTGGGTGTAACAATATTTATTTACTTAAAGCTATTTTGATAAAAAAAAATTAATAAGCTATTATATTTTTTTTACTATTAATATTAATAAATAATATTTTTTCAAAGCATCAGCAATTGTTGCTTTAAATGTTGCATTTCCTATTGTTATCAACAATGCTGCAAAACTGCGCAGCCAATGAATTGTAAGAGTGCAGAACAGCTGCTTAGTTGTTGAGCAACTTTTTGATATCCCTCAACATTTGCTAGAAGGGCAGCTTAAGTGGAAGCAGAAGTATAATAACTTATGTTGGGGGATAAACAATTGTGGGTATAAAAATATATACATATTTACTTAAAAAATATATACATATTTACTGATATTTTGCTAATTAATTAAATTTATTAATATATAAAAATAATTAATAACTAATTGGTATACGGAAGCCTTCAACAGCTGTTGCTCTTGCTATTCTTATCAACAATGTTGCAAAATTGTTAGCCAATGAGAAGTGAATAACAGCAAAAACAGTTGAGCAGCTGTGGCGCAACTGTTTGATGCTCCTAAACATTTCTTGCTCCAGCTGAAAGTAAAAGCAGATGCTTAAGACTGTTTGTTGAATAGCAAAAACCATAAATATAAACATTTTTCTTCTTCTTTTTCTTCTTGCTTCAATAATTAATTTAGTTATTTAATATATATATAAAAGAGTAATACCAATTTGCAGCTTTGTAGTGATTGCAAACGAGTAAAAGAAAACACCTCAGCTAATAGCGTTCCACCCCCTTACAATCTATATATATGTCTAACGGGGCAAGCGGTCAAAATGTTTTATATTAAATTTGTGTTAGCCATTGAACAACAAGGCAATAAAAATGAATGCAACAAAACGGGGCAGCATCAGCAAACTAACAAAATGCTGAGCTGCCAAATAAATTGCAACTATTTATGTGCTGAGCATAAATTGATGTACTCAGCTATAAGTGTATATGTGTGTGTGTGTGTGTGTGTGCGAGTGCTTAATTTCAATGGGCAAAACGTGACCAATTTGGTTTATTTACATGTGGCGAACATAAATTGTAATTGTTTAATAAACATTTGCCACAACAACATTTTAGCCGCAACTTCAAGGATTATTTTTGCAGCTTTCGCTCGATGCTGGATTGTGGGCAGACCCAATTTGCCGGCTAAGGCCAAAGCCAGAAGAAACCTGGTCTTGGCCATTTGGCTGCCAAGAACAAGAGCACGGCAGAGCAAGGCAGACGCACTTAAGAGCCGAGCTCAGCTGAGAGCCAAAGTTGGGTGCTTAAAGTCAGTTTTATGTCTTCATCTGCGTAAACATGTTGCGGACCAATTGTGTTGCCAACAAATTACGGCCAATACCAACGGAGCCACCTTCAATTGGTAAGCTGCTGTTGTTGTTACTGTTGCTGTTGCTGTTGTTGTTGTTGTTGTTGTTGTGGCTGTTGCAGTTGTTGCTGGGCGCACACGTGCGGCATATGTTAAGGCAGAAATTTGCATTTTAAGTGAATTCTCTTCATTTGTATTGGTTTTCGGTTGGAACTTTGTACGCGTGCCAATTAGCCGCAGCAATTTGGCCAAATTGCAATTTGTTGTTAGCTGTTGGCGTCGACTTTTTTCTTATGAAGTTGTTTTTCAGCAGCAGGCGCGATTTATGGCCCAAAAAACAGCGTTCGGCATGCATCAGAGGGGTTTGAGAACCTGAGAGCTTTTGGTATCACGAAAATCTATTAAAGAACGGGAATAAACAACGCCTTTCTATGCGATTTTCATGAAGTCAACAGGATGATTATGGTTTATATAAATTAATGTATATATGTATATGTAAATATCCTGTATATATATATTGATATTGATATGTACAAATGAAATATATACCTATATACTTTATATACCAAACTCAGCTTAACTTCATAAAAAAACAAGTAAGAAAGCTCTAGTCGGGTCTGCCCGACTACGAGATCCCCTGAACCAAGTCCGAGGCAGTGTTTTAAACAATCTAGCTTATATCTTTTACCGGTACATATTACCCTCTGCGTGCACCCACACACGCACACATATACATACACAAGCACGCGCGCCGCTTACTGCGTAGATGATTTAGCGGCTACGCTTGGGCTGCATTCTATGCAGCATTATGAGAAATTCATTGTTAAATAACTTCGGTTCTAGATCTACTTTCTTAATGAAATTTTCAGGACATAATATTGACATCTAGAGGTGTATATATACGAAATCCCAACTCCCTAGTATTTGAAATACGTTTTTTCCACTTATGGGGCTAATGGGGAGAGGTATCCAAAATTTAATAAGTTTATTATCTGTATTTACATCACAGCAACCTACATAGTCAATTTGGCGTCTCTAGGTATTATGGTCTAAAAGTTATAGCTTAAAAACAAAGTCAAAATATCGATTGTTATCGATAATAAGGAAATAGGATGAGTTATCGAAAAAAAAAAAATAAACTTGTACTGCGTATGGTATACAAGAATATATATCTAAAATCTCAAATCTCTAGCTTTTGTGGTTTACGAGATCACTGCGTTCATACGGACGGACAGACGGACAGACGGACAGACGGACAGACGGACAGACGGACGGACGGACAGACGGACAGACGGACATGGCTAGATCGACTCAGCTCGTCGTCCTGATCAAGAATATATATACTTTATGGGGTCTGCCACGCCTCCTTCTGCCTGTTACATACATTGTCACAAAACCATTATACCCTGAATTCCCATTTTCAATGGGTTCAGGGTATAAAAATATATATATATATATATATATATATATATATATATGTATATATGCTTAGACATATGTATGTATTCTAAGCGATTTCCATGAAGTCAAGATAGATATTTTCATATGCATATATAAACATGAATATTAATATACATACAGTGCCGCTCAACTGAATAGGTTTGACTTTTTTTGTAGGTTTACAACGTTATATCTCTGTAACATGCACTCCGATTTCAACAAAATAAATTTTGTTGTATAAAAAAATCAATCATTAATGAAATAGCAAACTTTCTGATCTGTAAGTTTTGATTTAATATAATTTTAATTTTTTTTTCAAAAACATGACAAAAAATCTCTATTTTTTTTGGGTCAACTGAATAGGTTTGACACTAAAACTATTTAAAAACAAGTAAGAATGCTCTAGTCGGGTCTGCCCGACTACGAGATCCCCTGAACCAAGTCCGAGACGGTGTTTTAAACAATCTAGCTTACATCTTTTACCGGTACAAATTACCCACTGCGCGCACACACACACGCACACATATACATACACAAGCAAGCGCGCCGCTTACTGCGTACATAATTTAGCGGCTGCGCTTGAGCTGCATTCTGGGCAGCATTATGAGAAATTCATTGTTAGATAACTTCGGTTCTAGACCTACTTTCTTAATGAAATTTTCAGGACATAATATTGACATCTAGAGGTGTATATATACAAAATCCCAACTCTCTAGTATTTGAAATACGTTTTTTCCACTTATGGGGCTAATGGGGGGAGGTATCCAAAATTTAAAAAAATTATTATCTATATTTACATCACAGCAACTTACGTAGTCAATTTGGTATCTCTAGCTATCATGGTCTATAAGTTATAGCTTAAAAACAAAGTCAAAATATCGATTGTTATCGATAATAAGGAAATGGGATGAGTTATCGAAAAAAAAAATAAACTTGTACTGCGTATGGTATACAAGAATATATATCTAAAATCTCAAGTCTCTAGCTTTTGTGGTTTACGAGATCACTGCGTTCATACGGACGGACAGACGGACAGACGGACAGACGGACAGACGGACAGACGGACAGACGGACGGACGGACAGACGGACAGACGGACATGGCTAGATCGACTCAGCTCGTCGTCCTGATCAAGAATATATATACTTTATGGGGTCTGCCACGCCTCCTTCTGCCTGTTACATACATTGTCACAAAACCATTATACCCTGAATTCCCATTTTCAATGGGTTCAGGGTATAAAAATTATATACAGCAAAATTTCAAGGCACTGGGTAACTTGAATAAGAAAGTACACTATTTTAGCATTATTTAGTATTTGGTATGCCCACCATTATTCTTAATTATTTCAAACATACGGTTTGGTAAGGAATCATAATATTTTTTATTTCAAATAGTGAAATTGTTGACCAGGCTTTTTTAATTGCTTCAACTAGGGTCCCAGAGTCATTAAACTGTCTTCCCCCTTCGTATACTCTCCTGGACATAAGCCCCCAGATGTTTTCGATAATGTTAATGTCAGGGGAGTAAGCCGGCCAGTCAAGTAATTTGACATTTTGGTCTTTAATCCACTGTTTTACAACCGGAGCGGTATGAATGGGGGCGTTATCATGTTGGTACGTCCATGGAATACGACCATAAATTTCCGAAAATTGGGGAAAAGCCTTTTGGAGTACAGTCTTGTACACATTTGCGTTCATCTTTGAAGTGACAAACTGCAGGTCACAAGTTCCATAAAACGATATGGCTCCCCACACCATTACTCCACCTGCACAAGTGTGATGGCGACTTAAAAAGCATTCTTCCTTTCGTATATCGTGGAAATAGTAATTGTAGCCATCCCGTCCATCGAGGTTGAACTTCTTTTCGTGGGAGAAGACTACTGTCTTCCACTCCTTGTTCCACGTCATGTGTTCTCGGGCAAATCGAAGTCGTGTTTCCTTACGAGCATCATTGAGAGGAGGTTTTTTTTTTATTTTTAATCTCTTCAAGTGTTTGGCGCTCCGAATAATTCGTTTTACCGTTGCCACACTAGCATTAACGCTGCATTCTTCCCTGATTTTACCAGCAGAGAGGTGGGAATTTGAGGCAGTTCGTAGGATAAGTCGCCTCTCCGATGCCGTTGTTGCATATATTCTTCCTCCATTCATTTTATTTCCATAGTCTTCTTCATTACGGAGAAAATTACTCACAACGTTTTGACTTCGACCTATTTTTTTTGCTATTTGAAAGTGTTTTAGGCCAGATTCAATATAGCCTTTTATTTGACCTTTTCAAAATCGCTTAAAGGTTTTCCGCGACCCATTTTACAAAAAACTGACAGCAACTGCATTAAATTTTAGAAGACCAAAGAATTTAACATTTTTCAATACGGCAGTCAACCATAAAGTGAAGTCAAAGTTGTCAAACCTATTCAGATGAGCCAAAAATAGACCACACATTGAGCGAATTTCACGATGAAAGCAAAATTCTGAATTACCGTTGCATTTGTCCCGTTACTCTTTTCTCACATATTATGAGTAAACAAGTAAAGGTTCAAAACAAAAAGTAAAAATAAAAAAAAGTGCAATAGCAACTAAGAGAGAAGTAAACATGTAAGAAAGATTTTTCAAACCTATTCAGTTGAGCGGCACTGTATATGTATATATATTCAATGATCTATATGTATATATATATTCATACCTAACTCATCTAAACTTCATAAAAATATATATATATGTAAAAATATAATACGTATTCTATAAGATTTTCATAGATGGGCATGATATATATAAATATATAGTATATATATGGATATTGATAAACATTTACATATAAACATATGATCCATATATATACATACATACATATCTTCACATACCAAACTTAGCTTAATCTCATGAGAATCGCATAGAAGGGCGCTGTTTATTTAATTAACTTTATACAGATATAAATTTATTTATAAATTTTAGGCCAAATGTCGTTTCGCCCTCGTCGTCAGCTAAAAGCTGATAAATTTTGTGGCTCTAGTCAATTTGGTAATGCCGTTTTTGCACTTTGATCTGGCGGTTAATATAAAGTTATATACGAAATTAAGTTAATTATGCAACCGAAATCAATAATGTTTAATGTACGCGCATTACTCGTATTTCAATATTTTCTGCAATTTGCACCAGAGAGGAAAGAGGCTGGGCTCTGAGCCAGTGAGCCACTGCGCCAGTGAGCCACCCACTGCAGGCAAACGCTAGTGGGTTCAGTGGGTCAGCAACGTCACGCGCTCCATGCTCGATGCTCGATGCCCCAGGAACCAGTTGCAGTTGCAGCTTTGGCTTTGGCTTTGGCTTCGCTTCGTCTGACTGCGGCCCAATTTCAGTTTCATTTGCAATTTTACTCTCGATGAGTTTCGACTCTTGGCTAGATCGCTGGCGTATCTTTGGCAATCAATCATTAGACGCAATCATTGGCCACATTAACTTCGGCACTCGCTCGCCAGTTGCAAATATATTGAAAGAAATCTAATGTGCCGCCCACTGGACAGCAGCCAGCAGCAAAAACTCGCCTTGGCTCGGATCCGATTCAATCGGCTCGTTAGCGGGATTAGCAATTACCCAAAGGCTGACGGCTGGGCCGGACAACCGGACAGACGACAGTCTCAGCGCGAGACAGACAGTCGGTTGAATTGTCAGTCATTTTGTCATTCGTTTAATTGCAGCTGGCAAACTCTCAAATCCAAATCCAAATCCAACTGCAATGGCAACTGCAACGAGCAACGTGCAGTAGCCGCCAACTGAATGACACTGAAATGCTGCCAGCTTATGACTCAGCGCCAACATCAGGAAGCCAAACTGCAGCAGCAGCAGCAGCGGCAACTGTGGCAGCAACATGTGAGTCGCTACTTGCAACGTGGCTGTGGCAGCCACTGAAATCCTTGACATAATGACCCCTTTTAGCGCTGGCCACGATAACAATGGCTGCTTGAAGCTTGACGCTGTCGACACGCTGCAACTTTAGATAAATGAACTCCAATCTTCAACTGCTACCGATTTGTATTATGGATTGACATACAAGAATTTAAAATTGAAAAATTTAAAAACTATACCTTTTCGAGCTCGTAAAGATCCCTACTATACTATAATAATGGAATATACACTAGAAAATCAATTGATTAAGAATTAAAATTAAAATAAGAAATGTCAACGGCTTAACAATAGAATTTTCTTCAAAAATTGCATCCACTTAACTTTTTTCGGTATACGACTAACTGTAAATCAAATGATATCTGATTTTCGAAAACTTTGCCTTTTCGAATTCGTACGGATTCCATCTTTTCATTGGCTAAGCTTTAAATTAAAGATAGTTTTCGAAAATATGCTTCAAATCCCAGTCAAGTAGTTTGGGCTTTTAAAAGATTATAAAACATACCTTTTCGAACTCGTAAGGATTTGTTCTTTTATCTATCAACGAGTTAGAAAAGGTGTGTTATTGGATAACGGGTTGCATTACAAGTTTCCGAAGGGTTTCTGATATGGGTTGAATCCGATATCATCGAGTTTCGAGCTTCAAAAGACTTTAACTAAGCCAATCAGTTCTAGATCTTCAAATGGTTTGTGTATTTTCGAGCTTGTAGGGATCATAGCTATCGTTGCCAATTTACCAATTAAAATTATAAATTTAAAAAATTTTTAAAAAGTTACAAGAAATCACATCTCATTGTTTGTCATAGATTGGATTGAGTCTAAAAACAGCTTTTCTTCAACTAAGAATAGCTGTAACTAGATCAAATACAATCGGATCTGCAAAAGTTATACCTTTTCGAGCTCGTAGAGATTCCCACTATCAACTGACATAAACTTTTTTAGAGGTAAGGAGCAATAATATTCAATTTTATATGCAATTCGAAGGCCACCAACTTTTGAGCTTTGCATGACTGAAACTTGCTTAAATGAAGTTTAATCTTTAAACAATATATATTATTTTTATTTTATATATATTATTTTTATTTCTTACCAATAATTTCTTATAATTTTTAGCACATTTGAGGTCGCAGCTGCCAGTTGGCCACAAAATTGACCAAAGAGGCGATTCAGAGCGCAGACAATGACGTCTAATTAGCAAACGTAGACGTCGAGGCTTAAAGTCTTTAAGCCACAATTGCTAACAACGGGCCATGGGCAATGGGCAATGGGTAAAGAGGCAACAGGCAGCGGGCATCTGGTGACTTCCACACGTGCATGCTCACGCTCTCGCGGCAGCAACATGTCTTGCAACGGCAACAGCAACACAATGTTGTTGTCTGCTGTTGCAGCTACCGTTGGCAACATTGTGGCTGCCTTTTGTTGCTTGGCTTCTGCCCTGTTCCTGTCTGCTTGTTGCCCGTGCCTGTTGCCTGTTGCTGCTGTGCAAAATGTAATTCAATCATGCAGCAGCATGTTGCTGCTGCTGTCCATTGGGCATGCTTTATTATGAGGGGCATGCAACATAGTAGCTGCTTGCACAATCGATAGCTGCCGCCACAGAGGTCGCTCGGCAGACGCACGTTGCTCACCTCTATAAGGTCAGCATCCAATTTACAGTACGTTTTAGCCATTGCTGATAGTTGAAGTTGAGCAGAGTCACAATAGATATGCAGGTTGCAAATTTTGCTGTAAATATTTCGGTGAGTCACCTAACAAAAGGTGAAGAGATCGTGACTCTCTCTCTCTCTCTGTCTCTCTTTTAGCCATTGGTAACTTAATACTTTAGGCCAACTAATTGCACCCACTTTAAATGGAGACAGTGTCCATGTAAATGCTATTCAAAATTATTATTTGCAGCTTCACAGACAAGAAAAAACTTGTTAGCCAAGTTGTCGCCACTGTCAGTCGGCTGGCGTGATTAACCTCATTAGCCAAGAATTTTTGGCCCAGTCTAAAGCCAATCAGAAAGTGCCCACTTTTCGCTTTGCTTATTAGAGCTGTTAAATTATGGCAGGCATTTTGGCCAACACCATTTGGGATCTACCCAAACTCGAGTCGAGCCTCTCCCTCTCCCTCTCACTCTCTCTCTCTCCCGCTCACTTGCTGTGTCTAGCTTAGTCGCAGTCCACCCACGCGTTGCAGCCAGCTAAATAAAAATGTTCATTAGGTTTGCAACGGTTTTCAGCGCAACGTGTAATAAGTTTTGCTATACACTAACATGGGGTATATAGACTAAGTGAAGCAGTTTGTGAGGTTTATGGAATAAGCGTGAAAAAAGTGTAAAAATATGAAAAATTTTTGAGATAAAGTGATGTCATTTATATTGTGAAACTTCGATATAACGAATGTGAATCTATTGACTCGCTATGGGTACTTATTAGTAAAACCTTTAAGAAATCTGAACAAAATTCGATATAAATATTGTTTTCGTCTGTTTCATTACAATAATACTAAGATTCTTGCTACAAATTTGATTTTGATTTTTTGGGATTTCGTTGTATAGAGGTGTATAGAGGTTTTCAGGCTCTTTATTATTATATTATTATATTATTATATTATTATATTATTATATTATTATATTATTATATTATTATATTATTATATTATTATATTATTATATTATTATATTATTATATTATTATATTATTATATTATTATATTATTACATTATTATATTATTATATTATTATATTATTATATTATTATATTATTATATTATTATATTATTATATTATTATAAATTTCAGACCTTTTGACTAACTTTTAACAGTTAGAGTAACCAAAAGACGACTTCTTTTTTGCTTTTGTTCAGCTCTCTGTTCTGCAGCAGCTGAGTGCAGGCAAAGACAATGATTATGTGTCAATATGCAAAAAGGCGATTTACACGCAAGTTAAAGCAACTAAATTGTATAATAAAAAACATTTTATTATTGAGGCAGCAGCAGCCGGCGGCCAAACAAATTGAGTGCCATGAAGGCAATAAATGGCTTGGCAATAAGCAGCAGCAGCAGCCGCAGCAGTCGCAGCAGCAGCCGGTCCCACAGTTGACTTCGACTTCGGCCGGTTCTTGAAGAAACGCACCTAGGTTGCAAGAAAAACGCACAATACAAAAGGGGGCGGCAAATGGCAGAAGGGGGCGCGGCTGGCGCTGCGGTCAGTGAGTCACAATGTGTGAGCGCTCGACTGTGGGCCGAGCGAACGGAGCAAAACAATTGTCAAGTTTGTAAGTTTTATGGGTCAACGTGGCGTATAATTAATACACTTGGCCAACTTCCAGTTGCCATTAGGCAGCCGAAAAAAAAGCTGATGATGATTGCAACTGCAGTTGCTGCCTTTGTTTTTGCCTTTTCGTTGATAATTGTCATAACCTTGCCATCATTTCCTGACATTGATCGATTTGCCAAACATCAATCAGATTCTGTGAGCACTCGCAAATTAATGCATATAATTGAAACTCTTTTCGCGAAGTTTTCACAAAGTCATGCTGAGTTTGCTCTAACAATTTATGACTAAAACTTAAACACCCGAAGCTCTTAGCTAGAATATTTGGTGAAATATGAGGAAGCCATGGCCTTAGACAAAATAAAACTTAATAATGATTGGTTTTTAAATGAGGCCTTTATATAAATTATATATTGTGGCTAATAAGCAGAATAATAAGGAAACTAAGCGAGTTTAAAAGAGTCTACGAAATTTATGCAGGAAGTGCTGGAAGTTTTTAGGAACTGTGGAAGCTGATTGATAGGAAATATATCTAGCATATTGGTAAAGATGATCTATAGGAGCAGCTAACTGTAAGAAGTAACAAAAATTAATTGTATATATATTAAAGCACTAGAGGTTAGAAACACAGACAAGATACAGTAAAATAATTTTTTGTTTATATGAACAGTGAAAGCTCCCGTGGACGGACAGCCACGGTTCTAGTATTTTTATCTTCTTCTGTGCGTAAAAAGCTATTTACATATAAAATATTTTCAAAATTATATTTTCCAAATTTTGAAATTTAATTATGATCTATTAAAAAGTGGTTTTGTCCGCCTGTGAGAAACGTTTTGTATAAAAATGTTAAAAAAAATCGGAGCGTCCGCCCACGGGAACGGCTTTTTTATGAAAATCATGATAAAAATCTTGGGACTATAAAATTCGTCAGGCTACGGGAGATGTCCGCCTGAGCTGTCCGCGACTAGAGCTTTCACTGCATATATGTTCATAAATAATAATTTCCAGGGCCACGGATGCCTTAAGCATCATTTGGCTCTTTTAATCGAGTGCGCAAGAGTTCTAAATTTTTGTTTGAGAAACTTATATAAAAGTATATGCTGATATGGTTTTTGTTTAGCTAAGGTAAACAACAAATTATGTTAAATAACAGATAAATCAAAGCAAATGAGATCTGTAAACTAGTCATGAAGTCCTGGGTTCAAACCCCATTGTGGTTTTTCAAAAAAAAAATAATATCAAAATATTTTGACATCTCTCTCTCAGTTCAAATAGGATATTCGATTAGTAAGATTTGGGGCGGGTGTGGCCCAGTGGGCTAGGCATTAGGCCTAGCAATTCAGAACAAGCACACCCGGTTCGAATTCAGGACACACATCGGACAAATGCTGCGTGTTGAATTAAAATTTGAAGTGAAGTTTAAATTTGAAGTGAAGATTAAATTTAAAGTGAATTTTAAATTTGAGGTGAAGCTTTAGTAAATCGGATATCGTGCTCTTTGAAATGTTTGATTTGTTTAAAGAGAAATCGTCGATGGATTTTTTGCCAAAACAAAATATGAATATGAAAATCAAGAACGTTGCAGTTCTTGGTAAAAAACACGACCTTATTTAATCAAATATTATATCAGTAGAGGGAATCGACAGTAATCTAAAACCAAAATGTGGTTATCCCAGCCTTAAAGCAGCGAAGATATAGTTTTTTCTCGATTTTACACGAGTATGTGTTCAAAATTTCAAGTCTCTAGCTTTAAAGGTGTTCAAATATTATGCGTTAATACAGAAGGACGGACGGCAAGATGCACATTGCACAAAATCAATATACTCTTTTTCCCTTTGGGAACAGAGTATAAAAAATATTTAAAATAATATTTATGCCTTAATAATTAGCAGCAGCTTATAGCAGACCATGCCCTTAATCTTTAAGCCAGGTAAGATTTATCATTGCAGCAGCTCTTATATTGTATATGTAATATTAAGTTGAACAACTAAGCTTAGCATTACGAACTTTAAGTCGCACAATAATTCACTGTGTCAACTAAACATTTGCGCATTGGTCACACACAACACTCTCACACACACACACTCACACACACACCTTATCCACTGACTATATCTGTCACCCACTCGCTAGGCAAAAATTCCCATGGCGTTGGCTTTTAAAGAGTCGATTCTTATTTTTGTAAACTTTTCGCATATGACACTTCTGCATTTGCTGTTGTTGGTTGTTGTTGTTGTTGTTGTTGTTGGTATTGCTGTTGGCTTCCGCTTGTTGCTGCCACACATTGGCCTGGCTCTGACCAAATTTGGCAATGGCTCTGACGACTGCTGCTGGTGCTTCGAGCTGCGAGCTGCGAGCTGATGCCCGTTGGCAGCTGATGATGGCGCCCGCGCATGCGTTCAACTTCACTTGTTGTTGTTGTTGTTGTTGATGCATCATCATCATCATCATCATCATCATTTATATTGTTTAATTGTAAATTTGGAATATTGTGAGCTGTCTGGGCTGTCCGTCCGTCTGGCAGTTAAACATATTGTGCATGTTGCTCATGAGATTACAACAATTGAATAAATAATAATGTTTACCCACCTCACCCTCCCCCACTTTATTCTTTTTATACCCTGAACCCATTGAAAATGGGAAATCAGGGTATTATGGTTTTGTGACAATGTATGTAACAGGCAGAAGGAGGCGTGGCAGGACGATGAGCTGAGTCGATCTATCCATGTCCGTCTGTCCGTCCGTATGAACGCAGCGATCTCGTAAACCAAAAAACCTAGAAATTTTAAATTTTAAATATATATTCTTGTGTACCATACGCAGTACAAATTAATTTTTTTTCTTTCGATAACTCATTCTATTTCCTTATTATCGATAAAAATCGTGATTTCGACTTCGTTTTCAAGCCATAACTTAAAGACCATAATAGCTAGAGACACCAAATTGACTTGTAGGTTTCTGTAATGAAAATACAGTTATTAAACATTTCAGATTTTGGATACCTACCCCCCTTACCCACAAAAGTAAAAAAACGTATTTCAAATACTAGAGATTTGGGATTTGGCATATATTAACTTGTGGATGTAAATATTATGTGCTGAAAATTTCATTAAGAAAGTACATGCAGAACCGAAGTTATTTAACAATCAATTTCTTATAGTGCTGTCGTCTTATAGTGTGCATGTGTATATGTATGCGTGTGTGAGTGTGTGATTCTGGGGATCTTCTAGTCGGGCAGACCCGACTAGAGCGTTTTTACTTGTCTTTGTCATTTTTGTGGGCAAAATCTTAAATGAATCTCTGGCTGTTCGAGTAGAAAACACTGTTTGCGTGTGGGCCTCAAATCGTTTTTATTATTGTGCATGTCGTGTAATTTAATTTATGAATATAAATGAACAAACAAGGGGATTGACTCGAGGCAGCGGCAAGGGAACTCTTCGTCTGTTATTGTTGTTGTTGTAGTTGCCACAGTTAGTTTGTTTTTTTTGGCTGCATAATTTTCTAATGCAGACAAATGGGATTTGGATTTATGACTTGTTTCTGCTGTGGCACGTAGGTGTTGTGGCAGTTGCAGCACTTTGTGTTTGATTGAAGATGTCGCAAGCTGACCTCGACCAGCGCAAGCGAACTGTGCCACGATTGCGCAAAACTAAACAAAGCTCCTCGAATGTGGAGCTGGCCAAAAGAGTTGGCCAAGGCAAACAGAAAGGGTGACTAAAATCTCTGTGTGTGAATGAAGTTTGGCATGAGAGCACCAGCTCTAAAGACTGAATGAAGGCTAAAATGTGTGTAGCAAAAGGTGATTCAAGCAGGAAATAAAGAATCGAGAAGTGAAGTGAAGGAAATATATAGAAAAAGGCAAATTTATGCCAAATTATATTAAATGAGATTTTAACTAGTTCCCAAATAATACTCTATAATATATCTTATATTGTGTATATTTGAAAAGTTTTCATCATAATATAAATAAACTTTCATAAATTCTTCAAGCAAACCTGACCTTATTTTAAGAGCCATATCCCTGCTTATATATGTATATGAAACATTCGATAAGCTTCATATACTTCCATAATATAAATAAATTTATTTTATAAGAGAAGTCTGACTTAAGTAATTGTTTTTATATACTTAATTCTTAGTAAAAATATTATTATTATTATTAAAGTAAGATATACTACTGGCTGCTAAGGCCTTCGGTTTGCTAGTGTGTTATGGATCTAATACTTATTTTCACATTTACATATTCACATAACTTAAATTGATTTTAATTAACTTTTAAGTTATATGAGTCTTTTTTTTTAAGGAACTTAATTATTTTAAAAATGTTTTCAGTCTGTTTCAGTTACAAATATAGTTCTTCATATTTTTATATAAACATAACAATAAAATTTCGGACTCCTTAATAGAATCCATGTTATTTGGCGAATTGCATATATTGCATATAAGATTATCTATATGCTTACTAAAAGAGAGAGCCTTAAACTTCAAAAGAAACCTGATCTCATTTCAAATAATATTTAGCTGCTGATAATACATATATATGATTTCTGACTTTTTAAGAGAATCCTTAGCTCATGTTATTCATGTTATTTGCATATATGACATATAAGATTCTATATAGATCTACCTAAAATTTAAAAAAAAAAAGCCTAAGGCTTCAACAGAAAACTGATCTCATTTCAAGCTGCCTATATAACATATACGACAGTCTGTTTACACAGCTATCTTTATATACAAAGAATAATCAACAACTCAAGCGACATCTGCTACCTCTTTTAAAGTCGAACTGAGCTGCATTTATGATCTATCAGATATGCTATATATAACTTTAACTAACTTTAAAAATAATTCCTAGTGCTTAACAAAAACTTTACCCCATTTTGAAAGGCCATATAAGACTATCTATATACACGCTCTTAGCTGAAATAGAATTCCTCAAATCTGACCCCATTTCGCGCGACATTTAGTTGCACATATGACATATACGAATGTCCAAAATTAAGAAGACAAAAAAACAAAATGTTCTCAAGCTATCAAAGCAAATCTTTCGCTTTGCCATTTGCCGACAGTTGCCAATTGTCGTTGCTCCCGTTAAAACGTTTCTAATCTTAACTCATTATAATTAAATAAGTCACGAGTTTTGAATTTTAATTCGCCTTTCTGACATTGCCCCGAAAACAGACCACAAAATCGGCTACCGTCAATGGCAGCGGCTGTTGTTATTTTCGGATTGTTTTAAGAGCTGCACTCCCCCTTCTCTCAGCGTCGAAGCCTCCCGCCTCCTACTTAATTTCGGGTCAATTTTATCAAAATCACAAGCCAAGGTCTGTGGCCACGAAACTTAATTATATTGCAGACCCACAGCAACAATGAAACCTGGGCAGGTAAATAGAATCTTGTGAGGGCCATTAAAATTTGCACTTTAATGTTGCAGCCGAACAGCAACAACAACAACAACAACAACTACGAAAGAAGGAGTGAAGTACAAATTACTTAAAAACAAAATGAGCCAAATTAGCAGACTCACTTGGCTGCTACTGATTTGGGATTTCGATTTCGATTTCTAACCAACAACAACAACAACAACAACAACAACGAGTCGAGTCAAGGTCTTTGCGAAGGTGTTGAAATGTTTGAAGCTGTAGCTGAATTCAAAGTTGTATTTGATTTACGACTGATGCTTGGAAATTGCTTTGAAATTGGCCAACAGACAAAAAACAAGAAGAGAGAAAAACAAAGCTAAAGAATTGGCCCAGGCCAAACAACTCTTAAGTGTTCAGCATTGTTGCTGTTGTTGCTGTTGTTGCTGTTGTTGTTTGTCGATTTTATGCGGCATTATGCAACTCACGACAATGACAATTCACGGCAGGACCTTTGGCGACCTACAAGCGTGTCGGCAACCCTCAGCTCCAAGTGGTGTTGGTGGTGGTGGTGGTGCTGCTGCTGCTGCTGCTGGTGGCTCACACTCATTTGAAGATGCCAAGCGTCAGTTTGGCGTCGCTTGTTTGGGTTTGTCAGCTGAGGCAGTTGTTCGTATGACAAATCGACAAATCGATTTACATAGCTTTGCTGGTGTTGGCGGATTTCGGTTTTGCGGTTCATTAGGTTTGGCTTTGGTTTTGGATTTTGGGCCAATTAGGTTTGGTTGGAGGTTATGCGGCTTTGACTTCATATTAAAATGTCATTGCTGGCGCCGTGGGGCAGCAGGCTGTGCCAACTATGTCTGACAGCCGATTCGTTCAATTGTTCTCTCAGCTTTTATTCTGTTTTCTGTTTTTGATTGAAAACAAACACTCACACATCTTTTTGCTCGTTAGTTGAGCGGCATTCGAAAGTGAGAAGTTAGAAAAAATTGTTTTTTTTAATTGAACTTTTTGTGCTTATTTTTTGTTCGGGGCGGGGGGCTTTGTATTGAAATTGCGCATAATGGCCAAGAGCGGCTACTGCTCCAACGAGCAGCTGATTAAGTTGGCCCTGAAGCGCTACAAGAACCACGTGGATGTCGTCTTCACGCCATTCATGCTGTACATGGAGGAGTATCTGGAATATCTGCAGGAGCACGCCATCAAAAGTGACTTCAGCATGGACGAGATCATACAGATGGCCCGTCACAATTGGAAGAAGTTCAAGAAGTTGGACAAGGTGCGCTACAAGGAGCTAGCCGAAATGGCCAACAATCAGTGAAGTGGACCGCCGAGCGGCCGAGTATTTAACAAATCTATTTAACCAGACGTAGAAAGAGAGATTCAAAATTTGGCATAAAACGAAGTGCAGTTGGCCCAAATTACTTTTTGCTCACATTGACAAGATTTTTCTTCTTTCTTTTTTTTGGAACACGGACCACATTAAGGCACAACGAATATTGTATAAATATATGTTTTTTATAAGGAATGTGATTTTACTTGCTATATATATAGTTCCTATAAGCTCTGGCATACTTTTATAGATGATGTGGTGGGTCTTAGAGCCAGCGCCGCTAAGAGTCTTTTTTGATGGTGCAATTTAGCTCTCTGGCTGCAATTTTTCACTGATAATGTAATGTTTAATAACATTTAGAATGCTTGACGATTTCCTGTCTGCCAATTTCCCGATACTATTTCTTTTACCAGAAGCTTGCAAATCACAGAAGGAACCATCTCCGATTATATAAAGTATATATATTCTTGATCTACATACACGATGAGCTGAGTCCGTATGGGCTGAGTTCGTATAGCACCGTCCGTCTGTCTGTCCGTCTGTATTTCTATCTGTCTGTCCATCTGTCTGTCTATCTGTCTATCTATCCATCTATCTATTTATCTATCTGTCTCTCCGTCTGTCTGGATCAACACAATCTAATCCTAGAGTCTTAAAGCCACAGAGCTGAAGTTTTGCACATAGGCTCCAATCGGCTGCAGACATTATATATCCCGAAATCATCCTGATCGGACGACTATATCATATAGTGCCCAAAGGATAGATAGGTCAAAGAAATGTTTTGGGAAGGAAAGGCTTGTCGCTATTGAAGTCTTAGAATTTAAATTTGGAGTATGTACTCGTGTATCCTACCCAAAAAAAAAGATATAGTATATAAAGCTACGCTTTTTGAGGGCTGGGCAAATCGGGTAAAACTATATCTTTTACTATCTTTAAGAGCTAGAACAGTGAAGTTTGGAAAGTATGCTACTGTTGACCTACTCTTAAGATCGATGAAAAGTTATGTATCCACTATAGCCCTAAAAAAAAGATATATTATATAAAGCTACGCCCATTAGAGGCGTGGCAATTTGGCAAAAACTGTATCTTCTACAATTTTACAACTAGAGATCCAAAAATAAGCAAATTTGTCAATATAAAAACTATATCTACATCCTTTACCATAGCAAGGGTATTAACAATTCCTCTATCTTTCACTGTAACTAGCATATTTATTGTGAAAAATATGAATATTGGAATATAGATACGTGAACTAAATAGTTAATATGTAGTTTAATATTTGAGTATTTGAACTTTGGATGTCGTCTTGCAGCATCAAAAGTTATACCGTGCGGAACTTGGAATTTTTCTGTTGAGCAAATACTTTTTTAGCCCAGTGTATAAAACATTTTATAAGGAATGTGCTTTTACTTTCGCTCTGCTCTAGTGCAACTTTCAGCCTTTCAGCTGATTGACAATTTCAAGATAAACCTTTTATGCTTCCACTTCAGCGTAAGCACAGCAGCTGCTTGGCTCGAAGTGGACTTTGAGTTCTTGGACATTGTCGACCGTGTCTATGTCGTGTGTCCAATCTGTCCGAAATGTCTTGTGCCCTATTAAGAACATGGCATATCAAATGATTTATATAATTCGCTGGCATTGTTTATATATATATATATATATGTCTGTCTGGTTTGTAGGTGTCTGGGAACTCGAGTACATTGTCCAGTTCCAGTTGAAGCTTGTCAGCGAAAAAAAAACACAGTTTGACATTTCGCCTGTCAGTTTTTGGTGTGTCTGACACTTTACAGAGAACATAAATAAAAATTTTAGCAAAATTATTTGTACGGAGTGTTTGTGAGTGTTACAAAATACAATTGTTAAAGGCTTTAAGTGCAATTAGCCACGTTAATTAATGGCATTTTTACACAATGCAAACAATTTGGAATTTTGTTAATTATGTAATTTTCCACAATATGCCTTAATCAAATGTTAATTGCTTAATCAATATGCCATAAATATATATAATAACAGATCGCGCAACAACAACAACAAAATCATAATCGAAATCGAAAATCAAAAAGGCTCTGCTGCTGCCGCGTCCCGGACACACTCTCTCACATATTTTATTATTACGGCTGCAACACTTTTGTATGCGAGAGCTGGCAAAAAAAAGACTAAAGACTAAATTGTATAAAAATAAATTCTTGAAACTTGTTTGCTGCATGCGATTACGTCGCAGATCGACGCTCGACGATCGCCCCGTCATCGTCATCGCATGAATTTAAAAAATTGTCGACTTCGGCGCACAGCTGTGACGAATCTGCAAGAGGGGGCGTGGCAGGCGGCCAAGCAATGATCTACAGCTAGTTGCGAGTCCCACTGCACTCGGGAAAAACGCTTTTCACTTTTTATAGCCCCGGACCGCTAATTTGACAGCCGGGCGCGCAATCGCGATCTCCAGACTCCGACTCTGACTCTGACTCTGACTGCGACTGCGATCGACTGACAAAGTGCCATGTGTGGATAGATTGACTCAGTTATGCATGGATAACATAGAGCTGCAGTGAAAGGGGATGGATGCACTAAGGCACACTGGGCCGCAATCGACGACAAAGGCAAATATATTAAACAGAAAGACTTTGAGATCAATTGTGAAAGATCAATGATCGGAAAGAAAGACTTGTTGAAGTTCAGTTAGTTAAAGCAAAACTCTAAGGAAATAGGCTTAAGAACTTCAGAAAAGAGCGCTTTAGGTTTAGGGTCGAAAGGATAGACTCTGTGATCATTCGAGAAAGAAAGATCGGCGATCATCACAGACACATTGAAAATCAGTTTGCAGAAGATATGCTGTAGCTTTACAAATATACTTATATAAGGCTGAAGGCTTAATGTCCAATAGATAGACTCTGAGACTCTGAGATAGACTCTGACTCCATTTGAGAAATAACAGTGATCAGTAAGATAGGATTGCAAATCAGAAGAAGATTTGTAGAAGATGGGCTGAAGCTTTTTCAAGAACACTTGAAAAAGAGCTTCAAGGTAAATATTCGAATAAATAGACTCTAAGATTAATAGAGATGGGTAGGAGAGGATTTCAAATGAGCTTGTGGAAGATGGGATTGAGATTGAGAAAGATGAGGAATCGGATCGAAATTAATTAGTGGAAGATGTGCTGAAGTTATAGGAATTTAGTTAGATAAAGTGAAAATCTAAGGAAACAGGTTCTGTAGCTACTAAAAAGAGAGCTTAAAGTCGAGTGGGCAGATGATATAACATTAAGAAAGATTGGGTAGAGATCAGTAGGAAAGCATTGTAAATCAGCTTAAGGAAGTTGTGCTGATTAAGGAGATTAAAAAAAAAGTAAGTCCACAAAAAATTTTTAACGCTTCCAATCATGATTATTAGTAGGCCTTAAGACACAAAGATGTATTTATATTTCAACACCTATATATATATATATATATATATATCTAATTCATGTTTCTAAGTAATTTCCAGACTTCTTATATTGTAATTTAATGAGAGTAACAAATTCATTCGCTTGTCTTATCTTTAATTACTCACTTATATAATTTAGAAATGTTTCATTTGTACATTAAACATAGATCAATCATCAATTGAACCACATTTGTTTAGAAACTAATGCAGTTTTATCTTGAAAGCGTGCAACTTAAATAACAATTAATCAAATATTGGCTACGATGAAAACTTCAATATTTTCTCTAAGCAAGAGATAAATGAGAAAAATGGTTCAACACATAAATCTCCCCTTATATGATCTTATATTGAGCTGGGAATTAGCTCGACTTTTGGATTGTCTGGCGCCTCAGCTGCTTAGTTGCATTTGTAGCCACAGTGTACACCGCGTATGGACGACAGTTGCAGCTCGCACTCAGATCAGAGCTGAGCCGAGTTTGGCTTAGGTCTATATTGGTCTACAGAGATAGACAGCTATCGATCAGCTGCACAGTTGGCAGCTCAGCGAGCTTAATGGAAGCCCGCCGCCACTTAGCCGGCAGTTGAGTTTATGGACTTTAATTTATGCACTGAGCTCGAGGCACAAGACTTGGCCCCGGACGCGGACACCTTCCCTTGGCCCCCACTCGTCGTCTCTGCTCTTGTTGCTGTCTCCAGCTCTGTCCCTGAATGCGGCTTAAGCTCTTGCGTTCGAGATGCGTGCCAGCGATAAAAGTAATTTGCTTGATTTAATTTTAGTCAGCAGCTCACGAGACAACTAAACAGCCCCCGCAGCGGGCCAGCCCCCACACACACCTGGCCCCCTCCCCTTCCCTGCTTAGAAGGTAGCATCCTGTTTGTCAGCTCTCAGCTGCTGGCCAAAGTTTTAGTTTTTAGTTTTAGTTTTTAGTTTTTAGTTTTTAGTCGATTTTTTAATTAGGCAACCGCAACAAATTTTTAGCAAAGTTTCACGTTGCAAAATGTTTGCGGCGCATGTAAGTGGCAAATGGCCTGAGCCAGAAAAAAGGCAGCCACAAGCGCAACAAAAAGAGGCAGCCGAAAGCAAAGCCAACTTCTAAAGTGGCTAATTGTGTTATGGCATAATTTACACGTTGTGTTTTCGGTTGCCACGAACAAGGCGCTGGACATGTGCCACTAGCAGCAGCCACTTGAACAATTTTGTTGCACCTCAGCGAAGAGCTTTTTTCTTACTCTTAGCTCCCCTCCCCAATTGCATTTTATGCTGAATTTATGTACGCGTACTGCCAAATATACACATAATATTCCACTAAGAGCCGATACGTTTACTCCAACAACTAATGGATTTCAGCCAACTGATTGCTATATTAGCCAAAAAGAAGTGGAGAGTCGGAAATAACCATGGGCTAGTGGTCGTTAAAGTAGAAAAAAACTTAAATATTATTATGATTATTATGCTTTTTATGAGTAATAAAAAAGAGTTTATCTAAGAGAATACAAATAGGAGGATTTACATTAAATTGCGTCACACATTAGGTTAAGCAGAAAGAATCGTAAAATGACGGAGGGAGAAAGAGGATAGATAAAGAGAGAGAAAAGTGAGTGAGAGAGAGAATGGAAACCATCCTGTTTTTTACCCTCTCTCACTTTTCTCTCTCTTTGTCTATCCTCTTTCTCTATATAGATGGAGATCGAAAGGAAGAGAGAAATATGAACTGAGAGGGCAAGAGAGAGAGAGAGTGGGAGAGAGAAAGACAGAGTGAAATGGATGAAAGTTAAGCAGAGTAGAGGAAAAACTCAGGGAGAGAAAGAGAGCTGAGAAAGAGAAAGAGAGCGAACGGAAATATTAGCAAAATAAAGAGCGGCAAAGGCATGGAGAGACAAATATCACAGTAAGGAGAGAGAGAAATATGTAGACAACGATTGAAAAAGTGCCGAAGTGAGATAGATAAAGTGTGCGAGAAGAATAGAGCGGTGGAGAGACTGAGAGAGAGAGAGATAGGAGGACACATAGAGAGACAGATAAATAGAGAGACAAGGAGAGAGAGAGCGAGAGAAAGATAATGACAGAGATAGACTTAGAGAGTGATGGAATGAGAGAGTGAGGGAGAGAGAGAGAATGTGAGAGAGAGAGATAGAGTGAGAGAAAGAGAGAAGGGGATAGACAGAGAGACAGAGAGAGACACAGAGAGAGACAGAGAGATAGGTAGAGAGAAAGAGAGAGAGAGAGAGAGAGATAAAGAAAAAGATAAAGAGAAAAAGAAAGACAAAGAGGAAAAGATAAAGAGAGAGAGAGAGAGAGAGAGAAAGAGTGAGGGAGAGAGAGAGAGTTTGAGAGAGAGACAGAGAGAGTGAGAGAAAGAGAAAAGGAAATAGACAGAGAGACAGAGAGAGAGAGAGAGAGAGAGCGAGACAGAGAGAGAGAGAGAGTGAGAGAAGGAGATAGATAGAGAGAATGAGAGAGAGAGAGAGAGTGGGAGAAAAAGAGAAAGAAATGGAGAGAGATAGAGGGAGATAAATAGAGGGAGATGAATAGAGATAGAGAGAGAAAGCGTCAAGAATGTGGAAGATTAGAGATTTGTATCTGTGCTATAATCACAGCATTAAGACTTTTCAGCAATATTTTAAGTTATTAGAATTGCATAGAAGGGCTGAGAATGCACTCGCAGGTATGTTTGCTGACAAATATGCATACTAATTACCCAGACTCTTGGATTAGCTTTTCATCTGATTACATCCAAAATAAACTTTTGCATAAATCCCTAAAGTATTTTTTTGTAACTTTCTTTGCCCTGCGCCTCTTGCTATTCATGTTTGTCGGCCATTCATGAAATTAGCATTTGTACAGGTTTTGGCTTGGAGCTACTTTTGTGGCTGTCAGCATTTGATTATTTATCAGTGTCAACCGAAGTTGAGTGTGACCCCCGACTCGGTCGATGGAAGCATATTGACTGATGTCTTCATATAGGTGGCTTCACGCACCTTTGTGATTCAGTTGCTGATTAGGCTGGTAGCGTGGGAACTGAAAGCGCTATCAGCGAGGCCTGGGAGACACAGCTGGGCCATTTGATTAAATGCCTCGTCGTTTTATTTCATATTTAATATGTGAAATTATTGACAGTCGATTAGGCAATGCAAACGGCAAATACTGAGACTCGACTTCGACTCGTTATTCAGATTGGGGCTGCCCGCATTTCAGCTGCTATCGCTATCTGTCCATATGCC
The DNA here is from genome assembly GCA_035045545.1 of Drosophila gaucha. Taxonomy (NCBI): domain Eukaryota; kingdom Metazoa; phylum Arthropoda; class Insecta; order Diptera; family Drosophilidae; genus Drosophila; species Drosophila gaucha. The sequence continues at coordinate 138,890 of JAWNOY010000222.1, forward strand.
ATACACTCGTACCGTGCGGTCAATATCAAAATTCAAATATCAATATTTACGCAGCAATTATGCAAATTAAGTTCAAGTCTAAACGGACCGAGTGCCCGCTTGTTCACTTGGCTATGACGAAATGGCGTTGGCATCTCGCAGCTGAGCCGAGGCGGCGAGAGGAGGAAGGAGAGAAGTTGCCAACTGTTATCGCTTGTTAAGTTTTAATTTAATTGTTCTAATTACATGGCTCACATGGTTGTTTTTTTTTTTGCTATTTTGTTTAATTGCTCGTGGGAAAAAAACAACACGCGTACGCGAACTGTAAAACCAAGTGGCCAAGTGTCGCTTGGGCGCATGGCCATATTTGTTGCAAGCTTGTTTTTGGTGCCACACGCACAGCTTGACACCTGCCCGAAAGAGGCCTTGTTTGTTGTTGCAGTTGTTGCTGCAGGCGCCAGGCGGCTTTGTGTATGATAGTCGAGAGTCGGAGCGGGACTGCCCGCTGCGGTTCTTAAATGTCAACAGAGCTGCGCTGGCAACTCCTAGCGCAAAAACACTCAGACGAGATTTGTCATTTCAGTTAAGCTATTGATTCATTGTGCTACCAAATATAAGAACTCAAACTCACTTCCCTCTCTGCATATTTGCAAAGCTTTGTGTTCTCTTTGAAGCATTTTAATACCCTCACCTCATTATATTAACGTCTTTGCGGCAAGAAAAGGTGAGCAGCCTCCCGAAACAACAACAAACAAGCATAAGTGACAAATTTATGGCGCGTGTGTTGCAAGCCACATAATTTGTCTGACTCTGACCCCCAGCAAGCTGACCCCTCCCACACCCCGACCCCTGTCGCCCCACTCTCCGAAAATCACGATATTTATGCGCAACGCCCGCGCGCCAAATTAATGGATGCTTATTAATTTATAGCTATTTAAATGATCGCGAGGATACAGCGCGGGCAGCGGAGGAGGCCGAAGCAGAGGCAGAGCTAACAACATTCCAAGGCTGATCCTGCAGTTAGAGATGGGCCGAAAATGAGCTTTGATATCTTTTTAAGACTTGCTTGATCTTGACTATATAATAATTTTTTTTATAAAGAGCTTAAAATTATAATTAGTATTATCAGTATTATTATAAATTGATATTCCCTGGAGGACTACGATAGACTTAGATATATATATGTATTCAAAGCCAACTTTAAGATCAAAAATCGTTTCCAATCATTTCCAATAGCTGCAAGAAAGAGCCTGTAAATAAGATTAAGACTTTGTGTAGATCAAAGTTTGATATAGTTAACAAATATTTGAGAAGTTTTGAAATATAAGGAGTAGCCAATAGCCTCGAGCCAGAGCTTGACGTAAGCGAGGAATGAAGGGGTTAAAAAGAACCTCTATAAAGATAACTAAGTTAAATATTGATACAAATCTAAATTTTATATTTGGTAATGCGCTAAGAAATAAGCTATTAGATATGTTTTTAATGCTAAATAAATTTAAAAAAAAATAAAAACTATATATCCCAATAGCTTTTTAAGCAATCTTTTAAGTAGCGAAGTTGAGAGGCGTAATCTAAGTCAGGTAAAGATTCATTTCTACATTTAACATTGAATAATGTTTGAGTTGTTATAAATTAATTTTATAACAACAATTAAGTCACAACTGCTTTTTGAGAAGAAGATTTTGAAGGAAGTGTTTTAGGAAGCGATCAGAATAAACTCTATTCTATATTCAATAATAAATTCAATATGTGGAATATATGGAGACACTGAAAACTATAATTTTCAACTAATTCTAGCAAAAACTTGAATGAAGCGAACAGAATGAATCTATATATATATAGTATATGTATGTATATCTAACTTATCTATTGATGCAATTCTCTACTCAATATGAGGAAATATGTGATTTGCTCAGAAATATAATTCCCAACTGCTTCTAGCAAGAGCTTAAAGGAAAACAGATCAGATAAAAGAGAACAGATTCCGAACAGCTTGTTTGTTTAAGCCTTCATATAAATCTCGGATATTTATTCAATTCAAAGCTATATGTTTATAAATTCAAAAGAAATTTCAAATTATAATTTCCTATAACTCTAACAAAAGGAAGAGTAGAGTTAGGCGGAAAAAAGAGATGCAAATCTCAGAGTGGGTCCGATTGGATCTAATATCAATTAGTTAGGTAGTATTTAAGATACATACTAACAACAATGCTCAACTAATTTAAATATAAGTGAAATAGAAAAGCAAAAACTCACTTAAAATAAATGAAAATTTGTATAACTCACGCGTGAGGAAACACGACTTTTAATTCGACACGCCCATCTCTCTCTGTTAAGTCCAAACTTCCCTAATGAAGTCTGATCTGTCGCCTGAGTTCGCGTGTTTGTGTGTGTGGATGTGTGTGTGTTGCCCCGGGGCCCAAGTGTATTTAATTTACACCTGAGTCGCATCAGCGCGAAACCGAAAACCGAACTTGAACCTGAACTCCGCTTGACATCGACATCGGTTGATATTTCTTCTGTTTTGGGGCTTTTCAGTTTTGGGTTTTGTTTTTGGTTCGCTTGGCATTGGCTTTGACTGGGACTGGGGCTGGGGCTGGGGCTGCATATAAATTAGCATCATGGGGTGAGGTCTGCTTCGCCAAAAATTGAAACATTTTTCGCGTTTTGCTTGGGCACATTTGAAAAATGAAAGTGTTTGTTTCGTTTGGTTTCTTTTTCGCAGCAAGCCGCGAGCAGCGAGCCGCGAGAGGCCCGTGCAGCTTGTGGCATTGGCTGGCCATAAATTAGCCGCAGCTCTTAACTGGACGCCACGCGGCTACAGCCAAAGTCAAAGCCAAAGCCAAAGAAACAGCTTCAATTTCAGCTCATCGCATGGCGCGCTGTGTGGTCATCGATGCTGGGGACCGGGGGGCTGCCTTTCTATGCTATGACTAAGCCCGCACAGCTGGCCGGGGCCAGTTGGAGAGCGATTGCATCTCGCTCTTTCTCCATTTGAAAACTACTATTATAGTTTTATGTGCTATTATTTGGGCATAAAGAAAACGCCAGCCCCCGCAGCGCTGGCCAACACACACACACACATGCAGACTTTTGCATAATCGAACTGGCCAAACAGTTCAAAAGAGCTAAGCAAATCTTTTGCCAGTTGCCAGTCGAACGCCAGTCGAACGGCGGCATCTTGATTGGACTTCAGTTGCAGTCGCAGTCAGCGTCGCAGTTGACGTCGACGTCGCCGTCGCCTGTAGGGTGGCAAAAGATTCTATGGCGCCAAGGCGCAACTGTGTTATCTTGCATCTGCTTTGCGGCATGCGGCATGCGGCATGCCACACGAACAAGCGCCGGTCAGCGCGAATTTTTTTGCGTATTTCGTACTCAACGAATCGGACTAATCTCTTGATAAGCAAACATTTGGTTTGGCCTCCAAAAAAAACTTGGTCATGGCTGCAGCAAAGTTCTCACAATTAAAATGCTCGCCCCTCGCAGCATTCCAGACCCGTTGCAGTTGGAGGCATCGCGCTTGGAATGTGGCGGCGCAACTGTCAGGGCCATGCCCATGCCGCTGTCTGTTGGCTGTTGGTGTGGGCGTTGCACTGCGTAGCTCAGCAGCTTTTGACTTTGTCGCTAATGTCGCCGCGCGTAAATGTCACGGCAAATGCCACCAGCCGCCCGACCAGGCGCTCACTCAATCAAAACCAGTAGCCAATGCGAAGCCAATGCGAAGGCAATGCAGGGCAGCCAACTGGAAGTGTAACAAGCCAAAGCCAAAAGGCCAACTTAATTCAGTTGGCAGAGCTAAATGCGCAGCGACAACAGTAGCAGAAGCAGAGGGGGTTGAGGATTTATGGGAAAACGGGGTGAGGACAAGCAGAAGAAGAAGCTGGGAAAGATTATGGCAGAGTTTTTTCTGAACGTATATAAAAAATATAAAGAAAAATTAATCTAAGGGAAAAGTAACGTTAGATCATCAAACATTTCTTAAAAAAAACAATATTTCAGATTTTATTTCCAAAAGAATTCTGTTAAAACAAATTTGGAAAAATATTTTTTTAATATTTCAGACTTAAAAGCAAAGTCAAACTAGAAGCCTTAAGCTTTCCTATGAATAGAAATAAAGTAAATGTACAAAAATACAAAGTGAATGCAAAATTAGATCAAATTAAAGCCCAAATTAAGTTAGGAATCAAATAAAATCAAAGAAACTTAACATTTCTCCATTTAATTTTAAATTTCAAGAAATTCTGCCAAAAGAAAAATAAATCTTAAGGAAATTAATTAATAAAAGCCTTTAGCTTGACTATAAATGGAAATAAATTGAATGTAGAAAAATACAAATTAAAAGCAAAATTACATCAAATTATATGCCAAATTGGGTGAGAAAGCAAAAAAAAATCAAGGGAATTTAACATTTCCTAATTTCATTTACTTCTTGTCAAAATAAAGTAATATGCAGTAAGATACATAAACAGGCCACATGGCCATGAGAATGTTTTAGCACTAGGACTACTTGACAACACCAGTATCCGAAGGAGACTAAAAGATTTCATATCCTGGACTTGCCATATAGACTAAAAATAGGTAGCTAGAAATATGTAAATACATATGTAAGTATATGAATTGTAAGTATGAATTGTAAGAAGAAGAAGAAAATGAAATAAAATTTTAATTCCCAGGATTTTAAATAATTTAATCCTTGAGATCTTAGACCTTAGTCAAGCTAGAAACATAAAAATAAACTATTAAAAAAATTTTTTTTGTTTCCAACTTTTTAATGAAATCAAACGAACTTTTTTTAATCCGATTTGATTAAATTGACCAACAATGGTAGCAGGACACTTCTCTTAATTTGTAAATATGTAAAAAATAAAAATTATCAAATTTTTTTGTTACAGTAATGAACGTATTATTACGAACTGAACTCTATATATCTGATGATATACATATATTCATATATCTTCGGTATACCTTCTGTAACAAAGCATACTCCACTGGTTTAAGAATACTTTACTAGAAATGGATAAAAAGAGTGCTCTGGAATAGTTTTAAAATTAAATATTATTCACAATCTCTGTGCGAGTCCAGCAATTTCAACCATATATTCCATTTATGCTCACTGAGAAAAAAGTTTAAAGCAAAGGATCACATTTTTGCTTTAGCTTGTATAGAAAACATTCTCTGTACAAAGTGACAGAACGGATATGAAGGGATCGAAACCAAAAACATATGTACATATATATGTATATATGTATATATATAAACTTATATAGCCACGCCCCATCAAAGAGCAAACGCCCACGCAAAGAGTGCAATGGCAGTCAGCGGGCAGAGGAGCAAAAGCAGCGCAAATTATTTCTCACCATTTATCTGTAAAAATTCGCATATTAAATAAGCGTGCAACCCGAAATTATCACGGACCTGGCATCAAGGCAGGCCACAGCCGCAGCCGCAGCCACAGCCAGATCCAGAGCCAGAGTCAGAGTCAGAGTCGAAGCGCCGGAGCTGGGCAATGCAGGCTCGATCGTAATCTGTAAGTGTTTGCAGCGGCACACGTAGCCGACGCCGATGCCGAGGGAGCCAAGGCAGCATTTATTTGTTTTTGCGCGTACGCAAAGGATATGCCGAGCAACGCCCACTCAGATGCTGTGCAGATGCCGATGCAAAAGATGATGATGATGATGTCGACAACGATTGCGATTGCGCGTTTGGATTACAATAATTTAACATCATCATAATAAAACAATCAACGTAAGCATTTAACTCGCCAAAGAGAACCCAAGTATGCCTGTGTGTATGTGTGTGTGTGTGTGTGTGTGTGTGTGCTTAAGTCGATACAAATCGCATATGCCAAAAGGATAAAGGCTGCACAATAAATTGAGAGGTCATTCCTGCCACGACAAGCGCGTCTGGCCCTAGAGTCGAGAACTCGAATTGCGAACTGCGACTTGTGCCAAAGTAATTGATGTGCTCGCCTGACCTGTGGGAGTTTACGAATCGCAGATTATCTGCCGCAGACAATGGTGAGCCTCAACCTCATGTCGTCGCGTGGTGCTGCGTCGCTCCGTGGCTCCACTGGGTCACGCCTACCGCCGCTAGAAGACATCGTTTGCCGTTGTCGCTGACGTCGCTGACGTCGCTGATGCTGTCGATGCTCGACTCTTGCAGCTCGATAACATTTCCATTGATGTGTGCAGCTGATATGCAAAAGCCCAAGAAAACAGGTGGCGGCTGTCTTTTTTTTGTTTTTTTCTGTTTGTTAGCTGCCCGCTAACTAAATCGCAATATGCAAATCGGAGCTGGTTATGTAATCTGCTCGCTGCTGGCTCCCATGCTCCAGCGTTTGACCTCGCCCGGTCCGAAATTGTGTGAAAGGCTGCGATTCGATTTGAGCACCACCAAAAAAAAAACAAAAACCCAAAGCCCAAATGCTGCCTGGCTAATTTATCTGACTCATGTGAGTTGTTGTTGTTGTTAGGTTTGTTTTTGCTATATCATTGTTTATTCTTGCTGCCTGCAGGATGCGTAGGCTGTTAAATAAGTGCGGCAAATTATATGGAGACAAGTGCCATGGCATGGCCGGAAACCGAAAGGAACAACAGCGTGGGCAGTTTCTCTCAGATAATTGAAGGTGTTATCTGTGGAGAGAGGTACAAATGAAATATATTTATATAAAATAGATTGGGTTTTATATAGTGCTTATCATTTATTTATTTGAAAATGTTGAAAATGACCAACAAAATATAAAAAATTAAAAAAAAAAAAAGATCTAAGCAAGGTTTAATTAGATCAGCCTATATAGAGCCTATAAGGCATAGATTACCATTAAAATATTACCAATAACAGCCTGATCTATCAGCTTTGTCGCAGATCCCAGCTCAATATAGTCAGTGATATTATTAGTATATATAAAACAAAAGTTTTTGTTAATTAAAAACATAAAGAAAATTTGATTTTTTAAATTTCTTTTTTATTGCAGCTTTTGGTACTCAATTCTATAGCGCATGTTTATGGAAACCTTGACTAGGATGGCTTATTTGCCGTTGCTCATTTCAACACTAAGTTTTTTGGCTTATGTTCTAATATCTTCTCAGTCTTCTGTTACTTGTATTTGTAATTAGGCTGGCTGCTAGTTGTTTAGGGTAATCGGATATTCTATCCGCGTAACAAAATTAGTGTGTATTAAGTTAAGTTATGTTAGTAAATAGCAGTAGAAAGTAGCTAATAGAGAGAGTATGGAGCAATTTCGGTTGGAAATATATATTATTTAATATAGATTATATATAATGTACATTAATATTTATTTATTATTATTATTTAATAAAGAATTTTTAATAAAGATTATATATTATTAAAATAATATCTATATAGATTATTAAATTATTTATAAAGATTAATATGGATGCTGTGTATAGGAATAATTAAGTATTTGATAATAGAGACAGACATAGAGGCAGCCAGAGTTCCCTAAGGCTTATATATTGTAGATTAATATGGATGTTGTGTGTATGAATTTTGAATAGTTGAGAACAGAGACTAACAGAGAGGCAGCAGGAATTGTGTCTCTAAATATATTTTCATTAAAGATAAGTTAAAGACAAGTTACTTCTTCTTAAGATACAATAGAGCCTGACATAGAAACAGCAGAAGTTGCCTAAGACTTAAGAGTATGAGTTGTCAATATATTTTCATTAAAGATAATTAAAATATAAGTTACTTTTTCTTTAGATATATGCATATATGAATATATATATATTTATATATATATATATATATATAGCAATCAAACCTATTAAATTGACCTAAAAATTTTAGATTTTTATCTCTTTGAAAAATATTAAAAATTTGATTAAAAACAAAACTAACAGAACAGAAATTTTATTGTTTCACAAATGATTTTTTTTTTTATACAACAAAATATATTTTGCTTTAAACGGAGTACTTCTTATAGAGATATAACTTTAAAGAAAGCCAAAGCTATTCAGTTGAGCTGCATTACATATGCCTATTATAGTCTGCAGTTCACAAAAGGTTTCAATCAAAAGTTATTTCATTATGAAATTTGAATTTGCATAAAATTTTCATACATTTACTTCAGCTTCTTTAAAGTTTTGTACCTGGCATCTTTAGCTTTTAGATTTCTCTGCTCCTTAGCTTCCTCTGCTCATAGCAAAAAGAAACCAATTCTACTTCTAGGCAAAAACATATTTCATCAGTTTCTTCCTGGCTTTTTAGCCCATCTATAATCGATTATCTCCGGCAGCATCTCTACTAGCAAGTGATGGGGGCTTGTCTTTTGGTCTATAGCTCTATACTCTTTTGCATTTTGTTTAATGTTGAAATTAACCCGGGGTCTAAGGCAATTTTGAATGTGATTGTGCCGCGTGATACGCCAGGGACTTGCACATAGTACATATGTTTCCAAGCCAAGACATATATCCGCTTGACAGTGCGCGCACAGATAAAGAAAAAGACTGAGGCTACAAACCTGCCAAGATGGCGAGATGTGCCATTTATGAATCGCTGCTGCTGCTGCTGCTGCTGCCGTTGCTGCCACCCACAAATATTTGACTTCTCACCTACAATAAATAAAACAATAAACCAAAGTTGTACAACTGGCCAGACAAATGCGAATACGAATGCAAAATACGTTGCATATTCAATAAATTTCTTGTTTGTTTTAACTATATTTGAGATCTTTATCGTGTATCGATATACACACACACATACACACTCATACACACGCTCGAGCTATTGTATTTGCATGCCAGTGGGTGAAACCTCGAGAAACAGCAAAAAGTGCAGCAACAAACGCCTGTCACGCTTGGCTAAAAATGGTAAAAATGACAAATGTTTCACAGCGACCAAAAAAAATTGCAGCAACAACAAAAAGTTCAATTTCTTAGCGCAGAACATGACAAGCATGAAACTATTGTAGCAAAAAAAAACAGTATGTTAAAATAATAACAAAGCGACACACACACACGGACACACACACACATGCGCGCGACATTTTGGCTGCAGTTTGGCAGGCAAAGCAAACAAAAGACTTAGGCAACAAACTTGCAGCGGGCAGCATCATTATTATCAGCAATTTGTGCCTTTTATTGCCCGAAATTGTTCAACGTCCAGCAATAATGCTCAAAACTCGTAATAATAATGCCCGAAAAAAATTTGTTTACCTTCTTTTTATTTTTTTTCGCTTTTTTTTAGCTAAACTGCATTATTGGAAAGCGGCGGAAAAACTTTTGAAAAGTGGTCACAAGCTTGGGAAAATGAAAGATGCAACTTGGATGCTCTATAGGAGAGTTTAGTAAATTATCTTTCATATTATCTTTTATATATATATATAGATACCCTTTAGGAGAGTTATGGATATTATTTTAATTTATTATCATTCATATTCATAGATATTTTTAAAGTGAATTAAGTATAGTATGTATCATGTAGTAACTGCTCTATAAGTCAGTTAATCATTTCAGTTATCTTTCATATAATCTCTTAATCAATATTATCTTTAACATACAAAGATGCTCAACATGATAAAAATATATATATTATATTTACATATATTATCTATAGAGAAGTTCAATATCTTATCTTATCTTACACATTATCTTTTATATGCATAGATGCTATATACGTGAGCTAAGTATCTTATTTTTCATATATATAGATATTCTATAGGAGAGTTGAGAGTGGGGATGGGGTTACACATACCAGACAAAGCGCCTCTATGGGATCCATTTTTTAGGGGGACTTTCAGTAGCAATCCTTGTCTCTAAGTAATTCAAGTTGACTCACTGCCTCCACGACTGGCCCCACTGGAAAGCAGTGAGGCAACTCTCCCAATTGTGAACTAGATGGTTAGTAAGATAAAACTTTGTACACTAATAACTTCGACCGACCAAAGGTTCCGATACTTTCATATTAGATTCCATATATATTGATGATGATCTTTGGGTGAGTTAAGTAATTTATCTTAAACATATTATTATATATTATCATATATATTATATCAGTATTATCTGTCGTATACTTAAGTCACCTATATCTTCTGTAAATATATTTTAATATTTTTCAAGTCAAGTTAAGTTTACCTTACAATTCCGTATATCAATTGTTTGACTTCTGAGTATTTGGAAAAACATTCACATACTTTCTTTTCGATTCTCATGTACAACTTTGAACATCTCTGTCATATGCTCGCTCTCAGCTGTTAGGGTATTCATGCAGCGAAGAGGATGCCTGATAATTTAGCATACTTACGGCTTTTCGATTGCCTGCAATTTGTTTTGGGCACCACCTACAATTGCGCTCTGCGCTGCGCAGTTTTTGTATCTACCCTAAGCCAAGGCAACGCCCCCACCCCCCGTACGCCCCTCTTCAACTGTGCTGCCCGCAGCTGCCAGCGACTATCTACATGTGTGTCGGCCATAAAAATCAAAGTGGGCTGGCAGGGCGATTTGCTCTCTTGTCAGTTTATTGTTGTTGTTGTTTCTGTTGTTGTTGTAGTTGATGTCTTCATTATAATTTCTATATGCGCAGCTCATATATGTATATGCTTATAAGTAACTGCTTATGTGTGGCTACAGCTTGAACTTTATGCAACAATTTCACTGCGTGGGCTGTTGCCATTGGTTAAGCCCATAAATGAAGGGCTCTCGAGTGTTGTTTGGCTGCCTGCCCGACGCCTGTCGATCATTTGTTTTCTCTGACGTCGCTTAATTGAGATATTTTGCAAATCAATTGAAGCCAAGTGTAAAAGTTGACAGCTTTGATCTAGGTGTTAGACAGAGAGAGGAGGACTCTCCTTCATATTTATAGTCTCATATGTAATTAATTACTTAGCAAATTGAATAGTCTAATGACAGTGATAATTTATGATGCTGACCTCCGCACCACTCGAATTTCGTTAGCTCCACTCATAGTACAAGCAACTAATTTAATTTTCATTTATCACAACAACTAATTAATTTCCCGCTGCGCTTTTTATTCGCCCGCCAGCAAGTAAATGGACGCAATCAGCAGCTCAGTCGATTGTTCGTGATGTTGTTGTTGCTGCTGCGGCTCCACTCGAGAGTTGGACATTTTAATTATTTAAATGCAGCCGAAGGCTAAAGTTCTACAACAGGCGCAGGCGCAGGCACAAATCATAGCTCATAAATCCATCAAAAATAGAAAAAAAACGAAAACGAAAAAATGTCTGAATAAATATTTTGTATCTGCAAAGAGGCCAGCACCAAAGTGCCATGCAAATGTTGTACAACATTAAAGCGTACAAGAACAATCAAAACATGAATGCCTATTACTTCAGTCCAATGCAGTTGCTGTCGCTGTTGTTGCTGTTGCTGTTGCTGCTGTTCTCGAAAGAACAATTGTTTTAGTAGCAATTGTTGTAGTGGCTGCTGTGGCAGCTGCCGTTTTGCCACGACGCAGCCGGACAAAATGCCGTGACCGTGAATTCCTTGGAATAATCACAATTTGCAATTGCCATAATAATTTTTTTTATGATTTATTAAACGCATTCGACAACAGACGGCGTCTGTCTGTAGGGCACTCGACCCCAGCCGGACTCGCAGCTCGTTGCTTTTGTGGCCGCAATTAAATTGTAAATAAAGTGAGTGACTTTTTGTTTGCATTGGCTGGCTATTTATTAAGTATGGTATTATTAGATAAACAAGTCGCCGGCCATTACGAATTTCATAAATTTCACAGCGAAACAAAAGACTTAGGCAACGAACTTGGACCAGCGACAATGCAACATGAATTATTATTGGCTGTCGCCGCTGTGCAGAGCTCTTGACAGTTTACAGTTTTTAATTAGTTGCACGCAATAAAAACGACAAGTGCGGTTTTTACTATGCACCACAGTGGGGCAAAAGTGAGAGGGACATGTAAGCAAAGATTGAGATGGCAAAATGCAGATATGCAGAAGATAAACTACTTTTGTTGCTTGGTTTCTTGGATGCTTGGAAATTGATTATATTTTAAGCAATTTGTATTGCAAGGCTTAATGTGCAGCACAGTGGAACAAAAGTGAGACGGAAATGCTAACAGGTGAAGAAAGATCAAGTGGGAAAACTATTGCAAATGAAAAATTTTAGCTGTTTGCGTTCTGTAGCCATGAAAATTGATTGCATTTTAAGCTATTCTTATTACAGTGGTTGATATAAAGCACAGTGGGGCAAAATTGAGCTGGAAATGTGGATAGGTGAGGAAATATCGTGAGGGAAGATGAAATATTTGAGCTGCTTGCCTTTTTGTAAGCATAAAAATTGAATGATTATTGATTTATTTGAACCAAGATCGTATTATGTGGCACAGTGGGGCAAAAGTGAGTTAGAAAAATGGATAGGTGAAGAAAGATCGTGGGAAAAGACTATGATAATATACTTTAGCTGACTTAATTTTTGTTGTCATAAAAATTTATTGAGCTATCTACTTACTGTGTGGAACAGTGGGGCAAAAGTAAGTGAGGAAACAAAAATAAAAGTTGGAAGGTGAAAATGTAAAAGATAAAATACTTTTACAATTTTTTTCTCGTCATATTGATAAGTACTTTGCAGCATTTTCTGCAATTTGAACCATAATGCGGCACAGTGAGGCAAAACTGAAAGAGAAATAAGGAATGCCTTATATGTTGAAAGGTAACACAGATTTGTGGAAGATAAACTACTTTCTCTGCTAGCTTCATATAATTATGAACATATTTTGGCTTTTCATGCACTTTTGAGCCACTGTGCCACCGGGCATAATGACTAATTACTGCACAGCTTCCAGCGATGTCAGCACGCGATGTCAGCTTTATGTTTGGCCCAAATAGCTGCCGCACTTGCAGACGTCTAGCCAAAAATCCATAGCGACAACAATTTGTGGCACAGTGGTGCAGCAACGTCGACGCTGCCGCAACGTCGGCGGCGCGGCTAATTAAAAAAGTGTCATCAAAGCGTGGACAGCGCACGTTGCGAACATTTTGTGCCAGTTGCGTGTCAAGAAGGCAGCATAAAAACCCAGACTTTAAGGCCGCCAACAGCAGCGCCGCAGCAGCAGCTGCCTGCCCCACTGGGTGGCATTTGCTTTGGCGACTTTTAGGCAGCACAAAAGCCAACACATGTTGCAAGCCAACTGGGCTGGCTGGCTGGCTGGCTAGCTGGCTAGCTGGCTGGTATGCAAAACTATATTCCCATGAACATGAAAACCACTTGTTACAAATTGTCTTACAAGAGCAGCCACTAAAAGCGCAACATTTTAAACGGATGCAGATAACGATCGTCGAACACAAATGGTGCAGAAATAAACACGAGTGTAGATGCAAATCAGTTGATAAGCGCGAGGGGCGCACCAAGCGGATGGTAGCTGCAACTGCTGCTGCTGCTGCTGCTGCTGCTTAACCCCGTCCAGTTGTCCATCAACCGAGCATAAATTGGCACTATGCAAATTAAATTATCAACTGCAATTCGAAACGAGTTTCGATGCCAGCAAATTACTGTCAACGAGCAGCCGGCCAAAGCGAAATGCAATGAATGCGCCGCTTATTACCAAAGAGCAGCCCGCAGGAACCACTCTGTTTGCCTTGGCATGATCTCAGGCCAATTATGTGTAAGACAGGCAGCCGGGCAGGCAGTCGGCTCCAGCTTGAATGGTCGCATCATTATAATCACGTGTTGATTGCATTTTAAACTCTTCCAACAAATGAGCAGTTGCCATCGCAGACTAAGTGGTCCAAGCAATTTCCATGCGAACAAGCGCCGGCTATAGACTCAGAGAGAGAGAGAGAGAGAGAGAGAGAGAGAGAGAGAGAGAGAGAAATAAATGTGTATTATCTGTTGCTGCTGGCCTTGTTACCAAATGGCTGACAATTAGATGGCTCCGGCTCTTAGAACCTGTTGACACATTATAGCAGCCTAGTTAATTGGAGGCGCCAGCAATTGGCGGAGCTCTCACGAGGAGCCAAGCTGTTGGTCACTTGGCCAGTTGGTCAGAGCTCTGTGGATGACATTTTGGTCATTCAGTTGCCAGTTACAACCAATAATCAGATAAGCTTTAACTGCATTTCATTTTGGCCCCGCTGCCTGTCAACTTTTACACTTGTCAGGCCGCCTCCGCCCCCGCCCCCGCCAGCGTCCCCTTCCATTTAAGGCATATCAAATTCATTTGAGTGTGTCTAACGAAGTCTGCAAATATTAGCGTTGAGTTTGTCAGATTTATGAGCAAATCTGCATTGCTGACCGAGTCGAGTCGCGTTCCGTCCGCTGCCCATGGAGAGTCCGAGTCCAAGCTGAGCCGCACTGGAGGCCATGGCGTTAGCCATAAGTGGAACAGCCCGCTGTGCATGTGTCTCTGACTCTCTGTCTCTGTGTGTGTGTGTGTCGCCCCCGCTATGGTTGCACTTTTCAAGCCGCAAACATTTGTAAAAAGGCGTGAAAATAATTCAGCGTCAAGTGACAGAAATGCCACACACATGGGCAACGGGCAGCGTGCAACACGGCTTCGTGCCAAAACCAAGCTGTTAGAGAAGGCTACAACTTTCGTTAAAAAAATAAAGACTAAGCTCAACTTGTAGCATATGAAAAATGTTGAGTAATTCCACAAAGAAGTGTGAAAATTGAGTGGAAAATTGACTGAAAGTCTGGGAGAAGTTGTGAAAAAGGCTAGAAAAATATTTGTCAAACTATCTATCTATAACTATATCTATCTATATTTATCTATATCTATAAGTTCTTCATTAGAGACGTGCTTCAAGCAAAAGCTATTGGAAACAAGTCGAAGTTTGAATGAAGATAGAGAGCAAAGCTGTAATGAGATTTTATATTATAGGGATATTTTTGAATCTAAGTGAAAGCATTCAGATTAAACATATTTATTATCTAAAAGATAGATTAGAGTTGTGCCTGAAATGAAAGCATTTTGTCAAGCAAAGCGGAAAACAAGTTGATGGATAAATACAGAAAAAAAGTAAAGAATTACTTAAATATATTACATACTTTGTTGTTTTAGACTTTAATTTAATATATTTACTATCTATAATTTCCTTCATTAAAGACTTATCTTCTTTAAATCAGTATACGAGATGAAATTTGGACAAAGAAAGAAAGTCGCTTTTTGGTAAGAGTGAACCTGGCTTAAAAAATGCCAAATAAAAACTATTTGATATAAAATATTATAATAAATATATTTATTTTTATTAATTTTTTAACGTCATGTTTTCATTTGCAATTCTGTCCGATGAGACACTCAACAAATTGTAAATCAATATTAACATGACATCATATTATTTAAAAACTTAAATATTAAAATCAGATAAAATATAATTGAAATCTATAAAAACACTTAAATATAAAAGCCAACAGTCACTATGAGAAGTAGAATAAGTTTGGAAGAAACTGATTTATATTTTTAATAACATAAACCTTTTCTATAACCCATAAAACCACATAAAACTATTCAGTATACTGAAACTGATTTATATTTTAATAAGAAAACATTCAATTTTTTGCAAAAAACCACATAAAACTATTTATGATACTATATATTATAAGAAAAATAGTCCCTAACTACGCAACTAACATAAATCAATCAGAATTAATGAACTAATTCATTATCACGCGCCCATCGCTAACCGAGGCGCGTGCGAGTCTTGCGGTTTGAGTTGATGATTCATTGGCTAGACCACAAAATTGCGGTCAGTGCGTGTGCGCAGCGAAATCGATTTGTGGAATGCAACTCGCAGCGTCACACAGCAGAGAGAGGGAGAGGGAGAGGGAGACGGGGGCTAGCGAGAGCGAGACAGCTTCAACTTGACGCTAATAGCGGTCAGTTATATAAAGCGAGTGACACCCACGCGCACACACTGTGTCGCTTTCCCAGTCCTAGTCGGCAGCGGTTGGGACAACATGTTGGGGCAACATGTTGCCGGGCGTTTGTTGTCAACATGCCATGTTGATAGCGCTGTTTAATGATAGCCCGAACTCGACAACACGAGCAAAAACACGGCAAATGTCAACTGCTTACCAAATTTGGCCAAGCGAATTGTGTCATAATTTGTTGGCAGCGCCACCTAGCGCACAAAAAGGAAAACACAGCCGAAATTATGCCTGGCAAGCGGCAAGCGGGCAACCGCCAGCGATCAGCGCCACAATAATCACCGATCATTGAGCAAATGGACAGTGCGCTTTTACCTTTTCGGACAGTTCGCCTTGGGGCGGAGCTGCGCCAATCGTGCAGCGGGTCGTGACAAATTTAACCTAATGATCCGAAATTATTGCACCTTAATTGCCCTGCGACGGGGCTAGCGACGGGGACGCGAACGGCGACTAAATGGAAAATCGACTTGCAAATATTTAGAGAATTTTATTTATACTTTAAATAATATTTACACCATGGCCCGCAGCTCGGCATTTGCCTGACAGCCCCCTGACAGGGACAGCAGCTGACTGGCCGGGCCCGAGTCTGTTTTTTTCTTTTTTTTTGCTTCTGGCGCTTGGCAGCTCGCTTTTAGACTCTCTGTCCGAAATTCAGTAAAAGTGATTTGTAGCTTGGCCAAAATGTTTGGCCTGTTGCGCTGTTGCTGCTC
The DNA here is from genome assembly GCA_035045545.1 of Drosophila gaucha. Taxonomy (NCBI): domain Eukaryota; kingdom Metazoa; phylum Arthropoda; class Insecta; order Diptera; family Drosophilidae; genus Drosophila; species Drosophila gaucha. Next base: position 155,439 of record JAWNOY010000222.1, read on the forward strand.
TGAGTTATTTTGGCGGCATTTAACGGCCGTTGTCTTTCGGTAGTAACTGTTGACAGTTGAATGCTCGTCGAGAGTTGCATGTCAGATGCCGTCGAACCGTACCGAGCCGTGCTGTGCCGTGCAACAGTTGCAACTTGCAACTTATAAACAGTCGAACAATTGGCGGCCTTTTTGGCCGGCGTGTAAAAATTTACACGACCAGCAACAAGCGGTAACACATTTTATGACCTTTTCCAGTTGCTGCTTTGCTTTTTTTTCTTGCCTTCTGATACTGATAGCCAAAAATGAGCAGAACATTTGTTGCTCTTGCTGCTGTTGTTGTTGTTGTTGTTGTTGTTGGCTGCTGCCATGTTATGAAAACGCAGCCGGCAAAAGCCAAAACTGCGGGCTGTTTGGTATCCAATTGCAATTGTTGCATTTGCCGTTTACTATTCAAGTTGTTGCAGAGTTCAAAATGTTGGCCTGGGTTGGGTCAGCCAACCAATGTTGACCAGGTGCCTGTGAAACATCGATTTAAATCTCGATTCGCATTGGTAACTTAAAACCGCCTTCAATAATACAAGCGGCCATGTAATCAGATCAATTAAAACTAATTGTGAGTATGTTCTAAGAGTGGGGTGTTGAACCCCATCAAAAGGAGAGGGGGGGGGGATTAAAATATATTTAAATATCAATGTAAACTAAATATAAATATCATATAATTTATATTGTAGATAGCTTTAGATATGCATATCTGTTAGATAACAAGTCAAAAGATAAGCAAGACAAATATACTCGACTACTAATAGCCATAGAGATATAGCTATCTATAGTGAGAAATAGACAAAGAGTGATATATAGAAATGGTAAATAATTTAAAGCGTGTTTTTGCTGGCTGACAGAATGATATACAAGTCCATTGATGAGCATGATATACTGAAACACATATTGGTTTTAAGAGAAGCAGATACTAAAGAACGATTGATATGTTGCTGAATGTGATAAAGAGAAGAAGACATAGACCCAACTCTTTTTTTACACGGTAGATAAGTTCCATAGAAAATCATGCAATTGTTTTAAGAGAAGAAGATGCTAAAGAAATATGGACATGTTGCTGAATGTGATAAAGAGAAGAAGACATACACCCAACTCTTTTTTTACACGGTAGATAAGTTGTTTAGAAAAGTGAGCTTTTAAAATCGTGTAAAAATACCTATAAATATATAAATTATCGTAAATTTGAGGATATGTTTCAAGCCTTTAAAAAATATGGCGTACAATGAAAAAACCCTAAATATTTCGCAAAAGATCGTGCAAAACGAGTAATATGAAATCTATATCAAATAAATATTTATAAAACAAACTAAAAATTCGTTTTATTTAAGAACAATACAATTAAATTTAATTTGAAATTATTAATAAAAATCCCTTAGCTTAAAACTACAATAGCTATTATACATAGCTTGAAAAAAAAAGAAAAATCCGATAACATTAAGTTGACCAAAATTGGTAAGAGAACTCATAATTGTAAATATGTAAATAAATAGATAAAGTACCTAAAAAAATTATTTTAATTAGCAATTGTGATATCAAGCCGAAAACGCGAAAGGAGATGTTTGAGATACAGAAAGGAGTGCTAATAAAAATCAAGTATTCCCCTAATTTTAAGGTGTATAGATATGTCTCTGAAAGACAAGGTAAGTGTATTCATTGTTATTAGTGAACCTCTTTATTTCAACATCGTGTAAGACCGTGTAAAAAAAAGTTGGGTGTAAATGTTGCAGAATTTTGTTAAAGTGAAGATACAATATATATCTTCCAGTTAAAGATGAGAAAGAATGATGACAGACAAATGTAGCAAATAAATAAATGTTTAAAATCTCAATGAGCATATCTCAATCTAATCAATATCTATAGAAGTATATAACAGCTATGGCTGCATATATCATGCTCTAGTCTCAATTCTTTATTTAACTTCAACATTTCAGACTCTTGACAATCTCTTTCCGTATTAGTTATAGATTAGAGCGCATTTATTGAAAGTTTGCTATATCAATAGCAACTACTTATATCATACTCCATATTATCTCGCATATTATCTTAAGCTCCGGCCAGAAGTAAGTAGCTGCATATGCTCCAGTTATTTTGCCAGCTACTTGAGCTCTTTAAGCCGATTGCAATCAGCGAACACCACTTCCACTAATCCGCCACACTTCACATCTTTAAATGCCGGACCACAAATCAAGCGCTTTATCCACAGACAAATGCCAAGTCTAACGAGTTTCGGGCGGACTAATAAAGCCAACTTAAATAAAGTCACAAAATTAAATAAATTATGACAAATATTTAAAATCGAAAGACTCAAAAGTCGTCAAGTCGTGTGTATCTAGAGCCGGAGCGCCACTTGGCTGCACACACAATGCAGCTGAAAGTGAAATTTATTGATCGTAAATCCATAGACAATATCGATTAGTTGCCGCTGCTGCGGTGGGTGTGGCCCGGGGTGGCCATAAAAACGGCAAATGGCAAAACGGCAGCAACAACTCTAGAGTGGACCACAATGTATTTGCCCGCCCGCTGCTCGTGGCGAATCAGCTGCAGGTGCATAAATTAAAGTGCGAAAATTCTAATATTAATTATATCGGGGGCAGACAGCCATTATACGATTCCATTCGAGCAGGAAGCCAAAAGTTGTTCCAACTAAATGTTAACTAACATGCAATGACTGCCACACTCACACACAAACACAGAGTGTGTAGTGGTAATTGATTCAATGTGTTGGTTGTGTGTGGGAAAGTTTATTTGCAACGCCCACTAATAAGCTCCAGCAATGCATGACAATACAATTCTATTGTTATACTCTTACAAAGTAGATGTCATATATAGATTCCTATTAAGTTTGCAGCTGAAGAGAAGAAGAAGGACATGCTAGTTACTAGTATAATAATAGACTTCTGTGTATGTGTCAGTAGAATGGTATTTCAAGTTTGCAGGAAAGTAAATAATATGTGAGCGGAAGCTGGTATAAAGATAGGCAGAACATATCTATAGAGAATCAAATGGGAGGTATCTTTATTTATCTTTACTTTTTATTAAATTAATAAGGAATCAGATATATCTTCGAACTATCAACTTATTATAGTCATAATCACATTTGATAGAGCATAGAAACATCGTTAGCTTACAGCAAATGCTTTCCCCCATTATGTTTACCATTTAAACGACGCCAAGCGCTAACGAGCAGTGGCAGCAACAGCAACAGCTACAGCTACAACAATAATAACAACAACAACAATTGGCAACTGAAGTCGGCCATTTATATAGCAATTAATAAGCAACAATTCATACATATGTAGATATGGCGTGCAATTAAAGTTAATCAAAATATAACACAAAGTCGTTGTGTGGCATTTGGCTGTGGGAGCAAGTTCGTTGCCTAAGTCTTTCGTTTAAAACAATCAGTCATGCGATTAGTTGATTTAATTTAGATTCCTTCTGAGGGCCCATTGACAGTTTATCGGCCTGCGCCTAGCAAATGTTGGTTTCTGCGCCTTTTTCAGCTGTCGTCGTCGTTGGCTCGTTTTTTTTTTTTTGGGCTGCCTTGTCGATGCTGCGCTGCGATAAAGTTGTCAAAGCAATTTTTTGGCTGACTATAAAAATTTTGTATGTACGCCTGCCGCAGCCAACGAATGCGGCAATGCGGTTGGCCAGGTTGGCTTTGCCTCTTTTGCCAGGCTGCGCGAGAGCTGTTGAATGTCTAATGTCGTGACTCGATTAATGAAATGTTGCACCAACAACAACAACAACAACAACGACGACGACGAACGAACGACAAGGAAAATGCAACAAGAATTATAAAAAGTTATAATAAAAGCATTGACAGTCGCTTAATGGGCAACTATTGTCGCTGCCAGGCGTTTCTAATAAGCCATTTTAATGGCCAGCCTAATTAGATATACAAAAGACTATGGATAGAGAGAGTAACTCTTGATAGAGATGTCATCTTTCTCAGTTGAGTTCGCAGTTGACAAAACTGTTCATCAATTTAACGCACTTGATTGCCTTAATAATAGAGCTATAATATAAATTGACAACAACAACAACAACAACACACACACTCATTGTTTAGAGTCTATCGAACATCTTCATAATAAAACAATCAACGCACAATCGACGCCAAGATCAAGTGACTTTCGCATAGGCAAAGCTCGCAGACTCCAGCCAAATCTCAGCCTCAGTCTCAGCCTCATCTTCACTTGGCTTTGAATGTTGGCATTTCCTGGCATTATGCGCGCTAAATTGAGAGGTCAACTGTGCGAGTGTGTGTGTGTGTTGTGTGTGTGTTTCCTGCCTGTCCGTCCGTCTCGCAGTCTTTGGCTCTTGGGCCTGTGCCAAAGTAATTGATGTGCACGCTTGACCTGTGGGAGTGAACATATTGCAGATAATCTGCAACGCAGACAATTGCCTCAATGAATTTTTTATAAGTCGCCGCAGCGCAAAATAAATATGTACACAACATACTTTTTTTCTGCCTTTTTCAGCTTTTTTTCTTCTTCTTATTTTCATCATGGCCCATAGTTGTAAAATGTGGCCCATTGTTTTCAGAGTCGACTAGCTTTGCATTTGATTAAGCGCCAGGCAGTGTTTAAATATTTATTGCAGCGTTTATTAAACGCTTTTCACCGCCGACTCATCAAATGCTGTTATTTCAAGACAATGAAGCATAAAAGAAATTCCACTCACCGCAAATTAGCCGCATTTGAAAGACGAAAGACTGCGACGCACAGAAATAGTTAATGTGGGCGTTTATAGATTTATGTTGTTAAAAACTTCGAAAGAGAATACTGTATAAATTTTTCGGTTGGCAGCTGCGCAGATTGGAGCAGACACGCTCAGGAATATCATTCACACACGAGTAAGATGATATGTTGTGATTATTTCTTATATCACATAACCTGAACTCATTTGAAATGGAAATTGGGATATGTTTGTTTGGTAAGATGTAGAAGGTAGAAGGAGGCGTGAACGACTCTGAAAAGTATATATATATTCTCGATCACGTTCAACTGAGGAATTCGACTTAGCCTTGGCTGCCTGCCAGTCTGCCTGTTTGTTCTTTCAGCTGTCCTTACGATATTAAAAACTATAAGAGCTAGAGACTTGAAATTTGACGATGGTCCACGCGTGGATTTATTTTTCGTATTTTAATGTTATTGACAGACAATCTATATATATCCAATATATCTATATATCTTAAGTTATTTCTTCATATGTCTCACGTTAGCTAGAATCACTTAATTTGATACATAGAAAGATATATAGAAAGTCTTCAAGTATGAAAAGATATATAGTACTACACATTTTGGAAATGCTCCTCCTGATTCTTTCGAAAATCTATTTTTAAGGTTTTCTTCTAGTCAGTCACTATCGACTATCGAGCACTTTTACTTGTATATATGGTCGAGTCGCCATAATTCAAAAAATGTTTTTTTTTATGAATATATAGAAATTAGATTTGTCGAACAAGAATTCGATCGAAATTTTATCAAGGAGCTAGTATTTTTTATGAATTGTTGTAGAAATGTTTTTCAAGACTAACATGAAACTACTTTTACTTAACGAAAATTCTTTTATTTTATGTGACTTACTAGAAAACTGAAATCACTAATAAGAATAAATAAATATGGGAGATATATATACAATAGGCTCTCTCTTACTCTATATATTTCCTTTTTAACTCTTGCTTTGCTCATTCTGCATCAAAAACTAGACTTCCTCATTCTCATCTCTCTGTTCTATAAAAAGCTAAGCCTTTTGCTCATATGATAATCTATTTATATACTTATGCTATAAACTCTCTCAAGTTAACTTAAATCAACTATATATATATATCTCTATACTTGTGCCATAAACTCTCTCATGATGACTTAAGGCAACTATCTATATATCTTCTTCTTATGCCATAAACTCTCTCATGATAACTTAAGTCAACTTCAATCTCTCAGTTACCAAAACTGTTTCAATAGTTCAACTTGCCATCGATTCCCTACTGTGAATGACTTAACGAGCGCTCATAAATGTTTAAAAAAATCATATACATTTGAAAACTCATCACCATTTCGTGTGGACACCAGTCGTACCCTCAGTCAGTCAGTCAATCAGTCAGTCAGTCAGTCCGTTTCTCGACATGTTTGTTTTTCTCATGTTTGCCTATTTTACGAAGAAAAAAAAAACATTTCTAATTAATTAGTCGAGGTTAATGAGCTGCTATTAATAAATATGCTTATTTATGGTGCTAAAAATACAAATTCCTTATGTACATATATAAAAAAGTTAATATTGAAAACTTTCTCTCAGGCTGATTGCATAATTCATTATGCGAGGTCTATCTAACGATCTATCTAACTATGTGTGTGTGTGTATGTGTGTATCTATGAATTATGCAGAGCAAGTACAGTTGACACCATAAACACTTAATTAACGCTTTAGCTTTTGACTTGGTTTGTTAACTTGGCTGTGAGGCTCCTTTATGGCTAAGGCATTCACTTTGCCGTTTGCCATTTAAGGCTATCTGGGCGCTGTTTGTTGGCCATATGCCAGTTGCAGCTCCTTTCCCAGCGCCAGTTGATAATGATGAAGGCTAGCTGGCCATTTAGAAATGAAGCGGGGGCAGTTTCAATACATATATATAAATCTATCTGTTTCCCATGATAACTGTACCTCGTATTGTCTTGCCAATTTGCCGCCAAAAAAACAAAAAACAACCTGTCGTCCCTGTCGCCAGTCGCTGGCTTTTGCGGCCAAAATGGAGCCCAGATTGCGCCCGATATGAGCCTTCAGAATGCGACAGTTCATTGTCTTTGCGAGCGGCCCAATAAATGGAGCTTAGATTTTTTTCTCTCTCTCTCTCTCTCTTGTGGCAGGCAATTTAATTAACGATTACTTATCGCTGATTATGTCAGTGAGAGTGAGAGCTAGAGCGAGAGAGGGGGAGGGAGAGGGGGGCTTGTTGCCCACGCAGCTCAAAAATGCGTTGCGTGTTGAGTTTTCTAATTGGATTTTACAATTTTCACACCACAAAAGGCTGCAAATGGCTCGGACAACGACTTCAGCTTCGATTCCAACTTCGACTTCGCCTGTCAACCATTTCGAGACGCTTCAGCGCCGCATGTGGGCAGCTGCTGTTGTTGTTGTTATTGCTGTTGTTGTAGGTGTTGTTAGTCGTGCGGCTACCGTTTGCAGCCTCTCTTTGTCCAGCCATAATGGAGTGTGACTAATTAATAAATTAATTTCGGCGTTGTCTCATTTGTAATTTCAATTTGTCTAATAGGATTTCATGTTTTGACCATTTTTGTCGAGACTCGAACATATTGTATAGCACCAGTTTCTCAGTCTCTCGCGCGACACCAGCTGAAGTTATTTTTTCTTCACTTTTGTCTAGCGTCTAATTAAGCGTGAAGTCGCGACTTAAAAGGTGCCATTAAACTGAATCTTTAGGTGGGCGCTGGAATATATTAAACTATTTGTTTTAAGTATGTGTAAATGATTGTCACAGTCATTTTATAGTTTGTATTTTGAGCTAGATCCGGAACTGAAGACATGATGAGATTATTAAGGAATATGTAATTATATTGAAACATGTATATTATGGTATATGTATGTATAGAAGAGGTGCAGTGCTACTGCAGCAGCAGCAGAAGTAGAAGTATAAGTTAAACTGAAAAGAGTTGAGAGCAGAGTCCAATTCGAAGTAGTTAAAGAGTTCAGCTACAGAAGTTAAAGTCGAGCAGAGCTATAAAAAAGTCTCGAGTGCAAGAAAGTTGATGGAGAAGTGGCAGTTGAAGAAACAGACTTGCTGTTAAACTTAATAATAAAAGCTTATATAACCTACATCCTACATCCCGTATGCTATATTCTACACCCTGATTCCTACATGTATCATACATACCATAACTGAAACAAACAAGAGGCGGAAGTGCAGCACAAAGAGATACCCGAAACTTGATGCTCCAATCATTCTTTCTTCAAGCTCCCCCTCACTATGGGAAATAACAATAGAAGTAACTTCGGTTCTAGATGTACAATTTTAATAAAAGTTTCAGGGTATAGAAATGACATCTAAATGTGTTTATGTATCAAAGCTGAAGACTATGTTATTTTTAGACTATAATTTTTTTAGAGAGAGGAAGAGGTTTTTTTTAGAAGTGTGGAAGGAAATATTTGAAATCGGAAATATTCATAATGGGAATACACTTTATTTAAATCAGAAATATGCATTATGTGTATACACTTTATAAATAAACACTTCAAACTTTATAAATTCAGATACTTGCCAAAGAAAACAAATATTTTTCACATTATGAAATCTTACAAGAGCCTTAATACCTCTAGCTTTTCTGATCTTCAAGATGCTTTGAAAATCTAGTCGTAATATTGATTCCTTTCAATAATGAGAAGATGTGATGAGATATCTGATAAAGCTAATAATCTTATAGTGCGTGTGGTATACAACAATATATAGTTGATTAATTTTATTTTCATTGATTTTAACTCTCTAGTTATTATAGTTTACGATATGAGAACATACAAAAAGACAGTTAGACAGATAGATAGACAGACAGACAGAAAGACAGACAGACAGACATACAGACAGACAGACTGACAAACTGACAGCCAGATAGACAGATAGGAAGACGGATAGACAGACCGAGAGGCAGACAGACATGGCTAGCTAGACTTAGCTACTTTGTACTGTTCAGTAATATATATGACCTGCCACGCCTTCTTATGCCTGTTATATACATTTGCATAAAAACATTCTACCCTTTAGACACTTAAACTATAAAGGCTTATAAAATGGTTCCCTTTAAAAATGCTTCCCAACAGCTTCATAAATTTCATGGAATTAAAATTTTTAGCAGAAACTTTGACTTATAAAATTAATTTCAATTTATCTTTTAGTTATTCAATTACAAATTAAATGTAATTATAGCTTATTTATACTCATAAATGACTCAAGTAGAGTACATTATAGATTCCTACAACAAAGACAAATAGATTTATGTAAGAATCTAACCAAAGAACAAACTCTAAACAAAATGTCCACCGACCTGGCAATAGCTCAAGTTTCGTTAAAGTTATGAGGGCTTAAGGTCCCTTTGTCTTATATACTTGGGCCAGCACAATATTTTATATCACTTGCTGCGATTTATGGGGCAGCAGAAGGAACAGCAAACTGCAAACAGCGAACAGACAGCAAACATCGACAGCCAAACAGCCGCAAACTTTCAAAACCAGAAGACAAGGCAAAGGCAGAAATCAATATGTCAGTTGCTCCATATGGGAACAGGCGACAGTGGACAGACGACAGACGACAGGCGCTGGGTATATCATATCAGCGCAGCTTAAACGTTTAATCACGCGTAGACATTCGGGCGAGATAAATGCAGAAACAAACAAACCAGAAATCAAAAGAGAAGAAAAAAAGTCAAAATAAAAAAAAAAAAACAGAAACGAGAAACAAGAAAAAAGCAAAAAAGTAATTACAAGAATCAGGCCAGCAACAACAACAACAATTGCTGTGACAAATCTGCAATTTTTATTACCAACTGTTGCTGTTGCTCGAGTGTTGGTTGCCGCTGCCGCCGCTGCTGCTGCTGCTGCTGCTGGTTGTCAAGCTGCAAAATGATCGAAGAGCTGCATATGAAAATGCGAAGCAATTGAGATTGATGGCTGGCCGGGCCAGGCTCAGGGCTGCCTTGTGGGCTGTGCACATGGAGGGGGCGTGGCTGGTGTTGTTGTCGTCGTCATTTGCAGGGCCATTTTGCATTTGTCTCGACTTTTACATGAAAATTACAAAACTACTGGCAAAACAGATTTCGTACACTGCGTAGGTTGCTGCTGCTGCAACCACACGAGGGGGCAAGGTGTCTGTGGTGGGACAGGGGGCAGGGGGCACTGCTGGCACATGCCAAAGGCAGCAAAAATTGTGTCGCCAATTGTGGGGCAGCGGTGGGGCGGGGCACGCATGCAGTGTCAAGCTTGGCATGACGCATGTGCGGCAAGCGCGAGTGCCAAGCGCGCGGAATTCATGATCAATGACTGTGCACACACGCCACAAGCCACACAACACACACACACACACACGGCAATAATAGTGCAACCAGACAATAACAGCAGCAGAAACAACAACAACATGCAACAACAACTACAATCAGAGCAAGCGGGAGACACAAATTAATGAACACTTTGGTTGACATTTTAAGGACAAGTTCGGCAGCGGCATTTTATGTATGCTTTGTTTTGTTTTGTTTTTTTTTTTATGGTTTATAGTGCGTGGCATGCCACATGGGGCAGCAGCGAGAGGGAGGTGAGGTGTGTGTGTGTGTGTGTGCATTGGCAAAGTTTGATGGCGCGTGCAATGGGACAGTGAGTGATTGCACGCAAGTGCTAAAGCATTTGATATTGAATATATTTGAGTTAAATACGAGGGTAGGCTGAAAAGTTGCTGACCTTAAGGAGAAGATGCAAGAAGAGTGAAAATATAAAGAAATAAACAATAGAAGAGATAACAATATATAAAATAACAAAAACATGTTGAGTGAAGCCGACAATAATTATATGCGAGGGTAGGCTGAAAAGTTGCAAGTTTTTAGGCAGTATCTTCAGATAAGAAATATGAAATAAATAGGAATAGTAAAAAAATGTAATAATTTATTCAAGTAACGGAAATGGATTTCTGAGGTTGATAATTTTGTACGTAGATGCGAGGGTAGTCTGAGAAGTTAGCGAGCTTAACATGAAGTTTCTGACATTAAGGGGAAGATACAAAAAAAAATAGAAAAAAAAATTGAAATTGAATAATCAAATCGTTTTAAGGTAAGAAGTTAGCGAGCTTAACATGAAGTTAACAGAAAATAAAATAATTATTAGAAAATAGAAAAAATGTTCGTAATATCTTTTATTAACAAAAATGTTTATGTGAGATTAACAATTTTGTCGATGCTAGGCTAGTCTAAAAATCTTTCTGGCTTTAACATAGAAATAAAATAATTTATGTTATAAAGTTATGTTGTCAATTTTTTAGATTTCCCTCCTACATACATACATATATATAGGTTATAGTTATAATGATAGATATTATCTTATATAAGCTTGTTCTTCTTCTTAAGATATCTTCCGCTCTTTGTTAGTAAAGCATGTTTTTCTTTTTATGAACATCTTTTATAATAAGTTCTCTTCATTTGCTTTTAATAAGATCATAACATAAGTATTACTCAGTTAGCTCGAACTTTATTCAGGATACTTATTTCGAATTTCAGAAAAGCTTGCCTTCAGCTATGTTTTGTAATGTATTATTTGAAGCTTAATATGCTCTTTTAAGACAACCAGAGTCTGAGAATTATTTTTTTAAAGTATAAAAATTTGACTTAACTATTGACCTAGCTATTTTTTATTAACTCTAGCAATTTTTGCATTCAGTTAAGACAATTAATACATGTGCTCGGCTTACGTTCTATCCCAGAGCTTCGTGCAAAAGGAGTTTTTAATATTTTTAGCAAAAGAGTGTTAAGATAGACTAGTCTAAAGGTTGTACCAAGGTTCGACTCTGACATGGGCCACAAATTCATATTTCAGCAGAATTTCCAATGTTCGTTTTTAATTTCTAGATATTTCTAGACATTAAAAAATATACAAAAATCAATTTCATTCTGCGCATAGCTGTTAAGTCTAGCTGCCACCGTTAATCAACAGATGCTCATCTGACGAACATCCTTGAACTAGCTTGTCTCATAGCAAGCATCTTTTACCTCTTCCCAACCTACTCACAATTGGCACAAGGACAGCTGCAGCAGCAACAGCTAAGATTGTGGCAGCTGGCTCTCTGCTAATTAACTGGCTAACTGCCGAACTGGCCTGACTTTGTTTGACTCGGCAACATGGCCCAATGTGGCCCATGAGTCGCGACAGGGCTCAAAAGCCAAGTCAAGTAAATGTGGGGGTGTTGAGGCCCAGAGGCAACTCGAGGCAGTTCGAGCAGCAGCAGCATGTATGTAATTCAATCAATTGAGCTAGCTGCAACAGCAGTCAATGACAATTGGGGGCAACAGACAGAAAGAGCCAAAGACAGAGACAAGGCTAGAAACAACAGACAGAAAGAGAGAAAAATGCTGACAGCCTCGGACCGCTACAAGGGTCACATAATCAATGGGTCTGTTGCTGCTGTTGCTGCTGCTGCTGTTGCACTCAAGTTGCTGCAACTTGTTGCTGCAGCAGTTGCAATAAGTGGAAGCGATTTGAAATTGTTGCACATTCGCGACTGCAACTGCAACTGCGATTGTGAGTGGGTGTTGCTGCTGTTGTTGTTGCAGTTGCTGCTGCTGCTGTTGCTGTTATTGCGTGCAACGACAACAACATGTCAGCAGCAAGTGTCAAGTGCAGCGACGATGACAATGGCAACATTGCAATAAAGCTAATGAGCTCATTTACAGGAAGAGCCAGGCTAACAGCCTAAGTTGAAACCGGATATGAAATGTAAGAAAGAGAAAAAGATGCTGAATCACTTAAGATGTAAAGACAAATAAGAATGGGATGAGCTTTAAAGGAGTATGCCTAGATTTATGTAGAAATCTTATAAGTCTAGAGTTCTAAGAGCATATATATATATATATATCGAGAGAGTTAGATGTATACATGTGTTTATAGAGCGAGATACACATAGAAAGAGAGAGAGAGAGAGAGAGAAAGATAGAACGAGAGAAAGACAGACAAAAAGAAAATGAGAAACAGATTGAGAGAGAAAAAGAAGAAAGATAGAGACAGGGAAAGAAAGAGAGACAGAAAGAAGGAAGAAGGAGATACAGGCCCAAAGATAAAGAGAAAGAGATTAGAAGGGACAGAGAGACAGGCATAGACATAGAAATAGAGATAAAGAGTGATGAAGAGAGAAAAGGAAAGAAAGAGCGAAAGAAAGAGAAAAAAATAGATAGATAGATAGATAAGAAAAAGAAAAAGAGAGGGAACATAGAGAGAAAGAGACAGAAAAACAGACAGAGAAATAGAAAACGACAGAGAAAAACTGAGTAAAATGAAAGTAAGAAGGAGAGAAAGATGGGAAAGAGACTGAGAAAGAAAGCGAAAGATGGGAAAAACAGAAACATAGAGAGAAAGAGTCAAAGAAGCATGTTGAGAAATATAAAATGGCACAGAAAAACCGACAAAGATGAAAGAACGAAGGAGAATAAGTAAGAGAAAGATGGAGAAAAAAGAAAGATAAAGAGGGAGAGCGAAAGACAAATATGGGAAAAAGAGAAAGATAAACAGTGAGACAAGTATGAAGAAAATGAGACAAAGAAAGAGACTGAGAAAAGAGGGACATAGTATGAACAGTCATAAAGTAATTTATGAGAATCGCATAGAAAGGTAATAATTTTTATTTCATTTGCAAAAAGTAAAAAAGCTAACAAAAAGAAACTGAATGTAAATTTAATTGTATATAATCAAATTTATGAGAATTGCAAAGAAAGGCAAAAGAAACCAAATATCTAATTAAATATAGACTATCTATTGAATTATGTATTACGTATACAAGGAGTAATAACCAGGCAAGTGCCACATTGAAAACTTTCTTAATTCTTGCAACATTTGTGCTCGCCTCACGATTCCAATTGCCAGTTGACACGTTTTGGCCAAGTTTTCATTTGGCGACCACAATTCGCGGGGCCATAAATCAAATGGCACAAACGAAAGTAAAATGTGCAAGTAATTACAAATTAAAAGCAAGACAACGAAAGGGGGCAATGGGGGCAGAAATTGGCGGCATTGCGAGGTGATTTAATGAAAAGTCAAAAAGGAAAAATAAAAATTGAAATTATATAAAAAAAAAAAAACAAATCAAAAAAATAGCAAAGAAAGAGGTGAGCGGGGGAGGAGGGAGAGTAAAGAAAATTAAAGTCACGGTTTCTAGCGTGTAAAGTTGTTGTTGTTGTTGTTGTGGTTGTTGCGACACTTGCACAGCAGCAGCAGCAGCAGCAGCGGCAGCAGCAACAACACTTAACTGTAGAATGTAAATGTCTTTCTGGTCAGGTTTGTGTTAGCCACAAAATCCAAATTGCCATCACACAATAACAACAAAGACAGCAACAATAAAAGCAACGACAACAAGTGCAACAGGAGGCAGGCAGAAGCAGGTTGCAAGTTGCAAGTTGCAAGCAGCTAGCTGCCTCATCAATTGATTAAATTTGCAGCGCATTGAGATACTTTGGCCAAGACGCTGATCTCGCCGCTGCCTTTCACTTAAGAGCAAAAAGCAACAGCGCACGATTTTTATTTATTTAGATTTAGATTTCGATTCGAGTGCCCGCTGTCCGACCTCTCCCATCAACGGCAATCAGCCAGCAATTTGTTTGCTGTGTTCGCTCTTTCGGTTATGGCAAACGCACAGAAAGAACGCAAAACGCAATTGAAATGTTTAGAGCGCGTCACCAAATCCACAAAACAATAAGCATGTTTTTGTCTTTGACCATTTTTGGCCATAGAAATACGCTGATAAGATCTGCAACTCCAACTGCAGCAGCAGCAGCAACAGTTGCTAGAGGGAGGCGAGGCAGGCCACCAACAACGACGTCCGCATCCGCGTCGCCATCAACGCCATTGTGCGGCTGGCAAACGGCAGTCAGGTGTTGCTTTTATTGTTTTACAATCACCAGCCGAAAGAAACAACAACAACAACAACAACAACAACAAGAGCCAACAGCAATGGCCAGAGCCTGAGCTTGGGACTCTCTGCCTGACTTCTTGGGGGCTCATCGATAGCGTCTTTTGCTGTAACTTTCACAAAACAAATCTCAGCCAGGCTCATGCACAGGCCATAAAAGCGCACCACAATTCAAATAAAATGAAAATAGAATCAAATAAACTTGCTGGCAAACAAAGGCCATAGCTGAAATAAAACTCCGCGCCACTGCCGGCTCGGGTCATAAAGAAATCCCGCCAGCAAAACGACAAGTCGGGAACTGCGATCGGGCCAAATGCAAATTTTTGCTTTTCTCAAATCGTTGGCAGCTAACAACAAGTCAGACCTCAGCCTGACCTAATGCTATGGACGGCACTGTACGTGCAAAACCTCATCAATAGTCAAGGTGCATCTTGCACCTGAAGTGAACTCAGCTCGAGGCATGTCCTTGCGGCTCAGGATATTTAAATGAAATATTCAAGGCAACAAGCTAAAGCTGCACTTTCTTTATTTAAGTTTTACATATGCATTAGATGTATTCTTTGTTTCGAAAGCTTAAAATTGTATTAATTTATAAGATTGTTATATACATGTTATATACAATGGGTTTTAAAGGAGTTTTTATAATAACAGCTGTGTTCACAAAAATAGCAGTGCAGTAGATGCTAAGAGAACTGACAATATTTTTGGCATATTCCTTCTTATAGATTCAATTCTTAGACTTTGCTTTTGTAAAATGGAATATAGACATATGAAAAACGAAAAAGTCCCGTTAGCTTTGCTTCGTTTTGGCACGTTTTTCATACTTTTGTGCTTATGCACACGAATTTCGCGGTTCACAAAAATAGCAGTCTTTGGCTTAATTGCGCTAAAAAAGAAGAAAAAGTATATAAAAACTTTAATATACTGAAAGTTCAAACCCAGTAAAGTTCCTTACATTAACTATTGACAAAGTTAATGTTGCCATTGCTAGAATAACATATTTTCAAACTGCCTCTTGATATGATAAAAAGCTCGATTACCTGGAACAACATACTACTGTGTTTAAAAATAGTAAGCTGCATTTTATATTTCAACTTCCCGCCTTAACCCATTCGGGTTTTCTTTTCTTAATTTATTTAGTTGGTAACACTGTTAGTGACATCTGTGCCAAATGACATGTCAATGCCATCACTAGTTTTTAGTTTTGTGAACAAAGAAAAGTGAATTTTGAGATTTTTATGAAGTCATAGCGATTCACGTTTGATCTCTTTAATCGACTCTTGAGCTTTTGGAATTGCTTATTCATGATAATGAGTTAGCTTAAAAGGCTATCATCCACAACCTATAACATTGCCTTGTCTATAATTCTAGTCATTTGCCATTGTTATTAGTTAAAAAATGAGCAAGCTGCTTATAAAAACACAATTCAACAGATTCTACAATAGTAACTAACAATCAAACAACAGTTTTCCAAATATGATATTAGAAGTCAGCAGATTTTTAAAGCTAAAAATTAGACAAAACTTTTTCGAATCTTAAGTCAATATAGCCCTAACACAGCAGGCTTTCTAGCTATTCTCGTGTACATTTGATGTCCTGTTACGTTTCACAAAGGCTGTCTAAAAGTTCAGAATCATAAATAAGCTTCTTCTCCAGCTCGGCCACCACTTTGTCATTTTGTTATACAGACATCAGATTTTCCCAGTATCTGTTAAATTTACTGAAAAGTAGACCTACATCTTCCCTTATTTCCTTCTCTGACTCTAACTATCTTTTGCCAAATCTCTCTTAACATGCTATTTTGGCTATTTTTCTTTCTAATACGCATTTAGTTTGTAAAGTTTTGATTACTTCAATTTTGTCTCACATATTTTAGCCCTAAATATTTATTTAAATATATCCCCTTCTGAAGTTTGAAATAAATAAAGAAAATGTGACTAAATATCTAAAATAAAATTCAACAGATGGACAGGTAATTTGAACTGTATATTATATATATTATATTTTATATACATTATAGTTATTTGTATCTAGAAGTATATGCCTACGATCACTTTTGATTCTCTACAACTTCTAGTTAACTATTCAGCAGCAGCTTCAATTATGCTCTCTGTAGCATAAAGTCAACTTCATAACCAAATTTCTGGCAATTCTTGGCCAACTGTTGGCTGGGACAAGTTTTCCCACATGAACTTGGCTAATTAACTGGCCACATTTTGCAAGTCTCGAAATTGTTGCCTACTTGCCCCATTTCGCAGTCGCAGTCAGCAGAGCCCATGCAACGTGCCTCGTCAGCAACGGTGCCACAGAGCAACAGCAACAAATGGCCATCAAATAAATCAGCGAGCTTTAAGAACGCACATGCAAAACACGTCGCCAACTCGTTCCGTCCCATCGTCGCATCATCCGAGCGTCCAAGTTGGCCATTTCGGTTATCAGAGTGCGCGTTTTAATGAGTTCGAGTACGTTTTATGAGCGTGGCAAAAGGCAAACTCTTGAGAAATCCGGCAAACGCACCAAAGTGGAATGCACACAAAAATGTTAGAATCTTGCCGCGTTGATAAACTTTCGCAAAGGAAAGCAGCAAACAGCCAAAACAGACGCAGACACAGATGAAGATGGAAGATGGAAGATGCGGGAGATGCGAGAGATGCGAGAGATGGAGTTGGATGGAGCCAAGCAGCAAACACTTGAAAACCAAAAGCAACGACAACAACTCAACGAGAGAGCTCATCATAATCAACTGCGATGGCGACGGCCTTATGATGATTGTGATTGGTGTCGTTGCTGTCATCGTTGTTGTTGTCGCCTCACCTGAGGCCGTGTGCGAGACTGTGTGTCTTGAGTCTGAATTGCTGTCCAGAGTCTGGCACGTACGCAGATACATTTGCCAAGATACAAAGACGCACTTGCTCCGCTCCGTTGGCACGTGAAGTGCCAGCAAAACGCGACGGAATTTATGAATGAATTCAATGGAATTTCAGAGTTCAAGCCACGACCCAAAAGTTAGGCCACAAATTCATCTGACAGCAGCAGCGCAAATTTCATTGCATACTTTTTGAGGTGACATGGAAAATATATCCAACTGTCATCAATCTGTCAATCTGAGCAAGCTTAGTTGAAACAATATTGTTCGCTTAATTATATTCTATTTTCAACAGAAACGGACAAAAGCCTGCGATAAAATGTCGCTTCCAGCGGAAACACTGCAAGTGCGGACGAGCGATGGCGTCGTGTTCCATGTGAATCTCGAGGTGGCCCAGCAGATGGGACTGGCACACAGCTGGCTGCAGTCGGAGCGTGCGGACTCCGAGGGCAGCGATGATGATGATGCCAATGTCATGCCGCTGGACAGAGTTAGCTCCGAAATATTCCAGCTGGTGCTCAACTGGTGCCATGCCATCCAAACCATGGACAGCCCACTGGAGACCAAGGAGAAGCAGCAGCAGGAGCGTTCAATCTTCCAGACCATTCTCAGCGAGGCGAATGCCACTGACTCAACCATCTTTGAGCTGATCATCGCTGCCGACTATCTGAACATCCAAGGGCTTCTGCAGGCGGGCACCCAGCACGTGGCCGATGTGATCAATGGCTGTGACAGCGTCGAGGCGATTCGAGAACGTTTTAATATTGTATACGACGGCGAAGTTGACGAATGAATTGTTCGGACACCAACAAATCCACAATGTTCAACTTGTTCAAACCGTATTAAATCTCTAAGTACACCAAATTCTATTATACAATTTAACTTTGATTAGCATTTATTTAAGATGAAAAATTTTATATCCAATTAGTACAAGGAAAATTTGCTTGGAGGAATCTGATATCGAGCTCCTACACACAATTTATATAATAATACAATACAAAAGTCTTGGATTCTTAGTTGAAACCATAATCTATTAATGCAGCTAATATGTACCATCTTAAAGTACCATGTCCTTTCGTCCTGCGCCAAGATACGGCCGAGTTAGAGCAATTTTTCTAAAAAGGACATTCTTTCTTTAACTATAACTCTACCAAATCCTTAAGGATCTTGAAAGGATAAATCATTCTCAGCTCGTAAAGAACAAGACTATCGATTGGCTTTCAAGGATTTCCAGAATTCCACCAAAAATTCGATCTCCAACTTTTGCAAGGCATATGGTCGGAAAAAGGCCTAAATTGCTTAAAATCGTCAATAACTTGGCCATTTGAAGGACGATCGGGATGTCCTTTGGACCAAAGTATGTCCTTTTGGTCCCGATTTAAAATTTACAACAACAAGGACGAAAGTCCTTTAAACTGCTGAGATAATATGCCAAATTTCCACAGAGAAAATAGCTTTTAACTCGACTGTGTCCTTGCGTATCCTGTCAGATAATATGTCAAAATGATTGGGTTCTCAAGCTCTATCAATTGGCCAAAACACATTCAAATCGTCCTTATGGCTTGCGAGTTATTGGCGGTTTTGTGTATTTAAGACAATTTCCTTTGCCCATCGCTGCAGGCCTGGAGTGAATAATCACAAGTCCTGGATTCTTAGATGACCCCATAATATTTTGATGGGAATCGATAGGGCTGGTCCTCACGATCCAAACGCACTATGTGCTTTCGTCCTGTGCAAGGATATAGGCGAGTGACAGCTATTTTTCTATTTGATATTTGTGTTTAATTGCAGAGCTTTAATTACGCCGCTTAAAAGTATGCAACACATAATAGAAGTTTTCAAAATGGTTCGTGAAGAAATAATTTGAAGCGTGCAAAATCACTTGCATACTTTTAGGCAGGAGTTTTAAAGTGGCTATAATAATAACATTTAAGTCCGTAGCATACTTTTGTACGGCACCGAATAAAATTTAATTGCATCGATTTGCACTCTGCTGCTGCATACTTTTGGGGATGCCTTTATTGAACTGGCTGCTGAAAAATAATTCAAACTTCGCTCAATCTATGCACATTTTCGCAGGACACGTCGCGTTGGGACTAAGGACTAGCATTGCATGCGATTATCTTGACATAATTACTTTTTTAAAAATGAATGAATTCTGTTGATGTGCCCCTTTCGGGTATGCAATGAAATTTTGATTTTGCTTATATTTTGGGACCTTCTTATTTAGCCATAACTCGGCGGAATCCTTACGCAGGACGAAAGGACCTGATGTGTTAGATTCGCGTGACCCTCCCCCATCGATCAACATGAAAATATTTTGGGGTCATCTAAGAATCCGAGACTTGTAATTTTTCAATGGTAACCGTCTGCGGCTGGTAAGAAACTCGACCAAAACACACTAAATTACCAATATCTAGAAAACGACAGGGACGATTTTGATGTCCTTTGGTAAGTTGATAGTCCTGGTTACGCCACTCAATTTGACTTTTTATTCAACAGGATAAGCAAGGGCTTGGCCGAGTTATAGGCTGTTTTTTTGTTCAGAAAAAAGTCCTTGTATCTCAGTCGTTTGAAGGACTTTCGTCATTTTGATTGCATTTTATAAAGCAGGAGAGTGGCGACATTGTATGGTTCAAAGGACAGCCTGATAGTCCTTCAAATGGCCAAGTTATTGACGACTTTTACCATTTGTGACCATTTTTCGACCATTTCCCTTGCAAAAATTTGAGACTGAATTGTTGGTAGAATCCTGGAAATCCTTGAATGACAATCGGTACCGTTGTTATTCACGAGTCCGAAATGATATATCCTTTCAAGATCCTTAAGGATTTGGGAGAGTTATAGCTAAAGAAAGAATTTCCTTTTTAGAAAAATTGCTTTAACTCGGCCATATCCCTATAGATTTTCACAGGACTTTAGGCATTAGGATTGGAAGGAGACAATGCATAGCTCTATTTAAAAATATGTTATTATCAAAATGTCAATGCTATAAATACTATAATATTGCATTTTTTTTGCCAGTCCGAAAAGTATGCAGTGAGAATAATTACTTATGTCCATGACATACCCAACAAAATAAGTCGCTTTATAGACGGTAATCAATAACCAAGTCCACAAATATAATCTCAGAAATACATTAGCTTTATTTCACGCTTATTGATTCGGAAAATTGATTTGCATTCTTCGATTTTCCAATATACTTTCAAGCTGTGGAAATTTGAGCTCGATTCCCAAAAAATACCTCTTCAAATTTGCATACCCCTAACTTGAGCTATTTTCAAACAATTTTCGAATAATATATCTCTTTCGATAAAACTTCCATTCTGGAGTTTTTGCATATTTGACAAAAAATATCATTTTTTATCATTTCTGTCAAAATCGGATGATGCAAAAAACCAACATATTTATTAAATTTGGCTGTAACGAGTATTTTTTATCCGATTTTTAAGTGGGATATCTTTCTTGACGCGTATTGGTTCGGAGAATCGATTTATGTGATTTTTGATAAGTATACCATTTGAAGATCTGGTTTTATTGTCTAATTCTAATTCATAAGCGATACCATTTTGGATTCGTTCGGATGTCTATTTATTGGCTTGTGTGAAATTTGGCTGAATTTCGAATTTTACGATCTTCCGTTGAGTGCAATTTTCCTCTATCGAAAAAGTTAAATAAAACAAGATTTATTTAGTTTTTTTTAAGTAATTAAATCTTTATTAAATCTCAATTTGTCGGTGATTATTATTCAATATTCTTTTTGTCTTTTTTTGTTGTTCATACAGTTTCAATCTGTGTTTTCTTCTGCTAAGCTTAATTTGCTAATTTACTTAACGTGCCATTTCGCAAATCTTCACAACGTATGCTGCCTCTTGCAGACTTTTACAAATTTTTGTTTTTTTTTTTTTTCATGGAGCGACCAATCTTAAGATCTTACCAAGTGCTAATAGCTGCTGGCTCTGGCTGCTTTTTGTTTGTTGTTTTTTCTTATGGTGTTCGTATTTATTGCTACATTTTATTTCTTTATGTTTTTTTTGTTTGCATTTTTTGCAACGGCAACTGCAAATTTTTTGTGTTAAAGTTTGGAAACAGAATTCGAAAGGACAGTGTGAAATGCTGTACACAACTAAACTCGTCGCTAGTTATGGATAGGTAGGCTCTCAATCAACGTGGGGGCTCCTCATGTTGTTGTTGTTGTTGTTGTTGATGTTGGTTTTATAGTACACTATAAATCGACTCATAGAAAAAGTGTAAATTATGCTATCCCATATTGATAGTTGTATGTATATAGCATCGACTGCTGCTTCAGCTGCTTCTTCTCATATAAATAGTTGTATACATATATACTATATATAGTTTGTATAGATATTATAATGTATATGTATATATTATATATATATGTATATATATATATTTGCAATTTATATTGCTTAACTCTGACAATGCAACGCTTTGAAGCAAGAGACAGAGAGTTGGGAGAGACAGAGTTGCCAATGTATAGAGATATCGATTCAGTTTTTGGGGAACAGGCAGCTGATCTTCTTTTGAAGCTACAAGATCTTAACTCTGGGCCGAGCCACGCAAAATCAAGCAAAAGCTTTTGTAGTCGAGCCAATTTGTTGACTGCCCTGAAACAAGTTTTTTTCATTTACTTTACTTTAGTCTATTTTTGTTATTTACTTTAAATTGTGTGTCTGAGTTTTATTCTCGTTTTTGCTTTAGAAATATGAAACTTGCAAAGGAAGCGCCAATTTATCTTTAAACTAAGTTCGCATTTGCTTATTTTGTTTTTTTTTTTTTGTTTTTTTAATAAGTATTTGTAGAGCTTATTCATGAATTTCGCGTTTCATGCTAAATGTCCTTTTGAAACTGCTTTTAGTTTATATTCTTGTTTAATTTACCTTTTTAAGTTAAGATATTCACGAGCACGCGCGAGCATTTCAATTTGCATTTAGTTTTTGTGTGTTTTTTTTGTTTTTGCAAATTTTTACAATTAGGAATGTTTTTGTCATTTTTCTTTTTGGATTATTCGTAACTATTTGAATGCTGGAGTAAAAGTTTCAGTATCTCATTTAAATGTTTCGTAACTATTTGTAATTTACTTTACAAAATAGATATTTATTCAACGAATTTGTTGATGCTTTATATTTGTTCTTATGTTCTTTGGTTCCATCTGCCTCTAAAATCTTACGTTTTAAATTGTTACGTTGTGTTCACTAAAAAATCTTCAATCTGGGTCCGACTTGCTTCAGTTTGTAATTCCTGATATTTGTGTTGCCATATTTATTAGAAATTTATCAATCTTGTTTTATTTATGGTTTATTTTCTTTCGCATCTCTTCTTGTTTAACTTATCTTTGAGCACTTTTGCTTTTTTCATTGTGTTCTAGTTTGAGTTTCGTCTTAATTCATGGCTTTTCCTATCTTTTAGGGATAAGTTCTTTAAGTTTTATGCAATTTGGCGATATGTATGTACATGTTAAATACAAATCAAAATGGGGATAAGAAATCATATAACTGAAATAAATAATAAGAATCTTTTGCTCGAATGTCTTTCAAAAAATTGTAATTTATTTTTAGGTTTGTTTTTGTTTTCGTTTTTTTTTTTCTTTTAGCTCTATTATTTTTAATGTGTTTAAGCTTTTTACAATAATAATAAATTTAAAAATATATCATATATGTATGCTTTAGAACTGTTCGCATTTTTTGTATAATTTATAATAATATTTGCGGTTTTTGTTTTTTGTTTTTTATTTGTAGTTGGGCTCTTAATTCGAAAATCTAAAAATTTATGGAAATCAGCAGTAAAAGTAAATTTATGCTTAAAATTTATGAATTTCTTTCTCTCTCTTTGCTGTTGTTATTTTGCTTGACTCGTTTGTTGTTGTTGTTGTGGGTTAATTAATTGCAAATGTAATTTAATTCAAACATTTATCAAATGTGTTTTAATTTAGTTAAACTTTTCATTGTTATATAATATAATACATAATTGCCTTGACATCTACACAAAAGACGAATTGATATTTGCATTTTGCACAAATCTAGGGGAGAGGGAGGCGTATCGAAACAAACTTATTTACACACAATCAACAAAAAAGAATAATCGAAGAAATAAACACACGAAATACTACGTACAGAATAGAACTTAAAATTAGAAAACCAAAGCGGAATTCGCAATTAACAGAAGATCCTAAGAATTAAAACTTTTCAATTTGATTTGCATCTTCGTTTTCCTTTTTAACTATTTCTTGCCATTTGAAAATTGTTTTCGTTTTCTTTTTTTTTTTTTGCATTTCTTGTTTTCTGCTTATTGTGTTTCAACGCTTTTTATTTTTTATTTTCTCTTTTTTTTTGTGTTTTTTTTGTGATTTTTTTTTGTTGGTTTTTTTTAATGTTTTGCTTTTAAATATTTGTTGACAATTGGTTGCTGCACAAAATACAATTGTTTGGGTTGTTGTTGTAATTTGTTGGAAAGTTGCTGCCATTGCAATCGTCATGGCCTATGGAATCTGTAAAGGCACAAAATAGCAAAAGTTGAGATTAGTTTCAGTTTCTGCACAAACTTTAATCAACAATAATTCAGCACTGCGAAGAAGTCTCCATGTGTGTATGTGTGTGTTTGTGTGTATGCGTGTGGGTGGAATATGATTAACTGTGGGGCAGCTATAGATTTCATGTTCTCATGACGCAAGAGACAGCTGAAAGTTAGTTTTAAGGTTATGACTTGCATTTTAACAATATGGCAACGCTCTGGCATGAATTGTCTACATAGAGTTCGTTTAAAGTCAAATAAAGTAAGCTTTATTTAGTGCTTGGGTTAGCTTAAGTATAATATTTTAGTATTTCAACATTATGCTTGAACTACAGTTTTGACTATCTGGCAACTCTTGGTTTTTTAGCTGGATTTTAGTATTGAAAGTTATGTAAATAACTTAGAAATACTTAAAAATAGTTTTAAAATCCAAGAAACCCTAACTGTGACTGACAATTTGACTATCTGGCAACGCCTTTTTAATTTTATTGCATTTTGAGCCTGTATGAAGCAGCTCAGAAATCTATTAAAATAGTATTTAAATAAAAACAGTTAACTCTGGCTGACAATTTGACTATCTGGCAACGCCTTTAGAATTTTAATAAATTTTGCATATTATTATAGTACTTCAAGCTTATTTGAAGTAACTAAGAAATCTATCAAAATAATTTTTAACTGTCTGGCAAGGTTTTAGGACTTACGATTGTCTAACGATTCTGAATAGATTTGAATATGTGAACTTTTATTTAAACATTCCTAAAAGGCAACTGACCAGACTTCAGTTTTCCTTAGCTGGCAGCACTTTTTTTAATTTTAAGCTTTAGTTATAAATATTATATAAAAAATTGCATTGAAAGTCCTTCCCCAGACTAAAATTCAATATTCAAACAATCTGGCAACGCTTTAATTAAACTTTGAATCTATAATTTCATGTTTTGCCTCACCACTTTAATGTTTAAAGTTGGCCGTAACTTTTTTTTGGCCTTACGACTTGTTTTCAAACTGTCTGGCAACGCTTTTATTGCATGCTGGAACTCTGCCAGCTTAATTTGTGACCAGACCAGCATTTGCCTTGTCTAATTTGTTGCACCCCAAAGTCCGAAATAAGTGGTAAGCGTTTGCTTTGTTAGTTAAATCACAGCTTTGGGCCACATGTCGCATGGGGCTTTAAGCAGGACTTGAAAATGCTGCCACAAAATCCAAAAGCCATTATAAAAGTTGAACGCCACAAAAAAAAAAAACTAGAAGCAACTGCAGCTGCAAATGGAAATAGAAATGTGGCACAAAAAAAAAGAGGAAAGCGACCACGACAAAATGCAGTTACCAAACGCAAAAGTCCTTTGTGGCAACAACACGAACAATGTGGGCGGGGAGTGGGGCATGGGGCACACATGGAGCTGCTCAAAATGGGATTGGTCAGTGCACGTGACACTTCATTGGGCATTTGGCAATTTGGTGCGCTTGGCTCAATTGTTGAATTTGCTTTTGGGCTGTGGCCAAGGCCAGGAATGAATTGTGGTTGGCGGTGGTGCAGTTGGTGGTTGGGGTTTAATTACCTCGTCAGATGGCGACTGCCCTCGTGGACTGCCATTTCGGAGGACTTGAACTCATTCAGCTCCTTGCGTATGGCAGCCTTGTCCTTTGGCGTCAGTCTTGTCCATGGCTTGTCCGCCCGTCGATCGTAGTCGTGGGCCTGCGTCACCTCAATGTAATCGTTGAAGCGTATGATCTTCTTCTCCTTGAGCTCCTCGACGGTGGGCCGAAAGCTGAGTTTTCGCAGCAAATACGATTTCTTCTCCTCCTTCGACTTCTTCTCCTCGGCGGGTGATTGAGCTAGATATAAAACATAAATAATATATATTTTCAAACAAATTTCGATTTAGCTGAACTCACTTTTTAGAATGTTGCGCTCGACCAGCTCCTCGGCGGTGGGTCGCATCGACAGCCGTCTGATGAGGCGCGCTCCAATCGCCTCCTTGGACTCCTTGATCTCATTGTCGTTGACCTGATGCAATATATTGCGATTGATCAGATCCTGTTTGTCTGGTCGCAGCTGCAGCTTCAAAGACAGCGACTCCTTGCGCGCCAGCTTGGCCAGCCGTGTGTTATCATTGTCATCGTCCCGATAGACAATCTGACCGTCGCTCTCATCGCTATCGCTGCTGCTCTCCCTTATCACAAACGGTCGAGTGTTCTCCTTGTTCTCCACAGTGCAGGGCAGTTGGATATTGAACATTTGCTGCCTGCTGTTGGGAATTCAGTTTCAACATTAGCCAACGCCATTACATAATTATCATATATATAGTATATGCCTATATTTAATTGCTATAATCATTAGCCTCGTCACACACACACACACACACACACAGTCGTGCAACAAAAAGGATATGCATGCAGCCAACATCTAAGATATATTTATAAAAATACGCACTTTCATCTCTGCAATCTCGCAAGAGCAATCTGACAGATTTATAAACACACACACACACACGCACGCACACTCGCACACACACTTAATTTATTCATCTTCCTGCATAACTCTCAGGCACATGTCCTTAAAGTTTTTGCTGCTATCAAAACGCTTTTGCCTGCTCTCGGCGGCAATTTGTTGTTGCTGTTGCTTTTGTTTTTTGTGCTTTTCTTTTTAACGACACGTGTGCGCACATCTGGCAACTCATTCGCATACATTTACCACAGTCATGCATGTGTGTGTGTGTGTGTGTACGTGTGTGTGTGCTTGGCTTTGTACTTAAAGCTGTCGCACGGCCGAAAAGCCCGCCCAGAATGCTATATCCTGTCAGGCGCATCCGCAACACTTTCGCAATATATTGTATATGTATATGTATGTGTGTGTGTGTGTGTGTGTGTGTGTGTGTGTTGTATCTATGCCAGCCGCATTACCATGCAAAACGAGTTGAAGCGAATTATGCAACGCAAATGCTACTTTTTTCAATACCCTTTAGCAAGTCATCTTCAATCTGAAGTGCTTGCAGCAAAAGGGCAAAACTTTAAGTAGCTTTTAGCTAGTCTTTTGTGGGAGTACAGAGAGAAGCTTTGTGAGAAGTGAGAAGTACTTTTTCCAACATTCTTTTATCACATCTTTAGGCAGGTGCTAAGAGAGCAGTGAAAGTCTTAAGAAATCTTTAAGATTGGCTTTTAAGTCGAGAAAGTTAAAGGTAATCAACTAACTAGATAAGTTTTACTACAAGTTACTTATATAGCTCTTCAAGTTTCTCGCTTCTGAATAGGTTAGGTAATTGCAAGCAATTGCTTGCCCTTTATTTTTGACAAACATGATATTTCTTAGCTTAGAACACATTTTGAGGCTATCCCTTTGTGAGAGTATAGAGAGAAGCTTTGTAAGAAGTGAGAAGCGTTTTTTTCAGCATTTCTCTTATCACATCTTTAGGCAGGTGCTAAGAGAGCAGTTAGTCTTAAGAAATCTTTAAGATTGGCTTTTGAGCCGAGAAAGCCTATCAACTAATTAGATAAGTAATCAACTAATTATATAAGTTTTATAACAAGTTACTTCTATCATTCTTCAAGTTTCTCGCTTCTGAATGGGTTAGTTAATTGCAAGCAGTTTGCTTGCCCTTTATGCTTGACAAACCTGATATTTCTTAGCTTTGAACACATTTTGAGGCAATATTTATACATCAAGTTTCTTTCATCATAATATGATAAGGATAAGTTCAGATAGTATGCATAAGATATTGACCTTAGTAATTGAAATATATCATACGACAAACTTTGATTCATTTTTCTTCAATTACTACTAACAGACTGCTTTAAACTTCTTACTGCGCTTCTCGCTACTTTCTTCAAAAGGTACATTCCTCAACTGCGCTTCTCTCTTGCAAAGCTTTTGAATATACGAAGTTCTCTGGGGTAAACTTGTTACAGAACTTATTGTATCTTAGCTAGAGACTTGTATATTTCACATATATCAAACAGTCTTCATTTTAAAGACTTCACATCCCCAGTCTATTTCTAAA
This sequence comes from Drosophila gaucha, assembly GCA_035045545.1. Classification (NCBI taxonomy): domain Eukaryota; kingdom Metazoa; phylum Arthropoda; class Insecta; order Diptera; family Drosophilidae; genus Drosophila; species Drosophila gaucha. Next base: position 183,526 of record JAWNOY010000222.1, read on the forward strand.
GTATATCTACACTAACTGCTTGGCTCTTGGCTATGAAGATACGCATCTTGTTCTTGTTTATTGCAGTGGTAAACGAATGTCCGTCGCTCGGTCTCTTGCACAATTTATGATAAATATGTTAAAAATGTGTTGCATTTAGGTTCAGTTGCTACGCTTTCACGCTTTGTTGCAACTGCTTTGCATATTCCATATCCTTTTGCTCACTCTCGGAAGCAGTCGGGCATGGTAAAAGGACTCGCATGTGCGGCTGCTACCAATCGAGTTTCGATTATGCCGCTTCGTTGGCCACAGCATTCAACTCGTAGCACTTGTCATCTGTCAAGATTTTTTTTTTGTATTCTATTTGTATATCTCAATGATTTCTCAAAAATATATCCCAATTTATTTCTATTCTTTATTTGGCATCTTCTCTTTATAGACGTTTTTTATTTAATTTGACATGCGACAAAGAAATGAAATTAAGACATGCTTTGTAATATCATGTGCTTCATAAGGAAGTTCGTGAAAGCTCGTGTTGTACGAAATGAAAACTTGTTTTCCAATCGTAACATGCAACGGCATTAAAACAAAAGAAAACTTTTATCATAAAAAAATAAAATACACACACACACATACACGCGGAAATATATATATATATGTACGACATTGAGGGCGGAAAGGAAGCACATGAGAAAATTAAACTTAATGTCAAACAACCGAAAGTTCGTAATTTAATACTGAAGAAACAAGGAAAAAACAAAAAGAAAACTAAGTAGGAATGTTGCAGTCGAGCGCAACCGACTGCATAATACTCGTTCATGTTTGTACAACTAGCTAAATTTAATCAAATATTGTTATTCTCGGATTGGTCTTATAGTACATACATCTCTGTTAGCATCTACAGCACTGCTATTTTTGTGAACACAGCTGTGTGTCTATCTTTATAGACAGACCAACATATATATGTATCTAAGTAAATTTGTTGACCTCCTCTACTTCAATCCACTTTTGGAAACTACAAAAAATATATTTATCCAGATTTTCGAAAACCTCAATAATTCATAAAAAATGCTTTCCCTTGAAAAATACATTCAAATTCCAGTTCGATAAATTGATTTCCTGTATAATTCGTAAAAAATGTGATACCCTTGACATTTCGAATTATCGGGATTCGAATGTATATATTTGTTGACGAGGTCAAACGTAACCCACTTTTGCTGTATTTTCCTTGAAAAATGTAAAAGATAAAGTTCTTCCCGATTTTCCTTGCGCTTATCTTAACACTCTATCATAAGAGGATCTGTATTATTATATATATATATTCCAACTTTCTAGTCTGTTGCCTCAAAGGCATCATCATTCATAAAGACAAACGAACAAACGGAGGAATATTACATCTAACAAATAGACTCTTTTCATGTCCTGAACGAGTATTAAAACAGTGTGCCCAAGTTTGCTGTTGAGTGTCGAGTGAGAGGTGCTTCTGCTTCTTCTTCTCATGTAAGTGTTGCTCAGTTTCGATTTTGTTTGTTTTCCTTTTTCGACTGGGCAGTGTTTAAAATTTAATCAAAACACATAACCGAAATATGATTGTTAAGGTGCATGGGGAACGAAATAGAGGTAGAGGACTTAAGCACTTCAAGGACTATGCAGGACAAATACAATTTCCGTTTCAAATTACTTGTGGAAGCAAGTAGAAGTAAAGGAAAGCATAAAAGTTTGTTCCTTTCCTGTCTTGCATTAAACTTGAAGTTGAAATTTTTTTGGTTTGGAGCAAATAAAAAAGCTAGGCACAACAGAGAAAAGAGAGCGAGTGAGTGAGACAGATAGATATGTAGTCTAAAAGCGATTTGGCATACGGTACACATAACAAATAAATTAGCTAAAAAAATGTTTACCATATTCTAATCCGTGGTCGTAGTATAGGCCTGATTTCGTTTCGGGTTGTATTTGTTTATATTTTGTTGGTTGATTGTATTTATATAGATATATTGTAGAGATTGTATATAGTAGAGATTGAGAGAGGTAATGTAAGTTGTAGTTGGAGTAGGAGCAGAAGAACGTGTTTGACCACGCACACACAAAACGCAAAAGAAATTCAAATGAGAACAAAAGAAATTGCAGAACAATCAATTTGTTATGTAATATTATTAATAAAGATTATATTGGGGGCGGGGTTTTTGTTAATTTTATTGCGGCAGCAGAACGAAACAAGTGGGGAGAACACCGCGCATGATGAATTTATATATATATATATATTTAAGATAGAGAGGAGGAGAAGAGAGAGAGAGAGAAGAGGCATAAGTAAAACAAATTCAAACTACAAACAAAATAGAAACGCAAGAACTATAAAAACTAGAGAAAGTCTATATAAATCAGATATATTACTTACTTGAGCGAATAGTTGTTGCCCGCCGCATCCTGGCGAACGACCAAAGGACGCTGGCTAGCCGATTGCTGGGCCGCGGCAGCAGCTGCTGCCGCCATGGAGCCAATGCCGCCGTTGCTATTGGATATGGCTGCGGCTGTGGCAGCGCTGTGATGCTCCTGTGTGGGCGTGGCTGGCGTGGAGGCGGAATTGGCATTGTTGCCGCAGATGCCGACCTTCTTCTTCAGCGCCGACTTGAGAGGAACTGCATTTGGTTTTGGCTCTTTGGCTGGAATTTCCTCGACACGCTGCGTATCCATGACTCGAACATGATTGCCCGAGATGCCGCCATATGGCGCATACTCATCATCCGAGTCGAGCTCATCCTGGTCGGGATCGTGATCTGTGAAGGCAAAGACACAAGCAACAAAACACATTTAGCATCATTGATTTATCAGATCCTATTGAACTATATTTCTTAGGAGCAGGGCATAGGGCACTAGCATAGTTATGAAGTGCGCTTTGTTAATGAGCTGAAAGCTAGAGCTGGTGTTTATCGTTGATCGTTTATCGATTATCTTTACCATCATAGTCGTAGTCCTGATGCTGGTAGTCCTGATCGTTCATGGCGCCTGGCCCGTGCGGTCGTCCAGCGATGAGCGTCGGGCTCGGCGTGGAGAACATCGGCGGCGGTGGGATGGGTCCAATTTCCGATACGGGTATCGGCGGCTCGGGCAGCTCGCTGAGCATCACGCCCGGCGGCAGCTTACCGCTACCATACGGCGGCGGTGTGCTACCTGGCGGTCCACCCACCATTTTGCCATCGTCTCCGCCATCTACGAAAACGATTACAATCAAGAATCGGGGCCAAATAGGAGCAACACAAACAAAGAGAGAGAAAGAGAGAGAGAGAGGCGACACGTAAGAGAGAGTGAGTGAGTGTGAATTGTCTTTCTTCTAGCCAATGAACTTAAATGTGTGCGTGTGTGTGTATGTGGTGTGTGTGAGCTGTTGTTGTGGTGTGTGTTTGTGAGAGAAGTGTGGGAACACCAGTTGCTGGAAAATTGCATAGCCAAATGATAATCAATGGAAGTACTGGCAAATGTTAAATTATCGATAACAATTTATCGATAGCTATCACTTAAATAAGGATCATTTATTTAAAAAAATCTTTTAAGTAATGTCCTACATTGTGTATTATTGATAACAATATATCGATTAGCTTAGCATAAGCCAAAATAGGCAAACGATAAATTATTGATAACAATTTATCGATAGCAATCGTTTTAAGAAGGTCTATTTATTTAATAAAAACTTTTGAGTAACGTGAGTAATATTGAGTATGATCGATAACAATATATCGATTAGCTTAGCACAAGCCAAAATAATAGTTATGCATATCGATTATCGATAAGTTATTTTTTAAAAAGCAAATAGTTATGCTATAATGTTTTGAAATCCTTTTTAAAGTTATTCAAATAATATTTATATATTATATACTATCGATAGTTAATCGATTAACAGCAAAAGCTAGTTTTAAAGTTGCTATTAAAGCTATTGGGCTAATATTTGTTTTTATCGATACTTTTATTGTTATATGAATTGTATTTCAGCTCTTTTCTATATGAAACCTTGATTAATACCAGCTGCTTTTAGTTGTAAAAACTTTTCTTTATATCAAATTCGGATGATTTAGATGATAACATTTCTAGAATCAAAAAAAAACTTTAGATAAAAAAACTCTTAAATCATAAATCGATTATCATCTGATTTGTCATTTTTTATGCAATTTTCCATCATTGGTCTTAGATCTATTGATACTCTAGCATTAAAGTTTGTTTTATAGAAGCAGATTCAGTTTCGATTCGTTTCACTTACAGTGCTCGTTGTGGTAGCATATGTTGACTCCTCGCCGCGACAGCTTGTTGCTGCCACCCAGAGTATTGGGTCGCTCCACTTTGTTATTGGAATCGCCCTGTTGGTTATATTGCTGCTGGTGCATGCCACCGCCGCCGCCGCCACCACCACCACCAGGTGGCGGCAGCATGGAGCCCTGGCATGTTGGCTGCTCAATATTCGGTGTTGATAATGTGCCATTGCCACCGTGTTGTGCATCAGTCTTGTCTTTTCTTGGTTCTGCAAATAGAGACAGAGAGAGAGAGTGAGAAAAAGAAGAGAAATGTTGAGTTGAGTATATAGTAGTAAAAGCTTGTAACAAGTGCAGCCAACTAATTTACAAACATGTGCCAAACTAGCCAGACACTGACAGAGGGAAGTAAGAGGAGATGGAGCAGTGAACGGGGCCTACAACATGTGGGGCCTCGTGCAAACACTTGATGGGCTTTTACATTAATTGTCATGCTGGCTGGCTGGCTGGCTGGTGGCTGAGCTCGGTTTGCTCGGTTTTCTCGGTTTCCCTTGACCACACCAGCAGCAGCAGGAGCTGCTGTAAATTGCCTGCCAGGGCAGCCACTTGAGTGGCCACAAAGTACACACATACATATATAGAGAGACATTTACTCAAATACACTCACACAGCTGCTCGTCTTTTGTTGTCTTTTTTTAACTACAGCCCTCTGCGACCTGCCCTTGTTGGTCAAGTGTAATATTTTTAATTGTTGTTAAAGGGTTAAGCGTGCGGGTCTCTCCACACATTTGGACAGTCCGAACGAGACTTGCTTAAAAACTAAAGACCAGTCGGACAGCTGAGTGCTTGTTAAATGTGAGCCTGTGTGTGTGTGTGTGTGTGGGATGCCCTCATTAATAATGAGAAATGGCAAACAATTATGCCCCCGTTAAGTTGAGAATGAGAAGAACAACAGCATTCATTTTATTTGTAGAGCAGCAAATGCTTATCGCTATTTGTGCAGCATTTTAAGTGAGCAAATGTAATTAGAGTCAAAGCAAAATCTGTTTAATTAGGATGGGAAGCGAAGAAGAAGACTAAAAGGTAGCCCATAAAATAGACTTGCAGATATTTTTGGTAATTGGATATTTATATGCTTGGCTTAGATTTTGAGATAGAGTTGATATTCATAAAGAATAAACAAACTGATGAAAAACTGTTTATGAACTAAGCTCTTTACTCCTATTAAGAATATATATATTTAGTCTATGCTGTGGCTGAAGTTTTCCTGAAGTAATCTTTAGGTATTCAATATATAAAATAACAGATGAAAATTCAAATAGAAATAGAAATGGAAAATAAAATACTGATTATGAATACAACTCTTTACTATATTCAAGAATATAAATGTATACATATGTAAATAGTAAGCAGTAGCAAAAATCTTCGTAAAATCATCTTCAAGCTTTTCAACTAGATGACAAACTGATTATGAACTCAGCTCTTTACTCTAATCAAGTATATATGTATATGTAAGCTTTACTTATGCTCTCGAGTTTCTCTGCACTGAGTACTCATATAACAGCATATACAAAAGTCCCCTTCAGGCTTTCAGCTCGCATAAAAATAAATCTATAAATCAATCAATCCCATACACAGCTCAAACCGGAAACAGCTTGATAACCTACTTTATTAATTGCTTATCCAAAAAAAAAGAAATGAAAAAAATTAATAGAAAATTCATAGACTCTCGAGCTTCAAAAAGAACGCCATGGTAAAATAAAAAAGGAAAGCCGTCACGATATCATTTACCAAACGCCGAAAAAGCAATTAGTAGAAAATTCCTAACAAGTGCTTAAATACTTCAGTCAGTCATTAAAATGAATTCAACAATTGACAGGCAGCTGAACCGAGAAATCTGCGCACTTGCTCAGCACACAATATTTATGGTCTAAACAGATGAAAATATCTTTCAGCAAATGAAAAGAATTCCCAAACTCACTCAATGCCAATTAATTGCCAACCTAAATTATGTAGTAGCAAAAAATGCGGAATAAGACATTAGAGAAAACACAGAAATCAGATCTAGAAAATGCAGCCAATGCACGTTGAGAAAAACCTTTAACCAATTGTTGCTAATCACATGTAAATAAATATCGTACAGATTAGAGAGGGCGAGGGGAGGGGCGTGGCAGGAGGGAACAGCAAACTATTTGAAACAGATACAAATTCCGTTGGCCGCGAGCCAACGAAAAAAGGCTGGTGCGAAAAGAAGAGCCCAAATGACTAAATAAATGTGTAGAGGGCATACGTGCGGTTGGGCCGACGGCAGGGGGCAATGCCTTGACGTGTTTTGCGCAAAATATTTTCACGAAAATAATAAAAACATTAAAGAAGACAAGACAAGAATGCTGCCATATACATAGTATAGATAAACACTCTATGACAATGCGAGTGATGAAGTAATGAAATTATTTTGAAAGCCAAGAAAACATTTTCATGCATCAAGTTCATGATGTTGGCCAAAGGCTAGGCCAAAATCAAAAAGAGAGACACAGAGAGAAAGAGAGAGAGAAGCGCGCAAGTGCAGAGCATATTTTAATGAATTTATGTGGCTGTCAAATTATGGCGACAAATGTCTTTGTATTAACTGGCAAGCGTCCCTTTCTCTCCCTCTCTCTCTCTCTTTCTGTCTCTCCTGCAAATTTATGACCTGACAGCTTTGGCAACGTCACAGCAAAAACAAAAAAAAACCAGTCCAATAGCAACAGCGAAAACTAAGAAAAATTGCCTTGACTTTGAGTTGGGTCCAAGCATTTTACATATATAATCAAAATGAATACCCCTAATGCAGGCTTACATGAATGCCATGAAATATTTAATTGATTTACCACATAAATATTCAAAACATTGCGTCTTTTGGTTTATTCAATTAACGCAAAGCTCTTATCTTAGCTTGCGGCATAAATCTTTCTTCAGTTTGTTTCTCCCTGTTTATCTGCTTAAATATATATAGAATTTCTAGCTAAGCTTCTGCGGAATTTCATTTAGAAGTTTATTTCAATTAAGTTGAAGATACAAAGCTGGGATAACATTAGCATATTTCGCTATCAGGAAGAGCGAAGGAAAGGTCTGTGTTACTACTATCCATTATTTATAATCTATTATCTATTATCTATTATTTAATATATATTATAAATTATCTATTATCTATTATCTATATCTATTATCTATTATCTTTAAATATATATCTATCATCTATAATTTATCTATTATCTATTTATTAATATCTATTATCTAATATATATTATCTATTATCTATTATCTATTATCTATTATCTATTATCTATTATCTATTATCTATTATCTATTATCTATTATCTATTATCTATTATCTATTATCTATTATCTATTATCTATTATCTATTATCTATTATCTATTATCTATTATCTATTATCTATTATCTATTATCTATTATCTATTATCTATTATCTATTATCTATTATCTATTATTATCTATTATCTATTATCTATTATCTATTATTATCTATTATCTATTATCTATTATCTGTTATCTATTATCTATTATCTATTATCTATTATCTATTATCTATTATCTATTATCTATTATCTATTATCTATTATCTATTATCTATTATCTATTATCTATTATCTATTATCTATTATCTATTATCTATTATCTATTATCTATTATCTATTATCTACTATCTACTATCTACTATCTACTATCTACTATCTACTATCTACTGTCTTCTATCTACTATCTACTATCTACTATCTACTATCTACTATCTACTATCTACTATCTACTGTCTACTATCTAAAAAAATACTTTATAGTGCCATAAGTAAGTATATTCTTTCATCTTTTCTCCTCCCCCTCTTTCTTCTTTATAAACCTTATTTCAACACCTAAATATAGCTTCCAACAGCTTTGCCTTAAGCTAAACTAACAATATCTGCATACTTTGTGCAAGAAAACTATTCAAGCTAAATTCCATTGCTTTTATCTGCCATCTGCTTGCTGCTATCTCTCTCTCTCTCTGTCTTTCTTTCTCTCTCAGACTAATGACAAAATTAATTAACCAGAAAGTTTGGTGTCTAATTAGCTGGGCCAACATCTGGCTGAGCATAATGGGCCATCTACTTGGCCTTTAATCAATTATCTGCAGTCAAATCAAGGTAGAGAGGTTCAGGGTTCAGCTTCCATTACAGCTGACATGCCAATAAGTAGGCAATAATAAATGAATGTGCGTGCGTGTGCGTGTGTTTGTGACGTCATTGGGATCTGCAATTCCATGGAGTCAAATGCACAGATTTATTTATAATTCAAACAGAAAAATAACGAAAATAACACGCAACAGAATTTGGTAAGCAAGCCGCAAATTAATTGTGCGGTTGTGCTTGTTTGTCCAGCCCACACAAACACACACACACATACAGCATACATACAAACATGGCTAACAAGCAACTGGCATTTGGTTTCCCATGCCCTATCTCTCTCTCTCTCTCTCTCTGTAGTCAATTGAAAAGGCCTCATCAGCTCTGTGCAACATTTTGTTGCAAAACAATTGAAATCATTTGGGATAACATTTAATGTGTTGAGGTCCTTGGCAGATGAGCTGCCTAAGGGAGCAAATGAGGAAGAGCAGAATATATTGTTCAACTAAATTACAAGTTGAAAGCAGAAGCTGTTGCTATTTATAGGTTTTTGCATTTATGGAAAGCATATATGTGATATTTCTTGTATAATTCAATGCTTCAAATTCAGATCTGGGTAATTTAAAAATTTAATCGAACATGGTTTGAGTCTTTCATAAAGGCATTGGTATAACAGCCAAAATCACTCCTTCCAGTTCCATTTTTGTTTATCTTTAAAAAAACTGGGACAACTCTTCTTAACAACATTCATCTCTCTTTGAGCTTCAGTTCTCCTTTCAGCACTAATCTACATTTTCTTTAAGCTCAATCAATTCTTCAATCAAAATTTAATCAAAAATGGTTTGATTCTTTGATCAAGGTAACACTATATCAGCCTTTCCAGTTTCTTCCTTGTTTATTCTTTTAGAAATGGCCAACTCTTCTTAAAGAAACTCATCGTTTTTATGAGCTTCAGTTCTCTTTTCAGCACTTATCTACATTTTCTTTAAGCTCAATCAATTTTTCAATCAAAATGGTTTGAGTCTTTGCTAAAGGAAATACTATATTAGCCAATATCAGCAATTCCAGTTGATTTCTTGCTAATCCTTTAAAAAAAAACTTAGAGAACTCTTCTTAAAGAAACTCATCTCTCTTTAAGGCTTCGTTTTGCTTTCAGCTCTAATCTACATTTTCTTTAAGCTCAATCAATTCTTCAATTTAAATTTAATCAAAAATGGTAGTGGTAATAAACTAATATCACCCCTTCCAGTACCTTTTTTGTTTATTCACTGAAAGACTAGCACAACTCCGCTTTACAACATTGATCTCTCTTTAAGCTCTTCTTTCCTCTCAAATTTTCTTCAATCATTCGATTCCCCATTTTCATTACAGGGTATTCACATTGTCAGCATTCAATAGCTTCATTCTGCACACTTCATATATGCTTTTGTTTTCCTTTTACAGCACTTCCTCTTTCCCTCTCTCCCTTTCAGCTGGCAACCTCTGGATTTTTGGCTCTGACAGAGTGTGGATATTTGATAAATAAACAATGTGAGGCTGTGCATTTGAGGCATTTTGTACCAGGACGAACCGCAGCACAAATATGTTCACACACACACACACACACACAAGAGCATGTTTCATAGCCTAATTTTCGTTTGGCATGTGTGAAAAAGAGCAGCTCGGAACAAGAGTTTGCCGCATGCCACAAGGGAATACAACAGGCAAAGGCCAAATATGTTGCGGGTGCTCTGGACATTAACTGACAGCTGCTGACGTCACTCAACTCAAATGTGCCCAGGCAGGAGGCACACAGGAGCACAGCAGCATAGGAGCTGTCAAATGGGGCTGACATTTATTACGTTACGCATACGCCGTGTGGTACGCAACTATGTTTTGAGCTTGGGCTGCGCTTTAATAAATGCAACACGTGCATTGGAAATAGACGAAGATCTAGTGGCCCGACGTGCCAGCCAGTCGGCCAACATGTTGGCCTTAATTTGTAGCACAACACGTATACGCCGCGTTGCGCTTTGCACTTGTGCCAAAGTGTTTTTTCTTTGCTGCTTTCCGACAAATCAACGCGCCGACACAATTCATTAAATTTAATTAATGGCACACTGCCACGCCCACCTGCGACGAACATATTTTGTCGTCTGATTCATTTGCCTTGAATTTTCAACTTTTGCAACAGAAATATCTTTATATATTCAATAAATGCAATTGAATTTTGTTTGGGTTTCCCTTTCGCCTAGCCCCAACATATTTGCATATGTTATACAGTTTTGTTCATCTTCGATTCGCTTTGACTCAACGCTCGAGGCACATTTCAAATTTATGTTCGACTGCCGAAAGAGGACTACAAGTGTCTCTGTCATTTGCCCAAGTCCCAATTTATATTTTGAAGTGGGCTCCGCATCTGCTTCGCCGAAACGACTATGAAATGCTAGCAGGAATATAAATATTCTCTTCTTCTTGTTATTATACGCTGAACCCATTGAAAATGGGAAATCAGGGTATAATGGTTTTATGACAATGTATGTAACTGGCAGAAGGAGGCGTGGCAGAGCCCACAAAGTATATATATGCTTGATAAGGTAAATATATTATATATAAATATATAGGATCAGCTGAGTTGATTTAGCCCTGTCCCTGCCCCTATTAGTCTGTCCGTCCGCCTGTCCATCCGTCCGTCTGTCCGTATGTATGAACGAGTCGTTCTCAGAACCTATAAGAACTAGATACTTTAAATTTTGCGAGTACATTAAGATTGTTTCAGATTTCCGATAAGTTTTCCTGTTTTCATGAGATTCTATTTTTTGACCATATCTTTTACATCATTTTGTAGTTAGCTGTTTCAAAATAAATTACAATTTCTATTTTTTTTTTAAATTTTGGATACCGGCCCCACATTTTACAAAATCAATTTATTTAAAGTTAAATTGCAATTTTTTAAGTAAAACCGTATTTTTAATAAAATATAAGGATTCAATGCTGAAATTTTAATCAAAATCCGATTAGTACCATAGAAGTTATTAAAAAAACATTTTGTCAATTGGTAAAAGCAAGCGCCTTGCGCATGCCTTTTCTCTGTACGTGTGCACACATACATTGAAGTGTGTGCACTCTTTGCAATGAGAGTGAGTGAGTCGGAAGCAGTCGGACAACATTCTGTTGTATATACATATGTAAGATTGCAAACTCAAACAAAGGTTAAGGGGATCTCGTAGTCGGCTAGTTCCGACTAGAGCGTTCTTACTTGTTAGACTCTGTTCCCAAAGGGAAAAAGAGTCTATTGGATTTGTGCAATGTCCGTCTTGCTGTCTGTCCGTCTGTCCGTCTGTCCGTCTGTCTGTATGAACGCGCAGCATTTGGACACTATAGAAGCTAGAGACTTGTAATTTGGAATATATACTCGTGTGTATCCGCGTCAGATCAAGTTTGAGTATTTTTCCGATACGCCCACAGGGGGCGTGGCAAATCGGGAAATGCTATATCTATTAAGACTAAAACGCTGTTATTTTAGTCAATATTGCAGTCTAAGAAATGGGGTTTAGAATATATATTCGTGTACACCACGCGGACGTTTTAAGATATAGATTATATATCTACGCCCATTGTGGGCGTGGCAAATCGGATAAAACTATATCTTCTACAGTTTTGAAGCTAGAGCATCCAAATTTGGCATGTGGGTTACTGTTGACCTTCCCTTAAGTTAGATCAAAAAGTTATATACCCACGCCCCCTGGGGGCGTACCAAATCGGGAATATATATATAGCGATTTGTATAAATCTTATAATATTTTGAGCGTATTAAGAGCTAGAGACTTGAAATTTGGAATACATGTGCAAGTAGATCACTCGGAATCAAAAATATATATTATAGATATTTACGCCCATTAAGGGCGTGGCAAATCGGATAAAACTGTATCTCCTACAGTTTTGGAGCTAGAGCGTCCAAATTTTGCATGTGGGATACTGTTGACCTCCTCTTAAGATATGTCAAAAGTTATGTATCCACGTCTTCTGGGGGCGTGGCAAATCGGGAATTACTATATCTTTTACTAAAACCGTGATAATTTCGGCAATATTTCCGTCAAAGAGTTGGGACTTGGAATATATATACTAGTATCCTACCTCTACCCAAAAATATATGTTATATATAGCTACGCCCATTTGGGGCGTGGCAAATAGGGTAAAACTGTATCTCCTACAGTCTTAGACGTAGAGCATCCAAATTTGACATGTGGGTTACTGTTCATGAAATTAAAATTTACGAAAAAAAAAAAATAATAATAATCATAATGTAAGCCTCCGTAAAACAAATTCTAGTTGACCTAACTGGGGATTGAAGCAGGGTCTTCGCTACCACAACGCAAGTCTGTTTAACCAAATCAAAACACTTCCAAACTCAGTTTGGCACATAGCAACGCAAGAGACGCCGTGGTGTTGTGGGTAGAGTGGTGGCATGCGAAGCGCGTGACCTAGGTTCGATTCCCAGCGCTGACGCGTGATATTATCATTTAATAAAATTTTATTTTTTTTTTTTTTATAACTTCTATGTTATTTAATGGATTTGATAAAATTTTCAGCATAAATCCTTATATTTATTAAAACAAATTCTAGTTGACCTAACTGGGGCAAGTCTGTTTAACCAAATCAACACACCAAACTCAATTTGGCACAAGAGACGCCGTGGTGTAGTGGGTAGAGTCGGTGGCATGCGAAGCGCGTGACCCAGGTTCTATTCCCATCGCTGCCGCGTGATATTATCATTTATTAAAATGTTTTTTTTTTTATTATTATAACTTCTATGTTACTTAATGGATTTTGATAAAACTTTCTGCATAAATCCTTATATTTTATTAAAAATACGGTTTTACCTAAAAAATTAAAAAAAATGTAAATGTGGCTTTATTTGCAACTAAACTTTTATTAAATTGATTTTGTGAAATGTGGAGCCAGTATCCAAAATATATAATAAAAACCAAAATAGTATTTTATTTTTAAAAAGCTATATGTAAAATTGTATGACTGTAGCTAAATTGATGTAAAAGACATGCTCAAAAAAGGAATCTCAATAATCTCGCATTCAAACATACGGAAAGACGGACGGTCTACATATTTATTGAGCACACACCTTTAACAGGAACAGAGTCTGACGCAGTCGGTGGCGCCCGACTGCAACGTTCTTACTTGTTTTTTATTGATTTTTGGGAGTTTCGCAGCACAGCTGCTCAAATCATCATGTCATTTGCTTTTAAGCACAGTATGTGACATATTGTTTTACGCTGCGAGTTCTTTTCAATTGTTTGAGTCAAGTGGAGCTTAGAGTTGTGTAACAGCAGAAAAATACTTTTTATTTGTGTTTGTCTTTCACATTTACTTTAACAGCAAACTAGATCTGTTCTGTTATGCACATGATTTATTCACATATTCATATTTATATATGCCAAACAAGCTTTTAGTCTGGAAAGACAGGCCACAGCTAATTGACTGGCCCAAAAAAAAAACACAAAAACTAATCGTATTTACTGCAAAGGCAACAGAGAACGAGAGCGAGAGAGATAGCTAGCTGCCGCCCACGCTACACCTTTCGAGGCTGGCGCGGCGAGTGCTCAAAAATTAATTTAATTTCCATTTTTCATTTGATGCCAGCTCCTCCCGCCTCGGCCCACGCTGCGTCCACAAAATAGTATTCATGAGGATTTGTTTGCATTCGCATTCAGTTGCTAAGACGGCAACAAATCTTTGGCTAATCGCATCAAATATGCGGCAGTGCGAACGACAAAAAAAAAGAGATTGCTATTTATAGAGCAGCGTTGTCCCCAGTGTAGTCAAGTGAATGAGTGTGCGTGTGTGTGTGTGTGTGTGTGGTTTATATGGTTGACTAAGTTTTTGCTTTTGATGACTCTCTGGACCAGCGTCGACCTTCACCTTTATACACAATTTCATTTATGTGCTCTTGCTCCAGACGCTAAGCTTAAATTATATATTTATACGCTGAACATTACAATTGTTGTTGTTGTTGTTGTTGTTGTTGGTATACAACACAATTTGTACATAAAGTAAAGTTAATTTATTTTTAATCGCCATTTAATTGGCGGCCCGCTGTTTCCTTTCGCCTCGAAATTGCTGCATCGCGAAACTTTTAATTGCTGTTAAGATATTTCTCAGCCTCCTCCTATATATACCTATATATATATATCTACATTCCGTTTTGATCTCTGTGGTGTTTTGTTTATTTTGTACTCGCTTAAATGCCAAACGCATTTGCCCAGCAGTCAGCGAGTTTGTGGGCCAATATGTCCCCTGCTGCTGCGCCTACGCCAGAAATAAAAATACGTATACTTAATACAATATATATATATTGAAAGTAAACATTCAGCGAAAGGGCAAAGTTCAGTTAGAGGTAAAAAGCTGACAGCTTTGGGCGCACTTTGTATTGCAGCCAAAGTGCTCTGACAGCTGCCTACAGGAATGACAAACCGTAAAAAATAAACAAAAAAAGGAGAAGCAGAAGCTTCATGCGGGTCTCTTGAAACTGAAGACAACTCGAGTTACTTATGTGACAGGTGATTTAATTAAAAGCCCATGGCATAAATTCACTCACTGACAAATCACAAATGTACTTCGAAAGCAAAAGCAACATATATTGAAATGGGATTCAGTAATTGAGCTGAAATTTGTTTTCTCTCTGTCTCCCTCTCTCTGTCTCACTTTCTCTTTCAAGTATTTTATTAGGAAAATATTATGTTTCGCTAAATTCTTCTGCTCATTCCTTAAGCTGCTTCACATAAATTATTTAACAGCAAATGTTTTTTTTTTGTTTTATGTTTCATTAAACCTTCGTTGATTACTTTTTTACGAGCATAATGTCAACTCAGAACTGATTATTATTCATAACGATTTGGGGCAAAGCTAAGGGACTTTAATTGAAAAAAAAAGCTAATGCAATTGAAGACAGCTTCTGGTAATATTCAGCTTAACTACTTTCTTTCAAGTTCAACGAATTGTCTAGCATTTCTCTAGCCCCCTGTCAAAATTAAAACTGCCTGTCAAGTTTACGTAGCAACTATTTTCCTCATCCCAGCTAAAATTTGATCAAGCTAAGTCTTATCGTCTTGACTTCTTTACATTACCCTTTATATGTTGTCTACAAGTATTCTTCCCTCTGCTTGCTTATTCAACTGTTAAGTTCTTAAGTCCTAGTCAAATTTACGTAGATTCATCTTACATTATCTCTCTTTAATTTCTTTATTCGACATTGTCTCGCATGCTTCATCCATAGCTTCCTCCTGTCAAAAATTCGAACTCCCAGTTACCTTTCCATATTATGAACTTTCTATAACACTCATACGCTTTATAAGGCAGCACAATCATTGTCTTGTCTACGTCTTCCCTTAATATATTAAACCATTGTCTCACATTCCCATTTTCCCTCTGCCCGCTGTCAAATTCCAAACTCCAAGTCAAATTTACGTAGCATCATCTTTCATCCAGTTCAGTCATAAAAGAAAGCTGCTTAAATTTGCAAATTGCTCAATTGTTAACGCTAATTAACAAATTCAACAAGCGCGAAAAGAACCCTTTCTCGTAAACCTTTTTGGACGGCAACGAGTCGCGCTCAATTAGATGCGTTTAAGAAAACCTGTCGAAAGACCAAAAATTGAAGCAATTTTCAAATGACTTAATTGAGTTGGTTTGACAACAAAGCGTCAAATTTGTGTGGACGCTCGTTGAAATTAAATTTTAATGGCAGTTGACACTTTTGACGACCCGCCCCTTCCCATCCACCAAAAATATATATTCGTAGCCCATCTTATGCCAAATTCTTAGCCGCAACCACTTGGCATAATAAAGGCGCAAATGTTTGCTGAAATACATTATCATATACTATATATATATATACATATTTTTTTTGTTTTTCGCGACGCCACAAATTTACGAGTAAACAATTTTTAGCTTTTACTTTCTTAATTTGATAGATGAAATCAGCGCCGAAATATGCACAGCGAACCCAAAAATGAAAAGCAAACTAAATATGTAAGAGCAGAAAATGTCGAAATATATATAAGCGAAAAAGTTGAAGAAATTTGTGGTTTTGGGTTTTGGTAAAAGGTCTGCTGAAAGGTGCGTATATCTTTCTAAGCAACTGATTTATGGGCATTAAAATTTGGGCATTTCGTAAAGTAATGTAGCCAAAGCCAATAACATTTAATTTTGGTCCAGACAAGCCCCTAACAAATAAGACGAAAATAAAACTTGATGGAAAACTGTTTGAACGCATAAAAACAAAAAAAGTACAAACGAAATGGCGGGAGGGGAGATAAAAGAGAGAGGGCGTGTGAAATGGAGAGGACAGGCAGAAAAAAAAGAAAAAGTTTTTGCGAAAGTTGTGCCAAAGTTCGTGGCTCGGAATTTGAGTTGTGGTTGCCAACATAATCAAAGGCTACGAATACCAACAACAAAAACTTTACGAGCAGCACACTCAACACACACAGGCACACACACATACACACACACATGCTGCCGTCGACACGTGCGCCATTGAAGGTGTCAAATTTATAGACGCTGAAAAGTAGGCAACAAAAAATAGCAGCAAAATAATGCAAGTTATAAAATTAAACGCAAGACGCGACTTGTTTTACAAAATTTATGTCTATATATAAAACAGAATATTGTTAACAAATTTTAACGAAAATAGCATATATTTTAAGAAGAAAAGTTTAACTGAAAAGTCATTGACATTACTAGAAAAAAAAGAATAACAAAAAAATTACAGAAAATCAAATTTGTTTTTAAATGGAATTTTTATGTAAGACAAGTAGAGATGTTAAAAATATTTATAATAAAGCATAGTTACTTCCCGTTTTCCTTTCATCTGCTGGACAGACAATTACACAAGCTAGAAACCGACTAAAGCCAGAAAGATTCTCGAAGCTTCTATTTTTGGGAAGTTTGGAAAGTGAAGAAAGGTAGCTATAAATACACGGTAAAAATTTCACAACTACTTTTTTCCTTTTAGATATTTCTATAATTTGGTTAGATCTCTCAGTGAACAATCTTGTATTAGTTTTAAAATTTAAACTATATTTTGTAATGTTTGAACATAAAGTTAGATATGATATTGCCGATATGATATTAAATTTGATATTTTTATTGATATCGATATCGATATTTTCTCGACGATATACATCCCTAAAGACAAGTATTATATATATATTATTTTAACAATAAGAGTTAAAGAAAAGTTCTTGCCAGAAAATTTCACTCAAACAATAAAAGAATTTTACTGCAAAAAAGTTCCTGTTGAAAAAATATGTAAGAATTGGTACTAGGAATTCGAGTTAAATGCAATTCATTTGCCAACCGCAAATAACTTAAATAGCTTTGCAGCAGCATACACACACAGATACACATGAACATATATGTATGTATATATGTAAAAGAAATCACAGTCTGGGCATCTACTTACATCTAAAACATGGCGTTGGCATTAAAGGTAAAAGCCCATCAAAGCGGATTTGTTGCCACCGACAACGTGTAACCAGGTAAAAAGCTGACATATACAATCCACTGGCTCCGCCTTGTTTTTAGTAGCTGCTTGTGGGGTTTCTCTGGCTCACATTTAAGGTTTAAAATTTAATAAAAAGAAAGCCTTTAATGTGCCTAGGTATGAGCAGGGCTACAAAACAGCCTAAAGGCTTAAATGTCTCAGCGTTTCTCTTGTTTAGGTGGCTCCATTAGAGTGGGTGGAAGGAGAGGGAGGAGGCTGGAGGCACGTGTGGAGTACTCGAATAACAGTAAACGTCACTTTAACGCTGCCAGCTCTTGAGGCGAAATGGCCAAAGTGCTTTTCACACCCAATTTTTCGCACGCATGTTACAAAAACAAACGCCAACAATAACAACAACAACAACAACAGAAAGTAGACGAGCTCCGCGAGTTAAATGCTTTTCAGGCATAAAACTTTGACAGCAGCCAGGCAGCCCGAAAAAACAACAATGGCACTCCACAGCACACACACACACAGATAAACACTCGCACACACTCGCACACCTCCTACTCATGTCTCTTAGCTGTGTTTGGCTACGTGCTCAAAGCTATTTTTTGTTATATTTAACGCGTCGCTCGAGTTATGATTACAATTTTGGCCCAGAGACCAGAGCCGCACACACACACAACACACACACGCACACATACATAAGCTTGCCAGCTCATATATTGTATGTTGAACACCAGTTTTGGGCATAAACTTGCCAGCCAACTGCTGCCTTTTGCCATTGTATATGGGTATATTTGATATATGAGCTCGGTTGGCATGTGCATGTGTGTGTGTATGTGTAGACTATTGAAGAACAAAATTTGTATTCGATACGCGAATATTTCAATTTAGTAATGTCCTTTAGGCAACCTATAACAAATCAAAATAACTGCGAAATTACGACAACAAAAAGGATCGATTGAGTTTTGATATAGTAAACAGAGTTTTTTCAGTATAAGAAATGTTTTTAATTTGGATTTCAAGGACTTATAAGTTAAATATGGATATAATATAAAATATTCTGCACAGAATTCAACTTGAAAATTGTTGCAGTTTAAAGAAAGTTAAGGCAGCTGAGTCTCTGCTTCTGGATTCCTTTCTTTCAATATATTGCAGAGTATCTCCAGTGCGTATACTGCTCTCAGCACAGCTCTCCTCAATTATGTGTATACCTATAGCTATGCATAGCTGGGGCGTTGCCCAAAACAGAGCCTGAGACTTCAATCAATAGCTGAAGGTCGCAGGCTTCAACAACAGAAGCGGAAAAATGATAAAAGCTGATGCGTATTAATCATACGCCATGTGCATGCCACACACACACACACACATACACACAAGAGCGAGCAATTAGTTTTACCTTTGAATTATGTAGCATTTGGACAGATACTCACTCTCTCTATCAGCAACAGGACAGCAGCAGGCTAGAGCCTAGGCTAAGCCGTAAATTGCTGCCAATTGGCAGCGGAAGTGGACAGAGAGAAATGTTCCCAGCTGGGGCCCACGAAAATGTTGCTTAAAGATGTGATAAATTGGCAATAATATTTGGCAACAGCGGAAGTCGACAAGGTCAGCAGCAGCAGCAGCAGCAGCACCAGATGATGATGATGATGACGATGATTGTTTATTTGTGGTCTTGGACTCGAGAGTAAATAGATGAAGCCAATTTGATGACAAGCGACCAGAAATTGGCATAATTAAAAAGAAATTATTTATGACAATATTTTCATCAAAATGTTTTTCTTATAGTTGTTCATAATCATAAATTAAAGCAAAGTCTGAAGAATTCTTTTTCGTTCTTTATCGCTGCCACAGCAAGCTGGCTGCTATGATTGATGATGATGGCGCTGAACAAAAGCTGCCTGCTGCATTACTCAAGATACTCCATTTGGAGACTAAATGTCATCAGTCCGATCAGACGCTTGATTAATGATGCACTCGCCAACTGATTAATCACGGCCAAAATATATAGCAATTCAAGATTAAAGAGCGAAACTCATAAATAATTAATTCTCTGCCAAAATCCGACAAAAAAAGGATTAATACGCCCACCTTTCTGCTCATTTTGTTCATCAAATCAATGTTGGCAAATTCGCAGATTTCAACACTACAACAACTGCTTTGATTTATATTTATTTATTTTCTTTCTCTTTTTTTTATTACTTTCATAAACCTATTTGTGCAGAGTCGTTAAAAGACACAGAGCATAGCAAAATGCCTATTTATTTGCTTGACTTTGTGGCATTTTGTTGTTTATGCGAAAAATATTTGTACAAGTTTTTTTTTTGTCTTCTGGTTCAGTTGTCATAATACACTAACTAGCGGAGGGTAGTTTTCGTTTTTTAGCAAGTTTGTAAGGCATAGTGAAAGGTTTTTATGATATATGTATATATGTTCTGGATAAGTAATGATAACTAGGCAATTTAGTTTGGTAAATGCAAAGCTATTATCCTGAAACTTAGCTTAGGTTTGTTTTTCTACTGCTTGCCTCGATTTTTTATGCATATCATATCTATAGGTCTATATCATGGGAGCCATACAAGGAACTTACTTAAAGTTCTTGACTATTATGATATCTTGATAAAAATCTGATACTTATTTGGCATAGTTTAAAATATCTGATCTACTGCTTACGACAAAAGGCTCAATAAATAACTTGCAGTCTGAAAACTGTTTCTGAGTTCTTTATATATACATATATCTTTATCATATGACCTATATCATGAAAACAATATAAGCATTGAACTTAGTTTTCTTGATTTTCATAATATCTTGAGCCAAATGTGATATTTATTTGGCATACTTTTCAATATCAGATCTATTGAAAATGATAAAAGGTTCCAAAAAGTAATGTATCTGGTTTTGTTACACTATATATCTATATCATAGAATTCTAAATTTTGCAAATCTTTGAAGAAATTTACTTACATTTCTTAATTTTGAAGATATCTTGAGCAAAGCTTGATATTTATTTGACATACTTTTCAATATATGATCTGCTATAAATGATAAAAGATTTAAAAAAGAAATTGCAGTCTGCAAAATGTATCTGGTTTCTTTGTACATATCTATTATGAAGATTATTATGATATAGCATCTATATTATAGATATGTATAACTCTAAATAATGGAAGTCTGTAAAACTTGATATTTACATAGTAAATTTTTCAATAAATGAGTTTGAGCAATTTGAAAAAGGATTCTGATTTCTTAAGATATTTCTATACATATATGTATGTATTATATATACATTATATATATATCAAAACTTATCAATTTAGACGCACACCTAGTGTAAAATAAACTACAATGTCAGAAAAAATAAACCCTTAAACTAGTTTAGCAATAAATCCTACCCTAAGTAAACCAAATATCAGATTTCAATGGGAAAACTTTCTTTTAAAATGTTTTTCCCATTTTAAAAGCGTATTTAAACTTCGACTTGCCGTACTCTACATATTCTCCATCCTGTTTTGCATTTTATTATAAATATATAAATTTTTTTTATTTGGCAATCAAAGAATTTAAGCCAAGTAAATAAAACATATGAATTATGTGTGCTCTGGTCGACATCTATTTGCGACAAGTTCTGCTGACGTCACAGCGCCAGAACAAAATATATATACAAATATTTATATAAATATATATATAGAGCAGAGAAAAGTGCAAAAATATCATTTGGTTAAAGGATTGTCAAAGTGAATCATGTGGCAGAGGTGTGCGAGTGTATATTTATAAAAACACTTCGAAATATTATTCGAATGAGTCAAGATATCTAGTCACATGCACAAAGCACCATAATTATATTATTATTAATAATAAGTATTTATTCAATTCAATATATGCTTTATTTCCAAATTATTACATTTAGCTTAAAGCTAGCTTATTTTTCTTTATACAGAGTTTAGACTTATTTTATGTCTGTGCAGCTGAGATATCATATTTACATAGAATTTACTTTGAACATTGTTTGATATATTTAGATGGTAAAGGAAAAAAGGATGTAAAACCTTTAGTTGCGACTTAAATAATAACTTAAAGCTAGAAGGGAAGGCCCTTTTGGCATTACTATATAGAAATAGTAAGACAAGGGCCCTATTAACCCGTATCTTGAGCTAAATATGATTTTGTAATTATGAACTTGACTTTTGAGTGAGTGATGAGCTCATCAATCGTTTTAATATTCGCTATTTTATGCAGCGATATGGTTCTGTGATATCGCGGTAGATTGAGGATCATTTTTAATGTTTTATTTTGGGCAACTTGAAGTTTTCTCAAATGTGTTAATGCCGATGTGTTCCAAATTTCAGCTCCGTACATTATCATTGGAAGTATAATAGATTTGTAAATTGTTAACTTATTTTTAGTTGTGAGTTTAGAATAACGGTTTATGAAAGGGTAAAGAATACAAATAGTTTTGTTAATTTTGTCTATGGTGTTGCTTATATGGCCACTAAATAACAGTTTTTTGTCTAAACTAATTCCTAAATACTTAACAGATTCCTCCCATGAGATTTTAATTCCGTTTAGTTCAAGATCTAAAGTAGGTAGAAAACATGACTTTCGTTTTTTGGTAAAAAATAAAGCTTTGGTTTTGTTGGCATTGAGCTTAATTTTCCAACTATAAAAGTAGTCATATAAAGAGTTTAGAGAGTGTTGCAAACTATTGTGAATATCCGAGAAATGTGCACCAGAAGAAAATAGTATAGTGTCATCAGCAAAGATTAATGCTTTGGATCTTAAAGTCCTGGGGAAGTCAAAAGTGTAAATATTGTATAGAATAGGACCGAGGACAGAACCTTGAGGGACTCCTGCGCAGGTGGATTTTTTGGCAGACATAGTTTCGTTCAAATATACGTAGAAATGTCTATCAGTCAGAAAACTTTTAATTATACGGGTCAGGTAAGCTGGAGTGTTACATGCTCTCAGTTTGTGGATAAGACCATCATGCCAAACAGTGTCAAAAGCAGCTTCGACATCCAAGGTTACCAAACCAACGGATTGCTTTTCAGTAAACTTGGCTTTGACAAAGTTTGTCAATTTGTCCAATGGAAAGATGCAGCTATAGAGCTCTCTGAACCCATATTGTATTGGTGGTAAAATATTGTTAACTTCCAGGTGGGTGTTGAGTCTGACCTTGATCAGGCGTTCGAATATTTTAGATAACCCACAAAGAAGGCTAATCGGACGATAGCTCAAGGGAGAACTAGGAGGTTTACCTGGTTTTCCAATTGGAATTATCTTGGCAGTTTTCCATACATGAGGAAAATAACTGATTTTTAAACAATTATTATAAAGCAGTGTAATAAATTCAAGTGCACTTGCCGGTAAATTTTTTAGACAAATATTAGGTATTTTGTCTAATCCAGGTGATTTTTTGTTTTTGAGTGACTTTATTATAAATTTAACTTCTATTGTTGAAAAAGGGGGGTCAGACGCGTGGTTGGAATCAGTAGCAAGTTCAATGAGCGAATTTTGCACTAACTCAGTGGTAGTGCTACTGGAGAAGGTTTCAGTAATGTGATGTTTAGACTCAAATATGTTACAGAGACAGTTTGCTTTATCTAAGCTGGTGGTGTAGACCTTATCTTCATGATTGAAACAGGGAATATATGGCTTTTTGTTCTTTATTATTTTAGTGAGCTTCCAGAAGGGCTTTGAGTTATAGCCGAGCTTAGACAACTTTTCGCCCCAAATTATATTGTTATGATTAAACATTTCCTGCTTTATCACTCTATTTAAGTGGTTTATTCTAGCTTTGTAAATTGGCAGTCTGGTTCTGATCCATTGTCTCTGAACAGCATTTCTGGTTACAATGATATCTGTTATTCTAGTTGGAAGTTTTCGGGTTTGTAGCTTGACTTGTTTTCTAGGGGTGCAGCGCTCTATTGCCTGTGTTATTTTTTGTGTAATGATATTGGTCATACTGTCGATTATTTCTCTATTTGGGGCGATGATTCTAAAAGCATTTAGGTCAGGTTTGATTGTTTCAGAAAGAGTACGTTTAAACTTTTGCCAGTTGGACCTAGAATATTGAAGATAAGTCTCAACAAAGTCGGCATTCGTATCGATAGCTAATTTGCAGATAATTGGCAAATGATCAGAAGAGAGGTCATTGATTACTTTGGGATGGGAGAGCTTTCTGGGTTGATTTGTCAGAAAAAGATCAAGAATGGATGGCTTTCCTTTGTAACTTGGAGGTATGTAAGTAGGATCACTGGGGTGGAGTAAAGAGAATTTTCCCAATGTAGAGAGGTCATAAAGGGTATTGCCAAAAGAGTTTGCTCGTGAGCAGTTCCAATGTCTGCTTCTGCAGTTTAGATCCCCTCCTACTATAAAGTTGCCATTTATACGAGAAAACTTTAATAGATCGGCTTTAAACATATCTTTTGCATGTTTAGTTACATTTTGACTGCTGCATTGGCTGATTTGGCACTTGGCTGATATGCCAGGAAAATATGCTGCATAAATTTGAATAGATATTTGGGAGTTAAGACAAACCTTGATTCCAATATTTTCAATTACATGCGTAGCAACGCTCTGAATCTGAATGTGCTTAATCGATTTTTTAACTATGATTGCAACACCTCCACCTCTATTTGTTAAACGATCGTTTCTATAGACTAAGTAATTAGGAATAAGGAATCTGTTATTTTGAGTCAGCCATGTTTCGCTGACAAGACATATATGAATCTGGTTTCGATTTAAGAATTCAATTAATTCTAAACGTTTATTGGAAACGGCACGTGCATTCCATGCCATAATATTGAGAAAGTTGAGCGAACTATTTATAGACATATTTTAACGCTAACTCGGTAATAATATTGAATTGATCATGTTTAGTTTTGCAGCCTTTAAGTTTGCTAATGAGTTCTCTTGTGAGGGAGGTGATTTCTTCGAGAGTAAAAAGATCAGGATTTGTTGGTGCATTTAGCCCATTCGTGATGACCCGGCTATAACTTAGAGATGCAGTTGAAGGCTTAGTGATTGGAATGGCATTTGCTCTTGTCATTAAGGGGTGGGCATAGTTGCTTCTTTTATTATCATTGTTGATTTTACCATGTTTCGATCTGTTCACCAAAAGCGACTGGTAGGAAAGTCGACAAGGACAGTTGGCATCAGTTGAGGGATGGTTTCCTTTGCAATTTGCACACGATACAGCCGTCTTGTTTGAACATTCAGAGGTTAGATGATTTTTAGCGCAGTGCGCGCAAGATGTTTTAATTTCGCATTGTTTGGCTCCGTGACCATAGAGTTGGCAATTGTAGCACTGCGTCAATTTGTTATGGATTTTGGTTTTGTATTCCCAACGTACTTTGGTGTGGTTTACGTGGGAGTAGTCATCCCGCAGTTGTTTAATAGTTACGCTCTTGGGAGAGAAGTAAACAATATACAGAATAAGGTTATATCCATTCCTTGTAGTTTTTTCAATCAGTTTTACATCAGTACAGCTGAGACCAAGATTAAGAAGCATGCCTTTGACATCTGTACATGGTTGTTTGTCCAGTCCAGAGAGAACTGCCTTGTAAGGCCTGGAATTTCTAGTCTCGTAGGAAAAGAATTCACACTTGTTCTCCCTCAGTTTAATGCATGTCTTTAAGAAGTCATCTTCAGATTTTAAGTATATTTTATGTCCGATTGAAATTGTTTTTATAAAATATTCGCTGATTACATTTTTCGCAAGAAGATCATGAACAAACTTCGATGTTTGTTTAATTAAAGTTATTGGTGGCATTTTAACAGCAACTCCAGACTCAGGCTCATCATCGATGGCGTTTGTGGTGTTAACATCCTCCATAGTCTGTAGTGGACGAAAGTAGTTTTTGTAATTGTTACCAGAACTGTTGTTCGGTGCATTGTCTTTAGCACGAGGCATCTTGCAGTTGGCAGGTGCAGTAGCACCGCCAGGCGACAATTTACGTCGTTTTATGATTGTTGTTTTGTCGTTGCTATGCAAGAAAACAGATAAGGCGAGCTATTTTTAGCCAAAGCACCGTTCGTTTTGTAGAAGTGAGAGAATAGATAATCAGATGACTACGATTTTATGTCGACCGCACACGTTGAGTGTAAGCAAGAGACTGATAATAAGTATTTAGTATTCTCTCAATAGATATAAATAGATATGTGAGGCTAGCCAAAAATATATTTATTTTGGATATGCCAACATCCTCGTAATACCCACAAGTTCATTAACATGTAAAGAGAGAGAGAAAGAGCGTCTTTGCTGAAGGTGAAGTTCATTTAAATTCCGCGTCGCTCAAAAACCAAATGCGTTACGATTGGGTGAAGGTCAAAAACAAAATCGAGAACAAAAATTATATACCAAATATACATATATATATATATATAGTTTTTGGTTCATCGTCAGCATATTTAGCGACCTGCTGGAAACCCATTTGCGTTTCGCTGTTTGTGTTTATCTTGGCAGCTGCTGTAGGTGGTTTCTGGGTCGATGACGTCGACTCCACAGTCTCTGACGTTGGCAATGTATGTATGTGCGCGTGTGTGTGTGTGTGTGCGGAAATGCGTTCAGAAAACACTTTGGATTAGCCTGCAGATTGTCATTTGCTGATGCGTTGGACTTAATGAAGCAAGCAAGCGAAAGAGTACGATGATCTCACAAGTAAAAGCCAAAACAATATTATAGAATGTATAACATATAGATATATATGTATAGCTATTCCATTGTGATTATCATGAGTGAAGAGATTGGATAAGTTGGGATAGGTAAGCATTAGATTAGATTGAATTTCCTTAGGTAAGGTTATGTTAGGTTAGTTTTTGTTATGAGAGATAAGGTAAAGTTAGGTTAGATTACATGAGGCAAGGTTAAGGTTAAGGTTTGAATAGATTGATGATGGTAAGGCTGGGTTAAGGCTTAAGTAAGAATAGTTTTGATAATGATAAGGGTAGATTAAGTTAGGTTAGTTTATGACAACGCAAATTTTAATTATAAGATTACATAATAAGATAAGATTACATAATATTCCAACATTCCCTAAGATTTTGCTTATTAGCAAGACTAAAAGCTTTAACTAATCTCTTCAGGGTATATGTAGCATGGTTTAAGAACCACAGTTCCAAAAAGGAATCTAGTATAAAAGACACATAAATTTGAAAAAGTTGATGTTGGGAAAGTTCCTTCAAAAAGTAGTTAGGAGTGCTCGACGAGAAGATATCCTGATATATTTTATATAAGGA
Source organism: Drosophila gaucha (assembly GCA_035045545.1). Taxonomy (NCBI): domain Eukaryota; kingdom Metazoa; phylum Arthropoda; class Insecta; order Diptera; family Drosophilidae; genus Drosophila; species Drosophila gaucha. The sequence goes on from JAWNOY010000222.1 coordinate 210,625, forward strand.
TCTAAAAATGTAATTTCAACTACAGATACACACGGTCGGTCGAACGGACAGGTAGACTGTGACAGAAAGATAAGACAAGATGGACTTGGCTGTTGCTCCTGACCAAGAATCTATATACTTAATGGGTTCGGCCACTCCTTCTTCTGCTTGTTTTATTTGAATAAAAGCTTTTTATTCTACATTTTCTGTTTTAATAGAAGTTCTGAGATCAACAACTAAATGATATGATAAATTTATTTTTTAAAAGACTTCACAAAGTAAAAATTAGGAATAATATAAATCACAAAGTAGACTATATTGCTCTTCAAACTCTGCTCTTTTTAATATTATTGTATTTAAAAAAAAAGAAATAAGAAGTCTGCAATTAACGGTTATGCTCACACAGAAAGACTGCAACAGCAATAATTATGCAAAAGAAAATATTTTGTTTCTAAGAAATTTGTAAGTCTAAAGCTCAGTAGAAGTTCTTTACATTAACAATAGAACATCTAATCAAATGGCTAAGAACATTCTCGATAATAATTAATTTCTTAAGATGCCTTGGCATATCCTTGTTACATTTAGATTTTGTTCAGCACTCGGATCATTAGCCGTGAGGTAATTAAGCTGCAATCAATCAAGACTTGACCAACTTCTATGTAGCCAAATTAGAAGTTATCTTTGCGTTGGTGGCTCTTAAGAACAACTAATTTGCTTTGGGCATTTAATTGAATTGAGCTCTTGCTCGTGTCGTATTTCAACAGCTCTGATAACATTGTTTGGCTTAGGGAAAACCATCGACCACAAGCAACAAACCAAATGTAATTAAGCCAGACCATTGATAAACGTGTCACTTGGCCACAAAAACAAGTTCGAACTGTGCGTCTGGCGTCCATAAATCAAAACCGAGTTAGATTAGGCAAAACACTACAAGAGTAATCAAAATGTTGAGTCAAGAACACAAATAGCATAATGATGGCCACACATGTGACAGCCCCATGTGGCATGCATCATAATTTACAAAAGTCCAAAAAATTGATAAGCAAATGCAAAAACTAAAACGAAAAATAGAAGAAAAAAGAGAAAAACTTTTTCTGCGGAACTTTTCAACGCCTGACAGTCATTAGGTTATGAAAAATGTTTTGCTGCTGACAATCGTGATGAGGATGATGACATTGATGATGCTGATGATGCTGCTGCAGTTGCTGCTGATGATCATCTTGAAAAGTAAAACGTCGAGTCAAGGTCGCAAAGCATTCTCTAGCTGAAGGTCTGTCCACGCGCAATATCAAGGGCATGAAAATCTGTTTGAGACTGCATTTTATTGCATAGTTTATGGTCAGGCGGGCAACCGAACTGACCTTGACCAGAAAGCATGCCAATGAATAATTCAAAAGCTGAAAGAAAAGCCAAACACCAGCGAAATGCACCAAGGCTACGACAAAGAAAGGGAAGACGCGAAGGGAAAGAGATAGCTAGACTATGAGATGACCTGAGGGAGTCCTTTAAGGCGTCTTTAAATGACCAAAAAGGAATAATACTAGTGCAGCAAGGACAGATAGAGAAAGATAGATACTGAGAGAGTAGAGAAAGAGACAGATGACCTGGGGGACTAGTTAAAGATGTCTTTAAATAACCAAAAGAGGTATATTAGTAGTGAAATTGCAGCATGAGCAGATAGAAAGAGAGTTAGAGAAGGTTACACACAGTCAAAGAAAAAGAGAGAATGCGAGTGACAAGAAGAAATGTACATGCAAAAGACAGCTAAACTATGAGTTGTCCCTAAGGGACTTTAAGGTGTCTTTAAATGGTCAGAAGATAATATTGCAACGAAATACAGAAAGGGCAGATAGAGTAAGGTAAATGAAAGATAGAGAGAGATATTGAAATAAAGAGAGGGAGAGACAAGGAGAGAGAGGCATATATATAGAGAGAGACAGAGGCAGAGAGAGACAGACAGAGAGAGAGAGAGATAGAGACAAAAGCAGAAAGAGAGAGAGGCAGAGAGAAAGAGAGAGAGAGAGAGAGAGAGGCAGAAAGAGAGAGAGAGGCAGAGAGAAAGAGACAGAGAGAGAGAGGGAGGGAGAGAGGCAGAGAGAAAGAGACAGAGAGAGAGGGAGGGAGAGAGATAGAGAGAGAGAGAGAAGTAGAGAGAGAGAGAAAGAGAGAGAGAGAGAGAGAGAGAGAGAAGAGAGAGAGAGAGAAAGAGAGAGGCAGAGAGAGAGAGAGAAGCAGAGAGATAGAGAGAGAGGTAGAGAAAGAGAGAGAGAGCGAATGGGAGAGTGAGAAAGAGAGAGAGAGAGCGAATGGGAGAGTGAGAAAGAGAGAGAGACAGGTAGATGAAAAAACAGTAAGTCTATGTTCCTAAGGAACTACTTTAAGACTTTAAGGCATCTTTAAAGCAACGAAATGCAGAAAGAACAGATAAAGATATATAAAAAGTGAGAGATGCAAAGAGAGAGAAGAAAAGGAAGAGACACCTTGACCAAGTTATACTTCAAGTCTTAATTATACGTCCAAGTATTCATATTTTCACTTCCCTTTTATGCCTTATTTGCAAACGTTTCACAGATGGAAAGAAAGATGAAAACTTTAGTAATTACCTTACAGCTTTCAGAAATTAGTTATATCTTCTTCTTAAGCTTTGATAAACTTCGCTTTAATATAGTCTACAAATTGATCAGAAATTTGTAAGCTTAGTTAATGCACAAATAAATGCTTTTAAAAGGGTCTTCAATGTTTTCTATCGAAAAATACGCCTTTACTTATTTTTCTTAATCCTTAAATACAGAGCCTTTAGCAAAAGGAAGACCATAAAAGTCTCAGGCCAAGCAAATTATGCAATGCCAAGAAGAAACCCGCACAAAAAGGCGAGGCAAAGCAGCATAAAGAAGATAGATACACAAAATATATATAGCAAGGCATATTATATATATATATATAAAGCAAAAACAACTACGCACATATTGAGGGCTGTGATTTACATTATTTTCTTTCTCAGGGATGGCAACTTTTTTGGCAAAGGTCGCAGCTGTCTGGCGAGGTCCTACCTCAAAGGAAAGAGGGGCTTAATTAAAATTGTGTGTTGTACATTTGAAGCAGTTCGCCTTTTGCCTGCTGAGCACAAAAGTCCTGCGAATTGAGTACTTTACGAGAAATTCTTCAGCAGAAAAAACGTGTGTGTACGCAACTAGTATTTGGTCTAGTTTTTGCCTTTGCTCAAAGCGCCTTACGAACTCAAGTCTCTCTCTCTGTGTGAGTGTGTGTGTGTGTTTGTGTTTGTGTAACCCAATCAGCTAAAAGCAGCTTCGTAGCTTTTCAAGTGACTGGAGAGACTTGTGAAGTCACGTCCAAACGATGCACAATGGTCGTCCTTAGTGCTTCCTATCAGGAAGTCTCAACATTGAGTTGCAGGAAATTAAAATTTAAACCAAAAATATGCTCAAGCGACGCATAAAAATGAATTACAAACTGTGTCTCTTGAGAGGGAGAGAGAGAGAGGGGTAGAGACGGAAAGAGTTGATGCCTAGGCGGAAGCGCTTAATTTGCGCCCACGCTCGCATTTTCATTTGAATTTTTAATTTGTAGTCTGTGACACTTTTTGCATTAGTTTGACACGTGAAGCGTTGCGGCGGTTCCCGGCATCTATTTAAGTGAGTGCAAATTTTATTTTACGCTGGGTATTACATAATATAGAAACACCCACACACACACACACACACACACACACACACACACACACACACACCCTCAGTAGCTGACAAACATTGTGCAAATTTCCAACGCAAATTGTTGAAAGCGGCTTCGCATATTTCATGCAGAAAGAGATAGACAGCTCTGGCAGCTAGACAAAGACAGCGCGAGCTAAGAGAAACTTTTTTTTTTTTGGCGTTTTTGCTGCTTGCAAATTTTATGCAAAAAAAAGTAATGTATATATAGAGCAAAGCCCTGGTAAATAAAAATTTGTGGGCTTTAACAATGCAGGCAACAAAAAAAGGCATTTTTTTTTTGTATATAGATAAGTTGCTACCCTATATAGAGACCACATAGCTATATATACGAACTTGCTTTCTTTGTTCCTAATGGAGCTGATTTTCATTTAAAGATTAGCGTTGAATTATTTAAACGAAATGCAAAAAGCAAGCAAACAATTTGAATTATGTGGCGAGGAAAATTATGCAAAATTTTTTGAGTGACGCAAAGTGGGCTGGGAGTAAGGAGAAAGGCAGGAGGAAGAGCAAGCATAGATAAATGGGCATCAAATTAGTTTACATTCTTTGCTGTTTGTGTGCCTCACTTGTTGCAGCCTTGAAGATGAGTTGTAAAAAAACATGAAAAAACAGGGAACAAATTTGTAAAGGAGTCAAAGAAAAAGATAAATTTGGCAAATGATTAAATTGTATGTTGTACAGCTCATAAAAAGCTAACAGTATGTTGGTTAACATAGCTGTTAACTAAGATAGCTATACTTTACACAAAACTTTCTAAGAAATTCCATTATTTTAACAGCAACAGACTCTCAGATATATTTAGCACTTAACTTTAATGTTAACAGCTATTAAGTATTTAACAGTTTGTGACATAGTTGCTAACATACATGCAAATACTTTAAACATACTCCGTTAATAACGGTTTTACTATTGTAACAGAAAGAGACTCTCAAACTATGTTAATATACAAACTATGTTATTTAGCTGTTAACTTTTTTGCAGCTGTTAAATATTTAACAGTTGGCTACAAAAAATGGGTGTTTGCACAATATATACATTAAACATAGTTAACATTTAGATATGTTAAAATACAACCTATGTTATTCAGTTGCTTACTTTTATGCTAACAGCTGTTAAACATTTAACATTGTGTGATACGCGCTTAACATAGCTCTGTAATAGAACTTTGACTGGGCTAACAGTAAAAGAGTTGCTGAATGTTAGTTAGTTTACAGCAGCTTCGTTAACAGAGTATATTATTTAACTGTTAGCTACTATCTTTACAGCTTTTTAATATTTGTCTCTATATAATATAACATACATAACTTAGCTGAAAAGTTACTATGTTGCAGTTAGCATGGATCTGTGTAAAAGCATCTTTGACAGTAACAGACTCTGTTAATGACTCTTACAGCAGGCATGTTAACAGAGAGAAGCTATGTTATTGTCAGTATGTTAAAGAAGTGGCTTTTATGTTAATCAACAAACAATGACTACTCAAATTTAACGTATTTAGTCTTAGATTAAATTTATACCTTTAGAAAATTTCACCATAGAATTTTAAAGATGTCTTAATAAAAAATTGTTTAAAAACAGTATGTCAGAGAAGTCGCTTTTATGTTATTCAACAAACAAATTAATAATCAAATTAAACGTATTACACTTTAAATTTCCTCTAGAAAATTTCCTATAGAATCTTAAAGATTTCGTTTAAAGAATTCCTTTTTTTTTTAATCAAAAAATGCTTACTAGTTCCTGTGGCTAATACCTTCACTATCCTACAGTAGTTTATAAGAGCTTTATAACAGATCAAAGTTTTCACTTAGTATTTTATACAAGAAAAACTTTCTGCCATATGCTGCCAACTTCAGCTACCGCAAAAGCATGTGGCATATGTGGCTCTTCTAGCAGTTGTTGTTGTTGTTGTTGTCAACTTGATGCCAGAGGACATTCGACAATAGTTTGCCCGTTTTTCAGCAGAAAAACGCAAAACGCAGCTAAACGCAATGAAATGTAACGTAAGAGCAAACAATGCGCACAAAGCGACTGCTGCACACACACACACACACACACACACACACACACAGATATACAAATACAAATACAAATAGAACTGTACAAACCAACACAGGACATGCTGGGTGCGTGTTGACTGGCTCCTGCTGCTGCTGCCGTTGCTGTTGCTGGCATGTCCTTCAACAAAGTTGACCTTGCACTTGCCACTTGCTGCTGCCGCAGCAGCCGGATGTTGATTTTCCTCCATTTTTGTACTTTTTTTTTTGCAGTTGCACTTTGAGCAAGGACGCCATAAGCTGATAAACTCGCAGAGAGACAAACACATGACTGCGTCCACGTGCCGCATAAAAAATGCATTGAAAAGTGCGTAAAGTTTGAGCCGCCAGGCTCAAGGATCGCATACACACATATACACACACACACACATGCCCAGAGTCTGTTTAATTACACATTTTGTGCAATGCAAATTTTTGTGCACATTTTTAAAATTTTTTTTGCTACGCTTTTGGCACAGCGCCAGCAAGCAAGCACACACGCAAACACACATACAATTGTTATGTAAAACTATCAAAAATGGCAATTTAAATGCCGCCCAAAAAAGTAGGCTACAATAAAAAGCAGCAAACTACAATTTTGATTGCAGCGAGCGCTTGTCTATATGTGTGTGTGTACAGCTGAGTAATTCAATTTAAATTGTTGGCATGCCACGAGCGCTGCTTATCGTTGCAACAACAACGAGCTCTGTCAAAATGAAATTTTCTAGGAATTGTCTTTTAGCTGGCGCGCATCGACCAGGTTTTAAACTTGCAACATAAATAAGCGCATTGCTTGGCTTGGGATTAGATTACAACGACGACAACTTGAACGCAATCTCAGCAGCAGCAGCAAATTGCAAATAGTTTTCTATTTCTTCTTTCCAAGCACTTTATGAAGTAAACTTGAGTAGAAAAGCGACAAAAAACAAGAAAAATAAATAATAATAAAAAGGGAGTAAAAGCTGTCTATGCCGTAATTGATTACAGCTCACCACAGCAGCTGCGTATTGATAGTTATTCTCACCCCAGCACAACTAACTTCGGACACATTTTGATTAATGCTTAGAGAAAGGAAAGAAATTGGTGGCAAAAGTAAAGAAATTGTTTGATGCATATTCAATCCCTTAAGAAACTCACATGACAAATATAAAGTTTCTATATATTTATGTAGCTCATACTTAGCTGAAGTTTCTTTCGTTTTTTGGAGCTGTCAGGCATGTAACTTACCTGGAAATATATAAGGAAACAGATAAACATTAGTAAATATAAGAGAACTATATAAAAAACAATTATATTTTAAAGGAAAGTACTTAATAGTAGCAAATTTTAGAAAAGATTTAGAATTTATATAGTATTTCTTATCAGACTTTTGTGTTCTTCAATTAAAAAAAAAATTAATGAATTATTTTTTTTTATGTCAACATTTTGTATATTTTTTATTTAATATGTTTGTTTTGAATACCATAGTAATTTAATTTTTTATTTAAATCGAGACCTTATGAAAACATCTGTACATATATTTTTAAATAAAAAAACTTTTGTATTCTAAATTCTTAAAAATAAAAGTTTTTAAATTCAAATGCAATAAACAGTTATTGTTTTTTTATTTAAAACGAATTTTTTTAAACATTTTTTTAAGAAAATTAATTGCAAATTTAATTTATATAGAATTTGTTTTGAAAATTTAAGCTTTTAATCAAATATTTAATATTTGACGACAACTTCAGACAATATTTCAATTAAAAAAGTGCAATAAAACGGTATATTTTTTATATTAAAAACGTATTTTATTAAATTTAATTTTGAAGTAATTTATTTCGAATAAAAAAAATATATATTTTAAATTCAAATAATGCAATAAAAAGTTATTTATTTAATACCTAAGTCAAATTTGTTTTTTTTTTTTATTTTTTGGTACATAAATTATAATTTGTATTGAATTTTCAAAAACTTATTCAAATTGAATTTTTAAAAAGCTTTTTAATCCCTCTTTTTATAGTTTTAAATATAATTTCAAGATTGTACTGATACACGTTTCTAATTTTCGAATAAAAATTCCAACATTTTTTTAACAGTAGGTATACCTAGGGTAAAAATATTTATAAAGATATATATATATATATAATAAAATTCAACAAAATATGTAAGTTTTAAAAATTTGTGTAGCAATTAAATACTTATTTAGACGTAAAGAAATCTCATATATATATATATATATATATATAATATAGTAATATATTTCTCTACTGCACGTTATTTCAATTTTTGCTGCAGCCTCTCCTTAATAAATCAGTTTCTCATTTCCACATTTAATTGTCAATTAAGTTTTCTAATTAACTAATTAAAAGTGTTAATCAATACAATTTATGTAATTAATACGAGCAGCAGGCTCTCTCTCTCTCTCTCTCTCTCTCTCCTACTTAATGTAAGCCTCTCACAGTTTGGTTAAGCAGTTAACACAAGACCCAGGCGCTTGATACTTTGTATAATCGACTTATACGACACCATGACAGCCACAAGATTTATCGCCCCAGCTGACAGGCGGGAGGAGGCAGCGGCAGGACGTGATTCAGGACCTACAGGCATTTGACTTTGTTTCGACTTTTATGCTGTGGCCCTTTTGATTGAACTTGAGTAAATCATAAAAAGTTGCAAACAGTCACGCATTCAATTATGAAACACACCACCCACTGCTTGAGTACCCCTACTCAAGTTACCAGCACTTGACTACGTTAATCTTAATGGTTTATAGCAACACGTTTATAAAAACTCCCATTTGCATTTAATTATTAAATGCTGACACGCTCAGTGTGTGTGTGTGTGTGTGTGCTGCAGCACATTTACCGTTATGTAATGCAGAAGGCTCTTAGCTTGCGCCCCCAGAGTCCATAAAAGTTTTTTTCGTTTTGCGGCAACTTCAATGCCACATTACCAATTGCCTCGAGATGTGCTGTGCATTTCTTTCACGATACTTTTCAGCGTCAAGTGCAGCCACGCCCACGCCCACGCCCGTGCCTTCTCGCCATTTAATGCAATTTTCGTTGAGCATTTGCAACATTCCTTTGGGTTGCGAGTGCACTTAAAACTTAGTCGAACTAAAACCCCAAACTTTTCAATTAACTGCCAATTAATTTAGACTCTGTTGCAAGTTAGAGCCAAGTTAGTTGAGAGCCAATGCCAAAGCCAAAGCCATCAACAATATTAAAATTCGTTGGCTTTTGTGTGCATCTAAATTGGAATTTGCTTGATTCAAAGGAATCTGTGAATAGAAACGAGATTCAATTGAATGACGTTGAGGCTATGAAAGTAAGTTTGAAGCTAGCTCAAAGTTAATATGCAAGCAATGTTGCTATAAACAAATATAGATTTATATGAAGAGATAGAGAAAGAGAGAGATAGCAGGAAATTGATATATTTAATTTACATTTAGTGGCTGTAAAGGATCAAAATCTGTTGAGCCTTCAATACATCCTTTTGTCCTAAATATTTGCTTAAGCTGACAGCAAAAGGAAAATTGCTAAGCATTCAATAGCAGCGCAAGCTTGACTAACAGTTACCCTGTATAATATGAATTCAGAATCTGAACTTCAGATATAGATTTTATGTATGTTTACCGATTAAATTTATAATTTTAAGTTATACTTTAATTTTTTTTAACTTTCGTAGAGCAGTGGAGTATGCGTTGGCACACAACTCATCAGATAAATAGGGTTCGAATCCTACTGAGAATACTTAAGAATAGAAGAAGAGTTGAGAATAAGATAATCAATTCTATAAACAAATTTACTAAATGTCATAGGCCACAGTTGCAAATAAAGAAAAATATTATATAAAAAAATAATTAAAGAAAAATATTTATACTTTAAGAAAAGCATATATATATATTTAACATTTAAGCTTATTTTTAACAATTTAGTGGTTGGATATACCAGAACCCAAAGATATGTCTTCAAAATAGATAGAAGATAGATATAGTAGCTATACAAAATGAGTGAATTATTTCTGGTCTGTTTAAGATTGCATTGCTTTAGTTCTCTTTGAGCTATGTTCAGAAAAGGTTTTGTATGAAATTTCTTATATTTTTAAAGGAAGTCTCTCCTCATAGAGAAAGAATACTGACCTACATCTATTTGGTTTCAGATAAAATATATTAAATATTTGTGCTTTTCTGATGTTAGCTTTGAAACACCTTCTCCTCTTATTCCTACTTTATTGTTGTTATACGTAGAAGAAAATAAACTCATATCATATTATTAAAATTGGTTTCAGATGAAAGATATAAGATTCCTTGTGCTTTTCGGTGTAATACATAGAAATTCCCCAACTTTACTGTGTATTATACATAGAAAGACCTATATCTATTTTCAAACTTCGTTTCACATAAAAGACTTAAGATTCTTTGTGCTTCTGTGTATTCTAAATTTGAAATTCATTCAAACTGCTTCTTATAGCCTATATGAATATAGCATTATTTCCAAAGTTGGCCTTTAATATTGAATATAGCATAATTTTCCTATTGTGTAACACAAGTTTCTATGTTTCGAATGGGAAATTCCTACTATCCCTTCTTTATGGTATGTCCCACATCTACATTTAGCCAATGTCTTTCACACTAGATAAAGGATAATCTTCCTTCTGTTCATGCATGACACACACTATTCTAGATTTCAAATTTTAAACTTTATCTCATTTATTCTAAGAGCTGACAGCCAAACGAAAACCTCTTAGTTCGCCATCCGGATCATATACTTTTCTAACTTTTACTATCTCCTTCAATACCTTTCACCTGTTCATAACATCCGTTTACATCCACTTTAATTCAATTTAAGTCATTAAAATTTCGGGGTACTCCAGCTCTAGCACTATTCAATTACTTCCCAAAATTTCAATCGATAATTGTTGGAATCGCACGCAAAAGCAGATAAGTTACTGTATATAATACGCTTTAGATTTTGGCCAACCCAATTCTATTCAATTCAATTCAATTCACGGACAAATCTCACTACTTCACTTTATAAATGCGGGCATCAAATAGTTTGCCATGGCAAAATCCTCTCTTCCTGCTGTTCCGCCATTAAGCTTTAGAAATTTGTCGAAAATGTTGCCCCAAATATTGTTGCCCGTTATGCAGCTAGCAAAATATTTGAATAATGCAATTATTGACTAATGGAGCAACTGACTAACTGACATACTGATTGTGTAACTGTTAAACTTGTTCACTCAAATTCGTGTTTCAATTGTTTTATTTTACCCAAATGTTTGTTGTTGCCTTTAGCCAAGATTTTTGTGGTATTTCTTGCTTTATTTGATTATCAAAAATACCACAACAAAAAACAACAAAAAATGTTGGCAACCAGCACAAAAGGATAACCAACTGCATATTTGGCATTATGTAAATTGAGGTAAAGCAGAGTTGCATAATACCTTACATATTGTTGTTACAACACTGCTCTGGAGGCCATCAAAATTGGCCAAGGGAAGAAGAAGAAGAAATGGTCTGCAATCGACGACAATTTCAACACGCCATTTTCCTTTTGCTCCTAGCCTAAGGCGTAAAATCCTGAGCTTTTGGCGTATTTATTCTGGATGTATGCAATCAGCTATAGAATCTATTTGCAATTGCTATATTTACTTGATATACTCGCTCAAGGAGTGAAGTAGAGTATATTGGTTTTAGGCAATATTCGTCTTGTCCTTCATCAATTGGTCTTTAGAAATGAGACACGAGACTAGCGATATATAATATTTAGTCGTATAGATCGTTCACTTATAAAGTGTTAAGATTGTTCTTAGTTACGTTCTATAGAGATAAGGCAAATTGGGAATTCCTAGAGACAAGAGGCCGCAGACTTTAATATATATATTTCAATATACCAGTGTCTCATAAAAATATAAAGGTTATATATGTACGCTTGTTAGGAGCGTGAAAGATCATAGAAAACTTCTAAAGACTCTGAGCTGGGAAGTCCAACCTATAAAGTTATGAATCACTGATGACCTGCTCTAAAGATTAACATAATATTATAAATATACGCCCCTTGAGGGCTTGGCATATCAAAATAATGATATCCTAGACATTTATAAGGCAAGAATCAACCAATTTTACTGTTAAATCACTGTAGACCTTCTTTACAGATAGATTTATGTATTTTAAGGCCCGTCAAATCCGAAAAATTCAATTTTTGAGCAAATTTAGCTGTCTTGTAACCTTGAACGAGTATCTTACAGTCGATTACACCCAACTGACTCGCTTTTTTATTGACAATAAGAAGCTGCTTGCTTTTGCCCGTCGGCCGTGCTATGTTCAACATTTGCGTGTCGCAGCTGTCTCTGTCACTCTCTCTCTTTCTCTTAAGCTGAGCAGCAATGCAAATATGTGCAGTTGCTATGCAAGAAGATATCATACACCCCCACACAAACACACACACACACTCTAACACACAGTAGACGCCCACTAAGTGCTGCTTGAATGTCAAACATCAATACGCTGTTTGAGCTGACAAATAAGCATGACGAGCAAGGAAATGCAGGCAGCTGCTGCTGCAGCTATAACAGCTAGAACCACAACCTCGACAACAACAACAACAACAAGAAGCATAAACAACCACACATTTTCAATTAAGTTGCAACGCTGCACACGCATTCGACTTAAGTCTAATCCCCTGACCAGCAATCTGCCTCCAACACATGGCATCAACAATTTGACGATTTGCTACCAGCCACGCCCACGCCACGCTCTAAGCCGCCCACACTTTTACACTCTCTCTCGCCACTGGCTTGATGTGAGCATAAAACATTCACGCGCTTTATGTTGGCCATATACAGAAAACGAGCTGGGACCAATTTTCCAACAGCCACAGCGAGGCATAGACAGAGACTTCAGAAAAGAAAACTCGACACGTAGGTCCATAGAGTATACGAAAGAAAAACACTCACTTAAGCCACGAGTTTCTATAAATTATGACTGGCACAACATTTTTGAGGTAAGAAACAGACATTTATATAAAAACAATGAGAGCTCTTTAAACTTTTTTCGCATTTATAAACTGAGTTTCTTAAACAACTTCTACGTTTCTTCAAAGATTTATTTATTTATTTTAGAGCTCTGGCTTCTCTTCAGTTGTCGAATAAATCTTTCGCCTTTCAAAGATATTGTAAGATATTCCTTAACTTTTAGTATTAAATACAAGAGCTCATAAGATTTTAACTGCTGTTAACTATTATTAATCTATGATAACAACTAAAAAATGTATAAAAATAATATGATATATAATATATATCAATTTAAATTTTGGAATTAGCTTCAAGACCTATACCAAATATGAAATATCTTTTTTTAAATTATTTTTAGTCTTATGAACTTGCACAACAAATTTAAAGACTCTCGCTCGTATAGTTCTCGAAATAAATGAGAACAAATAGTATTGCATTTAGAGCTATGGATTGCATTTAATGCATAGGATTGCATTTTCAGGTCTAGCTTTAAATCTTTTTTACAATACATTAGGTTTTTAAAGCTGTATCTATGTTCTACTTGCTTTTAAGTAGGATAAGACAAGTTCTTTCATAACATTTCAGGATTAAGTATAAAGATTAGGGCATATTTTATAATAAAATTTATAATCCATACAGAGTGCATACAGGAGTATCACAAGCATAATAATAAGTCTTGGGACTTAAACTTCATATAATTTTGTATACTATACAGAAGAGATTAACAGTTAGAAGAGATAAAAACCATATCCTGTATCTCGTTAAGCAATAGAAAAGATAAAAGAGAGAAGTATTATACTGTCCCCCAGCTATCTAATATTGCTTAGCTAACTGAAGGGCAGTATAACACTTTTCTCTTCTATCTTTTCCCTCAGCCAACTAAGCAATATTAGGTAGGTTGAAGGAAGTATATACATATATATACCATATATATAGAATGAAAAGATATGAGAGTTGAAAAGCTGGAAACTTAATTGGGAAAATAGATATAACTTATACATTTTATATGTATAGATTGATGGCATACGAAGATATGAACGAGAAGTTGGTCGAGAACTTTATTTGCTGATATGGATGTAGAATATATTTTAAATAAGCATATACAATGTATGATCCCCCAATTCTCAGCTAGAATATCATAAAATATAAAATTATATATATATAGATTTTATATTATATATGTATGTATACATATAAAATGTATGATCCCCCAATTTTCAGCTAGAATACCATAAAATATAAAATTCTTTAAGCATACCCATAAGAAGAGTAGATAACTACCCAAAAAAAACATGAATGTAGCCCAAAATTGAGACAATTTAACACACAATTATTGTAAAACTTTCAAAAGAGTATACTTATCACATTATATTAGACTTTAATGAGAGTTTTCTTTGAGTTTAGTCAGAGTAAATTTCGTGAATACTTTTCCCCGCGTCTCCTTCACTCAATATCTTCTCACTTGCTTACCTACTAAACTTCTTTTGACTGTGCCACGTGGCTTGCTGCTGCTGATGGTGACGGCAATTGTTGCCGTTGTCTTTGGCTTCAATTTGGGCGCCAGTGTCAAGGGCTTGTGCCGACTCAGTGGCGGAGGCTGCAAGGATTGCAGCGACTGCAACGATTGCAGCTCCTGCGTGGAGCTGGGCAACGCCGATGTGGAGACCGAGGTGCTGGAACGTTTATAGCCCTCGGTTAGAAAAGCGGGCGGCGGCGTTATGGGCGGTGCCGGTATGCACATCTTCTCGTCGACAGGTGAGCTCGCCGCTGTGCTGGGCGCCGTAATCGATTCGCGCAGACGAAGCCCACCTGGCTTTAGCGTCATGGTTTGGGTGGCATTCGAGCAGCTGGCGCCGGAGCCACTCGCACCACTCTCATTGCAATAGAGCTCCAAGTGATGCTTGTCGCAGCGTCGCCGCCGACGTATGTTGGGCGCAATTGTCTTCATTTTGGGGCCATGCGCCGAGGAGGCGGCGGCCGCTGCCGCCAAGCGATTCGAATTCGACGAGGAGGAGGAGGGACTGCCGTCTTTCGAATTGACGCGTATATAATGTACACGAAAGATGCGTACAGGTTGCTTTATCTGCGATTGTTGTTGCTGTTGTTGCTGTTGCTGCTGTTGTTGTTGTTTTTGTTGCTGGTGTTGCTGTAGATATTCTTTGTAGGTTTGCTTGCGCGGTGTTTGATGACTGCACGCGGTTTCGTATTGCAGCATTGAGAGCTGATATCAATAATTTGTGTATAATTTATATATAATTATATATATGCGTTTATATTTATAGAAAATAGTAACTATATATTGTATATGTATATGTTTATATATATGTGTGTGTGTATTTATTTTTAATTAGTTTGCGTTTTTTTTATTTTAAAAATGGAAGCTTTCAATTGCTGCGTTTGTAACTTTGTTTGCTTTATTTTGTATTGCTGTCTCTCTCTCCCTCTCTCGCTCTGTCTTTGTCTTTTGCTTTGTATATGTTTGGCTTTTTGAAATTAACAAATATTTGCATAGTTTGATTTTTGTCCCTTAATGAATTATTTGCACATTTGTTTGCATTATAATTTGACTAAATATTTATTATATATTTGTTTTTGTTGTATGTTTCTGTATTTGGCGTTGATTTATTTTGCTTGCACATTTAATAACAATTATTTTGCTTTCAACTATTTAAATATATATATATATATATATGTATGTATGTATATATTAAAAATAGTTTATTGACAACATGAATTCGTAGCGTTTGTTATATTTTATATAGTTTTTATGTTTTGTATATTTTAGCATAAATATTTTGCGTTTCTATTAACTGTTTTGAAAATCAACTCACATCAATGTACTGAAAGCCTCTTTGTTAGCTTTTAAATATATATATATATGTATATATATTGATTAATTATTTTTCGACTATATTTTATATTTTTAAAATTTAAAATTTATTAAAATCGTAGTTTTGTTTGTTGTTGTTGCTGTTGTTGTTGTATTGTAGATTTCACTTCAAGGAGGAAACAAATTTCTTTTCTTCTTCCTTTCTGTTTAGTAACTTTTTTCTATTGGAAACTTTTTTTTATAAAATGTTCTCCTGTAAATTTAAATATTTTCCTTTTAATTGACTTTTCAAAGAATGCCCATAATATTCTTTGCAAATTTTTCGTGCTCTCTGTGTGTGTGTGTAAGTGTGTGCCACGCCCCTTTTTGCTAATCAAACAAATGCCAGAGCACAAGCCGCCATGCTCATCATTATGTAAATGTTGATTTTTCATAAAATTAATGACTCGACAGCGTATTGAGGCAGGTTCTTCGCTCTTTGGGACTCAAGAGTCGCCTTCCATACATTGATGTATCGCCCTCTATTGATAGCATTGAAACGTGCCTGAAATATTCGATTTGATTTTACGATGCGCCATAAAACGGAAGCGAAGAAATGTTGTCCGAAGCGAAGAGAAAAAGCGAATTAGAAAGAGAAATGGGCGTGCCAAGTAGTATAATTAAGCCAATGCCAGGCAAATGGTTCGCAAGGATCGAAAAAGCGGGAGTAATGTAATTTTGATGTTTTTTGCTAGATGCCACAACAAATTGAATGGAATGAGCATAGCTACAAAGTATATATATTTATCTGTATATATATATATATATATACTTAATATATACAGCTGTCAGGGAAAAGTCGCATATGGTTGCGTCCATCCAATCAGAAATTGCGGCTGCTTATTTGCTAAAAGTTGTCAATCGAACATATTGGGTGTAGGGCAAGAAGTAGATAAGAGGAGACAGACTGGCAATATACCCTGTAGCAAAACAAAAGTTAAAAGGCATATAAGAAATTGCAAATTCTTCTTTTCTTAGTCTTGTCAATATAAATTGTTGGGCAAAGGCATACATATTTGTTGTGCTACACACGACTTGGCGTATACCCTGGAAAAATAACAACATATATGTCGGTATATGTGTGAATATACCCTGTAAAAGGAACAACTTGTCCAACAATTTTTGTACGAGAACCAATTATAGCTGCGACTAGGAGCATACCCTATAAAATAACAACTTCTAGCAATATTTATACGACTAATCGTATACCATGTAAAACGTACAACTCTTGGAGACATGGATATGCAACCTAATTATGCATGACTAATATTTTATTGTTATTGAATGTAAATCAATTAAAAATATCATAAAATATTATAGGGTATTTTAAAATTTTTTTAAGGGAAAAATTACATTTCATTTCATAATAGATTTGCAAAACTCAAGATTTACTGAAAGCTTGCTAAAGTAAAATTTTATTTCTCAATAAAAAACAATTACAGGGTATTTGAAGTATATATATAACCCACTTAATGCCACATTTCAAGTTAAAGTGAAATCTGAAAATTCTTCCAAATCTTGTTCAATTAAACTAAAGTCTGCTTCATCTGTTCTTTCCAAGAATTTATGCATAATATCTCAGAAAATCTATGTAATATATATATATATATATATATATATATATATGATATTTTTTCAAGCCAATTTGAAGGTACAACTGTATTTCAGCAGTTTTTCCAAGAATTTATTAATAATGCTTGAGCATATAATTCATTAAAAAGCAATACAAGTATATGAATAAAACATTTGAAGGCTTATTTGATGTGAAGCGGTGATTTAAATGTTTATTACAGGAATTTAAATTATTATAGGATATTAAAAAGGTAGGCCTAACTTTAATATCACAATTTTAACATTTGTAAAAAACCAATTGCAATTTTTATGAATTTTTCTAAGAACGTTTCTTAAGCAATATACCCTTTTACCCCAACTGCTACATTAGAGGGTATACAGAGTGTGAGCTTTGGATCTAAGGCTTAATTCAGAGACAGCACATAATCACATGATATTTTCAACTCTGACAAAATAATACATAATTTTTACAGTGCTGCCCACTTCATATGTTACAATTACAGGGTATTTTGAGTATATAAATAACATTTTGGGCTTCTTTCGGTGATGGGACTTAACATCACATGACATTTTTAACAACATAATTCATTCTGACAGAGCTTTACCTACCTCATACCTACTTCATACGCTACAATTACAGGGTATTTTGAGTATATAAATAACATTTTGGGCTTCGTACTGTGATGGGACTTGACATCACATGACATTTTTAACTTGACAACATAATACTTCATTCTGACAGTCCTGCCAACTTCATATGTTACATTTACAGGGTATTTGGAGTATATAAATAACATTTTGGGTTCTGACTGTGATGGGACTGGCCCAATTATCCCAACCTGACAACATAATACCCAATTCCAGTAAGACAGAGTGCTGCCTACTTCAGCTGCTACGATTACAGGGTATTTAGCCAAAGCTGATGCTTGTCATCGCGCCACATGACAGCACAGCTATCCACGCCCCATCTAATGCAACAGAGGAGAGACAGCAAACAGAATGCCATTTGTGTGTGGCAGCAATCGAGTTGCGTTCGTAATAAGCCAATCAATTCAGTGTCAGATGAACTGCTTCATTAATTTTGCGTCGAGCACAATGCGAGGCTAAGCGTCAGGACGCGTAAGAGGAAGAATTATGAAGAAGCCAGCCAGACAGACAAACTGAAGTATCCAATAAACGACGCATGCCACAAAAGTCACGTAAGACCCTCGAGAGATAGGGCGAGGGAGAGGGAGACGGAGAAAAATAAGCCTGCTTAGCCTGCAAGGACATTACAGGATGCTTCAGCAGATGGCCATTGACTTCGGCCAAGGCATAGCTGTGCGTATTATTTATGTAACTCAACAAGAAAACAAGTAAAAACGCTCCAGTCGGGTCTAGCCGACTAGGAGATCCCCTGAATCAAGTCCTAGCTGATGTGTCAAACAATCTACTTAACATCTTTTCTCTGTACATAATTACTAAACTCTGCACGAATACACACACAAGCACACGCAGCGCTTACTGCGTAGTTTATTGCTCCATTCTGGACGCCCCTATGAGTATTGAATTGTTAAATAACGTCGGTCCTAGATGTACTTTCTTAATGAAATTATTAGAACAGAATATTGGCATCCGATTACGAGTATATACACAATCTTAAGACTCTACTATTTGAAATACGTTTTTTTCAGTTCTTTGGCTAATGGGGAGCGGTATCCAAAATCTGAAATATTTATAAGATGTATTTTTTGTCACAGAAACCTACATAGTAAATTTCGCGGATTTAGCTTTTATTATCTTTGATTTATGGCTTATAAACGAAGTCAAAATATCGATTTTTATCGATAGTAAGAAAATAGGATGTTATAGAAAAAAAATTTAAGCTTGTATTGCGTATGGTATACACGAATATATATCTTAATTTCAAATCTCTAGCTTTTGTGGTTTACGAAATCGCTGTCGGACGGATAGATGGACATGGCTAGATCGACTCAGCTCGTCGTCCTGATGAGGAATATATAGTAGTATAGTAGTAGGGTCTACCACGCTTCCTTCTGCCTGTTACAAACATTGTCACAAAACCATTATACCCTGAAATCCCACTTTCAATGGGTTCAGGGTATAAAAAACGAGAAGAAAAAACTTTGTTCTCAGGTGCGTATTTTAAAAGCAACAACTAAAAAAGGGAAAAGCGCGCCAAATATTATTTCAAGCGCAGCGGCTGTAAATAATCATTTGCAAAGCGAGACAGGGAGAGAGGGAGAGAGACAGATGACGCGTAATGGCCGCTCGTTAGGTGGCATTAGGGCGTGGCACAACTTGACCAAGGATAATAGCCAGGCAATAGGCGCAAGGCATTCCCCAAAAATCCAAAAAGATGCCGCAACTTGAGCAGAACTGTTATATATAGAGGGTGTATTTGTGTAGGTGTATTTGCGTGTGTGTGTGTGCGTAAGCTCTGCTGCCTTTACACTAATTGTAAAAGTTTCGTAGGCCTCATGTCAATTTGCACAGGCTCCGCAAGTTTTTGCTTTATTTGGCTATTTATTTTGGCTCAAGTCAACTAAAACTTGTAATTGAATAGAATTTTCGACTGCTAAAGTAACTGTACACACATGCCTGTGTATGTGTGTGTGTGTGTGTGTGTGTGTTGGCAGTTGCCTTTCAGCTATGTTTGCTTAAATCGCTGCTATTCGAAAAGTACTTGAATTAGCTAATACTTTGCTATTTGTCTTTGAGAAATGTAGTTGGGGCAGGGATTTGCCTCCAAAAATTATATAATGCATATAAGAAAATAGCTTGAAGTATGTCGAATTGAATTGCAATTCAAGAGAAAAGCTGCTTAAGATTTAGGCAGAGCTTAAGCTATAAGAAGAAGATAAACAGCTAGCAAAGCATATGCCATATGACATATAGCACTCGCAGCTGCAAAGGCAGCAACAGTTTTGTGCTTTAGCTTGTAATTCCCAAAAGGTTTTAGCTGTCTAATGCATATCTTTTTTTTTTTATACCCTGAACCCATTGAAAATGGGAAATCAGGGTATAATGGTTTTGCAAAAAGTATGTAACAGGCAGAAGGAGGCGTGGCAGACCCCACAAAGTATATATATTCTTGATCAGGGTGACGAGCTGAGTCGATTTAGCCCTGTCCGTCTGTCTGTCCGTCCGTCCGTCCGTCTGTCCGTCTGTCCGTCTGTCCGTCTGTCCGTCTGTCCGTCTGTCCGTATGTATGAACGCGTCGATCTCAGAACCTATAAGAGCTAGAGACTTCAAATTTTGCATGATGGTCTGTGTATACAGCGAAAATATCGAGTTTGTTTTAGATATTCGATAAATTTTTCCGTTTCAATGTTATCGATTTAAAACGTTATCAAGATTCAGTTTTTTGACCATATCTTTTACATATTTTTAGCTACAGCTACCAAATTTTGTTTTTAGCTTTTTATAAATAAAATACATTTTCTATTTTTTCATATTTTGGATACCGGCTCCACATTTTACAAAAAAAATTTATTAAAAAAAAAAATTATCAAAGCCACAATTTAATTTTTTCAAATTTTTTAGTGAAAACCGTATTTTCAATAAATTACTAGCATTCAATGCAGAAAATTGCATTCAAATCCGTTAAGTAATACAGAAGTTATTAAAGGAAACATTGTAAAAGCACGCGGCGGCAGCCTGTACGTGTGCACACATACATTCAAAGCAACTACGCAGTAATCGGCGCGCGTTTCTGTGTGCATGGTATGTATATGTGTGCATGTGTATACAAATGTGTGCATGTGTATATGTGTGCATGTGTGTATGTGTGCATGTGTATGTGTATATGCGCGCAGAGGTAATATGTATAGATAAAATATGTAAGCTAGGTTGTTTAAAACATCAGCTCGGACTTGGTTCAGGGGATCTCGTAGTCGGGCAGACCCGACTAGAGCTTTCTTACTTGTTTTTTTTTTTTTTTTTTAAAGAATAGTTAGAGGTAGGTTTCTTTTGGGTTCTTATGTTTACTTGTTTAAAGCTAGATAAAGATCTTTTTTTCTTGGATTTTGGTTGTTTGCTAGAATTTGTTTTTTGTTTGCATAGCACCTAGCAGCTTGTATTTATAATAAATGAAGCTAAAAAGAAAAAGGAGCCTGAAATATAATCATCAATCATGCTTTCATTTGCAGTTAAGTAAATGTTGACTAAAGTGAAAAGCATAAAAAATTCCAAAAATGGTTTGATATGAGAAAATCAAATTCTAACCATTTTCTTTTTTGTTTAAGTATAGTTAAGCTAAGACTAAGATCAGTTTATCTTAGATTTAGCTAACTCAAATCATTTTATTTCAGATTTATCTAGCTCAAACTTAAATTAAATTAAATGTACATAAAAAATAAGAAAATGAATAGTTAGGTCAAAAAATAGTCTAAACAATCAACCATTTTTTTTTGCTTAGGAAAAATTAAAGTATGACTCAGAACAGGTTATGTTAGATTTAGCAAATTCACATCAATTTGTCTTAGATTTAGCTAACTCAGATCAGTTTATCTTTTATTTAGCTAGCTCAAACTTAAGTAAACTTAAGTTTAAATAAAATATCAGAAGCATTGAAAGAAAAACTCAATTGTCAATTATAGTTAAGGTAGGACTAAGATCATTTTATGTTAGAGTTAGCTAACTGACATCAATTTTTCTAAGATTTAGCTATTTCAGATATATTTATCTTAGTTTTAGCTAAATCAGATCTATTTATCAGAAGAAAAATAGTCAAAAAAGAAACAAATATGGTTGATCCATAAACTTTTGATGCATATAAAACAGTTTGAAGCTCTGATTATATCATTTATTTTGCAGCTTACAACTTTTAATTGTACTTTTTTTAAATAGTTTCTATCAAATTTAAACAAAAATAGTCTCAGAATAACCTTTTTGTTTAATTTCCAAAAGTAAAATCCACAATAAATAAAAATTTGAAACGAAAACAAAGCAGCAAATGCCATAATTTCATTAAGTTATCACAGATAGTAAACAAAAATCACGCACAGCATATATATATATAAATATTTATATGTATGCCATCGAGTACTTTTTAAACGAATTAACACGCATATAATAAATAAATACACTATATGTGACTTTTTAAATGAATTAATGCGCCAATTAAAAAGGCAACCTCACAATTAGTTGATTGAGTTAAGTAGACAAGATCTTCTACGCTTCCAGCACAGATTTACACACAAGTATCTATGTGTATGTGTGTGTGCTTGTGTGTGTTAATGTGGCATATAATAAATTTATTCCATGGCACGCATTTATGTGTGAATTTTTGAGAGCACCTTGACTTTGTGCCTTGGCCACAGTCAATGCACTTTTCATTGCTGATGATAATGAATCACGATGATAATGAAGTTGACTAATATTTGGCATACTCGTGTTAGCCGCCGGAGAACCACGCTCTTTGACCAAAATTCTAAAATGTGCTCGTTGGCAGAATACAAATTTTCGCTTTCATTCACGGCCAATGGCCAAAAGAATATTAAAATATTATTTCATCTATAGATATTTTGTTCTATTTGTTTGTGGGCGTCGTTGATATACTTTTCTTTTCATTTGTCGGCCAAATCATAAACATTTGCCGCATAAATTCCAAAACATAAATATAAATTAACTTTTACACACACAGGAAAAACACAGAGAGTCGAAATTGTTTGGATTTTAACAGCTCGTAAAAACGTATTGAAAAATGTCCAAAGAAAAAAATGTATAAAAATAAAATTTGAAATCAAAATAAATCAAGTTCGTAAACGAACCAATTGCGGAATGTGGGGCAAGGGGGGGGCCGAGGTTGGGGGGTGAGGAAAACTCAAACGAAACCAAAAGAACAACGCGTACGAATTGTCTTTTGTATCACATCACAAATGTTTTGGTATTAAACAATAAATATTGCCAGCTTTTAAATCTTTGTTGTTATTATTTTGATTATGTTTGCACGCTTTTTGACCACTGTGCGCGATCTCACTGTGTCGTGTCTATGGCGATTGCGGCCGACGCGTTTGACTATTGCCAACAAACTGATGCCAAACGGAAGCCGTCCAAACGCTTTTCATGACAAACACTCTCGGCCGTGTCGATGCGGCATACAGCAGCCCCAACCAAACAGCGACTGCGACTGCGACTGTGGCAGCAGCAGCAGCAACAGTGAAAGCAGCAGCAGCAGCAGCAGCGAAAGCAGCGGCCGCAACTGATAAGCAAAAGAGAGCTTTTTATTGTAGAGTAAAGAGAACTTTAGCTCTGCTCTCTTAAGCGAAAAGAACTTGCAGCTTCGCAAACTATTATAAACAATTTAATGGCCTAGACAATGAAGCCATTAACTAATTATTTATGCTATTAAATGTTTATGCTAAATAAGCGAAGCATGCATCAACTTAGCTCTTGAATGTTTTACTAACTTTTCCCTCATTTCAAACTGTTTTGTATGAGTTGAAGCTAACTTTTAGCCAAAAGCAAATAGCTTAACTTAGTTTTTAATTGCAGCTTTTAGCAGTATTTAATATATATGTATATGCATTTATTTTTTGATCAGATTAAAGATATATTTATTAATAGAAAAGAAGCTTAAGACTAAGCTTTACATAATAAATAGTCTTCTAAAGAAAATTGTTCTACAAAAAAGTTGCAATATTCTTACTTAAAAATTTTTTTAAAAATTTGTATATTTCTTTTGATGTTTGATATATTATTCGATATACTTTTCAGACAGATATTTTTGTAATACGCTTAGTATATATAAATATATAGCTGCTTTCCACAAAAAAATCTATAAGCGCTCTTGAGGATTATCTTTAACTTGCCAAAAAACAAGCTGGCAACTATGATATAGCTAAATAAGATATAAAAGGGAATGTGGTGCAGAAACTATTATAAAAAATATAAATATTATAATTATATAAATGTATACTTATTGTTTTAAATATATAACGGAATTTGGTAAAGAATACATAATTGTATATATAAAAAATATAAATTAATATAAAATGTAATATACTTTAATAGATTAGATACAAATCAAGTAAGATTATTGAGAAGAAGATCAAGAAGATTATTGGCCAGAATACTGTATATGGCTGAAAACTATATACATAAATGAATATGTAATACAGTCGAATCCCGATAATTAAAAATTGCAAAGGGATGACATTTTTTACGAATTACACAGGAATTCGATTTATCGAACAGGAAGGAAATCCAATTAATTTTTTTCAAGGATACATAATTTTTTACGAATTATTGAGGTTTTCGATTTAGCGGAAGATTAATAATCGAGATATAGGATTATAGGTAGAATAGGTAAAGATAAAGTTGGATTTTGGAAGAGAAAATATGTATAGGCACTTTAAAAAAATTTATATATTATAAATACATTATATATGTATACAAAGAATCAAAGATGTAATTAAAATTTTACACATTCCACAACAAAAATTTATATACTTTTTGTTGAATATGAAAAGAGCTTTCTTGAATAAAATTTCAAAAAAAATTATGTATGATATACAGAGTTACTTGTAGTATAATTTAGATATAAATTCCTATAACTTTACAATTTAAATTATATCATTTCATTTCCCTTTTTTCATTTGACTGTCTTTAGAACATTAAAATGCCTTTGCTTTCAAGTGTAGCTAACAAAAGCTTCGTAACTTTTTCTCACTCTCTCATCTATCTGTCTCTTTCGCTCTCTATCTTGCTCTTAATGCACGCGCGAGCGAGCTTTTATACTACAACGCGCCATTAAACACGTGCGCTCTTTCATATGCTATATCACTCTCTCTCTCTCTCTCTCTCTCTGTCTCTCGCTCTTTTTCTCTTTTCTTTTATCAATGTGTGCGATTTGTTTATGCTAGGCCTGTTTGTTGGCCCGGCTACTCACACACACACACACACATATATATACATTGGAGCAGTATGTTGTCCTGTTTATGCATAAAGTCTGATTGAAATCAACCAAAAACTAAACTTTAGATGCTGCAGGGGGGGTTAGAACCTGTTGGCTTGACTGGGATTATGTGCGTCAATGCAGTCAGCGTCAATGCCATGGCCAACTATGCATGTATGTGTATGTGTGCGTGTGTCCCTGGTGTATGCGTGTGTTGCCTGTTGCATTTTTCTGACTGGCCAAAGCCAAAAATAGCAAAGAATTCCAATTAAAAACCAGATTAAAGAAAAAGTAGAGAAAGTTTCTTTCATTTTATGCAATTAACTAACTAAAATTAGCTACACTTCAGCATAAAAGAGAGAGGGAGAGGGAAAGGGAGAGGGAGAGAGAACAAATTAGCGAACAGCGAGGCTGTTGTCATTAGTAACGCCTGTAAGCAGACAATGCTTTATATTTAAACACAATTAGCTGCCTCTTCTTCACTCCCACTCAACTCATGACCCCCCACACAGTCCTTGTCTCTCTCTCTCACTTTCTATCACATTTCAATGCCGTGAGAAGCACATAGAAAAAGTTGACTATGTGACGGCAACGCTTCAAAGTCATAACTTGAGCCCGTCCATTGGAATGTCTTTTGGCATCCTTCTCCATCTATTTCACCTTCTGTCTCTGTTCTATTTGTAATACTCGTTTACAAACTTAAGTGAGCATATTGGTTTTTGTAAGTATTTTGTACTTGGATATACTAATGACAGCTGAAACTTTCCAGTTTAGAAAGTAACGACCTTGGGGGCGTGGTTGAGTACAGATTTAAAAATAGAACGTCAAAATATAGAAAATATGTTAGTTTAACCTCATATGAAATATATTTGTATACATTTCTGATATGATATATGACTTCCTCCTACAGATAGACCCATTGAGGTCTAGTAAATCCAAATAATATGCAGATTTTTTGTGTAATATTGGAATTATTTCGCACTTGGATATACCCCTGACGGATAAAACTTTCCAGTTTATAAAGTAACGCCTTTAGGGTTTAGAACAGACTTATAGCTAGAACCTCTAAGTTTGGAAAATATGTTACCATTTACCTCATATTAAAAATATTTGTAAGTATTGCTGATATGATATATGACCTCTTCTTACAAATAGATCCATTTAGGCCTAGTATATCCTAAAAGTATCTACTTTTTTTGTGCAATATTCTAAGTAGTTAATACTTGGATATACACCTGACAGATAAAATTTTCCAGTTTATAACGTAAGGCCCTTGGGGCGGGTTTTTTTTACAAATTTATAACTTTAACCTCAAAATTTGACAAATATGTTACTTTTCACCTCATATGAAGAATATTTGTAAGTATTTCTGATATGATATATGACCTCCTCCTACACATAGACCCCTTCAGACCTACTCAATCCGAAAGAAATCCAGACTTTTTTAAGTTTCGCTTTTATTTTGTATTCTGAACGAGTATTAGGCAGTCCTTTACACCCGACCAGCTGCCTACTCGATGTTTTTTTTTGTCAGTCAATGCCAATGCCATATCAGCCGACTTCCTGTGTCGCTGTATGTGCCACGCCTCCTCAATGCCAAACAGCCGCATTGTCAACACTTCATTTCGGTATGTTTTTTCTTTATTTCTGGGTAAACGTTTTTCATTTGCAATCAGACGCTGAGTATTATGTATTTACTTCCGCCGAACGGGACGACTGCCAAAGGATGTGCCCCATGCACGAAGGTCGTACAGTTAGTTGCAGCTAAAAATAACATTCGGCCCTGGCCATGATTGCGGCCTGTCGCACGCAAAGGACAACTCACAACGGCACAAAATTTAAGGATAACATTATGTAGGCGGCATAAGCATACTTATTATTCCAGTTTAGTTAAGTTTAATGTGGTCTAATCCCTTTATTTGACTGGATTTACATATTATATGTGGTTTTTCTTTAAGTTTTTCTTTACTTGAAAAGGAGTAACCTTTTCAGGTCTTAACTAGAGCTTAAGTTGCCCTAAAGCTAGGTCAATTTGATAGAAGACAGGTAATTGGGAGAATAATTGAGTCTATTTATCTGAGAGCTGAGAGCTTATATTATCAATTTGATAGAATGCAGGTAATAGCCGACAGGTAAATGGGAGAAAATGTCAGATTATTTAGCCTGAGAGCTAACAGTTTATATTAGCAAAGTCTATTGGTAAATGCTATAGTTATAGTCTATATATTATATAAGTCTATTGGTAAAGACTATAATTTTGTATTTTTCCTATATCCAGAACTCATTGGGAATTACAATGGCTTAATCAAAGACGCAGAAATAGTGCTTATATAAGTAATAATAAATAACTAATATGACATAATATTGAAATTTTCTTTAAGCAATCTTAATAAAATTTTTAATAAGACTTTTTATTATATTTATAACTTCTTGAATTTTTATTTAAGTAAAATAGATTTATTTGAGCTTTACTTAAAGTTTCATTCGAGTTATTTATAATCAAATCAACAAATGTAAAATTCTTTTTTTTAGTAAGATATGATATATGAAGCTTTGTTATAAGAAATTCCAAGCTTAAGTATTACAAAAGCAAGAAAATTTTAAATAATTGATGTGAATTAACATAAATTATTTGTTAGCTCAAGAAATTTTCAGATTATGCTCAAATAACTACTATAATATTACTATAATACTACAATAATACTATAATACTACTATAATACTACTATAATATTACTATAATACTACTATAATATTACTATAATACTACAATACTACTATAGTACTATAATACTACAATTATACTACTATAATACCATATACTTTACTATACTACTATAGTAAGTTCGACTTAAGAACTTGTTGCTCAACAAATTTCAAAAGTAAACTCTCATTGACTACGTATAAAATTATCAAAGCTTCCACCTATGCAGATACCCTACAAATTCTTCTAAAATTATGCCAACTTAAAGGACATCCCATGGTCAATCACATATTTTAAGCTCATATTTATTAACGACCTTATATGAATGTCAAAATGGAGTCACATATGTGTGTGTGTTGAGTGTCTGCATCTGTGTGTGTGTGTGGAGCAGAAACAAATAGCCCCGGGCTAATCAAAATTAAGATAATGCTCTCATATTCTGCGAAGCTGCAAGTTCATTGGGGACGCAACAACTGCCAAGATACGCAGGGCAGGACCTTCAGGGTCAAATGAATTTGTTGCCACAAGAAGAGCAGCCGGGAACAGCAACAATGTGACAAATAAAAACAAATAAAAATACAAATATCATTTTTTTTTTTGTAATTTTGTATATTTTTTTTGTGGATAGTATAGTTTATGAGTTTACCGACAGCGCACAGGATAACGACTGGCCCGAAAATATGCGAGCGAGCAGCCATCCAAAATGCCGGAGAAAGAATGGCGTCCTTCCGTTCCAGTTGTTGTTGCTGCTGTTGTTGTTGTTTGTGCCATTGACAAGCCAAAAGCGATGGCAAACAAAGGCAACGCCGAATAACAACAGATAGACAGCAACAGACAGACACACAGACAGCGACAACAAGGACGACAAGGACAACAGCAAAAGGGATGACCGCGGGCTCAAAAAATTCCAAGGCAAATGAAAAATAAATACCAGAAAAATACAAAACAACGAAGCAAATGGCAGCAATGCAATTGAAAATTTTGCGGTAAAAAAAAACGCAAAAAAGCAAAACGCAAAACCGAAAAAAAAACAACAACAAAATGCACGCAGCTGGAAAAAAAGAGAGAGAATTCAACAAACCGCAAATAATAAAAGAAGAAAGCAAAAACAAAAAACAAGTAACTTACATAATCACAGGCGATTGGCTGCAGCAGCGCGGGCGTGAGAGAGGGCAGCGGCAACAGTGCGAGAGAGCGCCAGCACGTGTTTGTCTCACAGGCAGCCTAACTGTATATATGCATGTGTGTGCGCGTGTGTGTGTGTGAGCAGCCTGCGCCTTGAAGCTGAACTTGTGCTATTCAATGTTTTTACTTGAACTTGAATAAAGGCGCGTGCACGCTCGCCTTCTCGCTTCATCACACGCTACTCACTCGCTCCATCTCGCTCCCACAGATTTTGTTATGCGCTCGCTCTTTGTATTTTGCACACACGACGACGCGCACGTGCTGAAAGCTTTTGTACTCCCACTTGCTTGCGCGCTCTCTTTAGAGCTCTCTCTCTCTCTCTCTCTCTTAACTTTTGCTGTGGGCAGCTTCATGTTGTTGATGGGCGTCATTAAAAATGCGAGTGACGCAAGTGATAAAAAATTAATGCAAAAAAGAGCAACGGCAACAACAACAACAACAACAACAAGAAAAGTAGCAACAACAAACTATTTAGCATCTTGATGATAATATTTTCCGGTCATAACTTGAATGGTTCTTAAGAAGCTAACAGGTTGAATCTCCCAGCCGCCCCTAAAAGGCGGCAACGAAAAAGATTACAAATAATACTTTGTCGAAAATAGCGTGGAAAATGAGAAATGGTCTAGGTAGTAGTTAGTAAACTAGCAGATACCCTGTAGGTAAGGAGTATTGAATTATATAGAGAAATTTAATATTACAAGAGAAAGTTAGAAAACTTGAAAACTTAATGAAAAATATAAATATTTTTAGATATATGTATATCTCATCAGAGTTATTGATTAAGGTTCTGCATATCAGGCTATCTATAGATACTCTATATCTTATAGAACTCAAGCAGTTGCCTGATAAGATTGCTGATAAAAGAAAAATACTTAAATAAAAGGAAATATTTTTAGATATATCTCTATATATCCCATCAGAGATATTGATAAAGCTTCTACATATCAGGGTATTTAACATATTTTATAGAACAGAAGCACTTATCTCATAAGATTGCTGTATAAAAGATAGACTCAGGTATACTGGTACAGATAGATAGCTATATTATAAGCTATATACAAAGCTCATATATAGAGATCGTTTAGATATTGTGGATTGATATATTTTTTTTTAATTTACTATACGAATACTAAGAATTTCCAAGCTCTTAAGTATCCTATAGATTAATTACCTAAATATGTACATACATATGTAGTCCACAGACCTTTTCTATATATATCACTATATAACTATCACTATATCATCATCACTATCCCCATAGTTAAAGAAAAGAAAAAAACAAAATACAACAACAAAAGCTTCTTTAAGAAACCTTAAAACGTTCTTTGCTCACTTTCCTTCAATTCTATGCCACATTTCTAGGTCAATATATAACCTTAGCCTAGTTTTGCTTTCAATGGAGTAAAAACAATATGTTCCAAATTTTAAGTAGTTCCGATGCGGACATTCGCAATATTCATGAGCTCGGCCCAAAAAGTTGGCCAATAAAAAGAGAGAATTGTATGCAAAAAGGAATTGAAAGGCAGCGTCTCAGTAAATTGACTAAATTAAATTTTAATAATTAAATGCAAGCGAACAGAGCCCACAAAAAAGCAACAGTAGCAACAGTAGCAGCAGCAGCAATTGCCCCGCCCACGCCTCAGCGCTCAAAAAAGCCGCCCACGTGTAAATTTGCATGCGAAATTCGGTTAGGAAAACAGCTTGAGGAGCTCACTTGAAACATGTCGTTGCATAAATAAAATCATTTTAAAACACAATGCTGACAATGAATATAATGACGATGACGACGATAATGATGCTGATGATGATGATGACGTTGAAGGAAATAGCGAACAGCAGGGCGTCGACGACTTTGATTGACTACCGAAAACTTGAGCAGCATTTGCATAAGTCTCGAGTCTTCTACACAATGGACAACGCGAAAGCGAGAGGAAATAGGAAAAACCCAAAAAGGACTTAAAGGTTCTAGCTAAAGTTAAGGCCGCATCGAGGCGACGGCAAGTGGATTATGCAACAAAATCCGATAACATAAATTATGCATGTATAAATTCGTAAATTCGTAAAAATACCTGCATGAGAATCGCAAAGAAGAGCAGGAGGAAATTAATAAAAAGTATAAGAATTGAAAGAATTAACATTATAACTTGTTTATAGTTAATATGATATAGTTTTATGATATATTAATATAGTTAATATGATAAAAGGATTTTAAAAAGTTTGCTGCATAAAGTGAACATGGAGGATATGAATCGAAAAAAAGGCTTGAACTACATATATAAGGAATACCTTTTTACTGTATGAACAACTATGAATAATTTAAGTTTAAAATTATATAAATTTCAAGGCAAGCTTAAAAAGTTACCATGGAGGACATGCATACATATGTATATATATCTAGATGGACTTTACAGAAACGCTACTCCATTGCATAAGAATTGAAAATAAAGTGAACATTGAGGACATCAATGTTAAAATATTTGTCAAAGGAATCAAATTTTGATAATCAACATAAGCAGTGTCAACAAAGTGAATATGGAAAGTTATATTTATAGCTAAAATGATAGAAAACTTAACATAAACTCGATAAGAGTAAGAAAAAAGTAAACATGGAGAACTTTAATATGAGTAACATACGTAAAAATATGCTACTCTTAAGAGATGCTAGGAGTAAATTTGTTAGCCAAGCACATAATATTGAGTGGAAATAATAACCATGGAGGACACACATATGCGTAAAGTAAAAGCAAATAGATCAAGTTGGGAACAAGACTTCAGATAAATTATAAATAAAGTTGCAAGTTGACAAGCAAATAGTATTTAGATGAAATAATGTGACCCTGGAGGACATATATAAACGAAAAGTAAAAGCAAATAGATCAAGTTGGCAATAAAACTTCAGATAAGTTATGAATATAGATACAAGTAATACAAGTAGTACAAATATATATACAAATAGTATTTAGATGGACCAATGTGACCAAGGAGGACACATATATATGAAAAGTAAAGACAAATAGATCAATATGGAAATAAGTCTTAAAAATCAATCTTTAAATTTCAAGAGAAAAATCTAGAAAAAATTTGATACCAAAAACCAAGGTATATATATTAAAAATGTAAGTAAAATGAATGTTAAAATACAATTGAGCACAGAGTTCTTCAGTTTAGCGAGCACAAAAGCTAATGTGCATTAACGCAAGTTCATAATGTGCTAAATCGTTTAATACAGCTGCCTTATATTATGGCCAGAAATAACGGGAATTCGTGCTTAAATGTAAAACACGGTCTATAAATTAAGTATTCAGTTGCATGAACACTTAACCAAAAAAAATAGAGAGAGGGAGAGGAAGAGAGGAAAACACGCCATAAACAAATTAGCCAACCTTGAAATCTGGTCTGGGCACAGTTCCTTTTGCATAACCAGCGAACCAGAACCAAGCTCCTCTGCTCCCTCTCCCTCTGCCTCCCTATTGCTCTCGCTCTCCCTCTCACAATAAAAGCGAGACGCTGTAAGTAATTCATTTTTATGAGCTGCTGCTGCTGCTGCTGCTGCATGCCACAAGCTGTGGAGGCACGTGGACATTCGGACAGTTGGCTTTGGCTTTCGGTTTTGGCAGTGAGCTAACGAAAACAAATGTTTATCATTTATAGTTGTGCAATGCAAATGGCTCTAAGCCACAAAAGCCAAGCGCCACAGCGAAGCCAGTGGAGAAATGTAAAAGAGCGAGAGCTTTGAATACTGACTCAGCCGTCGGACTCTACCTGCCAAAAACTTTCTGCTACCTCACACTCCCCCTTCCTCCCTGTATGTGCTGACAAAAACAATAAACAAATGCGACAAACTGTAGATACGGAAAAGTGCCAAATAATAGACACAAAGTGTAGATACTTTTGCGATTTATATAAATCATCAGCTACTGCAGGCAATTGTCATTTTGCCAAGGCCAAGCAGATAATTAACTTGAAATAGAAATTGAAATTGGAGAGCAATAAAAAAAAACAGAAAGCTAAATAGATGGAGCATAAATCAAACGGCGCAAGGACATGGCATTGGGCAAAGGACAAAGCGCAAATACACGAAAAATTGTTGCACAAAAATGCGTTGTAATTGCCAAAAATCAAATGACCGTAATTTAGGTTGACAGCCAACGACAACGACAACGACAACGACAACGAAAACGAAAACGACAGGCAGCAGACAGCAGCAAAGAGATGAGAGAAACAGTGTACAAAGCCAGTAAGAGATAATTGCAGTGTGGCGTAAGCGAGTGCAAAATACGCGCTCACTGACAAAAAGCTGTTAAAACAGGTTAAACTTTATTAAATATCGTTTTTTTTATACCCTTGCAAAAAAGGTATATTAATTTTGGTCGAAAGTTTGCAACGCACAGAAGGAAGCATCTCCGACTATATAAATTATATATTCTTGATCAGCAGGCGAGCTGAGTTGGTATAGCCATGTCCGTTTGTCTGTCTGTCTGTCTCTGTCTATCTATCTATCTATCTGTCTGTCTGGATCTGGATTAGAGATAGCCGTCGGGATCGAGATTTTCGGGACCCGAAATTGTCCCGAAACGATTTTCGGTATGTGGCGGGTTGGAAAATGTTTTAAAAAAGTCCGGGACGATCGAATACGTGCTTGGTCATGAGATCATGGTAAAAAATTCTAGAGATATGCTCTGAGATGACGGCATTTCAGAGATACCCCTTCGGGACCCTAAAATTTCAATCCCGACGTCCACCTCTGCTCATAAGCATATCTCTAGAAGCTCTTACCATGCCAGCTTTATGTAGGGATCAAGCACTTATCCGATCGACCTGGAATTTCTTGGATTCTTTCCCAAAAAGCCCGAAAATTGTTTCGAGATAATTTCGGGTCGCGCAAATCCCGATCCCGATGCCTATCTTTAGTCTGGATCAACGCAATCTCCTCCGCGCCTATTAGTTCTACAGAACTGAAACTTTTCACAAAGGAATATATACATCCAAATCGGTAAAAACTGTATTTTCTACAATTTTACATACGTCAATCTTGATATCTTTTTGGCAAATCTGAAAAAGAATACTTATATCCTTTACAGTTACAAGGATATTACCAAACTTCGGCATGGTCGAAGTTAAGATATTCCTCTAGTTCAGATTCAACTCGCCTTTAATAGATGCCTCATATAATTTATAGCTAAAAGATATATATAGTAGTTCGTTTGCGATTCGCCAAGCCCACAGTGGGCGCATAGAGTAAAATCTTTGTACTATATCAAATAAGAGTCCACACGTATATATAAGCTAAACTTCAATTATCCAGCTACACAAAACCCATATACTCTTTTCACTACTTGAGCGAGCATTAAAAAAGGACACTACAATTTTATTTATGCAAATCGTTGACGTCGCATGTGGCATGTGGGGGATATTCTGGCCACTGGAGCTGCCAGCGAGTGGAGCCCAAAAAATGTCATATTAGAATTATGCAAATCTGATGGAGAGAGAGAAAGAGAGAGAGAGAGAGAGAGAGAAAGAGAGTGTGTGTGTGCAACGCATCCTGAGCACGTGTTGGCGTTATCCTTGAAGCCAACCTTCTGGAACGCTGCTGCGAATTAGCAAGCAGCGCAGCGCAGCGCAGAACTTCAGACAGCCTTTTAAACGTGGCCATAATTTTAGTTGCTGCTTCATAAAGTGGAATGGCTTTGATTAAAGAACAGTTAGCCAAAAAATGCTATAGCAAGGCATGCCAGAACCCTAAGCCCAACTATGTTATTTATGTATATGTGTGTGTGTGTGTGTGTGTGTGTGTGTGTGTGGCAAGGTGAAGGGCATGTGAGCATGTAACAAAAGAGCAGAGCCAGCCACATGTCCTTGCCTGTTTTGGCCACAAATGGGAATGCGTCTTTATTCATGGCTATAGATATAAACTGGAACCCAAAATACGAGGGCTACTCGTCAATTAAGAGAATAGCAGGTGTAAATAGATGGAACATTAATTGGTTTAGTTAGTTACTAAAGTAGTTATAGAGAACACTTTAGCTATAAAATATATTCTAATTAGCGAAAGCTTTTCGAATGGAAAGGATCACAAAATTAGAGAATGGAATATTATGGCATATATTAGATAAGATTAGAGTAAAATTAGATAGAATATTATAACAAGAGATTGAATTTGCTTAAAACAGACTGAAGATTAAAGCAGACTGGAGTTTAGAAAAATTATCTTGTGAAATAAAATTGAACTAATAATAATAAACTAGTATAACAAAATCTGGTCAAAGCTTAGAATTTTACATAAAATGTCAATGCTTTGAAAATAGAATTGAAAAGAATAGACAAAACTAGGCTAGACTACACTTCTTAAGAAAATTTGGTATATATTTAAGAAGATATATTTGATACATATTTAAAAAGATATATTTGAAATATATTGAAGAATATATATTTGATATATATTTAAGAAGATATATTTGATATATATTTAAGCAGATACAACTTAAAACACACAAGTATTCACTCAAAGACCTTACTCAACAAATTCATAATTGTCATTAACAACTCCTTGAGCCACCCTCGCGCATAAGAATTGAGCGCTAAATCACGGAGCAAGAAATCACTTAGGACCATGACGCGGCCTGATAAGTTGGCGGTATTTAAAATTAATGGAGACGTTGGCATTGTTCGAAGCGTTCCAAAGCTTCCGAGTGGAGGCGGCAAGTGGGCGTGGCTGCCATTAAAGCAGAACTGCTTAGCTTGCAATTCTTTGCAACAATGATTTGCCATGATGTGTGACACGCATTATAAATGATATATATATAAAAGTATATATATGACAGAGGCTCAAGTACTTTATATTAAATTGATTTAGCTTACTTCATTTGATAAAACGGAAAGATTTAGTCAAGCTTTTGCACAAAAACTTTTTGTGCAAGCTTTGAGTGCTTTCGTTGACCTAGTGCACCCTGTGACCAAAGCTCTCTCTGCTTGAAAGCTTTTCAATGCTGTTAGTTAACAGCGCCTTAACAGCTGCTGTTAGACATTTGAATATGAGAGACGTTAAACTTACCCACGATTGGGGACAAACACTTGAAGTGCACTTGGAAAAGTCATGGGAAAACTCACCTGCAATGAGAAAATACGAATATTAAAATATTAATTATTGAAATGTTAGCTTATAAAATATGAAAGTTAATCAATAAAAAGCAGCAACCTAAAAAGCTGTCATTGGAAATGTCTCTTAGAAGTAAAACAAAACATATTTAGATATAAGTTATTAGCCTGTTAGGATTGACAGGATATTCTTATATGGATATAAACTCAACAGCAATTAAAATTTGTTTCCTTTTTGTAGTTTTGGAACAGTATTAACACTAAATGCTAACTTTAACTTTGAACTTTGTTTCTAAGAGTCTAAAATCCTTGTATGTTAAATCAGTTTGACTAAAGTGAAAGCTGAAATATGTAAACTTCAAATATGCCTGAGCTCTAGACTTTTTAACTATATATAGAACTGTATACAGTTCTGTATAGATGGGTTAAAGCTACGAAATTAATAAAGTACAGATGGGCGTCGGGATCGGGATTTTCAGGAATACCACGGGTACCGAAAAAATTTCAGACGGGATAGCAAAGTTTCTTAAAACATCCGGGGCCCGATAAGAAAATTGATTATCGATCAAATTACTTTTATTTGTCAAATTATTATATAAATCAAATTAAATTAAAGAGAAGTTCAAATATTTTATTATTTTGACAACAATTCAAAGAATTCCCATTGTTAGAATAACTTGCTAGGTAAGTACTTGATGCTCCAACATCTTCGACTGTTTTCTACTTCTTACAGGAGAACAAATTGGAATCTATCATAAGAGTTACAAATATTTAAACAAAAAATTAAAAAATGTTGGGGACAATTGATTTCATTACGGGATGGGTCGGGAACCAATTTCTTTTCCGATCCCATCTCTATAATAAAGACATTCAAATTTAATCAAATTTAATATGGGAGTCTGTTCTGTAATATTTCAGAACTAGCATAATTTAAAATAAATAAATTTGTAAGTTTTCTATATTGAAAATGAAGATTTTCTTATTTCCATATTTACATAAATATAAAATCATATCAACTTTTATATTCACGTTAAGGTTGATAAATTTTCAGACAATTGTGAACTTTAACATTTGCTAAAAACATATTTATTTTATATATAATAAATATCCACTACATTTTATATCAACATATTTCTATTTGCTCAACTTTTATTATTTTGTTTTGCTGCATTTCAATATTTCAACTTTTTCTTCTTTAATAAGTGATTTATTATTCAAAAGCTTTATTTTAAAAGTTATTTACATTTTTATGCATTTTTTTTTCATTTGCCACATTTTTCGTTTCGAGCTTAACTTTGAAAAAAAAAAACGAACTGCATTCGTAATCCCCACTGGTCACGGCAATAAAAATCAACTATTCACAGGTCATGAGCCACCTGAGAGAACAAAAAGAGCAGCTATCGATTTATGTGCTTAAGCCGACATACATTCCATAGATATTGGACATTAAGTGACCTTTCGAGCGGCTTTAAAGTGTTTGCCTTAGACGACTTAACCTTGATGCTGATCCGGAATGTATATAAGCCACATTTTTATCTCCTATTGCAACAGGCCATCAATGGCACTCTCTCTTTTATATTTGCTTTACGCTTCGAGTAGTCACTGCCCCGTTGTGGGCGTGTGGGCGTGGCTATCAGATAGATGATTGTAGATAGACATCCTTCTTGTGTGCACAAGCGTTGAGCTGTTGACAACTGAGGCGACGCTTTGCCCAAGGCCCAAATAAATCAAATCTAATTTCATTTGCTGTCACACATGGCGTATGCGTGATATTTATTATACATATAAGTAGCTGCTGCTGCTGCTGCTGCTGGACACCATCTGATTGCTGTGCGTCTATCACAAGCCTAATTGCTGCCAGTTGTGCCACAGTCGAAACACCATAAAGTAGACAAACTCAAAGCCACTAATGAACGAACAGCCAATGCAAACGCTGAGCACGCCTCCAACATTTGCTAGCAAAACAAATTGAATTTATTATTCAATTAGTTTGCAATTGCAGCTGCTCAGGTCAACACTCACACAGCAGCTCGTACCAATCGTAGAGCCCATCCTGGCGATAAACTGTCACGCGCTGTCCACCATAGCGTATGCTCACTTTAGTCTCCATTTGGGATATGTAGCCCATTAAACTCTTGCGCAACACAAAACGCCAATCATTGCAAGCGGGCAGACACTCCACACAGCTCCAAGGCGACCAGCTGGCTGTTAGAGAGAGCAGACAGTACGAACTGAAGACCTGAGGCTCTTAAAAGGTACAAGGCTTTGGACGTTTGCATAACATATAACTTTAACATTTAAACTAAGCCTCTAATCGAGCATATTATAATTTATCTACCAGAAAGCTTTCATCTAAACTAGGTATATGTTAAGCATTCTAAGGTACACTCCAATTTGCAGTTGTGAATTCATAGTCGAACACTTTGTCCATGCAAAACTACTAAGTTTAGGTACATTTTAAAGCAGTTTGGTACATGGCAAATGCTATGGTACATGGTAAAACTTAAATTGATAATCCTAGTAGATATAGAATCGTAATTTAAATGGATATTACTTGTTTATTTTAATGAAATACTAGTCCTTGACAAATTTTGAAAGATTTGATACCTGGCAGAAGCTTTGGTACATAGTAAAATGAAAATTTTGCTGTACGTTTCTTAGAAAGAAAGAAAAAAGGAAGTGATCGACAGACAATCTAGATCATATTGATATGAAATTTTAATAGACATAAGTTAA
The DNA here is from genome assembly GCA_035045545.1 of Drosophila gaucha. Taxonomy (NCBI): domain Eukaryota; kingdom Metazoa; phylum Arthropoda; class Insecta; order Diptera; family Drosophilidae; genus Drosophila; species Drosophila gaucha. Next base: position 249,419 of record JAWNOY010000222.1, read on the forward strand.
ATTTTAGCCGAACATTTAAAATTGAAGAATTTGGTACATGGTAGAGGTCTTGGTACATGGCAAAACCTCAACGTTTGTTGTACATTTATTAGAAAGAACTATCCAACCGATATGAATATATGAAATACGAAATTGATTGTAAATTTGAATCGACATAAGTTAACTTTATAGCTGAACAATCACTAATGAATAATTTTGGTACATGGTAGGTTTTGGTACATGTTAAAACTTTAATTTCTGCTGTGTTCTTCTTAAAAAGTATCATTTATGTGATAGACCGACAATCTTCATCATAAAGAAGTTTAATTTCAACAGAATTTTAACATACTACTAGCTTTAATAAATATTACTGGATTAGGTACATGGTACATTTTTAATGTATGTTTTCAATAGAGGAACTATAAGACTGCCTTTTAATATTTTTTTACATGGATTATCTACCTCAATATAGAAGATACTAGATTTTGTAAATGGTAATGCCGTTGGTACATAGTAAAGGCAATGGTACACGATAAACTACAATTTCTAGCAATATAGATTTTAAGCAGAAAAACAGACAGTAGCGTATTAGATCAATTATCTGTGTTGACTGACAAAAATAGAAGACAGCTACAACTAGAACTAACAGTTAATTACGCTAGCCCTAATTATGAACTACTTTTGAGCCCCTCTCAGAGCTTCTCCTTTCTACAGCTGAGGACAATTTGAGCCACACTCCTTTGACTATAGAGACAGTATAATAAAAGAGCGACATTCTCTGTTATTAACCATAAACTCGGTTTCCTCTTCAGAATTTTACGATTTTTCTTACCCTCCACAGACTGCAGACATGCTGTATGTGCCAAATTACAGTAGCTTACGTTGTTGAGCTGGCCATCAGCGGAGGCCAAGTCGTAGACAAAGGGTGCACAGTTGCATGCAGCAATGGAGCTGCGTAGGCGGCACAGAGGCAAACACTGAACCAGATGCTCAGCTTCCTCGGGAAAATGGCAGCCGCGTTCGGTCAAAGGATAATTGCGTAGCTGAGGATTAGCTTTCAAATGAAGTGGACGCAAATGCACAGCTGACGATTCGCCAGGTGCGAGACTAAGTCTGCCCAGCCAGCCAGGTAGATGCAAGCTGAAGGCAGAGTTGAGCCTTGGCAAAGCAAAGTCATCTGCATGAGAAGCATTTAGTCGTAGAGTGAGCGAGTCTGCGATGTTTTCTGAATGCTGCAGCACACAGCAGTTGCCCTCAAAGCTGGGCGTTAAATTAAAGAGCTGAGAACAATTGCTGGCTACAGCATCTATATGGCAACTGAGTATTAAGGACTCACAACTGGGCGACAGATGCAACAGTTGCGAGCGAACATCTAGAGGCCAAAGCGAAGCTAATTCTGCTTGAAGTTCGGCAGCAGCTGAAGCTGAAATAGCTGAAGGATAAAAGTAACCAGCGAGCAGCTGCAGCTGCTTGAGCCAATGCTCTCTCGACTTTCCACTGGACTTCGACAGTTGCTCAGCAAATTCCTCCAAACCTCGACGACTCAACTTATTCGCACTGCAAATAGCTAAAGCAGGAAATGGCAACTGTTCCACAGAGTCCAAACTCAAAGCAGATAAAGATGTAACTGTGGGTCTAGCCAAAAACTGCCAAAGTGTTGTGAGGACCACAAAACTAGCCGAGAGCATGCCCACGGCTATGAAGAGAAACCAAAAGAAGCGCTGATAGCGACGTCTTCTGATAAAGTACAGCAAACCGAAGCTATTCAGGCTCGTCTTCTTGAAGTACTCGACGAGCGTGTGACGCAAAGCTCTGCCCAGGCGAGACATCGAAATGAAACTAAGCCCAAATCCTTGGCCCAGCAAGTGTCACACGAAACATATCAAAGGATGTTAGCTTTATCAGATGCACAGAACATAGTTAGACACGACGACAATAATAATTATTCCCTGGATAAGCATATAAATTGCTTTAATTATCGCGTGCCACGACAAGTGAGAACAATGCAAACATATTTGACATGGCACATGGCACATTAAATTATAATTATTTCCACAAATATGTTGAAGACCTTTCTTTCAAGCTAAAATAACTCGGTTAAAACTGAATGGATTTTGATGAGCTTTCACAATTTCTGCATAGTTTTGCTTTAAAATTTAATTTGATTCTAAATTTTACTTGGGGGACCCTTACTTATATTCCAAAAATTTTTTTTTTTAAAACTATGAACTAAGAAACTAATAGCAAAAAATTACCATAAATAACTTTGAAATTAATTCTGAGCATTTCTAAAATTTGCTCAAATTTCATGTTAAAATTCACAAAAAATTGACTTGTAAAGATTTGAAGCTTTCAAGACCTTTTTTTTAAACTTGTGTAATTTGGAGAAAACTCAACCGATTTTTATGATCTAAGCTAATTTGTTCCATAATTGATATATATATAATGTTAGATTAAAATTTTGTTTAAATTTGCTTAAAAAAAAAAAAAAAAATTTTGTTAAAAAAAGAAATATGAAAAATTTTGATATATTGAAATTTGACTTATAAATGATTACCTATTATAATAAACTGGCTTTAAAAAGATATTTCAAAAACTATTTTAAGAAAACTCAAATGTTGGAATTTAATTTTATGTTAAGTCAATGTTAAATCGTAAAGCTCTTTAAGATATTCAAAGTTGGACCTGATTGATCGAAGATACTGTTATTGTTTTTATTATTTCATTTAATTTGATTATTTTTTTATTATTATTAGTTATTATTATTTATTTATTTATTTATTATTATTTTCTATTATTTTTTTTTTATTATTATTATATAATATTATTTATTCATTTATTATTATTTATTTTTTTATTATTCTTTTGTATCATTATTTATTATTATTATATATTACTATTTATTTATTTCGATAGTTTATTTTACATATAAATGCATTTTTATTTTTTTTTTTAATTTTCTTGAACTCAAAGTTCTCAACGTTGCCAGTTAGTAATACAATCCAAATAATACGTAAGATTTGCGTGTTCAGTTAAATTATATTTAACTCAACAAGTGGGCGGTTCATTTAAGGCAATGTCTACATTAAGTTTACAAAGTTTTTGTGTGGCAAACGACGCATGCAAACCGAACTAACTCAAACAGAAACCAAAACGAAGAGGCGGCAAACTCATATGCATACAGATACAGATGCAAATACAGATATATAGATACATACACAGTTACTGTAACAGTTACATTTAAATATACAGTTACAGTTACATATACACACACATAGACAGCGCAATATAACGAGCTTCAGCATCAATTTAGCGCACAACCAGCGAGAAACTTGCTAATGCGGCATTGCATATTAATAGAAAACCAAGAGAAGAGGACTAAAAAATTTTATAATTGCCAATGCGCGCATTGAATGCTCTATAAAAATGAGAGAGACTTCAACAGCTTTATAGATGATTCATATTTCATACTCTATTTGAAAAAGCAAATAAATGTTCTTTATGGCATTATTGAAGCAATATTCGATAAGCTATCTGAACAATAAAAACTAAAGCAATATTTAGGCCAAAACAAAAAGGGGAGATTGATAGATAGCTAGTATTAAGCATATAATGTTACATATAATATATATTAGATAGGTACTCAAAAATATATAAAATCAAATCTGAGCTGTCATACAAATGATTAAAAGTAAGAGTTATCGATAAATTGGATTGTTATCGATAAAAAGCGCTAGACTATCTATAAAATTAAAATCTGAACGGCCATTAGATTGATTAAAAGTAAGAGTTATCGATAAATTTGGATTGTTATCGATAACAAGCGCTATTGACAGAAGAGTTCAAGAAAGACGATTTTATCTATAAAGCAGATAGACATAGAACTCAGATGTATATAAGATTTATACATAGATAAGATTAAAAGATTTAGTTTTAAGCAAATTAAACCTCTTTAAACAAATCGATACATTTTAAATTTATCGATAACTACTCTTTTTTTTTTCTTTTTTTTCTTTTCTATAAAATTCAATAAATTTATATCGTTATATTATATTATTATATTATTATATTATTATATTATTATATTATTATATTATTATATTATTATATTATTATATTATTATATTATTATATTATTATATTATTATATTATTATATTATTATATTATTATATTATTATATTATTATATTATTATATTATTATATTATTATATAATTATAATAAAGATAAATAGTTTTGTTTTATTTTTTTTAACTTTTTTTATTTTATTGAAAAAGTCTCTATAAATTCTCTTATATGCCCCACTTTACACAGAGTATTACCAATACTATAGCTTACCAGCCGCAGCTTTATATCAGCCAGCCGAACACGCCCACACCCTTTTAGACATCAACCCCCTGCCCACCTCTCACAGCGCATTCCACCAACAGCTGAGAGCAAAAGCAGAGTCAAAAGCGCCAAAACGCAAAGCGAAAGGCAACAACAACAGAAAAGCGACAAGTGTACTATAAATTCCAATAAGAAACGCACACACACACACTCACACACTCACACATACATGAATAGAAAACCAATCGACGCCCACACAAAAATAATTTCCGGTTCAATTAAACGCTTGTTTATTTATTTATTTATGCGCTGCTCCCACAGGCGGTTGCTGCTCAGTTGAGGGCAAGGGAGAGGGTGCTAGGGGTAGGGGCTGAGGGGGCACGTGTTGTCTGACGCGGATTTAATTTTCATTTGCAGTTGTTATTTAATTGTGGGCAGCGAAATCAAAAAATTGGAACTAATTTGTTTATGAATGAAAGAAATGTGAAAGATTAAAGCAGTTCACAGACAGACAAGAGAGAGAGAGAGGTAGAGAGAGAGAGAGAGAGGGACAATTGTGCATCGTTTATCTTGTAAAAGGAAATGCCTGCAAGCAAGTTGGCAGCTCTTTGCCGTAAGCTTTAAATAAGGACTAATATAAAAGCAAAGCAGTTAGAGAGAGACAGCGATAGTGTGTGTCTAGTGCGATCCTGTTAACCGCAAAATGATTGCATACTTTAATGGGCATAGCACTTAGCGACGCTTGTCAGCTACTGCTCCAAGCACCCAACCCCCTCACCTTCTCTCCCTTCTAGTCTCCATGTCAAAGCTTCCTGCGATAGGCACCAGGCGGATGCTGCAAATTGCAATTGAATCAAACTAACTGCATATAGGGGTTGGGGGTTGGGGGTTGGGTGTTGGGTGGGGGTTGGTTGCAAAACACGCAAATGTGAAAGGTTAAGGGCTGCTGCAATGCGTGCCACAGCTGCAATATGCCTAGCTTTGAGAGTGTGTGACTGTAAAAAAAGTTAATGTGAAGACGCTGCGGGAATTTTTATGCCCCAAACACTTTTGCTTAACTGCAAATTGTAAAAGTTCCTTAATGAAACTACAAAACTTAAAGAGAATGAAAAGAACTTTGGAAGAATAAAAAAACTATAGTTTATAATGAATAAGATTAGATTTAGATAGAGTTTTCAAAAGAAGAAATTGCCACAAAATTTTTCAAATAAAATTTCGTGAACTTGAACTTAGAAGAATAGGATCTGTTATATGTATATGGATAGAGCTAGTTAGGATAGATAGCTAGAACTATAGGTCTACATATCCTTTTTACAATAAAAACATGTAAAAACGCTCTAGTCGGGTCTGCCCGACTACGAGATCCCCTGAACCAAGTCCGGGGTAGTGTTTTAGACAACCTAGCTTACATATTTTAGCTATATATATTACCATCTGCACGGACACACACGCACACATAAACATACACAAGCACGCGCGCCGCTTACTGCGTAGAGGATTTAGCGGCTACGCTTGGGCTGCATTCCAGGCAACACTATGTTAAATTTATTGACAAATAACTTCGGTTCCAGATAAACTTTCCTAATGAAATTTTCAGTTCATAATATTGACATCCAAATGTGTATATATGCGAAATCCCAACTCCCTAGTATCTGAAATGCATTTTTTTCAGTTTTGCGGCTAATGGGGGAGGTATTCAAAATCTGAAATGTTTATTGTCTGTATTTTCATCAAAGAAACCTTCATAGTAAAATTGGTATCTCTAGCTTATATGGTCCTTCAGTTAAGGCTTAACAAGTTTTTAAGAACCAATAGATGATATTTCTTATAAAATTCCTCAAGCTTAAATATCACTTCTACATAAAATGATAAGTAATATAAGATATATACATATTTATAAAATAATATGTCACTTTTCCTACTAAATTTGGAAATCTTTTATGCACTGTAAACATTTTAAGTCTCAAATATCTAATGGGAATTTAAGTTGAAAAACGAAAAGATTTCTTATGCATAGCTGTAAAGGGCCGCCATTGCTTGGCAGCTTATTAAGCTCACATAACAAATCGCTAGAAAAGTGCAAAAGACAACAAAAAAATCACTTTGCACTCGAAAGGTTGTCGAGCAAGACACAAGCTGCCCACACACACGCACACACACGCGCACACATGCATTCAAAAATCCTTTAAGCGACGGCAACAAGAAATGACGAAGAACCACACGCACACACACACACACACACACACACATACACACTTAAGCATTAAAATGTAAAGGCAAGGCAAGGCAAGGCAAATCTCATGCATTTTGCACACACAGATTTTACAGGGCAATAAAAAAGGCGGCGCTGCCTGTCGTCACGAAGCTGCGCTGCCATAAAAGCTGTTAGCTAACAGTGCGAATAGTTTGCCATAAAAAGAGACTGAGTGCGAGAGAGCAAGAGAGTCGATTGTCGGCACGTGCGCATGCACGCTGCTTTTGTGACGTCGTTTAATGACGTTTTGCGTGTGTGAAGAATGCGAAAATGCGTAAAAGGCAAAACAAAAAGAAGAAGCAGCAGCAGCTACAAAGCTGAGACGTCCTAATGAGCGGAAGGAAACGCGACGCCATAACATAAAAGGAGAGTTGACAAATGACAGAGAGGGACAGGGAGCGGGAGAGCGTAAGAGAGAACTGTTAACGATGCGCGTTTGACACACACACACACGCACACTTGTACATACCTTTGAAGCAAGCACAACCCATGATGTAGCCCATCATCAGCGTGGCTTTGAGGACGCTTTTAACGTTCTTGTTGTTGTTTTAATTTTTGCTGTTGTCTTTGATTTACTGTTACCGATTTTGCAGTATAGATCAGCGTGGTGCATCAATTAACGGCAGTTATGGGAATTCGAGTTGAGTGGCGACTGTGAGAGTGAGAGGGAGCAAGTCCTTGCGCTGCCTCTCTTGTATTGTTGTTGTTGTTGTTGTTGGTTTTTTAAGCACACAAACCGGTTTTTATCGCTTGCGGCCTTATCACACGTTCAAGATGCAGGTTGTGCGTACGTATGTATATACATCTATTTATATATGTATGTATGTATGTGTGCGCTTGTGTGTGGCCCCTTGAAATATTTATTTATTTCTATTTTATTGTTGATTGTGACGACAAACTTTGATTTACACTCGAGTTTATCACATATTCTAGTTGTTTTTGCTGCTGCTTCTTCTTGTTCAACTGCTTGTCTACAGCTAATAAAGCATTTGTATTTGATTTCACTTTTCGATTTTTATTTTTTTATTATTGATTATCACTTTTTGCTGCAGATTCTATTTTTTTTTTTTTGTTGTATGTGGAAAATTTACGCCCTTCGTTGATTTCACTCGTTGTTGTTGTTTTTCATTTGTGCGTTAACTTTTGTTGTTTATAATTTAATTTATTAAACTTGATTGTGCTGAGTTTTTTGCTGTTTCACTTCTTTTTTATACGTTATTTACAATATCACAAAACGAATATCTGACATATGGAAGCAAGAAGGCAATTAAAATTCGTGTTCCCAGGTTCATTTGGGAAATTCATCAAAAACATTTTTAAATATTTAAAAACGTTTTTCTTATGCATAATTAAGCAGGTGACTAAGAGGTTGTCTATATATAGAGACTGCAGTCGAGAGTAGGTAAAAATCAGTTGGAATGGTAGAGGCGTATATGGAAAACTTCCCAGAATTCTTGGATTTTAACTTTAATTAGTTGGCAAACTTCCTAAAATGATTTTTTTTTTAAAACTAATAGATAACAAACTTTAGATTAGGTCACAATTCAAATAACGATTTATTGTTCTACTATATCAAAGGCTCAACGAATAAGAAATAATAATAACTACTGAAAGTTCCAGAAACTTTTTTAAAAAGCTTTTAAAACGCATTAAAATGGCTTAAGCACAGTCAAAATTTGAAGAACTCGGTTTTTACTATAAATTTCAGCTTGTCGTATACGTAATTTTATTGCAGAAAGCTTAATCATGTGTTTTTCAAAACACATTAAAGCTTTAAGTACATAATATAAGTTATATTATGGCAGAGTATTTGTGTTCAAAAGCTTTTAAGTCACATTCAAGTTCTAAAACGCGTTGAAAGCTTGCACAAGCAAGAAAAACACCGATCGTATACGTAATATATTTCTTGATGGTATATCCAAATGGTTTACAATTGCTTTAAATTGCATACAAAATTGTTGGTAGACGTAAATTTGTGGTTGAACGATGAAATAACTCGTTCAAAAAGCACATTATAGCATTTTTGATAAACGATTCAGGCTTCAAAATTGATGAGAGTTAATGACACTATTCAGTTAAGTAAAAATCACTTTAAAATGACTGAGAAAGTTTTTTAATAGCCTTAAAGTACATAAAGTTTTAACCAAAGTTAATCTTGTTACTTAGGAAACCTCAAGAATATACTCGTAAATTATAAAAGCTCCCTTACAAAACCTTAGAAATAGACTAAAACTAAGAGACTTGAATCAGACAAAACTTGATCTAATATCAAATAGTAATATTCCTTCAACTATTCTGCTTCGGGGCCCACTTAATCCATTCTTTCAGCTCATGTCATTCTATCACACTCACAAATTAGCCAAAAGACACACTTAAGACACACATTTTCTCAGACGAAAGTCATTTGGCTGGTTCATCTCTCACTTGTGCGGAATGACGAGCACATTCCGAGAAAACTGACACCAGCAGCTAAAGGCACTTGCGCTTAACTATCGCACAGCCCCTAAAACCAAATTGATAAAGATTATAATCCGAAAGTCAACGCGCCAGGCACGACATGGAACCAAATCCAAAAAAATAGAGAGAAAGAGAGAGGGAGAGTAAGAGATGAGACAGCTGCATTGATAGCTTCCACAAAAGCAGCAGAAAATTGAATTGAAACGACGAGAAGAATCGAAAATTGAATTGGAATTCAGTTCGGGGTTGGGCGGCAGAGGAGGGCGTAGATGACAAAGGCGAATGAGAATTGAATACCGGAAGCTGCAACGCGACAAATTTAGCGGCAATTGTGCATAATTAAAAAAAAAAGAACATAAAAAACACAGCGCGAATATCTCGCGAGACATTCGCATCAAGTATACGCCACCATAAAAACGAACATCGATGCGCGCCGAGAATTATAATTGATGGCCAGGCGCCCACCATCAAGAATTCCAGCACCGGATCTTCTCGTCTTTGGGGCTTTAAGGGGGGACTGGAGGTCAGTAGCACAAAGAAGAGCGAGAGCGAGAGAGAGAGAGAGGTACAGAACAACTGTTGAGACATTGACATTGTCATTTTTCGACTTTTATGGCGTCTTAAAATGTATCTCGAAAATATGGAAGCACGAGTAGCAAAAATAATATATATATAGATGTATAACATGTGGGCAGCACAGCGTTTAATTGAGGCAAACGAAACGAGAGCCGAGCAATGGGCCAAGCGAAACACATTAAATGAAAGAGAGTTTATTCGATAGTCGACTAATGAATACCCTAACTTTATGAAAAATAAGAATCTCGTTTAAAATACTCTATATAGGAAACCCTCGCTAAGTACAGATAAAAAGTGTATGGGCAAGAAATATCTTGTTTAAAATATTCTATATAGCTAATACTCGATAAATATGTATATTAGCTAAGGAGCAGATAAAAAGTTTTTATAGATATTTTGTACTAACCCATATGTATTAACCCATATGAAAGTGTACTCATTTTAATTGATGAAAAGTTTACGAAATTGATAAAAATTGATTAAATTGATAAACGTTTACGAATACAGAACAAAGCAGAATTGAAAATTTGAAGATAATATATTTAAAAGACTCTTAAAGCTTATGCAAATAAAAAGTGGAAACATAGATTTAAGTTTCAATAGTTTGTTCCAAAACTAATAAAATATACAAAAAATGCGAATATTTGAAGTAAAAACTATATAATTTGTGAGTAAAACATTTACGAATTTGTTACAAAAGAGAATTAAAAATTCTTTGAAACAAAAACTTGTAAAATAATAAAATATTTAAATTCAATTATTTTATGAAAGAAAATTTTTTTAAATTTATAAAATTTTAAAATAAATTAAATATAAAATTTAGCGAAAAAAAAATCTTCTCAAGTATTTGCTATAAAATGAGTTGGCAAAAACGTTTACGAATATAGAACAAGGAGGAATTGTAAATTACTAAATTTTAATCCACAAATTCTAAGTTATCTAATCTATTTATCTTCAAGCTTTATCTTGTTGCTTAGCAACACAAATGAACGCACCCTTTCAGATAATATACCCTTTCTACTTTTTTGACATAGAGTAACTACGTGAAAAATGAAAAACACTTTGTGCCAGTCCGGAAATTCGGGCTGTGTTTACACAAAAAAGCAAAAAAAAAAAAAAAGAAGCGAACAACAATAAATCGAAATTCGAACAGTGAGTAAAAATGCTAATTAATGAGTAGGGAGAGAGAGAGAGCGCGAGAGAAGAGATGAGCTGAAAGGGATTGGGTTAAATGAATAGCACAGTGTGAGCAGCAAAAGCATTTGTTAAACAAATTAGACAGAAGAGAAAGGGCAAACTAGCAACTGGCCAACTGAATCGTAGAGTCCGGCACAAAACAGGATAAAAACCCCCAAAGGAGGCAACAGGAAAAAAAGGAAGCATAAAGTAAACTCGAAAACGGATGTCGCTTCTGACTTGATTACGAGCCAATGACATGCAAAGTTCGAGGAGTGGCCAAAAGCAGACAAAGGACAACGCAGGACTTGACCAGGTCTATCTATCGGGCTATTGACTTCTACTAAGCCGGGCCAACACACGCCCAGCTAGACATTTTAATTAGCAAATTAAATGCAAAATGCGCAGGTGGCAGTTGGCAGCCGCAACACCAAAATCGATTCACAATGGAAACAGCAGCAATATTTGGTCATTCATCATTTAAAGCCCAAACAAATTGGAAAACAACTTTAAAAGCCAACTTAACTACCTAATGATATTTTTTGTTTTTGGCTTTTCTGTTCTCTTTGATTTCTAATCGAAACTTATCACTGACGGAAACTTTTTGTGGGCTGCCCTAATTGCCAGATTGGCTGCTAATGACTAAGCTCTTCGAGATAACTCACGCCAAGCTAAACTACTATCTTATACCCTAGCAAAAACAATTAAAGCGAGTCAGCACTTTAAAACAAATTCCTTTACTTATCTATAAAGAAATCGAAGGTATTTGCAGCATTTCTTTATCTAGGCAAACTTTGTGCCAACTCTCTTGATAAAGTTTTTCTGCAAATTTATGGGGTTCAATGGTTCATTCCTCAGCATCCATGATTCATTAATTAAACCTTAATTGTTTGTTTTTATCTTCATAGTTTATCTTTAAGTACAAATATTTAAAGACAACTTTTTCTGATGTTTTATCAGCCTCTACAGTTTCCTATAGCGAATTTTCATTCATAAATATTCCACTTCAAGCGGTGAAAAATAGGTGATATCATTATAGGTGATACAAAATTATCAAATTTATTTTCCTTATATATTCTAGTCTTTTCCTTATCCTTTTTAAAAATGAAATCCTTTTCTAAGATTTAACTTCGTATAGTAATTTTTTATACATAAGAATTTTAATTGAAATGCTGAAAATTAGTTGAAAAACTGTTATACACACTTATTGGTATTTATTTTACGCTTCGAAGATCTACTTTACTTTTTATAGATCATTTAACATTAACATTAACATCGTTAACATTTCTTTCTCTATAGCAATTCCGTATTCCACTTCAAGAGGTGAATAGTTAAAAAACTGTTATACACACTTGTTTGTAGTTTTTTAAGAAGATCTAAAACATATTTAAAAGACATTTTTCTCTATAGCAATTATGTATTCATCTGAATTCCACTTCAAGAGGTGAATAGTTGAAAGAAAGAAGATAAAAGAAGAAGACAAAAAACATCTTTAAAAAGTTTTATAGATCATTAAAGACTAATTTTTTTTTTAACAGTTTTGTATTCATCAGAATTGCACTTGAAAAGGGGAAAATATAGCTTAAAAACTGTTATACAAACTTATTGGTAGTTTTTTAAGATTCGAAGACATATTTTACTTTTTATAGATCATTTAAGATTAAAATTTCTTGCTCTATAGATATTTTGTATTCATCAGAATTCCATTTGAAAAGGTGAAATATAGGTGGTACTGTTATACACCGTTTTTGCAATTTTAGTCAACTTTATACCCATCTATAGATAAGTAAAACCTAGTTAATATTATATGGCACCACATATATACCCTTTATGGTATTACAGGGTATACTTATTGAATTGTTTGCTAACCAAGACACACACGCACACAGAGACTGAGACTACGTGAGTTTAGAATTCTCCTCTATCTGCACTCCACTCACTTCCCAATTGGAATAATAACACAGCCGACTTCAGTTGGCTGCGTTGCCTAATTGCATTATCTCAAATGTGGGCGTCGCACACTGACTCAATTAGGCATTATATATAGATATATAGATATATATACGTGTATCTAAGGGGCGCTTATCTGCGGCATGGTGTGTAGAGCAATTTAATAAGATTTTGTAGAGAGAGGCGATGAGAATAAAAATAGCATATCTTATTAGATTAGAATGCGACACGAGCGGAAATCAAAGCATAAAAACAAAACTAAAATTTTAGAACTTGACAGCCAGAGGGATGCCAGACTTCTCAATGTATTCATTGAGCACAAGAACAAACACTCAACTCAAATAAAAGCCCTAAAAGAATCAAGTTACAGTTGCAAAGAGGGTGGGTGGAAGGGCACTTTACAACACTGGATTGCTAACCTAGCACAATAGGAAGAACAAGAAGAAGAAACGCTAACAGCATGACTGCGAAAAGAAATTGCAATGTTTATTATTATGATGATTAAAATGCAGAGGAAATTGTCAGAAAAACAAACACACACACACACACACGAGTAAACAGAAATGCACACACACACACACACACATGTATAAGCACACATACAAGCACATATAGACAGTTGCATTGGCATCTCTAACAATGACGAAATCGCAGAGAAAGAGCAGAAAAAAAGGTAGATGACCTCAGGGATGCAGCGCGGTCTACACACACAAGCAAACACAACTCTAACAGACACACACACTAACAGCAAGAGCTTTTAAAGAATTTCCTCATAATTTGTTGCAAACAATTAAAAAACTGTTTCAATTAATGAAATTTATTAACATTTTGCAAACAAACATTCAAGCGAAAAATTAACCACAGTCTGCTGGGCTTTATTTTTGACTTTTTTTTGTCGACATCAAATACAAAACAAAGACAGCGAGAGAGTAACGCTGAGAGCGGAATGTGCCAAAGAGAGAGAAAGAGAGAGAGCGAAACGCAGCGAATAACACAGCCAAAGGGCAACGCGCAGCAAGGATGTGTAAGTGCAAACGAGAAAGAGAGCGATGGAGAGAGCGCCCAATGGTAGGCAACAATTTGGTGCTTCCTCTTGCCACTTGCTGCCGCCGACGCTGACGCTGCGTATGCGTAATATGAGCAGAGCAGGCGGCGAAAAGCAGACCAAAAGTGGAATGACGGCAAATTAAAGTTCGTTTGCTGCTCACTGCAGCGGGCACACAAAACAAAACTCGAAAAAGAAATAGCAAAGGCTTGCCCCACCTCTCTCTCTCTCTCTCTTCATAACGGAAACCAGGCTACCAACTACTTCAAGCACACACACACACGCACACATGTGTAAATTCAAAATGCTATTGCGTGCCTGCTTTTAATTCGCCGCCGCCTGCCTTGCCTTCCCCTCTCCTCTCTCTCTCTCTCTCCTTACACCGCTCGCTGTTGCATTTTACACAGAAATTCCTTTTACAGAAATATTTTTGTTGCGCTTTGTGACGCCGTTCGTCAAACCAAAACATAAGAGCAAATATTTCGCCGAGCTTGTCGCATTGTTTGTTTTTGTTACGCTTTATATACATACATACATATATATTTATTATTATTATTTTTCTTTTTGTTTTGTTTTGAGGGTGGTTTATTTTTGTGGTCAGCGCTGTTTGCTGCTGCCGAAGCTCAAAGTAATTGCATTTATTTGCATTGCGCTGACAGTGCAGTTATTTCTTCTTATAATTGAAATACGAACTTAAAGATCCGCAAAAAAAAAACAAAAGTTTAGAATTAGAAGCAATTAAGAGTTTATAGAAAAGTTGAGCATAAAACAAAATGAAAGCCATTAGGACTTGCAAAACTTTTTGTAAAACTAATTCGAATGACTGGCAGCCGGTAAAAAAAAAAACGTTATACTGCAGCGCTCTCTAAACAGCTTCATGGCTAAATGGCTTATAAATATTGCAGCTATCAAATATTACATATTTCATCGTGTAATATTGTTGTCTTAGAGCACACACACACACACACACACACACGCACACGAGAAGCGAGAGACAGCGCAAGATAGAGAGCGGCAGACACTTAGCAAAAATTACTTTTACTGTAAACACAATTATAAATATTTGCGCATATTTGCAGTGCATTTTTTTTGTATTTTTATTTATTTATTTATTTATTTTTTATTTAGTTCTAACGCGACGACAAAAACACACGCTGCTCTAGCGGGCTGCGTTTTAATGTTAACTGAACATAGGCAATGACAGCGTCGACGGAGCAGCGAAACGGTTTGCCATAAAAATGCGACGCCGTCCAGCTAGCCTAAAAGCCAACAACAAAAACGACGCAGTAGCAAATGATAAAAAGTAACAGTGAGAGAGGCTCTCTTGCTCTCTCTCTCTCAGTTCGACTGTCTGGCGCTCAGCGAATCAAGTGCAAAATAAACAAAAGCACAAAACGTGCGCGTTGAGAGAGCGACGGCGGCGAAGAGAGGGCTGCGAGGCAGCAAGCACATGCCGGCTGCTGCTGCTGCTGCTGCTGCAATCGTCGCCGCAGCAGCATCAAACACAAAACAAACACGAAACGCAATGCCGTAAAGCTTCAAGCGCACTGAATAACTTTTTAGACAGTCATCAAATATATGTAGAATGCTCATTATGAGTGAGAGAGCGCGAGAGAGAGGGAGAGCGGAAGGGAGGTAGCCAAAACTTACGGCGAGTCAAAATACATAAATGTCAAGTGCAAAAGCACGGCAAATATGCCGTTTGTTTACCATTCAAAATAGCCAGCAATGGCTGCAGCTATCCGTCCCTTCAGCCCACCTCAAAGCATTTGTTTGTGTTTTGTTTAACATTTAATCTGACTTTTTGGCAAACTGCCGCAAGTGCTGACAACAACAACAACAACAAGTAGAACAACGACAGTTGCTGTAGTCAAGAACAACGGCAAAACAAATACATGTGACTTTACAAGTGAGTGCAAGGGAGACAGAGAGAGGAAGAGACTGTTTAGGGGGCAGTTTAACTGGGCGTTAACTCGACTTAAATTGGCTTTAAGCGCGTCTTATTTACGGCTCATGTTGTTGTCTGTGTAATTGAGTTTTAGCACAGCGCTCGAAAATAGGCAACAATATTTATCGCTATTCGCCGCAGCCTGAAAGTATGCAATGTTTGTGGTGGGCGACAAATCTGTCTGAGTTAGCTATTTAATGTAATTGTTTTTGAAATTAAAAAAAGATTTTATAGGGGGTAATATATACTTATAATGGAAATAGATATATAGAATTTAATTTTTGTATTTATACGATTTTTGCTAAGAATATATTGAAAATTCTTAGTAATTTAGCAATATTTCTTGGATAATCTCAAATAAATTCTCTGTATAAATTCTAAAACTAAAAATTCTCCAATATTTTAGGAAATATACTATCAAACATACAATAAAATACTAAAATATTTGCTGAACAATATTTATAGTAAATATATATAATATAATAATAAATAATAAATAATATATTCATAAGAATATATTCGTAAGAATCTATGAATCACTTAATCCCTTAACATTATAGAAAGAAACATCCTTGAATATTTCTGAAAAAATCTTTTAAAGATCTTCAATCCTCTAAGAATGCTATGAAGATACCTGCATTAACAAATATAGTTAAAATATTTCACTTTGGAAATACCATACGGAAATACCAAAAATTCGGAAATATTCCTTGACGAACCATGCAATATTCTCCCAATTCTCTTAATTTTTCATTATTATAATTTCATTTAGTAAAACAATTGCTTAAGCATAATTATTATTATAATAATTATAAAAAAATACAATTTTAATTACATTCAAAATTCTACTTTAAAAATCCATTGTGCTTAACAAAGAATAGAATCACTTCAGTTCTATAGAAAAACTTTGATGACAATTGTTTCCCGCTTTTCCAATTACAGTGAATACATTTTCACACAATAGTTGCAAATTGACAGCAACAATAAAATGTGGAAGTAGACAAAGTGCGCCCCTCTTTAATCTATATATATATATATATATGTATATGGAGTTGCTTACTTACCGTTATTATTGCTGATGGCGAATCGCTGCTGCAGCTGCTGTGCCAGCGCCTGATGATGCTGAGCGAGCGGTGTCAATGGCGGCGGCACCGCCTGCTGACCCACGCTTAGCTGCTGTGGTGCCGACTGTGAGTGGGGCACACCACCACTTAACGAGGATGTGTCCGAGGAGCCATCCCCACCACCTCCACCTCCACCACCGCCGCCTCCATTAGCCATGGAATTCTGTTGATTGAGGCTGGCGCCATTGAGCATGGAATTTGCATTGAACTGTTGCACGGATATCGAGCTGGCCACGCCCCCGCCCACCAACTGCTGTTGCAACTGCTGCTGCTGCTGCTGCTGCTGTTGTTGTTGTGTGAGCAACGCATTGTTGGCGCTGCCATAGGTGGTGGCATTAATGGAATTGTTGGCTTGATTTATGGAATTATTGTGGACGGCTGAGAGTAGGGAGCCATTCGCAGTGGCTCCGCTATTATAGTAAGACTCCTCGCCTGCAAAGAGAAAGCAAGAGAGAGAGAGAGAGAGAGACTGATTAGTAAAAGCTCTCACTCATTCATAAATGCAGTAAGCTTTTGCCTGCTGCTCAAAAGCTCTTTCATTCAGCTTAGCTTTCACCAAAAATAAACAACTTTCGCCCGCAGCGCCATCTGTTGGCGAGCAGCAGGCACAAAGCTTGCCTGGGTTAAGCAACTAAAACTTGAGGTAGGTTCAAGAGTTTTTCTCCATCGATTTCGAATGCATTTGGCGTTTCTGTCTGGCTGCCTCGTTCGGTGACGTCTCGCATTGACAATTAGCTGCCGTTGATTAATTACCAGCGAGAGAATGTTCGCGTTGTCCCCGAAGAGACAGAAGGACAGACAGACAGACAGAGACAGAGAAGAGATTGGAGTGTCTGTATTTCACTTTGTACATCTGCAATTGGGGGGGGTCGGACAGGAAGGAACTGTGAGCTCCTACTCTGCCCCACCCTGCCCCTAGCTGAACAAACAATTTAGCAAAGTGGAAACCTGGCAGCTCAGTGCGTCGTGACTGAGAGCCAAGTCAGACGGGCCTCGTCATCGGCTAAATCGTGCGTGGATTATGGTCAATTTCCGTTTGTTTGTCTGTCATGTCGCACAAAGGCCAAAACTGAAAGCCAAAGATACATTTCTGCGCCTGCGGTCGGGTTTCGTTTAACTTTAGCCAAAAAAAAAAAACAAAACAGTTATAAAACTTTTCTGCATAACAACAAAGCTCGCAGGGGGATTAGAGCTGAGCTATATGGCTTGCATTAGCTTAAGTAACATATATACAGTTATGGAGCTGACAGTTTGAAAGCAATTTAAGAAAGGTAGGTCTTTAGGAAATTATTATTGATGCACTAAAGATGAGAAAAAATTGAGTAAATATTCCAGATAAACTGTTTGATGAAGTTTAAGATAAAGTAAGCTATAGTTCGAGTGCTCTAGCTAAAATAAACAAAGCTCTACATAAGATAGTACCTCATCTCATAGAAAGAGTATTCAATCGGCTACATTGCAATATCTCACATTCCTAGTTGATCACAATTTAAATTCTTTCTCATTAAAACTAACTCTCACTTTAATTCAGCCTTCGCCTCTTACTCTTTCACTTATTAGAAATGTGAGCATGACTTGAATTTATGAAAATCGCAAAGAAAGGCGGCATTTAAGAAATGTAAAAGGTGATTGCAAGCTAGAAAGATTTAAAGAATGATGAGAGATAAATGCGTAAAAATGGTATGAAATGCGATGACTGAGAAGAAAAAGATGATTCAAGTCAGATAAAAAAGGGAACTAGGGATATGAGATGGGCCGAAAAAATTAAGAAAACAAAGAGTGATAAAAGAAAAACAATTTATCTGGATTCCTTTATCCTTCTATCAGTCTTTGAGCTCTGACACTTACCCGGTTCTGGTATATTGCCCAGCGGACTCTCCGGCAGCAGGATGCCCTTTTGCACTAGCTCATCGCGATTGGCACGTACAGAAATCTTGCGCTCCAAAGCTGCAAGGCAAAGGGAAAATAATATAAATAATAATAATAATAAAAATAATAATAATAAAGTAAATAGTAATATAAAGATCATTAATAAAAATAATATTAATATAAATAAAAATATATGAATAACAATAATAATGATAATGGTTAAGACAAAGACAAACACATAGCACATAAAGATAATGACAATGACAATGAATTTGACAATGGCAATGACAATGACAATGAAAATGAAAATAAAAATAACAATAACAATGATAATGATAATGATAATGATAATTATAATGATAATGACAATGACAATGACAATGATAATAATAATGATAATGATAATGCCAATGACAATGCCGATGACAATGACAATAATAATGACAATGATAATGCCAATGACAATGATAATAATAATGATAATGATAATGATAATGATAATGATAATGACAATGACAATGACAGTGCCAATTATAATGACAATGACAATGATAATAGTAATGCCAATTATAATGACAAGGACAAAGACTTTGGCAATGATAATGATAATGATAATGATAATAATAATAATGTGACTTACATTTGGAGGCTGCTTCGAACTTTTCGCTCTTCTTTTTTCGGCGCCATTTCCAGGGCTTAAAGAAACGGCCGAGAGCGCTTAATTTGCTTTTGCGCTCTAGGGGCGGGGTGCGGGTGCCAGAGCCCAAGCTATTTGTGCGTATGGCGGCGCCATTTTGTTTCTTGGCTGCAAAAAGAAAGAGAAAGAAACACAATTAGAGTGAGATAGCTTAAGAGATGACTTAATAATTAGCTTTAAATTATCAAACAAATCAACTATCCAAATATGGGATAAAATGCCACGCCCCCAAAGCCTCCTCTGCTATCCACCACTTGTGTGTGGCATGCGGAATGCTGTTGTTGCAACATTATTATGTTTGTAGAAAGCAAAAACTGAAAAGCGAAAATTGCAAAGAAAATAAAAATCAAATTCCATTAAATATTTTTCTTTATGTAATCAACAACTCGATGATGAAGTTCAACATCATTTGACAATTCAATTACAAATTCAAAACAAGTTTTTCTGCTGCAACAAAAACACAAGAAGAGGAAGAAAGATTCTGCATCAAAATTCTAAGCAAATTGTTAGCCATTAAGAGCCATCGCCTTGCCTTGCATACAAATAGCCAAGTCAACTTGTCGACGAGCCAAATCTAATTGGCCAAACAGACTGAGCAATGCTTAAGTCGGGTATATAACTATATAGCCTTACTTTAACAACCCGATTGCCTCAACTATTTATAGTCGCTTGATATTTGTCGGGGGCGGGGGCGGCGTAGGGGGAGTGGCAGAGGCAACTACTCAAAGCAAAATTTCATCTAACAGTTGCGACGACTTCTGCGGCAGCTGTTTCTCATTTGTTGTTGTTGACTCTGATGCTGCCGAAAGATAAGCTGGGCACAGTCACCCACACACACATACACTGTCTGTCACTCTCACACACACACATACAGATGAGCATGGGCAGCATTGAAGCGTTGAAATTAGGCTACCTACAAATAGCTGGAGGAGCATTCGCAAAACAGAAGAGCGAAAAAAAACATAGAAAAGAATAAAAACAACATAGAAAATAGTACAAAAATAAATAGTAGAAAAAAGCAGTTAAGAGAAAAATGTCAAGACTTAAGCAGCGAAGCCTAAATGCTCTATAGTTGAACTATATATCATAAAAAGTAGTTAATAATGTAACATAAAAAGTTTTTTTGGTACACTATAAAAAAAATGTTAAATACAGTGATGAAAAGCTTAACTTCTATTCATTGCTCTTCAATTCCATTCAATTCCGTTCCATTCCATTTCATTCCATTCCATTCCATTCGAATCCATTCCATTCCATTCCATTCTATTCTATTCTATTCCGTTCCATTCGCTTCTATTGTATTGTATTCTATTCCATGTTTTCCGTTCTATTCTTTTCTATCTTCTATCTGTTATCTGCTCTTTGCTATCTTCTATCTTCTTTCAATTTTCCATTACCTTTCTTCTATCTTCTATCTTCTATCTTCTATCTTCTATCTTCTATTTTCTATCTTCTATTTTCTATCTTCTATCTTCTATCTTCTATCTTCTATCTTCTATTTTCTATTTTCTATCTTCTATCTTCTATCTTCTATCTTCTATCTTCTATCTTCTATCTTCTATCTTCTATCTTCTATTTTTTATCTTTTAGCTTTTATCTTCTATCTTCTGAAATCTAACTTTTAACTTCAATCTTGCATTTTCCATTTCTAAACTTGATTCTTTTCTTATGTATCGAAGTCTGAAACTTTTCAAACCAACATCCTATACCTAAAATTCCTTATACCTTTTGTCTAAGAAACATTCTTTGGACTCTTTATAGACTAAAAATAATTCCCTTCAACATTTTCATATATTATAATGTAAAACATTTGAGATATGAATTCCTTAACATATTCTCACATTCCATATTATTCCCATAAGCATTTTTACACACCTTTAATAGCATTGCTCACCTTTTATAGACTCTCAACTTTACTTGCCAAGTCTTTGTTGCCCTCACTTAAAGCGTATTTATAAATACCACAAAATGTGGCAAATGGGCTAAGAACTATTTGGCTTCCTTCTGCCCGGACCATGGACTGGGCCAAGCTGCTGTCGGCCTGTCCCAATTGTGGTCAATTGTTGAAACAGCTTTTCATGCTTGATTTCAGTTGCATAACAAGACGGGAGACAGGCAGAGATAGAGAGAGATAAAGAGAGAGAGAGAGAGAGACTGGCAATGAATGTGTGTCAAGCTGAGAGAAACCACTCGGATTGAAGCTGTTGCACGTGAATGACATGCAACGCGCTGCTGTGGCACAGCCCCAAGGCGACGACAAAAAAAAAAATATAAATAAACCGCAAAAAACGGAAATGCAGCCACATTTAAATGGCGCCAGAGAAAATAGCGAGAAAAATCCGCAGAGCTTAAAGAAAAACTGCAAAAATTCAAGCAAAGGCAAAAGACCAAAATATCATTTTACAATTTTTACAGCTTACAATTTTTCCTCTTTTTTTTTTACATATTGCGAGGTGTGTGCGAAAAAGAAACCAGTTTTGGATTTTGACTTTTTCGGAGGGGATCCAACTTTAGCGGCAGCTGCTCTACGTTACAATGGATGCAGCACAGGCCACGGATTCGGCTTCTATATAAGCGACAAGGGCGGCAACAACAACAACTCCCAACAATGTTTTTTTTTTTAATATTTTATGTGAACGCGTGGAAAACGAGTTTTCGCGAAAGTTGTTTGTGACTTCCATTGTGCGCGCTTGTTGTTGTCTCTAGTTGTTGTTGTTGTGGCTCCACTGTGTGTTGTTATTCGCGCTTGACTTCCCCTCGAATCCACAACACAAAAAAAATATTCTTAAATAAATTCAATACACAAATAATATATGAGAATATATATGAAGACAGCATATATGTGGGCTGCCTGAAAAGGGGGCGTGTGCATAAAATAGTATATAAATTATGCCACAAAAATATATATGTAGCAGTTGCTATATGAATAGTTTAAGAGCATATCGAATTGCGACTTAAAGGTGAACTACGACTTTAAAATATTTTCATATAGAATTTGAAGAGATTTTAAAGTTGCTTCTGGTATGGGATTTTTAGTTGTTTTATATAATATTTTTAAAAATTATATATATATATATATATGTATATATATATATATATATGAAAATATTTTAAAGTCGTATATATATATATGTATATATATATACATATATAATTTATGGGTATTTATTTATATATATATTTTATATTTATTTACCAAAACATAACACTGAAAACTATTACAGGTGCACCTTGGTACTTGACCAATTATGACATTAACAAAAATCTAAGCTGCCTTTTGTCAAAGACGAAATAAAATTACACGCAGAGAGATAAATGAATAGGTCACATGAACATGAGAATACTTTAGTACTAGGACTACTAAACAACACAAAAAATCTAAGGAGCCTAAAAAGATTTCGAGCCCTGGACCTGCCACATAGACTAACAAACAGATAGATAAATATATAAATATATGGATTGAGCTCAAATTGTTCGGCTATTTAAAATTTCTTGCTAGTAAATTTGATTATTGATACTATATAAAACAGATTGCAAGTAAAAAAAAAACCAAGAGACACAAAAAAACTTTTATATATATTTTAGAAATATATTATTTTGTATTTATATATTTTTGTGTATATTAGTTTTAATATTATTTTTTTATTTAAAAAATACTTTTATTAAAAATAGCTTTTTTTAATATATATATTTAAAATATATATTTCTTGTATGCATATTTTTATTATATTTAATATTTTATTAACCTATTTTTATTTTGTTGTTTTTTATTTTTTTTTTTCTATTAAAATTTAAATTTTATTGATTATTAAAATTTTTTTTTTAATTTTGCTTTTAGTTTTTTTGAAATTTTTTTTTTAATTTTTTTTAAATTTGTTTTTAAATATGCATATCAGTTCTAAATATTTTCTAAAAACATTTTTTTTTTATTTTTTATTTTTTATTTTTTATATTTATTGTTTATTTTTAAATTTGGTTCCCTAACATTTTCATGATAGAGCACAAAACATAACCCAAATGCCAAATGCAAAAATTAAAAAAATCAACTGCATTTCGTCGATTTCCCTTATAGTTTTCTAAATGAAATAGCCTTTTTATCATATATATATATATATATATATAGTTTTATCACAGCTATCATAGCACAGCTGCAATCTATATCGCTTTTTCTATTTATATAAACCATATATGTGCATATAACAGCTTATGTAAATTGTCAATTGTAGTGTTCCACTTAAAGCTCAGTCAAGTGCATGTGGATGTGTGTGTATATATGTATATATATATGTATATATATATATATACGCTCACTGCTGATAACTAAGCTAAACAAATTGACAGCAACAATCAGAGCAACCAATTTTTATTTGCGCAACGTGACAAAGCTCAGAAATTGTTTAGCAAAATAAAGTTAAATAAAATAAAATATAAAAAAAAAAATATAAATAACAAACAGACCTACAGCATTTCGATTAAATTGTCAACTTTTGAAGCTGCTACAAAAACGCACAGCAAAAAAATTAACATGTCAAAAGCCAAAGTCTAATTAAAATACCAAACAGAAAAAAAAAACAAAGCGGTCGTAACCGACTGCATAATACTCGTTAGCAGATTAATTTAAAAAAAATTTCTTTATGGTTAGTCCATATAATTTATAGGTCTCTACGCGAGGTCTCTCAGAGATGCAACTGCTATAAAATTGTGAAAGAATGTTTTTTCGATTTGCCACCCCCAGTTGACTATATAAGTCCAGTTCTAAGTCTTCAGCTTCTTAAGGAATTGTATTTACATTGTAAAAGATAAAGATATAGTAATTCCCTATAAGCCACAAAAAATCTTAACACTTTATAAGCCAAGGCTCCACACGAGCACATATTCCAGGTTTATAAGTCCCTAGTTTTAATAGTAGCAAACAGACAGTCGGACAACAAGACGAACATTAAGTGAAGCTAATATACTCTCTTCACTTCATAAAAAACCAAAATGTTGAACCAAAAAGGAAAAGTGCAGGAAAAACCAAGCCAAAAATTCAAATGTCTGCCAAAGAAAGCTAGCAAAATAAAACAGCTAAAAATAGCTTTTAAAAAATTGCTAAAAATTGTGAGACATTTTTTGTCGGCTCTAAAAAAAAGCGAACACACTAAAAATTTATGCTCGAAGGTCGCAGGCGACGCTAATTGACGCAACGGCAAAAAGTGTTACAACAACAACAACAGCTACTACAACTTGAATTGCTACAACAACAATGCGATTAGTGAACTAATTTGCGGCTGTCTGTCTGTCCGTCTGTTCGCCTGTCTGTCGATTTTGATTGCAATATGAAACCTGAAATTAATTGTAATTACAAAGAAACAACAAACAGATAAAAGCCACAATCGTGTGTGTGTGTGTGTGTGTGTGTGTAGGCCCCAAATCAGCTGTGGGCAGTGAGCGCGAGAGAGAGAAATTCGAGGGAGTGTGTAAAGAGAGAGAGGGGTTGCCCAATTTACGCCTGGCCTGGCACGTATTTTGACAACGGCGCTTCGGAAATGACTAAAGCTGAATGCTAAATGCTAAATGGAAATGGATGCTACTCGTAACGGAATATTGTATACCCTATGAATATAGAGAAGGTATGTTAGACTTGTGTAGAAAGAAGCAAAGCATAGATGAGGTTATATGCATAAAGTATTTAGTTTGAATTCGAGACGATACAGGTTGTCTGTCAGTCTCTAGTCTATAAGCTCTGAAATTCTTCAGGATTCAGCAGCATCATATAACTCTTATACTAAATAGTTTTAGATGGTAAGTTTTCGTATGAATATCTTAAAATATCTATAATAACTTTGTATTTACAACTTTATAAGCTTACTTTAAGTTTTATAGTTAAGATCTCTGAATAATTCAATTTTTGTTTAAGATAATACTTATTTCTTTCACAAAATATCTTTCACAAATTGTACACTTACAAATCTTCCAAATATTTTCAAGAACAAAAACAAATCAAAATTGAATTCCAGTATTATAATCTACAATATTATACATATATTATATAAGTTCTTAGTAAAGATTCCGTCTTTTAAGGAAAATCTTGAATAAGGTTCTTGCATTTCTACAAAAAATCATCTATATTTGCCTAGCATATCATATAACTGTAATCGAAACAGTTTTAGTCTGATCTTTTCTATGAAGCAATAGATCTTTTCTTGATTGAAAAACTTGTTTCTATTTCAAGATATTTTTAATAAATTTAAAAATGTTCTAACCAAGACACAAATCTTATCTACTTGGAGTTACTATTATATTATATATTTGGCTCTACTTAAGGAAGAAAAACTTAATAATGAACTCTTATATGAACAGTTTATCAGAATTTTGATATATACTATCTAAATTCAGCAATCGGAATATATACTCGTCGACTAGCTATATCAAGGCATTCTACCCTATACAATTGATCATTTATAACCATTTCCTATAATATCCCCTCTCTGCCTTATAGAGTATTCAACTGTCGCTATGCCACACTTAATAGTTCTGTCTTGCTCTGCAGTGTCGCCGCCGTTTGCCAAAGCGCAGCAAACCGTTCACTGCACATGCACAAAATTCACATTCAAATCACATTACGTATACGCAACGTTGCGCAGGCAATAGAAAACGTGAGCGTATCACATTGGCAATGGACTGTTCCATGTTGCCGCATTAGATCAGTGAGTGGGTTTCTATCTCTTAGTGTGTGTGTGTGTGTGTGTGTGTGTGTGTGTGTGTGTGAATGACAGCTGCGGCAGTGAAGCACAGCCAATGCCAAAAAATAAAAAGGTGACAACTAAAAGCAACTGCAGCTGGTTCCACCAACTTGACTATCGATAGTTGTTGACTTTGGATTTATGATGTGCAGTCATAAAAACAAAATTTTTCTAAGAAACTTATACTTTGGCTTAGCCTGTTAAACTTGAACAGCTCAATCAAAACTATTGAAATGCACATGGAAAATGAGTTTCTAAAAAGTTTCTCAAGTGTAAAAGTTTTGCGGAAAAAAATCGAAAAAAATGTATTTTTAACTTTGAGTACTATCTACATTAGCAAATAACAGAATTATTCTGGTTATTTTTCTTTTTTTGTTTACTTTGTAAAGGTTTTACAAGCTGCAATGCTGAAATTCTAATCATTATCCAGATATAATGTTCTCTTGTATTAAATATTTATTAATAATTTATTTTAGTTATAAAAGAAAGACTTTCATAAAGTTAAGTTCTTTTTATATATTTCATAAACGTTTTACTGTCTGCACTCTATTATAGATCACGTCCAGCTATGTTAATATATATTTGTAATATATGTAGCTATATTATTTTTGGATTTTTCCTGTAAATTTGTTTACTTGTTTATTTTACGTAAATGTTTTACTGGCTAAGTTCTTAAATATCGACTAGGCATGTTGCTTATTTGACTACAAAGCTACAATGTTCTCTTTACCAATGTTTCTTTTTCTTTATTTTTATATATTTTCATAAACGTTTTACTGGCTGCGCTCTGTTATAGGAATCTGCAGCTATATGTTAATATAGCTATATTATTTTTAGATATTAAATATATTATATACTATATATTATATATATTATATATTATTTATGCTCTACTTATTTATTCTACGTCAACGTTTTACTGGCTGAGTTGTGTTATACAAACGTACAGTCATGTAGTTTGTATCGCTACCAAACTAAATGTTCTCTTTACATTTGTGGTCTCTTTCTTTATTTTAGATACTTTTACTGGCTGCGCTTCTTTGCTAGCAGTTTATGCACAACTATAATACTTTTGTAATATATATCTCGAACATATTACTCAAACTACACATATAGAAACCTAGTTTACAGTTATATATAAATAAATCTATGATTATATAAAAGGCCTTCCCACCGCAATCATTGTTTAATTAAAATTTATTGGTATAGTTTTGACTATTGTTTTTTGTGGCTATGCAAGCTATAGTTGCATATAAAACCTGCTCTCTATATATACAGCTATTTATTAAGCACCGCAATGCCTGATTACCTATGCCTCACCCATCCACCCAGTATTCGAAACTTCCATTCCACTTGCTTCTCTCCTCCCCCTTTTGTCAATTATGTTAGACAATTCCAGCGATTACGTGTGTGAGAAAAAAACACGCGTAACTCTTGCAATTGACCAAACCAAAATAAATATTGCGTTGATAAGCGACGAAAAATGAATTGAGAAAGGAGGAGAGATAGGTCAGAGATTTATGAGAAAAATTTCATGAATAACAAATAGCCATGATTCATGGCCAAAAGCAGAGAAAGAGAGATAGACATCGATCCAAATATAATAAATGACATATTAAATGCAAAGCCATAAATCGAAAAAAAGAAATAGCTAGATAATATTGTAGATAGTTGTTGTTGTTGTTGGGTCAATTAAAAGGCATTTTGCTGCAGCTCAACTAAGTACTAATTGCATTTAAATTGCATTTGACATTTGACATATATAAATATGTGTATACGATACGCTGACATTCAATCAACTGCATTCGAACTAAAAATAGCCGAGAAATGACTAACCGTATGAGAAGCGCATAGAAAGGGGGCATGCAACGCCGTTCAAGTGTCAGAAAAGTTGACAAAGGGGCGGAGGTGAAAGGAGGGCTTTACTAATGCAATGAATGAAAAATATAGCAGGGTAAGAACTTTGAACTGGAATATGGGAAATGTGTTTTAAATATGACGGAGGAGCAATTCTTTAATATGTTTAATATATGCCTGATATTTTGAGGTTAGATATATATAGAATTTACTTTTTGCTAGAAAAAGTATTTTCAGGGATTATTTCTGTAAAATATGCTAGGATATGTCAAAGATATTAAAAATTCGGCAAATTTTTAAATTTCCGTTCAAATCTTTCTTATCTTAGTCTAATTTCTGATGTTAGATAGAGAGAGAAGATTTCTTTTAAATAGAAAAACAAATTTTAGCTGTTGTTTCCATTAAAAGCTCTGTAATACAGTATTTCAATATTAAGAAGTTTTTGTTTAAATACGAAATATGAATAAGGATAAGAGCACATATTACTAAAGCGTTTGTGTAAGATAGCTCTAAGAGCCAACTACTTTTACATGCAAGAAATCAATATTTGATTGATTATATCTATGAGAACTATTTAATATAGCAGTAAGAGAAAACTAGACAATATAATATTTAATAAAATAATCGAAAAAAATATCTATAAATCTTGATTATAGCTAAGAAAAGGTATTAACAAAGAAGAGAATCAAGTCTACATTAACTCAAAAAGTCAAGAATTCATATATATTTTATGATATTTCAGCTACTTTGTTACATATCTACTATTCCGTTCAAGATACCCTCTGCCAAGGCTATCAACAGCAAAAAAAATGCACTGAAGCGCGATGTCTGTCACCCGCAGGCAGCTCAAATTACCAACAGCAACAACTTTTATTAATTTGATTTCAGTGCTGTTGAGGTGGGTTCAGTGGTTCAAGCGGTTCAAGCGGCGCGGGGTGGAGCCATGTGGTTAGCTGCCTGTTTGCGGCGGCATGTTGGAAAATTTACAACATTGTTCTGTCGCCAAAGTGTGGCTGTGGGCAAACAAGTTTATTGGACAAGTCCGAAACAAAAACAGAACCAAAAAAAAAACACAAAAACATTTTTTTTTGACATAAAACAAGAGCCTTAAAAAGCGAACGATGAGCAGCATATGGACAAATATTTGCACAAAACTTACAGCAGAACAAAGAACGGAGAAAAAAACACGAAATTGAAGAGAAAAACAAATAAAATTTCATTTTCAATTAACATAAAACTTGTGTAAATCAAAACACACAAATTGCAAACAGAAGCATATGTAGGCCTTTGCCTATAAGTATCTGACAGATACCAAAACACAGCTATAGATACAGATACACATGTGTATATAGATTCAGATACAAGATACAGATAAACATTGAGATTTAGATACATATATAGATGTACAGATACACTTACAACTACAGATACAGATTCAGATACAGTTGTAGTGTTGTAGGCTTTTGCATATAAGTATCTAACAGATGCAAAAACACAGCTATAGATACAAGATACAGATACACAAAGAAATTTAGATACATATATAGATATACAAATACATTTACAACTACATGTACGAATTCAGATACAAGTTTAGAGGTATGCTTTTGCCTGTAAGTATCTAACAGATACAAAAACAGAGATAAAGATACAGACACATAGAGATTTAGATACATATGTATATAGATCTACAGATACTTTTACAACTACAAATTCAGATACAGATACAAATGCATATACATCTACAGATATAGATACAGATACAAGATACAGATACATATAAAAATGTACAGATACATTTATAACTACAAATACACATTCAGATATCTCGAGATTCAGATACAAATACATTTATAACTACAAATACACACATATCAGATACAGATACATATCCATACGCAGATACAGATACACAGATACAGCTACAGCTACGGTTAAAGAGTACCGCAAACTAATTAAAAACATTTCAATTTGCTGCATTTGATTGCTAAACTGTTTGGCTTTAAAACAAAGCAGATGAACATACTTCATATATATATATATGTATATCTGGAATTTGTGCGTGGGTTTGTGTTTTGCATAGTCTGACAGCTTCAAATAGTTTAGCTAATTGTGCGAAAATATTTTTAATAAATATTTTAATTTTGACAGCAATTTTGTTTAAAAAAAAAAGAAAAAGTGTGAATATTCAGTAGAAAATTAAGCTGATGAGATATTTGCTTTAACTAGTTGAGAATTATAAGCAGTTAGCATGTTTAAAGTTCTTTTGCTTAAGAAATTTCTATGGAAGATACAGAAAATGTCTGTACAGGGTCTAAGGAACGTCTGGAAATTGATAAAAATGTTGAAGCACATATAAAATCTTTAGTATTTTGAACATAAATTAAGAATCTGGATGTTAACGACTGCCAAATACTCTGTTCAACTATTTATTATATTTATTAAATCTTGATTTATCTTTGAAACCCAAATTAAGTATACAGTTATTGATTATACGGAAGGCTCATCTTGCTTAAGCCTAGCCCTGGTCTTTGATGAAAAACACAAAAAGGTACAAAACACATATAAAACCTAGCTTAGCAAACATATGGCATAGTATAGCTATCTGCAATAAAAAAAGAAGGAGAAAGGAGTCACAAACCAAAAAAAAAATGTATTTTCAAAAGTTTTGTGGCATAAAAATTTCTCTAAAATTAGTTTAGCATTGCTTAAAACTTCAAATATGAAGGAAATGTCTAAGGAAATGTTACTCAAAAATTCAATTCAATTCCCTTCTCAGCTATTTATTATTTCATCGAACCTTGCTCCCTGCCATAAAACAAACAGTTTTAAGAAAAATTGTTCTACACAACACATACTCAATCAATGTTAAAGCTTTACAACTTTTGCTAGCTTATCAAAAGGCAATTAAAAACTTGAAAGCAAATATCCCACATACACATACGCATAGTCTAGGCTAAAGTTATATCCTTCCTTTGTTGTGTAAAGTAGTTAACATCAAGATAAACTTTAAAATACAGTTAATGGATTTTCGCTCCCTAGAGGAACAACTTTTGTCAAAACAGCAAAGAAAAGAAAAAAGAAAATAAACAACTTTCAGCTGGGCTAAAAAAATTGGCAGATGGCCAAGATAAACATTGACCTGAACAACAGATAGATAAGCAGCAATTATGACTGCAAAAGTGTTACACTTTGACGAGACTGTACCACAAATTGATATCAATTCACTGACAGACAGACAGTGAGTGAGGCAGACTCTTGACCTGCAATCCAGCCTCAGTTGCCATTCCGTTTTTAATTTGCGTTTTAATTAAAGCAAATGAAAACTGACGGCAAATGCAGCTGGCAAGAAAAATATGAAAAAAAGCAACTCTTATTTATATCTTCATTAATAATGAAAAAAATTGCATTAAGATGAAGGAGAAGGAGAAAAGGGTGAGTGCTGAAACCACATTTTAATGAAGTTGGCATTGGCCACGTGCCACATGATCATCATATGAGATCATCATCAACAGCATTCGAAATCAACCGATTGAATCGTCTCATCTTAATTTAAATTGAATGAATTCGAAATTTGCATAATCTAAAAAAAAGTACTGAGATTGAATGATTTAAAACAGAGTTGCACACCTCCTAAAGTCCAAACTGAAAGAGCTCAATCCCACACTGAAAATTATTAATTCTTTAATAACTTTTTGTGTGAATACAGCAAAAATACTGTATATATCAATCAAAGTGTCTTATATTTAAGTATAATAGAAAAGTTGGGAAGATATTGAGAAGTTTTATATATCTATAAGCTGTTTATGTCATGTGAGAAGGCAGACTTGGCAAATATCGTAACTTTACTAAACTGATATCGATATTTATCGAATTCCGATATGCCGATATTTTTCGATTTAAGTACATATATAGTTATCAACTTTTTGTATACATATGTTTATCGATTTAAAGTGCATCGATATTTATTATTTAAATATATTGCTATTTATCGATTGTGTGTAATCGATTTTCATTTCAAATTTAAACATGAATTATATATGTAAATGTGAAAGTGCTACTATATAAGTATTATATAAGTATATACATATAAGAAATTTTGCTGCTAGAATCTTGAATTTAAGATTGACAATCTATATTTATCGATTTTCAATAAAAATAAAAATAATCAATGCTTAAGTTTGCCAATCGTTAGCTTATATATATAATACGGGAAGTTACACACTCTGCTAAACTTATACAGCTTCAAAAACCATTGAAATATGTTCTTTAAAAGACAGGAAAATCGATACTTATCGATTTTTAATAAAAAGTGAATACGTTTATAACTCTATACGTATTTGTCATTAAAAAACTTCACAGAAAATATTGGAAGTTTAGCTTTCATACCTTGCTCTTAAATTGACAGCTGCTAATCGATATTTATCGGTTTTCTTATAAGCAAAAAGTCTCTAATCACTAACAAAATGATTTACACTTTCTCAACTTTGCGTTTTCTTTGTGCACCACAAATCTAGTTTGCCAGTTCAAATGTTAACTATATTGCTGTTGTTTTTTCTTTGAGTGTAGCTCAGCTGGGTGCGGCCAGCATTTGATCGATCATTGTTCGATTTGTGATTTGTTATTTGTGATTTGGTGTCGGCGGAATGTGACAAGTTTATTGGCATAGTTAAAGCATAGTTAGTCGAGGGACGAGGGTCATTAGGAACAGCGTGTCGCATTAATCACGCAGTTAGAAAGGCTTTGATCTTCATGGGGTCAACGTGGCTTTGACTTATGACTTGTACATTTTATGGCGTCTTTTATGAATGCTCTCGAAAAGGTCTTAAGACGCCGCTGGCTAAAATGCTTAAACGCTTTCGTAGCTTGTTAATTGAAGTTTAACTCTGTTTTAAGTGGCAATTTGTTTGGCTAGCGGCCATGATGAACTATAAGTCTATAGACTGTACACGATTTCTCGACCTGAACTTCGAATTGTGGAAGTTGAACTTGAGATATTGGAAGCTAATTTTGATTGAACATAAACGTTTTACGCTTGAGCAGCTGTCGATGGTAGGTAAAAGAGCTCTTGAGTTATTGATACTTCGAAATGAAGTTCATGTCATGTTAAATCACGTTTATAGCTTATTGAGTTAAGAAAAAGATTTGATTTTTTATGAATGAACGATGTGGAAAGGGGGAAAAAATATGAGCTTGGATATATGTATGTATATGTTTACTTATATGGGCATATTTGGGCAATTCTGACAAGCAATTTAAAGCTTACTACAAGCTCCAGCAAGTAATCTATACTTAAGTTTATCAAATTGGAATCATAAGTGACAATTTTTTGGCGTTCGCAATAAGTTAAAATTTGCTTGAAGTACAAGTCTAGAGGTTCAGGGTTCTAGAGGTTTACTACTTACAATGTATTTCCTTATTAGAAGAATCAATTTAATAGTATAAAAAGTTCAAGAAAAAAAGAAATAATTAAATAAAATAAAGCACAGATAATAGAATACAGTCGAGTCCCGATAATGCAGACCCCGCTAAATCGAAAACCTCAATAAATGGAAAAACATGGTGTCCCCTTGAAAAGAATTCATTCGAGTTTCTGTTTCGTTAAATCGAACTACTGTGTAATTGGTAAAAATGTAATCCACTTGCCATTTCGACTATTCGGGATTCTACTGTATTTTTATAAGTATATACCATTATTTTAATATATTTTAACGCAAATAATAGTAAAGAATAATAATTAACTTAATTAAACTTACTATTGAAAAATTTCTTAACTTTTTCTTCAGTTTTGGCGCAATTATGCCAAAGACTGCTATTTTTGTGAACCACGAAATTCGGCCAAGTATGAAAAACATGCCAAAACGAAGCAAAACTAACAGGACTTTTTTGTTTTTCTTATGTCTATATTCCATTTTACAAAAGCAAAGTAAAAGAATTGAATCTATAAGCAGAAATATGCCTTAAATATTGCCATCTCTGTTAGCATCTACTGCACTGCTATTTTTGTGAACACAGCTGTGTGTATATTTAGATTTATGCTCGACATTGTAGATTCCTTAACTTTATTATCCTATAAAAACTATCTTAATTAATAGACAAAGTCAGTTAACAGTACATCATCTGTTTAGGAGCTGTTGGAATAGGTAAAGTCTATATATGTATGTATGTATAAAAAGATACTTTGCTGCAGGTCTTTAAACATATATTTTGAAAGTCTATAAATGAAAGTAATTACTGTATACATATAAATCCTTTAAAATGCATATGTATATGTATATATATCCCAGCTTAATTTATAGCTATTCTAGCAAATGCTCATCTATAAATATTTATAGGTATTCTCATAGCTCATATGCAATATTTCTTTTCAATATATGCGTTTGCTGGCTCTAAAAAGCCTTAAGCAATGCTGCACATATATATATTATATTTATTTTATATTTCATATAACTTCCATACCTTATCTAAAGTCTAAGCAAGTTGGCAGCACCATTTGCCATTTGAACACACAATGCTTCAGACGCCAGACTTATCAACATAATGGAAACTCACGTTTTATGCAAACATTTCTTATCTTTGCATAATATATATACACAGTATATATGTATATATATAAGAAACAATCGATGACAAAGACTTCCCCTCGCTCATTCTTAACGATTAAAACGCCACAAAAAGCCAATTTAAGTTATGCATGCTATCGACGGCTTATCAAGCAGAGCCAAAACAACTCACCTCAGAACAATTATTATTTTTATTGTTTTTAAAAAAGTGAGAGAAAAAACCCAACCTCAAATACAAGCTCGTTACAGCTATTTTTAAAGCGTGACACTGCAGCAATGTATAAAAAAAAAACTTATACAACTTGTCATTTAGCTAAATGATGAGAACAGTAAACGTGGCTCATCATCAGCATTCTCATCTTCATAATGACGTTCATAATAATAAGCTTCAGCTTGAGCTAAGCCTCATTAACACCTCAACGCCCGCCCACAACACATTCTCACAATTGCGAACGACAACAAAGATTGTAAACAAATGGAAATTGTTGTTAAAGTATTCAACTTCGCTTGCGTAAGACATTGAGAAGGGAGGGTCAGTGGGGGGGCGTGGCATGTTTACAATATCGTAGCGAGAGCCAACAAAAATAGCGACAAAGTTAATCAGCAAACACTCGACGTCAATTTATTGATTAATACCCTTCGATTAGCGTGCCATGGAAATAAACGAATAGGCTATTATAAAGAGAGAATGAGAGAGAGAAAAAGAGAGGGAGTGGCAGAGTAGGGGTCGTGCAGGAAGAGGCATGGGCAATATATGACCAAATTTGTTTTCAAAGTTGACTGTCAATAGGCGCCGGCAAGTCCGTCAAGCAGGATAGCTTTGGAGTGTCTAGGTAGGTGGAAAAGCAAGTGGGTATTGACTAAAGAATACCCTAGAAATATAAGTAGGGAAAAAAGCAAGTAGCTATGTTGATAAAATTAACTAGATAGCAGAATGAACTAATATGAGTTTCATCAGACATTCAAATAATTAATATGATGTATAATAGTTCTCTAAAATACTCTGGAAATGTAAAAAATAAAGGGTCTTAGAAAATATACAAGAGTTGAGCTAGAAAGAAAAAAGTCGTCTTTTAAACATTTATAAAAGATTTGTATGTAAAAGAATTATCAAATATCATTATAAAGAAAGTTAATATATTCTAAAAACGAATTCGAATTAAACTCGAAATTTGCTTTAAGCTTAGAACACATAAAAAGCAACACTTTTGAACATTCAATCATATCATATTTCAGTCATACCATAAAGATGATTCGTTTGTATTTTTTATTAAATTTTTTTTCATTTTATAATATTTATGGTTATATAAATATTTGTAAATGTTATCAAGAATATCATATCTTATTTTGAAATTTCAGCCTAGTTTCTTGAAGCTCTTTCAAACATTTTCAGTCATACATGAATAAAGGGTATACACAAAGTCTGTTTTGTACACTTTGGATTGATTCTTTTAAGCTACTTAAACATTTTGAGTTCAACATTTTGAGTTTTTCTATGATTACTCTATAAACAATCTTAACATATTTTAGATCTTAAAAATATACAAATTTTCTATCATTTTCATTCAAACGGGAATAAAGGTAAGAACTATACATATACATATATCTATATACATATATATAGTATACTATATATACAGTATATATTTAATATTTTGACGTAATTGCATTAAGTTATTTCAACATTTTCAATAATACATGGATGAAGGGTATATTTATATATATATTATATATAGTATATAGTATATATAATATTTTGACGATATTACTTTAAGCTATTTCCACATTTTCAATCATATCATTTTGATTTATTTGTACCAAGCATTAAGGATTCTAAACATTTTTAAGCTATTAAAAGTATACAAATATTCAAATAATTCTTTAAATGTTCCTAAGTGTTCAACATAGATTTAACAGTAATACCATTATTTACCAAAAATTTCTCTGATATAAATGAGACTGTTTAACAGCTATAAATGCTATAATGCCTATAATAATGCTATTAGACCACAAATATGTCTTTGATTAATTTAAGCCTCTTTTCTTCTACTACAAATTCACCTTTAATCTCTATCATACCCCTTTTCATTGCTCACTTTTACAGCGCATCACAATAAAATTAAATTTTGTGAGCTGAAGAGCTGCCAACTAGCTGCAAAGGCCTAAAATTGTTTGGTAAAGCAAATCGGCAGACAGACGACCGAGACGACAGAGCCAAAACCCAATCGACAAAGCCTGCTGGCTACGCTGCCTTCTTGTTGTTGTTGTTTATTTAAAGATATAAATAACACAGCCCCACCCACAAAACAAAAAAAAAGTATCCTCTGGCAAGCCTTTTGTGTTGCGTCTGCACCTGTGTCTGTGCCACCTTGCCCCTAACCCTCAACTGTTTCCCCCCAATAACCACTTCACCTTCCGCTTTTGGGGCGATTTCATATGTCAGTTTTGTTGTTGCTATAATTATTACTCTTGTTGTTGTTGTTGTTGTTGCATTCCATATTTGTAGCCAGTTTTGTTTGGTGAGCGAGCTACTGTGTTTTTTGTTTTTGGTCTGTCTATCTGGCTTTATGACTGGACCCAACCTTCAAGCTGTGCCGTTCTTGCTCTTCGCATCGCTGCTGATTTGATAGCTACCGTATTTTTACAGCTCTAATCGTAGCTGAAGAAGAGGAAGAAGCAGTAGAAGAACTGAAGAGCTGACAGAATTGCCGACAGCGAAAATTGGCGTGCAAATTGAAAGAGGCGAAGCGAGGAAATTCGCGACGCTGCCATCAAATGAAATTTGAAGGCGGCCAAGTTATCGATAGAAAAAACAAATTTATCGATTTTACAAGCGTTTGAAGTTGCGCTGAGCCACAGTTCCAGGTGTTAGCCAAGTTATGAGGGGAGAAAAAAAACCGTTTGATGATTACAATTGAAACGGAATTGAAAAAAAAAATACGTTAGATTGAATGCGATAAATAGAGTGAGAGAGAGGGAGCGAGAGAAAGAGACAGCTGCCGGTTCGATTTATGTTTTATTGAAGGCAATTTTCTCGTTTAGTTTTCGTCGCAAAATAATTGCCACATGTGAAATTGTTTTAGATTGAGATCAATTTTCGCAACAACTAAAAAAAACACACATCTCACAGCAAAAGTCATGGGAACAAAAGTTGAAGGCAAAATGCGTAGCTATAAAAGCTATTCTATTTTATTTATAAGCGGAAATTAGAACAATCGATTTGAGAGTGGGATATTAAATTTCCCAAAGCAATAAAATGGAACGCTTGAGGCGGAAGCGATAAATAGAGAATTATGGGCCTAGATGTAGGAAAAGATACAAAGAAGGCGGCAATGCAATTGCATATGAGAGTATTTGAGAGAAAAAGCTACAGTTGCAATAGTTTATGTCAGTTTCTGCTTTGTCTAATATTCGTAATCGTTTACTTTGAATATGATAAAGAAATTTGAATTGTTGGTTTTATTCTTAAGGTCAAGGTAAGGAAATTCTGTTTGAGCTGCTTCTCCGTTAGTTTTTTTAATTTTTCTCTGCCTCACATTCGTAAACGTTTGTAAAAAATACCCTTTTGAACTATAAATTTGAAAGCAATTAACTCTTTCCTATTATTTTTGTTGAAGGTAAGGAAGGAAGGTAAGGAAATTCTGTTTGAGCTGATTTACAGTACAAATACCCTTTTGAACTATAAATTTGAAAGCAATTAACTCTTTCCTATCATTTTTCTTGAATATAATACCATTTATGGCATGCTAGTTAGAGTTTTTTCAATTCTCTTTTTTACATCTTCCATGCCAGTCATTCGTAAACGATTGTCAAACAGCTAGCTATAAATTTGATAAAGTTCATTGGAACTATTCTTGTTGTTCTTTTTGAGTAACAGTGGGTAACACCCATACCTTTTATGGAATTTCTGTTGACATACCCAATAAACCCACGTCTCATCATCGTTAGTTGCGACGCCTTTCGGCCAACTCACAAATTCTACAGGTTATTGCTTTGAAATTGAAATAAAAAAAAAAACAATTACTTCACATTGAGTTTTCGAACAAATCTTGTTCGCTGCAATTTCGTAAATTATTGCAAAAAATGCCCGGAATGCGGTTAGCAAGAGCAAAGCAAAGCAAAAGCAAAGCCAAAACAGAGCAAAACAACAGCCGCAAACGCAAACTGATTCGTTGACGAAGACAACGACAGCGACAACAAATTATATGATTCATCGACTCACTTTGACACACTGAATTAATTATCCATGCCAAGCAAATTGAACGCTCTCGCTCTCTCCCTCTCTCTCTGTCTTTCTTTCCACTCTCTTCGACACGTGCTCTCACTTGAACTTGAAATACGAGCATTTTAATTGCAAACAAATTTAAATACCAATAAAAAGAAACAACAACAAACGCGAAGACAATGCATGCCTTCTGCGAGTTCTATAAATAGACGGCTTTTGTAGTTGTTGTTGTAGCTGGAATGTGCCTGGAAATTGCAATGAAAAAATCAGGCTCAGGCTCAGTTCAGCTCTCTTTAGGGGAGCGCAGCAAAAGCAATAACAAAACTCCTGTTGATCACCAAAATGAGCTCATTTTGGAGAATGCGCTCATCCTAACCAGTGTTGCCGACTTTTGTTGAGCAAAAAAAGCTAGAAAAAAAAGCTGACTTTTCGAATCAAATTTTTTCTGCAAAATTTATATTAAAAAAAAAAAAAAAAAAATTTCTTGAAAAAGAAGTTTGATTTCTTGATGAGACTTATATATGTACTATATGTCTGTAGTAACATATTAATTTGACAACTTTTTTTTTTGTATCTAATTATATTCCAATTTATAAAACAACATGCAAATATTAGGTGAAATGAAAAACAGCTAAATCGATTTTTTAAAAGCTATATTTCCCGCTGCCCGCTGTTTTGGAATTTTTCCCCCAATTGGACTTTCAAAAAAGCCCGATTTGACGGGAAAATCGCTGATTTGGCAACAGTGATCCTAACTCTCCCGCTGCCACTGCCTCTCTCCCTCTCTCTCTTTCTCTCCACGTACGCACGCAGCTCTAATTTCTTGTTGTATTTTGATTGATGATGACGATTATGACTCAGTCTGTCAGCTGAAGAGTAGCATCAGTAGAGAGACGGGGAGAGGGCAACTTGACTGACAGCCTTATAAAATCTCTACAAATCGCTTTACAGTGGGGCTGGTTAAGTGTGTTTAGGTGTGAAAAAAATACAAATTAAGGCAATGCAAGAAAAAAAAATTCATGTATGCAAATGATGCGAGCTAAACAGATGCATATCTGCTGTTAACAGTTATTTTGACAAGGTTAAAAGCATTTTCAGTGTTGTTCAATAGCTCTACAAAGTAGAGTTAGTCAACAGCAACAACAATTGCCACATGTAGGCCACTTTTGCCCACCTTCCACTTCACATTGTTTGCTGTAGCAAAGAGATAAAGCGTTGACAACTCTTCTCTCTGTAAAAGCCCCCCAAAACCCAGCCAAGCCCCTCGATGCCCAATTCATTCGCTCACATTCAAGTGCAGTGAACCATTTGGAGAGAACAAAAACATTTCCGTTCTGCGGCAGATGTGTAAAAACAAATAAAAAAAAACTTTTTTTTTGTTAAACGCACAATCGATAAAATGTCGAGAGACAATATATACAATATAAAACAAAAGCTACACAAAAAACGTATAAAAAACTGTTTAAAGTTATTCTCTATTTCATTTTATTTCATTTAACTTCGAATTCGCAGCTCAACCAATCGAAACGATTAATGGGAGCAAATTCAATGGAAATGCTCAACGAATTGAAATTGTTAAAAGTTTTTACATAGAGAAAAAGTTGTGGAATTTTTTGTACAACTAGAGAAGTTGCTTAAAGTTGACTGTACAGATAATATATCAGGAGGCTGTGTCAACATCTGTCTATATAGTTTGACAAAATTAAAAGTTTTCGGTTGATATGTGTCAAAGGAAAGAATACGAAATTCCTTTTAAAACAAACATAAATTACATATTTTATAGATTTTTATTATTAATTAATAATAAATAAAATTAATACCACTCATTCTCTGCTACATCTCATACGTATAACAGTTGGTTATAAAGATATAGTTAACATAGCTCACATTTGTTGAATATAATCGTGCAGACAACCTCTTCTATAACCGTTATACAGGTTATTTCTTTTCTAAAACGCACACGTATAACAGTTATATTAATAACATTAACGATGTTTGGAGAGAATATAATCGTGTCGATAACCTCTTATATAGCCGTAATATAGGTAATATCTCTGGTAACTCACTCGTATAACAGTTATATTAAAACTATTAATTATGTCTTAACATAAATTTTGAGAGTTATGACGGCTTTAAAGCCCTTCTGCAGTTCATTTCTTATTATATACCATAACAGTATAACAGTTATGTATATTAACATAGTTAACATTTATTTAATATTACTGTGGACCCAATGTATAACCAAATTATATAATAGATCATTACTATTCTACAACTTACACGTATAACAGTTTTTAAATTAACAGCAATGTTGAGAGTTGGATATAGAATTTAGAATTGAGTTTTATATAAAACCAATTTTCAATTCATTTCAACTAACCCAATCGTTTACCCTACATTTTCTATAACCGTTATACAGTGCATTTCTCTTCCAAAAC
This sequence comes from Drosophila gaucha, assembly GCA_035045545.1. Taxonomy (NCBI): domain Eukaryota; kingdom Metazoa; phylum Arthropoda; class Insecta; order Diptera; family Drosophilidae; genus Drosophila; species Drosophila gaucha. The sequence continues at coordinate 290,632 of JAWNOY010000222.1, forward strand.
TCGCACGTATAACAGTTTTTAAATTATGTTAAATCAATAACATGTTGACATTTTAACATATTTAACAGCAATGTTAAGAGTTGGAGAGTTAGAATAGAGTATTATATATAACAAATTTTCAATACATTTCAAGTAACCCAATCTTTTACCCTACATTTTCTTTAACCGTTATACAGTTCATTTATTTTGCAAAACTGTCACGTATAACAGTTTATCAATATGTTTAAAATAAATTTTGAGAGTTTATAACTCTTCTACAGCCCTTCTACAGTTTGTGCTCTATTACAGCCCACCCGTATAACAGTATGTTATTATGCCATGTTAATTTAGTTAACATTTATGACAGCTCTCATTAACTTACCACCATTCGCATTTATAGTATTCGATTCCTTGGCATTTGCATTGTTGCTATGCAAAATATCGGATAGCGACAATGAGGACGCAATTAGCTGACGCTTTTCCTCAAAGTTGAGGAAATCCATGGAATTGCTGCGCTGCGGTGTGACTGTAATTGTCACCGACTTTTGCATCTTGGCCACGACGCACAGCTGCTGCTCCAGCTCGGCGGCAGAGGCGGCATGCGGCGAATCCGGCGGCGAATTGCTCACCGGATGATGATCAATGCCATCCGTGAGATCCGGCGGAGGCAGCGACAATTGTTGCTGCTGTTGCTGTTGTTGCTGTTGCTGGTAGGCTAGCGCTGCATGTTGCTGCTGGCTGAAGTAGGCGAACGCCGGCTGCTGCGCTGTGGCAGCGCTGTAAGAGGGCGGACCCAATGGTGCAGCATGTGCAACACGCGAGGCAGCTGCAGGGGAGAGCTGATAGCAATTGTTGCTGTTGCCGTTGTTGCTGTTGTTGCTTGCCGTCGGCCCATCCGCCTGATCATGGCCATTGATGGCAGCTACAAGCGTTGCCAGATTGTTTCGACTCGTATTGCTGTTGATGTACTTGGAGCCAGCTCCATTGGAGAGCTGTTGCTGCTGTTGTTGATGCTGATGTTGTTGCTGCTGCTGCTGCTGTTGCTGAAACTTATGCTGCTGCTGCAGCTGTGCGAGCAACTGTTTCTGCTGCTGCTGATACGACATGTTGCTGCTACTGTTATTACTGTTGTTCAGCTAACTGCCAGGGTTGCCAACAGCATGTTAAATGTGAGTTTTATTACTGTTGTTTTTCGAGTTGTTTGTCTTTTAATTAGTTAGAGACACGCGACCCTTGCGTGGGTTGCTCGTTTAGTTTGTCACACTTTTGCGTTTCGTTTCACTTTCTTTTGGCTGCTCACTTTTTTATGGTTTTCACTTTTTTTCTTTCGTTTAGTTAATTACTGCAATTAAGCAATTAAAAGACAACATTTAAAGACATGCTCCAAAGGCAACAACAACATTAAGAGTTGACACCCTTGAGATGGTTTTTCTTTTTCGCTTTTACTTTGAACTTTGAGCTCGGGGCTTTACTTGTAAATATTATAAATGGTTCTTTTATCTATTTTTTCAGTTAATTTTCAATATTTTTGACAAACTGTGCAAAGGCAGTTTGGTTATTTATTTAGGGAATTCCCTAGGGACATTTATAATTTCCCTGAGTTGCATTTATTTATATTTATAACATATATTTTCATATTTAAAAAAAAGTTTGAACACAAAAAGGAAAAAGGAAAAGGACTTTAGGAAATATATTCATGTATATATAAAAAAATGGCAACGCCGTAGAAACATTTTAGCATTCAAATTCTAACTTTTGTCTATAAATTTATTGATTTTTATTCAATTCAAATTGTTTTTTCATTTTCAACATTTTTATCGATTTTATAGAGGTAAAATTTGTTTGTTAGAGAAGTTATAAAGAATATTCTTTAGGGAAATTTTAATGTCAGAATATATACTAAAAATACTCATATATGAGACAGCGTGGTAACGCTGCGGACTATAGAAACAGTTATTTATATATTGTCTAGGGAAATTTTAGTGGCAACGCTGTGGACTATAGAAACAGTTATATATTGTCAAGGGAAATTTTAGTGTCCGAACATATACTAAATATACTCAAATATGAGACAAGATGGCGAAACAGTTAATTCCTTTTTTTTAAATTTTTTTTGTAAGTTTTGGTTTTTTGAAATTTTTTATACATTTTTCAAAATTTTTATGGGATTTACGAAGGATTCAAAATTTCCGTTACCAAAATTTCAAAATTTCCTTAGGCAACATTTACATGTTTACCGAATACAGTCAACTTTAAGCAAGCTGGCAACGCTTTATCATTTTCAACGTGAAATTTGAGTATCTATATCTATATACCCTATAAAATAGGTACCCTGTAAAATAGGTAAAACAAAGTATATTTAACTTGCATTGACAAATATTGAGATACTAATTTCTAACCTCTCATTCTCAACTAGCATTTATAACACCCCTAACACATTTTGGCGTTGCCAGCTAGCTGTGCAATCAGTGAATTGAAGCGGAATTCAAACTCAACTTTATATAGTAAAATAAAAGTCATTGAATTACAGTTTTTGCGTGACTTTTTCAAAGCAATTTCATCAAATGAATTTTTACAAATGAATAAACACAAAAAGAAGTAACAGTAAATGCCAGAAAGAGACGGAAGAACAGGCAAAGAATCTCAATGTGAAGTGTCATTCAGTTAAATGTTTTCAATTTGATGAAAATTAACCCAAAAGGCACATGGAAAAGATGAATTGCACTGAGTTTGCAAAGGAGAAGCAAAAACAACAACAACAATAAGAAAAAGATGAAGAAGAGGAGAAACAACAACAACAACCACTTGTCATCGTAAAGTGCAACAACGTTGCCAGCTGAGTTGCAGACGACATCGAGATGCGAGTTGCAGATGGAAATGGAAATAAAAGTGGAAATGGCGATGCCGAGCGAAGAGTTAAGAGCAAAGGAAAGGATGGGCGATTGGCAGCCATATGGAGACTGCCAGAGGGGCCACTTGACTGAAACAAAAGCGGACAAAAAAAACACAAAATGTAACAAATTGTGGCAACGCCGACAATGGCAATGAAATCTGTCCTAAAGAGGAAATATAATGAAGCAAGGGTTGAGTGTGCGTGCAAGGAAATTACGTAAGTATACATAATTAAAATGGATATAGATAGGGAGAGAGAGAGGGAAAGAGTCAGAGTGTGAGAAGAATAATATACAGAAAAAAGGCTATAAAGAACTTTCGTTAGGAAGATGCAGATGAAAATATTAAATTCACTGTAAAAGTCGGGCTAGTTACAGATGAATTAATATTAATGTCATAAGCAATTAGTCTTAACAGTTTCCGTTAACAGGCAACCATAACAGTTAGCCGTAAGAGAGAGAGATAAAGGGAGAGACAGTACGAGAAGTATCAAATACAGAGAAAAAACTTTAAAGAACTTTTATTAGGAAGATGAAAATTTACGTAAGCTGAAGTCCACTGTTAAAGTTGGGCCAGTAACAGATGAGTTAACATAACAACATAACAACAACCAGTTCCATTAGTCAGCCTTAACAGTCAGCCTTAGCCTTTTACCTTAAAAATCAGCCTTAAGAATTAAGGTTATCAGTCAGCATTACTAGTCAGCCTTAACAGTTAGCCTTACCAGTCATCCTTACCAGTCAGCCTTAACAGTCTACCTTAACAGCCTACCTTAACAGTCAGCCTTAACACTTAGCCTTACCAGTCAGCCTTAACAGTCTGCCTTAACAGTCAGCCTTAACAGTCTTTATTAACAGTCAGCCTTAACCTTCCACCTCAACAATCTATCTTAACAATCTGCCTTAACAGTCAAGGTTAACAGTCAGGAATTTAAACTAACAGTCTATAATCCCTTCTTTAAAGCAACAAATAATACCAGCCTATATTATTGTCTTAAGCAAAAAAATCCCATAAAACTTTCAGACGAGCCAAAAATGCTGAAAATTAAATAAAAGAACTTCAGAGTCAAGAATGTTAGCTCGACTGTAAAAGTAAAAGCATATAACAGTTGAGTTAACATTGATGTCATTAACAGTAAGCTTTAACAGTCAGAAAAACTATATAATAAGGATAAGTCCTATATAATAAAAGCCTGTTTTATAAAGAGATCGAATACTTCAATAAAAATAAGATTTTCCATCTCTTTTCGAAATCCCTTTAAAAAACAGTTGTGAAACAAGGTGTAAAATGCATTTGAGTTCGACATTTACTGTTCAAACAAGTGTCGCAAACGAGTCTCATTCAGTACGTTTACCTCTTTTTGCAGATGCCGACCAAAGTCAACTTAAATCTTGCTTTGCCAACAGACGATGATAAATCCTCGTCCGCCCCTGGTTGACTGGTCCAAAAAGCAATCCTTTGGCAAACCAGTTGCCTGACTCCTGGCCCAGGCAAATCTTATTAGAATACTCAAAAGGAAGCGAAAGAGAGACAGACAGAGAGAGAGAGAGAGAGATAGGAGTGGTAGGCAAGGTAGCTAACAGGTCAGGTAGATTTCAACTTTGTTAAAGTGCAGATACAGATACAAGCACAGATACAGATACAGATACACAAAAGCCAGCTCAAAGGCAGACACGCAAAGTGCACAGGTAGGCAGCAAGGAAAAGGGAATGAGGCTGAGGCTGATGACAGGATACACACAACGAACCCAAATAACAACACACAAAATGTGAGAGAGACAAGAAAGATAGTTGCAATTGGCTAGGAGAACTCGAAATACCCTAAAAAAAATTCGGAATAAAAACATTATCAAGATAAATGCATTAACAGTATATGTTATATATATGATGTTGATATGGAAATTAACTTGAGTTTCATAGAAGTTTGATATCAAAAATCTCAAGATCTCAAGCAATAAAAATTTATTTTTTTTATATATGTGAAAATTCGATTATTTTTGTCTACAATTAAGAACACTTTTTCCAATTAAATAATTATTCGGATATTTATCCTAGAACACAAAAAAGTTTTTCAAAACTTATCTCAATCTCAAATCAATTCGATTATTTTTCTCTAGAATTAAAAAAACTTTTTCCAATTAAATAATTATTTGGATATTTATCCGAAATAACAAAAAAAGTTTTTAAAACTTAGATGTCAGATCAATTCAATTACTTTTGTCTAGAATCAAGAAAATGTTTTCGAATTTAATAATTATTTGGAAGTAACAAAAAAGTTTTTCAAAACTTAGATCTCAGATCAATTCGATTATTTTGTTTAGAAAAAAAACTTTTTCGAATTTAATAATTATTCGGATTTTTATCAGAAACAACAAAAAAGTTTTCAAAATTTAGATCTCAGATCAACATTTGACAGCATTTTTAGAAAAGTTTTCCAATAATATAAAATAGTATATAAAATAATCTAAAAAGTTATTCATAGCAAAATTTAAAGAAATCTTTAGATAACTTTTACAAGTTGCATATAGAAGAAATGTGTTTTACAGGCCGCAAACTGTTAAGAGAACTGTTAACAGACTGTTAAAACATATGTACGTTAACAGACTTATTGATGTTTAATGCATTCAAATATGGTAACTTTCATCTGAATTTGTATATACCCCTTGTGCAGGGTATTTTTGTATAGTTAGTCAAGCCGACAACTACAAAGGCAAACCAAGGGCTCAGACACAAATTTAAAATTCAATCTGCGTGTTCGCTGCTAGACAACAACAACAACAACAACAATAAGAATACTAACAAAAACAACAAGTGAAATGCGCATTTTATTTAATGATCTTTAAAATTAAACACGCACAGATCTTTAGCTATACAAACATATATATATATACATATGTATATATAAGTGCGTAACTGGCCAAACGAATAAAAGCCAAAAAAAAAGAAGAAAAAATAAGCTAACAAGAATATACGTTAGGTGAAACTTGGCTAACTGTAAACACGAATTGTTGCTGTTATTAAAGCTGCTGTTGTTGTTGTTGTTGCTGTCTGTTACTGTTAAATGTTCCAGTGCGCTGACTTCGACGTTCGTTAGTTTGGGGCTATTTGGCTTTGGGATTTGGCGCGCGTCAGCGCATTAAAAAAAATAGAATCCAAGAATTGGCTAAAATGTGGAGCAGCTAATACAATAGGCATACAAATCAACAGCAGCAGCAACTGTTGCCGCATCAGCAGCAATTACAATATAAAGCTTTTTATGGCAGAGAAAATGCTACAACATTTCATTTAACGAGTGTCCATTGAGGCAGACATCAAGTGCAGGCAAGAGGGAGAGGCAGCTAGTCAGTATAACAGTTGGTGTAGACAGCAGCATTTGCTGTTTACTACATACATATATTGGAGAGTTGGGAATTCTAACAGAGTGCACTGTAATACTAACTGTAATACTGTTAGTGCATAAGTATGAGATGGCTATCGAGTATAACAGTTGGATTTTAATAGATGAAAGTATATGCTGTTAAACACATGTTAAAGGAAAGTTGAAGAGTTTGGATTTTTAACAGAATATGCTATAATACTAACTGTAATACTGCATAAGCATGAGATGGTATAACAGCTGAATTTTAGTAGATGAAAGTATACACTGTTAAGCACATGTTAAAGATGAAACATTGGAGAGTTGGGAGCTTTAACAGAATACGCTATAATACTAACTGTAATACTGTAAATTATAACAGTTGAATTTTAGTAGACCTAAGTATATGCTGTTAAACGCATGTTAAAGATGGAAAATTGGAGAGTTGGCAGTTTTAACAGAATGCGTTATAATACTAACTGTTATACTGCATAAGCATGAGAGTGCTATCGAGTATAACAGTTGAATATTAGTAGATGAAAGTTATGCTGGTAAACACCAAATTGGAGAGTTGGGAGTTTTAACAGAATACACTATAATGCTATCTGTAATACTGCATAAGTGTTTGAGTGCTATTGAGTATAACAGTTGAATTTTAGTAGACGAAAGTTAACATGTGTTAGGCACATGGTAAAGATGGAACATTAGAGAGTAGGGAGTTTTAACGGAGTTTTTTTAACTGTAATACTAAGCATGAGAATGCCGTCGAGTATAACAGTTGAATTTTAGTAGACATCCGCATTAGCTACTAAGCATATGATCTGTATAGAGCAGACAATTCTAGGCAAATGCGCTATTATATTTACTGTTATACTGGATTAGCGTGTGCAAGACAGTGCTATCGAGTATAACAGTTGAGCTGCCGTAGCACTACATGCTGTTAAGTTAATACTGTTAACAGCCAGTTGAATCTGTTAACAGCATTGCCAATTCGAACAGTTTTCCAACATAAATCCCTATTATGCAAAATAGATATAGAAACCCTAATAGCATTTAATTAAAGGGTATCCGCACAAAGGCAACGATTAAATTAGCAAGTGCGTCGTCATTGCCGGGCGCCGCAATGGGGGAGGTGGCGACAGGGCGTGGTGCGGCGGCGACGGCATATTGCACATATGCGAAACGGAAAAGCGATGACGCTGGCAACTTGTAACTTGCAACATCAGCGTTGCATATTAAATATGAATAAAAGAAAGAAAAAAAAATTAAGCTTGTAGCCTGTGTGTGTGTGTGTGTGTGTGTGTGTGTGTGTGTGTGTGAAAAGCAAATACAACAACGGCGCAGCCAGTGGGCCTGCAACAACAACAACAACAACAGTAGCATACAATGGACTGACTGTGGGTCTCTTGTGGCGCTGTGGCAGGTTCAATGAACCTTTACAGTTCAGTAGTTTAGCGATTTTTATGGCACTGTGGCAACGCCGAATGTGTGGCAGCGCCATTTTGGGGGCGAGCTTTTGGGAAAGCCAAAAAAAAGCAACAACAACAACAACAACAATGATGTACAAAAGATCAGCTATGCGAATGCAAACAAAACATAAAAAGGAAAGCGCTGAGAAACTCTACAAAATGTGTAGACAGAGAGAGGAGGGGAGGGAGATCAACTAATGCGATTTGCTAGCAAACAATCGAGATTCATATGCAGACACACACACACACTTACACTTACACAAACGTAATGTATTTGAGTTTATGAGTGCTGGCGCCTCTAGCGCCAAAATCCAATCAAATCCAATTAAGAGCAAAAAGCGAAAAAGTTCCAAAGAGTGGGGAGGGTGAACAAAAAAAAGAAGCAGAACTTTTGTTCCATTACTCGAGCACGTTTTGTGCCATATGTAAACTTAGCAGCAACAGCGGCAATAACAACAAACAATTTGCAGCACACGCGACTCGAAACAGAAACAGAAGCAAAAGCAAACAACAAAACCAAAGTAGCCGCCGCCGCCGCAGCAGCAGCAACAGCGAAAAAACTCTACACTAGCAATAACAACAACAAGAGTAACAGTAACAGCAAGCAACGGCCATCGAATGCTCTCTGACCAGCAGCTGTCGCACAGGCCTTGCACAGTGGCGCTCCATATGTAAAGTAAAGATTGCAATTGCACTAACTCTTTCTCTCTCTCTCTCTCTTTCTTTTAGTAAAGCAATCATGTTCATATTTGTATATATTGAAAACTCTACTAATACATACATGAATGAGTAGGATTCAAAGATACCAACAAATTTATTTACTAATTTCATGAAATTCAAGCTCAAGCAATACCCACTGTGCCACTGAGTTTCTACATTGCACACTCACAAACACAAATATGTAATTGCAAGTGTGTGTGTGTACATGTGGGGTTGTTGCTAATGGAACACAATTCACAGGGCGGCTGCTGCTGCTGCTGCTGCAGCCTGTAGGCAGAGACTGAGGCCGTGGCAGCGGCTGAGGAAGAGGCATTTTAGCTTAGTTGTCTGCTGTCTCCTTCTTTGTCTGCATGCAAGAATACAACTAAAACAACAACAGCAACAACAAAAGGGAAGCATACAGCAAATACCATTGAACACAGCCAGACAAAATACAACTGAGAGCAACTGGCGCTGGCGCTGGCGTCGGCGTCGGTGTCAAAGTCCAAAGCTGCAAAACTTTTTGCCGAGAGGGGATGCGCGGGCGACAACCCGTCGCAGTTAGTGCGTTGAAATATTCGCATAAATTTAAATGTGCGCCCACAAGCAAGAACAACAACCACCACAGTTAAAGGGGGGCCCTGCAAATGCGTTTTATGGGGGTTGCTCTGTATTTGGATGCTGCCTCCAGGGGGGAAAAAGCCCAAACAGAAAGTAGTAAAAATCGCAGCAGACAACAGTTAAGAGTGTAAGAGAGCGAGTGAGAGGGAAAGAACACGTTCAAGGAAGCCCTCTTATGCAGCTTCCATTCCACTCGCACTCCCTACGCTTACATATTTCAATTATAGGCAAGAGAAAGAAATATAAAAATATTTCCGTCTAGACTGGAAACTAGATAAAAAATATTTTTCCAAAAGAAATTACACCACAAAAAATATTAAGCGAAATTGCTGTAAATTATGTTGCAATTGCATAGGAATTCCCGATAAGGAAATAACTGCAGTGTAACAGGGCGAGACAGGCAGAGAGAGGGAAATTATTGCTACAACGTTTAACGGCCGTGTTGCGGATAAGATAACGGAATTGAGCAACGCTCCGAAAAAAAAAAACAAAACGTTGGCATGTTCAAATTCAATTTACAACGATGCACACGGAACAAAATTTAAAGTGTTAAACAACTGCTAAAAGAGCAAAAAACAAAAAATATATTCATAAAATAAACTAACAGTGCTTAAGAGCAAAAGAGAGAGCATATGAATATTATTTGTATTTCAATAATAGATTGTTTAAATATGTTGTTGATTTTTTCACTTTTTGTTTTGTTATTGATTTCACTTTTTTCATAAATATTTTATGCTGCCTTTTTATTTTTAATACATAAATGGCCGCTGTCGACGTCGGCGTCGCTGCTAGTACTGCTGCTGCCGTTGTTGTTGCCGTTTGTGTATAACAGAAATAGAAAAACTGTTGTTGTTGTTGTTGTTGCTGCTTCTGCTGGCACCTGTACAGCGCTACCGACGTCACCGCTGACGTTTGGCAGCTGCTTTTGTTATTTTTATTTATTTATTTGTCAGTTTCGTTTGGTTCATTGAAAGTTTAATTCACACCTGCAGTTTTCAACAAATTTAAATGGAATTTCCAACACAATGTATGCAACAAAATGCGAGACGAAAAAAAAAAAAAACAAACGAGAGACGAAACGGCAGCAGCGCAGAATGCGATGCCGACGTCGGCTTCAGAAGTTGTAAAACCGGATTTTCTTTTTGGGCGCTTAGTAGTTTTTTTTTTATTGCTGTAGCAGTTGTTGTTGCCTTTTGCACTTTGTTTTCGATTCGATATTGAAATGAAAAACCAATTTTTGATTGAACACAAGTTTTTTTTTATATTCCCCCCTCTTTTCATATATTCGCTCGACCACTCTTTGAATGCTGCTTTTTGTCTTGCGCTTCTTCTTCTTATTCTTGTTGTTCGTTCGCCTTCACATTCCATAGAACGCTGCCATTTGTTTACCCGCCGTTGCGGCGTCGCTGTTCGGTTCTCTTCCTCTTATTCTTTCACTTACACTTGCCCTGCAGCTGGCGATAATAATTTTCGCAAGTATTTGCGTGTTGACTTTTAGCTTTGCTCATTAATGATTAACTAATAATTTTTGAATGCACAATATACAAACGTACACACAGACACACACACATACACACTCAAACAGCACTCGTAGCGCGACGCGCAATAGATTCAAGCGGTATATGTTGAAACACACAACGGCAATAAGGAATTTCGTCAAACTAACATTATTTTTTTTAGTTAGTTGAATTAATTTTAACAACAAATTTGGCGTCCATTTGCGTTTGTTTTTACATGAACCGCAGACCGCGCGTCCAACTCGTTCAACGGTTTTTTTTCGACTCACTTCGTGCACATTCGGCTGAGAGAGGAGAACATCAACAACAGAGTTGAGCAATAATCGCATACATGTTATTTCATACATGTATTGAGTCGCAGTCACGAGTAGCAGTTTGTCACAAATGTAATATTAGCATTTACTTAAATACAACTATTACTTATGAAATAATATTTAATGTCTTAAAATAATATATTGTTTTATTTGTGTTATTTATATTTAAGGTTTCTATTTTATATTCATGAAATATTACAACAATCACGGCTATTCACAAGAGGCAGTCACTGCTGTTCCGCTCTCATCTCTAATCAAGCATGTGTATGTGTTAGTGTTTACCAGCTGCTTTGTTGTTGTTTTCAATGATAAGTTGCTCTCCCGCTTGCGCGATTGAATCGGTGTAGGTCTGTTAAATTAACAGCGCACGCTCAGCTTATGTTAACTTTAAGCAGCTATTTTATTAACAATAACTTTTTAAGTATACTATTAATAAGCTGATTTGATACTATATGTAAGTGTATATCATTTATTTATTGGCAACAGTTATATATCTGAAACACCAAATTATATTGCATATTATAAACATCTAGCAATCATATTTTAACAGTCTGGCAACATAGGCAGCTGAGCGTGGCAAGACAAACAGAATGATAGACAGAGAGTAAGAGAGTGAGCGGCAAATGTTTAGCATGCTAGCGGCGGCATGTGAATAACATAATTCCCACAAAGCAAAACACACACAAAACAAAAACAAAAGCAAAGTAAATTGAAAATTTACTGAGAGGGACTTAATTAGCCGACAGAGCTAATTATAAATAAAAATTGAATGAAATGAACGGGAAATTAAGTTTTTGATTTCATACGTTATTGAAATGTTTATTGATTGTGAAATGTTATCAGTAAATATTTACTTTGATTGTAGAGATTAGAAAAATTAGGCAATGATTAATAGTTGTTTTTTACGAGAGACCTAAAATTGTTTTTTATGGACGTATTACTAATAATTGCCCATTTCCAGCAGCCCAAAACTAACTAAATGTTGAAATTTCTTTTAAGGGAAATCATTCCATTTACATTCCACTTCAAATGCGTAAATTCCCATTAAAATTATTTCCCCTCTGGCCCGCTCTCCCCTTCCCACACATACACACACATAAGTTTGCAGATCTATTCCAAATAGCGATGAGCCAATGACCAGCACAGGCAATAACACACACGCACACACTTAAGTATCAGCATTAATTCCCATCACTAACTATAAACATCCCAGTTCCCCCTCCTCTCACCGACCATGGGCATATTTCCCAAGCAAAAATGAAGCAATCAAAAATGAAATGTTGATATTGTTTTGTTTTTACTCCACTTCAAAAGCAATTTACCTTGTTTTCCTCTACTCGAATTGCTACACACACTCACGCAATCTTTTGGCATTTCCCAAAAAGAAAAAATCTACTCAGAAAATTTGAAATTCCATAATCTATTTTTAGATCCTACACACAAACATTTATTTTTGTTTTCATTTTCAAACACAAACGGAGGGAGAGACCCATATATAGTATACACATATAGCGCAGGAAACGGAAGCAAGCGCCAGGAGGCGGGGACGGTGGACGGCAGGCGTAAGTCTAGGAATTGTTTTGGTAAAATGCCGGCACAGGCAAGAGCGCAGCCGCAAGAGAGAGACAAACAGAGAGAGAGAGCGCGAACACAACAATAACAGTTGTAGAGCCACTGCGACGTTAACAGCGCAGTTTATGTTGTGATATTTTTTTATAGCATGCGAGAGATTTGTCGCTGGCCAGTGGCTGTCGAACTGTTTCGGGCTGTTTAAATTTGAAGTGAATTATGCGTAAATAATTGAAGCATTTTGTTTCGTGCGAGGGCATTTTGTTTGTAGCTTTATTTAAAATGCTTTGAACTATGATTTTGAGCGGGTGGAGAACTGTAAATACATAAATAATTGGCAAAAGGGAATGTCAAATAGGGATAGAAAAGTTGTGTATACCAAATGAATGTATATGGAGTGGATATACATATGTCGAAGAAAGAATAAAAATGGATATGGGGAATGTTCGATTTGTATATATGTACATTAAATCATTATCCTATTTCCTATATATGACCTTTAAGTATTATAAATATTTAGATATATTTGATTATATATTAGCTAAATGTTCTATAAGATTCACATTTTACAGGTATATTTCATAGATCTTGAGTTGGGCTATGATCTATTAAAAATATAAAACAAGTAAGAACGTTGCAGTCGGCCTCTACCGACTGCATATATACTCGTTCACGGCGAAAAGAGCCTAATTTAACCAAATATTTAGCAATAGAGATTAGAGATGGGCGTCGGGATCGGGATTTACGGAAATCCCGCGGGTCCCGCAAAAATGTTCACGATCGGGCGGGATGGGAAAGATTTTGAAAAACTTCGGGACGGTCGGGATAAGTGCTTGATCCCGAAATTCGAACGGGTCCCGATAAGAAAATAATTAATATATAAAATTGCTTGTATTTATCAAAAAACAAGAATGATATTGACTGGGAAATTAATTCTAATATATGTAAATCCTGTTAAATTCAAGAGAAGTTCAAATATTTTAATATTTTGACAACAATGCAAAGAATCGCCATTGTTAGAAATGCTTGCTAGGTAAGTACTTGATGGGCCAACATCTTCGGCAACGATTGAGTAGGTGTATTCTACTTCTATTAGAAGAAAATGTTGAGAAATTTTATTATTAAGTTTAAAATTTTATCTATCATAAGAGTTCTAAATGCTGAAAAAAAATTCTGGAAATTATCAAAAATTATTTCGGGTCGGGATGGGACGGATACGAATTTCTTTCCCGATCCCATCTCTACTAGAGATGAACAGAAATCTAACTTACTTAAATTTGGTTAAAGCTGTGGAAGATATAGTTTTTCCGATTTGCCACGCATCCAGGAGATGTCAATGTTTTTAAGCCAATCTAAGGAGGAGGGTACCAGTAACTTATATATAAATATATATATATATCTATATATTTGTGGGCTGTAGCTCTTAAAATGTAGAAGATGCAGTTTACTTCATTTGCCACGACCCCAATAGACGTAAACATATGTACTATATCTTTTTGACACGGGGTGATTCTAAATTGCCAACCCTTTAGCTTTTATAGCACCCAAAATGTTATAGGATCTATACAAATCGCTATATTTCCGATTTCACACGCCCCCAATAGCCGTATGTCAATGGTGTCAATCTAAAAAGGAGGGCAACAGTAATTTATTTCTCAAATTTTGTGGCTCTTGCTGTAGAAGATATAGTTATACCAATTTACCACGCCCCAGAAAGGCGTAGCTATACATACCATAGCTTTTTGTCTAGGTGCGGTATGCACAACTATGTATTCCAAATCCAAGTTCTTAGATAGTAATATTTGGCGAAAAAAATAGCATTTATGCCTGAAGAGATATAGGAATTCCCGATTTGTGTCAAATATTTCGACTAGAACTGAATATTAAAATAAAATAAAAGAACAAATTCTGTTTAACAACAGTTAAACCAAAGCATATGCGATCTGTAAGCTCTATCAAACTAGTCAGGAAGCCCTGGGTTCAAACCCCATTGGGGTTTTTCAAAATAAAAATAATAACAAAATATTTTGACATCTCTCTCTCAGTTCAAATAGGATATTCGTTTAGCAAGATTTGGGGCCGGGTGTGGCCCAGTGGGCTAGGCGTTAGGCCTAGCAATTCAGAACAAGCACACACCCGGTTCGAATTCAGGACACACATTGGACAAATGCTGCGTGTTGAATTAAAATTTAAGTGAAGTTTAAATTTGAAGTAAAAGTTAAATTTAAAGTGAAGTTTAAATTTGAAGTGAAGCTTTAGTAAATCGGATATCGTGCTCTTTAAAATATTTGGATTGTTTAAAGGGAAGTCGTCGATGAATTTTTTTCCAAAACAAGATTTGGTTTGATGCATATAAAATATGATTATAAAAATTCTATTCAGTATAACAGTATAACAAAGAACTGGCCCTAGTTCATTTCCGTTTCGCTTTCATATTTAAGGATCTAAAACTAGTTCATTTCCCATTCAGCATGCACAGCTAATATATTGGTATAAGTTCATTTCTTATGCTTTGGAGCTGGAACTAGCGCGGTGCTGACTCACTTTCACATTGCAAGAACTGACACTAGTTCACTAGTTCCTATTTCTTTTGACAATGAAAGAACTGACACTAGTTCATTAGAAAAAGACCGTTCAAAGAACTGACTCTAGTTCAATTAAATTTTGCTTTATTTTCAAGGATCTGAAACTAGTTCATTTGCACATGTAAGGAACTGGATCCAGTTCATTTCTTATGCATTTTCACGTTAAAGGAAATGGAACTAGTTCTATGCCGATTCACTTAAAAGAACTAGTTCTTATTCACAAGAACTCATTCACAGAACTAACACTAGTTTAATTCCGTTTTGCTTTAATTCTAAGGATCTGAAACTAGTTCATTTGCACATCTAAGGAACTGGAACAAGTTCATTTCTCATGAATTTTCACATTTAAGCAACTGGAACTAGTTCAATGCCGATTAACTTTTTCATTAAAAGAACTAGAACTAGTTCAGTAGTTCCCATTCACTTTCACATTAAATGAGCTGGCACTAGTTCAAATTTAGAAGAACTCATTCAAAGAACTAGCACTAGTTGAATTCCATTTTGCTTTAATTTAAAGAATCTGAAAGTAGTTCATTTGCATATCTAAGGAACTGGAACGAGTTCATTTCTTATGAATTTTCACATTAAAGGAACTGGAACTAGTTCATTTAATTTGAAGTTCCACAATTAGGAAACTGGAACTAGTTCAGTACCGATTAACATTCACATATAAAGAACTAGCAGTAGTTCACTGGTTCCCATTCCCTTTGACATTGAAAGAACAAGTTCCCATTTCTAGTTTCACTAGTTCCAGTTTAAGAAAACTGCAATTTGAAGGATTCCCTGAGCTTTTCCATCAATTCGAAACTAAATGCCATCAACAATTTGGCATTGCTAGAGAAAATTAACTATTAAATCTTGACAAAGCGACATCGCAGACATTGAAAAATCTGTCGAGATATCAAAATGAAGGGCTGCCAACTTAATTTATGTCGGATTTAAAATGCAAAATGCGAAGCAGCAGCAGCAGCAGCAGCAGCAGCAGCAGTAGCTGCGGCAGCAGCAGGAGACGTTGCCATGGCTAAGACAAAAGGATGCACCAAGGACTCGCTGCCAAGCTGCTTTAATTTAACAACTTGACAAATTGAATATATAGTATATATGCGTATATATAGTTTTTATATATATTTATGGCTGGAGGATGAAGAAAAGTTTATAGACAAAGGGCGGCACTGCGTTTTTAATAGCTGAGAAGCAGCTTCAATTTGCCCAGCTTGAAGCTTCTGAAAATAGTTATGAAAGGGCCTTCAAATTAGCCTGGCTATACAGTGAAGCCTCCCTAATGCATATAGTCGTTAGTTGGGGCATTTGCTATTCCGGATAAATAAAAAATAAAAAAATAAATGTTATTATAGGGCTTTAAATTTAGTAGAACAGCTCTCTTTATTAGAGAGTGTTCTGTTCGGTAATGCTCGACTAGCAGATACCCTGAACCCCATGTGGAGTAGTTCTTAGAAACTTTTTAGCTTATATGTATATATATCTGGAGTAGTTCTTAGAAACTTTTTAGCTTATATGTATATATAGTAGTTATAGAGTAGTTCTTAGAAACTTTTTAGGTTATATCTATACATAGCTTAAATCTATAGATAGCTTTGCTTCTTCTGCCCAAAAACTATGGAAAATGCCTTTTTGAATTCAGTTCGTTGTTTATTTTCTGAATACGGTATATAGGGTATATAAGGTATATGTGCCAAAGCAAAACTTTTTATCTTAAAAAAATCCTTTCCAGATATTTAAAAATAGGAATTCTTATAATTTGTGTTTACCCTAGGAGACTCTAAATATCAAATATGATATCTCCAGGTCTTATAATGTGATGAAAGATATACTGAAATACCCATAGTTCTATATCGGTTTCTTATCGATTTCTTGGATAAAAAAATGATTTATCGATGATTTAAAATAAATTAGATCTTAGCGTTCATTAAAAGAAGCTTTATAGACTTTTCAAGACTCTAGCTGTTATATATTGCGAGATAGGTGCTTTCAGACAGAAGGAGACACTGACGGATGACGGACGAAAAGACAGGAGGAAGGACAGGCATATGGACGGACGAATATTAGAACATTCAGACGGCTGGGCAGACATGTAGACCGACGAATGGACCGTCAGAAGGACATTCAGATGGACGAAAAGGCGAACAGACAGTCAGACGAACAGGCGGACGGAAGGACAGACATATGGACGGACGGTCAGGAGGACATTCAGACGGACGGACAGATGGAAAGAGAGTTAAATGGACGCCCGGACAGGCGGACATTCAGACGGAAGGACGGCCATATGGACAGACGGACATTCAAACGAACGGTCAGACATATGGACATATGGACATACGGACAAACAGACAGATAGACGGACGGAAGGACAAACAGACAGATAGGCGGACGGACAAACATATGAACGGACGGACAGCTGGAGATTCAAGCGGACAGACATATGGAAATAAGGACAAGCAGACAGATATGCGGACAGACAGACGGAAGGAGACATATCAACGGACGGACGGACGGACGGAAGGACAAACAAACAGATAGGCGGACGGACAGACGGAAACACAGACATGTGAACGGACGAACAGCTGGAGGTTCAGGCGGACGGACAGACGGACACTGCTAAGGCGACTCTGTTGATGCTGCTGATCAAGAATATATATAATTTATAGGTTCGGCCACGCCTTCTTCTGCTTGTTACATAAATTTCTATAGAACTAATAAGCCCCGTTTATACATTTTCATTGAAGTTCAGGGTATAAAAATAGGAAAAACGTATGATTTAACCCATTTCAATTATATTTGAATGTTGTACACATATAAGAAAGTTTTACATATACTATATAAAGTTATCGAAATAAATATTATTTAACAGTAAATAATCTAGATAAGCTTTTCTGCTTTCAATAATCCAGATAATTCAGTAATTTGTCTCAAAATTATTTCAGCATGAACTAGAAAGGCTTCACTGTAGCTGCAAAGCAGCTAGAATTGAGCCTGTCTTAAGGTTCTACAAACAATTAAGAAAGGACCTTCAAATTAGCCCAGCTACAGGGCTCAATAATTGTTCATGGCCCCACAACAAATGAACATTGCAGCGTTTAGTTTCGTCTTTTTTGATTACTTCCGATTTTGGGGGCCCAAGTGTAAACAATAAAAACAATATAAAAAAAACCTGATGGCCTATTACAAATGCAGCGCACGCCCCAAGAGGCACATAAGGCCCACATACTTTTGGCCCACAGCTAAATTAAATAATAAAAAAAGCAAAAATCAAATGAGCTACCGAATCCATTGGAACGTGCCATGGTCAATCACGACTTGGTCCGATTTATCAGATTCTGTTTGATTTCTGACGTCTTTATAGTTTTTGCTATAAAAGCGACAACTATTCGCGTTTAAAATCATATCAGTTTGTTATTCACAAGCAGCAACAACCAACCCAAACAAAAATCAAGATGTTCAAGTTTGTAAGTAGATCCAAAAGTGAACCAGTGAACAGGATATAAGAACTACTCAAGTGAAGCAGCTCAAAGTGATCCATAAATATTGTTAAAGCTGTGACTAACTTTTGTGTTATGAAGAACTAGTTGGAACTAGTTCTCGGAAACAAGATAATCCTGAAGTGAACTAGTTCAACATGTTAAGAATATTTGACTTTAACTCTTTTTGATAAATACGTAAATCAAACTACAAATAACTTAACTAATGGAACTAGTTCTTTGGAACATGTTCATATATAGCAGGAACATTAATGTTCAGCACTCAAGTGAACCAGTTCAATTTGTTCAGAACTATTCCTAACTAGCTCTTTTCACATAGTTCCCTGACTCAAGCTACGAATAACTTGATTAATGACATTTGTTCCTTGGAACTAGTTCCTTATTTAATAAGCACATTAACATACAACAGTCGAGTGAATCAGTGATTTTGAATATTTAAACTAGTTTTTAATATGAGAACGTTTCGAATAAAACTAAAAACTCATTTGATTAGTAGAACTAGTTCTCGAAAACAGGTTCTTTTAGGCAACAAGGAGAATCAACTAGGTAAATTCCACAAAATTAGAGTTTCTCGTAGATATGCACATAAAACACGTGTACATGTGTAAAATACAGACCAGGAATCTCTGCAATCTTATTGTATTTGCTTTATATCACTCATACTAATGTTTTACTGTAGCCTGCTCAAATGAACTACTAGTTCAAGAACCAGTAATTAACATCTCTCTCTTTCTTTCTCTCTACAGTTCGCTCTGTGCCTGTTCGCCGTCGTCGCTCTGGCTGCCGCCAAGCCCCAATTCCTGACCTACAGTGCGGCCTCCCCCTACGTGGCTGCCACGCCCTATGCGGCCGCCTACACCAGCGGCGTTTACGCTTCGCCCTACTCCGCAGCCTACACCAGCGGCGTATACACTTCGCCCTATGCCTACAGCGCTTATCCCTACAGCTCACTGTACCTGAGACGTTGAGGACTTTTCGATTGCGAAGCATATATCGAGTGACTACTGTAATGCTTGTTGATGACCCAAATAGAAATTAAACTGCAATAAAACGAGAACTTCACAACTATTTGACTGTCATTTAGCTTTGAGCTATCACATTTTTCGGGGAAAATTTGACGGGAAAATGGGGTGGGAAAAGCGCAGCAAGGTTTTTCCCATTTGCTAATTTTTGTAAAATATTTACGATGTTTTGCTGTTGCTGTGTGAATATTTAGTGCAATTTGTGCTGCCATCAAAAGCATGCGACTCGTATTTCATGCAAGAGTGGGCGGCGAAAGGGGGGCGTGGCAATGGGGGAGATCAACTGTCGCTTGCATGCGTCCGCTGCTAAAATGTGCAAAATTATGGCAACTAAGTTGCTCGTTGCTGTCCCAAACACGCACAAAACGCACAGCGAAGGCGAAAATACACACAACAACACCCACGCACACACACACACACACACACACGCACACAAACGCACATAGACACGCTTTGCCTCTCCTTCCCTGAATCTCTCTACAAGCATCAGCGCCATTTGCATATTTGGTGTGGCATGCTTTTAGGCGCATTGTGCACAGTGGTTCCAGAGCACACAAAAAACTAAAAAAAAATGTC
This sequence comes from Drosophila gaucha, assembly GCA_035045545.1. Lineage (NCBI taxonomy): Eukaryota > Metazoa > Arthropoda > Insecta > Diptera > Drosophilidae > Drosophila > Drosophila gaucha. Next base: position 310,726 of record JAWNOY010000222.1, read on the forward strand.
AAAAAAATTGAAAGAAAAAGTATAATTTGCATAAAACGCATTGCGATAAAGTAAACTAAGCAATGCATTTCTTTCAAACATTTTTATGCTTCGAAAAAAAATCTTATAAAAAAAAAAAACAAGTAAAAACGCTCCAGTGGGGACTGCCCGACTACGAGATCACCTGAACCAAGTCTTTTATCTATACATATTACCCTCTGATTTGACTATATGTGTGCACACGTATAGGGAAAATGCTAGAATGCTGCCGCGTGTATTTGCCAATTGACAAAAAGTTTTCTTAAATAACGTCTGTATTACTTTACGTATTTTGTTCAAATTTTCAGCATTGAATGCTTTTATTTTATGGAAAATATGGTTTTGCATAAAAAATTTACAAAAATTAAATTGTGGTTTTGATAATTTTTTTTTTGAATAAATCCAAAATATAAAAAAATAGAAAATGTACTTTTTATACAAAAAGCTAAATGCATAATTTGGTGACTGTAGCTAAAAAGATGTAAAAGATATGGTCCAAAATTTCGATAACTTTTTAAATCGATATCATGGAAACAAGATAAGTTATCTAATATCAGAAACAACCTACATATATGGGCGTTGTGTACATAGACTTTCGCGCAAAATTTTAAGTCTAGCTTTTATAGGTTCTGAGATCGACGCGTTCATACATACGGACAGACGGACACACAGACGGGCAGGGCCAAATCGACTCTGCTCGTCGCCCTGATCAAGAATATATATACTTTATGGGGTCTGCCACGCCTCCTTCTGTTTCATACTTTTTGCAAAACCATTATACCCTTATTTTTCATTTTCAATGCGGTTCAGGGTAGAATAATGCACTGTGCAATTTTAATGGCTTTTTCATTCACTTTAGACAAAATGTGATTTTCCATTTGATTTGACAGCAACGAATTTTTTATCTTTAAATAACAGTAAGAAATATATATATTTTAGCAAAAGCTGAGCTAAAGCATATCAAGCAAATATCCTATTGGATTTAAAGCCTTCGTGCATATTAATCATTCCATTTTTTTTTATTTCATTTGCATTTCAAATTTATGCTATGTTTTAATGGCTATACAGAGGGTTGTTTGATTTTTTTATCAAATAGCATAAGGTCTGTCTATAGTTGAGACTATAAAGCCTTCTTCAGCTATTAATTTGTCTCCACCTATATCCTTAAAACTAAAAAAATCTATTTTGAGTTTAAGTTTTTTAAGCATAACTCGAAAACTTTGTCAAAAATTTTGATTCCATCAAAATCACTTTTAATGTTGCTTTTCATACTAATTTTACCATCTAAAATCAATTAAAATTAAAATTACTATATTTTAAATGTTGAAAAAAATATTTTTTTTTCTTGAATCTTAAAAAAGCTTAAATGCAAAATAAATTAAGAGAGCAAACCATAAAAAAATGGTAGCGATATAAATCGGATAATATTTGACCAAGTTATGAAAGTTGGTAGTCAAAGTCTGACTTACTGGAAACTTTACAAGTCAATTTTTTTAATGATTTTTGACATGAAATTTGACCAAAAATTGGAACCTTCCAAAATCACTTTTTATGTTACTTTTATACTAATTTTGACATACCCTGCAATAAAAGTAAATCACTTATAGATATCCATCTATATACCCCATACACCCTTTATAGCCTTTTAATGGGCATATATGACAACATTTCAGAAAAATCTACCAATCATAATAACAACTACTAAAAGTGTATCAATAAGCAGAGCTCCACTGAAAAATACCCCGTAATAACAATATATCATTTAAAGATGTGCTTCTATATAACATCATGCATATACCCTTTATAACTTTTTAATGGGCATATATGACATTTGAGAAATGTTCAGTACAGAAGTTTCCTTTTGAAAGCCAATTTTCATGGATTCAGCTCATCCATTAGTTTCTTTTTCCCTCACTTTTTAATATTTTCCTAACTATAAAATTGTTTGTTGATATCTCACTTTCAGCTGTTTTTTTAACAGATATGTCAAAGTTGGTTTTGCTCTTTCAAGAGCTGCTTCAAAAGTTTCACCTTTGCGGGTAGCAAGAAAAACCGAAACTAATGAAAACTTTTGCTCAACTTTTGGCCCACTTTTCCTGGCAGTTGCCCAAAAAAAAGAAGAAGAAGAAGCTACGCTTGGCTTTTAGCCGCCATCTTATGGTAATTACCCATCAGCAAATGCGACATTTCGCGGCTGCTTTTCAGCTGCAAAAGCGAGCAAATTTTTACAGATGTTTGCTCCGGCACTCAACGCAGATTTTTTTCTCTTGCTGTAAATCTAATTTGTGACCCAAAAGACCAAGAATGAAAGGTAGCCAAAGCAACGCCCACGCGTGGCCACAAGGCGAGCCTACACACCTGGGCAAAGGTCAAGGGCCAAGGCGTATGCCGACATTGCGTGGGTGCATATCACAGGAAATTGAGTCTGAGCTCAGTCTCAGATGCCAAATTCTGACACAATGTCACAAAAATGCCGTTAACACACGCACACGCAAACGCACACACACGCATTGCTATACACACATATTTATCCTTCATTTACCCAAGCTAACTGTTCATTATCAGCAGGCATCGTCTGAGCAACGTCTTATGTAGGCAGTCCATCACTGTCAAACTTACCTGTAAGAGAGAGAGAAAGAGAGAGAGAGTGAGAAGCTGATGCGTTAGAGATTGACAGAGGCAAGTTAAATAAAGCTAAGTATATGAACGATGCGTGTTAATATATAAATATTAAATATGGCTAAAAGTATTAAATTGAGTACAGCTGCCAGCTCGAATACCCTGTAAAGTAATGTATTGTTGCTGGAAATCTTATGAGAGCTAAGATTAGGGTAGGCGCTTAGAGTAAGCGTACATTTATATTAACTATAAGATGACATATACATAAGTAGTTGTAAGTCCCGTAGACACTTAGAAATTTTTATGAAATTTTTAATAATCTCTCTGAAACTCAATCAAAAACTCAAAATATATAAGAAATTGGAGTACTGGAAGTTTTTTATAAAATATATAAATATATATATATTTTATATATAAAATATTTCCATATATAAAATATTCTACTGTCTGAAAATCTATCTATACATATTATGATGACTTAAAAGTTACTCAAAATACTAAAGCTTGATCAAGTTAGATCTTTTAGTAAGGTTCTTCTTTATAGGGTTTTAGGTTTAAAGGGTTTTAAAATCATATAAGATAGTTCAGTAAAATACTTTAAAGATTCCTGTTTAAAGGTTCTAGATCACTAAATACTTTAAAGATTCCTGTTCTTGCGTTCTAGATCATTTAAGATCCTTCTGAAGGAAGACAGATTTCTAAGTTCTAAATACTTATACAACGCATCTTCTGATATACAGTCGAATCCCGATAATTCCAAATGGCAAGGGACTCACATTTTGCACGAACTACTCAGGAATTCGATTTGTCGAGCAAGAATTCGAACGAAGTTTTTCAAGGGGACAGCATTTTTTACGAATTATTGAGATTTTCGATTTAAAGGGGGACGAATTATCGGGACTCGACTGTATGTCCATATAAATTATGATGTTCGTCAAATTTTTCATGGTTTTTTCTTTTATTTATACTCGTATACTATACCTTTATGTACATAACTATACTCTTCTGATATACGTAGATCTACAGAAGTCAAGATGTTTTAAAAAATTTTGATGGGCTTTTCTTTTATTATATTTTTTAGACAGATCTATAAGAGATTCTTCTACTTCTATTCATATTAAATTTTGGAAATCTTAGGATATTATATTTTATATAAATTTCTTATCTGGTTTCTCAAAATTTTATTCTTACAAATTCTTAAACATTCTTCAGATACAAAACAATTTTTTCCCATAACTTATATTATAAATTTCTTCTCTGTCTAAAATATAGCTTTATAGAACACAACAGCAACAGGCAAAATAAAAAACCAGAATCATGGTTCGAAGCTCAGACCGAACTTTCTTAATAACTTTTCCTATAAACCTATAAGCAAAACCCTTATATTTATCTCAACTTCCGCAAATGCTTGATTGAAAGTGATATGCCACTCCAATAGTTTAAAGAAAATCTTTTCTCAAATCAGCTTTCAATATATTTGGACTTTTCTTTTTCCACTTGAATACTTTTCAATCACTTTCCACGCAGCGCAAGAAAAACCCATTCGAATATGAAATCAGCTGTATTTATGCAAAGGGTATTTGCACAAGCATAATAAATGTTGATTTCATATTCTTCTTCTTCTTGTTTTTTTTTCATGCTCATCTCAGTTTTGTCTTGTTATCCCGTTTGACATTTTCCACACAACATTGTTGGTATTTTTCCTCGCTTTTTCATCCGTTTTGGCATTGTTTGGCAATCAGGCTAAGTAAATGCCGCATATCGAATTTATTTTTCTGTGGCGAATAATGTCGCTTGAATCAAATTAAAATTGACGCAAACAACAATTGTTACGACTCGAATGTGTGTGTCTGTGTGTGTGTGTAAGGCAGGTGCAATGAAACAGATATGAAGAGCGGAGCAAATACTCGAACGACAAGTCTCAGCTCCATCAAAATCAACACGAAAATGTAGGTAGATAATTCTCTAGAGTAGAACTAAAGAAACATTCATGTTTTCAGGCTCTACTCTAGAGTCAAATAGGTGAGGGAATGTACAGTTATGCATTAACAGTTATCCTTGCTGAGGATTTGTTGTACGTGATAAACCAATTGGGAATTAAAAATGAAAAAAAAAAACTCTTTTCTTTGCTTTTAAAAACTCTTTTAAATGAAACTTTAACTGAATATCCAGCTAGTATATTGAAGTTGAGCATTAATGGTAATACAGAGTTTTGACTGCCTAGATATCCTATAATATAGAGCTTAAAAACCTCAATCTGTCTAACTAGCAGAGAAGTCTAGGACAAGCTAAACTCTTAACTGTTAAATACTCTGTAATATGGGTGTAGTTTGCAGTAATGTCTTCTAGACAGATAAGTATATTATATACCCTGTAATATAAGCTTATCTATCTATGTAGTGGGCGCTTCAGTTATTTATCTACATATATACCCTGTACAATTATATGAAAAAGCTTTAGTAATATTTACAAACTAGTATTACCAGTTATTTAATTGCTTGAATACCCTGTAAAATGTATTAGCTCCCTAAAAATCTACTTAATAGGCATATAGCGGGCCTGTTTTCTGAAATGTTTTGTAGTATCAAGTGCAAGCTTCTAATACCCTGTATTGCAAATTGTAAGTTTTATGAGTATCCTTAACAGTGTTAAAATTAGTTGGTTGATTGCCTATACCCTGTAATGTAAGTGTTATTTTCTTGAATAGCTAGCTAGTGTACATAGCAGTTGTAATCTCTTGAAATAATCTGTAATATGAGTTTAAGCTCCATTTCTTTCTACTACACAAAGCATATCAATGGCTCTGCATAAATACTCTGTAATAAAGTTTTCTTAAAGATCTACATTGCTGTCTAACTTCTTAAATACCCTGTAATATAAGTGTTATCTCAATGAACTGCAACGTGGTGGGCATACTAGTCAATTAACTACCCTGTTATCTTAATAAACTGCTACCTACTGGGCATATCAGTTGATGTGTGCTTGAATACCCTGTGATTTTAAATATGAGTTCAATGAATTAAATTAAAAAACCTGAAATTTCAATTGTTGTCTTTGAAAACCTCCCATCAGCTTCAAATATAAGTATTTCGAGCCTCCCCCCAATTGGCTATTTAATTAAATTGTGTAGAGCTCTTAGCTCAAATGTCGAGCGCATAAATCACTTGTGTTTAAATAATTGCAATTATCAAATTGCGCTTGATTAATTTGCGTGGGAAATCTAATTAATTGCCCACAAGGATAGGGCCAACAAGGATCTACTCGCTTGTAGTGCCAACAGGAACTACGACGAGCTCAACAAGTGGAGGGACTGCGCCTAGATCGAGGACCACTTCAAAAGCGGTTTCCATTCTCATAAAGCTCTTTGCGATGGCCACGATAAAACACGTTTAACCCGTTGTCAGGGCCCGCCTTTTATTTACAACAGCACAATGGAGCAGAGGGGCGGCGGCGGGGGCGGGGCTCATTAAAAATTCATTGCTTAATGCTGTGCAAAAAAAAAAAAAAGAAATAATAAAAGGGCGTTGGGATTGTAAGGGAAATTGTTGTCGAACCTCGGTTAAAAATGCACAGCAACAATTTCCGTTTCCGTTCGCCCGCTGAACGTTTTAGCCTCAATTGTTGTTGTTGTTGTTGTCGACGTTTGCGCAACATTTGCGTGTCAGCTAGCCCGGAAAGACGACCTGATAAATGTTTGGCCTATTAACGACACAAATCAAGCGGCGTCCTGCCAATTCCAAAGTCTTGACTTTTGCCAACAGCTCAACTCAATTGCCAATTTACACACACACACATGCACATACACACAGTCGAATAAACACTCGCACATTGAAGTCTGGCGTTAAATTGAAATCTCTAGAGATAAGGCAAAGTCTATCTCTGTGTGTGCGTTTTCCTTTGCCTATCTGCAGCTCTTTTTTTTATTGTTGACTGCGCTCAACGTGGCGTATAATCGATTTTTATATCTAAGAAAATCGCTCAGCCGACACGTAGTCCACGCCTCGAGCTCAACACGTTTAACTAACTAACCAAAATCAATTGCAGCACAAAAAAACCTGTCCGCAATGAGTTCTTTCAACACAATTCTCTTTTTGCCTCTTTCTTTTCAACATATGCTTTGGGCCAGCTGCTGGTCAATGTACGTCAAAAGCCCAAGCGAAGGTCGAGTAGACAAGACATAAGCAGAAGACTATATTGATTCTTGCAGAATTTACAGGGTATTAAGGTGTGTATACCATTTATACTTTGCAAGAAGCAAATGGAAACTAAAGAAGAATGAAGAGTTGAGATATAATAATTACATTTTTCGATCATTACAATACTGATTTAAGATTAACCAGGAAATTTTATACAAATTATAATTCAATGCAGCTTGAAACTTTTAAGAGTTCAGACTATATGTACATAATTAGGTTTATAGATTTATGGTGACTTATATACTTTTTTATAAGTTAAAAGATGCCATCTTTTCATAATGTTATATAAATAGCACTAAACGCAAATTACAGGGTATTAAGGTGTGTATACCATTCAGAGTTGAATGTTTAACTGGTCTTTGCGAAGAGCAAAAGCATAAAGGAATCTAAAGAAGAATGAAAAGTTGAGATACAATAATTACATTTTTAGCTCATTTCTATACTGACTTAAGATCAACCAGGAAATCATGTCAAAATGATATTTCAATGCAGCTTGAAACTTTAAAGAAAGCAGAAGCAAAGAGAGTGTATTTTATAGGTCTATAGGCTTATCAAAATTATATATATATATTTTAAGTTAGAAGACTTCTTCACGGAGCACAAATTACAGGGTATTAAGAGCAAACTACAATTATTGAAAACAAAGAAATACAGAACCTTTGAAGCATATATGTATATTTATTCTACTATTTAGGTAGAAAGACAGTAAGAGAATACCTAAAGAAAGCACAACTATAAATATTGTAGTTGGGTATACTCGATAGCGTAATACTCGTTCAGAGTTCGAAAACAGATGAAAGCAGGTAGTCATGTTTTTTAGGGCTATTCATATAAATCGCTTGAAAGGCGAAACTTTTAAAGGATTGCTGATAGTCATTTAGCTTGATGAAAAATCTATTAAGAAATATCGAGAAATCAATTTAAAATTTATTTACAGAATATAAACATGAAATGATCTACAATTATGTAAAGAAGAGCTAATAAGTATTTCTTATTGCACATTTAATTCCGACCGCTCTAAAGCTGTAGATTTATAAAAATCTTTGCTTCATATATCTTTGAGTATGTATGACTAGATAGACTGATAAGTTTCATTGTCTTGTTCGCTCTCTCTTTCTGTCTGTGTTTACCTCTTTGTCTCTCTATCTGTCTCTCTCTTAATGTCTTGATCTCTCTGTCACTTCACCTCTCTTTTTCTCTCCACCACTTTCTTTCTTCACCGATCTCTTTCTCTCTCTCTTTTTATCCATCACTCTCTCTTTCTTTCTTTCTCTCTCTCTCTCCTATTCTCTCTCAATCTTTATCTTTTCCCTCTATTTCTCCCTGTTGACAGCCCTCTCTTTCTTCGTCTTGACAGCCCTCTCTTTCTCCCTCTTGGCAGTTCTCTCTCTCCCACTCTATATATCGCCCTCTCTATCTTTTCATCTCTCTCCCTCTCTCTCTCTCTCTCTTCCCATTCTTTCTCCTTCTGACAGCCTTCTCTCTTTCACTCTATTCGTTGTCCTCTCTCTTCCACTCTATCTGTCGCTTTCCCTCTATCTCTTGTCATCTCTCACTCTTTCTCTCTCTCTCTCTCTCTCTCTCTCTCTCTCTCAATCTCGTTACTTACCTTTTCTGTTCTTATTATTCTTATCTTTCTCTCTTTCGACAGCCCTCTCTCTCACCCACTATATCTGTCGCTCTCTCTCTCTCTCTCTCTCTCTGTCTCCCTTTCTATTTCCCTTTCTCTTTCTCTCTTCTTTTCTCTTACTGTATCTGTCTATCTTTCTGCTTCTCCCAACCACCTATCTTTGTTTTCATTCCCTTTGCTCTCTCTTTCAGAAATATACAATAACAAATATACTCTTCTCACTTTACGATAGAGCTTAAAGTAAATACTGCATTTACATATAACTTCTCAATAATAATTAACAGACAGTTTGCTCTGGGCATAAATGCCTACATATACATATACCTTTAATTAAACCTTCTTCTTCAATCACATTTCCATTCATCGCCATAAAAAAGGAGCTGAAAATTCATAATTGGGCTGTCAAAGACTTCTTTCGCTTCATCTGCGCTTTATTTAACTAACGAAGGGCGCCGACATTCCTCTTTATGTATATATATATATATATATATATATATATATATAGACATTAAAAGCGATGCAATTTCGGAGCCCGTTGAATCCTCTTAATTATAAAAAAAATTGTTAAATAAATGCGGGGCAACAAAAGCTGTCAATAATATGAGGCAACACCGAGGCGTTCCACATGGCGTATAAGTAACCGCTTTTATTGTCATTTGCTGCGCCACTCAATAAGCCAAAAGGGGCGGAGGCAAACAGAGAAGGGGGCATGGCCTGGCCTGGTCAACAATGTCGGCCACATGTACAGCAAACGACCTCAACTTGAGTTGAACAGCTCAAAAGGGGCTTACAGAGAGTGGGAGAGAGAGGGAGAGAGAGAGGGGGGTCTCTGCATGTGGCTTTGAATGCAATTATGTGCACTGCATGCAGATGATAAGGTGAAGTGGGCGTGGCCAGCAGCAGGTAACTAGGCCAACATAAATAACTGAAGAAAATCTATCTATTGTCATTTGCATAAAACGTTCAACGATTGCGGATTGAGTTTTTTCTTCTTCTTGTCAAAATTTGAAAATTTTGCTCAATTATTATTTTTGTGGTTCAAGGACTTGGCCAAGTTCGCCTGTGTAAATAAAGATTATCTGCGCTTGTCATGCGCTCTGCAATTTTATGTTAATTCTACAACAACAACAACGACGATGGCTTAAAGCCAACAGCAAAAGGCCAAACATGAATTGCCACTTGACGGCGTTGAGCAGAGCAAAAGGCGCATCAATTGTCAGCGCCTAATCCAATGCCAGAGCACGCACATATGTAGATGAAGATATATGTAAGATATATGTATATATATTAGATTTCTTAAGAATTTGCGCCTCGCAACTTAATTTGCCTGCGTGGCTGCATTTTGTTCATAGCTCAACAAGCTTTAGGTTACATAAGCAGGTCACTTGGCCTCAAGACTCTTCTGTTTAAAGATAGTTTATAAGTATCTGAAGTACCATAAGTATCTTAAGTATCTGAAGTATCATAAGTTTCTTAAGTATCTGAAGTATCATAGCTGTAAGTATTTGCTATTGTTAACATCTTATTGGCTAGCTTGATATTACATTTTATCTTGAAAATAACTCAGGAAATAGGAAGCTATCTTCCCACATAATTGCAATTGCCTATTAAATTGGTGAAGAATATGACAGCTATATACAAATAAGAGTAAAGAATAATAATTAATTTAATTGAAGTTACTATTGACAAAATTTGTTAACTTTTTCTTCAAATACTGCTATTTTTGTGAACAGCGAAATTCGGCCAAGTATGAAAAACGTGCCAAAACGAAGCAAAACTAACAGGACTTTTTCATTTTTCTGAAATCTATTTTCCATTTTATAAAAGCAAAGTGTAAGAGTTGAATCTATAAGAAGGAATATGCCTTAAATATTGCCATCTCTGTTAGCATCTACTGCACTGCTATTTTTGTGAACACAGCTGTAAAAAAATATTTCTTATGAAAGCCCATATTCATAAGATATGTATTTATAACATTGCAAAAAGAATATAAAAGCAAAGTGTAAGAGTTGAATCTATAAGAAGGAATATGCCTTAAATATTGCCATCTCTGTTAGCATCTACTGCACTGCTATTTTTGTGAACACAGCTGTAAAAAATATTTCTTATGAAAGCCCATATTCATAAGATATGTACTTATAACATTGCAAAAAGAATATATGTATATTTTGACCACAAATTTACAGTCGAATCCCGATAATTCGAAATGCCAAGGGGATCACTTGAGGATTTCCATTTAACGAGTTTTTTTCAAGGGGACAGCATTTTTTACGAATTATTGAGGTTTTCGATTTAGGGGGGAGAAACTATCGAGATTCGAGTGTATACATATTCTTGATCAGCAAAATGAGCTAAGTTCATTAGCAGTCCGTCTGAGCGTGTATGCCTCTGTCCAGCCGTCCCCCAGACAACGCGAACTCTTCCCAGAGCCCCAAACTAATACGGCAGAAACATTGCTTATAGACTTATTTTTACCGCACGCATGTGTATGTATGTATTGTAATGTATTGTAATCATACGGATCAGAGAACTATATCATATATATCCCATATGATATTTCGGCTTAAAAAATGTTACTGTATGAAATACTATGTATTTTTTTGAGCTTGAGCTTTGCAGTTAGACAAAATTTTTAATTGCCTAAAAACTTCAGCCTTTCAATTCGAGCTTGAATATATATGTATATATATAGATATATAGGACAGATATATGATGAATCTGTAATAAATTATCGTTTAAAATACACAGGTAGTACCGTAAAAACCTTAAATTCCCTTATAATATGCTCTTTCTTAACCTTTCTTAACTGAGCTCTATATATGGCAGATATATAATGAATGTGTAATACATTCAAGTTGTATATACCCTAGTAATACCCTAAACCCTTAAATTCCCTGATAAGTGTTATATGCCTAAGTTTTTCAAATATTCTCTCTATCTTTCTTAACTGAACTCTTCTTCACACAACTTAGTTTATTTTAAAATCGATCTATAATTTCTACTATACTACAACAACAATTTGTACCAAAAAATGAGTTTGTCTTATCAATTCTACTTTTACTTTTTACTTTTTACTTTTTATATATATATATACTATATATGGAGTCAATTTCATACTCGATCCATTTTGTCTACTTGTGGCATTAATGCTGTCAATATGGCATCATTTATGACAAACTTGGCTACAATGGTGGCAAAGCGGCATCGTAATCGAAAAGACACGCACACAAACGCAATCTGACAGCTCGTTGCCCCATCTTGAATGACATTTATAACTGTGTGTGTATGTGTTTGTGTGTGCCACGAGCTAATGAGTCCATGGCGTGTCTTTAGCGTTCGAGTTAATGTTGCGCGTATTGATTTCGCTTTTGCAGCTGCTGCCTCCTTTCACATGCCACATAATTGGCTCAAGTTGGCAACTCGCCAGGCGGACTGCAGCATCCTTTGTGCCAGCTCGTTGCCAGCACAATTAAGGATGGGTAGGCGAAAAGGAGAGCGACAGAGAGAGAGCATCTCTCTACGGCTACGTGCATGAAATGTAAATTTAATTTGCAACTTGTGCCAAAAACATTTTCTAGCCACATAAGTTTTACTTTGTTTTCGGCCTATTGATTTGGACCATGCTTTACGCTAAACGTTGACGTCATTAGCGAGTGTGCACTGTTTTTGTGTGGGTGGTTCGTAAATGGAAATAGATGAGATCAAATGGGTAAAGTTTTACCCTCATATTACATAAGTAGATAAAAGCACATGCTTAACTAAGACAGCCAAATTATCTAAGTTTAAATGTTGTTTCACAAGTGCATATACCCTGCATATACCCTATGTTGGAGTAGCAGCTGAAATACATACCCTGTGTGAACTATCAAGTTATTGCTAAAGCATTACATTTAAGTAGAATACATTCTTAACTCTTTCTATCTCACTCTCACTCTCTCTGTTACTCTCCGGAGAGCATTTGATTTTACGATTCCGCTTTGTGCCGCATCCCTAAAGGTTTCACTGACAGCTGAGCTGCTGCGCTCAGCAAATGGCATTGAAATGCATTTCTATAGCTTGTGCACGTAAAGTAGATAAACAACTGAAACAAATTCGCTAGGGTATCTTATAGCTAGAATACCCTGGTAGAACATAAAGCTGTCTGAAAGTGATTATAAAAACTCAAAAAATTCGTAAAAAAAACTGTCCTCTTGAAAAAAATTTTCTGGAATTCCTGTTCGATACATCGAATTCCTGTGCAATTCGGGAAAAATGTGATCCTCTTGCCATTTCGAATTATCGGGATTGGGCTGTATCGATATATGTTCATAATTCAAGATCTTAAGATGTCTATTTGTTGGATATTTCCTTTCATGAAACACTGTATATCAGAACAGGGATAATTTTTAGACTATAGACATATTACCGTTATCGATAGCTTGAGCTATTGCTAGTTATCGATAACTATATCTATCGAAGCTCTATATATAGCTGCAGGTATACTATATATAGCTTCGCTAGCAATAGCTGAAGCTATTATCGATAGTTATATAAAGTATGTGACATACTAAATTGTAAACAACATATTTGGTATTAGTTATCGATAGCTTCCTTATAACTATCAACACCTTAAGCTATCGATAACTAATACCAAATATATAAGATACTAAATTGTAAACAACATATTTGGTATTAGTTACCGATAGCTTCCCGATAACTATCAACAGCTTAAGCTATCGATAACTAATACCAAATATGTTGTTTACAATTTAGTATCTTATATACTTTATATAACTTTAACTTTTGATATTTTTTAGGATTATTCCTTATCAAAGTATAATTTGTTGTCTATTACATTACTTTATTTCTTTACTTGTCAAAGAAATCTTCAAAACTTTCATATTTATACTAAAACATTTTCTTATGTTTCCTACAATTTTTGTATAGAAAACCCTACTTATCAAGCTCCTCAACAATTTGTCTAGCCAGATTTCTACATTAACATTCCCAGTTTAAATAGAAAAATTTTCTATAAATTGTCTTCCACAATTTTTTAAATAGAAAGATTCCCTTATTGGATCAGGAAATTTTTTTCCCCAACAAGCCCAAAAATCGTTTCGGGACAATTTCGGGTCCCGAAAATCCCGATCCCGACGCCCATCTCTAATATATACATATTATACTTTTTTTCGGCATTTTTTATACCTTTCTAAGAAGCTAGTATTTTTATTTTTATAAGAATTGTAAACTTTTTAGACGCAGTTGGCCATGCTTTTTCTCGCATATTTCTATAAAAGGACAAAATCCCTTGTAAAATTATGTTAGTCGAGTGACTGAACTTGAACTGTGTGCACTGCAAATATTATTAATAAAAAAAAAAAGGTGAGTTGGAAAAATGTTCAGATATGTTCTATATATAATATAGATATATTCAATATATAATAAATATATATAGTTATATCAAAAACTCTAGACATGTCTAATTGCAAGAAACAAGTGCCCGTCACGAAGGGAAATGCAAAGAATCTGAATGCGAATAAGACATACGCTATGGCTAAAGCGTTCAAAAAGAGATCGGCCTGGCAGGATGCCTTGGAGAAGTGGGGGAACAGCTGCCTGGATGATGATGTCAAGATAACGATTGGCAAGCGGATCTTCGATTGCCATAGCTGTGTCCTACACACATTCTGTGAGCTATTCGCAAACACTCTGCGTCCCGGGCAAAATGTGACTTTGCCCGAGAATAAGATCAGCGCCGATTCCTTTTGTACAGCTTATCACTGGATGATTAGCTGCGATAGCAATTGCCAGCGTGGCAAGTTGATTGATCTGCTATTGGCTGCGGAGTATCTGAGCGCTCCGAAGCTGCTCCAGAGCGTCTTTGGGGCACTCAACGATGATCGTTATTTTTCCAATTTGGATGCATTCCATTGCTATGCCCAGGCAAGCGCCAAGGGAATTACAAATGTTGCCGATCTGATGATCAGTCGCTTTGGCAAATCCTTTCTGGTGCTCGTCTCATCGGAGGAATACAGCGAGATGAACGTAGATTTGCTTTGTAATCTGCTTGGCTCCGATATGCTGGGCGTTCACACCGAAGTGGAAGTATTCTATGCGGCTTTGTTGTGGGTCCTCAGCGATTATACGGAGCGTAGGGTGCATATGCGTCGTGTCCTTAAAATGGTGCGCTTCGAGCAGATGCCTTCGTTAGGTTTGCTTAACTTGGGCGAGAGCCTCAACGAACTGATGCCGGGTGCTGTGGATCTAATGTTCTTCTTCCTACATTTGGCCGTCATCACCAGCCAGGAACGTTCGCAATATGCTTTGCAACAGCATGGAAATCGACATCGCATCTATATTAGGGATCCTCAATGTCCCTATTTGCAGATTGTGGATACTCGCGCTGAAGAGCTTACCGCTGCGAAGTTCAAGGATTACATAACATCGCTGGAGGATAGCTACGAGGAGTTTCAAGAACGCATTAAACGGGTGATGGTGGAAGATGATGATGATGTTAAAGATGACGGAAATGAAAATGACGGAAATGATGATGACGAAGATGACAAAGAGGGGGATGATGAAATGAAGGGGGAGTATGAAATGGAGAGGGAGTATGGAATGGAGGGGGAGTATGAAATGGAGGGGGAGTATGAAATGGAGGAGGAGGACCTGGATGAGAATGAGAATTACGAGGACGAGGACTTGGACGAGGATGAAGACCTTGACGAGGAGGAGGAAGAGTGGGAGGCGGAGGGGGAAGACCTAGAGGAGGAGGATGAGGACGTGGCGGAGGAGGGAGACGATGTGGAGCTGGTCTCGGAAGAGGAGACAGACCAAGAAGACATGATGTATGGTCACATTTAAAAATTTATATCAAATTATTATATATTAAATACGTTTTAATAATTCATTTAAAAGCTTTCCCAGTTTTCAATTTTAAATTTCTTTTTCATTTATACAGATTTTCGGAACGAGAAAAGATTGTTAATTCACTTGAAAATCTACTTTTAGATAGATCTTCATAGATTTCTATTTTAAATATGAAAATTCAAAATTTGGTGTGAGACTGTTTTCAAGCTCAAGTTCTCTTATTATTTTTTCAGCCAATCAATCTCATAGCGCTATAACTTATAGTCATCCGATGCGGATGATTATAGAATAGGCCACGCCCTCAGTAGGCGTGAATACAGAGCTTTTTCTATCAATCTTAAGACAATGTCAACGGATTTCAAATTTAGATTGTCTAGTTCTTAAACTATAAAAGATAGTTTTACGCAATAGGAGCATACGGTCCAAATTTTAGTCTTCGATTTAAATCCGCACTAAAATATTTCTAAAAACCGGATAATTCTCAGATATAGAGTGCCTGCACTAAAAAGAATTCTATTTGAAAAATTCAGCTGGATTGCTTTAAAATTCTGGGAGGAGAACGGACGGAGGGATGCACCCACGGACTGACAGCCAGACAGTCATGGCTAAGTCGACTCGGGTGTTTATCTTTATCAAGAGTAGAGAGCAGACCTCAGGATAAGCAGATGTCCCATGTGCCTCCTTCAAGCTCTCATATACATTTCTAGAAAATGGTGTTACACTGAAATCTTATTTTCAATGGATTGATAGATGATTCAATTGAAAAATGTAAAATCTTGCTCAAATATTTTCATGCTAATTTTTCATTCTAATTTTCCAGTTATTTAAAACTTTACTCAATTAATCCTCATTCAAACATTTTATTACTGTTTAAGTTCCACTTGATTGCAAAATTGTAATTCAGTTTCCACTTTACCACTTAGTTTAACGTGAACTCTAAATTGCTACGCCCTATTAAGTAAAATCCCGGGGTCCCTTGCTAGTTTAACATGCGGATTAGGCACTTGGTATTTATGCCACTTAAACATAACTATGCCAAATGGCTGCTATGTAAATTTACCCAGTACTTTAGTCGGCCAATTACGCTTTCAGCATTTCGCACTGAAGACATCAAGTTAAATAGAAAGGGAAAAAACTAAATAAAATAAAATGCATTTGAGTCTTGGTTGTTTTTTTTTTTCGTCGCACACATAGACTGTGCCACGCCCCCGCCTCCACTGTTTGCCTCAACTCATTAAGTGGCGCTGGCAATGCAATGCAGAGAATGTCCTTTGTCCTTTGTCCTCTCACACGTCCTCTCTCTCCCTCTCCCTCTTCCTCTCTCTTGCTCTCGCCGTTGCCTTGGCGCCGTCTAGTGAAACTGATTTTTGTTTCAGCGATTTCTTTTATGTGTGTGTGTGTGTGTGTGTGCCGCATATTTAGTGTCGCCATTTGGTGGGGCGCTTAATTAAATTACAGTTTCAAGCACCACGACCCGCCACCCACTCAACCACCAGCAGCATCTAATGCAGCCAAGAGAAGCTCATATCTTTTTTAATACATGCTTCGATTTGTCCCCCATTCCATTTGCTCAATCGTTGTTTTAATGAGTTGCTGCCAATGCTGATGCATTGGAAAGTTACTGGAGTATGATAAATGGGTGTTCCTTATGTATATCCTTATGTATAACACCCACAAGGAATCAAATGCATGAACATTTTGTGTGCGTTTCGCTTTTGCTAGCACAATCGAGATGTGATTTAATAGAGCGTTTTATTTGCATTTTATTATCAATCAAATTTGTGAAAGGGGATGGATGTTTGTCGCAAGGGAAGTGCTTCAATCAATAGTTGATTGATAGCAAAATAAAGTACTTTAGTTAAAACATTATAGATAATCTCAACTTGATTGATAGCAAAAATTACAGATTCTTTAAGGGCAAAAAGCTATCAATCATTGATGGATTGATGGAAAAATAAAGTACTTTAGTACTTTAAGATAAGATAATTTATATCATTATAGATAATCTCAACTTGCTTGATAGCAAAAATTACAGATTCTTTAATGGTAATAAGCTTTCAATCAATGATTGATTGATAGAAAAATAACTTTTGTTTTAGTTTAGTTTTTTTATATCATTATAGATAATCTCAACTTGATTGATAGGCAAAATTACAGTTTCTTTAAAGGCACAAAAGCTATTAATCATTGATTGATAGATAGAAAAATAAATA
Organism: Drosophila gaucha; assembly: GCA_035045545.1. Taxonomy (NCBI): domain Eukaryota; kingdom Metazoa; phylum Arthropoda; class Insecta; order Diptera; family Drosophilidae; genus Drosophila; species Drosophila gaucha. Next base: position 328,251 of record JAWNOY010000222.1, read on the forward strand.
ATTTAGCTAAAATAAGAAAATTTATATCATTAAAAATAATCTCATCTTGATTCTTTTAGGGCAAACAGCTTTCAATCATTGATTGATTGATAGCAAAATAAGGCACTTAAGTTTAAGATGGCTTACAACAATATTGACTATGTGAATCGAAAAGTTAAAAATTCTGAATCGAAAAGTGAAAAATTATGTAGACATGAGCTATCAATCTTTGTATGATTGATTGAAAAGTTAAGATCTTAAATTTAGAAACGCTTACAACAACATTGACTTTCTGTATCGAAAAGTCTCTAAATTCTGTAGACCCAAACTGTCAATCTTTGTATGATGATATAAAAATTAGGATCTTAAATTTAAGATGGTCTACGACAATATTGACCTTAATCGATTGATAAGAAAAACTGACTCTGAAGACATTAGCTTTCAATCATTGTATGATTGATCGCAATGTAAAAAAAGTCAATCATTTGAAGACATTTCTTGCCAATGTTGACATTTTAAATTGATTTAATGTAGAAATTAAAAAAAAAAGTTATAAGTCTACATCAATCATTTTATTACTGTTAGAAAACTGACACGTTTCAATCATTTTATGATTGATTATGCCTATGTAGAAACACTGTATAGACAAAATGAAAGATTTCATAGCAAATATATATCGGAAAAGGGAAATATTTCACTTACTTAATGATTGATTATACCTATGTACTAAGAACACTGAATAGGTTAAAAGAAAAAAACTTGCATATTTCAAAAGTATATATACCGGAAAAGTGAGACATTTTAATAATTTGATCAATCATTTATCATGATTAACTTATAAATAGAATGAATCAACAAGAGTTAAAAATTAACGATTCTAAATATATGGGAAAGAATCTAAGTACATATCAAGAGCCTTGGTATATACTTTTTCGAAGGCTTTTGATGTGATTAATTCGAATCTCAATATTAAAAGAAATAAAATATTTTAATTGGGTTTTATAGATATTTTTAATGTAAGCAGTCTGATTCAACAAGAGGTTAAAATACAATTTTTTGAATATATGTAATTGAAATTTTTCAAAAACCTGATTCAAGTATAAAACTCGGATTCAGCACATTTTATAACCTTTTGACAATATGTATAATGGGATTCTGCATTCTTTCTGGTAATAAAATAAATAAAGGAACTCTACATTTATCATTTTTTATCAGCTCTCGCTTAAAGCAAACAGCTTGCTTTGACATAAACCCACATTAACCCCTTTTGTCTATGATACCACAAATCCTTTAACAAAATTGCAGACCTCCCCCGCCCAAAATTGCTGCAACTGTTCATTAGGTGAGCGAAACTAAATTGTTCGATGCATGCATAGGGAGCTGATGGTTGACCCTAATCCCAGTTCGTTGCTCACTCACCTCGATACATGGGAAACTCGCCGTCGCTGTGACTGTGACACAACATGATGGGCGAACGGCAACGCGATGCGGCGACCATGATGCCCGTCTTGTGGTGCCCGGCGACGGTCAGTTTGGTGGCGCTGCTCGTTATGGCGGCGGCGGCGGAGGAGGAGGAGGAGGAGGAGCTGCTCGCCACATTGGCGGGCAAAGGATTGGTTGCCTTCAGCGGGGCGACAGTTACAGTGGAGCTAGCTGCAGCACCTGCACCACCGCTGCTCGGTGGCGTCATGGTGGCGCACACTGAATAAGAGCGTGCCACATGACTCAAGGTGCGACGTCGTATGGTGGCAGCTGCCATTGTTGTTGTTGTTGTTGTTGTGGCTGCATTGCTGCGATAATGATGCTGCGGCGTCGAATACTGACAATGTTGCTGCTGCTGCTGCTGCTGTTGCTGTTGCATTTGCTGTTGCTGCTGCAGCTGATAGGCGGGCGCACCACCTAACGACAAATGATGCTGCAACGGCGGATGCGAATGCTTATGCGGATGGGCATGGGATGCAGTGGGATATTGGTTAGGCGGATACTGTTGCTGTTGCTGAAAGGGCGGATGCGAGTGCTGGTGCTGCAGCAGTTGCCGTTGCTGCTGCTGCTGCTGCTGCTGCACGGCGGACATTTGGAATTGCTGCTGGAGCTGCTGCAACAGATCATGCTGCAGTTGCTCATTGCTCTTGGCTGCAGCATTTTCGCTATTTGGTTGGGGGGTCTGCTTCTGCTTCTCCCAGGGTCCGTTGTTGTCGCCGCTGTAATCCAGCTTGAAGGCGTTTTCTAATAACACACACACACACACACACACGCGCACACACTAGCTCATTGGTTGGCAACTAATTGAGGCGCCGCACGTCGCCAGCCAAATGGGGCAACATTAAAACGCGCTCGCGTCTGCCAACAGCTGATGCAGTCGTCACTTATTTATGGAGTGTGTTCCGTCTATATGTATGTGTGTGTGTGAGTGTGTGAGTGTGTGGAAGTATGTCGGACAGGACCTACTTGGAAAAACTTTCATCAAACAACACGAACACGAACACACACGCACACACACACAGTCTCTGTGGCTTTCTATCAAGGATGACCACGCAACTAACAACGCGCAACTCGACCAGCTATGTTTCGCTTAAGTACAACGACTGATTGTGCGAAGCTTTGTTATCCTGTGCCAAAGCTGCCCGAAGCAGTCAAAAGCACAGCCAAACGAGAGGCTGCACACGACGGAGAGAGCGAGAGAGAGAGCGTACTCACAAAAAGCACAAGCTGGTCCAGTGGGCGGGGGTTCTGGTAACTGGGCTTTGGTTTCCTTTCTGGTCTTACTTCTGTTTATGAACTTTCTTTTGCATGCAACGAGCGTATGTTTTGCCAACTCTTTCACTTTGTTTACCGTAAAAACGTACACGAAAAGAGTGAAACAACCGACAAAACGACAGCTATGAAATGTGTGGCATAGTTAAAGGCGTGCCACAGTGGGACAAAGCCAAATAAAAATTGAATGGAAAATAAAAATTTATTGCAACTACTCTGTCTTACTTAATAATTATGTTTGATTGAATTTAGTTTTCGAAACTTTCGTATTGTATATTTAAATGTTGGGTCGCCCTTCTATGCGATTTTCATAAGGATAAAAATATTATAAATAGATAATATATAACTGTATATCAATTTTTATGATTTTTAAATCTTACAGTCTTATTAACATTAAGTTTTCTTCTTTTATTCCCACTCGCCTCCTCTCTTTTTAATTTCAGTCTCTAGCTCTCTGTCTCTCTCTCTCTGTCATTCACTATGTACTGCTACTCGACTACTCTTACTCTCTCTTTCTGTCTCAGTCCCTGTATCTCTCTCTGTCTTTCTCTCTCTCATACTACGTATCTCTAGCTCACTGTCTCTCTCTCTTTCTCTCTCATACTACATATCTCTCTATCTTTCTCTCTCATACTACACATTTCTCCCACTCTCTCTCTTTCTCTCTCATACTACATATATCTCTGTCTTTCCCTCTCATACTACATATGTCTCCCTCTCTCTCTCTCTTTCTCCCTCATACTACATATCTCGCTCTTTCTCTCTCATACTGCATATCTCGCTCTTTCTCTCTCCTACTACATATCTCTATGTCTTTCTCTCTCATACTACATATCTCTCTATCTTTCTCCCTTCTACTACATATCTCTCCCTCTTCCTTTCTCTCTCATACTACTTATCTTTCTCTCTATATATATATATATATATATATATCTTTTGCTACACATCTTTCTCTCTCTCTCATGCTACACATCTCTCTCTCTTTTATTCTCTCGATCACTTTGCTTTTTCTCTATCTTTTCTCTCTGTATCTTCTTCTCTCTCACTGTTTAAATTCTTTCTTCTTCTTTCACTTCATCTGTTTAAATTCTTTTTCTTCATTTCCTTTGCATTTTTAATGCTTTCTTATTACTTTCATCTCAGTAAACTTTTTCCTGTATGCGATTTCTTTCACTAGGTTTCTTTCTTTTATTTCTTTTTATTAATTTATCTGCATAGCATCATTCCACTTTCATTTTGTCTATATTTCTTCACTTACTGTTACTACCTATATTTCAACTCCTGAGAATCACAAAGAAAGGTGTTCTTTAACACAATCTTTTACAATTACTCGCTTTTAGTAGCATCTTAAACTCAATTAACTGCAATTCCACAAAGATAATCAGAGTCAGTTTAAAATTAAAAATAAACGACATACTTATCGAGTACATCATGATATATGTTTGTGGTATATAGAATAAAAGCAATTTAATTTATGTCTACCCGCATTGCTCGAGTAGTCAAACAGAATACCTCAACTACACACAGATAAGATAATATTCGCAATGACCTGACGTCAGATAAGAATTGTTCTGGTAACATCTATGCCAAATACGTTGCAAATTAATCACAATTGAAGCATTGTCCAAGTCCTTGATGCAGCATTTTAAAGTAGCACCCACTCCCCCTCCAAAGCAACTGAATTGAGGCATTGAGGCACACGCTGGGTTCATTCACCCAAACCAGGAGTCGACAAACAGCAGGCCCAGTTCGTCAGGGCGAACAGCTGCTGCTGGGGCCAGGAGCCAAAACAGATTTTCAAGAGCAGCTGCAAAGCTCTCAAAAGCTTCGCACAACGAGAGATGACGAGAGTTTAAAAAAAAACTGTGGAGAGGAGTGAAGAGAAACCCCCTTCGGTTACTTTACTTTACTTTTTCTGTTTTCTTTTCTTTTTTTTGTGGATACGAACACGCGAAGCTGCAGTCGTAATTTATTTATATATTTGTCACTGGGTCTTTTGATAAAGTTGTTGCCAGATAATTTCGATGGTTCCCACAGGACGAGCCCCCACCCCCAAATTGATAAGAGTATGCCAAGAAGGTCGATATCATAATACAAACACATAGCAGGCGCACAGAAAAGTGCACAACAAGCAGCCAACCAGCCAAGCAGCCAGCCAGCATCCAATGGGATGTTAACCATATAGCAATTGGCTTTCGGGTGGGAGGCGATACGAACTGTGGGTTTGTGGATGGGTGGTTTGCGTGGGTGCTGTGCGCACAAGTAGAAAAGGGAAAGCGGGGTCTCGTATTCGCAGTGTGTGTGAGCTGCTTTGCTTGTTGCAATTTCTGTCGTGCTGTGTTCAAGGGTCGGCTGCTTTAGGGGCGTTCCATTCAGTTGATGGGCCAACAAGTTGCCCTGCACTTACTTACCGCTTATATCACAATCGTGTAGATAGTTGCTGGCGCTGCTCTTAATGCTGATGCAGTCCAGTGGCGTCGGCTCGAATATGTTGTACGAATCGCAGGAGTTGGCGCCGGGTGTGCTGGGTGCCTCAGCTGCAGTTAAAATATAAAGAAGTTGACAAAATAATAAAGGAAACAAGCAAAATACCCTACACTCAATTCTGATTTGTATATGTACTTAAGAGTCTATATAGAATGGTGTAAAACTATTTTAAACTTACCATAAATAACTTTATTAAAACTAAACCGATTTTGGTCTTCAAAGCTATTTTCTCAATATTTGGGTTTTGAGATTAGTTTTGAATTAAAATGTTATTGAAACTGGCTTAAAAATAAATTTAAAAAAAAAATTATGTACTTTTTGGATTTGTATTAATTTTGCTTAAAATATTTATTCCAAAATTTAAATTAATAATTTTTTTTAAAAAAAAGTCAACAAAATTTTGAAACATGAAATTTTATTTTTCGCTTGTGGTTCTTAAAATTAGCATAAAAATAACACTAACAATAATTAGTCAATATTTTTTTAAAATTTTACTTTCAAATTCACATTTTTCTACTGTTGAAGTTAACTTAAAACAATTTCTGTGATTGAAAAAATTTGGTAAATTTTCTCTCTTTACCGATCTACATTAAAATTCTGTCTGATATTTTAATATATTTTTTTCTGCTTTTAAATCCTAATCAGACTTACAAATATTTTTTTTAATTTTCTTGGCCTAAAAAATATATAATATAAAAACAAAATCAATTTCTTAAGCCTAAATTTACTTCTTGGGTTCATTGATATTTTTTTTTGTTTGATATTTAAATTTTAATGTATTTTTTTTTTAGTTTTAGTTTTTCAAAGGTTTTCTTCTATAGATTTTAGTTTAAATTCAATTTCTCATACTTTTATATATTTTTCATATACTTATGTATATATATATATATATATATATATATATATATATATATATATATATCTCAAACCTTTCCCAACACTAATAAGACACATTTCATTTCAATTTTTCACAGTACAAAAGTATTATTTTAATGGTTTTTTTTTTCTTTTCTTAAAGTAAAAGTTGTAAGTATTATAAGAAGATTCTGACGTACACGTGCAATTTAAAGAATACAAAATAAAGATCATTATATTAGCTTTTATATATCCTAGAGCCCTGTGGACGACGCTCCTTGAACTGTTTGCTGTAGTCGCACAACTGTTTGTTGACATTTGCGACAATGTTGAGTTGATTTTGGTTCAGATGAGCAAAGATTTTGTCGTACACCTCCAGAGGTAGGCCTAGAAGCGAGGGATGCAGATGAAGCTTAATCGCCAGCAATTGCTGGGAGCGCATCGGTTGAAAGAGCTTTTGGCGCAGCTGTAATGAGAGCTCGTCCAGCTTGCGAAAGCGCTGGTAGATCGGCTCTAGCTGTATATTGAGCACGAATCGTCCGATGGACAGACAGACGCTAAAACCGGGCTCCTTCGATGGCGGCATCGGACTCAGGGTGACCATCAACAGATCGCCCAGCACAACGGCCATGAGACGCGATTGTAAAGTATGAATCCCAGTTGCCTCCTCCGCACTTGCATGGTCCAGCATGGTGCGTAGGATCATGCAAAAGGCCGTATCATCGAATTCCTTAGTGTAGTGTGTCCGTTGTCGGCTAAGCAGACGCACATTGTAGACATGAAAGCAGCCGACTGCCGGCACCGGCTTCAGCAGTGCTCGCTTCTCCACATAGCTTTGATTCTCCACAAATCCCGACTCCAAGGCAACCATATAGATGAGCAGTAGGAGTAGTTCGGCAGCTGATAATTTGCTTTTGCTGTATTGGTTAAGCATTTGCTGCAGATGCAGTGGCACCGAGGTGGGCGTGGCATACTCTAAACATAACGGTGGATCCACCTCCTTCTCCTCCAGCTGCTCCCGCCGAACTTTAGCATCGATAGCCGCTGTAATGAGGCAAGGTTTTGGTTTTTGGCAATGAGTAAACCAATTCTTGTTGTTGTTGTGGTTGCTCTTGCATCGGTGTTGTGTGTGTGTGTGAGAGAGTGTGTGTGAGTGACGAATGCGTTCGGTTTTAATCAGTCTATGAGATCACAGAGATTAGTCAAGAGGTGCAACAAGACACGTTAAGCAAATAGAACCAACCTGTATGTGCGTATGTGGCATGCGTTAACCAAAATTTGTGTCTACGTGCATATGTATTTGCTTTTAAATGGATTATTTATACACTACAAAGGAACACACAAAACTCAAAGGAAAGCTAATTTTTACAAAAAAGTGCGTGTCGTGACACGAAATAATCGACACGACGTGAGCGCGTTAAAAGCAAAAATATACACAAATTACATTATTTACTTAAATAAAATATACATAAACAAGAATCTTACTAAATTATTATTGTTATAAACAAATATCGATATTTTGTTAAGAGTCGCGTATAGTGACTCGACAAAATAAAGCTAAATGTAAAATATTTGCTTAAATGAAATATTCCTGCATACATCAAAAAACAAACTAAATAAATATTTGTTATACTTATAACCAAATTAGTTTTTGTTTTTAAAAAAATAATATTTAATTTAAATAAAACGAACTTGAATCAATCAACAAGATAATAAACAAGTAAGAAAGCTCTAGTCGGGTCACAGCCCGACTACGAGATCCCCTGAACCAAGTCCGAGCTGATGTTTTAAACAACCTAGCTTACATATTTTATCTATACATATTACCTCTGCGCGCATATACACATGCACACATGCACACATACACACATGCACACATATACACATGCACACATTTGTATATACATGCACACATATACATACATGCCATGCACACAGAAGCACGCTCGCCGATTTCTGCGTAGTTGATTTGAATGTATGTGTGCACACGTACAGGCTGCTGCCGCGTGCTTTTACAATGTTTCCTTTAATAACTTCTGTATTACTTAACGGATTTGAATGCAATTTTCTGCATTGAATGCTATTAATTTATTGAAAATACGGTTTTCACTAAAAAATTTGAAAAAATTAAATTGTGGCTTTGATAATTTTTTTTTTTATAATTTTTTTTTGTGAAATGTGGAGCCGGTATCCAAAATATGAAAAAATAGAAAATGTATTTTATTTATAGAAAGCTAAAAACAAAATTTGGTAGCTGTAGCTAAAAATATGTAAAAGATATGGTCAAAAAACTGAATCTTGATAACGTTTTAAATCGATAACATTGAAACGGAAAAATTTATCGAATATCTAAAACAAACTCGATATTTTCGCTGTATACACAGACCATCATGCAAAATTTGAAGTCTCTAGCTCTTATAGGTTCTGAGATCGACGCGTTCATACATACGGACAGACGGACAGACGGACAGACGGACAGACGGACAGACGGACAGACGGACAGACGGACGGACGGACGGACAGACAGACGGACAGGGCTAAATCGACTCAGCTCGTCACCCTGATCAAGAATATATATACTTTGTGGGGTCTGCCACGCCTCCTTCTGCCTGTTACATACTTTTTGCAAAACCATTATACCCTGATTTCCCATTTTCAATGGGTTCAGGGTATAAAAACACGAGCACGACAAAAATATCTATACAGCAAATATTAAAATTTATAATCAAAACATTATATCAAAAACATTTCTTTAATTCAAATATTGGCTTATCGATAATTTTTGTCGTGCCAACACGCGCCCATCTCTAAACGTTAGTTAGCTACATTTGCCAATTCGAATGGAATACAAAGTATAAAAGCGAACTCATATAAACTATATGTACATATACATTTTATAACCATATTTATTATAAATGAATACTAATGCCCATATCAGCTGGGCAGCTTGATAGCGCTTAACTAACCTGTCAGTGTATCCAATCGATCAGCGGCAACGGCGGCGGCGGCGGCGCCGCCCGTGGGTTGGTTGGATGACGCGGACGTTGTTGGTGTCACCTCGGCGGTGTCTGGGCTTCTTGCTTTTGGATCTGGCATTTTACGTTATGTACGCACTAATTTGGTTGGCATTACGTTACTTTTACAAAATTTATCTTTATATAAATTGGAAATCATTTGATTAACACTCGAACGCTTTCTGCGTTTCCACAATACACATTCACAATCACACAATGACAGCGCACTTACTATAAAAACTGCACAAAATACGCAACGAACGGATGAAATAAATAATTTCACGTATTTAAACAGGGTCGCGAACTCGTTTTTGCATACTTAATGTTTTTATCAAACATTTTTTAGCAACGTAATATACAATAATAAATCAGCTTGCAAAAACCACCTGTTACTGCTTTTTGAACTATCGATACTATCGATAAATTGTAATGATAGTTATTTGCTGACGATGAGCTCACAGCTGCTACAAAATAGTCGCGCTCATGTGGAAACGTTTTTTTTTATTTGATAATAATTTTGTAGAAATTTTCATTGAAATATGTGTTATGTTAATATTTATTGAAATTTTTTGCAGGCCTTAAGTCGAAGATACATGTTTCTTTTAATTGCGTACATAATATAACGCGAGCTACGCTTTATCTCATCTCTAGTCAGCATACTAGCCTTAAATATTTATTGCATGCTAGCTACTCGCCCATCTCTAATTGCCGGCGTCCGTAAACTTCTTTTTGTAGCAATGACAATGACTTCGATTGAGGAAAATGAAATGTATATGGTTAAGCAGGCGCAAAGCGTGCGCCAAAGTGATCCCAGTTCGGCTAAAGCATGGATACTAACCGCCAAGACGCTCTACCCAAACGCCTTCAATGTGCAGTACGAGGCGTACCTCCTAGAGCGCGACGGCAAGAACAGCGAGGAGGCGGCCAAATATTTCAGCATAATGTAAATGGTAAACAAAACAGAAATGGAATATGTTTTAGTGATCTTTACTATTGCAGCGCCACAAACTTTACCAACCAGCATGCGGAGCTGTGGCAGGAGGTTAACGCCTTGACCAGCGCTTTGCGCAATGAAACGGAAAACACGCCCGAACAGGAGTTCTATGTGAAGATGTACAAGCATCTAACCCCGGAGGTGCAGCACAGCATATTCGTGCATACGATTAGCAACTGTGGCGACAACTTGCAGCAGTGCATACACAGTTATATACTCATGTTTAATAAGTTTCCCAAAACGGCGGCAACGCAGGCTCCACGTTTGCTCGAGATGCTTGCCGAGGGCATGAAAGCTGATCCGGATGTGTATCAACGCATGCTCGTGGAGGAGGTTCTACCCCTGATACAGAATAAGCCGCCAGAACTGAATCCTGTGCTCGCTTGTCGCCTCTACACCAACTCCTTGGAGTATTACCTGCGTCAGATCATGGACGACGAGAAGTGCGACACAACGGAGGCGTGGAAAAATATATTCAAGGTGCTGGTGCTCTGTGGACAAATGATGGGCTGGGAGCCCTTCTTGCCCTTCAGCAAGCAGGTCAATCAGAATGTCTACTGGGATAAATTGGTGAAGATTTTGCGTGGCTCTCCAGCTGGCAGCTCCCAGGTGCTATTCTATGCCACAACATTGTTTATTTACTCACTGCATGGCTACATACGGAAGCTGCGCATCGAGGATGCGGATGTCAATCATGTGCTGGTCGAGGGTTTCATTGACTGGTCGCCGGAGGGTGGCGAGGTGCAGAGCATGGACTGGACACCGGAGGGTGGCGAAGTGCAGAGCATGGAACCGCCCAAGTTTTCGGCAACTACAGCAATCAGTCAGGAGCTGTCGGAGGCGTTTCTCCACGCTGCTCGCTGCTGGCAGCTGCTCAACACTGAGCAGTTCCAGCGGGATTTTAGTCAGCTAATGTTGGCGCTGCCTTTGGCACCATGGATATCACGCTTTCTCTTCGATCTGGCCATCTACTTTGGGCATCGCGACGAGGCCAACAAGCTGATGGCCGACATGACCACGCAGAGCACCCTAGTGCAGAGCCTGCAAATACTTAGTCTTAATCTTATGCAGGGCAGCATGACGGTGAGTAAATGGTATAGCATCTCTAGAGAATCATTTATATATATATATTATCTTATCTATTGCAGCTTCAGGGCTTTCAGTGCATTCTAAAGATACTAGCTGAGCTGCCAGCCACCAGTGGGCAGCTCTTGGAGAACATCAGCCTGAAGAGCCATCGGCACATGATCTTTTTGCCGCTCACCAAAATTGCACTCATTCAGTATTGCACGCGAGCTATAACCAGTCGACTGAGTCGCATGCTCTTCGAGCCGAACTGCTCGGATCGGCTGCTGGGTGATCTGTTGGCACTGCTGCAACTGAGCTCTGAGAAGGATGTGGTGCTTAAGCAATATATCTTCAATCTGATAACGCAACGCAAATCGTTTAATTTGCACATCTTGTCAAACTATATTATTGCCACGGACATCATTGAGGAGTTGGCTTTCATATGGAACAGCCAGCAGCAGGATGATGCCAACTTTGAGCTAACGGGCTCGCCCACCGGCAGCAGCGGCACCTCTGGCGGAACAAGCGCAGCTGCAGCTGCTCAGCCACGCCGCATTGGCACACGCGGCGCAGATAAAGGCGCCCGAGATGAATTTAAATCGATAATTCGTCAGCAAATCGCGCGCAGCAATGAGCATGTGCCCACGCTCGTGGCCAATTTCATTACCCAGGAGCAACTGACGCTGGCGCAGCACATCTTTGGCATAGCTCCGCCAGTGGAAACTATAGTTATTAAATGAGCTAATCCTGTATGAATAAGAAGCTAGGAAAGTTTTGTATGCTAGTGAGCTAGTTATATGTGAATATGCAGTTAGGAAACTCTAGCTATAAAACGATTTGTAATCAAATGAGCTAATGCCATTCGAGCTAATCTTAGATGTATATTCAGCTGGAGTGGAGTGAAGATATATGTGAATATGTGCAGCTAGGCAACTATTTGATTTTAGATGAGCATTTGTGAATAATCAGATAGAGACTATTTGTTTTGTAATCAGATGAGCTAATCATATATGAAAATCTAGCTAGGAAACTATTGTAATCAAATGAGCAAATCATTTATGAAATACAGATAACTATGGAATCATTTGAGCTAATGCCAAACTAGCTAATCCTTTTTGTATATTCTGATAGAGTGGAATTAAGATATATTGCACTTGATATGGCAATTTACGATATTCCGTATATACACATATAAGGCTTCAATTAGGAGGACAATATTGGATATTTATCTTTATTTGTTTAGTATATAATTTATAATTATTAATTATTTATAGACAATATATAAATATATGTACATAAAATTTTTCAAGATATATATATATAGATTCTATATTATAGAATCTTGCAAAATATATATACGTATATATAGAATCTTTCCAGATATCGAATCTTGCAAGATATATATATATAGAATCTTTCAAGACAAATATACATATTATTATATATATGTAGAATCTTTCAAGATATATATAAAAAAAAAAATATATATATATATATATATATCTTTCCAGAGATCGAATCTTTCAAGATATATATATATATATATATTGTATATTAATCTTTCAAGATATCTTTATATATAGAATCTTCCAATATATATAGAATGTATCATAATCCAGTATAAAATCCAGCTGGATAGACCAGTTTACATGCCATTAAAAGATATATTGTATATATACAAAACTTGAGTCTTCTAATTTTATATGTTATATATTATATTATATATTGTTTAGTTTCTATGAAAAATTTCAAGTCGATTTTTGTTCAGGTCGCCTAATTTTCGTCTCGATGTAAAGATGTAAAAGCCTTGTAAAGTTTTACAAAAAATATTGAAAGGGAAGCGTATGCTTCATTGGGTTGGTTGTGATCGAATGATCCTATTATTTTATTCATATAAGGTTCTTAGTCTTAAGTATATAGTGGTCTTTTATATATAAATCTCTGTCGCTGTTTATGTTTATGTGTTTGAATATTGTGCAGAATACACTACATTAAAAAACAAGTAAGAAAGCTCTAGTCGGGTCTGCCCGACTACGAGATCCCCTGAACCAAGTCCGAGCTGATTAAAACAACCTAGCTTACATCTTTTATCTATACATATTACCTCTGCGCGCATATACACATGCACACATACACACAGGCACGCATATACACATGCACACATATACACATGCACACATTTGTATACACATGCACACATATACATATCATGCACACGGAAGCACGCTCGCCGATTATGAATGAATGTATGTGTGCACACGTACAGGCTGCTGCCGCGTGCTTTTACAATGTTTCCTTTAATAACTTCTGTATTACTTAACGGATTTGAATGCAATTTTCTGCATTGAATGCTAGTAATTTATTGAAAATACGGTTTTCACTAAAAAATTTGAAAAAATTAAATTGTGGCTTTGATAATTTTTTTTTTTAATAAATTTATTTTGTAAAATGTGGAGCCGGTATCCAAAATATGAAAAAATAGAAAATGTATTTTATTTATAAAAAGCTAAAAACAAAATTTGGTAGCTGTATCTAAAAATATGTAAAAGATATGGTCAAAAAACTGAATCTTGATAACGTTTTAAATCGATAACATTGAAACGGAAAAATTTATCGAATATCTAAAACAAACTCGATATTTTCGCTGTATACACAGACCATCATGCAAAGTTTGAAGTCTCTAGCTCTTATAGGTTCTGAGATCGACGCGTTCATACATACGGACAGACGGACGGACGGACGGACAAACAGACGGACAGGGCCAAATCGACTCAGCTCGTCGCCCTGATCAAGAATATATATACTTTATGGGGTCTGCCACGCCTCCTTCTGCCTGTTACATACTTTTTGCAAAACCATTATACCCTGATTTTCCATTTTCAATGGGTTCAGGGTATAAAAACCGGAGCATACTACAGCCTCAACTAATGTAAATTAAACTATAAATCTGTTGAATAAATTTTGTTCTTTATAATAGTTTCTCATAATAAAAACTGTCTGAAAACTTATGAAAATAGTATTGCACTGATATCATATGATATTTTTGGCCAAAAAGTTTAAATCAACTGCGGCTTATGGCATAGGAACTTAAGTTAGATTGATTAATTATTTTTTACCCCAAGAACACCTAAAACAAAAGATTATCAAGCGAATTTTTAGAGATTTTAACATGTGACAATAACATTTATTTATAAATTAATATTTTTTTAATTAAAATTTTTTTGTAAAACTGAGTTTATATAAATAATAACAAGATTTCTGTTTAAAATTCTATTTTAAGGAAATTTGCTAACGCTTATAATAAACTTATAAATATACATATAACAGATATATTATATATATTTATTATATAAAAGCGAACCGTTATATAACTGTTATATCAACATATATAACTGTTATGTGATGTAACAGATCGCTTTTATATAATAAATATAATATATAGTATAATACACTTAAAATATATATAACAGCTTTATGATATGTATACTTGATTTAACAGTTATATAACGGTGCGCTTTTATTTAATAGTGCCTAAGATCTATATCTCTAGCTGCCTTCATAGAGAAGTGAAGCTTAAATTGGTTTATAATAAATATACCTTAAGTCTAACAAGGTACAAGTTAATAGTTAATATATAATAATATATAGACTTAAACTAATAGCCTCTTGCTTATGTCAATGCTGATGAACAATAAATAATACAATAAGGACGAAGACGACTTAACAAATGTTGCTAATAATTTACTCGAATATCACATCATTTAGTAATAAGCCAATAATTATGTCTTGGTTGATGTTTCCTCTGCTGCTGATAACGTCGACGCTGGCAATGTTAGATTGTTGTGTCCCTCATCGATGGGCAGATGGTAGCCGAAGTCATGCTTCATATAGGACATGAGCACATTGTAGACTGCGGTGCAGACATTGACAAAGGCGACACGATATTTGGTGTCCAGATAACGAAAATTGATATATTGCGCCGCCGGCCATGTCAGCCAGTCCATCAGATAGATGTATGGAAATTTGCCAGCTAGCTCCTGATTTGTCGCCTGCAACGTTTGTCGCTCCAGATAGCAGACCGTATAGAAGAATATCAGTATGCAGGCGGGCGACATGAATAGCTGATCGATGAGTATCTTCTTGACGATATTCTTCATGGTGCGATGCGGCATGACGCGGTCCATCCAATTGTAGACGAAATGATGGAGGGGACCCTGGAGAGCGCCCGCCACAAACATACGATAGATACGCTCGCCATCGTAATGATCGTGATGGCTCAGTCCGTGGCGATATTCGTACTCCTGGGCAATGACATCGCCCACAGCCATCAGGATGCCGGAGCTGAGGACATTTGTGATTAGCAGATATTTGCCAAACATTTTGCTCCACACCAGTTTGGTCCAGCGCATCAACATGAATGTATTTGCCTCGCTGGCCTCGCCCTTGCCGTGAGCCCGCCGTTTGCCAAGCCTTGTGCCATAAGTGATTACATCGGATCTGGGCAAAAGTCGGGACTTGGTCGCAAGCGTTGTGAACGTACGGGGTGTTACATAGCTTCTGCTATATTGTAATAATGGTTGAATGACCACTACACCACCTCTTGCCAGCATATACATGCTGTCTTCCGTTCGGATAGGGCACACTGTTTAGAAAGCAAAAAAAAAGAAAACAATCCACTCTCCAGATCCTTATCATCGGATTGTTAGTTCGTGATTAGTTTGCTTATCGGTTTGCATAACGGCGAACTGGTGGGCGAGGATGCATCAACAGGCGATAGTGCGCATTACCAAGACAATGTTGAAAGTTATCGATACTTTTGATTATTTGTAAATGTTCTGTTAATTTTGATATTTGAAAATCTGAAAACTGAAAAACAGAAATGTTTGCAGTCGAACAACCGTTTTTACTGAATACTCTAGCTTTTAGCTTACTCGTTATAATCGGTTTGATTGTGAGACGATTGTAAGAATTGGACAAATTTTGTTTAATTTAATTTTTCATTTATACAATGCGTTCAACAAGTCCAAGAAGTCCATTCTATTTCTTTATAAAATTAAACACACTAAAAATCACAAGCTAGTTCTCAAATATATATTTAACATTTTAAGAATTTGTGTACACATATATCGATAGCATTGAAATATCGTTTGATTAGTCCAGCCCTGGCAACGTCGGCGTCCCTTTTCTCTTTCTGCTTTGCTCTTTAGTTCGCGTTATTTTTAGGCCGCCTAACACCATTTTTTTCACGACGTTAGCGCGCCAAATATTTTTCTGGCTAAAATAGAACAAAATTCCATCAAAACACTCAGAGTCCACTTATAAAACACAACTCACACGCAGCGCAATCCAACTTTTTAAGGTTAGATACGGCTAGTAAAAGTTGTCAAAAAAACTCGCCTACAAATATTTAAAATTTACATGCATAAATTAAAAAAGTTGACAGCGGCTAATATATTGCTTTAATTTAGTAAAAAAAAAATCGATGCCATGAGGCTACTCTACGTCTTCGCACTGATACTAGCCGTGCGGCTAGCCTCAGTATTTGTGGTCAAGACTTATTATGTGCCGGACGAATACTGGCAGAGCCTGGAGGTGGCCCACAAACTAACATTTGGGTAAGCAGGACTGCAGGAGGTTGAAATTAGAGATGTGCGCGTGTCGCATGACTCAAGGCAACTCGTGTTGGGTCATATGCAAATTAATGGAATAAAATGGAATGAGAAAATGAATGGAAATGAAACATCCATTCCATCTGTAATCTTATACACAAGTATTTAAAACTTTTTCTTCTCCGCCCCCGCAGCTATGGCTACCTCACCTGGGAATGGGTGCAGGGCATACGCAGCTACGTCTACCCGCTGCTGATAGCAGCCATATATAAATTATTGGCCTTGCTGCAGCTGGACAGCGCCCAGTTGTTGGTGCTGCTGCCACGCCTACTGCAAGCCACATTGACCGCCTACTCGGATTACCGTTTCTACGTGTGGACGGGCAAAAGAAAGTGGGCGTTGTTCTTAATACTAGTGCCTTGGTTCTGGTTCTACACGGGCTCGCGCACGCTGGCCAACACGCTGGAGGCTTCGCTGACCACAATTGCCTTGAGCTACTTTCCTTGGTATGGAGAGGGCAGCGCGTATCTATGGCCCGCTGCAATTTGTTGCTTCTTGCGACCCACTGCGGCTGTCATCTGGCTGCCCTTGGCGCTCTATCATCTGCGCAAGACCAAATTATCCTCGCTGGAGCTGATCCTGAAACGCTTTCTGCTCATAGGGTAAGTCCATGTCATATAGACTTGAGTCGAACTAAAGTTAATCTTCTTTTGTAGTTTGCTGGTGGCCGGCATTGGCATTGCCATCGACACCTATTGGCATGGCCAGCTAATTGTGACGCCTTGGGAGTTCCTCAAGTATAATATTCTACATAACATTGGCAGCTTCTATGGCTCGCATCCTTGGTACTGGTACTTCACAGTGGGTCTGCCCACAGTGCTGGGCATCAATACGCTGCCCTTCATCTTCGGCATCATGCAGACCGTGCGCAAGGGCAACCGACAACCCGTTAGCAAACAGCTTCTGATCAGCATCCTGATCACTTTGCTGGTGCTCAGCACTGTGGAGCACAAGGAGTTCCGTTTCGTAACCTCGCTGTTGCCATTGTGTTTGTATGTGTCCGCCGAAGCTCTGTCCCGCTGGAGCTACAATGCAACGAGAGTTCAGTTGTGGGCAACAGCTTTGGTTATTCTATTGGGCAATGTGGTGCCCGCTTGGTATTTGAGCACGATTCATCAGAAGGGACCCATTGAGCTGATGCCGAAGCTGCAGGAGATCGCTAAGGACTATCGTGACGAACGCGAACAGCGCGCTAATATACTCTTCCTAATGCCCTGCCACTCGACGCCCTACTACAGGTGAGTCTCTCCTGATTGTTCAGTTGTATCTTTACTATATATTTATTCTTTTGCTTTTAGTCACATTCATGAGAATGTCACCATGCGCTTCCTCACCTGCGAGCCCAACTTGGAGCAGCGGGATAACTTTAAGGACGAGGCCGATCGCTTCTTTGATGCCCCCATGCACTGGATACGCGCCCATATACCAGTGCATCCACTCACTGCACAGCCCTCGCATGTGGTGCTCTTTGATTCGCTGAACGAGAAGATCAGTGACTTCCTGACCAACTACAAGCTGCTGCACAGCATTGAGCATGCCGAGGTAAAGAAATTGGTTGAGTCGTCCCTGCTGAAGGATTTGTCCTCGGCATTGGGAACGCAACTGCCTAATGTCGCGTCTCTCTTGCAGCACGTGCAGTCGCGTACGGGTAAGAGTATACTGGTCTATCAGCGCCTGCAGCTGGGCGAGGAGAATGCATTTAATCGCCAGGAGTATCAGGATCAAGAGGATCCTTCTGTTCCTCCAATCGAAGCCCAATCGAGTGAAAATCTGTTTAATTAACTAACTTAATTCTTATCTTGTTACAGTCAAGCAATCTTTTTTAATATGTCCTCTCTATTCTGTATGGCAAAGACTTCATGCAACATTTAGCCCTCCGTTTGAAAGCAACACAATAAGCAACCAATTGAAATTATTAACATTATGGCCTTAGAAACAGTTTTTAAAACGTATTTTGAAACAAGTTTTGTATTCGGTATATTTTTTGTAGTTTTGTGGTAGTTGATAATATTTAACTCAATGATCTTGTATTAGGCGTTTATGTCTAAAGTGAGGCAATATTTTTAAGTGAAAGTAATATAATAGTATCCTTTTTTTAGTTTTTGAAATAAAGGTTGAGTTGAGAAAAACCAAACCAAAACCAAAAATGTTTTTGAATTTGAAAATTATCGATAGTCGAGACTGCATTTGGGATATTCCACTGTGATGACAATATTTATAAAATAAACTCTTTTTATAATGAACTGTAATTGAAAACTATTAATTTAAATTGAAATATGTGCTATATTCATAATAAACATTTAAAAATTTTTAAAATATTGTCCTTAAGCTATCGTCTCATAGAGATGCTCGCTTAACGATTGCTAGAATCAGCTGTGCTAATCGATATATCGCTGTGCTTAACGCGATATATCGTGTTGAGGATCCGTGTGCCGTCGCCTTCGTTTGCACTAATTAAACGCGTTTTAAACAATAAGCTTGCACAGCTTCAACTCGCACAAGCGACAGCAACAACAAAAGCACACATACATAAATAATGGCTGCTTCAATGAGAGCGCTGCTGAAAGTGCGAGGTAAGTAGAAAAAAAAACGAAAAGAAAAAAATACCTATTGCGAAACATTTTTATGTGTGCGTAAAATTATATAACTTGCATGCGATTTATGGTACAATAAAATATGTACAATTAGAATAGCAGCAACAGGTAGTACCAATACTTATTGGATTTCAATAATTGGAAAAAATTATGGCAGATTTGTAGTAAAAACGACGTGGCTGCAACTGCGGCACTTGACTTGAATGTGTGCGAATGTGTGTGTGTATGTGTGGGGGAGGGCAGAGCTAGAGATGTGAGTGAGCCATGTTCAAGGTTCGCATGTGACCCGCAAAAAAAAAGCAAAACAAACAACAAAAAAAAATGTTAATTGGAAAATGTTGAACTCTATTCCAATTCCTTTACTTAGATGGCTTCACGGCCAGCGTTCGCTGTGGCTCGCAGTACAACAAGACGCGCGGAAATCTGAAGCTGACTGGAGACTCCCGCGTCATCTGCCAGGGATTCACCGGCAAACAGGGAACGTTTCACAGCCAGCAGGCGATAGAGTATGGCACCAAGCTGGTTGGCGGCATTTCGCCCAAGAAGGGCGGCACTCAGCATTTGGGCCTGCCCGTCTTTGCCTCCGTTGCGGAAGCCAAAAAAGCAACGGATCCCCATGCCACGGTCATCTATGTGCCACCACCCGGTGCCGCCGCTGCCATCATCGAGGCCCTCGAGGCCGAAATTCCATTGATCGTGTGCATCACGGAGGGTGTGCCACAGCACGACATGGTCAAGGTGAAGCACGCCCTGATCAGCCAGGACAAGTCGCGTCTCGTCGGACCCAATTGCCCCGGCATCATTGCACCCGAACAGGTTCGTTTTCAATTTGCAGCAGCAATAAAAATATGATGTGATGCCTCAAGAGAGATAAGGGAGATAAGCGCTGGGTGCAAAGTTCACTCGAAACGAAGCCAAGCAAGACGATCGATTAGCCTGCCGGTTGTTGGTTTTGTTACTTGCTATACCCTGCTCATACTGTTGAGTAGGGTATTTTGACTTACTCTGTCAGTTTGACACAATTGAAGACTCGTTTTAGTTCGAAGGGCAAAGTTCATTCCAGCAGTTAGATTAATCTCCAAATATACCCTGTTGAAAGTATTAAAGCGGGTATATATACCTTGATGTTAGAAGTGTAAAAGAGGGTATATATACTCTGTTGTTGGAAGTGTAAAAGAGGGTATATAAACCTTGTTGGAAGTGTAAAAGAGGGTATATATACCCTGTTGAAAGTGTAAAAGCAGGTATATTGGTGAATCCGTCTATCAGAATATGAAGGCTTAAAGTCCAAAGTTCACTCGAGCTAAGGTGTGTTGCTTCTTCTACCCTGTTAACAGTGTTGCATAGGGTATATTAGTTTGTTTCAGGGTCTGTTCGTCTCTCACAAGCTATTCTGTAATTGGAAAGGTTTTCAAAACCTCTGCTGAGCTCTTTTTAAAGGCTTTTACAGTCTTGTTGTTAGAAGTGTAAAAGAGGGTATATAAACCTTGTTGAAAGTGTAAAAGAGGGTAAATATACCCTATTGAAAGTGTAAAAGTAGGTGTATTAGTGAATCCGTCTATAAGAATATGAAGGCTTAAAGTCCAAAGTTCACTCGAGCTAAGGTGTGTTGCTTCTTCTACCCTGTTAACAGTATTGCATAGGGTATATTGGTCTAGTCTGTAATTGGAAAGGTTTTCGAACCTCTGCGGAGCTCTTTTAAGTCACAATTTTAAAGACTTTTACAGTCTTAGAGTCATAAACAAAGCTGATCAACTGCAAAACAGGGTATTCGACAGTCAGTTACATTTGTTTAGGACAGTCAATTCTAAAGTACATTCAATTAATATGATTAGAGAACAGCTGTCGACTATGTTAGTCCAGTTCATCATAGCGAGTACACACTGTTTTATTATGTTTTGTTTGTTTGCGCTTATCTCTTGGACTCGCTTTGTGACGCATGGAACCGGTGTCATCAATTTGTATCCAGAGCTAAATATTGATTATTTTGTTTTTGTAGTGCAAAATTGGAATTATGCCCGGCCATATCCACAAGCGGGGCAAGATCGGAGTTGTCTCCCGATCGGGCACCCTCACCTATGAGGCAGTGCATCAGACCACGGAGGTGGGTCTGGGACAGACGTTGTGCGTCGGCATTGGCGGTGATCCGTTCAATGGCACCGATTTCATCGATTGCCTCGACGTCTTCCTCAAGGATCCCGAGACGAAGGGCATTATCCTGATTGGTGAGATTGGCGGCGTTGCCGAGGAGAAGGCTGCCGACTACTTGACGGAGTTCAATACGGTAAAGATAGAGTATAAGAGAAAGATATACAAGATAATTAAATTTAATATTTAGGAATATTTTAAGCAGAGACTTAAACTAATCCTTTTTTATTCCTTTGCAGGGCATCAAGGCCAAGCCGGTGGTGTCGTTCATTGCTGGCGTTTCGGCTCCACCCGGTCGTCGCATGGGTCATGCCGGCGCCATCATCTCTGGCGGCAAGGGCGGCGCCAATGATAAGATTGCCGCTCTCGAAAAGGCGGGCGTCATTGTCACCAGAAGTCCTGCCAAAATGGGTGATGAGCTGTTCAAGGAGATGAAGCGCTTGGAGCTAGTTTAGAATAAACCATAAATCAACAACAACAAATTGAACAAACATGTGACAAAGCCGAAGTACCACACGTACGACTCAGATGATGAGAAACATATGCAAAGCAGTAAAGATTATTAACTAATTAAGCAAAAAGTGGAGAAGTGAAAACAAAAACTGAATTATTCGAAATCCTAAATAAATTATTATGTGTGAAGAGAATACGAAATACGTTACGTATGATGAAAAACGCGATCCAGAACGAACTGAGTTATGTATTCCATAGAAACAAATTTAATTTAAGTAACTGCCGTACCACCTATATATATATATTCTATATATATCGAAAGTTGGACAAAAAAAACTCTGCACTGCGCACTTAAGATTCAAATTGTGTTGCTGCACTCGCTTTAAATGGCACCAAAAAGTCAACCAGCCTTATTTTAAATATGCCATAAACTATTTTGTTAAAGTTCAAGCTCGAAATAAATGTTAAAAACAAAATAACAAACAAAAATTGATTTTAAAACAGAGGAATATAAAATATTTCAAATGACGCGCGCACCTATAGAGAAACTGTTAAGAAATCGCATGCTGTTAATGTTAATGTACAGCGACGAGTGCACTTTGCTTGCTGTTAAGTTGCAGAGTGAGGAGCACAACTGTTAGCTGATGAGTACATTTCGCCCTGCAGGTAGTTATCGATAGCTATCGCTTGCTATATTGCAGCACTACCCAGCTGTTTGCATATAATCCGCCAGAATTTTGCAACACTTGCACGTCAAGCGTAAAAGAAAAAATTTCTTTGTGCAATTTATGAAAACATTTCGTGTGCGAAGCAAATTAAATATAAAGACGTGTGTGTACAAAACCAACAGGAGCGAATAACAACTAACTATAGCAGCGGCAATCAAATTAGTTACAAACAACACAATGCCCGTGTGCTGCAAAACGCCTGCTGTAGCATTTCCAATGGGCAGCAGAACTGAAAATGGTGAGTGAAATAATTAACAATGCATAAACAAATGCAATTGCCTAATTCAATATTTGCCCATATATTACAATGCAATGCATAATTTTATACATTCGTATTATTATTGTTCCGTTGAGTCGCTGGCAAGTGCCGGCTGTATTGCATTTCGTTCATATTCCCCCGCATAAGTCGTTTGCAATCGCTGCGCCTTCTCCAATTGCACAGCTTTCTGACGCCGGCAGCGACTGCCCGTTGCGCTGTGACTGCCATAGCTGACCATTAGATCGAGCTCTTGCAGCTTGGCCGGCACACTGGGTGCGTTTGGCATGTTGGTCTGCTGCTCGCGCACCTGATTGGGCAAAATGTCGAAGGTTATTGTGTAGGTGCTGGTGAAATTGTTTGTCATGTCTGCAGTTAAAGGGAAGCGCAATTGCGATGCTGCGTTTAGTTTGTAATTGTGCAGCGCTTCGTTGCGTGCCGCCAGAAATTGTCGCGTCGTATCATCGTCGTCTTCTAACGAGTTGATTGGCTCGTAGTTATCCTGCACCTCTGTGCTATGCCTCTCACAGGCATCCACTCGCTTCAATCCAGGCAAAATACAATCGTTCTTCTCGTCGCTACCTTGACGCAGTTCCTGCCAATTGGCGAGCAGCACCTCCTTGCCATATTTCTTGCTAATCCGCGCATTGATATACGAGCCTCTGGGCAGGGTGCTAAACATTTTCAAATATACTACTATATTTAGTTAGTTGTCGAATGTGGACTTTTGCTAATTCGCTTTACCAATTAATTAAAATTTCTAGGAAATTTATTTAAGTACTAATTTTCTGCGAAAAACTCTGCAACTACAAAAATCAAAAAAATCAAAAACAAAACTACAAAACTAAATAAAAAATAACAAAAGTTATCTGTTCTATTAACACATAACTAAAAATAATGAACATATTTTTTTGAGGTTACTAGTTTTTTTTTTGAGGTTAGTAGCTAGTAACAGTGTTGCTCTACATTTTCCTGTCATTTCCGCTGAGTTTTTTATTTTTGCTTAAGTCAATATGTCAATTTGAGTTTAATTTGTGGAGGCAACACTTTGCGAAAAGTCAAATACTTAAAAGATGGCAACACTGGCGATGACGAGCTGAGTTCATAAAACCATGTTCGTCTGTATCAACGAAAACTCTACCCAATTTGGACTGCAGGCATATATCATGGAATTCTCCGGATCCAAATATAATTTCTTTCATTATCTTATAAAGCAAATAGGATTCTCATTAGTGTTGACAGTTCAGCCTTTTTCCAGACAGATCTGTCCTTTTTTTAGTCTATGATATTTCGAGCTTTAGCGACATGGCGGCTGCTGCCATAATTACGAGCTGCCAGAAAAATACTTAAAACAAGTGGGCACAGATTGAGTTTATATCAAGAGTCACAGACGAAGAAACTATTGATAATGCGTTGAAATCATTTTAATATCAACGTATATATATATTAAAAGTTTAGTTTTTAGACTTAAAAATTGTTGTCCTGTTTTCTGTCCATTTTTAAAAAATGTTTGTCCCTTTTTTCTCAGCTGTTTGGCCTTTTTTTGTGTCCCGTAGCTGGCAACGCTGATTACCATAGTTGTTTAGTAGTTATAGCGTTGCCAGACTTCTCTTCCTTTCGATTAAGTTGGGCGCGTCTTGTCCCTGCAACTTCTGTCATGCATTTTGCATTAAGTCTGATTTGCTGATGACAGATTTATTTTGAATATATCTATTTCTTTTCTATTCCAATTATCAGCGAGACTAAATTCCTATGTTCATTTTCAGAACTGAGATCAAACGCATATTTTTATTGTATTTTTATTATGTTCACATCATAGATTGTCTCTTTAGTATAGCAACAAATTTTGTTGTAATTTTAGAAATATATTTGTTTGGGTTCGAAAATAGATTGCGGAATGGATCTCGATGCGTTTCGGTACGCCATTGTTGGCGTTTTTCGAGTGGGTTTTTATTGAAAATCTATTTTGTGATACAAACGACAGACAGACTAACTGACCGACCGACCAGGCCGCCAGACAGGGCCATGAGTTCGCATTTATTGCGTCGTGATCATGTCGTCTATCTTGTTATTTTATCGTATACCCTGTACTTATTGAAAGTTGCTAAAGAAAAAGAGGGGTATATTCTGTAGATGTGAAAACTCCTTAAGATTTAGATGATTCGCAGATTAAAGTAAATGCAAATAGCTTGATTTTATTAATTTTTATTGATAATTTTATGACGGTATACAATGTATGACAGATATATATATATACATATATCGATAGCATTATTCAGGTTTTTTAACATTTTTTTGAGATCAAAATCGATTCGGATATCATATTGAATATTTATGTTGTTAAGAATCTGTGTTAATTTAGGGATTTTAAATTAAAAGGAAAACAATATAGAATAAATTTTTTAATTGATCGATTAGTGGATTAGAGGAGAAACTAGATATCGATAAATATCGCTGAATTGCTTTTGATCATGTCTTTGAGGATCAGACCTAAAGACACGAAATTTATGGAGTACGTTTTCGAATAGCATATAGAGCAAATATATATATAGTGTATAGTATATATATATAGTTGTATATATATATATATATAGTATAGTAGGAATATTGTTAAATATGTGTAGGTTGGATATAGTTTGTATATAAACACTTTGGAATTTTTTATTTTAGATCTAATACTGTCTTGAAGGTCATAAATACAGAACTTATTTCTAAAAAATATAAAGCGTAGACTAAGAAAGGAGATCGATACAACATTATGCTATATTTTTTATACAGAGATAAGATGTTCTTATTATTCTGTTCTTATTATTTTATTCTATTTTCTGATAGTAAAATCTTATATATTTTAATATGCGGAAATAGAGTATCTAACTAGTCGATGCATATATTGCTACTGATAATATCGGAATGTCTGTTAGTCGATATATGTTTATTATATGCTCTTCGAAATTAATTTTTCATAAAAAAATACAGAGTATTTGCTAGTCGATGCAGTCTCTCTATTGCTAATATACAGAAACAGAGAATCTACTAGGAGATGTATTCTTTCTACTGCAAATATATGGAAAGAGAGCTAGTTGATGTATATTAAAAATATGCCGAAACAGAGTATTTGCTAGGAGATATATATTTACTTTATGTCGAAATAAAGTATTAAGCTAGTCTTTGCATATTTCATATACGCAGAAAAAGAGTATCTTTAGTCGATGTAAATTTTCTATATATACTGAGTATCTAGCTGGTTTATGTACATTTTTTTTAATGAAAAAACAGAGTATCTAGCTAGTCGATGCAGTCTTGCTATTGCTTTAACTCTTTGTTTTGTTATTTTTTGCTGAAATAACCCGGGCAATGGGATTTACTTTTGGCTAGCCCAATGCAAAGCTATGCTAAATACATATGAATAAATATATATATATATATATATATATATATACCTTTATCTTTGTTTTACATATATACATATGCAAAGCCGATATTTATGTTGAATGTAACTAAAACAGACAGCACGCGTTGCATGCAGCGAGTCTGTTGCAATTGTTGCTGTTGTTGTTGTTGAGATGATGCTATAAACGAAATGTCGTCGTCATCTCGATTTGTTATGGTTCATTCTATAGCTTGTTGTTTTAATTGTTGTTTCAATTGTTGTTGTTGTTGTCGTAGTCAGTTGTTGTTGCGCTTCGCTTCGCTTCGTTTCGTTCGTTTCTTCTGTTTACAAAAATTCACAATTTTTACTTGAACAGAAATTTTTTGCCTTGCAGAAATGTTGAGAATTTGTTTAAATTAATTTATGAGTTTTTTCACGCCGCCTTATTTCATTTGTTACACTTTGTATGCAATATATCTAGTATTTTCTATATATATATGTTTAACTTAATGAATCCGTGATAAGATCTTTGATTTGGCTCAGCTCCCAAGGCGGAAAAGACATGTCTGCGTATTCTATTTTGACAGGGCCCCAAGGCAAAGGAGCAGCTGCCTCTTTGCATAATTCATAACTCCCAGTAGGGCAGGGACGCGGGAAAGCATGCTAAGGGCTGGGGAATGGTGGGGGTCAGCAAAGGTCCACAGACAAAGCAGCAATCAAATGCGCCCTCATGTGCTGTGCCCCCTTGTGTATGCAACAAGAATTTTTTTCCACCTGCGGCAATAGAAATAGTTGAGTTGGGCCTCTTAGGCTGGCCCAACTTGCTTTGGCAGTGTTGCAAAATATACAAATGAAATGTGAAGTGTGCTAGAAAAGTAAATTATTTAATAAAGTTTGAAGCTAGAAGTACTAAAGGATGTGAGTTGGAAACATGACTGAAAATACTTCCGATTCATCTAAAAACTTGCTTTTTACTGATCAAATTGGGCTCTAAGCAAAAACTTTCTTATATATTATGGTATAATATATATATGATATAAAGAACTTCTATACTTTGACATGTTTCTTATATGATATAATAGAGTCTTATATTATGATAAATTTCCATAAAAACTAGCTTTAAGTAAAGTTATTGACCTAGAAATCTAAACGTAGATAAAAATAGTTCCGATTCATCTAAAATAATGTTTTTCTTGATTAAATTGGGCTCCAAGTAAAAGCTTTCTTATATATGGAACTCTTGTCTATATTATGGTATATTAAATATATGATATAACAGACTTTTATATATACATATATATAAAAATATATATATATATATATGATATAGTTTCTATATGACATAATAGAGTCTCCTATATTAGATAAATTTCGATATAAAATTGCTTTCCGTCGCAAAAATTAATATTTAAGTAAAGTTATAGACACATAACTCTATTAAATTATAATAATCTACATCAAAATGCTTCTTATTTGTACTTTATTCTTAAATTTGTATATATAGTCTATAACTTATTACTTATAGTAAAGCCTTTCACATATAGAACTACGTTCTATATAAAAATCAGTAAAACAAATCTTAAATATGTTTGTAAGCTTTATAAACGTTTATATTGTAAAGTCCGTCAAGTTTTTTAATGTAAGATAAATATAAGATTGCTAAAAAAAAACAAAGAACATAAAATAAATTTAAAGGAACAACTATTATATTGGGGTATATTTTACCAAGTATATGTCAGTTCTTTATAAGAAAGACAAGTTCAAAAACTTTTTTAAAACATATTTCTGTTTTTTTTTTTTATTGAATTAATTAATAATATCGGGAAACGTAAGAAAAACACTATTAAATAAAACCTTATCATATAGAAATCGATTCTAAATAACAAATCGGAAAACACATCTCAAAAAACTTGCTTAACTTTATAATCGCTTAGGTAAAGGATTTAAAAAAATTAAATTTGTCTAATTTAATTTTTTTTATAAATTTTTAACACAAGCTTTAAGAAAATTCTACAATTTTTCCGTTTTCAGCTTAAGCTCGCCTTAAGTTTTAGTTATTGCAATCGTTGCAGGACATCTCCGAGTCATCTCAACGGCTCGATTCTTATGCTTGTCTGAATGTGCTTAGCTGGCGTTTTTATGCTCTTTGAGAGCTTGACAGGACACCAGCACGCGTTGCTTTCTGCTGCTGCCTTTTCCACTGCTGCTGTTTTCTGCTTTCTGTTTCGGGCAGCCCGCACATTTCATCTTGTGTCAGCTAAAAAACAAGGCAACATGATTACAAGCCAGCCTTTTGCCACACAGGATAAAGCCAAGCCACGCGCTCGTCTAACATATAAGCTGCATAATCTAGTTGGATGGAGGAGGGGGGGGGGGCGTGGCAAGGTTTTGAGCGAGAAGGAAGATGGGGGTTTGTCCTTTCAGCCTGAACACGCGCCACTCTTTAAGTGAGTGCGACTCTTGTCGCTTGTCTGTTGAGTCTCTCGTGTCTGCGTCAAGCGTTAAAGTAAAAGAAACAACAACAACAACAACAAGGACAAGGAGTAGGTGCTTACTTGCTGCCCTTGTTGTTGACACCTTTCACGGCCGACGAATTAATTAAAGTGTGGCCCCCCCACAGGCGTTTTGTCATAAAACATTTAGCATTTTAATTGCGTCATAAAAGCGGAAAAGCAAAGGCTAAAGCAACGAGCATTTTGTGCCCTTTGGCATTTGTCGGCTAATTAGATGAGATTAGTTTGCTGCGTCTATTCAGCCATTAATTGAAGTCAATTTCTTGGCTCAAAGCGACACTTAAATGCCACGCCTACTCAAGGTGTCGACGACGGGAAGTGTTGAAACGCAGCATCCTTGCCTTTCCTACACGCCTGGCACTTGGCCTCGAAACGCATTGCATTGCGCTTTTAAGCTCACACGTGCGACAGCCACTTGTCAACTCACTCACTCACACATTATCTCTCTGACAGGCGCACACTCTCTTTACCACTCTCTCGCTCTTTCTACGCTGACCCAAATAAGATGTCGTAATTGCAACAAGGCGCGACACTCACGACATTCACACACACACACACACACAGTCATAGAATTACGTTTACGTTACGTTTACATGTTACGAGAGCCGAGCAACAGTCGTCAAAAGTTGCCATCTTTACTTACATGCTCTCTTTTGCTCTCTTGCTCTCACTCCCTCTCTCTAATGAGCGCGCGCTCCATGTAAACAATAGAAACAGCCGAATCAAAGCTGGCGGCTTTAAAGTACCAGCAGCGTCGGCGTTCCGTTTCATTCCCATCGTTCCGTTTGCCAGTGCATAAATTATTTACTGCGACGCATTTGCACACGCATTGAGCCCCCCACCCCGGCTTACCTTTTGATGCTGCGTTGTTGCTTATTTATGTTTAATGATGCGTGCATGTGTGTTAGTGTGTGTGTGTACTTGTTATATAGCTAATCGCTGTGACTTCGCTTGAATTGCTTTTCAATTTGCATTCGATGGCTGCAAGCGTGGCTTACTGTGTTGCACGTTCTGTTGCATACTTTGAGGCTGCTCTCTGTATCTCTCTGTACTTGAATCTAGGACACGACGTGCTCATTGCAAATCCTTTAACTACTCAATCATGGCACATATAGTGGTTTTGTCTACAGTTACGGCAATTGACAATGAAATCCTCTCACACACATACACACATACGCACACAGCTTACAGTTGATTGCGATTTTGTAATGCACTGTGACAGCTGCTTCTGCTCCTCACTCCCCCCATTTCACTTGCTCCTCCATTCCAGGTTCAATAGCGTTCAATTTTACAGTTATTTATTCGTAAAAGCTTTTTTTATTGCACGTCTGATGGAAATGCCACCAAATTGGCTGAAAACTCGCATACATCGAGAGAAAATTTAATTTGTGATTCAAAATTGACAGCGATGCATTGAAATCTGAATTTTTCCCAGAGATTTTTCCTGTTTTAATTGAATTACAGCATCAACTTTTTGCGACAAATATCGAACTAGAAATTTTACTTTTTATTTTTACGATACTTTCTTAATCGAATTTATGCGCTTGATTGAATACTAAAAGCAAAGTTAACAAATTTTTAGCGTTGCATTTTTTTTTTAAAGCCAGTTTTAGAGGTAAATCAAATTATTGGCAATTTTTATGAATAGTGAAAGGTCTTTAGATGGTTGAAGAATGAGTTTATATACTAGAATTTGAAAAAAATTTTTAATACAAATATTGAGCAACTAGAATTTTGTTTCTTTCTGTTAACGACAACGTTTAAACATAGTAAAATATTAGCATTTTTAATATACTGCTTATACTAAATCAAACTACAAACAGATTAAGTTGTTTTATAGCTAAATGTGTGTCCTTTGGCACTTAGATTCTGAATTTGATTAATAATTACCTTTCAATCTCAACTGCTATTGATCATAAAATATTTGTGTACGAGGAAGTCGTAAAGTTTTTGATTGTAGTCACAAAAACTTAAGCGATAAAGATTCCTGTTTGGCACGCACACGCACACATGGAATACATACACATATATACATATGTATATACAAATGCAGGCATATATAGAGGCTACGCCAAGGTCTTGTCATGGCCTGCTTGGAAGCCAAAGCGATGTGTAGATAGGCAAAGATGATGCCCAGCAACAACAACAATTGCACACGCACGCAGGAAGGACACAGCAGAACGATGTGAAATGCCACCCCAAAAGCAAATCGTGCGCATTTTGGCTCTGGGGCATAATACATTAAAGGCAAGCACAAGAGACAAGGAGAGAGTGAGAGAGAGCGAGAGTAAAGGTAGCGACTGTTAGCGGGTCGCGGGGGCCACATGCTTTAACCTGTTTTTTGCAAAGCTTTTACGCACTCGGACTCGGTCGCTAGCTAGAATGAGAAGAAAGAGAGAGAGAGCGCTCTTACACTTACCTTGCCACCCTTTTGCACAAAGCACAAATAGAGCAGCAGAGAGAGAGCGCCTGAGAGAGAGTATATGTGTGTGTGTGTGTGCCCCAGCCTGAGCGATGCTTTGCTTTTCTGACGGTCTTTTCGCACGCCGTGGCCCAGTATCCATTCGGTCGTGTTCCCATAATGTCTGCCAGCGGAGCGCAGCGCACGTCGCCGTCGTCCTATTCGTCGCAGCCGTCGTCAACGTTGTCATTGTCATCAGCAGCAGCAGAAGCAGCAGTAGCAGCAGCAGCAGCAGCAGCAGCAGCAGAGGAGCAGCAGCAGCTTAAAAATACATTTTCACAATGAAGCAAACGGGCGAAGGCAAGAGAAAATGAATTAGTTTGCGCTGATGAAGCTAAAAACAAATACGAAAATATCAAGCATACAAAAATACAACAAAATACAGTTCGGAAAATCGTGTGGAAACATACACACACACACACATACGCACAATAATGAAAATGGCACGCGCGTAGCAATTAATAAAACAGCAGCAGCAGCAACACAAGAAAAACGAACGAAGGAGACACTAAAAAGTGCGTGCAACGTATATCATATATCTACACATACATATACACAAATACATATATGTATATGCATATGCATATATGTATGTATATGCATAACTTTTATATGTATGCAGGAAAAGGAAGCCCGGCGCAGTGTTTAAATATAAAGTGCAAAAAAGAAAAATAGTGTAAAGCAAAGAAGGAAAATATTTTGTTTTGTGCGCCGCCTTTTCCAATCTTTTTTTTTTTGTTTTCTGATTTTTGTCGCGTGAAAAATGCTAGCGGAATTTTCATTTCAATTTTACGGCTTTTTTTCTTTGCCCTTTTTTTCGCATTGGCTTTTTGGTGTATTATACATACACAGCGACACACGTTTTTCACACAACAAACACACACAAACACACATAGGCGCGCATACACGCGTTCGTTTCAGTTTCATGTCGCGCTCGTGTCCGACGTTCGTGTAGCCGAACGGCGCTTGGCGCTCTTTGTTGTTGTTGTTCGTGTTTGTAAATTGTTAGCGTATGCGAAGCCCTGTAAAAGTTTTTAGCCCTGGCAAATGGCGCAGTTTTTTTTTTTTTTCATCTGTCGAACTAGTCATAGCATAAACAAACAGCAACTGTAAAAATTGCTAGCATTTCGCTCCAACAATGCAACGCGGCAAACTTCCTGTTGGCTCACATTTATTAAAATGCACGCACTCTCTCCGTCCCTCTCTCTCTCTCTCTCTTTTCCGTTTTGATTTCTCTCTCCCACGCAAGCGCAGGCGTTTAGAAAGCTTGCGCTCTGCACAAAGAAGACTCTGACAGCCGCAACACAAAGTCGAGTACAGCGTGGCCTGTGCCAAAGCTTTTTGAGTGTGTTGAGACGGCGACAGCGACAGCTGCTGTAAACAGTTGGGATGGGACGAAACGGGAGCAGGCAATCGGAATAACTGTGAACAGGGTAACATTGAGCACACGCATTCCGGGCAATGTTTTTTTTCCGCCGTCTTTTTCTTTGCTGTCATTGCAATGTCCCAAATTGTTTTTTTTTTTTTTTTTTTGATTTTCGGTGACTCGTTCTTTGCGTTCTTTTCATTTTCTTGGTCGTGTGCCACACGTCGTATGCGTGTTTCTTATTGCGGGCGACTACGTCATCCATTTATCACCTGTATTCGCGTCTTATTTTTTGCCCTCTCCTTTGCGCGTTGCCTTTCTCCAAATCATGCTGGCATTTCGCGGGTATTTCCCAATCACACAAACGCAAAAAATATATACATATGTATGTGTATGTAAAGAAAATAAGAAATGGCATGTTTCGTATTCGAAGGGCGGGCGGTTTGGGTTTACAAATAGTGAATGGGTATCCACTTGTGCCTTTGACTTGTTCATATTTCGTTTTTGCGTTTCATATTCGCAACGCGGCGCCCACTGCAATTCGCTTGTTTGTTTGCTCAACGTCTCAGAATTGGATTTTCTTCGAGAGTTGCCTACGTAAACATTTCGATTTATTTTTGCGGGGTTTCGGTAATTTTTTAATTTGTGGTCATTAAAAGGGCAAATTTCGATGTGAAAATTCGAATGAGTAATTGAAGATTAAAGAAAAATAGTATTTGAGTGGGGAAATAAAGCAGTTTACTGGAAAGTCTTAAAAAGCAATTGCTTAAATCCTTAAAATATTTATGTTATTCATAAAAAATGATATATTATTGCTTAAATTTAAAATCTTAGAATAATTAAATTTTGAATAAGTTTCTACTTTTATTCTGATTGATTTAAGTTGCTTTTCCCAAAAGATTTCGCTCTTGTTTTCTCAAAAAGAGTTATCTTGTACATCTAGAGCTATTTAACCTTCATTTTTATCGTTCAACAACCCTCAAAAATATTTGCTACCTAAACTATGCCAAAAAAATAGCAGAAAAAAAGAAAAGAAAACTTGTAGCAATCAAAAAATTACCATAATTATGACGAAAAGTGAACAACGAACCCGCTAGAAGGAAACAATAACAAAAACAACTGGTCAAAGACTCCACAGCGTAAGAAGAGATATAAAAGCCGAGAGGGAGAGAGATGAATAGAGGGAGAGAACAAAGTTGGTTGTGTGTGCAAAAAGCATCCCTTGGCCGTAATATGCGGCGCTTTTAGTTCATATCCTGGGGCAGGCAAAGGCACACGCATTTCAATTACACTGCTCTCGACGCTTTTGAATATCAAAATAAATCGTAAACAAGGTCACATTCCATGTGCGTGTATCTATGTGTGTGTGTGCGGTGCTTACACAGATACACACACAATAAAAGTTCGCGCTCTCTGAAAAGTTTTGATCCGCTCAACTTATATTCTCAACGCTTCTCAACTTGCAGCAAAATGTGTGCCACAAACAACAAATCAAAGAAATTCTCACATAACCTGAACTACTCCATAGACAACAGAAAGTGAAGAACGAATACCAAAAGAAATACAAAAATAAAAAGGAAAAGGAAAATCAACGGCAAATAAATAACATAAAAAGAAAAAAAAAAACAAGCAAAATAAGAATCACAACCAAAAGAAAAGCTTTAACTAAATAATATTTTTAAAGTATACAACTCTACATAATAAATTGTAAGAACTAGTTATAAACAATTAGCTGTAAGCTTTAAGGACAAACGTAATAATAATTCTAATTGAGAAACTTCGCAAAGTGCAGAGACCAACAGAACAAAATAAATACCTAAAGGCAGTTTGTGATTCTCGGTGATATGGTGTAAATGTGATAAACAACGTTATAAAAAGTTTTAATGCAATTACAAAAAAAAAAAAAAGAAAAACTAAAACCTAAAAACAATAACTACAAACAAAGAAATTCTCAAATTGTGTTTTCGATTCTACAATTTTTCGTTTTACATAGTTTTTTAACGAATTATAAGAAAAGCAAACTAAATAATCAACAACAACAATAACTATACTTATACTATATACACACACTTATATATATATCTAAACTAAACTAAGCCTTGTCTCTATAAGCGAGTATAAAGTAAAGAATAAATTATTAACTAACTTAAGTCGCACAAAAACTATATAATATAAAAAAACTCAATCTAAAAACCTGTGGCAAAGCAGCTCAAAAAATAAAAAGCCGTACACAGATTTTTTTAATATTCTATCAACTGCACTGCCGGCATATTTTTGGACAAAAATATGATTTTAACTCTTTAAAACTATAAGACAAAATTAAAGATTCAGAATAAATACGTACAAAAATTAAAAAAAAAAAACTCTAAGCGTACGCTAAAATTCTTATGAAACCTACCAAAAAGACAACAACAACAACTACAACAAACAGAAGTTGGAGCATTCAACAAAATGCAATAGTTTTTCTCACTCGCAAAGGTAAAATGGATTTAAAGAAAAACTATAAGAAAATTGTTGTGAAATATTAAGTTATATGAAACATTATATGAAGATAATATAGTATAATAGTATATGATTAGTATTATTATAATGAAAAAAATGGAATATAGTGTAAAACTATTATCTTTTA
The DNA here is from genome assembly GCA_035045545.1 of Drosophila gaucha. Classification (NCBI taxonomy): domain Eukaryota; kingdom Metazoa; phylum Arthropoda; class Insecta; order Diptera; family Drosophilidae; genus Drosophila; species Drosophila gaucha. The sequence goes on from JAWNOY010000222.1 coordinate 363,589, forward strand.
ATATTTTTAAAAATTAATGCGCAATCTTGAAATTTTCTAAAAGGAATACTATATGTACATATGCATGTACTATCCAGGAATTCAAACTGGAATTCTGTTTTACAATATTATTAGTCTCTTCAGGGAAACATATACTCCAACTAGTTCTGATTTGAATATAGTCTATCTGCTTTCTTCTCTTTACTGCTAAGTCCTTGAGCATTATATATTATTAAAGCTAGCAATCTATTTTGCTTCTTGATTTTGCAGTCAATTATATATTAAAGTCTCATTTTTTGTATAATTATACTAAGTATCTGCCTACCAGTAAAAAGGAAGTTCTTTTTAAAAAAATAATAGATCTGTTTTGTTTTCTCAAAAAATTTGTATAATAAACCATATTTGACTATATAAAGGGTATGCAACAGTCGTTATTTTTGCTAATAGGAGGTCTTTATTGTTTTCAATTTGATTCCTTTATGTGTTTTCTAGTTTAACTTATATTCATTAGGTTTTAAAATATGATATACTATATATAAGTAGAAATGCTCTTGAATTTATTTCAAGATATATATATTTGTAAAAATATTTATATATTTATATACAAATATAGTAAGAAAATATAACTTTGACCTTTGGACAGAACATGCTATAGTTACCTGAGAGTCTAACCCAATTCCCAATTGTTCGATTGACCCAATTCAGACAGCTGAATTTAAGGGGGGTTACCCGTATGAAATGTGTGAAATATTGAAATATAAACTATAGAAATTCTCCTAATATATTATCTCTCTCTTCTTTTGCAGTACATTTTACATAAACTGTGATTATGAGTTCCACAAAATCTCAAGTAGCCCTCGCTACAAATATTCCAACCAACTTAGCCTCCGCCTCAGCCACCTCCACTGCGGCCACCGCCGTTGTTGTTGTCGCCGCCGTTGCCAGCAACAATTCTGCGACGTCACCAGCAGCAGCAGCACCTGCAACAGCTCCAGCAGCAGCAGCAGCAGCCACTACAAGTGCAACAGCAGCCGTGACGTCATCAACAGCAGCAGCAACAGCAGCAGCCAGCAGCAACAACAACAACAACAACTGCAACGAGGAGCAATCGAACGCTTCCAATTTGGGGCGTCAAAACAGTTTTGGCAATAGACGCGTAAGTTGACAAATAAAACTATAACTATATAGCACTATATAGACATAGATATATAGTGCATATATATACATTAATAGGTCAGTCAAAATCACAGAGCGTGTGCCCGTTTCTCGCTGAGAGTCTGTCACTCTTTATCTCTCTCTCTCTCGTGATTTTCTGCACGTGCAGCCATGAACTGGAACTGGCCCGTGCAAAAAAGATACACGCCCAAAAAGTGCATGAACTGGGTCAGGTCAGGTTTACAATGGAGGGTATGTTGGGTGTCCTGCAGTTTTCTAGGAATTGGTCTATTGGAAAACGCAATTTGCTGGAAATTCCCAAATTGCACTAAATGTCAAAGTATTGCATTGAAAATGGCTTTTTGATTGCTGCCCAGGCCAAGTGCTTTTCCAATTACGAACGGAGTTCAAGGTTTATGTGGGTGGTTGGCTGGCAAGTGGGGCAACTGTGTATGTGTGGCATGTGGCACAGTTCGATTTTCAATTGTTTCTAACCAGAATTAATCATCAAACAGCCAATAAAAGCAATGCAAAGAGTTTGGTATAGCAGCTGCTGCTGCCTCCCAAGGTCGATTTATTGATTTTTCCCGCCAACTGATGACGTTCGCGGAAGTTGGCCAACACGAAGTTCGAAGTCTACACTTTGATTATTCAAATGTGGCCAATTTCAAAAAGAACAAGAAGAAAATAAAAGCTAAGCTGGTAAACAAATTTTGTAACCTTGCAGCTGAACTATAGACAGCTTGCTAGATTTGTGTGTAAGCAAGTAAAGTAAGGGCATTGAAGAGTGTCTGCTTAGGTTATTTAAACTGTAGGTTAGGGCTATGTTGTAATACCATATACACTAGATATATCAACATATACATATACACAATATAAAAGGAAATAATATCCAATGTTTGACAGTTGGAAGATTATATACACTCATAGACTTGGCTTTTTTCCAATTGCTACTTCTTTGAAGAGTTATTTTCTATAATATTTCTATTAGTCATTCTATTAATATAGCATAGCTCATTGTCTAAGAGCTTGTCGGAAGATATCATGGAAATCAGATATACTTTAAATATAAAAATTAAATTTTCAGCTCTTTTCTATAATGTGATGATAATAATAACAGTAATGACTAATGACTAATGATATAGTAATTCGATGTTGATAACAACTTTACCAATACAAAAATGCATTTCCCGGCTGATTGATATAATTCTGTTCTGTATACATATATATTTACATAAAAAAAAATGTTATGCATGTATATGTATATATTTTATATATACATTCGAATCCCGATAATTCGAATTGGCAAGAGAATGAAATTTTTTATGAATTACGCAGGAATTCAATTTGTCAAGATCAAGTTATAACCGAACTTTTTTCAAGGGGACAGCATATTTTACGAATTATTGAGGTTTTCAATTTAGCGGGCCACGAATTTTCGGGATTCGATTGTGTATAAAAGCAGTTAAAATTTGTCAAAAACAAGTTTGTATAAGATATTTATAGAAACAAAAGGGATCGCTAACAAAAACAAATCTTTTAAGCTACTTTTCAAATGGGAAACTATATGATATGGACGTTCGATACTTCCGATTTCAACTACTATAATGCATAAAAACCAAAAATCGAACTAAGCTAAAAGAAAGCTTTTTATATGCATCAAAATCTTATTAGAAACTCTTCTTATATAATTTACAAAATGCTCTTGACTTTCCTATAATTGAGACATTACTGTACATGTTATAAAGACTGATGACATGTCTAAAGGAAAATGCAATAACAAAAGAACTTATATTTAGAAATCAAAAACTTGTATAATTATATACAATATACTTTATGTATATATACTAATATATAGTTTTATAATTAAATTTCACTAATTATTATAAGAAAAAGTTGTATACAAGAAAGTTGTCAAGCGTAAAATTTATACATGAGTGCAAACTATAAACAAAAGTATGTAGGAGAAACATTTTAAATTGGATTCCTAAAGTTATATTGTTGTTTGTCAGCATGCATGTATATATATACATATATATGGCATATATATTTTGATTTAGTGACTGCTAACAGAAGGCGGAGTATATATTTGCTCATGGCTTTGACTTTGACATTTGCAGTTGGCTTTATTGCTTTGCTCCTTTGCTTTCTGTACGTCACAGTTGCTTCTTGAGGTTGAGAGCTCAAGTAGCAGCTGTCTCATAGGCTCAACCTAAAATTGACTGATTAATTATGTTCAATGAGTTGGAGCTGAGTCTGAATATAATAATCGATGCGGCAAACAACAGCAAATAAGAAAGTGGAAAATCCAATCAAACAAACGCCATACTAGCTGATGAACTAACTGCCTGACTAACTGTTTAACTGACTAAGTAACTAATAACTGATTGGCCGATTGACCGACTGACTGACTGACTGATTGACTAACTGATATGGCTTCGTTCGTCCTTCGCCGTTTGTTTAAATGTCAAATGGCAGCCAGGCTATGAAGCGATTTATGTGGCTGGCACGGCAACAGTCGCAAGGCAAGCTTGTTGTTGAATGGGGAATGACTTAGAAATACCCTGTAATAATACAGAAAAGATTTATATGAAAACTTGCTGTACTTATCTGATAGCCTTAAAAACTTAGCACTTGTTTATAGAATTTATATATTATTAGATAGATTTATTATTATATTAAATAGATTCTCTACTTCACTGCTAGAATTTGATTAACTTCCCGCATTATGTTGAAAAATGTGTAATAAAAAGCTTCATTCAAACTTTTTAGCATAAAGATTTACTTAAAAGAAGAAAAAATATAAAAATTTGCTGGCAAATCATTTTTAAGAATATTGAAAAATATTTAAAAAAAAAACTAAAAACTTGGAAAATTATATTTTGGACAGGAAGAAAAATATACAAAAATTTCTAGAAACTCATTTTGAAGAAAAGTTAAAAAAATAAATTTGAAAAATTATTTGAATCTGATTTTGAAAGAAACTGAAATATAAATATAATAAAAATCAGGCTTTAAATCACTCCAAGGAATCGCAAAATATAAAATTGATTTCAAGATAAGTTTTTCACAACATTCTAAAATTCACCTTGGCAAGTGGAATAAGGGTGAAAGCTATAAAGTTTTAATTTTTAGCAACAAAACTTAGCTTAGGTGATACTAAATAAAGCCAGCTACTATTCTAAAAGACTTATATACATTTGTTCATTAAAATGAGTTTTTACAGGGTATCTTAAGAATAAAGTAAATAAGGCATTGATTTTCCCTTGTTCGTTCTCTCTTTGAGAACATGTGTGCGGATCGTTAACGTCGCCTGGGCTGGCATTTGTTTAACATTTTAATGAGCCAACAATTGCATCACGTCGGGCAACGTCATCGCACAGAGCGCTGGGCTGGCTGTCTATTGGTTGCCTTCGTCTGTGGGCTGCCTTTCGGTCTGTCAACTTTGGCATTCAATTGGTGGCTAATTTGAAACTAATTGCTTTCATTCTCCTTTTTTCTTTCTTTCTACTCCACAATGAACAGGGCAACATGAAGGGCAAACATCTTACACGCAGCCATGCCATGCGCGAGTCTACATCGCCGCCACGCACGCCAACGCCGCGAGGCGCCGCCGAGCAGCAGCAACACCCCAGCGATGCCCATGAGCACAACAACAACAACAATGCCATATTAAGCAACAACAACAACAACAATAGCAATATAAACACCAATAGCAAAGCACAATCAACTGGACGCGGCAACTCGCCGCTGATGGAAACGCCCGCTGTGATTGTTACTAGTCAGCAGCAACAGCAGCAGCAGCAACATCTGCAACAGCAACAGCCGCTGAATGTGCCGTTGCGTGATGAGTCTGAGTTTCCTAAGTTGTCGCCGCCCAAGAAATCTGGAGCTGGTCATCATAATCGCACCAATAGCAATGGCAGCTCTGGCATTGAATACAACAACAACAATAACAACAGCAGCAACAACAACAACAACAGCAGTGGCAAAAAGTATGTGGTCGACTTGAAAGCCAATGGACTGGAAAAGCATCACAACAGCAGCAGCAGCAACAATAACAACAACAACGGCAACAACCAGAATTCCTCTGCGCTACTCTACAACTCGGGCATGAACTATAAGGCCGCCGAGCGTCATGAGCGCCACGAGCGCCACGAAATGTCCAGCCAGAATAGCAATCTCAGCAACAGCAACCACGAGGAGGAGCAATATCATTATGAGCGTGGCGGTGGCAAAAAGCATCGCGCCAACAACACCAATGCAAAGGGTTCGAAGCCGCGCTTGAAGAACCTAACGGGCAGCTCATCGAACAGCATTGATGGCGGTGCTGGTGGTGGTGGCGGCAATAATGGTGGTGGCAACGTCAACTGTGGTGGGAATGGACAAACCTTGGGCTGCAACTCCAACAATTCGAGCAACAACACATCTGGCTTTATATCGCGCGGTAATTATTAGCATCCCGAAAACTTGGATGCTTCTTTCCATTGCTCACAGCTCAAATCATTGATTCTAGTTTTTCATCAATCAGAAAATTCAAGCGAACAATATACGGATTATGGCGGCACCGATCTGTTGACCTTCTTTCGGGATACGCTCAACAAGAATCCAAAGGATCGAAACTATCTGCTGAAGATTGAAAAGGATTTGATAGACTTTGTGCAGGAAAAGGGGTGAGTCTTCGTCAAGTTGTAAGAAAAGCCTTAAGCTGAAAGATAATTCCATTCTTTAACAGTCGTGGCTGTGAGTATCGCTTTCCGTCGTCTTCTTCGTACAATCGCATGCTAATTCATCGCACGGCTGCCTTCTTTGGCATGGAGCACAATGTGGACTCGGAGACGCAGCAGTGCGTCATTGTGGCCGTTACCAAGGGCACGCGTATACCAGAGGTAAGTTTATATAAAATAAATATGGTTTATATTATATATTAACTCTGTTACTCCCCACAGATTCGCTTCAAGTCTCTGGTGCGTCCCGATCATCGTGAAGATGCGCGCAAGTCAATTTTAAAGCGTGATACACACAGCTTCGATGAGGTGCGTCAATCGCCATATCTCTGTCCGGAACGTCTCATGCTGGATCGCAAGGCCAAGAGCTTTGAGGAGCGTGAGGAGGATTATGATCGTGCGCGTAGTCGCATCTTTAATCGTACGCCCCAGCAGGATGGCTACGACGAGGATTGCTATGTAGGTGGGCCTGGTGGTGGCAACGGTGGCTGGCACAATGCAGTCGAGCAGCAGCAGCAGCAGCAACAACAGCAGCCGCCCAGACCCAAGCGTCCCAATGGCAAAATGCTGCAAATGCAGAATGTGAGTTGATTTTATTTCATTATAATGCTCTTTAACTCAACTCTCTTTCTCTCTTAAACAGTCGACAGAGTCTCGCGATGGTGGCGGCATGCGTTCTGGTGGTGCCGTGCCCAAGTCCCACAACTTTGGCAACTATGGCGGACCGCCTAGTGCTGGCGGACCCGGTGGTGGTTCGTTGCCGCGCGGCGATTCCACCAATTCGAATAAGAGCGGACGCGGCTTTGTCAAGCAGGACTCGACCGGCAGCACCAGCACACCCTGGCGCCTGTCGCCCTCGAGCAGCGGGTGAGTAGCCTTTAAAAAAATATATTCCATTCAATTATTTGGATCCAACATAGCCATACCCAATACGCTCGCTCTATATTTCTCTCTAACAAACTTTTTTGAAAAAAAAAAAAACTGTTGTTAAAATTGCCAAAAACATTTTTGTATGCCACCCACAAAAAACAACCAACCAACAACAACATTTACCAAAACAAAAAATAAACCAAAATCCAGCTACAAGACACGCACCCAATCCGTGCGCTCCGATTCCGTAACGCCCTCGCCCACGGGCTACGGCAGCGATAGACAGACGCCGGAGTTCAGCCATCCGACGGCGCAGGTCAACTCCAATCGGGGCATGGCATCGTTTCTGCAGCATGCAGCAACGCCAACATCACCGCCAACAACAACAACAACTCCAATTGTAACGGCAACAACAACAACAAGAACAACATCCAGCACACCTGAGTCGTCGGCAACAGCATCGGGACTCGTCTGGGCCGTCACAGACATTTCGAGTGTGCCAATTGGCAGCGTCCTCATTGATCCGCAAACCCTCCAACCAATTCTCAATGCAGACGGGTAATTTACAAAAACCGAAAAACACACTGAAAAAAACAACTAAATTCAAAACAACATAAAAAGTTACTATAAACGCAATGCTTTTTTTCTCAATAATTTTTACTAATAGTTAATTGTATAAAAATAATTTTTTTTTTTTGGAAATATCGCTTCAATAAGAACAAAATCATTTTAGAGAATTTTAACTTTAAAGCAAACTATATTCAAAGTTTTTATTATAATAGATTATATAGGCATTTTTCTTGTTCAGTCTGTTTTTCCAGTTATCTCATTTAAGGTTTTGTATTTAAAGAAAAGCAAAGATTTTTAATTTTTTTTATTTTTCTTTTAGATTTTTGCAGGAATTAGACTTTTCTAATATTCATATATTTCGAGTTAATCGATTTTTTTATAATTAATAATTGTCTTGAAAATATTTCACACTCGCTTGCTCAGTTAGGGTATTATGCAGTTCGGCATGCCGAGGCTCGCTTTTTTTTTAATACGCCTTTTCATATTTAATACAAAAAGTTATCTAAGCCAAGTTTAATAACGCGTTAAATTAATCCAAATGATTTCTGATTATACTTAATATTTGATTTTTTTTTGCATACCTATTTTTATTATAATTATATATATTTATATATACATACATTATATTAATGGCATTTCGATATGCTACTTTCAACTTGTTGATGTTGTTTTTGTAAATTATCTGCCTTAAAATCAAAATCAAAATCAAAATCAAAATCAAATCACAGCTCGCTCTCTGCAGAACTCTCAGCTCAGCCGCCACTCGCTCTCACGTTCTCACCTGTACAGCGCCCACTCACAGCCTCACGTATACACACACACACACACGCATAGCTCAGCAGCTCTCACTTCGCTCTCTCGCTCTCAGCTCTCTCATATATGTACATATACATATATATATGCATATTTCTATATACATATACTGTTCACCAGCTTTTTATCGATCGCCTGCTGCCGTTGTCTCTGTCAAACGAGTTAACTAGCAGTTAAACTAGCTGTTAAATGTGCCGTCTGCCAGTGTTGTCGTCTAACTGTTGTTCGTTCTAATTGCATTGCATCTCTCTCTCGCATTCGTTGTTGTTGTTTTTCCATTTATTTATAATATATACGCAAAATAATAAAATATATTTATATATATATATATATATATATATATCAAAGAGAATGTCTGTCGCTGCCGTCGCCTTCACTGCGCACTCTATTCGCAAAACTGTGGCAACCCTGACAACTGTACTTTCCTTTATTATTACTTTGTACAAAACACGAGCCACAATTTTTGCAACCAAAAACACAAAAGCTTTTTTTTAGATCTCTTTATACTAATTGTTTTTGTTGTAACTGCTTTCAGCTCCATTTACCATTACGACCCGTCCAACTTGCCGCCGAATCAGGCGCTGCAGCATGGGGGCAACAATGGCGGCAACTATCAGTCGAGCAGCAACACTGGCGGCGGCAACTATGCACCCTATCGCAAGTCCTCGCCGCATCAGCCGCCGCCGTCAACGCAGCAGCAACAGTTGCCGCCGCAGCAACCGATCTACACCACTGAGCTCTCCTGCAGCTCCACGGAAAGCTATGCCGAGGAGGTGCAATCGCCTGGCATGGACTGCTCCGACAGCTACGAGAGCTACCAGAATGAGCCGCAGCAGCTGCAATCGCTCTGCGAGTCGGGCAGCGGCAAGGGCGACGAGTGTGATAGTCTGTCCAGTGCCACGGCCTGCCTGAGCATTACGACCACGACGTCCACTAAGAACTATGATCGCATCGAGGTGCAAAAGTACAAGAATCAGGCAACCAGTCCCAACATACCCGCCTGCTGTGCCGGCGACAAAGACCTCGAGCTGCAGCAGCAGCAACAGCAGCAACAGCAACAGCAGCAGCAGCAGCAGCAACAACAATTGCAGTTGCAGGATCAGGAAACGGAAACAGCTAGTGTGTCATCGCCGCAGGAGTTGCCAACTAGCCAAACGCCGCTGCCAGTGGCCGCAGCTCCATTGAGCTGTGACGCCCAATCGCTCTCGCCGAGCAGCACGCCCTACAGCCAGTGCGAAATGAAGCCAGCCAGCCAGAGCCAAGCTCAGGTCGTTGCCGAGGAGCCGAAGACAACAACCTGGACATATACGCAAAGCTATCAGGCACCCGATGGCTCCACCGTCTTTCATACCACAACCACGCCCAATGGCGCGGCGCCCTATTGCGCCACCACATATCAGCAGGGGGTAAAGAACACCCAATACTTGATCAAAATTTTGAAACTAAATTTAAATTTTCTATTTGCAGCCCGATGGCAGCATCTATGCCGTGCCGCAGGGCATGGTGTATGCAGCTTATCCACAGCCAACAGTTAGTGGCGCTGCTTCACAGCCGCTCTTCCAGCTGACGAGCAGCAGTCAGCCTGCGCAGGCGCTATTCACCTCACAGGAGGCTGGCGAGCTGCCCGGCGGCACCTACATGATACCTGTCTTCGATCCGGCACAGCAGCAGCGCGATGGCATAATACCCGCCCAGGCCATATACCAGACGCCGGCTGGTCCAGCCACAGCTGTGATGCCAATGGCCACCACCACCTATCCGGCAGCACAATTTGCTGCCGCCGCTCCTAATGGTGCGCCCATCTATCAGGGGCCGTTGATCTACTCGAGCGATCCGTCTGGTGCACCGCTGCAGCAGCTGCCCATGGCCACTTATCCCATTAGCTATCCGTATCATTACTATCATCCCATACCCTACTATGCCCTGCCACAGCAGGCAGTGACTGCCACGCCCATGTTGGCAACTGCCGCGGCCGGCCAGCCGACACTCGCGGGACAAACATCGGTGGCGCAGGCGCAGGCGCAGGCCCAGGCTCAGGCCCAGGCACAGGCTGCAGCTCAGCTGAATCTCGCAACTGCCACAGCGGCTGGTCCGCCCACGGTAGCTGGCGGCCAGCAGTCCAGCAATGGTCATCTCATCGGCAGCGGTGGCGGCAACGGCAGCGGTGGCTACATGGGCTCCGGGCGTGTTAAGCGTACGCCCGGCGGTGGCTCCATACACTACAATGCCAGCTATCCGTCAGCAGCGACGGCGGCTGGGCATGCCAATGCGGCACATCATCCGGGCGCCGGCTCCACCCAGCTAATTGCAACGACGCCCGGCGCCAACACAACGACATATCATGCGCTGCCCACGCTAACGCTGGCGCATGGCGGCGCGGGGGCACAAACAGATCTCAATGCTGCCGCCGCTGCTGCAGCTGCTGCAGCCGCTGCCGGTGCCCATGTGTATGCACTGCCTGCTCAGCATGCCACGGCGCTGATACCAACCAATCTATTCCCCTATGCTGCCGGCCAGGCGGGCGCCCAGCAGGCGGGGCCGCATAATGCGATGCTCCAGCAGCAGCAGCAACAGCAGCAGCACCAGCATCAGCAGCAGCAGCAGCCGCCGCAGTCAGCGGCTCAGCATACGGCATCACATCATGCACTCATCACAGCCGCGCCATACTATTCGGCAGCCAGTGGTGCAATGGATGTGGCTGCGTCTCAGTCGGCGCCCAGCACGCCAGCGGCGCCTGGACGCCAGGCACCACTGTTCAGCACACCACCAGCGCCAAATGTTGGTGGTGGCAGCGCCAACAGCAGCGGCGGTGGCATCTCGGGAGCTGGTGGCTCGGGCTATCACAGCAACAGCACCACGCCCCACTACTATCACAGCCAGAGCAGCAACGAGGGCGGCTACGGCACGCCCTTCGAGAAGCGCAACCACAATGCAAGTGGCATGGGCTCAAGTGTACCCAGCGGTCGCAAACCCTACCATCCGGGTGGCTACAATCCGCGTCACTCGTTGCCGCTGGGCGGCATGCCAACGGGCGCCAAGACGCCGCTGCTCAACTCCAACAACGAGCCGACGCCGCGCGCCTCTCCGAGCATAAGCCTGGGCGGACCATCGACATCCTCGAGCTACCATCATGCCGCACATCGTGGACCGCCGCATGGGCTGGGCAAGCGCGAGAATAAGCCCACGCAGTTGCCTCTCATCAGCGGGCCACCGCCCAGCTATGCCCCAACGACAAGCAGTCCAGCTGGAGCCGGCGGCGGCGGCGGCGGCATTAGCTATGAGTCGAAGCCGCCGGTGCGTTTGAATGCGGCTGCCGCCAGCTTCCGTACACAAAAGTCCATCAATGCGGACTTTAGACGCAGCGTGTCGCAGCGCAATTCGCCGAGCGCCAATGGCAACAATGGTGGCGGCAGCCACGAGAGCAGCAACAACTCGCCGAACAGTATTGTGGGCGGTGGTGGTGGTGGCAGCAGCAGCAACAACAACAGCAGCGCTGCTAATACGCCAAATGCACCACCCACCACCAGCCTGGGCACTCAGTACATTGTGGTGGATCATTCGACGGGCGCCGCTATGAACGCCTCGCCGCCATCGCTATATCTAAGTGGTGGCGGCAATGCTGGCGGCGGCAGCGGTGCCGGACCGCGTGCCTCGCACATTCCAGCCCAGCTGCACCACAGCGCCGGAGCGGCAGCAGCAGCGGCGGCGGCAGCGGCAGCAGCCAACGGCCAACAGGCCACAGCGGTGCTCAGCGGCATGGCTGCCCTCGGCGGCTACAATCCCAATGGCGCGTCCGGTGTCTACATCAAGTATGGCCAGACGTACTTTGCGCACGTGAGTGTAATCTAAAATATATATGGAATATCTTTTACTTAACATTATTCTCTCTCTCTCTTTAGCCCTCGGTGGCCTTGCCCAATAGTCGACGTTCGCCCTCGAACGATATCCGACCGCAAATGGCGCAGGTAACCGGCATGTATCCCGCCACAATGATGATACAAGGTGAGCAGAGTTTCAAACGGAACAAGAAATCAAAATGGGTCAAAGATTCGGGCAAGCAAGCAAGCTATATGTCAAGAAAATAGAATTATTTATAGGGTATATGTCAAGATGTGTGTAGGTCGAAATTAATTCTTGAATGGAGCATTTTTGTAGCTATGTCTAAATGAGTCTAAATAGGTGGATAATGTTGTAAGACTTAAGATTTGTAAGACTTCTCTATTTCGCTACTTAAAAGTTATATAATTTGATCAAAGCCAAATCGATTTTAGATTGATAGAGAGCAATTTCGAAACAATTTAATTTTAATCTTAATAAAATTTGAATCTTGTTTTAGTATTTTATCGATTATAAGAGTTCAAATGTAAATCCGAAATTGAATTTAAAAATATGTGTATATTCAATAATACAGTCGTATCCCGATAAATTTGTCCCCCAATAAATCGAAAACCTCAATAATTCGTTAAAAATGGTGTCCCCTTGAAAAAAATTCGTTCGAATTCCTGTGTAATTCGTAAAAAATATGATCCCCTTACCATTTCGAATTATCGGGCTTAGACTGTATATATTGTTTTATGGATTTTGTGTATTATTTAAATTATAACACAAAATGAAATTTAAAAAAAATATATATGTATATACTAAAGAGTAAAGAATCTGAATCCTTAATGTGTATACAAAAATTTTAATTTCAATACAAATTTGTATTCAAAAATGTATACACTATTGCTGAATTCAATTTTGTACATAAATATAATTAAGAATCTGACTTTATATATAAATATAAATTTAGATTTAAATACAAATTTGGACTTAAAAATATATACTCTTGCTGAATGCAATATTGTATATTAATTTGGACTCTTACAATCCATTTACAATACATATACATATATATGCTATCACATATTCAATTGTAATTAACATATTTCTCTTATTGCTTTGCAGCACCTCCACGTCATCCAAGTCGTCATCCAAATCCGAACTACAAGGGTTCGCGTCCGCGGTAAATCTGCCAACTGATGAATCTGAACAACTGGCGGCTAAACAAATAAAATTAAAAACGAAAAGGAAGAACTACATAAACATAACGGCATACCTAAGATAAATATAAATAGCAACCTAATCTAGTGGAACATAATGTAGTTGACAAAAACAAAACACACACACACACAAAAAGAAGAAGAAATGAAACGAAATGTGAAAGAGTGAAGAACGATGATGATGAAGTAGATGAAAATGATGTAACAGAGCATAGGAGCAAAGGGCAGCAGCAGAGCAGACTGAGAGGGGGCAGGTGCAGCAGCTAACGGGACTGCAAGCTTAATGCAACAAAGTGTTGAAACAATTGTTAAACTTCCGCAGAAAAGAAAACAAAAAAAAAACCCATAAACAGCCAGTGGAAAAAAGAAAGAAAAGCAAATTAGCTCTAGTTAAGAAATTATGCTGTAGCTACAACAAAAGAAAAGCTGTATATTTTGTGCCATTAAAATAGTCTTTAAAAACAATATATATATATAAATAGATATATATATATACATAAATCGAGTACCGAAGAAGCAATAATTGAACACAACGACGGACAATGCACTAGAACGGAACGATCCTGACTAAAAGAATAACAACAACTAACTATACTTAACTAGAGAATATGCTATTATATGATTGCTATATTGCCTAAAGACTGACAGTTATGTCCGATCGTACAGTCAGCCCTCGTACAGTTCACTTTTTGTTTGTACCCCTCCCTGGCTATACTATGTATTATATATATATATCAAAAAGAAGAAGATATGTCCTCTTGCTTTGGTGTGTTTAATTGAATGCGTTTTAATTATGTTAGAAATCTCAACCAAAAGTAAAGCAAAAAACTACAACTGGACATGACCGACTACATGGACACGCTACACTTGGCTCGAACCGACAACTGCTGCCACTTAAATCTTTACTATTATCATATTTTTCCTTTTTCTGTTGCTGTGGGCGTGGCTTGTACTATATATATATATATACTTATTTTGTATTTTGCAAAATTTGTAGTTTGTAAAGCTCTGCGAGTTATGCTCAGAAACTCTCAAAAAAAAAACACCAACACCAACATCTAATCTGTTTCTAAATCAATATAATTTTGTTATTCAATAAATATATATACATATATATATAACTATTACAACCAATATGTTGATATAATTTTTGTGAAATTTTTTTAATTTAAATTTGAATTTTTTCCTTATTATATTTAGAATTGAATTCTTTATGTTTATTTCATTATAATTTCTGTTCCTTATGGCAAAGAAGCTGCAAATAAAATTATAATTTTTTCGTTATTTAAGCATAAGAGAAATAAAAATATTGAAATAAAATATAGAAAAGAAATATTTAAAAAATAAAACAAACATAAATTGAGAAATGAGAAAGAAAATTTGCGGTACGTAAGAGCCAAGCAGCTATACATTTATTGTTAAACAAAATAATTAGCTTAGCGTATAAATTACATATGTATATGTACCATTTAATATATAATATATATATAGGCAACTGAAAAACAAGAAAAACTAAATAAAAAAAAACAAAAAAAAAGGTTTATTCAAGTTGCGTATTTTTTTTCTTTCTTAAACTTAAGTTCTATTGCTATTTTCTCATTCTTTTTTATATTTTAGTTTTTGTACAACGAAAGCTTGAAAATTTTGTATTGGAAAACTCGGAAAATGAAGAAAACTATATGTCTAAATGTACATAACAATAATTTACAAAAAAAGAAAATGAAAAACATAAACCTAAACGCGACTAAACTTTTTAGCATATAAGTAGCTTAGGGCAGGGAGTTAAGGAGTTACCGAAAAATATGCTGGATACATTCGATAATATATATATAGGGTACTTCCAGCATACGCCTTGGTATTAACCCATTGTTTTTCTTTCACAGTTTTCTTTCAGTTCATGCATTGCAATTCTTATGAAACTCACACGCAGACACCTAATAAAACCGAATAAGAATAGCTTTCAGAAAGTGCGCTAAACAGATTTAAATGCTTACATAACCTTTAATTATACATAGTACTATATAAATATATATATACATACATATATCTATAAAGGCAATACGATAAACACAAGATATTATAAACAAACGTACCAGATAAGTTAGTGAAAACTGCTCAAGAAATCGACAGAAAGAGAGGGGAATATGAAAAATAAGCACAAAAAAGAATAACAAGCGAAACCCGATATACTCTTTTCACTTGGTGAACGAGTATTGAGAACGTATTGTACCACACAGAACACAGAAAACAGAAAACGCTTTGTTGGCTAGTCCCGTAACCAGATAGTTAGACAGTCGGTTAGAGTTTAGCTAGAGTTGGAAGAGTATTCGCAGGTTGGTCTTAAACTAGATCCTCAAGTATCGAACAATTTTGCTCCTGTTGTGCAAATCTTTGTTAACTGCTCTGTTTGTTATGAGAAGCAAAAAAATAATAATAATAATGTTGAGAGTAAAGTTGACGTTGTCGTTAAAGGGAGAGAAAGAGAAAGGGAGCGGGTGTGGGAGAGAGCGCAAGGATAACCAGTAACAAGATTAGGCATAGAATATGGGAAATATAAAAATAAAAACAAATCTAAAATGATATGGAAAAAAAACCCTTGAGGGGTAATATGTTATACAATATTATTATTACATCATGATTAATCTAATGGTAAAATGCATCGTAATTATAATTATACAAAAATAAAAACCAAAAACAACAACAACAACTCGAACAAACAGCACGCAAAGTACTCGTAATATTGATAAAAATGAGATAAAGACAAACGGAGTTTTTACCGACGAGGATTACGATATTGATAATTATGATGATAAAAAAACAAAAAAAAACAGCAAAACAAAAAACAAAAACAAAAATAAATAAAATGTATTTATTTATTTTAATTTATATATACACTAGAGAGTTATTACAAATATATATATACATAATGTATAAGGCAAAAAAAAAAGATTTTAAAATGAGTTTAATTAGAAATGGGTTTAAATATATTGATAAGTACAGAAGAAGGCGGGTATGTAAAGTATACGGGAGCTCGAGGTCTGGCATGTCTATTAAATAAGTCTTTCAGGGATTCAAAATTTCTGATGGTTCGGATTATGGTAAGAGCTAACTTCCTGGCTTGAGTTTTAATGGGTAAACCTGGTTTTCCATATCAATGAACCGAAGTTTTGAAAAAAGCCTAGAAAATTATCATTTATTCTTTAAAATTTTTATAAAACAACTAAAGTTTCAATTATTAATATGCTGAATATACTGAAAACTCTTAGGGCCATATCACGAGGGTGGTCTAAAATTCAAAATTCTGAATAATACCCGAACTTAACTTTTAGATAAGCGATGATAACAGCAGACATGAAAGTCAACTTATTTAAATACATTTTTGTATATTTCTTACACTTAGTTTTTAACAATCTTTGTCAAGCTCGAGACGTCATTAATTGATTATTTTTAATCAAAATACACATAGTATAATCATACAGAATATAAACATAAATTGAGCTGAATATCTCAGTAGCTATTTCTAGAAAATCGAGGTTCTATCAACAGCAGACTTCTCCATCGACTTCTGTTTCGTCTTGGCCCTAGTTTACTCATGTTAGCATTGGAATATTATTATAATTGAGGACATTTTTCTTTCTTGCCTCGTAGTTTTCTATTAGAGATTCTTGATATATGGAATATCTAGTCAACATTTGGAACTACCAAACATGCTATGATAAATTTCAAGACATCCATATTATTCGAGGTTAAATTCAAAAATACCCAAGCAAATAATATATTTTTTTATATTTTTAAACCTCTTCGTTCTAAACATTCAGGTCGGAAATTATTCAGACTATTGTCGCATATGTTTTATAGTTAGAACCCTACAAAAAATTAATTTTTTCAATAGCTGTTTAATAGCTAGATCCCCTTAAAGATATTATAAACAAAGTTAGTTACTGTTGGAGGTCAACACATAGATTTACGAAAAATGATATATATACATACATATACGCCTCTTGGCAAAAAAATAACCACTATATATTCCTAGCTAGGATAGGCAAATTTTTACAAATGTTGATCTTCTCTGCTGAAATAAATTATAAAACATAGTAAAAATAGTTTACATTTTGACAGCAAATGAAGTTGTCTATAGAGTGTTTTAACTAGAGTCCTGACATTTCCCGAAATTTTTTTCAACACTCAGAACTCTTTTTTTTTTTTTTTTTTTTATATATATGTTTATTATTAACAAGCTTTCTGCTACCTTTAGTGGCAACTTAATCTAGTTATACATTAGAGACAAAAAAAAAAAATATTTGATATATTCAAATATTGTGTTTATGTTAATTATATACATGTGTGGACTAGTGTGTGATATTTATATTATTTACAAAAGCTATATTAGTTAATGACTCTGGTAGGGAGATCCAATGGATGGCACCTTTTAAGTCTTCTCTTTTTTGCCTTTTTAGTCAGACGTCTGGCTAATGCGTTAGGATGACCACCAAGGCGTTGTATATAGTTCAATGCTTGTTGTTGCATAAAATCTCCTACTTTAGGAACCCTTAGATCCCTTTCGATGTCCGTGTTGCGCATGTACCAGGGTGCGTTACATATTTTTCTTAAAATCTTTGATTGGGCTACTCTAATTTTATTTAGATTTGTTTTTGCCGCAACTCCGTAAATTTGAAATGCATATTTCCATATGGGACTTAGTATCGACTTGTAGATGGTAACTTTGCTGTACAGGGACAGCTTATTTCTGGGTGCCAGTAGCCACGCCATCTTTCCAGCTTTTGCCATCACAGACTGTCGAACCATGGTGGTATGTTTTTTGAAGTTGAGTACTCTGTCTAGTAGAACACCCAAATACTTGTGCGAGCTCTTGTGTGTAAGTGTAGAGCCTGACATCGTAATGCCTCCACAAGACAGTTTTCTCGTAGCAAATGTAACATTAGCACATTTGCTGCTGTTTATGCCTATGTTCCATTTCACAGCCCATTCCTCAAAACTGCACACGTATTGCTGCAAGGCTTCCGTAGCTAGAATAATGCTAGGACTTCTAGTCAGCACTGCAGTGTCATCCGCGTAGGTTGCTATGAGCACATCGTCCTCGACCAACCCAGTTATTACCCTTGAGGTAGGCATATCGGCCGTATATAAGGTATACAGCGTAGGGCCAAGAACGCTGCCTTGAGGGACGCCTGCACAGATAGGGCGCTTCGAAGATTTTGCTCCATCTACAACCACTTTGAAGCTTCTGTCCTTAAGAAAGCTATGTACAAGTTGGAATAGCTGCGGCGTTAAAATGTTCTTCAGTTTAAACAGGAGTCCATCATGCCACACCCTCAGAACTCTTATGATAGATAAACTTTTTTATTTAAAAATAATATTTTCACAAAATTTTCTTCTCTAAGATGTGTTCTCCTTTCTTCGAAAATTCTACTAGAAGAAGATGTTGGACCACCAAGAACTTGCCTAGCAAGCACTTCTAACAATGGCAATTCTTTGCATTGTTGTCAAAATAATATAATATTGGAACTTCTCTTAAATTTAACTTGATTTATATAAGAATTCATTTCGTTAATATTATTCACCTGTTCTTTGATAAATACAAGTAATTTTATCGATTAATAATTTTCTTATCGGGACCCGCGGGAATTTCGGGATCAAGCACTTATCCCGACCGTCCCGGACTTTTTCAGAATCCGATCCCGAAAATCCTGATCCCGACGCCCATCTCTAGTTTTAACTATTCGATTTGGAGCTGAGCAAATAGGTACTGCTATCAACCCTTAAAAGGCCAACAAGGCCAAGTACAGACAATATAATGGATCATACTTAAGGTATGCTCCATAAATTACGGCTGAGTAAATAGGACAATTGCTTATATGATTTATTGCTTACGAAAACGCATTGGATGTGCCATAAGGTTATGGGGACTACAGCACTTGCATAAATGAAGTACACTTGGGGCACATATTAGCATTGGGGTCATAAAAACAGGCCAAGCAAATAGAAAACGAAAACAAAGAGATAAATGTAAATATGCGTATGCAAACAATGTAAGTGAAACAATAAACAGGTTGAACTAGAAACGTTCTACCAAGGACCTCTCACAGGACCTCTTACTCTGACTGAGCAACAAAAGAGAAATTCCAACATATATGTCATATATTAAACTCTAAAGACAATATATGGCATATAAATGCCCTTGGACTATGATAAGGTCTTTACAATGTTTCACAGGACCTTTGACGTCTTCATAACACGCGCGAATGAGCCACAAAAGAGAAAAACTCGATTATATATGGCATATGTGAAACATATATATATATTTATATATATGTATGCCACCAACAGTTTTTCTTTTTTCTTGTGGGCAACGGTACCAACAAATTACCCTGAAATTTCGTTGAAGGTTTGTGCTGCGTATCTGTATAGTTCGATCAAGTTGGAGGAGACGGACCACATTCTGGGTTAACCATAAATCTGCCAAGAGGGCCAAGAGCCCAAACAGCGACAGGTTGCAGCTCAATAAAGAGCCAAATAAATATAATATGGTCTAAGAAGAATGTATATAAAAAGGGATATGAGTATATTTAGGGTTCGATTGCGGTGCCAGGTAGACGTCAACCTGTTTTAGGCCAGCCAAACAAGAGAGAGAGGGAGATGGAGAGAGAGGCGGCTGCTGTTGCGGCCAAAATCAAATGGTCAGCGCTTTTGTAAGCGGTTGACATTTAAAAATTATGGCATGTAAATGGAAGGCATTCCCGGGGCAGCGTTGACAGCGCAGAGCTCGGCGCGCGGGGGCTACTGTTAATCAATTTAGTGAGTTTTGGGCCCGGGATGAAGTTATTTGTGCGGCGCGAACGCAGATGGCCCAAAGGATAAGCCAGCGGCGGCTGCAGTCAGTGAAAGGTTAACCCAACCACTCTCCCCCCACTCTCCTTCTCTCTCTCTCCCTCTGTATCTCTTTATCTATATGTATGCATTGAGTTTGTCTGCCCCACGGGGCGTATGCGTGTTGAAGCTTTCTATGAGCTGACGTCGCTGTCAAGCTTTGCGCTCGTGATATATGTGCAGCATTAAAGTGCCGCCTTTTTTTTGTTGTATTATGCGGAGACATCAAAGTGCACACACACACAGTCAAACATTTGCATACACACACACACAGGCACTCGCTTGCAACGAAAAGCCATAAAAATCACTTTGTAGTCGGGAGTTAAGGGCGGGGGGGCGGCAACAGCTACATGAAGGCGTGGCAGCAGCGCAAACTATGCAACAACAACACACAAAAAAGTGCAATGCAATCAATTCAAAAAGCACGATAAAAAGAGGCAGAGAGAGTGAGAGAGAGAGGGAGAGGAAAGGCCGACTGGGAGCCTGTCAGAGGCATTCAGCATTTAATCCTGCAAAAAAGGCATTGCGAGGCAGCATAAAATGATGATAATCCTTAAATAACGTGAACTGCAACATGAAGGTGGATCGCATGCTACACAGAGCAGAGGCAGCAGCAAGTTGGCAGGGGGCGGGGGAGGCGTGGCAAGACTGGGGAGTTAGAGTTCAGAGGCTGATGATGGCGACAGCAAAATGCCAATTGAATGCCAAGCGGCTTTAAGTGTCGGCTAGAGTGAGAGAAAGAGAGAGAGAGAGAAAGAGAGAGAGAGAGGGAGTCTGTTAAAGTGCTTGAGGCGCTGCTAGATTAAAGGCTAAATGTTTAACGAACTATACTCGTATGTGGATTGTAGAAATCGTTGCATATCGATAGTGTATAATATATTAATCAAGCGAAGCTGCTGAAGTGTAGATAAGCAATAAATCATCGAGTGTCACTTGTGTAAAATGATGTAAGAGAGTGGAATTTGCTCAGCTATACTCTCCATTAGAGCGAGTACCTAAAAGTTAGGTTGGCAGAATCAAAAAATTCTTAAATATAGAACTGTATTCTTAGTTATTTACTTATTTCGGGAAAATATGAAGTGCTTAAAGAAAACTTAAAAACTTACTTATATATAGAATATTATTACTAGTCTTGGCTTAAAAAGAAATAAAGTGATAATTTTTATTCCATAAAATATGATTAAAATGCAAAAAAGTAAACTCAAATTTCACTTTGTGGCTTAGCAAGTTTCGTATTAGGGTAAGAGTAGGCCAGAGAAACAGATATTGGAACAGGAACAGAAATATTGTATCTATACTAACTTGTAGAATTTTTTATATTTATAAACAAATATGGAAGCTGATGTAAATCAAAAATATAAATTTCTTTATTTTTATTTAATTAACTTTATTTAGTATTTAATACAAAGCTTTATGATAGTTTAATGAGAACTAGCTACTACGGCCTTCGACTGGAAACCAAAAATAAGATTATTTCTTTCGAAACTTTTAGAAAAAAATAATTTTCTCTCTCATTAATAACCAAAATTAATGTTTTTATAAACAACATCTTGATATTCTTTAAGTTTATGTAGTTTTGCAATTTATCTTAGGTGAATACTGGCTTCAGTTGATTTCTATAAGGATTTTGCACATAACCTTTAGCAAATAAGAGCTTCAAAGAGTTTTCTACAAGGAAAATTCTTATTGGAAGTGAATATCGATATCTATATCATCATATTTGCTTATAGATTTCTCTATAATCGAATTTCCATAACTAATATATGACATAGAAACAAACGATTTGAAACTAGAAATAAAAATAATATATTACTTAACAACCTTTTTTTTTTTATAAAATGTATATTTTATATCTTCTTTTCTTCCTTTTGTATAGCCGAACCCGTTGAAAATGGGAAATTATACAACGATGGTTTTGCAAAAAATATGTAACAGGTAGAAGGAGGTGTGGCAAACCACATAAAGTATATATATTTTACAAAATCAATTTAATTTAAGTTCAGTTGCAAATATAGTCAAAATTTTTTATTTTTATTTTTTAATTAAAACCATGTTTTAAGTAAAATAAAAGGATTCAATGCTGAAAATTTAATCAAAATCCGTTAGAATTTTCTCTTTTTTGTTGAATTCATATTATCTGTTTGCATATATGTGAAATTGCAAGCTCAAAAAAACGTTCAGGGTATCTCGTAGTCGCGCAGTCCCGACAGAAGCGTTTTTACTTGTTTTGTTTTGATTTTTTATAAAATGTTCTTAATTTTCCCTAACTGCATATGCCTGTTTACCTGCTACAGACTTCCATATCAGAAAGTATTAATATGCAACAACTATTTGTTTCAGTTAAACAATAAATGCCTTTTTTAACTACTACATTTAACTACTTCAAACAATTAAATCTGATTAATGACAATATGAAAAATACAAATTATATTATAATTATAAATCAGATATTTCCGTAGCATCTACTGTCCTAAAGACTTGCGCAAACCTATTTAGCTCGTCTCTCATATAAATTGTGTTGAACTTCTCTCAAATTTCGAAAATGTCTTTTCAATGTGTGTCGCTTAATGTTGCTAAAATTTAAATGGCTAACTCGCTGCTCGCAGGCACTTCCGGCACATATCAGAGCTCAGCGCTCGACTGAGAGCTGCCTCAACACGTTGCCAGAGCCAATGGAGAAAATATGTGCTGGGAAAAAGTGTCAACTTTTGCTACAGCAGCTTTTTTGGTGCCGCCGTCAAGCGGTTTGACCCCAAAAAAGTCAAGTGCGCTGCTGTCGCTGCCACTGCAGTCGCTGCTCAACTCTGCTTTGGCTCTGCTTCCGCTCAGCTGCGCTGCATTGAAGCGTGGCCAGCATCCAACACCCACCCAATGGCTAGCAACCGCACAAGCTCAAATGAAAGAAAAGCGATGAAAAAAAAAATGCTCAAATTCAAAGCCAAACTCAATTGAGAGGCGATGGCACGCGCCGGCGCACTCAATTGGCTCGGCGCTGCTCTATGAAATTCACTCAAAATGGGGGACGTTGGGCGAAACCCGTTCCACGCGTGCTCAGCTCAGTGCGAGGGGCGTGGCCGTTTGAGCGGACGCCATGGCAACCAATCAAGAGACAAGCAAACCAAAAACCAGTTGAGCGGGTTTTCTTTACAACCGGTGGTGGTGGTTCTCTGAGTGACTGCGTGTGTGTGTGTGTGTGTGTATTTGCTTTATGCTGCTACCACTCTCGAAACCGGGTCGTATTCACATCCATGCTGTGCCATGGCCCATGAGGCTAGAGCGCCGGCAGTTTATGCACTGGCCTCGTAGCTGTAACAACGTGTCGCTCGTGAGCCGCCGCAGCCGCTTGTCGTTGTCCGTCAGCAACAACAGCAACAACAACAACAACAACAATAACACTAAGAACTCGTCTGAGAACCGGAGTTACATTCAATAACGAAGTCCAACTGGCGTCTGTTATCGCGCCACGCGTTCGCGCCGTTTGATAAGCAGCCCGCTGCGACTTTTTAGCGTCGGCAAAAAAAAAACACATACAAAATTGAATTAAATTGAAAAAAATAACAAAAATATTAATAATATTAAAAAAAGAGTAAAGTGAACAATTTTTCAAAATTTCAAATGTGCTAATCAATAAAAAAAGTGTTGCTGTAAATTATTGCAAATTCTCATAGCTCTTTTTTTGCCTATGAGCACTTCGCTATCCATTATCATATATTCACACACACACACACACAGTCTCAATCATTGTCTCGATATCACTTATGCAATCAATTCGCATGCATTCGGTGTCAATTGTTGGACGCTTGACCAACTGATCAAGTCGTCAAAACATTTCGCTTCGAACGATCTCACATCGATCGTCGACAAATAATAAACAAAACAACCAAAAAGCTGGCTAAATACATTTTTTGTGCAAAAGACTTGGATTAAAAATCGCCAAAATTGTGGAGGCAATTAAAATGAAGGTGAGCTTGAGTCATATACATATATATTTAAAGGAATTTCCCACTTTTGACAATGATTAGTTGGTTCTGATGAAGGGAGAACGCTTAACTATTAAGGAATATGAAAGTCATATTTCTTATTTTACTATGGGTAAAGTTTTCTTATAGTAAAACTACATTCTACAATACATTACTTTAGGTCTTTAGGAGCTCCATCGATTGTTAAACCAAATATAATTTTGGGAAATATAGTAAAAAGATATCTCTGAAGTTTTGTTGGATCGAATCAGATCAATTATTTATTATTATTATTTTTTATTTTAACTAAAATTTGGCTGACAACTTAATGGAGGAGCTCTATCGGTTATTAAAGCAAATAAAATATTGGAAAATATAGTAAAAATTTATGTGTGAAGCTTTCTTATATCGAATTAGATCAATTATTTTTGGTTTCAACAATGAAAATCCGGTTTCGAAACTTAGTTCTTAAAGGACGGCCTAGATTGGATTGACAGTTGGCAATCTCGCCCTTTAATATTCATTTCAATACTTATCATAATAAAATCAAATAATTATATTTCAGAGTTTTGAATTACAAAATACATTTGATTTAAAGTGTTATTTAGGGTAATAATTCAACTTAATGAAATGACAAAATTTCGATTTTTCAATTTTTTTTGCAACTTTTGTGGCATATTTTTATAAATATTGTTTGAAAGTTTTTGGATCTGAAGACTTCAATTTAATTTTCAATTCAGTTTCAAGAAACATTTTATATTTGTCAGAGAATTAAGAATTTGAATTAGGTTTATATAAGCGAATCTTAAACGAGTGCTTAGAAGTTTCATGAAAACGTATATAATCATAATAATACACTTAGAATCATAATAATACGTTTATATTAAGAAGGTATTAATTAAAATCATTACAGCTGATCCCTATATACATTTCTATATTCCCCTAATGAGCATTATAAATACAAGATATGAACAAAATATCCTAGCAGTTTTTGGTTGATACTTTGCTAATATATTCAAGCCACATATTTGAATACCAGTGGCGTAGCGTGGGGGCCAAGGGGGCTGCAGTTCTTAGGGGCCGACAAAATGTCAAGAATTGTCAATTTTTGCTTTTTATTGTTTTATAATAATCTTACTTTTTTAGTTCACTATCGCAATGTATAGTTTAATAAATAGATGTCTTAAGCCCCGGGCGCCCGAAACCCATGCTACGCCCCTGTTAAATACCCATAAAGAATCTTAACATCTCTTAGCTAATACTTGACATATATATAAATATCCCAGCAAACCCTCGTTCCTCAATATCCCATGGACTAAGTTGATTAAACGTATCTTCCCATATATCTTATATAGTTAATAAGTAAGTTAACTTAATTATGAAATTCTTATAAAATTAAAACCATAGTCGAAATTTATATAATTTCATTTAACTTAAATCCAATTGTAACAGTAATTTAGCATACAAAATAAACTAATCAAATATGTAGCTAATAGATATTATCAAAGATTGTTCATTTGCCGCCCTCCAATTGATTAGACTTATAAAGACAAAGATTTGGAAAATGTTTTGTAATTTTGAAGCATATTGTTTTTCGTAGACACCCACGCATTTATAGGTCTATATACATATGGCTTGCCTTATAGCCCTTTTAATTGATGCACATGTAAAACCTTTCTGTTGACCTACAAAAACGTGCTGAATAGATATTGAACCAAAAACCCGCTGGGACGCAACAGGCGGCGTTAGTTGTATATGAAAACCTTAAGAGGTTAGCCAGAGAGGGGGCAGTAGGGTGGATCTATGGTATATCTAAAAACAATGCCCATGGGGCCAATTCAAAGCCATCAACTGTCTGGACAAACCGTACTAATAACTTTTCGAAAACGATGAGTTTCCAAAACAGACGACAGCGACGAACCCCGCGAGTCGGTGAATATTAAAAGCACACAAATCGCGCCATGGGGTGCAACATGCTCTCCGATATGGCAAACGGATTTTTTTTTGTATATCGGATTGACGACCATGTCCCAAGCCCACACACTCGAATTATGTGGCTTCAAGGTGGTGGAAGCAGGGGGTAAGAGGGGAAGGGCCGATGTTGCAGAGGCAGGCTGTGCAGTTGGAGCATTGTATCATAGGCGCGTTTATCATTAGTTAACGTTTTTAATTTCTAAATCTTTTGTGGCCCAGGCTCATGACGTCGCTCAAATTCAAATCTGTTCATTCAAAACTTGGCCAACAAAGTAATTTTTGTTCATACTTTAAATTTTCGGACTGCGAAGCGTTTAATCGATTTTGAAGTTAAAGATTTGCCGTAACTCAGGCTTGTATTAATTGTGTTAAAATACCCATTGAAAGTGAGTTAAGAGGTTATGCTAGGTTGTGGGCAAGTAGATGTTAGGAGCAGCTATGAAGTTGTTAAGTATAGATCATATAAGACTTATGATTGTAATGAAGAGTAGAAATAATGTCTATATCTGATCGATTTCGAGAACTACTAAAGTTATATACTTGACATTTTAGATACATATGTGCGTATGCCTTAGTCAACTAATCATTAACGGTTTGTATATAGACTGCCACTTTCATAATATCTTTAAATATCAATTTGTATTTAAATTCACATTCTCTAATGCCATACAGAGAGTTAGCTATTCATCTTTAGTTTATATCTACTTTCCCAAATATCAATAAATCTCGTCACGTCTTAGGTAGATCTCAGGAACTAGTTAAGTTAGAGACTTGAAACTTAATAAATATGTTCCTAAATAACATAAGCAAAGTTAATTATTTATGTTACAGCAACATTTTCTCCCATTTCCATAATATCATCAAATATCTTTTCTTAAACATAGTTTTTCCAGCATAACTCGAAGACTATAAGAGCTAGGGCTATGAAATTTGCTATGTAGATTGACTAGATGAATATACAGCTCAAGAATACATCACTTTTTTAAACACATACATATAAAAGGCAGTTAGCATGATTGGTCGCTAAATTTAGGGTATTTCCTCGTCAGTCACACCTTTAGCTATGTTTTTTCTTAATAGCCACCCGCTGTGTGCTTTGTGTGAACTCTGACGCAAGTGCTGAGCCACCCACAGGATTCAATGGAATATAATGTTGTAAAATTTTTAAATATTGTACAAGAGACAGCCATGAGTTGGCAGATACAAAGCTCGGATCGGGCAAGCATGATTTATGCTTACAATTTTTTAACATATCTTTTTTTTTTGTATATATTCAGTTTCATATTTTGCATGGCTTTGTCCATAAACATAATTTTCATTACCATAGCAAATTAGACAAGGTGCTGACGCTTATTGGTCCGCCACATAAAAGGCCAAAAAGTGTTATAAATTTTAAGCAAAGTTTCGAATCTGATATTTTGTGGGCAAGCTTCGATGGCTTAGCCAATAATTGAACTAGGCCCACGTAAAAAACAAGAAGAGAAATAACCAAATCGAAAGCAGATGAGCGCATGAGCCTAAATAAATGCTAGGTTTTTGTGTAGTATGGATCGTATGGGAGCTGGCCTTTAATAACTGTCAATATGCACAGCGGGAGATCTTAGAGAAAAAGCCGCAGCAGCAGCGCTTACAACGCGGCTTCAAATCAAATGTCAACAGTTCTAAGCCGCAACTGGGCAACAATAGAGCCGGGCTTAAGACCCTTTTCTAACTTGACATCATCGATCTTGAACCCGCCCCAGTTGTGTAGATACCCTCCTCTCACTCTCTCACTCACTCTCCATATATCTGTCTATGACGCCACAAAGCGCAGCTTATGAATATTCAATAAAAAAGTTGTTCTTTTTTTATCGAGGCATAAATACTGAAGCGCTTAAATGTCGAATGTGTGCAAAGCAACTATAAAATATACATATTTCAATAAATGATTTTTCATTAATAATTCACTAGGAAATTTAAAAAAAAAAGAACAGAGAATAATAAAAAAACCTCAAAAGCAAAAATATGTTTTGTGAATAAAAATTGTTAACGCCTCCCAGAAAAAAAGAGAAGAGACTGAAAAAAGCAAGCAGCTTGTTTTCTTTAATTGAGAACTATGCGATAAATTATAATTAACTTGGCATCTGAACGATCTTGAGTTGGGCTTTATGTTTAGCAATTTGTCTTCAATATGTTCCAAGTGACACTTAGGGCAAATTGTATAAAATTTAATATTTGCATTAGAAGTCTTGGGGGTTTCTGTGAGTCAGCTTAAAGGCGTTAAATTGGGATATAGAAATTTTTGATATATATACTGAGAGATTTATTGTATGTAAATAGAAATTATTGATATATATATATTGAGAGATTTATTATATGTAAATACATTATGATATAATGTGCATTAAAGCTTAAAATCAATCTATACTTAACTAATTTTGACTGTGGTTTGTGCTTGGAAGACTTATATAGACATATCATAGATAAGTATGGGTTCAAGCTAGCTATTGAGCTTAACATTCAGATTCTACTTAAACAACTTCGCAGAGTTCTTGTAAACCACATGATTTATAGCTGATCTTATTGCAAATTGAGTAAATATCTAGAGCCTGTATTGATAGACCAAAGAAAATTTTCCTTTACTTCGCTTTATGGCTTAAGCTAAACGTCTGTCTTAAGCTACTGTTCCCCAACCCGGATTTTTTGGTTTGACCGCATAAAGACGGTTTGTCAGCTTTTAAACACAAGACATTTTCATTTATATTTACACATTTTTATAACAAAATCGTAAACTCTAGCAAAAGATTTACATCTCTTAGAGCTGCTTAGAGACATTTCGGAATACCTGGCTTAGGAGATCTAAACTATATCGGCCTCAAAAGTTAAGGTTTACTAAAAACGGGATTTTCACTATTTTTAATAACTATATTTTATTTTATTTATTATTTATTTATTTATTTATTTATTTATTTTTTTATATTTATTATTAAATATTTAACATTCAGTAATAGAATGAATGAATGATCATGAAACGTCTCTCCTTATACCTGCCCTAATAATTATTG
This sequence comes from Drosophila gaucha, assembly GCA_035045545.1. Lineage (NCBI taxonomy): Eukaryota > Metazoa > Arthropoda > Insecta > Diptera > Drosophilidae > Drosophila > Drosophila gaucha. The sequence goes on from JAWNOY010000222.1 coordinate 392,610, forward strand.
TTTTATGCCTAATTCAAAGTAATCTTTGGTAATTATAACAATTTCATATTAAATCTAATTTGAGAATTGATACTACAAAGTAGATTGGATGCGTTATCAGAAGAGCTCTGGCATTGAATACATTTTTAGGCATTTACTGAAGAAGTTCTGAAATAAGAAACACTACAAAATAATACTTTATACTTAGTTCTTTAAAAATAAATTAAATAAGCTTACATAAAAAGATGTTAGATATAGAGTTAAAACTTTTCTAAGTCGAAAATAGTAGGAGGACGCAGATATTGGCTAATATCGAGCGCTTTGCTTTAATATTACAGGAATTCTATGGAGCTATATACTATTTATTTAGATTTTCAATCAAACTAATTCAATATCTATATGTCTATATCTATATATCTATGGGCTCTTCATAACAAACCTCAAATATTTTCTTTGGTTTGGCATTATCTGCTTATTACAACATCTACTCAAGATACAAAAGGTGCAAACTGTAAGCAGATCTGCTTCAAGCTGATAAACCCACACAAGGTGTAATTCAAGCAGCATTTGACAACGCGTGCCAGTTTCCTTAAGACTTTTGACCAGGCCAGCTGCTGCTGCCTTGGTCAAGCTGCTCGTAATTGGATTTTGGCTAGCAAAGAGATACAGAGAGAGAGAGAGAGTTGTCTAATTGACAACTGCGGCGTGGCGTGACAATGCTGACAAGAAGTCGGCAACAATAGCCAAATGCCGCATGCATCTTGACTTGAGCCAATTGCCCCGATCAGGCACAAAAGACAAACAAATATCACACCTTTGTTGCGCGCAGCCCAAAAGAAAGACAAAGAGACTGAAAACAGAAACTCAGAAACAGTTCGTGGTCAGTTTTGTGTCCTGCTTGGATGTTGCGCATGCGCGCCTGCAATTTGTAGAGCTAGCTCGCTCTCGCTCGCACTCACTGACATATTCTTTTTGGCAGGTAAATGTGAAAATTGGGAAAACGAAAATCAAATGCAGACGCCACAGCCGGCTGTAAGAGATGTGCACAAAAGGCAAAGAAGTGCTTGCCTTGAGGTCTCTGCGGGCATTGTTCTGTCGAGTGCATCCGCAAAATAGTCCTTAAAGGACGCTTAGTTGGCTTACAAATGATGCATGGGCATAGACACAACAGAAAAACAGATATATACATATGTATGTGTGTGATGTGAAAAGGGGCTCGACAATAAAATCGTAAAATGCCACAAATCATTGCAACTTCTATCTGCCCATTGTCGCCTGTCAATGGCACTCGAGACACAATTCCGCCCCTAAAATTTTGTCAGGCCTCACTCCTGACCCTTCCCCCTCCCTTGCTGCTGTTCGTAACTATTCGATTTTATTTTACATTTGCCACAAACTTTCATCGTTTGGCAAAATAAATGTTTGCCTCTAGTCGATTTTCTCATTACTTTTCCATAGCCAATTTTCCCTCCTTCCTCCCCCTCTCTCTCTCTCTCTCGGAAAATATTGCTATTTAATTGCTTGACAATTGGCAAAAAGCTGCCAAATAGCTTCAGCTTATCTTGTCTATGCCATCTAGCACAGTAGCTCGTTGAGAAATTGAACTCATTTTCGAATTTGTTTTTGTTCTATATGTATTTTTTTTTTTATAGAATGCCGCTTGAAAAATGTTTCAAAGTTGTTTTTAGGCAGCTACTAAATAAATTAAATATACGGAGCAGCAGCATAAATTCAGCTTCGAGTTCGAACTTGATTTATTGCTTAAACATAAACATAGAAGATCTACCAAATACAACAAAATTTGCATTCAATATAAAAGACGCGATTTTTGTGTGCCGAACAACAACAACAACAACAACGAGAATAGCAATAAAATCAGTCGAAAGCAAATATTAAAATATTATTATTAATTTATGCAAAATGCAGATTTAACTAATTAATTGTAGTCGCTGCTCAATAAAAAACCAAAAGCAAAAAAAGTCTTCAACTTTACACAATGTGCCGCTGACGTCGCTGCCGACGTCGCAGTCGCAGTCGGCGTTGACTTATTGATGTTTGACGAAGAGACAAAAGGGCATTCAGATTCTGTGTCGCCTGCTCGTCTCATCTTGAATGATGAATGCCACAAAAATTCAGCAAAAAAAAAGGCAAACAAAAAAAAACGTACAAAAAATTTTTCATATTTTGTGCAAAAACCGGAATTTTTTAATAAGCCGAATCGAATTTACACTTTAAACTGCTTAAGATTTTGTTTGCATATAATCTTAAATACGTATGTGGGCTGACTCTCTAATATGGTAACAAATGCATTTTTAATCAGCGTGTTAATGGCAATTAAAACGTTTAAGGATGAGCCATAAAAGGGAATTTGAAAAATTCATTCTTGTTTGGGAGTGTAAGAGAAAAGTTTCAGGGGGTGCATATTGAGAGAGCTCGAGTAGAAGTTGACCTGCGATACTCCTTGAGGTCTTATGTGAGTCATCAGATATCAGACTCGAATGTCAATTTCATGCTCGACTGGACGATGCCCTGTGAGAGTTCTGAAAGTGCTTAGTATCATGGTAGTTGTCCTGTGGAAATTCAGATAGTCTTGAGTCATCAGTTATATGGTTCGAATAGCAGTTCGATGATCGACTTAAAGCTACCCTATGGGAGACTTGAAAGTCTTATATGAGTCATCAGATATCAGAGTCGTATATTACGCTGCTCGACTGCTAGATGCCCTGTAGAAGAGCAGTCCTGCTAGTCCTCTCAATCTGACAATGTGGCAGTCCTGAAACTCTTCTGTGAGTCAGCTGAAACCATGCTCGAGTATCAATTTGCTGCACAAGTGGTAGATGCCTGGTAGTCAAAAGTAATAGCTTTGCTTTTTGAATTTGATCTTTGTAACATAATTTGCATAGATATATAGTTTCATAATGGTTCAAATGGTAACATTACTTTACTACTATACTATAAAGAATCAAAGCTATCTAAGCTAAACTCATAAGTCATCAAGTAAATTTTAAGATATAAATTGTCTTTACTTAGAAAAGACAGATATTTCCAACTAGAGATATCTTATAACTAAACTCATGAATAGTTAATTAATTAATACTTAATACTTAAATTAAAGCTTTGCGATTTTTTTACTTACACCAAACACCTTATACGAGACTTTTGGTTTTTAACTATAGTTAGATCTACCTATATAAACTTTTTCATAACTTCAATTGCCACACAAGCTTTTTGGCAGTCAAACTCTATGCATTAGCTTTTCTACCCTACTTTAACAGGGTATAGCTAGATAAGTAGGAGCGAAAAAAATACGCGTGTCGAAATTTTAAGATACTTGCGGGCGATTTATAAGCGATTTGTTAGCGAATGTGCTGGCTGACAGATCGGCAAAGATCTCTCCCTCTCTCTCTCTCTCTCTCGCACTCTATTGCTGTTTGCACAACTGCCGTTTGGCTGTAGCTCAAGAAAAAAAGTAATTAATGAGAAGCAATAAAAAATGGCACTTGCAGCTGAGTATTTTATTTAAACTGAACATAAAACAGAGAGAGAGAGAGAGAGAGATAGAGAGAGCAAAGGGAGTTAGAGAGAGATAGCAATATAGTTATTAAGCATTTGCAATTTGAATATTTAAAGCTCAATTAGCATGCAAGTTTGTAAGATAAGAAATCACTTAAAATTCATCAAAATGAAAACTGAAATTGAAATATGATTTTAGTGCAGAACTTTACTATGCAAATAGCTTATTTAAAAGTGGCTGAAGAAGAAAAAGCAGAGTAAAACATAAACATAAAAAGTTGCTTATCGATTTATAAGCTCACTTTTTTTTTGGGTACACTTCAAAGGCAGCTGCTGCTGATCAAAACAAGTTCTCGAATCCGTTTTGAGTGACTAAAAAATAAAAAATCACATACCAAATGTAGGGCTACCTCTGAAACAGCAACAACAAGCTATGTGAGACATATAGACATGGTCAAATCGAATACCAATTTACGTAGCTGCCACCGCGCGGGGGCGCTGACCGGTGCGCGGGAGGGGGCGTGGCAAACGGAATGTCGTCGAACGCTTTGAAATTTAATATGAAAACGTTGTCTATGCAAATGAATATTGCCACCTGTTTATGTTTATGGCCAATGGCCAATGGCCAGCAGCAGCCGTAGCATCCCCAACAGCAGCTCCAAAAAAAAAAACGGTATTAGCTGCAGCCGATCCAACGATCTATCTGCGGCTGCTGTGGATTATCTTGGTGGGAAAAACGTGAGAACGATTGTGTATGCAAATCACTTTCAAGAGGTTCTCTGCTGCTGCTTTTTTTTCCTTTTCGTCGTCCAATAAAATATACGAAAACTAAAACGAAGAAAGTATTAAAATGAAATTTATTTGGTATGAGGCGAGCCACAGTTATAATAAAACGCGTCTGGGAGCGCACACAAAGCCCAATGTTTGCCAACAACAACAACAACAACAACTGCTTATAGCCTGGCTGTAAAACACAAGCAGTCAACGGTCTTTGGGTTATACGCCCTGTTCGCCCGATCGTCGAGAAGATCAGCAGCATATGGATGCTGGAATTGAGCTGAGCTGAGTTGAGTTTTGTGTTTTGTAGTGTAATAAAGTGCGACATTTTAAAGTCGTCGGCTGATCGGGGTAATAACTTGTCAACACACCGTCCCCAACAATATAACCATTAAAGATTGTTGCTGAGACGCGACTTTGTCAGCGCGTCAGTCCCAAAACAATTTAAATATACTATATACACATATATATATATATATATATGTATATATATATATATGTACAATTTTGTTTGGCATTTTAATTATATTTGTTTATTTATTGCTGCAAAAGGCAGATGAATAACACTTGTTAAGAGAGAGCGAGATGGAAAGAGAGAGAGTTGGCTTAAACGTTTGTATTTTTTGGTAATGGAAATGCAATTGTTTGGCTTAGAGCGAGAAGTAGAAAATTTAGTAGCTATTTAGCCAAACACACATACACACTCACACACATAGACAGTGTAAACGGGCAGCTGGAAGAAAAGAGTATTTGGCCATAAAAACGTTGGCAGCTCGCTGGGCCTATTGGCCGTAAAATATTTTACGATGTTACGCCAACAAAAGCGTTGTCCAGCTAAACCGCCATGTGCGTGCCAACTTTTACACCCCCCTCATACCCTTCTCCCTCACTCTCTCTCTGCCTGTCTCTATTCCCAGTTTGGCTTGAATTGCCATCATAATATTTGCCTAGGCCAAAAGCGCGCTCTGTCTGTGGCCCAGCCGCAAATGCCGAACCTGCCGGCAACTGTAAATGTATCTATGTGTGTCTCTCCCTGTGTGTGTGTGTGTGCGTGTGATGTGTGAATATGTTGTGAAAATTGAATGGCATATGCACATTTTGTCGCCAGTGATAAAATTTAATAACGCTGATAAATTTAGCAAAAACATGTTGGGCCATTGACATAAAGCGGTAATTAAGTTTGCTGACTCGCAGCAGGACTCAGATCTGGACGCGGATGCGCGACCATGGACAGAGAACAGTGAATGCGCGCTAAGATGAACAGCAGCAAAAGTGCATGCAAATAAATGTTTAAAAATCTATGAAAAATATGAAACAAGTAAGAACTTTACAGATTTGTAACGCCCCAAATGGGCGTAGCTATATACACCATATATATATATTTCAATTTCGAGTGTAGGTTTTCATATATCAAGTCTCTAGCTTCAAAGGCAGACGGACTGCATGGCGGACATTGCTTAAAACCAATATACTCTTTTTACTTCGTGAGCGAGTATAATAATAAATGTCCCGTTTACAGATAGTTCCGTTTTCTGCTTGGAACTAGTTAAGTTCAGAAATTGTGAACAGCTTTGATAGTGCATATACCCCTCTCTTTCTTTCATAAAACCAATATACTCTTTTCACGTCGTGAACAAGTTCCGCTTTCAACTGGTTCCGCTTTCTGCTTGGAACTAGTTCAGTTCACAAATTGTGAGTAGCTTTGATAGTGCATATACCACTCTCTTTCTTTCTGTTCTGCCTTCCTCTCTAACTCTTTCTTTTTCTTCTTCATTGCACAAAACCAATATACTCTTTTCACTTCGTGAGCGAGTATAATAATAAAGGTTCCGTTTACAACTAGTTCTGGTTTCTGCTTGGAACTAGTTCAGTTCACAAATTGTAACCAGCTTTGATTTATTCTGCAATTTTTCCTTCTTCTCTAACTCTTTCTTTTTCTTCTAAACAAAATTCTCTTTTAAACATAGTTTTCATATACCCAAACGTAATCCCAATATAAAACTAGTTCTTAAGTATGTTCATCTATTATATTTTAGACTAAACAAAGTAACATCTAAATCTATAAACGCTGCAAGCATATCAAAGTTCCCTCAACTCATTTTTCTAATCGCTAAGTCAATTGCTTAATCCAATTGTGCTGCATTTCCCTTTTAGTCAGCATTCACTGTATTCCCATAGAAAAGCTTTCGCTTCAGCCGCACTGCACTCTTTTTCTTCTGCCTTTTTATTATTTTTTGTTGATGCTGTTCTCTGTGCTTTTGTCTGTTGTGTTATAGCGGCCATTAATTTGATTGGATCAATGGATGCGACAACAGCTATATTCATATACGCAGTCACACACAATGAACACACACACTCACACACACACGCACACAGATGAAACGTGAAATATTTGTAAACATTTAACCAATTTATGGATGCCTGAGAGACTACGAGTATTGTATACTAAATGTATCTGTATCTGGAGGATGGCAACGCGTGGGCGACGTGCCCCACCCCCTCTCTTACCAGTTGCCCATTCATTTTCATTCATAAAGAGCAGTCATTAAATAACAATCAGCTACGACGCTGATCTTAACGCCAAACAAACGCCGACGTGTAAATTGGCATCAGATTTTAAATAATATATACATATAGTATATATATACATATTTCTTAAATAAAATCCCACACAGTAAAAAAAGGTAGCTCTAATTAAAAGCTTTTTTTTCGAAAGTCTGATCAGCAATACAATAAATATAAATATAAACATATATAAATGTGTTTGATAAAAAGAAAAATATTTATTTGACAGACGAATGTTTTATAAATCAGCTGGAAAAACGTGAGCAAACTTTTTGGAGCTACATTTATTATTTCTTTTCTTAAAGTTTTAATTGTTAGCTGGCGCTTATTATTATTATTATTATTATTATTGCTATTGCTATTATTATGACTGTTTAAAGCGCCTTAAATAGAGAGCCCAAAAGACCTTAAGCAAACATATGGCCAAAACAGCGACAAGTGGATCACAGCTGAAACATACATATAGATATATGTATGTGTGTGTGTGTATACGTGTGTGTGTATAAAGTTATATATTGTTTGTTGTTTGCGGCTTTGTCATGAAGCCTGCAACATTCTCACGCTGTTAACATTTGTTGATTTTCATTATTTGGCTTGCGAAGCATTTGTCCCTCGACAAGATGACAAGTCAACTACCAAAAAGTGAAGACAAAAAAGTATCTCAGTCTCTGCCAAGGGCTTTTGTCATCAGATATTTTTGTTCAATCGATTGCTGCTGCTGCTGTTGCTGCTGCTCCCATTGATGATCGCTCAATTTGCGCAATGACGTGAAAATTTTTTTTGGGTAATCGATCTTCGAGGCGTGCAGCAGCCACTGTAAAGATGATATAGTTCTTTTCCATTGTGCTAACTCGGACTTTTGTGGCTACTGTTCCCGGACTCAACTCAGCTCAGCTCATATTCAAATGATATTAGTTATATATATCTATAGGTATATTAGTATCTGTCTCATTTTACTGTTTCCTGACTAGCTCAGCTCATATTCAAATGATATTAGTTATATATATCTATGGGTATATTAGTATCTGTCTCATTTTATGACCCATTCCAACTGTTCCAACTGTTCCCTGACTGACAAACTCAGCTCATATTCAAGTGATATTATAAATATATAAATATATATATATAGATCAATGAGGATATTATGATCTTTATGATCTACTCTCACTGTTCCAACTGCTCCTTGACTCAGCTCAGCTCAGCTGTTCCTACTAATCCTTGAGTAGCTCAGCTCATATTCAAATGATATTATATATACTTATATATATATATCTATGGGTATATTTTATGACCCTAAATAGCTTAGCTCATTTTCAAATGATATTAAATATATGTATATATATATTTATAAGTTTATTAGTATCTGTCTCATTTTATGACCCATTATCACTGTTCCAACTGTTCCCAGACTAGCCCATATTCAAATGATATTAGATATTTTTTATCGATGTGTATACTATTGTATCTGTTTCAGTTCACTGTTCCTTGTCTAGCTGAGCTCAAATTCAAATGATATTAGATATATATCTATGGATATCTTACAATCTTTCTCATTTTGTGTGCCTCTCTGTTCCAACTGTTCCCAGACTATCTCTGCTCATATTCAAATGATATGCCTTATATATATCTATGTGTAGACTATGGTATCTATTTCATTTCACTGTTCCCTGACTATCTCAGCTCATATACAAATGATATTAGATTTATTTCTATGGCTATATTAGTGTGTCATTTGTTGATCCACTCCCACTGTTCCTACTATTCCCTAACAAACTCAACTCATATTCAAATGATATTTGATATATAGATGATATATATCTATAGGTATATTAGTATCTGATTCATTTCTCTGCACCCTTACTAGCTCAGTTCATACTTAAATCATATTATATATATACTATTTATTATATATATATATAAATCTTTCTACACCTATATAAGTATCTGTTTGATTTTATGATCCACTCTCACACTTCAGCGAGTTCGCTGTCAAGTGTGATCGCATTTTATTGCATACTCTTGTGCGTCGCGTTGTTTTTTTGTTGTCCAGTTTTATAGTTCTATAACTGGCCTTTCGTATCGCACTTTATGTGCCATGTTATTTATGACATTTGAGCAAAAGTTGCAAGGTGCAAGTTTTGTGCCTGGAATTTTTATGACTGCGTAGACAGCGATCTAAAGCCATTCCCCCTTATATAATTCACCACATAGCCGAGAGAGAGAGAGAGAGAGAGAAAAACAATGGCTGGCTGGCAGAAATGTGAGAAATACATGTTTACAAACTGCCCGCCTTATCTAGTTCTTCATAATCAAGAAGAAGGCATTGGATTCCGTTTTGAGTACCTTCAACTGCTCTTTTAGCTACTTTTTCTTTTGTTCTTTATCAACGTATATCTCTCTTGTGTGCTATAAAATTTGTTAATAATATCTTTTGTTTATTCATATTACCATCATTATGTGCAGATCTTCGTTTTTTTTTCTTTTAATCTTTTATCTGGCATTTTAGCATTTTATCCGAGTTAATTCTGTCTATACGATAATAAATTGTCTTTTATAGTAGATGAAATCATGAAAAATCTTCATATTGACTTGTAGTTGTCATCAATTTTGAATTTTATTTAGAGAAAACTGTCAAGAGTTGTGTCTGAGTATTTGTATATAGAATTATTTAAATGTGGTCCATAAGTTGAGTTAGATAAGCTGTCTGAGTGGAGTGGTCTTTGACGAACTGAGGAAAGGTGCTTAGATCTTAATGCATTCTAAATAATATTAACAATGAGTATGTCGAATTATTCACTGAAGCATTAAGGTCATTGGCTAATGAGTATCTACATGTGGATGTTATATTATTTGAGCAGAAATTTAATCGTATTGATATTGATAATGCTAATACTAATGGTAATGCTAATGCTAATGTTGATGCCAAAAATTATAATATTGATAATGATAATTATAATGATAATGTTAATGCTAATGCTAATGCTCATGATAATGCTAATGACAATGATTATGATGGTGATAATGGTAATGACAAGAATTGTGATAATGTAATGATCATGATAAAGATAATGAAAATGCTAATGACTAGTATTATGATAATGTTATTGATCATGGTAATGACGATGACAATTAAAATAGTACTTAAAGTCATACTAATAATTAATACCAATGATTTACTTATAATAAGTCATATTAATACTTATACCAATAGCAAAACAGTACTATTATTAATACTAATTACTAGTTACTAATACTAATACTAACAATGATAATGAGAATATATTACAAAATGCTTTCTTTAATCACAATGTCTAATCTAATAATTTGCTACTCATCTTCCATTAGCATTGCATTGCTTAAGCTCTAAGTCTGATAAATTGCCAACATTAAAGTTGATGTCCTGTGCATTTTTGGGTCCATGTTCCATGGGCCCATTGAAATTCAAAGCTGTGCCAGATTTATGCAGTTCAGAGCGAAAACCTCAACATTCATGAGTTACAATTACAGTCAAATGACATTCTGGCCAAATGCCACTTCAGGCACAGCTCTGACAATGGGCATATTTTGCAGAAGTGGGCATAGACATGACAACAATAACAACAACAGCAACAGCAACAGTGAGGCAACATGCAATGCATACATATATGAAGTCAATGAAGTCTGGCCTTGCCTGTGCCTCTCTCTGTGTGTGTGTGTGTGTGTGTGTGTCATAACGGGCGTCGGGAAAACAAATTGGCAAAAACACCCCGAGTCGAGCAGCTTCTGGGTTTTTGGGTGCCTGCTCGTTCGCTCGAGCAATGTGAAAAGTTAAACGAAAGTGACAGGCGGGCAGTGGCAGTGGCAGGGGCAGGGGCAGGGGCAGGGCGAGCGAGGCAGTCAACGCGCAGGCTCGCACCGGGGGCAGCTAGGGGAGGGAGCGCGATTAAACGTGTCACACGAGGCGACGCGGTTGAAAAGTTAAATGGCAGCAAAATGAGCAGCAGCCACCATGTTAGCATGTAGTTATAGCTGCACACACACACACACACAGAGATAGATACGTATCTGCGAGATACACGCGCAGCGGCGCAGCTACATGTTGCTCATGCTTGTGCCTTTTGATGGTGGCCATATTGCATTTACAGCTATTTATTTCCTATATCAAAGACATTTCCCAGGCAAAAACAAAAAACCTACCCAAATGAATAACCCTCCGTAGTCCAAAAAAAAAAGATATATATAAATAAAAGTATCTCATAGTTGGCAGCTTGTAGCTACAAATTGTCATGAATATATTTTGTTTGCCGCTGTTGTTGTTGTTGCTGCTGTTTTTCTTTAACTGCGTCACATTTGCTTAGTTTAGGCTTAGTTATTTAGTATAGTTTATTGTTTTTATTAATTGGCATAGGCGCTGCTTGAGAGCTTTGATCTGACGCCGCCTTCCTGTGGCCTAGTCACGGCCAACTTTTTGTTTAACTATATCTATATATATACATATATGTATTTATTTTGTATTGTTGTTGTTGTTGTTGTTAATGTCTCGCGCTATTTGTATTTATTTTGTCAATGGCAACGCTTTTTTTCTTGTCGGCATTCGCTTTTAACTGAAAATTTGTCAGCCAAAGTTAATAACAAGCTGCCAGCTTCTGCTGCTGTTGCAAAAAAGCGTTCAACAATTGTTTTGCTACAACAACAACGACAACAACTCATCGCCAACGCCAGCAATTAATTTGTAAAAACGGTAAATTTATTTTCTCTGCCGCTTTGATTAATGGAAAAACAATTTTGATGTCCCCGTTGCCGTTTTTTGTTTTTTCCGTTGATAATTTTATTTTATTTTTTTTCTTTGGTTAATGAATTTGAAAATATGCAAAACGCTGGCCATTAATTAAATGTCTTTAAAACAGGCACTCTGTATTTTTTTTGCTTTATATTTAAAATTGTTTTGGTGAAGAAGAGAAATTGAAACGTTTTAAAGTAGACAAAAGTCGGCTTAAACTAAACAAAAATTAATCGATATTTAATTGGAATTGAAGTCTTGAACTTTGTCGGTAGCTAAACTAAAAAACAAATTAATTAAGCATTGTAGTAATGAGATATTGGAGTTTTGAGATTGGAATTGATGATGATGCAATTTCTAGAAGGTCAAATGATGTTGCAGATGGAGCTAGAAGTAAGACCAGGGTCTTCTTTAGTCAACAGCCTTCTTTGGCTTGTGGAAATCTTGCGCTAAGAAGTAGCTTAAATAATATTCTTGGAGATACTTGTACTACATATACAAAATATCTTCTATAAAGTTTTTAAGATATAAAGTTCAATGTACTCCATAAGTAGAAAGCAAAATAGATTTATTATGTTAGTAACATTTGCCTGAGTTTTCTCGAGGAATATAATTTCAGCCAAACCTATATAAAGTTATCAAAATATACTTAAACAAAATTATGTTTCCAAAATATTTACCATATAGTTTCAAACTGTTTGTCTATGTAGCTACCTGATATCTACCGATTGACTTAAGGATTGAGCCTAATAAAAGTACTCATTACATAGTATTATAAACTAAAATCGATTTATATTGTGGAATATGCTCAAACGGAAACTTATATTGAGTTATCAAATCAATTCTCTATTTGTTTATTATTATACAATATTATTATATTTATTAAAACATTATACAATATATAAAAGATTTTACGGATATATATATTTCTTATTTTGGAATAAGATTTTTCGGAAATATATGTTTGTATATAGAGTATTTACAGCAAGCTTAGAAAAAGTTATGTTTTTAAAGGATTTACCATACAAAATAAAGACTACAATTAAGCTTTGTAATAACAAAGGCAAATTAGTAATTATAGTCAAGGCTTACATAAACATGCGCTATAAAGTTAAGTATAAAAGCTGCAAAAAAAAATGAAATTAAAAAAAAACCTCCTGTATGTAGATAGCAAAAGCTTGAATTACATTTTTTTTAAAAAGGTGAATAAATACTCTTAAAAGTAAAATGATAACTATATTGAGGAATCATATTAAGAGATACTTAAACTTGAACTGAGCTACTAAGAGATACTAAAATATCATCCAATAGGACGTTTTTGAAGAGAGAAAACGTAAGATTTTCCATAAGTAGAAAGAAAAAGTTTATATACACAAAATAATAGTTAAATAACATATGAATTATATATTTATATAAAATATAAACTATAAAAAACGAATTAAAAATATAAAAAAAATTTCAATATTTTTAAAAATTTTTTAAAATTTCTTTTTTATAATTCTAAGCCACATACCAAATACTGCTTAGTTATTATTCTACAACAATTAGGTTCCACCGGCAATAAATTAAATTAAAATGTTGTAGCTGTTGAAATAATTGTTGATATTGATATATGATGCGAACACAGAAAATCCATTTAAGATCATTTTTTATATATATACGTATATATGTATAGATGAAATGCGATAAAATTTGTTGTTTGGAACACTTTGGAAACGGCGTAACATGCAGTCCAAAGAAATGAAATGAATATGCATAAGGTAGACAATTGATGGCCCATAAATTAGTTAAATATTGCTTGGCTTTTTGGCCGGGTTTTTGTTTTGGCTTCAAAAAAAAAAAAAACTGTGACACAAACTGTGATCGTGACTGCGACTTGCGACTCGGGTATATTGAAAATCGTAACAATTAGCATAAGGTCTTTTAAATTTATGTTTCGATCTAGCGAAAAGCAAAGAAAAAAACAACAAAACAAAACAAAAGAAACTCGTCTACCTCTACAGACGTTTCCTAGTGTTACTGTTGTTGTTGGTATTTTAATACACATTTATAAGTTAAATGTTGCAGCTAAGATATAAAACGGAAGCCGACGGCACATTCGATAGATTTATTGAGCGATTTCAGCTGAAAGCATAACAAAAGATGCCAAACGGGCGCTACGATTAGAGTTAAGATCAGTGTACCACAAAATAAAACAAAAACAAATACGAAATTGTGAACCGGTTCGGCATTTGAAGTTCAGATCAAACGAGCAAATAAATTGCGCTCTTCAAAGAAAAAACTCTTTTGTTAAAGCTGTGAAACAATTTACATTTAAAGCTAGAAGATCGCCAGAGTGCACTGATCTTTCAAATGTATCTGTATATATATAGTATATATACTATATTTTAAGATTTAGCCAAATTGTATTCAAGCTAATCTGTTTTTCTTTTCTGTTTCAGACTGAGCTGCGTTCCTGCGCAGCGTGCGGCGAACCAATCTCGGATCGATTTTTTCTCGAGGTTGGCGGCTGCTCGTGGCACGCCCATTGCCTCAGATGTTGCATGTGCATGTGCCCGCTGGATCGCCAACAGTCGTGCTTCATCAGGGAACGTCAGGTCTACTGCAAGGCCGATTACAGCAAGTGAGTAGAGCTATAGACAGTAGATCTATAAAATGTTAAAGATATCCAAAAAAAACTTTTCAAGCTAATTAATTGATTTTGCCAGATTTAGCTTTAGCATATATATATATATACCAATCAGACTTAGCTTTAGCATATAGTATAGCATCTTTGCCAATTGACTTCAATTTGTTGTACACTTTCTTGATATATCTCTTTATGTTGTAATCGTTGCGATCATTGTTCGATTTCCAAAGCATTTTCCCCCAACTCTACTCAGTGTGTGCACAAGTGTTTTCCACATATTTTCCCACACATGAAAAGTCTAAGGTTAATTGTAACAATTCGACAACGTTGCGACTTAATCCCTAAGATAAACAGCCAACTCGAAAGATGCGGCCAAAAGCAACTTTCAGAGAGAGAGAGAGAGAGAGACAGCCTTTAAATGCAAGTTGCAAGCAAAGTATCTTACAGATGCACTCACACAAAGACACTTGCAGTTACAGATACACACACACACACAGACACACACACGTAGCTGCTGTCGCTTGGTCTGTCGCTGTCCACACAGGCGGAAAACGGTGTCGACGGCGAACGAAATGAAAATAAACAAACAAACGCGCCGTGAGATGCTGTAAAAATATTTATTTTTCAAGTTAAGAATTTTAAGTGTGCATTGGGCGCTGTGGGCCGAAAAGGGGGAGTTGAGTTGGCGGCGGCGGCAGGGGAATACCCTTGTATCTGAAGATGGAGACATCAGCCTCCATAGAGAGCCATACGCGAGGTCCAGTCATCTCGGCACAATGTTGTGCTTGTAAAAATAAGCTTAAAAGCTAACAATAAGCCGGCCAAAAGTTGCCAACTCATTTGGAAAAATGCAGGCGCGAGAGAGCGCAACAACTTCCGCTTGGGAAAACGTGCAGCGCAAAAACGCCAAAGAAACGCTAGAGAAACGCGAGCGAAGTGCAGTCAATTGAAATTTAATGATATAATGCATGCATATAAACAATTAATATTGATTTGATAAACGCTAGAGAAACGCGCACAAAACGGCACAAAAAATTTTGTTTACAATTTTATTAGCAAACAATATTTACAAATCTAGCTAAAAGCCTTATATCAAGTTTTGCATATAAAATAATATTGCATCACAAACGCTCACAAAACGCGTGTGAAACGCTAATAAAACGCATAAAAAAGTATATCAACAGCTTGCAAAAACGTTGCAAAAACGCGTACAAGTCGCTCGTAAGCGCTCAAAAAACGCTAGCAAACCGCTTGGTATAAGAAGTTAACTCTTAGTCATAGATACATAGATAAATGGAATTATTATACTTTTAATGCAATTAATAAGCCTTATATGAGTTATTGCATATCAAAGAAAACCACATCGAAAACGCTAGCAAAACGCAAGTAAAACGATAGCAAAACGGCTTTAAAGAGTTGAAATATTAATGATCTATTACAGCTTGCAAAAACGTAATAAAAACGCACACAGAATTTGATACATTATGTAATCATTCTATATATAATATATGTATATATATGTATCTTAGCTATAGCTACTTAAATTAAAGACACAATGACCTTAGATTTATACCTATATATATACCATAAGTCATTAGCAGCCGTTGCAAAAACGTTACATAAACGCATAGAAATCGCTAGGAAAACGCTAGGCATAGGAAGTATCGTTTGTAAGTATGTTTGTTTATGCCTCCTTATCTTACATATGTATGTAGATACATGCAGTATAGTTACATAGATTAGCAGTTATGTTGCACAAAACGCGCACAAGTCGCTAGCAAAACGCTTGGTATAATAACTTGCTGAAACAGAATGCATGTTTAATTCAAAATGTTAAGAAAGGCATATATCATATGTATATAACATA
The DNA here is from genome assembly GCA_035045545.1 of Drosophila gaucha. Classification (NCBI taxonomy): domain Eukaryota; kingdom Metazoa; phylum Arthropoda; class Insecta; order Diptera; family Drosophilidae; genus Drosophila; species Drosophila gaucha. The sequence goes on from JAWNOY010000222.1 coordinate 408,699, forward strand.
TATACTATATATACACTATAAACATATTTATTAAGACATGTCTATCAGGAAAAGCTATTGCAAAAATGCTACAGAAATCGCTAAGAAAACGCGAGGCACCCAATTAACAATCAGTTAAAAATACTCAACAAACTCAACTGCAATAGCTTAATTAAAGAGTTGCATATGCATATAGAGTATACATATATGTATATTTACTCGTATATATAAAAAGTCGTTAGCCATATCAATCATTAACCACAATTTCCGTTCTGTTTGCAGAAATTTCGGCGCCAAATGCTCGAAATGCTGTCGCGGCATCTCCGCCTCGGACTGGGTGCGACGAGCGCGCGATTTGGTATTCCATTTGGCGTGCTTTGCCTGCGATCAATGCGGACGGCAATTGTCCACCGGGGAACAGTTTGCGCTCATGGATGACCGGGTGCTCTGCAAGGCTCATTATCTCGAGACGGTCGAGGGTGGCACCACATCAAGTGACGGTAAGCGGAACCAAAAAATCAAAATGTCATAAAAGAGCCAAAGGAAAAGCCAAAGCAAAAGCAAAAGCAAAATGAGTAAATATGTTGCAACAACATGTTGCACGCTTCGGTTGCAAGCGAATCGGTTGGCAATTTGGAACGCTTGGCAGGAACTAAGCGCCAGGTAGTCGCCAGCTCCTTGATGAAATCGTGTCACAACTGAGGCATACAGAGTCAAAGCCGCGACGCGCCAGACGACGTGATCGGCTTCAGAATGTCGTTGAGCTCGCTGTTCTCGTTGCTGTTGACCACCTAGAAGCTGTAGGCCATAAAGGCAGCCAGCCATATGGCTATAAACTATAAACACTTTTGACATTTTCAATTTGGTCCACTGTCAAAATGCTTTTAGACAGCGGCTTAGGCACGTACGCAAGTACTCACCAGATATATATATATATGTAGTTCCCTTGCTAACTGAAATTTCATTTCAATTTTTTTTATAGATGGCTGTGATGGTGATGGTTATCACAAGAGTAAAACGAAACGCGTGCGCACCACCTTTACCGAGGAGCAGTTGCAAGTGCTGCAGGCCAACTTTCAGATTGACAGTAATCCGGATGGCCAGGATTTGGAGCGTATTGCCTCCGTAACTGGCCTCAGCAAGCGAGTGACGCAAGTTTGGTTTCAGAATTCGCGTGCGCGTCAGAAAAAACACATACATGCTGGTAAGAATAAAAGTAAGTAGTGGATTAGTGCAGCATGTCTCCCACATTCCCCGACCCCCCCCAAAAAAAAAAAAACTAGACTAAACAATAAGTAGCTGTATTAACTAGAACTACTATATATATAAATATATATGACGATGCTAATGTTGTATTTGACAAACGATTTCTGATTGCAGTACGCGAACCGGAAGGAAGCTCATTTGCGCGTCATATTAACCTGCAGTTAACGTATTCATTTCAGAATAACGCACAGAATCCCATGCATATGAATGGCAACAAAGGGGCTCTATATCCAGCGCATGGTGAGCACCAACTTAAAACCAATCTTAATTTAAGCCCTGTCTAACCCTTGCTCTTTCCATCTCTCTCTCTCCCTCTCTTCTCCTGCCGTCTCTAGAATCCTCCATGGATGAACTGTCGCAAGATTCGAGCGTGCACTGTATGCCGAGCGAGGTGTGACTGCAGCAGTCCTCGCCAGCGCGTGCTCATCGCTAGCTTTACGCATGATCATCACCGGATCATCTATAGCTTTGGCATTAGCTGGCTGTGGGCATAACAAACACAAAAAAAAAAAAAGAAATAAAAAACGTCCTTTCCTAGTCAAAATTTTATGTAAAGCGTCGCGACGCTCATATGAAATGAAAAACAAAAACTCGTTGAAGACCCAATTGCAGTTGAAAGCTGTTCGATGCTTTGAGCATTGCTGCCCAGTCCACATAGAGTCGTCATTATCCAATACATCTCAGCATACAACACATACATTCCTGCATAGCCTATAAAAAATAGACGAAGAAGAAGTTGAAGAAGAAGGAAATCATAAACAGACAACCTAAGCTTAGTTTAGTTAATTTAATTTAAATGAAATTTAAATTTAATTTAGTTTAATGCCTAATTGTTAAGTGTTTTGCTCCCCTCTACCCACTATCTCTCTCTTTCTCTCTCTCTCTCTCTCTCTCTCTCTCTCTATCACTATCAGCTATCTCTGTCTCTGTCTCTCCTGCTAACATTTAGTTGTTAGGGTATAGAAATGCAGCTGCTTGCCAAGGCTTTTGTAATATATTTAAATCTATATATATATATATATATCTGTATATGCCTATCATGAGAAATGTTGTTATTGTTTATTTTCTTGTTTTTTAAATGTATAAAAAAAATTGTATACCTATATATACACATTTATATAAGTGTAACTGGCCCAGACATTTTGTACATAGTTATATAATAGCCGAAATTGATAAGCATCGCAAATTGATTAATTGAAACTAAACTATTTAGTTAACACAAATTACAAAAACAACTATACAATTAATGATGAATCGAAATCAATTAAAATGCAAAAACATAAAAAAACCCTTTTTAAAAAGAAATCAATTACTCTGTGTTATCTATTTATCGGTTGGGTATGAAGAATTACTTTGAAGTAACTTTTCTTAATCGTAATTTTTTGGTAAGTTTTTTAATTTAAAGACTACAGAAGTTTTCAGTCAGCTGATATCGAAAGCAGTCATATTTCATCATTATATCGATATCGATAACAAGTAACAATCACAATGGTTTAGACATAGAACTATTTTGGGCTGGGATTATTGGCTAAGGGGTAATCCAATAGAATAGAAATAGAATTGCCAATAAAAAATTATTAAAGAGAAAATAATCATCGATATCGATAACAAGTAGCATGAAGTGCTTATTACTAAGTATAGTCTGACCAACAAGCTAGAAAAATGTGCAGAGAAAAATGTTAAACATAAAATTTTTATCGATATGGAGAACAAGTAGTATGACAGGCTTATAACTAGACTATAGATAAAAAATTTTCTTGTCTAGGAGTATTGAACATACATATATCTAGCCTAGAAATGTAGAAGATTGCAATAGAAAATGTGTGAAGATAAAATAGTTATCGATATCGATAGTAGCATGATGTGCATTTTATAATTCTTTAAAACCCAAACTATTCGTTTTTGTTTAAACAATTGGACAAATCTTTAGCCAAAAAAGCCAAAAATTTGCATAAAAAATTATAAATCAGAAAATAGATATCGTTATCGGTAACCAGTAGTAGCAAGTAAGTCTTGTTACAATGGTCTAGAGCTAGGACTATTGTGGTTTGGACAATGGGATAAGTATCAAACTTTGAAGAACCAAAGATTGTTTTAGAAAATTTTTTTTAAAACAAAACTCAAATTATAGCTTATCGATAAGATAATCGATTTTTTAAAAGAACAACAAGTGTTAAAGGTAATGGCTAAAAATTAAGTTGAATACCTTTATTTAAATATTTTTCCAATACAAATCAGAAAAAGTCTTAAACAGTTTTATTACATAAAATTAATAATAATAATATTAGAAAATAATAATATTATATATCAGCTATCTATCTGCTGCATTGTTAATAAGCCTTTAGTTAGAACTACAAACTGAGATTTCTATCTGCAATTAGTTAGAGAAATCACAAAGTTAACCACTCATTGAGCAGTTCAAACATTCGCCATAGCTGATCAAGACTGTGACTTAGCCAACTGCAGGCTTTTAGGGAGAAGTGTTCGAATAGCTTGAGCGTGGCGCAATTGAACGCTAATGCGACACTTGCTAATGCCAACTGATCTTTGGCAACACTCGAAATCGATTTCCGGTGCACACGAGCACAGATCACAGATCACAGATCGAAGCAGACAGTGTGACGACGAGCATAAGCAGGAGGAGGAGGAAGAGGAGATAGAGGATCGTCCACTCGACACTCGAGTTGCCAGTCATGTGGCAGCATTCTAGTGTTGCACTTCAGGCTCGGCGTTAAGTGCACAAGCCATCGTATTAATTGAATTATAAGCCTAGATTATGCAAAGATTTCCGGCCAGCAGCAGTTCGAGTCGATCCGACGTTCGATCCATCCAAGCAGCGGCAGCAGCTGCTCAGCAATTTGTGTGCATCATCATCAGGCGGGTGGCTGTGCGTGACTTAACATTTATTCAGGACTGCACTTGTTTGTAATTGTCCCAAAGGAGCTCGGAGTGGGGGCCGATCGCAGTCACAGCCGTTGCCACAACACGTTACAAAAATATCAACAAATCGTCATCATTAATAATGATCATGCTATCTTTATATACACATAACTATATATATATATATATATATATATATACATTTTTTTGGTGGTTCATTTGTCAAATTTCACCGCGCCTCTGACTGAGATCGACAACAAGATCGAGAGCTCAAGATCTGTGGAACGAGGTTGTTGTTGTTGTTATTTGAGCAAACATTCAACACTTGAGGCAAGAGATTTTTGTGGCAAGCTACAACAACTCAATTCCCAAATGCCCCTCCATACTCCATTCTCCATTCTCGATCTTCAATTCCCCCAATTCCCACTTGCCCGGCAATGAAATTATGAATGATGTGATACTTTTGCCATTGAGATGTTTTCACAGTCGCGGGCGCATGACATGCCCCAGCCATATCTTATTTGCTATATCTCTACATCGCATTCGGATACGGTTATATGGGCACGGGCATGGGGCATGGGGCATGGACGGAACGGAACGGAACGGGTTAGCTGCCGGTCTGACTGCCTGGTTTATGATCAAATCTTGCTTGTAGTTGTTGTTGCTGTTGTAGTTGTTGCTGCTGCCGTGTTTGTGTTATTTCTGCTGGAAATGAGCGATCGCGTGCAATAATTTGTAGAGCTGAGTCCAGAATCGTAGCTGGAATTGAGCTCATATCCAATGTCGTTGTCGCGTCTGCTGCTGCTGCTGCTGCTGCTGCTGCACATCATTTTTCAAAATCATTCAAACACTTGTTAAATATTTTCTTAACCGATTGATGATGATTGTGACTTTGCATCGAATGCTGTGTGCTGGATTCTCTGCAGAGACACGCGGACTTATCGACATATAGACATTCATCCTGCCACTCCACACACACACACACACGAACTTATTTGTGTTTATCAATAGATTCTGTTGGCTGTTGGCGGGCATAATGAAAAAAAAAGACCATGGTTCGAACCCTCTGTGTGCCAGGCATTGACTTATTACGATTTGTTGGCCTTTTCACGTCGCTGAAATTAATTGATATCTGTGGTATGCGCATTGTTATTGCCCCAATGCGTTGAATGTTGCTGATGGTGTTAGTCGTGTTGCTGTTGCTGTTGCTGTTGCTGCACGCCTGCAACGGCAATCGGCAACGCCACAATGTCTGCACTTTGTTGATGCGGATGAGCCGCTGACATGCGGGCCACTTTTCGCCTTGATGATCGATTACAGAACGTGCCGCCCTCGCTCTCTTGCTCTTGCCCCAAAAAAAAATGGGGTCAAGTGTGAGCGACTGACTCCATGTTGTTGCTGTTGATGATGATTGGGTGTATGCAAATGCAGACTTCAGGCATATAAGCGTTGTAATTTCCAGCACTCCAGCACACCCAGACAATGGTCGCAAAGCTTTCAACACTTTTTGAAGACCAACCTCAGCGCTGTCTCCTTTTTCTTCCATCGGACACAATCTCTGGGCCGTTCACCGTTTGGGGTCCCTTCTGTGAGTCATGCCGCCTGGCATTTTAATTGATTTTGTCCGAATAATCTTGTGCCATGACTGAAGCTGAATCGTTGCTCACTGCTCTCGTTTGTTGCCGCATAACTCACTGGCACACGTCCTGCTCCTGCCAGGCACGTACACACACACGCACACACACACACACACACACAGCGCTCACCTAGGCTCTGGCAGAGATTGGACATTTATCATGTTGCCAGTGCCATTGCCGCGGCCTCTGACTGCGTAGGCGTTGTCCACTGACCACCGAGTTGAATGTGTGTGTGTGTGTGTGTGTGTGTGTGTGCGTGTTTGATTGCTGCAGTTGTGTGTGTGCCTGCCATCATTGGGCGTTGGAGCACGTAAAAATGTAACACCAACTGCAAAACTGACAACTTACGCAGCAGTGCTGTCTCGTTAGCCATTTTATAGCTAAACTTGGCTTTGGACTTTAGCCATATTTGGCTACAATTCATTTTAGCCATGTTTAACCATGCTTAATGGTTTTTGCACTTGTGTAAGTAGCAGGCAGAGTGAGGCCATTCCGACTCTCTATCTTAATCGGGATGACGCGCTCCGTTGCTCCAGCTATAGCTTTATAGAATACCTGAATAAACAGCCCCAGTATGGAATATTTTTCTGACTCAAACATTAAAACTATTTCTGAAAAGTTTCGAGACTAAATTTTTGGTTGTAATTTTGGCACCTATAAAAAGAGGATTTTCAGTGACTTGGGACAGGTCAGTATTATGTGTCTGTATCCCCGTTACCAACATGATGATGATGATGATGTTCATCATGATGACGATTAAGAGGACGATGATGTGAAGGATTATTATAATGATGATAATGATAATGATAATGAAGATGATGATGATGATTACAATAATAATGATGATGAGAACAATAATTATGATGATGATGACTTCATCATGATGCCGTTCAAAAGGACGATGTTGAGAAGGATCATTATAATGATGACAATGATAATGATAATGAAGATGGTGATGAAGATGATGATGATGATAATTATGATGATGATTATAATTATGATGCCCATGGTGACCATGATGATGACGACAACAAGGATGGTGATAATGATGTTGATGATGATCATCATGATGACAATTAAGAGGCTGATGATGAGGAGGATCATTATGATGATGATAATCATAATGATAATGAAGATGGTGATGAAGATAACGATGATGGTAATTATGATAATGACAATAATATTGATGACCATGATGATGCTAATGATGATGATGATGACAATAAGGATGTTGATGATGGTCGACATGATGATGATGACGATAATGATTTGGAGGATGATGACGATTATCATTATGAACATGATGAAGAGGAGGATGATGATGAGGAGCATGATGATGAGGAGGATGATGATGAAGAAGATGATGATATTTATAATGATGATAGAGATGAGGATGATATGATATAATTGATGATATTATTGCTAATGATAATGAAAGTTGCTAAGGTCCAGTTATCCACTTACCTTCCTTTCCGTTTACATACAGAATATAATATAATATAATTATAATGTTTAAATGAACTTTTTAGCTTCTTATCAACGGTATATTTAGCTATATTCCCGCTAGTTGGCAGCACTGTCAGTTGCTATTGCTACTTGTCCAGGGCGCTGTCCTCCTGTGCCATTCCTTTGCCCTCAAAGTTTGCTTAACTGTGCGCGCACAGGACACCCAGCTGTGGTCGCACAGGCCAACAAGCCAAGCGGTTGCTGCCGTCGCCAGAGCCAATGCAGTTGCTGTTGTTGTTTGTGTTGCAGCAGCAAAAGACAAGACAACAACAGCAACAACAGCAGCAGCAGCAGCAACTGACGATGACAACTTTGCAGTTCGCCTCAATGTTTGTGCAAGCAACATTCGCATGCAAGTCAGCAAAGTTTGCATTGACACGCAGCAGCAGCAGCATCAGCAGCAGCAACTGCCGCCACCGCCGCCGCAGCAGTCGAGACGCATTTGCATAAAGCTGGGATGGGATAGGGGAGGGAGGAGGCTACCACCGTTGCTCTGCTGGTGTCATGGTGCCAAAAAAACCAGACAAACGCAAAGTGCACAGCATGGCAAACAGCAGCAGCAGCAGCAGCAGCAGCAGCAACTTTGCTGGCCATGATGAAGATGGACGTGTTGCTGGTGGCTTCGCATCAACAGCAGCAGCAGCAGCAACAACAACCCCATTAGGCCGCACATAAACTGCATGCAACTGGGCAGCGCGCTCCTGTGGCGTGGTCATGTTGCTATTGCTACTGAGCTGAGTTGCTGACTTATGGCAATTGCCAATGCAACATTTGTTGCCAGTTGTTGTTGCTGTTGCTGTTGCTGTTGCTGTTCGGCTGGTTACCCCCCGCAAACATTTGTTTCAACACGTACGCGCAAATGAGTTTACAAGGTGCGATATTCATGTTGCTGCCGTTGCGATGTTGCTGCCGTTGTTGCAGTTGTTGCTGGTTGCTGCTGTTGCTGCTGTTGTTATCCATATTTACTATGCGCCGCATGAGCAACATGTTGCCAAGGCAGCTTTGCCTGTATATAAAACATTTTTGGTGGCTAATCGTATTTTTGCAGTTTTATATTAATATCGAAGCAGCAACAACAGCAACAGCAGCAACAACAATGACAACAATATATATGAAGAACTGCGAATGTTGTTCGATTTGCAGGCTCATTTCTCATTCGGGTTTGCCGCAGCTGCCGCTTTTTATAATTTTAATTAACGCATTCGTTGTAGTTGTTGCTGCTGCTGCTGTTGTCGCCTGCTGCCTGTTGCCGCTGATGTTGTTGTCGTCTTTGCCCAACATGCTAAAAGGTGTTAATTGGCGAAATTTCCATGTAGAGCCTAACCAAAAGGAAGCAGAACTCTGTTGTTGCTGCTGGCAACTGTTGCTGCTGCTGCTGCTGCTGTTGTCGCCTTGAGCCTTGTCAACAAGATTTGCTTTATTAGCCACTTTCGGGTGGTGGCTGCATATCCGCAGCAACATGCCACACACCAACATGGACTTTGTTTCACTTTTGCTTTAATGAGTCGACGACGACTCGCGACTCGTGCCCCCTTGCCCCCGCCACCAACACACACACGTGCAACATTGCAGCAGCACGTCTATGTGCAGAGTAAATATTTTCATGGTTTAATTTCATAAATTATGACAATTTTGCGTGGCGGCCGCTGACATTGATCATTGAAATCCCTAAGTTATCGCTGCCTATTCACGCTGCTGTCCGCATCATATGAATTATGCTCGGCACAGCAAATCAACTTAAAGTGCACGGCAAACGGCTCGACAGGGCAACAACAGTGCAAAAAGCTCCTAAATTTTACTTAAGAACATGTGCGTTCAACGCCATCAATGGGCTGCCATTGCCCATATTGCTGGCTGGCTGGCTGGCTGCCCCGATTGCCACATGGCCACATTGCCACATTGCCACAGAGTGGCACAGAGTGGAGCGGGCTCAGCTCCGCCTTTAGATGATGACGATAATGATGATAATCATTAACACCTTTTGCCGCACAGAGAGCGCGCAGTGGCACAATACGCCCCAGCAACATACAGCAGACGGCCCCATGCCAAAAAGCAGCAACTGCAACACCAACAGCAACAACAACAACAACAGCAGCAGCAACAGGAGCAACAAAAGCAACAACAAAATGTATACGAAAATAATTCAAAATAAAATTTGCTTTATGATGCGCAACCGGGCGACGTGCCTACGCACAGTGGGATAAAGTAACCTAAAAATGTTCAAGGAATTTAAAAAAATTATAATTACTTAAAAATTTAATTACTTTAAAAATTTAAATATTATTATTTACAATAACAATCCCAACTACAATGCTGGAATAACTCATATCTTACGTTGGGATTAGACCTCGGATTACTTTTGTTTCAGTTACTCAACTAACGAATACTTCATACAGTAATTAAATTTGATAAATATTACAAAGTTTTTTATTTAAAAAATATTTTAATATTTCATTTCTTAATATTTTAAAATGTGTTAACTGGAAGATTAGATAACATTAAATTGACATTAATAAACCTAAGCTCATAGCAGTTTGTTTTAGATAGCCTTGGGCATTTAGGCTTAGAGTTCTCACTATAAGTTTTACCTTTTAGATGACAATTGTCGTTCCTTGAAAGATGATTATAATGCATTATTAGACTATCCATTTTATATAAGTTTTTCCTTAGCAAACTTTTCCATATACATTTCATATCATGTCATATCACCAGTGGGGTAGGTTTTGATACACAAGTCATCAGAAATAGGGTTCGAACCTGTGCTCGTAATAATACGATACAATTAATTATAAACAAATTCGCTTGATGTCATAATCGACAGTTGCAACTAAAAAATAAAAATTATAACAAAAAAAAATTCCAATGTCAACCAAAAATCCATGAATATATTTTTTAAAAAACAAATTAAATCTATAGTTTATCAAAGTTTTTAAAATAATTTCTAATAGTTTCATAATCTCTAAGGATAACTATGAGAGATAAATCAAATTGCAAGCGTTTATCAAGTTGATTTCCATTTTGCAGATCAATCAAATATAATCTCAAGCTTAATATATTTTCTACTATATTTAGTTGAACATATATATTTAAATATATTATAATTCTTAGTTTTTTTTATAGAATTATTTAAATATATTATAATGCTTAGTTTATTTTTATAGAATTCTATTTCCTTATTATTTTTCTAATATTCCTTTCTACTTCCATTGCCATTGGCTACTTTTCATATACTCCAACTAAGATTACCTTCTCATTCAATCGCTTTTGTCCCACTGTGCCGCTGCCTATCTGCGTTGATATGAAATATGTGTCGGTCGGCAGGCAGCGGAGATTTATCGAGCGCGAAATGTAATACGCGAGCAACATATCGTCCCGTTCCCTTCCATTCCATGCCATTCCGTTCCGTTCCCTCCCGTTCAGCTTAGCTTGAGCTGAGTTTGAGTCCAGTTGTCCCCGAGTCCGCTTGTCTCCTCAGCTCCGCTCAGCGGTTCAGCGGCCACCGTTTTGGCCGCCACTTTGAATTGGCTTAAGCGACGCCGCCTCAGATTGTTTGGCTTGGGCAAGCGGGTATCGGGGCGGCCGGGCAATGACTCGAGATGTGCGATTCGGCGCGCTTATAAACTGCATCCTGCTGGGCGCACTCCAAACGGTTGCCCCGACTGGACATTAACTAATGCATGCATTTATTTTTGTTGTTGTTGCCCAAAAGCCACCGGCAGGGCGTGCTGCTGTGGTGCTGCGGTGCTGGGCTGCTGCCTGTGGTTGCTTTTAGTGTGGTGCTCCGGTCTGCTCCAATAACTCATGGTGACACTATTAAAGCGACGATTTGTAGCTGGGCATAAAATAAATGCGGATTAGACTTTATAAAGGACAAAATGCTCATGACTGAATTTATGCTCCACGCATTTGTGGGGGCGTCAGCGTTGGCGTGGGCGTGGCACACCTGGTGAGGTGAGGCGAGGTCTTTGGGTGGGTCGCTGGGGGCCGGAGTTAATTGCGATTTCAAAATCGTTGCATGTAGCACACGAATGTTATCAAAATCAGTTGAGTAAATAAACGTAACCAAAGCAAACCCAAACTCAAATCCAAATCCAAACTCGAATCCACTCGACAAAACACAACTCAGCCCGATTCGAGTCGACAAAAATAACAAACGTGACAAATTTTGTGAATTCAACTGTGAGTGGCAGCAAAAAACAAGACATAACAACAATAACAACAACAACTTTTCGATGCAACACAACACAAAACTTTCGAAACGCAGGCGGGAGCTGGGGGCAACTAAAACAGTCGCCAACTTTTGCAGGCGTCGGCCCATGCGAGTGTGGGCGTGGCACTGCTCCTCTATTTGCCATGTAAACACAAGTTTTTGGCGCAAAAACGAAAAGAAAAACAATTGAAGTATAAAATTCAGCCGAGGATATAAATACGACTCGCAAGACTCAACCCGCATCGCAGTCGACGTCGCAGCTGCCATGGAAAACTGCCAAAGAAAATGTAGGGGAAAAGTGCTGCGCTTCCTCTACAATTCCTCTACACACTTTCAGCTGTTTAAATTGGGCGCGAAATTTGACAAGTCCAATGCAAACCTAACACCCAAAGTTGTCAAAAGGAGGGTTTTGGATGCAATGAGTGAGGGTTGAGCGGGGTTTGGGAGTATGCAAGAGTTAGAGTAAGTATTTAAGAGTTCGTTGTAATGTTAGAGAGTTCAATAATATGCTCATAATATTCAGTCAAGTTAAGAACAACAGTTCTTAAAGCAGGTTTACTTGCAGTTATGAGTTTATTTACTTTGTTTCGGTTTGGTATGCAATAAGAGTTGCTGACTTGAGGTTCGCTTCATGAGATTGGTTTTAAATATCAATGAATATGAGTTTTAATTTGAATTTCAGTTTGTAGCATATTTTCATAAAGTTTTGAATGAAACCCTAATTTGAAATTGGAAATTTTTCGTCTGTTTCACTGAAAATATATATATATATACATATATACATCTCAATTCAATATCCTTCAGCTTAAAGAGCAAGTCACAAAAAATAAAATTTTTTTCTTCTTTATGATTAAATATTTATTTAAAAAAATAAATAATTTTTTTGTTACTTAAGAGAAGAACTAAAATTAAATTAATACTAAATGTAGCAAACAAAAGGTATTTTATATACAAATATGTATATATAATATGCCTTTAAATCATTTTGTCGTAGACTGCCATGGCTGTTCCCCTTGGAGGAGTCTCGCTGCTTGAGTCTATTTTTTTTTATTTTTTAATTTTTAATAGACTTTAATCGATTGAAAATATAAATATGTTTACCTTTAAGTTTAGTTTTAATTAGAATTAGATAATATTTCTAAATTATCATCTTTGTACCTGAATTCAATTGACTATTCTGGTTCACAACCAGAAATTTACTTTATAAAATAATATCTATATATAATATTAATATTTTCACTCATCCATCACACATTGTTTTCTCAGTTTTTATTACCAATTATGAAAAAGTACACTAACAAATGATTCTGAGCTTAAGTCTACTCTATGATCCAAGGGTACCCAATATCAAAATGAAACAACTTATAATATCAATATTTTCCCTCACTCATCAAAAACATTATTCGACGCTTCAATTGCTAAATGCTTGGTAAACATATGATAGCGAAAGATTTCATCTTTTAGTTTTAATCTACTTTATAATGAAAGAATATGCTTTGTAAAAAATCAACTCTATATAATATCAATATTATCTTTCATCCATCACAAACTTTTTTCGCAGATTCAATTTCGCAATAAAAATTTCCTTAAATATGATTTCAATCTTCTTTTAGAACCACAGATATTCTATTTCAAGAAACAATAATGTATATTACCAATAGTTTCCCTTATCAAACCTTTTCGCAGCTTCAATTGTCAATTGATTAGTAAAAATATGTCAGCACAAGATATGAATCTTTAGTTTTAATCTACTTTGTGGGGCAAGGATATTATTGTTTAAGTATATAAAAGACAATTGATTAGTAAAAATTTCCTTAAACATGATTTCAACTCTTAGTTTCTATCTACTAAATCTCTAAAAAGAAAAACTATAATATATATTACCAATAGTTTCCCTTATCAAGCTCAAACATTTTTCGCAGCTTCAATTGCCATTTGCTTGGTAAAAATATTCTAACCCATGATTCCAACTCTTAATGCGCATTACCATAAGATTCTTAATTGTTCAGCGAAGGTGTTGGGTAAATATGCCACTGTGCTTTTGGACTTCTGTTCAAAGCTGGGCAACAATAAAAAGTAAGAGTAGAGAAGGGTCCAATCCCTGGAGCCGCGACTTGGGGGACGGCGTTTCGACGTGCACGTAATGAGGGTCAAAACGCGTGTAAATGCAATGCAAATGTATGTTAAAGTGATTAGCAGCCTTCAAAGAGAGTCTTTTTCGGGCCGAGGGTGGGCCAAATACACCAGAGGCTAAAGCTGAGCGGAGGCGGTGTTAAATCCCCGCACAGCAGCCGGCAATAAAAACAGTTACAGAAACAGAAACAGAAACAAATAAAACAGTGAACAAAAAAAAAAAAGGAAAGTAAAAGGGAGCAGGAACAAATCATGACGGCAACTATTTGGACGGATGATGAACTTCCATTCGACACTTCATTGAAGTTGACAGATGTGGGCTGGGCCCGGTCACAATTCGCACCCCCGACAACAACAACAACAACAACAACAACAACAACAAAGAGAGTAAGAGAGAGTATGAAGCACGTGTGTGCTGTCGGCATGAAATTTTTGTATTTATGCGAGAGCTGCGAAGGAAACATTTACAAATGAAGTTGTAATCGGAAGTTGTTCGTTTGCAGCGCTGCCCTCACACCCTCACACCCTCACACCCTCACATCGAGCCCTTGCATCCACAATAAATTGAGCGACAATTGTACAAATTGTCAAGGCGGAAACGCTGCCAGGGATAGTTCAGCAGCTCAACAGGAGCAGCAGCTAGAGCAGTCGAGTCCAGCGTGCGGGCTAGAGGATTAGGTGACAAGCTGAAAGGGGTGTCCGGCTACTGTGTGTGTGTGTGTGTGTGTATGCTGCATACATATGTTCACTTTGTGTGTGCTGATCCTTTTTTGGCCGCAAATATTTGTTTTTAATAGTCGCAAACGCGATGTTTGCGAATGCAAATAGGATTTACCAATTGAATGCCTATTAAAAGAGAGAGTGGGAGAGGGAGAGGAAGAGTGGGAGTGGTAGGGAGAAATAATAACACTTGTTTCACGGCGCAAACTGTTTGTCCAACTGATTAGCCAGTTAGTTGCCCAATTTGACATATGTTGAGATTGTGCTTCGATTGCCTCGAGCCGCGAGCCTCGAGCCTCGAGAGACACTTAATATAGTTGTTGCTGTGCGAGCTACCTGCAAACGATCTGGTCCCAGCGATCTCTGGAGGCTGGAGGCTGGAGCCTGCGTCTCGAGTCTTATCTACACAGTTCGATCGTTTTGAAAACGCTCAAAATGTGATGTGGTGGCATTTTCAACTTGTCTGCGTCTTAATATTTTTACTTTCTTTATGGTGCGCAATAGTCGAAGAACTGGTTCACAGTTGGCTAAGATCATTTCGTTCGTTCGGTCCAGCGTGCGTGCCGCTGCTGTTCTTCGCGTTGTTGCTGTAATCGTGTCGTGTCCATTTCGATTATCACCAAAGTGAGTAATTTAATACCAATTTGGCGGCCATCGGGCTGCGGCATAGACTTGAGAGAGATATGCCCACTTCAAATGTCAAATGTGAGCAACAGATGCAACCATCAGCAGCTCCCATTCAATTCTCTCTCTGTCTCTCTCTGTTACTCTGGGAAAATCTGATCTGAGCATTGAGCATTTAACCGGAATTCTGAGATAACCGGACGACAGCCTGGCAAAGGACCGACCGCTGGCTTAGCCAGGTGATTACATTGAGCTAGTGGCTGTCGAGCTGTGACAATTTACATGACGCACTCAGAGAGATAAGCTGCGGCATTTAGCGCCAAAATGGGTGGGGACTGTTCGAAGGACTGAATGGAGCTAAAGATTTAGTTTATTTCGTGGAAAATGAAAAATAAATTAATAGGCTTGGGCTTTAGCAGGAAGTAATATCGATAAGCAGACAGTGTAAAGCTTTCAGTTGTTAAAGATAAATATGAGTTACTTCCTCTCTATGCGCTTCTCATGACTTTAAGTAGACTATGAGATTTGAGAGTTCTTTAATCTATTAATGAGTTTACTGACTAACTGATGAAGTTTTAATTCTCGCAATAAATATCTGTGTTCTTTTTGGCTCACTCTCTTTTGATTTCTTCCATCTGTCTCTTTCGTGCATCCTTCTGGCTTAAACCGCAAACATTTATTTCTTTATTATTATTTCTTGTAAGTTATCTTCGATTTCTGGATTCTCTTTCTCGCGCTTTTCCTCACAGTTTCATTCTCTAACTCGCTCTTTCTAATTGTTTCTCTTTCTTTTTCTCTCACTCAGTCACTCTCTTTCTCTCTATACCACTCTTTTTCTGTCTGACGCTCTATCTCTCTCACTCACTCTCACTCTCCTCTGTATTTCTCAATCTCTTTCCATCTCTCTCGCACTTTATCTCTCTCTATTGCTCTCTATCGCTCTCTATCTATCTCAATCTCTCTCTATCTCTCTCTATCTCTCTCGATCTCTCCCCTATCTCAATCTTTCTCTCTTTCTTTCTCCATTTCTCTCTCTCTCTCTCTCTCTCTCTCTCTCTCTCTCTACATCTCTCTCTTTTTATTTCTCTCTCTCTCTAAATATCTCTATCAAACATCTCGCTCTCTTGCTCTCTCTACCTCTCTCTTTATCTCTCTATATCTCTTTATCTCTCTCTATCTCTCTCTCTCTCTCTCTCTCTCTCTCTCTCTCTCTCTCTTTCTATATATATCTCACTCTCACTGTCTTTTTCTTCCATTTTGTGTTTTACTCTGATTATCTCTAATACTACCCCCTCATACTACCTCTCAATTTCTCTCTTTGACTTTCTCTCTCGCACTCTTTCTCTAGTAGCCTACGTAGACCAGTGGGGTATGCGTAGGCACACTGCTGAACTACTGAATTGGTATATAATATGTCCTCATACGACAGTTGCAATAAAAGATCAAAAATAATAATAAAAAAAAAAAAAAAACTCTTTCTCTAGGTGCCTCTCAATCATTTTTTACTTTCTTTAAGTATCGCCTCTCTATGTGATTCTCCTGGTTTCATTACAGGCCTTAACACCTTAATTTTTCTCTTGTGGATGCATACAGAAAGTTCTATGAAAAAACTCCCTCTCAGAGCTTTTGTACTATGAACATCCTACATTATACATATCACCTTGAATATTACGTATTCCCTTGCAGTTTTTATTTTTCAAAATTCCCTCATTATTACAACACTTGCAGAAGATTATTAGATTTTTAAGTGGCCATAAAGTAGAAATAACAAAAAAATATTATGCGCCACGGTGCCACAGAGAAGAAGATCAAACCGTTGTCTCTCGCCCAACGTGATGAATACATTTCCCACGTTTTTTTTCTTCTTCTGCTGCGGCGGCAGAGATTTTAGTTTTAATTTATTCAGAAGAAATCTGGCTGCAGTAATCGAACGGGAAACCGAAAAGAAAAAACAAACCTGCCAACCAAACTGATACGAGATGATGTCTATGACTACGACTGGGTACATATCGCTCTGGAGTGGACGGGACTGGACTGCACTGGACTGGCATCGGGTTGCATTCTTTTGTCGGAAATTTATGACTGTACGGAGTGGAGCGGAGCGGAGCGTTGCCGTCGGCCTACTACTGTGGAAGCAAATGGAATCGGTGGAAACGGTGGAAAATGCCCGCGTGTTTAAGAGCATTTAATGGCTCATTTCGGCTTGATTTCTTTTGCCTGCATATGGGCCAACGATACGTGGACCGAGGACAGAGCATAGAAAAGATGTTCGATTTTGGGACTTCCTAGCTTTTTTTCTCTCTATCTAGTTGGTGCCTTTTAGCGGAAAAGCTGTAAAACTTGTTGAAATGCTTGTAAGCGTCGTAAAATGTGCACAGTGAAGAGTCTATTACAATGATGCCATATCGCTGATAACAACAAGCACCGACATGGAGTCGGGTTGAAGTTGAAGTAGGAGTCGAGAGTCGGGAGTCGGGAGTCGGTTTAACGGCATTGGAAAGGCGCAACGAGACGCCACTTGGGGCTGGAAAATTGAAATGCAGAGTGGCCATAAAATTGGCAAATGGCTTGGGAGCTGCAGCTTAGAGCCACATTGTTGCCGAACTACTTGAATTTTAAACGGCGCGTTCTGATTTGCGGGCGTTCATTTAGCGCGGGTGCCAATTGGCAACGCTGCTCGTTAAACATTCAAGTTATTGGTCAACTGTTTACATTATTCGACATGATGTTGAGAGTTAGTGGTAATTGCTAAAAATCTGCTTAACAAACTTTAGAAGACATGTTTAAAATAGGAATATTTATTACTCGAATGTAGATATTTGCAGAAATAAGACATAAACTTTATACTATAATCTATATGTATCTTAGATTTATGTTTAAAAATATAGAAAAATGTATTTTAGGAGTAGAAGAGTTTTGCTTGAAGAATAAAAAGAAATAAATATTTATTTTGTAAGTAATTATTTATAATTGATAAGAGATAAAGCTTTAGGTATTTGAATTCAGTTTAGTATATTGTCTTAACTAAATATGGATCGTTTCTATCCGTATTATAGGTACATAACAAGCACGAATTACAAAACAAACAATATATATAAATATTATGAAGCTTTTTACACTATTATTTTCGCCTAATTAATAAGTTAATCAAAGCATATTTACTTAAACATAAAATAAAGTCTATGAAGTCAAGACTCTTTAAGAGTTTACAAAAAGACTTTATAATTTAAAAAAATAAAAAGGTTGACCACACCCGATTGATGCTATTTCCTATGACAATATTTCAGTAGCTATTTAAGTACTCGTTTTCGAAATATTTAATAATATTTGCTATTTCAGAAAACATAAATATGTCAAATTATTCATTGCAATTTATTTTTCTATTGCTCTTTTTTGGTTGTTCTCTAAAGGTACTGCAATAAATGAGTATTATCATTCTATATTATGTATAAATTTAATGGAAAATGTACAAAATTAGATTCTAAGAAATATTTTAAAGTTGAATTTCAAATATGTTATTTTGTTAAATAAACAAAAAATGACCATATAGAAGAATTCATAAAAATGTTAGTATTTTCTTTAAAAGCCTCTATTAAAAAATGTATTTATGATTAAAATGCAATGCAATATTTTAGCTTAAGTTATGTTCTCTAGAATTTGTAGTATTATTGCTTCAGCAAAATGGAAATATAATGAAATGTCCATACATAGAGTAAACTTAAATTTTTCGTTTAGGAATCAAAAATTTATTGAATTTTAAAGTTTATTTTATTATAAGCATCAATTAAAAGTTTATGTTTGATTAAAGGTTAATGTAAGTGATGGTCTCTAAAATTCTTTAAGAGAATAAAAATAAAAATAAATTTTCTTACCTAGCTTATAAACAAATAAAATTTGCTAATACTTTATGATCAATTTTCACTCTAATATTATAATGAAATACTTAAATATTTTATATATTTCTATAATATATACTAGCTATAAAAAAATCATATGAATATATCAAGTGAAATAAGTTAATGCACTAATAGATGCTCTTTCGGTTATCGTTTTTTTTTTCTGTAAGCCCCACATCTCTCTTACCCATTTTAGTAGCCCAATATGCGGTGTTATCAAAATTCATAAGCGATTAAACATTTAAAAGCCCATAAGAGATTTTCATAAAAAAACGATTTAGCTCTGGCAGACGCGGCGCATTGTCTTGACTCGGCGCATGGGGCCATATACATATATATGAAATTAATAATACTATATGCATATGTAAGACAATAAAACACAATAGAAACTCTGTTTTTTTTTCTGTTTTATTAAGCCAAAAGCCACAAAATGATAATTGTATTTGTGAAAGACGATGAAGGGAAATTATGAGCGCGAACGAAGTTTAAACAGCAACAATTAATCAAACTCAGACTGGAAGGGGCCAGATATATATATATGTATATAACTATATAGAGAGAGATAACTCTATTATGCATGACAACAACAACAAGCAAAAGAAGAAATTGAAAAGATTTTAGTAGCGATTTACAAGCGTTTATCATTTGAGTTTCAGTTTCTGTTTCAGCCTCAGCTTAAGTTTCAGTTGTCTAGATAAATGCGATTAGAATTCTCGTTTTTTTTTTGTGGCCTGAATAATTTATTTGAATTTTGTGATCTGTCAACAGGTTAACTTAACTGACTTTCCCAAAAACCGAAAGAAAACTGTGCCCGCTGGCAAAAGGGTTGTTTATCTGCCTCGAGCATCAGCATCTGCTGCTGCTGCTGCTGCTGCTGCGGGGGCATAAATTAACTTGTTGTGCTGCTCATGGGAAAAGTCTATTGATGCCTATCTGTCGCCAGTCTCTATCTTTTATCTATAGAACATAGACTTATGGCCATTGTAGCCGACCACAATCCGAGCCCAAAACATGACACGCAACACATATTATATATATATACGATATTATATATATATGATGAGTGTGGGAGTCTGCTTTAGTAGCGTCGTAATTACCGGATTAAGGACACGTGCCGTTGACGTCCCATTGACTTGACGCCCTCTCTATCTCTCTCTTTCTTAGTGTATTCACTTGACGTTCGTCCTTTTGTTTGAGTGCATAAGCCGCGTGCGAGGCAGCCTCTCGTGATTTAATCATAACTATGCGCCTTAGATAAGGCAGCTGAAATCAAAATACAATTTGTTGTCGCGCTCGCATTAAAAATCAATCAATCGAAATTAACAAGTTAACAATGAGAAACGAAACGACAACGAAATGAGACGAAACTCCCTGCCAAATGATAAATACTTGATATTGTGGGAAGCACCCCGAGCGACGAATCGAACTGGAATCGAAAAACTGGACGAACGCTCCATTCATTGTATAATTATGTGACAATGCGACAACGCCGAGGCGACTATATAGCATTCGTCAGAAGTCAACGCGAAACTGCGCCTGAGGGCACTCGAAAATGTTCAAAAATCTCACCAGCTCACACTCATTACGTGCGTAACTCAAGTTTAGAGAGGGTATGTGAGGCGTGTAATCAAGTTGTTGCATAAAAACTGGTAAGAGATGACTAGGGTCAGCTTGAACAGGCCTTTAAGTAAAACTGATAAAGGTAAGGGTATTCTGTAGTTGAACTATAGTTAAACAAGATACATAGTATAAAAAAACCTATATACCTATGAATAAATATATGTATATAGGGTATAGGGGTATTAGAGAGAAGATATATATGTATTTACTTTACTTTAAATGTCTCAGGTTTAACCTTACTGGCTTTAGAGTACAGCTTGTGTTTGGTAAGGGTATTCTCTAGTCGATTTTTTATTTGACACTCAATGGAAACTATTGAAAAGCACATGATTAAATCACAAGTACCCTTAACATTGTTATACAATGCAAATGTCTAAGATTTACTTAGGGTACATACTAGGCTTGAGTTGAAAGTAAAGAGCAAACATTAGTAGCTTTCCTAGAACTACTTTCAACTTGCTTTGAAATAGAACTGCTGATAGTAAGGGTATTCTCTAACCAACTCTTTGTTAGAGAAACCTAGCCTAGCTACTGAAAAACGACATGCGTTTGGCACTAGTTATGCATATGTCGCCTAATCAATAGTCGACTATTATACACGTGCCTAAATTATTTACAAAAATTGGTAGAAAATGTAAAACAAAAGTTCTTAGAGGCAGTCTAAACAAAACCTAAAGTACAGCTGTTTATGGTAAGGGTGCTCGCAAGATAACTTTTTGCAACTGAAACAAGCATAAATAGTGAAAAAGGAAACTCTTTTATCACTGGTTATGCGTATAACAACTAGACAACAGTCAACTCATTATACCCACAGCTTACAGGGTATACGCTAAGTATAAGCTGAAATTAGCATACAAAATTAGAGATCATATAAAAAACTTATCTAATGATAGCTGCTAATGGTAAGGGTATTCAGGAGGCAATGTTTTTGTTAGAGAAAGATCTCTAGCTAGTGAAAAATCGCATGCTTTTGGCACTGGTTATGCATATGACTCCTAGATAACAATTCACTCATAATACCCAAAATTGCAATCTAGGCAGGGTATATGCTAGGTGTAAGCACAAAATGTCATTCGAAATTGTTGATAATATTAGGAAGACCTGTTTATGGTAAGGATATAACTTAGTCCACAAGACAAGACCAGGTTAGCTAGTGAAAAACCACATGCTTTTGGCACTGGTTAGTCATATATCACCTAGGCAAAAGTCTACACAAAGTAGCAGCTCTTAAGACTTAGATAAAGTATATGCTGGGTATAAGCAGAAAATGGCATACGAAACTATAGCTCATACTGATAAGTCCCTTGACACCTGCTCATAATAAGGGTGTTCCCTTGACATCATTTTTGTTAGACCAAGAAGTCATCCTAGTAAAAACAAGCATGCCTTTGGCACTGGTTATGCATACAAGTCATTATTTATCTGCTATTTCTTCTACTGCTACCATAAACAATATGGATTTCACGCCTATTCCAAGTGTTTCTTGTTGTGGGCTCATCAATTTGTCGCTGCTCCAGTTTTATGGCTGCTTTAAAAACACAAAAATAAAAGAGAATAAATTCTATGGTCGACATAAAGAGCCGCTTGAGTATGGCATATTTCAAGTCGAAACTAGATAAAGCTTATGGAGTGCCTATAAAATCTATAATTCGAGCTGAGCGATAAGAGTTTATACACCTGAAACAAATAAAATAGCTTTATTCTTTGGAATTTCATTTTTTAATTGATTTCAACCTGACTCCGATTCGAATAGGTTTTTAATTGATTTTCAATAGGAAATCTGACTTAAACTAGCTGAGCGCATTTCACAAATATATTTTTATTTTTGTTAGACATAAAAACTGGAGCTCGACAAATTTGATGAGTCTTTAATGTGCTGGAAAATAATGGAGGCGCTGCGCTCCACAAATTTCTATTTAGAAAAAAATAATTTATGCATGAAATCATTTTTGTAGGAGAGCATTTGGAAAACAAGTCATAAAAGCAACACAAATGTGTCGAAGCGATTTTAAGTGGTCGTTGTTTTAGTTGAAGCTTATCAAAATATATATGTATAACGAGTTACACTGAGGAATATAATATGATAGATAAAAGATGGATAAGAAAATGAGTTCATTTATGTAGTTAAAGTAATTATAATAGTATTTTATCTTATTGAGCGAAAGCTTTAAAGATTTTTCATTGTATTGAAGTGCTGATTGTATTGAGCTGCTGCTGCCAGTAAAACGTTTACGAATGCAAGACAAAGAGGACGTGCAAATAAAAAAACTGTCCATGTAGTACGTTATAGAGAAAGAGTATTAAAGGTGTTCTCAAACAATATCTATTATGAAAAGATATATATATGTATATATTTATAATATAATATATACAGCGAAGTAAAGTATATATATATATATAACATATCACATAGTTTAATAATGTTGTATGTATATATACATATGTACGACTATATGTATGTATATGCTGGTCTGAATAATTTTGAACTTAAGAAATAATATATATGCATATGAATAAAGAAACGAGTAAATTGGGTTTCTATGAAATCCGGATGCAGTCCGTCTGTATGTCTACCCGTCCACCCATCTGAACGCAAAGCATTAGATGGCTGAAACTTGCAGTGTATGCTGGTGTATACCCTCGTCTTTTGTTGTGTTTAAATTTTTTGGATACACCCACTGTGGGCGTAGCAAATTAAGAAATACTACATATATCTATAATAACTAAAACGCTGTTATTTTCGTCAATGATGCAGTTTAAGAATTGGGATTTGGAATATAAACTCGTGTATCCTACCCCTAGACAAAAATATATCTATAGCTACGCCTTTTTTGGGATTTTAAAAAGTTATATTTTCCATAGTTTTAGTATTGCAGTTGGATCACAATTGATGTCCCCCACAGAAATACCTGTGTATACAGTTATATATGATCCGAATTTCATAAATAAATTGTATCTGTCTTTGATCTGTGAACAAGTATTATGCAATTGAAATTGAAATTTCCAAAAGGCAATATAACAGTTCTGTATAACAGACTATAATCTAAATAATCTAAGTTAGATTGTCTAACAGTGTTTTCTCACAAAATCGAAAGTATTATGGACCAGATACATATATACAATGAAGTAAAGATAATATAAGACATTTAAGATATTTTTCGATTATATAGAAATATGATTATAATATAATATTAATTGTTTAATTTTGATACTTTTTACAGAAGTTCAATCATGTGAGCCAGCACTTGTTATATCATAAAATAGCTGACATATTTTGTATATTTCATTAAAACTCTGTTTAGCTGTGCTATAAATCAAGTAATTCAAGCAATTGGTCAGTTGTCTTATATAGTACTACTTGAAAAGTCTAAAATTTGTTTAATTCCAGGTTTATTTTTGGACGCCTACAACTGAGGTTCTCTCTTTAAATGTGGGGGTTGTTCGTGTGGTTGTTGTTGACTTTTGTTTCTGTCCATTTTGTGTGCCTGTCTCTTTTACTAGCTGCGTGTGTGTGGGTGTATGTTTGTTTCACTTTGTGTTACACCAAAAATTCGCCGCAAAGCCAAACGAGGGGATGTTGCAAGCGCCACTGCAAAGTGCAGCAGCAGCAACTGCAGCCATTGCACTTTGCATAATGGCTTAACATGTGTGTGTGAGTGTGTGTGTGTATTGGCGCTGTGGTATGCAGCCATTTTGTGTGTCTGTGTGCGTGTGCGTGTGTGTTTGTATATCATTACTTATCAGATACTTATTATGAGCACACGATATCGTATATTTTGGCATGCGTGTGCCTGACTCTCTGTGTGTGTGCATGTGTGCATGTGTGTGTGTGTGTGTGTCACATCTGTGTGTTTGGTAAATATGCAAATGAGCCTGTTTGTTGCCACTACTGTTTGCCATTATTGTTGTTGTTGCTGTTGCTGTTGTTGCCGTGCGTTGATTATTGTTGTTATCGTTGCCGCCTGTCGGTGTTTTTGTAGTTGTTATTGTCGGGCACCGCCAACGACAAGCCAGCAAACATTTGATTATGATACGAAATCGATATAATTTAAGCGATGCCAAACCAGAGAAACGGATGCGCACAGTTTGTGAGTGGAGCAACGGCTGCTCCCTCTCCCCCTTTGCTTAGCCTAGCCTAGCGCGTCTGTTGACTTTGCAAAAAATACAAAAAAAGTGGCAAAAACTGTTGGCCAAAGTCAACAACAACTTTGCTACCTTTTGGCTTTTATGACGCGCTGCTGCTGCTGCTGCTCGGCCATTCATCATCTTCCGCCCAGCTGCAGTTGGCGGCTTCCGCACACATCGCGTGTTGAGAGCGGCGCACATTTTAACGCCTTTTTATGTTTCGCCGCCAAACAAGTGCAATTCTCAGCTAGCAACAGCAACAATTGCAGATACACGAAAACTAATTACAGATTCTAATCGCGTCATATTTTTTCCTTCAGTTAGGCTGCGTTTCGTGCGCGCGTCCCATCAATATTGGAGCCACAGCGCTTTGGCATTGGCCCTTTGTGCCAGCCCCCAAAACAGTACGCACACTTACACACACACACACACTGATACCTATATATTATGTATATATGTATGTATGTATGTATATGGCACACACATTTTTCAGCTTAGTTTTGTCATTCGTTTGAGTTGTTAGCATTTCTTTGGCTATTTGTTTTTTTTTTCGTATTATTATTTATGTTTCGTTCGCTATTTTGTTGACTAGTGCAACGGAAATGGCTGTAGACGCGGAAATGAATTGTTAGGCGCCTTCGACAAAGCCCTCAGCTGAATTGTTGACTGAGAAATGGAGCTGAAAAGCTGATGGAATCTCGTGAAAGCATTGCAGCAGCTGATTGAGTTGCAAAATATTCCGTGTTGAGTATTGTTATAGCTAAAGAGTTAGGGAAATGCAAGTGGAAAGCAAGGAAATAGCAAGTATGCGGCATATTGAGAATCGCATGATTAGGAAAATGTGAAAGGATAGAGAGGAAATAGCAAATATGTCTGATCTTAGGAATGGGGAAGGAACTAGCTTTTGACAAAGTAGAAATAAATACTTGAGTTCGATTTCGAAAGGAACTTTCTAATTGTTGGAAAAATTAAGAATTGTGGAGAGAGAGATAAAAGAGATATGGTAAACATATAAGAGAGTGTGGCTGAACAATTTCTTACCTTAAAGAGAAGAGATGAAAGAAGATAGAAAACTAAAATAAACTAAATTTTTAATAATTATACAGTGAAAGCTCCCCTGGGCGGACAGCCACGGTTCCAATATTTTTTGTTCACCTGCGGGAGATGTCCGCTTGGAGGAGATGTCAAAGAATTGAATGTACAATAATCTCTTCATCTGAATCGCTTAGTTCACTAGTAATATTAATTTCCATGCTATTGTCGTCAGTAGGTTAAGAGCTATTTATTTTTAAAAAATATTCAACATCCAAATTTTGAAATTAAACTTAATTATGATCTATTTAAAAGTGTTTTTTGTCCGCCTACGAGAGACTTTTCTATAAAAATGCTCCAAAAAATCGTGTCCTCGTCCGGCCCAGGGAGCGTCCGCCCACGGGAACGGATTTTGTATGAAAATCATGCTAAAAATCTTGGGACTATAAAATTCGTCCGGTTACGGGAGACGTCCGCCTGCGGGAGCTGTCCGCGACTAGAGCTTTCACTGTATATGATATATTGCTTAATGTTTTTTTGTTAAATTAATATTATATTAGGTATTACATACATATATTATATTCAATATATATAATCAAATATAGTTTATGCAGATTTAAAACAAAATCAATATATATTTTTTTATATTTTTATAAGATTTCATTTCTTCTCTTTGTGTCTCTTATGCCTAAACAGAAATTGTTAAAAAATTCTGTTATATTCTTTGAGTAGCTGAAAATTCTTTACTTAAAAGTCATGATACTATTTGAAAGACAACCGAAGTCAAACTGTTTTGCCGGCGCTTAAACTCCGCCTCAAATATTTTATATCCTAACCGAAAATTCCACGAAATTCCGGCACAGGCCAAAAAGCCGCAGCCGCAGCCGCAGCCGCAGCCGCAGCCGGAGTCGCTGCTGTTGCAGTTGCAGTTGTCAGAGGACAACGTCAATCCGACGAATATACGGCAAAAACTCATAACTCAAATCGCCAACAGCTGTTTTTTTTTCCGACGAGCAACGGCAGCTGAAATTGAATGCACAGAAACACCCTGTAACGCACGCATACACTCACACACACACAAGCGCGCTGAGCGCTCAGGCAAGCGTGACGCGTGGCTGGCGATTGGGCAACGCCCCTTTTTTGAGTGAGTTTTTTGCGCTCTTCACGTTGACATTTTGAGTGGTTTGGCATGGAGTGGATTTACTAGAGCGCAGACGCAGAGCATAAAAACAAAACAGTAAAACAAAACAAAAAAATAAAACAGACAAAACAACAACTGGCGCACGTTGCTGGTCATAAAAGAAACAACAACAACAACAGCAGTAACAAGAGCAGCAGCAACAAGCGAAGTTCTTTTAACGGCTTTCAAAACAAAATGGCAACCATGAGCCCGTGCACAAAAACAACAACAACAGCAGAAAAAGCGAAGCGGCCAAAGCTAAAAAGCAAAATGTGTTGTGCTATGCGTCCGATAGCTGTAAAAGTTGCTGCCGCCATCGACGCTGACGCCGACGCTGACGTTGACGTCGCGAACGTTTGTTTAACTTTTCGCATTTTGATGTGCGACAGCTTCAACTTTTCAAGTGCCTGCGCTGCACACACACACACACACACACATGCGCTCTCACATGCAGCTGTGTGTGTGTGTGTGCCCGCTTCTACATCCTGTCACAGGCCGTAGAAAATATTTATGCAAGTCAAGCGCCGAGCATTTATGAACTGTCAAACATTCTCAACGCAATTCCAATGATTTTGATACTTTAACATTTTCGTAAAATGGCAGCCAACTGACTGGGGTTGGCAGAAGGGGGACAGAGAGTACACAGACGCACATACAGTTGCACGTGTGCCTCACACAGACAGTTGGACTCGCATTGGCGTCAAATTGGCGGTGTTAGTGCATATGTGGGTGTTTTCCATGTGGTGAGTGTTTCGAGTGCCGAGTGGAATGGTTGGCGTAGCATGGCGGTTGCCCCTTTGCCTTGTGTGTGGCATAAATGTTGCACGCGGCGTATGAGCAATTTTCAAGTGCCTGTGAACAGAGCTCAGCCTTAAGTGACATACTAAAGACTTTTTTGGGGCAGCTTTAAAGTGGCAAATTACGTCGCAGTTATCGATTGGAGCCGGAATTTCGGAAAATGAGCGAGAATAATTAAGAGTTGTTGAGCTTTCTGTTTAAGCTTTGATCAAAAGTCACTTCTTAATGAGAAACTTTGAATGAAAAGCTTCTAATCTTGAAAATCTTTTGAGTTTTGGCCTACTTTTGGAAGATTAAAAAGTTGAAATATTGCATAAAAGTTATATGTGAATTTTTACCTTAAAGTTGATATACACATTTGAATGTTGGTTTAATCTAGACTTAAATGCATAAATTAAAAATCATTCCTCACGAAAATCTGTTAAATGTTTGCGAAGTTTTCGTAAAAGCAAATATCGACCAATTTATATTATATAGCTGTCATAGGTAACGTTAGGTATAAATTGTATATGGTTTTAGACTATAAATGTTAGTGCTCTAAAATTATTGTACGATTAAACTAGAGGATTAAACTAGAGAAAAAGTCTATAAATTTGTTGATAATTGATCGTATTATATACGATTTGAGTAGAGTTCGAATCCTATTTCTGATAACTTATATGCCTACGCATACTCCACTGGTCTACGTAGGCTACAAGACGTAATATTTGGTAGTAAAAATTAAAAGTGGAAATATTTTAGGGGGCAACCCATGAATAAGAACTGATTGCTCATGAAAATCTGTTGGTTTTAATCAAGATGAAAATTTCGACCAGCACTATATACATACATATAAACACATATATGATATATATACATATATCATAGATATCATAGGTATAAATTGTACATGAATTTCGACTTAAAATTTTTATTCAAATTTAAATTTAGGATTAATCTTGAGTATATTCCAAGGACATCAGTTTAACTTTGGCAAAGTATGGAAGAGGCAAACTTCGACCTATTTCATATACATATGTATTTAAATTAAATTTATATTAGTTCCAACCTTCAGTCTGATGTTCTAATTTGATTTAAGGATTAATCCAGAGTGCAGACCATGAATGACCAAGTCCGAAAGAAAATCAGTTCAGTTTTGGTCGAGTTAAAGCAAACACAAATTTAGATCAATGCCCTAAAGATATCATACAAACATTACTACTTATGTAATATGATATATGTATATATGGTAGATATAATAAGTATTACTTAAGTGATATTGTACTATTTTCTTCTCTTAATTTTCTCACCAACCTACATAATTTCCCAGAAATACTCTAACATAGTTCACTTAATTCCCAGATCCTTTGGCACATAGCCGAAATTAGTGGAGTAATCAAAGGGCGCTACACTTGATCATACCGCTTGGAGTGGGCTCTATAAAGAGGCTACATTGTAAAGCCAGGCAAACATTGTAAAGTCATAAAGCCAATCTTTGACTTCATTAGAAGTAAACCGAGTTCAAAGGTGAGAATGGGCAAATCAAATAGAGTTTCTCAGTAACAAAGCAGCGCCCAGTGAAAAGGTAGCGCCGCCTTCGCAGCTCGCGCGGGCGCTAAATGCGAGGTGTGAAAATGGTCAAAGATTTCCCTGAAAAAGAGAAAATCCCTCCTCTCTGCTTTAATTGTATTTGTAATTTTCATGCATTTTACGACGCTTTGAACAATTTGGCGTCAACTTTTAAATCAAATATGGCGACGGAAGCTGGAAGCATAAAAAAAGTTGCTTAACATATTTTCTCTTATTCTTCCCTTTTTGAGAGTTGGGAGTTGGATGGCCGAAACAAAAGGCAGCCGTTGCTCATTTGCATGGAGGAAAGGGGAAAAACAAAAAAAAAATGGAGCTGGAACTGTGCAGCGCTGTGCTACACTAACAGGATATGCCAGTGAAGCACCAATAATCCTTTTAATAAATATGATATCGCAAAGGACCAAAAAAGCCACAGCGTTGCCTTTACAGCTTTTCCGCACTTCACACCGACCCAGCCCCCCCTACCCTCACCTCTCTATAGATCCCTTCGTGTCGGCATCATTTGCATTTTATGCAAATTTCATAGCAGAACGTTCCAAAGGATACACAGCCAGGACTCGGAAAGCAGATAGAGAGAGAGAGAGGGAAAGAGGGAGAGAGAGAGAGCGCTAGCTCCACAAAGCGAATATGTAAATGAAAAGTACTGATGTTTTTTAAAAGCTTCCAAAAATAAACAACATAAAAATGCGCAAAATACGAAATGGAAATGGTAAATTCACAAAATGCATATTTGCTCTTTGTTATAGACGATGGCCAAGTGGGGCAAAAACCGTTTGCCAATCCGCTTGGAGAGCCTTAAAGGCGGGACTTAAAAGATCCCATAAAAGTGGAATGAACTTGGTGGTCTTAAGGTTCGATGAGTGTATAACGATTACGATGAAATATCTTTTAAAGAAAGGCTTAGATTGAATTTATAGTATATAACTAGAGAAAAGTTATATAATATATATATAAAATCTTTAAAATATTTCTTTTTTTTAAATTTATTGTAGATCATTTAGCAACTTAATCTAATCTTACATTTATAAAAAAATGATTTCGATTAACATTTTCACAGGTCAACAGTGTTTGCTAACCAAGAAAGTTAGACTACACTTTATCAAAAATTTGAGATCCTGTGATATCAAGGTTCATTTAATTTTTTCCAAAATACAGTAATGATATTTAGAAGAAATATGTTTTCTCTCCAATACTTCTTTATACTTTTTTTAAAATATCACTCCCAAATATAGACAATTTGCTAAAAATCAATCTGTGCTCCCACAATGTCTCACTCTCTCTGTCTCTAACTCTCTCCTTCAGCAAGTCTCTTTCTCGGACAATATCTGGATGACTAAAATATATTTTAAAAAATTTTAAAAGGGCTAAAGAGGAAAGATATTTTACTTTCAGAAACCTTATCTGTAGTTGTAAAGAATAAATATACTCCAGAAGTTACAGGAGCTTTAAATATGCCTGATAAAAACACATTTTCTTGACATTCATGTTAGAGTATTTAGAAAACGTGTTAGATATATTCCAAAATATAATAAGGATACTCTAGTTTCAGTTTCAGTCTAATTCAATTCCGAATATACAAAGCAGTATTATTTTCTATACATTTTCTTCAAATAGAGTTTAAGCTGAATATATCTAAATATATATAGAGCATTTGATGTTCGCATCTAACTCAAATTCTTATTTACTTTGTTTTTTTTTTCTTGTTTGTTGGAAAATATTGTCGAACATTTTCGACAGGCGAAAGGCAACACAAATACACACAAATACTCCCACACACACTCACACACATATGCTAATGCAAACACACATGGCGTTAGAGGGAGTTGGCAACAAATAAGTTTTTTCTCCCTCTCTCACATATTTACATGCAAATTGTTTGCTTTAAAATATGCACAAACTTTTCTCTCCATTTTCTTTTTGCAAAATGCAAATAAGAAAATATAAAAATCAAAACTCGCAAAACTCCAGAAAAGTTTATACAACATTTTATTATTTTAACAGAAAGTTAAGGGGCGGGGGCGGGGGCGTAGCAACAGCCCACTTAAATAATTATGAACTCTGCCCCAGCTGCAGCACCTGCAAAACGCAAACGCAATCAAAGGCCATTGATCCATTATGCAATATATATCCCTATATATACATTTTTTATCGCCTAATCATTAACAACAATTGGCGCAATTTGCCGCAATGATTATCAGATGCAAACAAATATGCAAAAATTGATAAATTTATGAAAAACCGAAAGTGCAAAAGGGCGTAAAATAAAACTAAAACCCAACTCGGATTAGGGTTGGGTTTTATATAGCTGCATGACTTTTTTTACAGCGTATTTAGCCGCGCGTTAAATTCGATTTGTTAATTTACAAAAGCCGCAAAACTATTTGTATATGAGTGGGTGGGCGTCACCAAGGGGCGGGGGCAGGTTGTGAATGTCTGCTCTGTGGTTTGTGCGCCGAGCGGTTGCTGGTTGCATTGGGCAAGTTGTTATTATTTATGAAGGCAAGTTCTCGTGTTTCAAATATATATATATGTATATGTATGTATGTGTATAATTGTGATACATTTCAATACACAGTTATTTTGCTGGATGGCAACAATAAAATCAATTGAAATGTTGGCAAACATGTCAAAATAAATTATACACAAGTGTGGGCTGTTTACCAGTTGGGTGGTGTGTCTATGTGTGAGTGTGTGTGTGTGCAAGAGAGGCAACCACAGAAACCGAATTTTAATTTGCACGCTTGCAGCATTTGTTAGTCAAACTGGTTGAAGGTGGTTGAGCAGGACGCACCAGACCCAACCCCGAACTTAAATTCAATTGAAAACCCAAAACCAAAAAAAAAAGAACCCGAACCCCTTAGGGATCTAAGCGGCTTACAAAGTGCTCAACGCAGACAGGAAATGTCGCTGCACCAAACCCTCCCCCACCCCAAAGTGCCCGCCCTCGAGAATTGCGCAACTTTTACGCCTATTTGCGGGCATAATTAAGTTAAAGGCCCGAACAACAAAAGAGCGACCAAAAAGTCGAGAGCTGCACTTGAGCAGGCAGCAGTCAAAGCCGATAGAGCCGGCTTTATTGTTCCATTTCCCACAGTTCCACAGTGTAGACAGAGTTACAGTTTCGGCACCTTGCGGCCAACCAGGCTGAGCGGCCCCAGGTGAGGTTAACCCATCATAAATCAACGGGGCACGAGAAAGATCATTAAAAGCGAATCTCGCTATCATAATAAAGAAATCACACGAGAAAACAAACCGAACGACTCTCCGCCTCTCCCTCTCTCTCGATCGCTCGCTCTCTCTCTCTCTCTCTCTGTTTATTTGATCGCTCAATCAAAATGATAAATGGAAATTAATATTTCTTAATATTGTTTACAAAGTGAGAATTATACACACGATCATTGCTTTGCATTCCAAAACAACTACAAATGTAACATAATGTGCAAGGCTTAGGCGTTTTTTTCGGGTATATCATTAAAAAAATATGGAATAGAGAGAGGAAGAGGGAGAGGGAGAAAGACAACTGTTGACTGTGCTGAACGATAGCTGAATACTCTATAAAATGTTAGATTGCTAAGAGGCAAAAAGATTTTATTCGTTTAGTGTCTTAAAGATTAAAAAAAATTATAGCTAAGTTTTTTATAGTATGATACTTTTAATGATGTATATATTTTATCTTTCTTATTCAAAATTTTTTTTTCATATTTACCAAAGAAACCTCGAGATACTTATAAATTGCAATCTTCTTTCTAAACTATAGTCTATCAAATCTCTTTTATTTGAATTTTTATATATTCTAATATAGTACATGATAATGATATATGACATATATTTTTTATATTTTTTTTAATACAGTCGAATCCCTATAATTCGAAATGGCAAGGGGATCACATTTTTACGAATTGCACAGCAGTTCGATTTATTGAAGAGGAATTCGAACGAATTTTTTTCAAGGAGACAGCTTTTTTTTTAGAAATTTTGATGTTTTTGATTTAGCGGAGTACGAATTATCGGGATTCGACTGTATATAAAATGAACGTACTAGTATTTAAAGTAAAACTTTTAAATTTTTTCTATTTATAACAATAACGCCTAGATTTTGGACTCGTCTATACTACAATATATGTAAATTATTGTATAACATAATAATATTCCATTCTCAATATTTTTTAAAAATTTTGCGGTTCTATAAAACAAGATTTCCTACAATATGAATGAAAATGTCAAGGATATAATATTTTTTACAAATTACACTGGAATTCGATTTATCGAGAACTGATTTTTTTCACGTGGACAGCATTTTTTAGAAATTATTTAAGTTTTCAATAAGACGAATTTTCCGTAAATAAAAATTTTAAAAATTGTATACCATTTTTTAAAAATAACATTTTATATGGAATTTATTTTTAATTTAAAAAAATAAACATAAGTACTCATAAGTACTCATAAGTACTCATAAATGTATTATATAACATATATAAACAAGAATATATATGCTTTATGGGGTCTGCCACGCCTCCTTCTGCCTGGTACATACTTTTTGCAAAACCATTTTACCCTGATTTACCATTTTCAATGGGTTCAGTGTATAATAAGTGCATATACTTGCAGAGTATTTGATT
Source organism: Drosophila gaucha (assembly GCA_035045545.1). NCBI lineage: Eukaryota > Metazoa > Arthropoda > Insecta > Diptera > Drosophilidae > Drosophila > Drosophila gaucha. Next base: position 442,493 of record JAWNOY010000222.1, read on the forward strand.
AAAGAATAGTTTTAAGTTTGGAAATTCGAAATATTTTACAAAGAAATAGCTTAAAGTTTCGTATATAGAAATATGAATATGAAATATAATATGAAATAATATGAAATATGAATGCAACCGCTTCTGGTAAGTGTACAGAATTGAAGTATACTAAAAATTACATTTATATTAACACACACACACTTACATACTTACATACTTACCCACTCACATCCCATTTATGGGAAAGGCGCTGCGGTCAATATTTCATTGCTTGGCCATTGTTTGATAAGAATTATTGCAACATATCAATCACGAGGTTAAGTGGATCTCTGCGGCGAGCGTTGTGAAATGTGACGGGGCATGCATCAAGCGACACGCAACGTCCGAAAAAGCCACAAAATGAAAACATTAAAAAAAATATATTTAACTAAACAACATGAGCAGCAGCAACAGAAACAACAACAACAATTGTGGCAACATTCATCAACATCAAAAACAAACAAAAAGGCGCGAGTCAAAGCCAAACAAACAAACGAACAGCGTAAGAGAAACGAAGACAGCGAAAGAGATGGACAAACAGATTGTAGAGCAAGAGAGAGCGAGAGAGTGAGAGTGAGCCCCAACCCCAACCCTCTATAAGAAAAGCGAACCCAACCCCTGACCATGCCAGCAATTTATTGCGGCTAGTTGAGACGTCTCAAAGTCGGTTGAATAGTTGGGCAGCAATAGAGAGAGAGAGAGAGAGAGAGAGAGGAGGTTGGAAAATGGGCAGATGAGAGATGGAAGATGGATGCTGTGCAGGTTGCCCCCGTTGACTTTGACGCCGCTTTTGGCGGTTGTCGCGGTTTGCTCGACTCATTCGACTCTTTGCCGCTGACTTATTGCCCCGCACGCACTTTGGCCGATTAATTGACTTAAGCGCAGGTTGCCCAGCCACGAGTTTTGGATTGGGATCGTGAAAAACTATGGGATACCAATTAGAGGGCATGGCTCACTGATCGCTGCATGCAGCTGCTTAATGTTCTGTGAAACTTGGATAGAAATATTCAATTGAATTATGTAGATAAGATCTGATAAATATATTGATATAAATATGGTATGAGAATGGCTGGAGCTGTTATAATAGTTCAGAAGGTATTATAAAGGTGAAACTAACATCTATATAAATGTTTGTTTATCAAAATGTTAGGATCTTTTGTTTTAGGATATAATAGATTCAATAAGATTTAACATATAAATATATTTAGGAACTTTACTGTATATTTTGCTATGATAAACTACTCTATACTATATATATTATAGTTATATAGTATATTATATAATTTTCTATACCATACTACACTCTAGACTATAGTATATTGAACCTAATGATAAAAATATAATACCATATGTTCTATATACTATACGATCTTATGTATACTATACTATACAATACTATACTATATTATATTTTACTATACTATACTGTATACTATACGATCCTATGTATACCATACTATACTATTGTACTATACTATACTATGCTATACTATACTATACTATAGTGTACTATACTATACTATGCTATACTATACTATACTATACTGTAGTATACTATACTATACTATAATATACTAGACTATACTATTCTATACTATACTGTACTTTACTATACTATACTAAATATAGTGATATACTATATATAGTCATGCTATAGTATCAGAAATATATACTTTATTAACTATATTATACCACAAACTATATATATTTCTATACTATATTCTATGATATATCTTTAGATAAATAGTTAAGTACGTCTAAAAATATAATATATAAAATATTATTTTCAAATGAATATCAATCCTTAGTCCGAAATTTCCTAAGCTAAAAGGCTAACTTTACACTAACTTTTATTTCAAGAGCTTTTGAGAGCTAGAACAACTTGGCTTAAATACTATATATTATCTATGAAATATAGAAATACGATGAAAATGTTTTAATATTTTCTTAAGCATGCAATACATTGTGATTGTTTGTTGAAATAAATATGGAAATATTTTGAAAACTGATTTGAAATATGTTATTAGCTGTACATATCTTCCCATCATTTTTTTTACAATATTTTTTAGATTATTAAAAATAATTTTAATTTAATATATATATTTATATATGAAAATATTCTTAAAATATTTTGTTTTTTATTTATTTCTTAAAATATTTTTTTTAAATATATCTTTAAAATTATATAATAGAACTGGCATTAAAACTTTGTCCAATATATATACTCGTATGTATATACTATTGATATATTATTTCAGCTAATCGTAATACTTACATATATGTATATTCATATATATATAACTTCAGTTAATACTCAATGTAGACACCCTCTTGAAATGTCAGTGAAAACTAGTTGAATTGTCAGCTCGTCGTTCCACCCCAAAATGTGACCCAATAGTTGAGTTAACATTCAACTGCGGCAGCCTTTAAGCAAATTAGCAACAATGACACAGAAAATAGAAAAAAAAATGTTTGCTTGTCTCGATGCAGATCCCGATCCGACTGTGACTCCGACTCCGACTTGAAGCACGCTTGGACGCAGCGTGGTTCGCCTAATCGTGGCACGTGCCTCGACATACATAATCACAGGGCTGACAACAAATAAAAATAAATATGGCAAGAGCCAGGCAAATAAAAAAAGGGTCGACAGAGTCTATGGCAAAAGGGAATGCGAAAGCGAATGCGAATGTGGCACATAAAGATAATCCAATCTTATGCTGCTAATTTTACAGCATCAGTTGAAATAGAAGCGCAAAATAAAATCAAATCTCGTGTGCGAGTGTGTGTGTGTGTGTGTGTGTGCGAGTGTGTGTGTGGCTATGTGGTTAGGGCTTTGAAGTTCTTTTTGGGCTGTGGAAACTGAAAAACCGCTGAGAAACTTTTGCCAAAAGCCCAGACAAATAAATTCGATTATGTGAGCAGTCGCCAACCCCCACTGGCACACAGGGTGTCGCCACAGGGTGGCTCCATTGTGTGCCTGTGTGTGTGTGTGTGTGTGCTGTGTTTGCAAGCAAAAGTTAGGCCAAGCCTCTTTGCCTGGCTAATTCTAATTCGTTTATTAAGTTCGCTTTTGCATAGTTGAAGAGCAGCGCTTGCATAAAATATGAAAATTCAATAAGCAACGCAGTTGCCACAAAACACCCCACCCCACCCCGCCTAATTGTGCGTCCACGCACCTGTCGGTGGTGCAGGAGGTGGCGGCACGTGCAAGCTGTGGGGCACGCACGAGCTGCATTCGCAAGTGGGCGTGCATAATTTATGTTAATTCGCCTGAGAAAAGCGCCAAGAGCAACTGTAAACTTATAAGCAGCTAAATATACTATATACATATATATATGTAGATATATATAGTATGCAAATATATACATATATATATAGTTTTATGTATGCCTGCACTTGCTGGGTGCCAAGTCAGCCAGCTAATGAGCATTAACGGGCTGATGAAGTGAATTTCAGCTGTAAAATGCAAATTCGGAGTCAAAAATATTACTCTAGTAGCAAAGAAGGCGAATTTTACAGTGGAAAATATTGTGGAAAAAAATGTGGGACATCGAGAGCGATCTCAAGATGCCAAGAGCTGGAGACAGAATTTAGAGGGTTGCCAAAAAATAGATTCTCAGCCAAACACTCTGGCTTATAGGTATTGCAGCCCAAGGAACTACTAGCCCCCGAAATAGTACTAGAAGAAAACGTCAGAAATGACCACCTTACTGCACCAGGTATTGATTAAGATCTGTCCTAATGTAAACACAAACCTATGTACATATACACCAGGTGTAGACAGGTGCAGCCATTCGTTATATAAAAAGTCTTAGAAAAGCTTTCAGCGATGCAAAAATTAAATGCTTTAATTTGGTTAGAATTTATTTAAGAACTTAAACGTAAACAAAATTTTTGTAAAACCTATTCTCAAATGAAAAACTCAATTTAAGCTATACTGACTTCCATATATCAAAAAAATTTTTTAAAAAAGTTATATCAAAGTTCTTAAGGGAATTTAAACAAAGTTCTTTAAAAGAAAAAATTCTAAAAATGGTTTCGCTTGACTTTAATGGCAAAATTTATTTCTTACAATCGTCAATTCAGTTTTTGTTTTAAAAATCATTTTGTCATAGTTGTATAGTATATATTTTCTTGACAAATTTAAAAATTATTTTAATATTTTTATTTTTTATATATATTATAATTGCGCCTTAATTTTAGTGAAAATATATGATGTCTTCCATATATTTTCCAAATGGAAACGCGCTAAATTTTATCTTAGTCTAAATTTGCATTTATGAAATATGGCTATATGTTAAGGGCATGTATGGAGAGGCCTTAGTTATTTATGCTATATAGCTGTGTCTCTCTCAAACGTTCTGTAGCTTAACAGTGAAGTATGTTCAGGTTTGTTCAGGTTTCGACTCTGAAAATTGTTAAACAACAATTTTGGGTATTACTGTTATTTAAAATGAAATATTTGGGAAGTATGGAAATTAAAGACTTGTAGACCTGTATTGATGTTAAAGAACCTCAAATAGGTATAATATACAAATAGCTTAAAGATTGTAGCTCAAAAAACTATCTTGATAACTATTTACATTTCAGTTTCGGATTCAGCACGTCAAAAACTAGATTACTAAATTCTGTTGGCCTGTGTAATTTAGCATTTTGACTCCTCGAAGCTTATGGGAACATACGCAGACGACGTCCGCATGATGTTGTCAGCCAAATCCACGGCAGCTGCGGCTTAAGTCTTAGAAGAGTATTTAGACTCCTTTGCACAATGAGCCAGCAGGTGAAACATTCGAGTCAATGCAAATATCTTTTGTTCTCACTGAGACGGGAGGCACCCCCCCCCCTCCTGTCTTCCACTAGCACGTCCTAGCACTGTTACATATTTGGGACTCACTCTGGACAAACATCTAACTTTCAAGCCTCATCTTCAGGAAAAAGTAGCCACCTGCTAAATGCGGCTCAAACAAATGTCCTGGCTGCTTCACAAAAAAAAACAAAAAGAAAAGGAAAAAAATATGTTCAATACATATATATATATATATATATATACTACAGAATTAATATTTTAGTAATCTAAAACTTATGTATTCATATCTCAAGCAAAGTAAGTAGACTAACTTTTCATCAGATTTCTTATAGACAAACTTTTCTATGTACAGAAGCATATAATCTGCAAGTACTTCAGCTGCTTGCATTATAGAATCTACATTTGGAAGCCTAACTAAAGTCTTCTACCTATAAAATACTTTTAGTTTATCCAGATCATGAGAAATTTACTTTCCATTCTTATAAAGTTCAACCTTTTCACCCCTTACTAAACTCTTCCACCTGTTACATACTCTTAACATATTCTAATAATAAGTATTTCAATTTCCTTTACACTTATTTTGTTTTAATCCTTAGTAAAGTATTCGACCTGTAGCATATCTTGATCATACCCTTCTTCAGCAATTGTTTCTCTTTTTTACAGGGTATTTCAAACTAACTGTCTGCTACGCTTCACGCTTCGTGCTTTGCAGTCATGTCAATTGGCAAGCACATCATAATTATTATTACTCCAACACATGTGCCCGAGCAATCAGCCCAAAAGTGATTAAAGTTAATTTTTAGGTGATGTTTTTTTGGGTTTTTCTCTCTCTCACTCTTCCTCTATCAATTAAAAGATCATTGTGCGGGTCGCGCACTTCATTAAATGTCAATTTGTTGACGTTCATTGACGATCCTAATAACTTCATTAGGTGCTACGAAAGGGTTGACATTTATTTTCTTTAAAAATTATAGAAAAATAAAAAAAGAAAGGGAAGCAGCAGAAAAAGTTGTATAAGAACCCGCATAGGAATACCCCAACAAACTTTGTTTAAGTTAAGAATTGGGATCGCAACGAAAAAGGCAATCTATCTGGCTGAATTTTCTTTTACATTTCACATTTTCTTTTTCGTGTCGCAGAAAAGTTGCTGCTGATTTTTATGAATATTTCCGGTTGCCAGTTTTCCATTTTGCCATTTTTCTCATTTCTTCCATTTGCTGCCTCTTTGAACATTATGCACACTGCAGTGATTTTCACAAAAGATGCAAGCATACACACACACACACACACACTCAGCTATATATACAAAAAATATCCTTGCTAAGAGAAAGCTAAAATAAAAAAAAAAACTTTACAAAATTCATAAAACTTCCGCTTGGTCAGATTGGGGGCGCAGCTTGTGGGCGTGGCTGGCAAGCTGGGTCAGTGGGCAGCTGGGGGGCTGCCTGAGCAAACAACAAAATGGCGCATTTTAAAGCGCACCCCAAAGAAAAAGAAAGAAAAAACTCGAGAGCTGAAAGCATGAACATTTTCTCATGCTAAGCAGCGCAGAAATTTTTGCCGTTTTTACTTTGTTGCCAAGTTTGGCGCCCGTCGCCATTTTTACTATTTTCCGTCTCGCTTGTGCGTATGCCATCCCTCTCTCTCCCTCTCTCTTGGGGTGGATGGTTGCTTGCTACGAGCAAAAATAAACAAAAATCAAAGTTGCAAATAAGAAGAAACTACAAAGTAAGTTAACATAAAAAGTTCGACGCCTTCGCCTTGTTTTTCCGAAGTTTGCCCCAGGGGAGTGGGGAGGTGGGAAGGAGGGTGGATGACTGTGCGTGGGCTAGGGGCTGGCTATGGCATACTTAGCTACTCGCTCCACGCCACAAAGCAGGCAGCACACAAAAGATTTTGTCGAGCACTTTTGGGCAACAAAAGCCGGAAACAGTCGCAGAACAGCAGCAAAGGGAGCTGGAGCTGGAGCTGGAGCTGGAGCATCCTCGTCGTCTACATCCTCTCAAGTGCTTCCTCGGTCGTGCTGCGGCTGCGGCTCCTTCTCAGCATGCAGCCAGCGATGTGGCCGCGCAGCCAAGCGCAAGGACGACAACGACAGCGACTTAGCTGCTGGCAAAAGCTGTCCGCCCGGCTGCCTCTCGGCCTGCGCCTTGCCTTGCCTTGCTCATGCTGATCACGTTTATTTATTGTGCACATAATATGGGCGCACATCCTTGCTCCATCTCCACACTTTGCTCCGACTGCTCCTCCGGCTACGTGCGACGCATGCATCGCTGGACACGCCTGTCTCTCTTTCTAGCTTGAGTTTCTTTTTCCTTTTTCCTTTTTTTTTCCATCCTATTCCTGCACAGAAATTCAATTATCGTGAATGCGAATTTTTGCCCGATTCGAAATCCGATTCCGCTTCGCATGTTTTTTGTTTCAAGCATCGGAAGACTCGACGAACTTTCAGCGTATCAGCATTTTATTTGCTGTTGATTTATGCAATCCCCCCTTGCCTCCCCCTCGCTGTGCTCACTCAAACAATCGCTGCTGCTGCTGGCAGCGCTGTTGAATATTTGCCAAGTATGCTGATTGAATTTTTTCCAGTTGACTAAATGATATCAAGGATATTTGCCAAAGCAGCGCTCGGTGCAGCCTCTAGAGCCCGAGTCTATTTTAAAGGCACCATGCCACAGCTTTAGTTCGAAAATTATTTAGTTTAAATGCAGGTGGGTGGCTGAACTCTAGAAAGAACAGTAGTTACAAGTTTTGAAGTGCTCTTCTATGCGATTTTCATGAATTTAAGTAGGGGTATCAAGATTTTGATTTACTATTTTTGGCTAGCTCAATCTTCACTTGCTTCTTTCTCTTACTTTCTTTACGAATACGTGGACAAATCTGCCCTTTCTTTTCCTCTTCTTTAACTCTTTCTCTTTTTCTTCCAAACTTTCTCTAATTCTCACTTGCTTGAAATTCTTTCTGCATACCTTTCATTTTAAAACTCTCTTAGTAACTTGTTCTCCATCTCTTCTAACTTCTACATCTATATATTAATTGTAAATAGTTCATTTTGCAGTATCATACTTTTCCACTATTCAACCTTGTTACTCTCCAAAACTTTCTCTAGTTCAGTTCGTTTACTGAAGTTAGTCCTCACTCTCTCTAGGCCTCTTCTTGTAATAGATCTCTTTCTCACTCTTGTTCTTTCTTTCTTATAGTCTGTCTTCCTCTCTTTCTCTGTCTGTCTTTCTTTTGACCTCTCAACTTCTAAAGTCTTTCTCACCCTGTCTGTCTCTTTCTTTCTCAATCTCTTACTCTCTTTCTCTCGCTTTCTTCCCCATTCTCTCAGTCTTTGCATATTTGTCTTCCTCTCTCTCTCTCTCTCTCTCTCTATCTCTCTCTCTCTTGGTATTTTTCTATTTTATACTCTCTATCTGTCCCTCTCTTTCGCCATCTCTCTCTTTTCTATCTTTTCTCTTTCTGAGGAATCGAGAAATTGAGATGGAGAGAGTGACAGAGAATCTATCTATGTCTCTGCCACTCTCTTTCTCTGTCACTGTCTACATCTTAATTTCTCTCTCTCTCTCTCTCTCTCTCTCTCTATCTCTCTATTTCTAACTCTATCTGCGTATGTTTATCTGTTTCCCTATCTCTCTCTCTCTCTCTTACTCTCTGTATCTCTTTTAGCCTTTCTCTGTGCCGTACTCTTTTCCATTTATCCCATTTTATTTGCTCTCTCTTTTCTCTTTCTGAGAGAGTTAGAAATTGATATGCATTTGCCACTCTCTGACTCAGTGACTCTCTATATCTCAATCCTCCTTCTCTCTCCCTCCTTATCAGTCTACTCAATCTCTCTACCACTTATACTCTTGTGCTCATATTTTACATTTCTCTTTTTCTCTCTTTCCTCCCACTGTCTGTAGCGCTAATTCGCACCTTCCCCTCTTTCTCTCTCTTATTCTCTCTATATCTTTTGGACTTTCTGTCACTCTCTTTCCCATCTCTGCCTTTCACTTTTACTCTACCTCTTCTCTTTCTGAGATAGCTCTTACTCTCTTACATTTCTCTCTCTTCTCCCACCCTCTCTACACCAAATTCTTACAGCCTCATCTCTCACCTTCCTCTCTCCCTATTTCATAAATCTCATATCATAGCACCTGCTTATGCTCTGTGCCTTTGCACTCGCCTCTCTATGCGATTTTCAAGAATTCAAACTAGTTTTGCTGCTATTCAACCAAGTCTTGGCTGTCTCTTTTAATCAAGTTAATATTTCTTTATTCCATTTCATAAAGCAACCATATCAAGTGCTTTTAATTGTATTATTCCAGCATTGGCACTGCTAACACACAACAGATATATGCATATAGAACTTAATTGATATCAATATTCAAGCTTGGGCAACGTGTCAATTGATAGATACTCGAAAGCATATGCAGCCAACCCACATTTGGAGAGTTGCAATTAAATTGCAATTTGGTGCTCATTCAGCCACATGGAGCAAACTGTAAAGCTAAGCATTATCCTGGCTGCCAGCTGGCAGTTTGTCGTTGCCGATGATGATACCAAGGAGCAAGCAGCAAGCGACTGAGATGGGATGGGATGGCATGAGAGTATTATCAATTTCCAATATTTAGACAGGCAACTAGTAATAATCACGTTTGCCGAACGATATGAGAGATATGACAACTATGAGTGTGTCCTGTGTCCTGGACGCGTGGGCGTAATTAACACTTTGTGCCCCGTGCAGCAAATCGAGCGGTTTAAACTGCACAAATGTTGCCTCCAAGCAGCAGCAGCAGCAGCATCAACGAATGCATCAATTAATATGCCCAACGTGCAGCAACAGCTCCTGCTCCTGCTTCTGCTCCTGATTGTAGTCCTGCTTCGCTGGGGTTGCCATAAAAGGCGTTAAATTGACACAATTGAAAACACCCTTGAGATTTGTGTGCGAGAGGGTTTCTCCCATTGCCTCTGTTTGTTCAATTGTTGTTGCTGTTGTTGCTGTTGTTGCTGTTCATCGAGTGGGACCGAGTGCGTTTAATCGGAAATGCTAACATCTTCATCAATGGCGCATAATGGCGCCCACGTTGAAAAACTGAACAACTTGCCAAAATACCAAAATCGCGATACCAAACAGCAGCAGCATCCCAGCATCCCAGCATCTCTGCTCTGCTTATATCGCCTCTGTTTGGGCCATGCAAATACGTGTGCGTAACAATTGATATTTTGGGCAAATATGTGAGCAGCAGCAACGTGGCATGTTTAATGGAGGGCCGATTACACATGTGAAATGATAAGAGTTTTAAGTGATGCAAGTACTCTTGAGTATATATATATTTATATAATATATAAGATATGGGTCATTAAAAATATTTAAGATAATTAATAAAATAATTATCCAAATCTAAAATCTATAAGAAACAGTTGAAGCGGGAGTAGAGATGGGCGTCGGGATTGGGATTTTCGGGACTCGAAATTGTCCCGAAACGTTTTCCGGTATCTGGAGGTTGGGAAAGATTTTTAAAAAGTGCTTGGTCATGAGATCATGGTAAAATATTCTAGAGATATGCTCTGAGATGGCGGCATTTCAGAGATACCCGTTCGGGACCCGCGGGACCCCAAAATTTCGATCCCTACGCCCACCACTAATCATAAGCATATCTCTAGAATCTCTTACTATGCCACCTTGATGTAGGATGGAGCACTTATCCGACCGTCCTGGAATTTTTTAGAATCTTTCCCAACAAGCCCGAAAATTGTTTCGGGACAATTTCGGGTCCCGAAAATCACGATCCCGACGCCCATCTCTAAGCAGGAGCAATACAATTGTGAAGAACTGCAGTTGGTCTTACGATTAGTTAGTTAAAATATTTTCAGGCAGAAAAAGAGAAATATTTGATACCCATATTAGATTTTATGGATGTGTTAACAAGTAGCTCAGACTACCTCTAGCAGTGTTTTTTCTAGTCTAACTCGTCTTGAATATCTTATTTTTAAATTACTCAAAAAACTTGGACTAGACCTTTTTAAGAACAAGAGATATATATTGGGAATAGTTGGTTTTGGAACCCCATGCCTACATAGATCTCATAAAAAAAAACTATGTTAATTTTTGAACTATTGTATAACAGCCTTTTTTGTATGCCAAATATCTTGATCAAACTTTTTAGGCTTATACATATAATATATACAATATACATAAAGCAAATCTGTATAGTATTGAACCTACCTTAACATGTGAGAAATTTGACGAAGTCTTTTAATTTTTAAAAAAAATTTAATAAAATATAAGAGCTACTGGCTTATTAAAGCAACTACAACTATAAGTACATAGGGACAGGCGAAAGGGTGGAGAGAGATGGACTGATGGGTAGATGGATGGATGGACAGGCGGAGTAATAGACAGATGGATAGACTGACAGATGGAGGGACGGACGGATAGGTGGATGGCTGGACAGGCAGAGTAATAGACGGATGCATAGACGGACCTATGGATAGATGGATGGATGGGTATTTGGAAGGATAGACAGCGGACGGATGGGCAAATATAAGGATGGACAGACGGAAGGATGGATGGACAGGCAATCTAATGGGTGGATTGACAGACGAACAATGCTACGGACGTATGTTCCTCTTGGTCAAGAAAAAATATATACGTATATATACTTTATGTGGGCAGCCATGCCTCTTTCTGACTTTAACATACATTTTAACATAAATACTATACTTTGAATTTCGACTTTAAATGGGGTCAGTGTATGCAAATACTTTCTGTATCCGAGTGATATATCCTGCATCTATAAGAACAATCAAAATTTGTATATGAAAATTTTAAATTGAATGAAAATTAATATAATATTTATTATTAGAACTATGATGGAAATAAATAGAAAGCCGAAAGGATAAAAATATAAATAAAAGCATTAGAATATATCTAAGCAGACTCCAACAATGCAAGATATATATATACTATAATATATAGTTATCATAGAAATTTTTAGATGAAATTAAAGTTTCTCTCTCTCAATTTTATGAAGTTTATAAATTGTGCTCAATTAACACTCTGCTGCAACAACTGTTACTTATGAGATCTTCCCTAGCTAATGCTATTGCCTAGGCCTTGTTTCATTTCGACTGGCCTATCAAATCTGTTTCAATTGCTGCCTCTGAGCAACTGACTGTCAAAACAGGCAAACAAATTGTGCAAATAAGTCGAGAGAATGTTATTTATGCACAGACAATTTTCAGTGATTAAATAACTGAGGCGAAAACGAGAAACGATTCGCGATCGAATTACAAATAGTAAAATGACATGGAACTAGATATATATAAATAGAGAAAGAGAGAGAGAGAGAGAGAGAGAGAGTATCTGCATATTAATGGCCTGGAGGTGTGCATGCCAATTGTCATGCGCTGAAATGCTTGTTAACAACGGGGATTGCTTTTGCGGATCGAGGCTCCCACTCGTTGGCTGTTTTTTTCTTTAATCAAAGCTGGAGCAGCAGCTACTCCTGCTTTTTGACTGCTGGAGCGGCTCCTCCCCCGTGGCAATAACGCCACACATTTGTAATGTTGCTTCTGTTTTGCAGTTCCAGCTCGGATTGCGCTTAGAAGCATTTTACAAGTTACTTTAAGGCAATCAATTTGTGGCCCAAGCAGCTGGGGCCACAAAGGAAAACGAAGCAGAAGAAGAAGAAGCTGAAGAAGGTGCAGGCAGGTGGCTAAGCAGGGGAAAAAAAACCAATCAAAAGAGCGTTGCGAACGCAAATTGAACGCCAAATGGCTGCAAGATGATATTTCAATACGTGCAACAGCAGCAGCAAGTCCAAGTCCCTGCTCCAAGTCGAAGTCGAGGGGCCATAAATTATGTGCACGGGCGACGCCTGCGCGTAGTTGCTTACTTTTTTGCAGTTATGATTATCGCGCTTCCAGCTTCCAGAGCCGTCCGTTGTGTGCAAACAAATGTAAAAAATTTTTAATTGACTTTTGGATTTGCGCCACCGCCGCCAGTTGCAGCACTTCTTCTTTTTATGGCCACTCGCGTGCATGCAGCTTAAAAGTTAATAAAACACGCCCAATGATAACAAGACGCAAAGCCAGTCAGCCAGCCAGCCAGCCAGCCAGCCAGCGAACACATTTTGCCCCTGAGGTCTTCATCATCGGCATCATGATGACGTTTGCCAACATTGTGATCCTTGGCCAGCTCGTAGAAAAACAATCAATTAAGCGCGCAAGTAGCTGACACAGAAGGAGCGCCAGTTGCCATTGGCAATGCCAACTGGCACGACTCCAGCTCCGAATCCAATATGAATCCAATACGATTCCAATCCGACTTTGACTCTGATTCGCATTGCCCCCAGTGGCCGACGACGGCGGCGGCGGCGACTGCGATTGGCGTTTTATGGCCTGTTTTGGTTAAATTTATGTTACATTTTTATAGTTCAGTGTAAATTGACTTTTAAAATGTAAAATTTATCATAGCAAACGGCCCGTTGCGGTGCCTCCAAACGCTTTTTAATTGCTTTATTTCGCACAACTCTGGCAACGCTGCCAAATAACAAGCTTCCGTCAAAGCTCACGCGATAAACATCTGCGAGTTTTCAAGCACACTAAAAACCGAAACAACCCTTGAGAAGCTTTTGAGGATAGCCAAAAGGGGGTTAGACGCTTTTGTTATAAATTACTTAAAATTTGCATAGGGCATTAAAAATTAAATGTAGAAAAATAAAAACTAAAAATATGAAAAAAAAAATTGTAATATTTAAACTAATTTATATACATATACATAACATATAGAAAAGTTTTAAGGGCATTCACAATTTGGTATAATAAAAAATAGAAATAAAATATTTATAATAAAAGGAAATATATAAAATTCATTTTGTGGCTTAAAAAAGTAAAAAAAAATAATCAAATTAATTTAAAAAAAAAACTTAAATGAATACAAATAAGATCTTAAAGATTTCATTTGGAATTTTTATAAAGAATTTAAATTTAAAAGTACTTCTTTTGGTATTTAAAAGCAAGCTGTAATAAAATTTAAAAAAAATTGTATTCAATTATGATATAATTTTCAATTTAATTTAATTAAATATTACGAAACAATATTTACAGTTAAAAAGCGATATTAAATGATTCCAATTAACCTCTTAAGCCCTATCGTATATAGTTCACACAGCTTTGCACAGAAAACAAACAAACAGTGAAAAGCTTTTCAAGTATCAGAACAGACCTTGATGCCGTCGTTTTCTTTTGCAGTCTCTCGCGGGAAAGCTTTTTAGGGCTATACAAATGCCATCCCCTACCCTTTGGTAAGCTTCTTCATTGGCAATTTGGATGACGAAACACAGTCGCGAGCCGCGAACAGCTAAAGTTGGAAGTCTCGCACAAGGAAAAATCCATAAATTGATTGTGCCAAGAAGTGTAAACACAGTAGAAGTTTAGTCAAAGGAAAAACCCTGGGAAAACAATGTTGCTGCCCACGATCCGAACGGGTGTCAAGTGGAGCTGTCGCCAGAGCTGGGACATGCTGATGTCACCTATATCGCCGCGCAATTTGCGCACCACAGCGCTGCTGACGAGCATCTACCAGCTGGTAAGTGTCAGATGAACCCACCCACTACTTATATAATGCATTTGATTAAGTGGGGCGCAGCGCACGGACTGCCCGGCACGCGGACGAATCCGCAATCCGGGCTGTGGCAAACGTGCAGCCGCCTGCCCCTACAAACAAAAATTACACACTGGATATGCAAAGCCATACCCCACTGAGCGCGCTAGGACCCATCGAAAGCGGCAATGTGAACGCACGCCCCCGCAAGTAGCGTATGGATGGGCCAACGGCACAATGCGTCCGCACCTAACTTCCTCTTGTCGGAATGTGCCGAAGACGAGCGCCCTTTTTTAAATTATATCGGTGAACGAGCTGCATATAGCTGCGCACAGCGCTAAAACCGGTTGAGAATTATTTGAGAACATTTGTTATGTGCATAGAACTTTGGCAACACTGCAAAGATCAGCAGAGTTGACTTCTAACTCATTTATATACCGTTACACTACAAACACTTTCTCTCACACTCTCTCGTTTGCTAACTCAATGCTCATACAATATTGTTTACATTACATTGACTCTCTCTCTCTCCCACCCTCTTCTTTTCTAGCTAATTGCGCACTCGGTATTGTTTGTGGTGCTTCTCTGTCTAGCGCATGCGGAGCAAATGCGTAATCTGCTCGATATGGATATATTGGATCAGAAGGATAGTGGTTTCTATAATATGTCACCATTTCACAACGATATGCGCTTAAAGACGGCTGCCCAACTGGCGGATGCTACCGAAAATGCGCTCTACGTGTTATCTGGTATTGCCACGGTTTATGCTTTGAGTGCTATTGCCTTGTTCTTTGGAGTGTTCAAGAATAAACCCGGTCTGATAATACCCTGGCTGGTTATTGAATTTCTGGGCGCAATAGCGGTAGCTGTCATCATATTCATGCTAAAGGATACAAAGTTGCCTATGATATTTGGTGGACAGTGTTCGTATTGTGAGTAAATATATATTTTTTGAGGTTATATTAGATATAAAGCCCCTTTTCTGTTTCAGTAATCGTCTGCTATAGCATGCTGCTTCTGGATGGTGTTAAGTGGTATATAATGCACAGTTTCTATCAAAGTCTGCGCACTATGAACAAGTTGCGAGAGATTGCAACAGTGGCTATACCCTGCCCCGCACCAGGCGCTGTAAGTATACAGCCTATATATACCCTATAAAAAATACTTACCTATTCCCCTTACAGATACCCTATCAGTTCCGCAGGGAACACATGTACTTGGGCAGCAATGGCTATAAGCATATATTGACTGAATCGCCGGATGGACAGTGTTAAATACCGTTCACTTTGAAAGGAAAAGCTTCGGGCTATATGCGAATTATTCATACTCTCCCTCCCCTCCCACGGCATCAAAACTTCCAACATCAAGTGTCTTAAATTATTTTTGAAATCTCATTTAATTTTGGTTCGAGCGTTTTTTTGGAACGTGTGTGATATGGATCAACCAGAGATAACTATTTTATATAGAGAATGCAACGAGAAGGATATATGTATAAATAGAGACACTATATATATTCTTATGGCAATATATACACATGCATACATACATACATAACTTGAACACTAGCAATATATTTTAGTATGCTAGATACACATAAACTATTTTCAATGTAGTGCTTAAAAAATCTCACTTAACACTTTAAACTACTCCGTTTAGTAGCTGTAAACAATTTTACTTAATTTAAATAAAGAAAAAAAAAACATAAGTAATGTACCCGGACTTGAACCTTAGCTTATGATGTTTTACATTCCGCCTCGCTATGTACTGTGCCATTGCGCTCAGCGGCACGCGAGTTGCTAAATATGCATATCTTCGCATACCAATAGGAGTGTCTGTTGTTGGTTGTCTCTTTTGCTCACACTATTGAGTTGAATGTGAGCCTTTTCCTTTGACAAGCTAAAAATGACCGTTAAATTTGAAATTTACATTTTTGACTTTAATTTTTTTTTGCTATAAATAAAATAAACAAATTATAAAAATAATAAATAATAAGAAATTTTTATTAAATATTTAATAAAAATATTTGTGTTAGCATTTTCATTTCAATTAATTTTATTTTCACCTTTTTTTGTGGCACAAATAACATAAAAAATAAAGCATTAACAAAATTAGCGCTTGCGTTAACATTTATAATTATAGCAAAATGTTTAAATTTGGCCATATTCTTAATGCTTTTTCAATTAGATATATATATATTTTGTTATACTAAGATATTCTATTGCTGTCTAACTTCTGTGCTGGATTTTTGTTTTGTTTTGTTTGCATTCTTTTTTTAGTGCCCATTTACCTTGACCCATTTCAGCCCTTGCGGCCACGCCCAGATCGGCTAACTGTTGTCGCTACAGTTGTTGTTGTTGTTGGTGCAACTGTGGTACGGGTGGTACCTAGTAAGGTCATGTCATTGCTTAAACTATCCATCAATAAATCGACTACAGTAATATTCGAATTGCCATCTCCGTCGCTCTTGTCCGTGGGAATGCTGATCTGGAACTGCAGCAGCACCACCAAGTAGGTGACCATAGTGGTTAGCAGGCCCTTGAATAAAGTACGATTCACATCAAAGAAACCGCCACAATTGATATTCGACGGATTCATTTCGGTGGCACGCAAAAACATATTAATCTCCGTCTGGGCATCCGAGTTCATCCAATTCAATTCGACCATCAAAAGTTTCTTCTGAAAATTCGTACGCACATTCACCGAGGCGTAGTGAGCCTCATCGCATATATAGAAGAGTAGACCTATATTCCAAAGAGCCGTAATTGTCAATCCGATATCCTTGATGCCGAATCCCTCCGAGAGCTGTGACAAAAGTCCATAAATCGACAGAGTTATGATAAAGAACAAATAGAGACTCATAAAAACGAAAGTGTAGCAAAGAGCATTGCCCGTATCCCGGGTCAACTTGCTCAGACGCAGCCACAGGACACGGTAATCCGCCACCATGGAAGCAGGACCAATATGCTTCAAGGCCTTCTGAAAACGCTCAGCCAGCAAATAGGCCGTGGTGCTAATACCCTCACAGATGAGAAACCACCAGGCGCCCAGCATGGCTGTCAAATTATCCAATATACAATAGGGCACCACTTGATTGAGATTCAAATCCGACATGGTTATGTGAATGATGACAACGGAGAGCACCGAAAGTATGGGCAGCACGATGGCAATGTAGACCGCCTTCTGGCGCAGATTCAAAGGCAAACTGTGTCCCGAGATCTGATAGTAGAGAACCTCGAAGTCGTCCCAGTCATTGAACAAACGCGCAATCTTCCTCGCCTCCCACCAGAGAATGGGTATGATGATAATTGGTAGGATGTTGACCAGGAACAGATACGCAATGACCGCCTCCTCGAAGGGTCCACTAAGTGAGCGCACAATATGTATACGATTGTTGGCCACATAGCCCACGTAGAACTAAACCGAATGATTAATCCAAAATTCCCTTAGGAAACTGGAAAAAACTCACCGCCAGCAGCACGAAGAAAACAACAGAATAAACAAAAGCTGCTGAATTCAAAGCGAATTTAGCTCGAGAAGGACCTCGTCGCACAATGGGCAGCACGCCAATAATACGCAGAAACCAATTAACCGGCGCAATGTTACGATAAAACACGCTCTACCAAAATAAATTAAAAATATAAATATATTTAAAGATTTATATCCCGACTTACCGGCGTAAAGTCCGGACTATTGGATCCCACTGTGCTGATGGAGCCACGTTTGCCATCATTGGGTGCTATATAGTCAGAGTCCAGGCGTTCAGCTAGTCCAATGGAATACTTGCGCACGCCATGTAAGTAGGCCTGTGCATTACCACTGTTTATGGGCTTGGCATTCAGGAATACCGTATCCGGTTTTTTGCGTCTATAATAGCTGGCCATTGTTCTTGAACTGTGAGTAATTTCTACACCTTGCCGAGTGCCTTGGGCCTTTGGTATAGCCATTAAAAATGCATTTAACCTCGCCCTCTATTTGTTTCTTATTGTTTGCATTGCAAGAACAACTTGAGTTTCCTGTTGATTTCGTTTGTTTGTCTTCTGCATGCATTAACCTTAACCATGTGCCCCATTTTCAAATACATGTCAATGGCGCGCCTAAGCTTTCGCATATTAATGTTGCTCAACACTGTCAGAACTATCGAATCCGGCTTAGTTATCAAAAAGCTGTGTATCTGTTACAATTCGCATTCAATACTTAACATAATGATATCAATGTCATGCCAAAGTGTCGAATTCATATTTAAGTCAGCATTTTAATCAAACTTTATATTTTTTGTTGCCATTGCTTGTAGCGAAGCTTTTATTATTTGAGTCAATGACCCGATGACAGGTATAAATACCATCGATTACAATGGCCAAAAGATATATAATTTCTTTTATCGATAAATTGATTTAGGTACATCGCTACATTTCTAGAACTTGCAAAGAAAAGCCGATAAAACAATAAAAAATTTCATTGCCAAAATGGTTGATTATAGCAAATGGAAAAACATTGAGGTGAGTGCAATTGAAACAACTTGAAGTAAACCGATTAAATGCAGTTTTAATTGTTCGCAGATATCCGATGATGAGGACGAAACACACCCAAACATTGACACGCCTTCGCTCTTCCGCTGGCGGCACCAGGCGCGAGTCGAGCGCATGGCCGAATCAGAGAAGGAGAAGGATGAGTTGAAGAAGAAGAGACAGAGCTTCCAGGCGCGCCTGATGGATGTAAAGGAGCGCATCAGCAAAAAAGATGGCGACGAGGCGGAGCTCAAGGTCAGTCCAACTACCTGTTAGGAAATTTGCGATGACTAATACAAACATTACAGTTAGAATTGGAAAAGATTGAAAACGAGGGCAAGGCGCTCGATCGTCAGGAGAATGAGCTGCTGAAACGAGAGAAAAAGACACCGTGGAATGTGGATACAATAAGTACACCGGGCTTCGAAAAGACCGTGATCAACAAAAAGCCCCCACGCAGTGCCGATGAAAACTTGACCGAGGAGGAGCGCGAGCTGCGAATGAAACAGTTCGTCAAGGAGAACGAGAAGCTGTGCAAACAGTACGGCATGCTGCGCAGATACGACGACTCCAAGCGCTTCCTGCAACAGCATGTGGAGCTGGTGTGCGAGGAGACGGCCAACTATTTGGTCATCTGGTCCATAAATCTGGAAATGGAAAAGAAGCACGAACTGATGGCCCATGTGGCGCATCAGTGCATTTGCATGCAGTACATACTGGAGCTGGCCAAGCAGCTGGACAGAGATCCTCGCGCTTGCTTCAGCTCGTTCTTCTCCAAGATTCAGCAATGTGATCCCGAGTACCGGCAGCAGTTCGAAAGCGAAATTGCTGGCTTCAAGGGACGCATTCAGAAGCGCGCACAGGAAAAGATGCAGGAAATCATAGCCGAAGTGGAGGAGGAAGAAAAAAAGGAGCGCCTGGGACCGGGTGGTCTCGATCCTGCCGATGTCTTTGAATCCCTGCCAGATGTAGGTTTGAATTGCAATCCAAAACATAATTTATTAATATTATAAAACTAAATTTTGCTTTAACAGGACCTGAAAGCTTGCTTTGAGTCGCGCGACATTGAGAAGCTGCAGAAGATTATAGCCACCATGCCAGTGGAGGAAGCCAAGTATCATATGAAACGTTGCGTTGACTCTGGCCTCTGGGTGCCAAATGCCGCCGATTTGCCACAGGACCAGGATGAATCAGAGGCCAAGGACGGCGAGGCGGCTGGCACTGCAGTAGCACCAACAGCAACATCGGATGAAACTAAGAAAGAGAAATCCAAATCTGCCAAGGAGGAGCCGATCTATGCTGGCGTTAGCAGTGATGACCTTGACTGATCGATCCATCAGCGCTGTTATTGCCTGTTACACTATAAGTTTAATTATAATATTACCCTATTCCCCCATTCATTATTAGTTCAGTTCAGTTTGTATATACATTGAGAAACGATACCTCAATCAAATTCTCAGTAAACTGTGCAAGAATTTTCAAATAAAAATCAAGCTATCCACGTACATCGAGTCCGATCAAATTAATATATTTTACTTAGTTCAAATATTTATCAATTCAATATGAATCGTCCAGAGCTGGACTACTACGCTGTGCTGGACATGCCGCGCAATGCCAGCAAGGAGCAGCTCACCTTGGCCTATCGCCGCATGGCAATTCGTTTGTGCCCACACCGGGATAGAAAATATGAGCTGGATTTTGTGCCACTGGCCCAGGAGGGCAGGCTGACGCATTTGTCGCCCATGGCGGAGAGCAAGCAGTGGGCGTTCATCAACATGGCATTCGATGTGCTGGGCAACGAGCTGTATCGTGCCATCTATGATCGCTATGGCGAGGCCGGTCTATTCGAGGGCGTGATGCTGCCCAATGGCTACTTTCCACCGTATCAATATCATGGCGATCACATGAAGGTATACGAACAGGTCTTCTCCAGCTATTCGCCGTACGCGAATGTCATTGATGCCATCACCAATCCACCTAGTTTGTATGCGACGAGGGAGCATGGGGTTGGCGTGCGCCACAAGGATGCGAATACGGAGCGCATTATTCACTTGTCCTTGGAGGAGGTGCGCACTGGTTGTGTGAAGCTGATGCATGTGTGGCGTCAGGAGATTGTTGACGTGAAGGAATCTAAGCTGGAGAAGCGCAAGCACACACTTAAGCTTAACATACAGCCGGGCACTACAGCTGGCACACGCTATTGCTTCAAGGAGGAGGGCGATCGCTATCCCACGACCATACCAGGTGATATTATATTCATAGCCGCCGACAAGCCGCATCCGACGTTTGAGCGGCGCAACATGCACGACCTGGTCTATCGCTACGACATCAATCTAGCCCAGGCCTATACGGGATTCATCTTCTTTGTGAATACCCTGGACAAGCGGCAGCTGAAGATCGTCATCTCGGACGTGGTTACTCCGGGCTACAAGAAGATCGTGCCACATGAGGGTTTGCCCAAGTGCCGAAATTTGGATGCAGTAAATGCTGTTAAGCATGCTAATAAGCGTATTGAAGATTTTGGTGATCTGATAATTGAGTTTAATTGTAAATCGGTTAATAACAAAAATCAACTAAACAGCTGATTTAATAACGGTTTATTTACAGATATATTTCCCAAATACTTGACACCACAAATGAAGGCATTGACTCGTGAATTTTACACCCAGTTTCGTAAATTGGAAAAGGAACTGGAAGATTTGGAGAGAATGGAGATGCAGGGATAATATTATTTTAATTAATTTATTGTGCAAATAAAAATTGACTGTAGCTGAGTGTGAGCAGCGTACTAAGCTCGAAATATCGGCAAGTCGTTATTAAAGTATCGATTAGACTATTGCACATCGATAGGTTATTCATTTTTACGGACAGGTAAAACACAGCATAATTAAAAAACAGCAAGTAAAACAACAAAGAATGATAATTTGTGCTAAATAACAAATCGACAAATTGTATAACTATTGCAGTGTGTTCAAACTCGCCTTAAAATCGATGCAAAGTAACAAGAAATCGAGTATTTAATAAGCAAAGTGATATTTGGCTACATAATTCAATTACTGACACCTGTGCAGTACGCCCCCCGCCACTCTATCAACTACTACTACGGAAATTCCAGCGATACGCTTGACTGCAAGTGGAGGCTGACTAGCTGACCACACCCACACTCACAATTAACGGTACAAAATGCACCTGAGCGCCGATATTTCCAGTGCCCTGCAGCAAATCGAGGCCGTGAAAAACGGAATCGACGATTCGGAAGATGCAAAGCTGCAAATGCAAACGGCGGATAGTTTAAATACAATACTGGGCATATTGACAGATCCCGTTTTCCGCACCATTGCCCATGTGCAGGAGTCGCTCTTCGAGCTGGGCATACAGCTTGGTCAGCATCCGTCCATGTTGCCAAATGACTTCGACGTCGATGTTTCGGGGAATTTGGTGCTCAGCCTGAATGGAGGCGATGTCATGTACGATTCGTCTGCCCCCGCCAGCCCGGACAAATCCAGCTCGACGGGCGGCGACTTGGAGCAGCGCCCACAAAGCCAAAATTCTAAGTCAGCCGCTGCGGACTTGTATGCCACGGACTATGCCCAGATCCAGGCCATTGAGCTGGTCAACGATGGCACCGGCCTGGGCTTTGGCATCATTGGTGCCCGCAATTCAGGTGTCATTGTGAAGACCATTCTGCCAGGAGGCGTGGCCGATCGCGATGGTCGCCTGCGCTCTGGTGATCATATTCTCCAGATTGGCGATGTGAATCTCCACGAGATGGTCTCCGAGCAGGTAGCTGCCGTACTACGACAATCAGGCACCCACGTGCGTCTCGTTGTGGTGCGTCCCATCGAGCAGAGTCTGCCCACGCCACAATATGCCTTGGACCCGGGCAGCGCAGTGGTGCCCACCCGGGTGCTCGTCGATCCCGCTGAGCTGGAACGTTATCTAATCTCTACTGGCTATCCGGAGATCTTTGGCGAGAGCTCGACGGCTTCGACGCCGCAAACCACGACAGAGGATGACCGCTTTGTGTATCGTGGAGAGACTTCGATGCTCATCGATCCCAGCATCGATCTGGACGAGCTGCTGGCTCTGCCCGAAACGGAGAAGCTGCAGGTGGAGCTGAAGAAGGATGCAAATGGATTGGGTATCACCATTGCCGGCTATGTCTGCGAAAAGGAAGAGCTCTCTGGGATCTTTGTCAAGAGCGTCTCTCCGGGCTCAGCGGCTGATCTGAGTGGACGCATACGCGTCAACGATCGCATCATCGAGGTGGATGGCCAATCGCTGCAGGGCTATTCCAATCACCAGGCCGTTGAGCTGCTGAAAAAGTCCGGCCAGGTGGTCAATCTGCGACTGGAGCGTTATCTACGCGGCCCCAAATACGAGCAACTGCAGCAAGCCATCGCCGCCAATGCTAACGAAAAGCTGCCCGCCAGTTCACCTGGCACGCCATCTCGTGCACCCTTGCCCACGCCCACAGCGACGCCTTCATCTACGACAATCAGCAGAGAGCTGGACGATGAGACACTGCCAGCACCAGAGGCCTTCATGATGACCACGCCCCCTTCCAGCTCTCTGGCTACGACCACGACGCTGAGCAGCTTTGGCGCGGGCAAGCAATTGGTGGCAGTGCGAGATTCGCTGGAAGGAGCAGCAAAGATTGTGGCCACAGATGTGGTGGCCGACAAGCAGGAAGTACATATAAATATATACTACATATACCAGATCTTCTGACATTTCCCATTGCTTACAGGCAGGTGTGCACGCCAAGAACTCGAGTCTTATAACCCGTCACAAGTACTACATGGAGCCGGAGCTGAGCGAGGAGATGGAGTCGGAAATTGTGCGCAAGTGGCAGAAGATTGTGGGCGCCGATATGGAGGTGATTGTGGCGCAAATCAAAAAGTTTGCCGTTGGCGGCTTGGGCATCTCGTTGGAGGGCACCGTCGATGTGGAGGGTGGACGGGAGGTGCGTCCACATCATTATATACGCTCCATACTGCCCGATGGACCGGTCGGAGTGAATGGCGTGCTTCGCTCTGGCGATGAGCTGCTGGAGGTCAATGGCGAGCGCCTGCTGGGCATGAATCACCTGGAAGTTGTGGCCATATTGAAGGAGCTGCCATTGGACGTGCGCATGGTGTGTGGACGCAGCAAGGTGACCACACTGCTGCCCTTCTCGGATGACACGCTGAAGAAGTTGAGCAACAACTTTGAGAATCTACTGCCGGCTACAGATCGTCTGGTCAAAGCCAAATCGGATGGCAGCCTGGCCACAGTTGGGTCGGTGTCTGATGCGGATTCCGTGGCTGTGGCAGCCGCCTCGTTTAATAAGCTGAAATCTCGTTCGCTGGAGCCGCTCACCGGCCTGGCCATGTGGTCGTCGCAGCCGCAGATAATTGAGCTGCTGAAAGGGGATCGCGGCTTGGGCTTCTCCATACTGGACTATCAGGATCCGTTGGACTCGAATGATACGCTGATTGTCATACGTTCGCTGGTGCCCGGCGGCGTGGCTCAACTGGATGGCAGACTAATACCGGGCGATCGTCTGCTGTTTGTCAACTCGATTAATTTGGAGAACGCCTCGCTGGATCAGGCTGTGCAAGCCTTGAAGGGTGCGCCCAAGGGCGTGGTTCGCATTGGTGTGGCCAAGCCGCTGCCCATGACGGATAACTCTTTGAAGCATTGCAGCAATGCCAGCACCACCAGCGAAGAGACGCTGGATGCTCAGCAATCCCCACCAGCGCTGCCCACAGCAGCGCCCCCAACAGCTGCCAAAGGCGCAGAGCCGGACCTAATACCCGACTGGCGGAAATAGAAGTTGGATCAAAAGCCGTTATTATTATGATATTTATATAAGGCAAACATTTATGTTATGCACCAATTGTGTTGACCAGAGCCGCCACAACTGGAGAGCGGCTCGGCTTGTCCCCAACCCTGGACAGCTGCATTCCCAATAATCGCAATATTTTCATTCCCCTTGGAGTATTAGTTAAGTGTGTGTGAATTTAATGTACTTACAACTAAATAAATTATGCAAATCGTTTACAATATTAGTCAATATACATATTTATATACAGTGATGAGTATCCATTGGCATGGCTTGTTTACTTGACTACTGCACCCGATTCAATTGTCGTTCGATTCGCATATAGTTGCGCCTGGAGAGCACTCGATCCCTGGCATAGCTCACCAAATAGCTGAGCACTCCCAGCACAAATGCAATTGCTTCGAATTTGATGTAATTGCGCTGATCGATGAGGGCCACTCGGTCGCAGCTCTTGGTCACAATTTCGCCGCTCTTGCAGCGCAGCACTTCTTTGAAGTGGGTGTGAATGCAGACGCCCAGACTGCGACTGATAATATCGAACTCGGAGCAGGGATGGCACTCCTGGACAACGGTGTAGGTCTCGTGTTTCCAGCAGGTGGAGTTGTTCTCAATGATAAAACGTTCGCCACGACGTCGAGCTAGGCTGCCCTCCGCTGCATAGCGAGATTCAATTATGAGCACCAATATGGTGACTAGGGTAAGGGCAGTGAGGCCCAATACCATGTGATGTTTTTGGCAGTTTTCGAGCATTTTGTGTTTACTTTTAATGGCAAAAGAAATAAACTTAAATGAAAGTAAGTTTGTTTTTGCTTGCACAGCTGTTGTGTTAGGGCTGGGCACAATTACTGACTCATGAAGTTTAAGCGATAGTTGTACACGATTTAACACAAACGTGCATGAGCTAAAAGCTGTATGACTAAGGGTTTTCAGTATAAAAAGAAATGAGTTAGCTTTAAAAATAACATAAGATGGGAATAATTTATTTTCTTCAACTGAAAATGTTACATAATAGTACAAGAAATGTACATCGTGCTCTGTCCAAGTTGTGCTGAGTATCGTTTAACTGACTATTGTGATGTGCCCAGCAGCAATGCTCAAATATCGATAATCATCGATAGCACAGGCTGTTTACGAAGAAGTAAAACATGCAAATGCCAAGGAAGGGACAGAGACCAAAACAATTACGAAGATAGCCCCAAAGAGAAACGTGGAAAATTTATGAAAATCTGTGAAAATTGTGTGGTGGCGCATAGAAAATGGTGCTGCGGTCGGGAATTATAATTCCATTTCAATTTCGCGATACTAAGAAGCTGCTCATGATTGGCGTGCCCGAGGAGAATCGAAATTTAAACATATGGGACTTGAAGAATGTTGGTAAGCCTTCTTAACGGACAGTAGCAGGTGCTCGATGTTAGCGCGGGTAGGGGGGCGTGGTGTAGGAGGCAACAGCGCACGCTGCCGCAGGCCCAGGGCAGGTCGTTAAACTTAATTGCCTTCAGAAATATGTGTGTATAAAGAGCAACACCCCAAATGGCTTTTTAGGGCTGCAAAGCAGCATAAATTTATGATTTGGACATTGGAATTGAGCAATTTTTCGCCGATTGCCGTTTTGCTTAACTTTCTGATAAAATTTCATTTTCAGTGCGCGCTGCTTTCGGCATCTACAATTTTGAGTTTCGCAACAAAAAGATCGGCTTCAACATACCCGATGAGCTGCTGCTGCATTATTTGGCCCAACGTCACGACCTCACAAATTTCGTTATTGAAATTAGCCAAGGTAATTGCAAATAGCCATTTAAGTTAGCCGCGTTACACACTAGCGTTTAAGCCTTCTTAACAAACTTGGAACCATTTACATATACATATACATACATTTGTATATCAAAAACAATATATGTGAATGCGAATGCATTTGTAGATCTATCTGTGTATATAGACGCGGCAACCGCAAAACGTGCTTTGCTTGTAAGTCTCTCACAATTGCACTGTAATAAAAATCCACATTGAAAATGCTTCCTCTTGCAGCCCTAGACGATGGCCATGCCAAGGAGCTGCTCTCCTACGAGCCTTCCTGCTCAATGGCTGCACTCAAACAGCAGCAGCACCAGCAACAGCAGCAGCAACAACAACAACAACAACAACACCATCATCCACATGCGATACAGCATCATGTGCCACTGCCACAGCGCTCCAACGAGAGTGTCAGCCACGCCCACGACTATGTGGCTGGCCCCTCAGCCTTACCGGGATCACAGCCGAACTCCCCCGCCTTAGGTGTGTGCAATGAGCCAGGTGACTCGCCGCTGGAGCATGCTAACAACTCGAATTCGGATCATGCGGACGCAAGCCAAAAACTGCGGCTAACACAAACCTATGCGGAACGCACGCCCGAATCCCTAACACAATCAATAGATCCTATGGACATAATACCCAAAGCGGAATCGGAATCGGAGGCAGAGCGAGCAGCGCGTGCCGCTCGCTATCAAGCACGAGCGCAGCAGCAGCAGCAGGAGCAACAGCATCAGCAACAGGCACAAGCACTGCATCACTCGCTGCCTTCCCAGCAATTCTTCTCCAACTACACGCACAGTCTGCCGACTATGACGCCACCAAATACTTCCCAACAGTCGCCCTACACGCCTGGACTGATGAGCCGCTTCAGAAGTGAGTAGCAGTTGATATTAGAGAGATAAAATGGTTTCTAAAATTTTTGATTTCTCTTGCAGAGCGTGGCGAACGCATGTCCAAGGACCAAAAGGAGCTGTACGTCAAGTTCTTTGAGGACAATCCCTGCATGCTGTCGAACCATCGTCGGCACGACGGCCTCACCGAGCCGCTGTGGGCCAAGCTGGCGCACATGCTCAACAGTGTGCCGCAGGGCGCTGTCAAGAATGTTGAGGATTGGAAGCAAACGTTCGATGCCTGGCGTTATCGCATTTTCATGTACACACGCTACAACTCCAAACTGAGCATGTCGGAGACGAGCGACCCCAAGAACTTTAAGCCGCTGACAGCGACCGACCAGAAGGCCTATGCCATGTGGACCAGTCACAAGCACATTGCACCGCCGGACTACGACAAAATGGACATGTTTGTGCCGCTGGACGAGAGCACAACGGCAACGAACAGCTACGACTACTAAGGCGGCCCACAATCCCCCAAACCAGTGCAAATGTTAATGATAATCAGAACGAAGATGATGTGTACTTTAACTAATGCTAAGCGCTAAATACAATATGTTTAAGCAACATACATACATATATGATAGTACTTCTTTTTTCATCTAGTTCTAAGTTTCTTGCTGTGTAACTCTTGTGACTAACTCGTTTCTTTTTGCTTGCAGTGTACGATGCCGCCTTGGAGAGCTATGTGCTACATCCGCAATGCCGCTGCGGTGCTCAAAAGCTGCTCAACGACTCGCCCACACCGGAGGAGCCAACAAATCTGTGCCAGAGCAACAGTGTCATAGACGCAGCGCCCACGTCGGCCACGTTGACGCTACCTGCCTGTGAGGATGATGAGCAGGAGAGTCTGAAGTACCGCATCGATAAGGTGAGCAGCGGCGCTGCATCGGCTGAGCTCGGCATGCCCGCCTATGATCCGTGCACGCCCAAAATGGACTATGATACGCAGGACGAGCTGCCGGATTCACCGCACTCGCCGCATCCACAGCAGCAGCTGCAGCAGCAATTGTCAACGACGCCGTTGCCCTTGCCGCCGCCACCTTCACATATTCCGCACCATCATCAGCACGACGACGAGCAGCAGCAACAGCAACAACAACAATTGCTGCAGGAGCGCATACAGCATGAGTTCATGCTGCAGCAGCAACAGCAGCATCAGCATTTGCAACAACAGCAGCATTTAGCGCTGCTGCAGCAACAGGAACAGCAGCAGCATCAGCAACAGCAGCAGCAACAACAGCAACATCAGCAGCAACATCAACAACAACAACAAGGCGTCAACATGGCTATTGCTGCAACGGGCACAAACAACATTCGACGTAAGTTGAGCTAGAAAAGGGGCTGAAAAGTATGCTACCCGAAAACTTAAGCATGTAGAAGAACCTATAGGGTATCTGCTCGTCACCTATTTCTTCTCTATATTAAACTATGCTTTAACAAACTTCCCTCTCTTATCCACAGAACGCAAGGAGCGCATGTCTAAGCGCCAGAAGGAGCTCTACGTGCACTTTCTGCAACAGCATCAATTCATCAACGATCATAGACGCAACGATCCCGTGCTGGACCCGTACTGGCTGAAGCTGGCCAATCTGTTGAATGCGGTGCCGCAAGGCGCAGTCAAACATGTTACAGAATGGAAGCAAACCTTTGACAATTGGCGCTATCGCATCTTTTTGTATGCGCGCTACAATTCGAAGCTGCAGGATGAGGAAGCACAAAATCCACGCAACTTCAAGCCGCTGACACGCACCGACAAACAGGCGTACATTATGTGGATACGCAATCCGGACACTGCGCCGCCGGATCTTGATAAAATGCGCAATGTGTTCTGCAATCTGGAGGAAAATACAACGCATCAGGACTAAAAGCCGGCCGGTCTTTCAATAGGCCGGCTCATCCGCAAGCGCTCTCGCAAATTGCCATTGTTCTAGTTGATAAGAAATGGTTTTCTATATATACACACATATATATATATACATTTTTTGTTTTCATGTTGATTCTGTGTAATTTTATAACTGGAAATGCATTTTTCCCTTTTTATTTTTTTTTCTTCTTTGTTATGCAAATATATGTATAAATATATTGAGTGAGTGAATTGTTTTTGTATAAATTGGAAGTGTGAAGAGAAGGGAGACTATAAAAAAAAACTATAAATGTGTCTAATATGCTGTTAGGATAAAATATGGTTTCTATGAATATCTTTTAAGTTAAGAGCAGTTTAATTTCAGTTCAGATTCAATCATTTTTTGAGTTTTATCTTAGGACTTTCGTTTCAAAAGTAGTTTAATTTATAAATCCTATAATTTTTTGAGAATTTTCTTAGGACTTTCCTTGGTATGGTCTATATAGCTGTAAGTTTGGGTACCCATCTTGTATTATTGCAAATTCTATAAGCTATAATAATGCAAGTTTTTTCAACAAATCATATATATTTTGGACTTGACTGGATCGACCTCATAATGCTAAAAGTAAGGCTAAAAAGTTTCCGATTTTGCCAGAAATTTATAACAATTTTAATAAAAATATGTTTTTTTCTTTCGATTTACAGAAGATAGAAATATCTTCTATAATGTTCAAGCTGAGGTCGGAAACTTTTCAGACTACCATCTTATACAACAGTTTCATACTGAGTACATACATGAACATCACATTAATTTTTTGAGATATCTTGACTTAACTAATGAATACTTTGCTATTATATCATCTAGTCGTATCATAATACATATAGGAAATGCATCTTAAATCTATAATATATCTTTAATTATATTTTATCTTCCACAAATTCATACCTAGGTCAACTTTTACTTTTACTTAAGCAAAAACTGTAGCAAATCTTAAAATGCCAACAAGTAATCCCAAATTGAACTTCCTATAAAGAATCTAAAAGAGCAATTCTGGCTTTTTTCCACTTTCAAACTGCTTTCGCGTAGAACTGACAACGAAGGTCATGCAGGATACCTTCAATAACAGCGCACAGAAGACCTTGAACCTTAATGGAGTTTTTGTGCTGTTTTGCACTTGCAGCCATTGCATATGACTAGAACTTAAAGTTGACAAACTCCTTTCGATATCAGCAGAATGTATTGTTGCTTGTACAAAACATGTATATATATATAAATATATATGTGACTTCCCTATCTGAGAAATACGAATCAAGATCTAGACACCTACGTCTACGTAGAGTTCTTATGCGTTGATTAATTTGCTGCCCGCGGCGTACAGCATCCAATCTGTGGGTACTTGTCGCACATGCTTCGCCTGCTGCTGTTCGAAACTAATCCAGCGATCATTAATTAAATGTTCAATCAAATCCGATACGCTCAATGCTGTTGACTGTCGGACGTTATTTTTGTTCTCTCTTTCTTTTTTTTGGACGCTACCCAAGCGAGTTTGAACGGCTAGTCCGACACTTACATGCATATCAGAAGAGCTCTGCTATTAAAATATATATAAATACATACATATATATGCAAAATATTAAGCGTCTTTAGAGATATTTGCAAATTGGCTCGTAAACTGCTCAGCTGTCCGGCTGCTTGTCTCTTATCTTGGCGTCGTCCGTCGTCCAATTGCCATTACTAATAAAGATAAATGAATGTGCGCTCATTAAAAAAAAGGCATTGAGCTGGCTTTTGCTCTCTATGTACACTACGGGGCTGTCAGGTCGATATCTATTCCAGATCTGTAGCATTCAGTCAAGCGTTCAAGATCAATAATATTCTCAGCATTAGCATATACAGCATTCAATATTGCAAAAAGTATAACAAAACTGTAGGCCGTGCCAGTTGACAGCCTCAGCTGGGTGGCTTTGGATTTATAAGTTATGACAACGGGGCCCAAACAATGCTAACTGTAGTAGCTTTGCATGCATAAAACATGATGTAACTCAATATAGAGCACAAAGTACAGGGCAGAGTTAATGGTCTTGCGGTTTGCATACGATCTTAGACTTAAGGACGGTCTTGAGCCAAGTCAATGCCAAGGAAAAACGAACATTTGTCTCTCTTAATTAAAGATTTTATCTATAGTAGTTTGTGTAGGAATTATTGCTATATTATTATATTAATTATTGTTTTATGTAAGTCTCGGAGGTTTTATATAGATTTTTTATTTCTTCTGTTAGCTTTTAGTGAATATGATTTTACAATTAACAAATTTAATATGTAAATACTTGAATACACATTTAAGCTCATCTCTGCTTTGGCTTATCTTATCTCTTAATGACAGACTTCAGTCTGGGCAAATATTAACATAGATATCTGTCTTTTAGCTGTCAACTTATCAGAGCTCCACAAAAATGAATATATTATAGAAATATGAATTATGAAATTATTTTAATGCACTTACGAGGGGGGTCTGAAATATTTTTGACCTTAGCGTCATTTTTAATTGACTATAGAAATGTTGAAATAATTAATATAAATTGTTTTGTTTAAGTCTTTTAGATCATTGATATAATTTTTTTTTTCCATCTTATCCAGTTTTATCTGCAATGAAACTTAGCTGAATATATATGTATATTCACAAGTCTTCATACAAATGTTTCCTAATATCCTTATCTTTATCTTTATCTTTAGCTTACCTTATCTGCATTTTAAGAGCAGACTTCTGGCATGTCAAAGTACAAATCGACTTAAGTCTTGGAGTATTTTTTAATTATAGGTCTTGGGTAGATTACTTTATTTGATAAGGTTTGCAAACAAATTTTATAAATTTGTAGATATTATCATATTATAGACTTACTAGGCTACGGTAAGTATATAATAACCTATACATACTATCATATATATATATCTCAAGCTACATTTACATATAAAATTATGTACTTATCTTAGTATATATTCAAATATATATATCATATATCTTATGTATATCATACGTCTACCTATATCATAAACATATCATATTATATATTAAGGTCTGTCCTGTAATTTTATCTTTATATAATTTATATATTTTTTAACATAAACATATCATATTATATGCTAAGGTCTATCCTATAATATATATATTTATATATTTACTATATACATGTATAATCCTTACTTAAGTATCACCTTCATATCATTTTTACTTACCTCAGTCTAGCTTCATATACATATCATACTCATATCATAGTATATACCTAATTACCTTAGCTATATAACTATATATGCTTATCTTTGTCTATATTCACACACATATCATACATCATACGTATGATATTAGATATTTACTTGGCTTACCCTATATTCATAATATATCGCCTTATATACCTATAACCTACATTCAATACATATTATATTTTAAACTGAGCTCTATCTATGTCAAATTTATTTCATATTATATACTTACCTTAGCCTAAGTCTTTTACATATTATATTACTATATATACTTCTTAATCTGTATTCACATACATATTATATAAAACATAACTAGTTCAACACACATTCCATGTATATCTCTTAGATATTTTATTTTATTTTATTTTATTGTAGTGTTGTAGTGTTGTAGTGTAGTATATCTAGTTGTGCCTTTATCACATGGTATACAAAACTTGATTGTAGCTTTATTCATATAAATACCATGCTATATAACTCAGCTTAGCCAACCTCACATAATTAAGGCTTTACACATCAAATGATAGTCAACATCTTATATATTAACTAAATTTAAATATATCTCTCAGCCCATCTCTTAGCAACTGCATTAGTAGCAATTGCCTTAAAGTATACATTAACTACTATATCATATTCACTTCAATTCTTCGACTTCCAGCCTCTCTCTCTGCTAAGCCTTAGCTCGCCTTGCCCAATCTTAAACTGCTAGCAAAATGCCATAAATTAGCCTGCCTGTCACTTTCGATAGCTTACAAAAATTACCATCAGATTATGTGGACTCCAAAAATTCTCCCACACTCTCTAAACCCCAAAATAGCTAAGCTGCTGCTAGCAGTAGCTACCACTTGTACAACCCACAAAATCATCAGATCAATCATAAGCACAGGCTAAAAACGCAAAAAAATCTCAAATGTGCTGTAAAAAAAAACGATAAAAAGACCATAAAGGCGATAGAGATCTTTTGTAAGACCTGTTTGATACATGCCCGCCCCGCCATAAAATCAACTTGTCAAGCCAAAGCGTTTTAAGCAGACATTTCTGTTGATTTACTATTGGAACCAAAGACACACACATACACACACACACGCGCATTCGCATGATTGCAAAAACTTGTGTATGCTAATCGATCGTCCGCTTGATTGATATGGCTTTATAATTATATTTACATTTTAATTATGGCAACTTAAGTGCCCTGAACCTGCACCATATGCAAGTAAATTATATACCTTACCAAATGTTGCTTAAAATAAAATTTAATGAGGAAAAAAATAAAATAAAATTTTATAAAAATTCTTTTGTCAAAAAAAATTTACAATTAGATTTTTGCTGAAATTTGAATGTATTAGGACCTTCACAAATGTTGATTAAAATAATCCATAAAAAGGAAATTGAAAAATTATAATTTAACTAAAATTTAAATAATAAATACTTACTAAAATAAACAAAAAAAATTAAAAAAAAAAATAAGAATTATTGTTAAACTGAAATTTGAGTTTATTTAAATCTTAGCAAATGTTGCTTAAAATAAACCTAAATGAAGAAAAGGAATTAAGAATTATTATTTAACTGATATTTGAATATATTTAAACCTTAACAAATGTTGCTTAAAATAAACCTTAATAAAAAAATAAAAAAAATGTTTAAAAATTCTAAAAACAAATTAGAATTTTAATTTTGCTGAAATGTGAATATATTTTAATTTGATATGTGATAGATGAAGTCATTAGCTGCATCGCAGCTAGCTGAAGAATAGCTGGTAAAAATTTAAACTAAAGTTGGGTTTCATTCAAGGCTTGAAGTTTGGCAGATATAGACCTAGGCATATATATATATGTAGGCATATATATCAAGTTTCAATGTCGCTCACGTAATGTCAAAGCAGGCTTTTTTTTCGTTAAGCCCAAAACGTTTTGGCCATTAAAGAGGTCAGGGCTGTTCACGTGTAAATAATGTGTTATATATAACACGAGCCAACTTTTTTTTGTAAATCCTGCTGTGAGGCTTCATAAATATTATTTCCGTAAAAAGTGCAAAAAAAACATCATTAACATATTAAATGCAAGGAATTTGTATTCTCGTGCTGCATATAAGGCATCAAATTAAGGTACATGCATATGTATACTATATATGTATATATTCTTGATTAATTAATAAATAATTGCAATTTATGTAGCTGCTTCATTAAATGCAAATCGAAAGAAAAAGAAAAAAAAAACAAATACAATCAAAATTCCAGCAACATGTCCAGCCGGAAGCTGCCCTAGCAACATTTGCCCAGGCACATATGGAAAAACTGGCTCTGGCAGCAATGAAAAACCAAAACAAAAACAACAACAACATAAAGCCGAATGGTCGATCGGGCGAACGGGCTGTCGGCAGGCAGCTCGTGCTTCGCTTCGTCTCGGGCAGCAGCTGATGCACAGAGCTGGGAGCTGAGACCTGAGACTTTATGCTGATGCTACCACATTTGCTGCTTTCAGTGTGGCCCGTGTCTCCAATGTGTTTTGTCACGCTTTAAGCGCTGCCCTCGGTGAAAAGTAAAATAAAAACAAACACAGTAAACCTACAATATAACGGCAGCAGCAGCAACAAACAAATAACTTAGCAATGTATGTGCAGTGTCAAAAGATGAAGCAAAAATTGCATAAGCCTAACAAAAAGTTGCTTTCAATGGTGTTAATGATGACAAATATACACACACACACATATATATATATAGTATATAGCATAGCTAGACCCCAGTGCAGTTCTAACCAATTGTGGAGTGCATAGTTTTTGTACATTTTTCGAAATTCCTTGCTGCAAAACAAAAGACTTAGGCAACGAACTTGCGTGTCGCTATGCAGCAGCGCCTGTAGGCAGACAGGCAGTCAGCCAGGCCCCTGCCCCAGCCCAAATCTTTGCAGAAAACACTCAACTGCTGTCAGAGCCGTGTTAAATTTATGCAAATAAATAAATCAAAAGCCCCAGCCTCAGCCAGGAGGCGTTGTAGCTGTTTTCTGTTTTCTTGCAGCACGCACAAAGCTCGAGTAACAAAAAAAAAAAATCAAATAATATTTGAAGTAAATGCCTGCACTTTTTGAGGCCGCATAAATCAAAAGTCGCCGATGTGGAAGGGAAAAGTTAGCACCATAATTGAAAATGAAATATAGATAAAGATAAAAAAACTCAAGCTCATATCATGTGCATAATAACACGAAATTAAACGCCTTTTTTAATGGCAACAACATTGAAATGAGTTTTTTTCTCAAAGGCCTTTAGCTGCATAGGTAGGCACTCACTTATATTGTAGTTATGCTGTTTATAAGCCGGAAACACTTCAAGTTAAATAATTGCAGGCACTTAGCTGCTTAAAAATAATTTAAACTAAAAACTTCTGTGGAGCTATATTTTAATTAGAGAGCAACTATATAAAAGGAATCCATATAAAAACAGAACTGGAATGCAAATAGAAATGAATCGAATCGAATTCTAGTTCTAGTTATTGGTACTTGTTCAGTTGCAAACAAGTTCACAAATAATTCAAGCCATATACTCATCTTAACTAAACTAGTTAAGCGACTTAAGTTATAAAACAAACTAATTAAATATATATATCTAGAGTGTTCAATACCATTTTAGATCATGTGCAACTAGCCCACTTTACACCTCAAACACGTTTCACAAAAACTTTATTGGATCATTAAAATAGAAGTCAGGGATTAAAAAAAACTTTATTCATATCGAGCGCCCTCTATATATCTGTATATTTATATATATATATATATAGTCACGTTTTGGGCTGCAGCCATGACACATAATAATTCTTCAGATTTTTTATACGACAGCGAGACAGACAGCACTTAACATGCGTGGCATGCGCTCACATTTGGCTGCATTTGCGACACTGAAAGACCAAAAACAAACTCCAAAACACAAAACCAATTTAAAATTACTCGCACTTTTAAATTTAAAGCAAGAAATAAAAAATTGCCATTTAAATTGTTATTTACGCATGCGCGACAGACGCCAACGCCGATGCCGACGCCGGCGCTGACGTCGACTGCGAAAAAGTTTGACTAGGTCAGTTAGCGAGCATTACGGGAAGTTTATTATCAGCTGTCAGAGCGGCGCAGATCTATTTACGAGTGCTTGCAATCGAGACTGCAAATTGTCAGACAATCTTGCAACAATCGGCTAACTTTAGGAGACATTCACTGTGGCAGTAGGGTCCAGTTCAGTTCAGTTGAGTTGAGAGATTGCATAATGAGCGCACAGTTCATTTGATATTTGTTCGCTTCAAATCTGATTTTGATATTGTCGCATTGAGCGTCATCGTCATTCAATATGCGAACAATGCCGCGCGTCTACAATTACCGGCACAGTGACAGTCCCAAAGCCGACGCCAAGTCCAAATTGTAGTCGAAGTCGTCAATGGAAACTGTTTTCATAACTAACTCTGGCAGCAGCAACAGCAGCTGTGAAACTCGACTACAAACTAATAACAATCATTATAAACATCTGAAATAGAGGACAGCAACAAAGCACAATTACATGTGTCTACAGCATCTCTCTGTGTGTGTGTGTGTGTGTGTGTGTGTGTATGATATCAAATGCCAAATAATTGCAACGCCAACGACCCTCAAAAAGCGACATGAATTAATGAAAATATTGATATATGCTCATATTATGCGCACAATTACAACAATCAATAATCAATAACAGATTCAAAATACGAATTCATTTACAAATATTTACAGCTAAACGACTTAGAAGTTTCGAATTTTGATTTAAAGTTTCAATTTACAAATATGGTAAGTAATAAATTTAATTTCAATTATCTTACCTCATATTAACTTCGGAATGCTTACAAAGAGACCGAATGTTTCGGTTCGTAAAGAAATACTTATATGCATATATATATATTTGTATATATACAGAGATCGCATATGATTAATGTTCTGGAATGTGGTTCAGGTTTTCGAATTCATTGACTGCCCGATGCAAGCTGTACGCTGAGAAATGCGAATACAGTGAGAGAAAAAAGGGCTAGAATACTCATGTGCAGTAGCTACTTCTTTCCTAAAGTAAATTCTTAACGAGATATATGAATAAGCTTAAATAAAGTACATAGTAATTTTCTTGACTTTAAATAGACAACTAGCAAGAACTTGTTTATTTAAAACAAATTTCTATAAAGAACACTTTTCTTAGAACAAGTTTGTTGCCTAAGTCTTTTGTTTCTCAGAAAAAGTACTATTCCTAAGTCTTTACTTAGAAGGAATTCGTTTTCTAGGTCTTTTGCTTGGCAAACAAAAAAAGCAGGTCTAGTTAAGTAATAAGCTTAAAGTAAGAATTATTGAAAGAATTTGCGTCTTTATAACAGGCTCAAAGTCTTCGTAAAGAACTTAAGAACTTTCAGTCTATGATAAAAAAAAACATTTTCAATCTTTTTTTTGCTCAAGCTCTAAAAATTCAATCTTTGATTTGAGCAAGAATCTTTGCTAGAATTTGCATATTTAATACAAACTGAACGTTTTCTAAGTTAAAAACAACTTTTCTTAGAAAAGGTTTGTCTCCTAAAAATTTTATTTGCCATATAGTAAAAAGATTTTAGGAACTTTCAATCTATGTTAAAAACAAATTCTAAGAAACAATTCTAAGAACTTTTTGCTCAAGTTAAAAAATTTCAAACTTTGATTTGAGCACGAATCTTAGCTCAATGTTTTCTTAGTTAAATAGAACTTTTCTTTAAAAATGTTAATTTCCTAAGTCTTTTATTTAATCTAAAGCAATAAGAAACTTACGAACTTTCAGTCTATGATAAAAAAAAAATTTCGAATCTTCTTTTTCGGCAAGTGTATTTTGGTACATATTCCATATCGTACATATGGAGCGTGTACGTAATTTCTCACACTTTTATTTAAAATTAAAATGCTTAATAAGCTGCACAGCCGCACGAACGGATTTAATCAGCAAACGTAACCGCAAAAAATTTAGCTAAAAAAACTGTCACACACTTCGTGATTGTAAATCATGATGAGAAGTCAACCACAAACAGAATACGTACATAGCCATAAACTTGAGATGAATATCATTTATTTAGTTTTTTTTTTTGGGATGAGACATATTTGCGCAATTGCCAAAAGTTTTAAATTGGTTTATACTAGCTTCTTAGCCGCAGTAGGGGTACTCAAGCGGTGGAAAATTGTATTTTGTTTGCTCGTTTTTTTTGTGTTCTCGCACACAAAACAATTGACAATGAGGCAATGACCTACAATTGTTGATGTTGTTGTTCTTGTTGTTGTTGCTTATTGTTTGCAATATTCTTGTGTCTAAATAACAACAATGCGCATTTGGTTTGTCAGAAGCGCTTTCGCTGAAGTTTGTGCCTTAAGTCTTTTGTTATGCACCTCGTACAGATGCGCACCGGAAACGTGATTTGTGCTCTTGGTGAAATCAGCGTCATTAATTGACAATATGTACAACATATTTATATATATATGTATATATATATATAAATATTTGTGCAACATCATTTGAGCGTAATTAAGGTATAATTTTTTTATGATTTTTTATTTAATTTTTTGGCAGTTTTTTATAATTAAACGAACTTCCTCATATAAATTCATTGACTTGGGCAATTTTGTTAGTTAATTTCTCATGAAATTTGAATTTGAATTGATGAAACGCTTCACACTCTTATCTAAATGCCATTAAATATTTCTTTCCACAATCAATTTGTCAGCCAATTAGTTTGATGGGAAATATTGAAACAAATATTCATTATCTTTAACAATTTCTATTGTTATGCTGATTTGTTGAGGGTCTCATAGCTAATACAAATTGATACGGTAAACGGCATATGGAGCATGCCTTTGAAATTTGTGTGTGCATAGCAAATTATACAAATAGCTAAGTGAAACGTACCAAAAATGCATATTTTATGTAAAATTTGCAACGTAAACATAAAACTATGCAAATTATTAGCTCGAGATTTTTGATTTGTTTGTTTGAATCAATAATGCAGGCCAAGACAAAAGCAGCTATTGAATGGCCAGCCAATTTGGTTAACTGTAACGGTAGCACATTGACCTCTTGCCCAGCTAAGAGCTGCTGCTGCTGCACTCGCCCATTGTTTTGCGGCCGAAAGCAGTTCGATTTATTTATTTAGTTTTACATTTTCACAACACGAACAAAATTCCAGACAAATGTCGAAAAGTTCAAACAGTTAAGTGCCTGAGAGGCATTAACTTTAAGCTATCCAACCGCTGATTAGCTGTAGCTTTTCTTGTTGTTGCAGTTGCGTTGCAGATTTATGATTAGCGCCCAGTTAGCCTCCGAGCCACAGACAAGACGCAGCGAATGCCCTACTCAAAATGCAAGTTATTATGTTTTTGAAGGTTTTTTTTTTCAGACTTTTTTGCGAAACGTCGGTTACGCCCCCAAATGCCACAAATTCAATGAACCGTGCTGTTATCAGGCTGACCAATCAGACCTGCAACTGCAACAGCCAAAAATGTTGCAACTTTTTTTAATATTTTATTTCCACAAAGATGAAGCTCTTAGCTCTTTAAGCTTAATTGCTTTTAATTAATTTCTGACACGCCAATTGCATGTAGCATATGTCAAGAAATCCTCATAGAGGTCAAGTTTACAAAAAAAGAAAAACACCTGGAAGATATTTCAGCTACAGGTATATAGAACCAGTCACACCTACAGCTGGCAGGCATTGAGCTGTCTTGGATTTGCAATTCCATTAACCCCGCCAAAAACGAAATATTTTGCCAACGTAATTGAAATCAACATGATGTCTATTTATTTATTATCTTATTTGCGTTGTTTGTTATTAAATTTCGCTTGTTTATTATTTTTAGAGGCTGATTGACTCCCACGTATCGACTTTTGGGTTTTGACTTTTGGCATCGCAAATCATTTTTGGGCATCAATGAGCACATTTTTTTTTATATTTTAATATAGATGTATATATATGAATTGTATTTATTATTCTTTTGTTGAGTTCGTACAAATAGCCTGGGAACATGCTGGCAATTAATCAAGCTGCAGCTATATATTTATTGAGGAATTTCAAGCAATCAAAGCGAAATTTTGCAAACTTCAGTCCAAGATGAGTTAGCTCTTATTTAAATCTAACTGCCGACATTCTAAATATAGTTTTAGAAAGCTTCACAGCTTGGTACATTCACTAAAACATAAGACTCCACTCAAAATTCATGCCAATCATAAGTCAAGCATCTTCTGTAGTGTGAGATACACGACATCGACACCATCGCCATCTTCAAATTTGTGATCAAAAAAAAAAACCGTTAAAATACTTCAAATACCAACAACAACAATTGTACAACAACATTCACAAAACGTGTGCGCTCAAATGCCTCACAAGGTTGTTGAGTCGGCTCAATAGACAACAGACTTCTATTATGGTTAATAGCTCGAGCTTGAGTCGGCGGTGAGGGCTGGGGTTGGGGCTGGGACGGCGGCTCGAGCTGGCCATAAGCTGACGAGGAAGCTGCCACCGAATGAAGCTGTGGGTATTGAACAATGCGAGTAATGCAATGCGAACTGACCAAAATTTTAAACATGTTCAAGAGGGTTCTAGGCGTGGCTAGTCGACCTGGAGATGCCCTGTAATACAGAGAGTGTAGGCGGGGGATACTTTTGTGATAACTTTTTCAAACGTATTTTAAAATATATTCAATCTGGAATAACTTTTATACTCTAGGTTAATTTTTAGGGCTTAACATTAGCTTCCAAATGTGCGAATGGATCAAAGCTCAAGCAGAAAAAGATTTCAAAAAGGTATTTTTTATGAAGCAACTGAATAGAAGTATTTAAGAAGTGAAAATTATTCTCTAACTACTATACAAAAATCTTTCTTGTACATATTACATATTTGTATTGAAATCGATAATTATCGATTTTCGAATTAAAGTGTTTTGATACACAGGACAGATAGACAGATAGATTGACGGAGAAGCAGCCAGACATAAGGACAGATTGGCCAATATGAAGATAGACCGATAGACAGACTGTAAATAGACCGATAGGCAGAATGACTGACGGATAGTCAGACAGACAGACAAATATATGCGGCGCTAGACTGATAGGCAGATAGGTAGACTGACATATGGAGAGAAAGACAGATCGACAACAGATAAGCAGATAGACAGCTAGACAGACAAACATACGTATGAACCGATAGACCGATAGGCTGAGAAGCAGACAGACAGATAGCCCAATGTGTATATAGATCGATAGGTAGTGAGATACATGGAGCGATAGGAAGATTGTCAGACTGCAAGATAGACCGATAGGCAGACAGAAAAATAGCCAGACAAACATACATATACACTAATAGACTGACTGATTGATAGACAGATTTACAGATAATAGATCGATAGGCTGTCAGATATATGATAAGCTCTCCGTTCAGTAGACAGAATGATAGACAGATAGTTGAATATGAGCAGATCAACTTGATTGTTCATAGTTATATATATAATAAATACACTTCATATGCTAAGGTATGCCACCCTTCGACTTTTACATAATAATACAGGGTATTTCAAATAGCATTCAATGACTAAGCCCAAAGGCAACCTAATGCCAAATAGTTTTAACAAATGTTTTAGCTGTTAAAACGTGAAACAAGTTTGCGCTGATTTTGATATACTTTTTTTTCTTCGTTGGTTGCTTCTATGAAATTGGCCAACATTAAGCTGTGACAAATGACTGCAGCCGTGGAAAATGTAACCAACTGCCAAACTGAACAGCTTGGTGTTAAAAAGCCATGTCAAAATTTAACGCCAGCTTTAAAGGCGCAGCACGAACAGACGAACGGACAGACGGACGGGCGGAGGAGTCGATGGGGGCGATGTGTCATGTTGTTTGTTCTGGCCACAAGGTCGTCAAAGCTAATTGATGGATGGATGGCTGAGTGCAGTGAGCGACAATTCGCCAAGCCTTGAACTTCTCCACTGAATGGAGGATGACGAAGAAGCAGTAGAATTAACAGCAGCAGCAACAATCAAGCTGGGGGCCTAGGCCAGGTCAAGAGTATTCTCTGTTTTCTGTTTTTATATGCAAATGAGGCGCGCATTACCTGAGACGTTGTAATACAGCAACTAATTACCTGACACGCTTCGACTGCTTGCCGGGCAGATGAAGTCATTTTGTTGCTGCTGCTGCTGCTGGTGCTAAACCCTTTATTTATAGCTATCTGTATGTGTGATTCTCGAAGTAAGCGTCAGCTACGCTTCAAGCGTTAACTGAAGGCCAGCCAGACAGCGAGCGAGTCAGCGAATCAGCTGTGCCTGAAGAACACGTCCGTCTAACCATCTAT
This sequence comes from Drosophila gaucha, assembly GCA_035045545.1. Taxonomy (NCBI): domain Eukaryota; kingdom Metazoa; phylum Arthropoda; class Insecta; order Diptera; family Drosophilidae; genus Drosophila; species Drosophila gaucha. The sequence continues at coordinate 485,370 of JAWNOY010000222.1, forward strand.
CCGTCTGTCCGTCTGTCCGTCTGTCTGTCTATCTGTCTGACCATTCAGTGATCTGCCGGATGTCTTCTTTTGAGTTGCTCTTTGCGGACCTAGCTCTTTGATTGCTGCTCTTGCGCGAAAAAAGCGATTAAGATGTAAATTTAATGACTATGTACTCTAAGGTTAACATGTAGAATGCAAAATTTATGAGTAATAATTTTTAAATTTTGACACATTGATAGCACACCCACCTAAGATCATGTTGTCTTTGTAAGTGTAAAGCTATACTATGTGTTTACCTATACTATGTATAGCTATAGACTATGGTTACCTATACTATATAGAGCTGTTTCATACACCTATACTACAAGCTGACATTTCCTGTTCTAAGAACCACAATTTATGCTGTCTTCGAAGAAGTGTTTATTATTATAGGCTATGACTAGGCAGAGTTTAGGAAATAGCTATTAGAATTCAAATAATAACTATAGGAAATCGAATAGGAAATACTTATATATATAATAATAGTATAAGAGGTGTCTTTTAAAACAACCATAGACGAGTGTTGAAAGTAGTATTTGTTAATCGTCGAAATGCAGTTAGAGAAAACATATCGATTGGCTCATGCAATTCGGTTTTTACCAATAATTTGGGCATAAAATTCGTACCAAAATTTAAATTGCCATCGGAAATTTAAAATTTGCTATACTTCTTAAACACATTTCGTAGATATAGGATTAGATTATTAAAAATTAACATCTTTCTAAGCAGCAGTTTTGCTATCTTGAAGTACTTCATACTAGAGATGGTCGTCAGGATCGGGATTTTCGGGACCCGCAATTGTCCTGAAACAATTTTCCCTATCGGGCGGGTTGGGAAAGATTCTAAAATAGTCCTGGGCGGTCGGATAAGTGCTTCGTCACGAGATCATGGTAAGAGACTCTAGAGATATGCTCTGAGACGGCGGAATTCTAGAGATACTTGTTGTTGATCTCGATCCCGACGCTCACTTCTACTCATAAGCATATTTCTAGAATCTCTTAACATGCCATCATGATCTACGGAGTAAGCACTTGTCCGATCGTCCCGGACTTTTTTAACTTCTTTCCCAACAAGTCCGAAAATTGTTTCTGCACAATTTCGGATCCTGAAAACCCCGATCCCGACGACCATCTCTAATTCATACTATAGAAAAAATGTGAATATAAAAAATCTCATTTGTTTTGATTGTTTTTCTAAAGTCCATAAACAAGCTAGACTTTTTTCCAAAGTATGTTATTGTCTTATTATTATTCGATTTCGCTTTGATTGTTTTGTACTTAATTGACTTCGCTTAAGTTCAATTTCAATTCACAATAACCCAAAAAAAGTTGGTCTTCCCCTGTGAGCCCATGCAGTCTTTCATAAGTGCTTAATATCTTTTATAAAAATGATAAAAAAATTAATGTTGATTAAAGTTTGATATGTTGGCTCAAGTATTAAAAATGTACTTCTTCTTGTGATGTCTTTAAGTATTTCATACTATGAAAATATTGCGATTATCAAAATTCGAATTTAATGGATATTTCTATTGTCTTACAATTATTACAATATGGTCTTTGCTTCGTTTATTTTCTGTTTAATTGAATTCGCTTGATTAAATTTTGATATGTAGGCTTAAGTATTCACAATCAACTTCTTTCTAAGCAGTTATTTGTGCTATCTTGAAGTACTTCATACTATCGAAAGAATGTGAACATAAAAACTCTCACTTAATGGATCATTCTCTATAATCTATTAACAAAATCCGCCCTCATAATAGGCTTTCCTTCCAAAGTATGTCATTGTCTTACGATTCGACTTTGCTGTGATTGTTTTGCATTCAATTGATTTTGCTTAAGTTCAATTTTAATTCACAATATCCTCAACAAAAAATTGGTCTTTCCCTGCCATCCATTCAGTCCATCACAAGTGCTTAATAACTATTATAAAAATGATAAAAAATTCATAAATTCTCTAAGCCATAAATCATGCATAAACTCTCGCTGAACAATAACTGTAAACTATGAATGAAATATCATGAAATGCCCTAAAGAAATGAATTTTGGTGGCTCATTATATATTGAATGCCATTTGATTAATGGGCCACGAATTGTGCTGCTGCAACTTTCATTAAAGTTAATGCTAACAATTGTTGATCTTTGGTATTTTTGCCTTTGACTTCACTTTCATCACCCACATCAAAAGTTATTCATGAATATATTCATTTATCATTATGCAACGGTGGCCCGCATTTCGAATGCTTGCAAAACTTTATGCAGTTAAAATATTTTTTTAGAAAATATATCATATCCATGCTCTCCATATCAATAATTAAAGTGCAATTTGAGCTAAGCCCGCATGAAGAAACAGCAGCTAAGGCCATGCCCTCATCATGGATATAAATGATTTCAATTAGGGCGTTTAATAAATGATTATGGCTACTTTTGATCCGTTTTACAATTTTTATTTTTATTTTCTGCTAATAATGTTGCTGCTGCTGCTGGTTGTTGTTGTGCAATAAAAGACAATGTGCTTAGCGGGCTTCGGTGTTTGAGTCGATGCCAGATAAAAGATTGCCCGAACCGCTGGACCACACCAGGCAGCTGGCGCCCCCGCCTAGCACACTTTGCTCTAGCCACATTAAATTAAATCTAAGCTTGACCCAAAACCAAAAAAAACTGCAAAACTACTTAAACGTTTTTTGGCTGCACAAAATTTCGCAAAATATTTGCAGTTTCTTTTTTTTCTTTGCTTCTTAAGCACTTAATTTGCAGCTGGCGGAATGCCGAGCAAATCGTTTTGTGATAATAAATGATTATTTTCTTGCTAAACTGCGTTAATCAAAAGTCTAATGATAATGTACTGTGGCTACGGACGTGTCCAGCGCCTTTATTGATTGTTTTTAATTAGTCGGCAATTGTTGGTCTTGCGGTTAGAATGACGCCCTAATCGCTCGATCAGCGCCTTCCTGCTCATTACGCCGCGATTCGAAGGAGAGTAGGAGGAGTCGCAGATGCGATATCAACCACTTTTTGGGTGTGCCGTCCAATTAATGCGACCCCACTGCTACTCCGGCTGTTTTTTTTTGTTTTTGCAAAATACAATTTGCACGATATCGAAGTTCATTCAACCGGCCGGCACTTAAAAATATCTACATTGCTCAGCGCAATTCTGAAAACTTTTGTGTGAGCCGCCAACACACAGCACACGCACAGCTCCCAGCGCCCAAAGCTTAATCCCACAATCCCGACTCAAGTCTCGCACTTTAATTAACTTGATAAATGCGAAAGCCGTGAGAGCGGCCACAGGAAACTATGCGAACTATTAAGCCTTAAATGGCGTCTACATAAATGTATACACTTAGCGAAATTTGAGTGAAGTACTTAATGGAAATGGCTGAATAATTCGATTTAACAAAGTATTTAGTTGTGTAAAACCTATAAAGAAAACTTAAACCTATATACACAGCGAAAAAGAAGCTTAATACCGCTTGTAAATAGAAGTTGTCTTCTATAAAATATTTATATTATAACAATTTAACAATTTAATTTATGCACTAACAGAAAAAGGAGTAGAATACCTAATGCAAATAGCAGAAGAGTGCTTCTTTAGAAAATATTTGCATTCAAAAAAACCTACAAAGAAACTTTTACTGTACACGATTCACTTGGCGTATACGCAATTTTATGCATTCGAATAAAATAAATAATAAATTCATATTGATGAACAATTCATGAAAAGATTTCTTTTTAAACATTATTATACTGTGCAAAACACAATAGAAACTTTGCCAATTTCTACAAAAAACTATATGCTTAGTATGAAGCTTAATAAATTAAAAAAAAAAAACAACTATTTTCAAGTTTGGCCCGAAAAATTTCTGACTTAACAAAAGATAATTATTATAATTTAAATAAATTAATTTTTCTAGTTGCCAACTTCTTTGATTTCCATGGGAAGGTCAAATGTTTTTTAGACTATATTGGGGGGACTATATATACAAACTATGATTCCCTATTCTTCAATGTGTCTAATTCGTAAACGATATATGGTTTTCGATAAATATGCGATATACCATACACGTATATATATTCGACATACGATATAATATTTTTCTTTAGATTTTTAAATATTTTTCGTAAACGACTTTCGTAACAGCTAGCCTTAAAAAAAGATTTTCATTTCTTTTTTACTTCGTATCTATCTTACATTCACATCCTTAAACAGTACTCGTATCAGCCTGAAACTCTGTTTTCCAATTTTTTTTTGTATCATATTCGTAAACGAGTAGCTGTTGCGAATAGCTACACCCAGGCAATTAGATTTTGATTTGATTTTATATTCCTAGCACCCGCAAAAACTATTATCAACTGCCAGCGCTAACCTCATATATCAAATTGTTCTTAACATCAGATCCTTAAACGCAATTATCTATTCCAATTCAATTTTGTATCATTTCCCTAAATGATTAGCGATCGATCCACACTTGACACCTTAATTTCATCTCATCAAAGTACTCGACATTTTCGTTAAGTGTACTTATCGGTGAAGCTAAGTGAATTTCAAGTTCAAGGCCATTGTAATTATGTCTGGGAAGTGACAAAGAGCTGCGAGTAGACAAGCCAAAGCCCCTGATCGCAATTGAGTGGCTATTGTTGCATAATATTTTTGATGCCGTCATGCTGCTTAACGAGTCTTGACATAGTGGGGGTCTGCCCAGCGCGTCGGCTAACTGCGCCATTAAATTATCTCATTGAGGTCTTCGACGAATGCTTTGATCGTTTGTTTTTATTGAATTATCGGATTGAAGCGTTTTTGAATTTGATATGCAACGGAAATTAAAGTGGCTCCCCGATATGATCTGCTTATACAGTTTTAGTCGGCATTACAACATCTGCCAAACAGCTTCCAAATAAAACTTAATTTAATGTCAGATTTCCCAACCTAATGGACCCAGTCTTCGCATTCATTAAATCTCCAGCCAATAAAACGAGAAACTTTAAAGCCAACATTACTTGCGAATTTGGTTAATCGATCACAGTACTTGAATACACAAATTCCTGTTTGCTATGCACACAGCGCATTGTCGACATGGCTGAAATTGGCAATTGTTATTGTTATTATTGTTGCCTTGTACACGAAATATGCATATTGGTTATAAAAAACCATATGTGAGTCAGAATATCGTTTCTAACCTATATTGCTGATTTATAGTTTAAGTAAATAACGGTTTGGCAGGTATGAAAAGAATCGATTTTTATAGTGAATAACAGCAATACTAAGCATCGTTATATATCTTAAGCAATTTATCGACTTATCGATATTTAAATGCAATTGGCTTGCCAGGCATAATTAACGTAGATATATCCAAGATGAGAATCGACTTATCAATGCAGCAGTCATGCCAGAAATACTAAAAATCTATATATATCAAAATCGATTTTTCAATTCAATTGGTAAGCTGAGCATTATCATATCGTTATATAAGCCTTATCAATTAAACTTAATAAGGAAACGATCTTTCTATGCAACTGGCAATCATAAAATATTTATCGATATTTATCAAACCAACTATGCCAAGAAAATCGATATTTAAATGCATGTCAGTACTAATAAAGATCGATATATATCGTAGCTATGACAAGAAAATAATGGATATATCGATATCTGCGATAGGCATGCCACAAGTACTAAGTATCGATATATGTATCTCTATATATTATATCTCTATCTTGCTATATAAAAACTCAGCAAAGAATCGAGATTTTATTGCAACAGCCAAGATCGATATACATCGTAACCAATTATTCCAAGAACAAATTCCATATTTCAATATGTTATTTATAGTGCTTCACAGGAATAATATACATCGATATAAATCGGAGCCAATTATTCCTGATTGGACAAGAGCAAGCTCAAGCTTTATTTATAGTACTGCTCAGCAATCATATAAATCGATATATACCGTTGCCAATTACTCCTAATTAGCTAAGAAATAGCGACGATATAAGCATATAACAAGCCTGACAACTCGATTCAGTTGTGAGTTACACAAATATTATGCAATGATATAGAACCCAAACCAATTACACGTAATGCGCTGATTTATAGGTTAAGTAAGAAGTCGTTTGTTAGTCAAGGCAATTGGAAAAGAATGGATTCGGATTTAATTAGAATGCAATGGTCACACTCTCAATTCAGCGGGCATGCCAACTGAATTTATAGCGGCTTAGTAAATATAAATAAAATATACGATCGAGTGCAGACTGTTTAACATATGCCTGGCAATTGTTCAAGTAAACACAAAATCAATTTGCAAAGCAAATGACAACAACAACGAATTCTCATCTTTGAGCAAAGAGAACAGCGAAAAAAGAGGAGCAAAAACAGTTACAAGCAGTTACTCACCCACACACACACATGTATGCATGCAGACCTGCTGCAGGTGGCATCGATAAATCACGTGTTTTGATATCGATATCTTTTGTTAGTTTTTTTTTTGTGTGTCAAAAGCGCCGCCGATTGACAAATTGGCAACAGGCAAATTTGGCCAAGGAGAGCGCGCCGTCAGTTGATTGTGAAAATTGCATTGTAAAATCCATTAACCCCTGCCAGCGTCTACCTGCTCACACCTTTGCCACAAGCATTTAGCACCTTTCAACTGTTGTTCAACAGTTTTTTCCCTCCCCTAACTCATTTCCATGTTTAATGGCTCGTAATTGATCATTAGCTGCAAAAACATTTGAGAAGCTGTGACAATGTTCGCAATGCATAAATAAATAATAAACGCTCATAAACTGAGCAAAAGCTTAAGCATTCGTACACTTCTATTTTTTATATATAGCAATAAAATGTTATAAAAAAATGTTATAATAAAGCAAATAAGTGAGAACGTTATAGACGGAGGTGGTCGACTAGGTGATGCCCTGAACTCTATCAGAACTGATGCTTCAAACATTATAACTTACATTTCGATAAGCATCCATAAAGACACACGGACAGTCACATATATGTTATATATACATAAAGAAAATATAATATATGCTAATGAAACTGAACTTCGATAACAAAAGTTATCGATTATTTTGAAAGCAATGAATCTGCCAAATACTACAGGTTTAGCTTAAAAACTGAAGTTCGATGGGAAAAGCAATTGATAATTTGGAAGAAATGTATTCTACTATACGTACTGATGTTCGATAACAAAAGTTATCGATTATGTTAAAAAAAAATGTGAGTCGCCCTATTTACTAAAGTTCGATAGAAAAATGTAACGATAATTTGAAAAATTGATCTGCGCGAGCTACTTATGAAATATCTTATATATATCTTATGTATTCTCTATATATCTTATATATATATAGAGAATGTCTCTAATAGGTTCAGAAATTGAAGTGTTCAGACATGCAGACATACGGACAACGAATGGGACAGCACTATATCAGCTCAGCTCTTTATAATGATTCAGAATATATATATACTTTATGGAGTTGTCCTGCTTCTGACATACATTTCAACAAAACTAATATGCCCTAAATTCCCAGCTTCAATAGGTGCAGGGTATATAAAGCCATGAATGCAGCCTAATTAATCAACATAAATCAATTATTTAACAAACCAATTCAATTAACAAAGCAAATGCTGAACGCATAAGCATATATGTATATATGTATATACATATAGAGATACAAATATTTATCAAATCGAAATAAATCATGGTCCAAATAGGGGGACAATGACTTTGAACTTTTCAACAGTATCTGCATTAGGCCTAATAGTGTTAACAGGTTGATGAAATTTTCACACAACAACAAACGAACAATGAGCAACAATTTGTGTCGCTTATTATTAATTTATTTTTTATTATTATAAATTATATTTACACTTGACATTGTTGCAAGACGCGTAATTATAAAAATGTTGTATCTATATTTATGAACGAGTTCAAGATCAAAATTTTGATTTGTTTTTTTTTTGTGTTTATTGGTTGCATCTAATCGCTATATAAAGCGCTTTTAATTGGTAGCTGAGCTGTTGCAATTGCATTAGCAGCTTTAAGGCAAAGTGAGTAAATGTTTTACATTCTGCAAATTCGTATAACTTGTTCTACATTAGGCACTTGCCTTGAGAATCGTTGCCAAACGCTGTGAATTTGACAAATTATTGCCACATGCATTTCGCCTTTTATGTAATGTTTCTGTCTGTCTGTTTCTTCTGTTGCAGCCCTCAATTTGCCTGCTGCTAGTCATCTGCCTCGCTGCGTGCAGCCAGGCGATACGCGTGGATTGGGGCACCAATACGGGTCCCATTGCGCCACCGCCACCACGCACCACGCCCGCACCGCCCAGTCGGCCATACCGCGAGCCAGCGCCAGTTTGGGAGGATCAAAGCGACGATGTGCCCAACCCCAAGCCCTATGTGTAAGCAGGAGTCTATAACTCCGGACTACTTTTCAATGGGTAATCTCTTTTCAGCTATGTGCTGCCACCACCATCTCGCCCACGCACCTGGGTCATACCCGCCGGCCCCTATGCACCGCCCAACTACAACAATCAGCCGCCACAGTACAACTACGGCCAGCTAGTGGGTCCATATAGCAATGCTGGACCAGTTGGGGGCACTGTCAGTGTGCCAGCGCTGGCTGCTCAGTATGTGCCTGGAGTAGGCATCAAGTACACTGCGATTGCGCCCAACAACAACAAGCTGCAGGGCAAATACAATGCGAAGACCAAGAAATATAAGGCCTACGAGAAGGCAAAATATGCGCCTTGGAACTATGTAAGACAATACGATAATCGCAAGCGTTATCTGCGCTACTGATACATCCCTATCTATATATACTTATAAGGAGTCGTTGTTTGTTTTATCAAATTGCGTGTACAACAACAAATTAAAGCCAAAAAAAAAAACGAAACAAAAAAAAAACTACAACTAAATGCTTTTGACACTTTTGTAAATGCTTTTTTGCACAATCGCTGTACAGAGTACACCCACACAACCACCCACCCACCAGTCGCCACCACTCGCCAACAGTTGCAAATCGCAATCGCGTTTGCTTTCATGCTCATGTACCACGTCCCCACGTTCATGTCCATGTCCATGTCATAATCACATGCATCATCTCTTTGCAGTTGCAGCTGCTGCCCGTGGAGGAGAAGGCGCTGGACTGGCAACAACAGCAGGAGGAGGAGGAGGCGGCGCCAGTGAAGGAGGCGCACTCCGATATGCCGCAAGACACACTTAGCTCCTCCACGACTGCAGCGCCCAACAGCAGCAGCAGCAGCAGCCCAGCAACAACAACAACAGCAGCAGCAGCTACGCAAACATCAACAACGCAACAGCCAACAACAACAACAACAACTACTACAACAACAACAACGGCTGCCTCGTTTGCCAATTACAAGCTGGCGCATGAGAAGAGCGCCTACCTAAAGAAGCACAACAAGCTGAAGAAGCTGCTCGAAAAGCTGCAGGCAACCAGCAACCAGACGCAAGCGAAGGCGACCTCAAGTTGAGCGATGCATAAAAAAAAGATGAAGAGAAGAAGAAAAAAATAAGAAAAAATGAATATATGCGAATTATACGTTAAGACTTGCCCCAAAATTTGTAAATACATAATAAATCGAATACGAAACACGTTTCATGCGATTTTCATTTCGATTCGCTTACATAAAAAAACAAAAGACTCAGGCAACAAACTTGAAACTTGCGTGCGCGCTGCAACGGGGCGTCAAATGGTGCCTTAATAGCGCGCTGCATGGCAAAAGGGTAAATACTTGGCTACACACACACACACACACACATCTGAGTGTTAGCGGCTAGCTGTCAAAGTTATAACGGGGCCATGTTATGTTAACTTGAAACGATGATTGGTACTTTCTTGAACGGCTTTTCATAGCTAGCGGCAAACGCAATTAGCCCGATCGTTTAGTAATATCTATGGACGGCTTCTGGGGGTCCATCATTTAAATGCCGTTGATCACAGAGCGGCAGACAGACGACCCTGACCACGGCGGCAACTGCAAAACATCAACAACTTCATTAGCAGCCGCAAGCAAGAACTGCCGCTTAACTCACTCAATTATTTAATTTTTTTCAGTGTATTTTTGGCTGCTCGAGTCATTAACCTGCGCTAATTTCCGTTGCATTGTCAACGGGTTTTTGTTTTTATTCTCTCTTTTGTTTTAAGGTGATTTTTTTGTCAGTCGTTTGCTTAGTTTTAATTGCGCGCGCTTCACAAATCTTAAAGCATAGTCTGCATCCATTTATAATAATTAAGGGTACGAAATTTTGAGATAACATTTTTCGCTTGTATTACACAAAACACTTTAATTAAATACAATTAGTTAAAATTGACATCAATTTAAATGGCGGCAGCTAATTGTTGGCGCTGTCTTACATTGTATAGCAGTTGGATTGATAACTATATACATATATATATATTTGCATATGGGCTGCTCCCGCAAAGTGTTCTACGTTAGCGGAAAGCTTTGTATTTAATAACTGTTATTGACATTTTTTTTATGTCTTTTTTGTTGGCCAATCATTTTTTTATGTCTTTTGTAAGCATATTAATTAAATATGTTTTTTGCTTATTCATTTCTTTTTATATCTTTTTAATGTGAATACTTTTAACAGCTCAATGCTTGGCTTCTGTTTGCAGCTGGAAATGATTGTTAGTTAGATTTATAAGCAGTTTGTAGTTCGGTTCATGAAGCGGGTTTTCTATATACATAATTCTAGGTTTTGTCTTAGGGTTTGCTTTGATGTTTTCTAGGCTAAAAGTTCTTAGCTTAAAGTTTAAGAGTATATAGTTTATGGTTGCATATATGCGAGAAATAAATGCTGACTAAGGTTCTGCTCATGAAGTTACGTCTTTTGATCCAGATTTTGGTTGATGGTTCGATTCGGTGGTTTCTTGGTAACAAGTTATTGATTTAAGATTTGATTTAGGAAAACAAATAAATTGAAATTCCCGATTTGTGTGAGCTTGTTTATACATTGTCTATATATGTACATATGAAGCTCCCTAGTTTTGGCTTGTGCCTTGATTCAATGGTTTCCCGGCATAAGATTCTAAGTTTAAATTCGATTCAAGAAACATTTGAATTTCCCGATTCCCAACTATATACTGGGCCTATAAACCTATATATAAAAGAAGATTTCCGTGGTAAAGGAAGACATCTGCAGCCTTACTACCAAAATTTGTTTCGTTGCGGTTCTTTACATGAAGCGATCTGGCTGTGGTTTATAATTCGATTCGGTTGTTTCTTGTGTTAAGATTCTTTGTTGAAAGATCATTTTTAAAAACTGAATCATTTGAAATTTCAGATTCAGAATCATTTGAAATAAAGATATACCTGTATCTAAGGGAAGTCATCTGCGTCTTTATTTATTTTATAATCTGAATTCACTGCTTTGAGATGCTGTTCATGAAGCTGGCTTGTTACCTTATAAAACCAGGTTTGTGTTTATAGATCAATGGGGTAGTTTCTTGTATATAGATTCTAAGTTAAAGGATTGATTTAGGGAACAGGATCATTTTAATTCTTTCTACTTTTATTGTAATGAAAATATCTGTTATATACACCCATATCTAAATGAATATATTTTAATATATTAGCTGCTTCAATGGGATATTACTGGAACGGGATGGGAAATCTTAAACACTTTGTATGAATTTTTTCTTCTGCCACAGCTGTTATTTAATCTGAAATTATTTATAAAACCCAATTCTTATATCAAATTCTTAGCACTCTTTAAATAAAATAAAATATATCAACAAGAACACTTAAAACCAATTAGATTAGCATTTTTCGTTGACATATTTAGAGCTTTAGAGTTTATTCACTTTGAACAAATTATAAAAATAAGTTATTTACAATTCATGTATTCAATTTTAATTGATAAATGCAATCGCAAATATTTACAATTCTAAATGGGACCAGAGTAAATATATGCCCGACACCTAAATCAATTTTATTTGACAGCGCTTGAATAAAACAATTGAAAGCTACACGATGTTCCATATCAATTAAATTGCGTTAATTTATCTCGAGCTGTTTTGTTTTATAAAAATACATGTGTAAAAGTGATTTCTTTTAATATACAAAACAATAATGTTGTTGTTATCCAACTGAAGTCAATTAAATATTGTTAATTTAGGGCCTAATGATAAATATTTCGTGAATACTCTTATTGATTGTGAGTGTGAGAAACAAATGCCGAACGAAGCTCGACCAGGCGAGGACAGCGATTCGCTTCCGTTCGTCCAGTGCATCCAACTGTGTGTGTGTAAGTGTGTGTGGAGTGCGTTAAGCAATGACAGCCCGATAGCCTTAGGCAGCACCTCTCACCTCTCCTAGACTTCCAGGTGATTGTGGCTGCCTTAGACATGATTTCCCCCGACGTAGTGCACGATGTGCAAAATGTGCAAACGGCTGGGAAAAAAATCCGAAATGTGGCAATAGTGGGTGTAGCGCAGCTAATACGATGATTTTCGTATAGATGCAGGAGATTGTGCATAGATGTTAAAATTCAATAAAGATTTAGTTAGCTTAAAGTCAGCTAGAGATGTAAATTTATATGTATGTATATGTAAAGGAAAATAAGTTTACTCAACTATAAAATAGCTAAGACTGAAAGAAAAGAATTAAAAACCATATAAGCATAAACTACAAAAGTAAGTATTAGATTACGGTAAAATTTTAAACAAAATTTAAGAAAAACAAATTGTATAACAAATAAAAATTTTTTATAATTATTTTTTATTTTCAGATCAAAATATAAAATAAAATTTGAAAAATATTCCATGTGTTGCTTGGGAAAAGGTTAGGTTAGATAAAAGTCTACAGAAGTAAACGAATATATTACCAAAAAAAAAGTTTAAAAAGTTTTGCTTCATTTAAAAAAGTTTTAGAAAAATAAAACTAAAAAAATGTTGGATACGATGCTTGGAAAAGCGTTCAGTTGAGCCTTATGATATTGGGAAGTGTATAGAAAAACTTACAAAAAAATGTATTTAGCTATAAAAACTAGGAATAAAAGAAGAAAAAATCATATGTGATACTCGAAAATGGATTGAGTAAAGGTTAAAGGAAGCTAGAGAAGTAAATATATAAAAAAAAGACAAATTTATTAAAATATATTTGCAAAAATATATCATTTATATAATTGATATAGCAATGCAGAAAAAGCTAATATATGTGAGTTTGTAAGTAAGCTAATAAGTTAAGAAAATAAATAAGCATAAATGAAAAATGTCCATACAAATTTAAATTAAATAAAACTGATAAGCCATAAACTAGCAATCGACAAACCCAGCCGACAACACATTGATTACAAAGAAGAACAAACAGTGCAGATAAAATAGATAACACACATGCTCGAGTGCTTAAACATATTGAATTTAACTCGTTTAACCCCGTCACCTTTTCGCTCACCTCAGTTGCATCATGATTGTGAGCCGGGCGCACTCTGCGTATGCGCAATACTCGGGCAATGCAGCAGCAGCAGCAGCTAAATCAGTGCCAGGCCCAATCCCAAACCCAATTTGAGCTGAGACATGTGTGCAGCTGGCGAAATGAATTTGATTAGAAACGTAAGAAAACGAGTCTGGCAAAATGCTTAAAAAATCATTTGGCGGCCTTTTGGGACAACAAACAGGCAGAGAGCTGGGCAATAAAGCAGCTGCCGCTTGAAGCTGGGCGACTTCCTAGCCCCGGCAAACTGATGCTGATTACATAGTCACGTTGTTAACTACATCTTCACGGTGCACAAAAAAAGAGCTTGCAGCGTGTGCTGCTGCTGTGCTGCTGGTGGTGGTGGTGCATGCCACAGTGGCGCAATCGAATCGAATCAGAGCCGACATCTTTCACACTTCGTTAAAGGTAACGCGAGCAAAGCCACCGCCAAGGCAATTTATTGTCAAAAGTGAGAAGCGATAAAAACAACTGCAATATGCACATTATGGCCAAGACTCGAGGCCGCTGCCACTGTTGCTTTAACTGCAATTCGCTTTGGCCCTAACGTGACGGGCCACACCACACAGGCTTGACCCGTCAGCAAAAGAGGCCCAGAGCCGGACCCGGACCCGGACTCAAAGGCGAACCTATTTTTTTCTTCTCTTCCTCTTTAACTGGTGATTGCTCCGCTTATGAGCCATGAGCCAGGCGAACGATAACTTTCTTTCGCTCTTGCATCATGTCTGGCCCGAGTCTGGTTCAGCACGTTTTGGGCTAAATGCAAAGATTTGTACAAGTGACGCCATCGCCATCGCCATCGCCAACGCGCGCCCATCACCAGTTCAAACAATTGGCCACTCTCGCAAGAGCCAGGCCCATCATCAGCATCCACCAGATAGTTAGAGTCGAGCCCAAATTCGCCTTCTTATGGATATTTCGCAGTTCGTAAAAAAAGCAATGCCCTTTTGATTAGCCACAGCTGTAATTGAGCGTTGAGTGTTTTCTGACTTGTTGTTTGTGAAAGGCAGCATCCATAATAGAGAAATTGTCTAATTAAGCTTGGCGCAGCTTTCAATTGGCCATGGGCCTTATTACGCATACGCCCCATTGCAAATCTAGAGTTTTCTTTGCGGCTCATTACACAATTTTCAGCCAGCATATTTTTACTTTTTTATCACTCGCAAATGTTGCCAATGGCATAACCAGTCAACCAGAAGAAAAATGATTTTTTTTTGCCAAATTTTTTTTTCGTATCTCTCGAAAAATTGAGTTCACAGACAAAGTTCAGGTTTTCAAGTTATTAACATGAAATGATTGTCATAAATCAAAGCAGCGAGTGGCAAGCTGTAATCAAGGCGCATCTTCTGGCAGCAGCCTGTCCAGACAACTGGCAGACATTTAGGCCAGGAAATACGAGTTAGTATTTTGTTTTTTCTTCTTCTTCGTGTTTCCTTAGTTAATTGCAAAATGAAAAACACTTTGCGCTCTTTTCGTTTTAGTTTTCATTTCTATTACAATTTCCAAAGCTGGCCAATATTAAATAAATGCGCCAAGAGAGACAGCGACAGCTTACATGTGCCACATGTTTATTCATAATAGCCAACACGCAACTGGACCCGGTTCAGCCACAGCCACAGCCACAGATACAGATACAGATACAGATACAGCCACAGCCTGCAGATGCGATTGCAGTCCGTTGCTGAGATCCCCAATGGACGTGCTCATATAGCCAGTCAGGCTATATACTAGTAGTCAGTCGGTCAGTTAGTTGCTGCCGAACGCCCCAGTTCCACACTCGACGCCCCATCAATGAGAAATGAAAACATTTTATTTGTTTTGTCTTTAGTTTTTTCTATTGATTTGTTGCCAGATTTCTTGTTTTCCTTGCGCGCTGTGTGTTTACATAATGAAATGGCTTTGGCCAGTTGGCTGGCCACGTTTTCAATAGTTTGCACAGCTATGCGGGTGCTTATCTCACATGGTTCAGCTCGTAACAAGGCATATGGCATCTATAAAGGGGCAAACGATAGAGAGAGCGAGAAGGAAGCTGAGCAAGAGAGCTGCAATCGTGTCATGCGATGCTAACCTTATTCAATGTTTATTGTTGTTATCGTTGCCAATATTGTTATTGTTGTTGTTGTTGCTAAGGCCTCGCAATGTCGTGGCGCTACCGTTAGGTTGTAAATGTGGATGTTATGAGCTCAATAAACTCCACTGAGCAAAATTAACGTTAACAAACGATGAGAAACACAATTTTTAGCTACTAAAAATACAACTTCAAGCGTTGCAAAAGAACTAATTTTGATTTATCTAAGAATCTACAAATAGTAAAATTAATGAGCCAAAACTGAAATTACATTTTGGTTACAGTTGAAGTAAGGTAAGCAAAAATATATGTTAGATATGAGCTGGGAGATATCATTAGGCCCTGAATGGGCAATGGGTATAAAGAGGCAAGAAAAATAACTATTGCTTGAATAGAGCCGAAATATTTGCTAAAAAATTAATATTTTTTAGATGCGCAGAAATTTAACTTCACTTACAAAAGTGGAAAGCAAAAGCTATACAAAAATATCTTAGAGATCTGGTGAGATTTTTGATTTTCTTTTAAAATTCAAAATATTTAATGTTTTTTTTTTAATATAGCATTAAAATTTTCTGAATTCATATATTACTTTATAAAATTCAAGTGGAAGTATAAGCATAAAATAAGTTTATTTGACATGAGCAAAATTCTTACCTTTGTAACGAAACTGAAAAACAAAAGCTATAGCAAAACATTTTAGACATCTGCTGAGAATCTTGAAAATCTATAAAAAAAATATCTTAGAGATCTGCTGAGAATTTTTATTTTCATTTAAATTCAAAATAATTTATAGTTTTTTCTATATATATCAATCAAATTTTCTGAGTATCTATATCTATAATAATTGCTTTCAAGATTGACTTTGAACTAGTAAAAATTAAAAAAAAAAAATTAGTTATGTTTATTTACAAATCATTTTCTTGGTTCCTTTGCTGTCCATACTTTCCTTGCTCTTCCCTTAAAGCCAAAACATCTTTCAGCCACCTTCAGTTACCCTTACTTCAGCCAACTTTGATCTCTCTCCGGTTACTCTTTTGTAAACCCGAAATATTTCGTACCTTTTTCGACATTTACAATTTAAGCAAAAGCAGCATAACGAATGTAAAAACAACGCTTTAAATTGATTACAATTTTTGTATTTTGGCTTAAATGAATATTTTGACGTGGGCTCGAGTAAGTACAAAACGGAATATATACGACTTGACTTGATCGCCTTCGTCAAGGTAATTTTGCAAAAAGTTGTCGCTGCCTTAAGCCTTTATTTTGATTACAATTTCAGCTTAAAACGGAGCAAGTGCCCTGCGACTCTCTTTTCTTTCCACTTCCTACCTTGACTCACAGTCGTCAGCACTCTGTTTAATTGCAACGAAGCTGTACCAAAGCATTAGCCAATTAAAGTGCAGCTAGGACAAATCCGAGAGACTACAAAAAAAAAAACAAACAACAAATCAGATATAAATCCCAATGAAATTTGCTTCAATTCCGCTGAACAGCGATGTGAACGAAATCGAAAACTCGAACCAGTTTTAAATGCAAATTTTACATAATGTGCTCCAAATGGGCAGCGGGCAAATATAAATCTCCCGACGGGTCAACAACATAAACAACAACAGCGACAGCAATGACAATGACAATTGTATGCGAAAACTGCGGAAAAGGCCAAAGTAGCCAAAGTAGCCGAAAAAAACTGTAAAGCACGAGACATGCAAAATGAAGTTCATGGAAAATCAATTGCATGAAAGTTGCCCCAGACCAAATGAAGGGGAACTGGAGCTCCACATTGTAGAGCTCTGGTCTGGCATTCGAATATGAGTCGGAGGCTGTGCCTGTGTGTTTTTGAGAATGTGTGTGTGCCTCTACCTGTGCCTGTGCCTGTGCCTGTGCCTGTGCCTGTGCCTGTGCCTGTGCCTGTGCCTCTACCTGTGACTGTGCCTGTTCATATGTGTGTGTGTGCCTGTTCCGATTTATGGTATTGAACTTTGCTTTATGCAAATTGAAATTTACAGTTAAAATTTGCAAGAGTTTTCTTTCATAATTTTTGATTGTTAGAAAAGGAAAGGCCGAAAGGCAAAAAAGTCTTCCTTTTACACTTACTTCCATATCTCTGTGTGTGTGCATATTTCTGTTGAGCAATGTAAGCACGTATATCAATGGCAAACACTTGACTTGCATGTGTTTAGCTGCCACGCGTTTGCACTGAAGTCTTTTTGAAGTGCACTCGAGTTTTTTTATGTTTACTCGCGCAAAGATGTCTCGAAAGTTGTCCCAAAGTTGCAACGATTCTGATTTGGTTTGAAAAACCTATCATTATATATGTATATATAAATTGCATTGACTTTATGCTAAGGCTAATGCAGTTGTTGTCTAGCTGGCAAATTAGATCAGCTATAATTCGATTTAGCAATATGCACGACCCTAACACACCTGCACTCTGGCGTACCTTTCCCCTGTATTGCCTTCTCAACTTTTGGCGCTTTGTTCGACAATAATTGCAACTGGTGCACTCATATGTGCGCTCACACTCAAATTCGTGCCCTGTTCGACTTCTATGCAATGAGCACCCACCTTATTGTGCTGCAAAGCAACAGAAAAGGCAACAAAAGGGCATGATGCCGCAGTTTGTGTTATTTTTTGCTCATGCCACGAGAAAAGAAACAGGCCAACAGGGGCTTGTAACCGCAAATTAGTTTGAACACCATAAAAAGCGGCCAACAAAACTGCAACAACTCCAGCAGCAACAACAACAGCAACTACTATAACGGAGCTTGCAAAATTTTTGGAAAATGAAAATCTATTGCAAGCAAGAGGCAAGTCGATGGAAAATCGCCTTGTGCAGATTTTTCATGGCTGATTGTAAAAGTGACGCATCATATGGGAAGCTCGATTGTAGTTGTTGTTGTCTTGAGTCAATGACACACTAATACACACACACACACACACTCACACATACGCTGCATATTTATAACTCATTTTGTAATATGCAAAACGTGCGGCGACAATCTCCTGTTGAAAGACTCGCATGCTTGCATGTATCTCATGCTTGAAAGTATCTCTGCTCAAGAAGCGATTCTTTTAGCAATAGATACAAATACAATCGAATTTTGACATTCGAATCAATAAAAAAGACAACCAAAAGTTTCAACACTTAAAGCATAGTTAATATTTGATGGGTTTGAACTATTGCGCAAAAGTTTCATTAAATAACTTAAGCAAAATCATCAAAAGGTCATTTTGCTTAAATTTTGCACACAAATTTAAAGCTCAACCGCAAATGGAGTTCAAGAGAGTTTGAGTTAATGAAAAACGCCATTTATTTGTGGTTTTTCGCATTCATTGTATTTATTTTTTCTCTCTCGCCCAAAATTGAGGAGTTTGGCACGTTTATTGTTTCGCTTTTGTGATCAATACGTGGCTAATTTTTGTTTGATGTTAAAGGAAGTGCTCTTAATTATTACAAATTGCCCTAAATGGAGCACAATAAAAGGCAATTAGATATGCCATACTAATTTATTGCTTGATTACTATATATTCATTAAGAAAAAATTATGTATTTTAAGCATTTGGGAGATGGGAACTAAAAAGTACATTAAGGGTATTCCCTAGGTTGTAAAAATTCAAGAAGATAAAATTTATTCTTCTTTGAAATTTTCGTAAATTTTCTTTAGAAACTGTTTATCAATAATTATAAAACAATTTTTTAAAACTAAAAATGTTTTTGTATTTTATTTAATGAAAATTGTGTTATTTACTATTTAGTAGATTCTATTTGCAAACCACATTAAAGGCATTCTCTAGGAACTTGTAAAGAGCACAGCAGACATTTTTGCTATTCTATTTATCTGATATACGAAAATATTTATAATTTTTCTTTAAATTTCTTCTCAGTACGTACGCGGTTCCACACTACACAAAGATCTCAAGCTGTATACAGTTGTAGACCACTAGCAGATACAGCGAAAGATTGCTGAGACACCGCAGTTTGCTCGCAAGAAGACTTACATATTCCTGCCTCTATTCCCACTCTAACGGCAAGGATTTGCCAAAACTCGTGCACGTCACTAAGAGTATATTTTATATAGTATCCTCATGCTGCGTTGTGGTGTTCGGCTCTTTTTAAATTACTAACCAATGTGTTTTTATGGTACAAAAATGACTGTACAGATTCTTCACTAAATAAAATATATTTTTTCAAAAAATAATGTATATATATATATAATATATAATACATATAAGAAATTATATATAGTTAGCATTTGGTAGTTTCTTTCTGCAAAGTTCATTAAAGGCATTCCATAGGCAGATGTGAAATGCATAGAAGTAATAGTTTTTGGTATTCGAGTAATCAAATTTTAACTATATAAAATGGTTCCATAATATTTTATTTTATTTAATAAAAAATTTGGGATATGACTTAAACAAGCAACTTTATATGGAGCATATTATTATATTTTATTATATATAATAATTTTTCGAAGCGAGAAATGTTACAAATGAAAATTTTAGTAAGTATGTACAAGATAAAGATAAGTATATATAGGTGTGTAAAAAGTACATTAGGGACATTCTTTATTACAATGCGAAAGTCAAATACCTCAGAGTTTTCAAGCATGGAAAGAATCTGTAATTATTTCGAGAATAATTTATTTTAATTTAATTAATAATAAATTATTTGAATTTAATTGAGAAATTAAATTTAATATAATTAAAATAATTGCATATAATAATTAAATTCAACATAATTTCTAATAACTTTTAATGGCACTGCGCTTAAAAATTAAATTATTTAATTTATTTATAAAGTTAAATGATGTAAAGTATAGGCTAATCAAAATAAATTAAGGGCATTTCCATGGGGCAATGTGAAAGGCATAGATGTCATAATACGTATCTAATTAACGAAAATTTCTATAATTTTCACAGAGTGCAATCTGTTCGCTCAATAAGCCTACATACCACCCATCAAACATTTCACAGGCTGGCTCAAAAAACAAAAATGAGGCTTAAATTATTGGGCTGGCATTTAACATGACAGCCACATTAAATTGTCCACTTTGGCAACCTGTGCCGGCACCATATACGAGTGCTATATGCGAGCGCAAACAGTTAATATAGGTATATAGCCAAGTTGGCTGCCGGCGTAGCTATAATTGAGGTTTGCTGGCGCTGACATGGCCCGGCTCTGCTCTGGTCGGCTTGGCCCGGCCCGACTTGGCCCGGCCTGGGGGGATTTTTTCATATTGAAGTATCTGGGCGCGCTCTCTTAAGGAAATGCACAGACGGCAAGAGTCAAAAGATTTTAATTGTCACTTTCGTTGCTTTTTTCAGTTACCGGGCGAAATTTCAAAAATTTTAATTCAAATTTAATGCGCTCAAATGAGTTGGGCATTGTGCAAGAGGCCCCCACACAAGAGACAGAGTCTCTGAGAGTGCGAACATAGTTTAGCTTCGTGCACTCGTATCTTTTTTTTATTTATTTTTATAGAGGTGTTGTGGCTGGTGTTGATGTTGCAAGTGAGCTGCAGCTCGTAAGTCAATCACTTTGAATCCCATTTAAAAGCACTCGGCAACCGATTCAATTTGCTTCTTTATGCAATAGCAGCGCCGGACTTAGAACCGAGTCTTAATTAGGAATAGCTGGGACCAGTTCCAATCCGATCTCGGCCTTGAGCCAGTTAACCAGAAGATGCCGTCTATTTGGTAATCCGCTGGCCATCAAGCGTTGAGCAACAGCTAACATATTATCTGCGGATAAGCCGATTGCCCGGAGAACTAGTTGGATATCAGTCTATCAGTCTCTGTCTCCGACCGGTTGCAATTATGAATGGCTATTACTAGTTATTTAAGTTGAATTCAAATTCAATTGATTTGTTAATTATTAAAGTGTTAAATTAACGCACATGCTGTCTCCTGTTGCAGTTCTCGTTGTGCAGCCAGAAGATCTATCACCAATTAAAATTGTTCTCATTTGTAAAACATAATTTTTAATGGGGCGTATGCTTGATATGCTTGAATTGCTACATTGAAAAACGATTCATTTTTCTTGAATATTATTGCTTTTTTAATTTTTTTTATTATAAATTTGAATATAGACTTGATCTCTAAATAATAACTGAGCTGATCTAAATAGCAATGGATTTAAATAAATTTTAGTCGGTGTGCTCCCAAATTACATAGATAAGTCTACAACAATTTAACATTGAAGTATAATTAATAGTAATAATAGTAATATTCAGTACCTACAAAATATAAATCTGTATTAAAAGAAATTATTAACAAAATATGAACTAGCCGAACCAAATAAATAACAATTGAAAGGCAGCGGAAATTGTTTCTTTGATATTCTGCTGAAAAATTTCATACATAAATTCATAGCATACTTTTAGGCATTACAATAAATTGTAATGGCAATTTTGTTTTTATAGTTCTTAGTAGGTGTATGAATAGGAATTGAAGTAGGAGTACGTGTACAAGTAGAAGTAGGAGTAGGAGTAGGAGTAGGATTAGGAGTAGAGGAGTAGGAGTAAGAGTAGGAATAGGCGAAGGTGCACGAGTAGGAGTAGCAGTAGAAGTAGGAGAAGGAGAAGGAGTAGGAGTAGGACTAGGAGTAGGAATAGGAGTAGGAGAGGAGTATCGAAAAAGATATATTAAAAATAAGCGATTTGTGGTCAAGCCAAGACATTATATCGAAACTACTTTTGATACAGCTTATCAAAGTTCATAAAATGGTTGATTTTCGGAATCAACCCGATTTTTGACAAAATGACAAGGGGTCACATTTTTTGTCAAAAATGCAAAACTCTCAGAATGGAAAGTTTTGAATGACAATCGGAAGTCCTCATTCTTACGTATCAAAAGATATAATTCTTTCACAGATTGGGCAAAATACACCCAATTTGTGGTCATGCCAAGGCATTTTTCGGAATCGAATTCATTTTTCCGAAACTTGCAAAACCATTATAAATTGACCAATGTAATTTGATGCTCCGATTTAATACGCTTCAGATGAGGTATCGCACTTAAAGATCCGATAAAAACTACTTTTGATACAGCTTATCAAAGTTCGTAAAATGGTTAATTTTCGGAATCAACCCGATTTTTGACAAAATGACAAGGGGTTACATCACATTTTTTGTCAAAAATGCAAAACTCTCAGAATGGAAAGTTTTGAATGACAATCGAAAGTCCTCATTCTTACGTATCAAAAGATATAATTCTTTCACAGATTGGGCAAAATACACCCAATTTGTGGTCATGCCAAGGCATTTTTCGGAATCGAATTCATTTTTCCGAAACTTGCAAAACCATTATAAATTGGGCAATGTAATTGGATACTCCGATTCAATACGCTTCAGATGAGGTATCGCACTTAAAGATCCGATAAAAACTACTTTTGATACAGCTTATCAAAGTTCGTAAAATGGTTGATTTTCGGAATCAACCCGATTTTTGACAAAATGACAAGGGGTTACATCACATTTTTTGTCAAAAATGCAAAACTCTCAGAATGGAAAGTTTTGAATGACAATCGAAAGTCCTCATTCTTACGTATCAAAAGATATAATTCTTTCACAGATTGGGCAAAATACACCCAATTTGTGGTCATGCCAAGGCATTTTTCGGAATCGAATTCATTTTCCCAAAACTTGCAAAACCATTATAAATTGAGCAATGTAATTGGATAGTCCGATTCAATACGCTTCAGATGAGGTATCGCACTTAAAGATCCGATAAAAACTACTTTTGATACAGCTTATCAAAGTTCATAAAATGGTTGATTTTCGGAATCAACCCGATTTTTGACAAAATGACAAGGGGTTACATCACATTTTTTGTCAAAAATGCAAAACTCTCAGAATGGAAAGGTTTGAATGACAATCGAAAGTCCTCATTCTTACGTATCAAAAGATATAATTCTTTCACAGATTGGGCAAAATACACCCAATTTGTGGTCATGCCAAGGCATTTTTCGGAATCGAATCCATTTTTCCGAAACTTGCATAATTATTATAAATTGGCAAACATAATTGGATGCTCCGATTCAATACGCTTCAGATGAGGTATCGCACTTAAAGATCCGATAAAAACTACTTTTGATACAGTTTATCAAAGTTCATAAAATGGTTAATTTTCGGAATCAACCCGATTTTTGACAAAATGACAAGGGGTTACATCACATTTTTTGTCAAAAATGCAAAACTCTCAGAATGGAAAGTTTTGAATGACAATCGAAAGTCCTCATTCTTACGTATCAAAAGATATAATTCTTTCACAGATTGGGCAAAATACACCCAATTTGTGGTCATGCCAAGGCGTTTTTCGGAATCGAATTCATTTTTCCGAAACTTGCAAAACCATTATAAATTGACCAATGTAATTTGATGCTCCGATTTAATACGCTTCAGATGAGGTATCGCACTTAAAGATCCGATAAGAACTACTTTTGATACATCTTATCAAAGTTCGTAAAATGGTTGATTTTCGGAATCAACCCGATTTTTGACAAAATGACAAGGGGTTACATCACATTTTTTGTCAAAAATGCAAAACTCTCAGAATGGAAAGTTTTGAATGACAATCGAAAGTCCTCATTCTTACGTATCAAAAGATATAATTCTTTCACAGATTGGGCAAAATACACCCAATTTGTGGTCATGCCAAGGCATTTTTCGGAATCGAATTCATTTTTCCGAAACTTGCAAAACCATTATAAATTGGGCAATGTAATTGGATACTCCGATTCAATACGCTTCAGATGAGGTATCGCACTTAAAGATCCGATAAAAACTACTTTTGATACAGCTTATCAAAGTTCGTAAAATGGTTGATTTTCGGAATCAACCCGATTTTTGACAAAATGACAAGGGGTTACATCACATTTTTTGTCAAAAATGCAAAACTCTCAGAATGGAAAGTTTTGAATGACAATCGAAAGTCCTCATTCTTACGTATCAAAAGATATAATTCTTTCACAGATTGGGCAAAATACACCCAATTTGTGGTCATGCCAAGGCATTTTTCGGAATCGAATTCATTTTCCCAAAACTTGCAAAACCATTATAAATTGAGCAATGTAATTGGATAGTCCGATTCAATACGCTTCAGATGAGGTATCGCACTTAAAGATCCGATAAAAACTACTTTTGATACAGCTTATCAAAGTTCATAAAATGGTTGATTTTCGGAATCAACCCGATTTTTGACAAAATGACAAGGGGTTACATCACATTTTTTGTCAAAAATGGAAAACTCTCAGAATGGAAAGTTTTGAATGACAATCGAAAGTCCTCATTCTTACGTATCAAAAGATATAATTCTTTCACAGATTGGGCAAAATACACCCAATTTGTGGTCATGCCAAGGCATTTTTCGGAATCGAATTCATTTTTCCGAAACTTGCAAAACCATTATAAATTGGGCAATGTAATTGGATACTCCGATTCAATACGCTTCAGATGAGGTATCGCACTTAAAGATCCGATAAAAACTACTTTTGATACAGCTTATCAAAGTTCGTAAAATGGTTGATTTTCGGAATCAACCCGATTTTTGACAAAATGACAAGGGGTTACATCACATTTTTTGTCAAAAATGGAAAACTCTCAGAATGGAAAGTTTTGAATGACAATCGAAAGTCCTCATTCTTACGTATCAAAAGATATAATTCTTTCACAGATTGGGCAAAATACACCCAATTTGTGGTCATGCCAAGGCATTTTTCGGAATCGAATTCATTTTCCCAAAACTTGCAAAACCATTATAAATTGAGCAATGTAATTGGATAGTCCGATTCAATACGCTTCAGATGAGGTATCGC
The DNA here is from genome assembly GCA_035045545.1 of Drosophila gaucha. Taxonomy (NCBI): domain Eukaryota; kingdom Metazoa; phylum Arthropoda; class Insecta; order Diptera; family Drosophilidae; genus Drosophila; species Drosophila gaucha. The sequence continues at coordinate 510,733 of JAWNOY010000222.1, forward strand.
ACTTAAAGATCCGATAAAAACTACTTTTGATACAGCTTATCAAAGTTCATAAAATGGTTGATTTTCGGAATCAACCCGATTTTTGACAAAATGACAAGGGGTTACATCACATTTTTTGTCAAAAATGCAAAACTCTCAGAATGGAAAGGTTTGAATGACAATCGAAAGTCCTCATTCTTACGTATCAAAAGATATAATTCTTTCACAGATTGGGCAAAATACACCCAATTTGTGGTCATGCCAAGGCATTTTTCGGAATCGAATCCATTTTTCCGAAACTTGCATAATTATTATAAATTGGCAAACATAATTGGATGCTCCGATTCAATACGCTTCAGATGAGGTATCGCACTTAAAGATCCGATAAAAACTACTTTTGATACAGTTTATCAAAGTTCATAAAATGGTTAATTTTCGGAATCAACCCGATTTTTGACAAAATGACAAGGGGTTACATCACATTTTTTGTCAAAAATGCAAAACTCTCAGAATGGAAAGTTTTGAATGACAATCGAAAGTCCTCATTCTTACGTATCAAAAGATATAATTCTTTCACAGATTGGGCAAAATACACCCAATTTGTGGTCATGCCAAGGCGTTTTTCGGAATCGAATTCATTTTTCCGAAACTTGCAAAACCATTATAAATTGACCAATGTAATTTGATGCTCCGATTTAATACGCTTCAGATGAGGTATCGCACTTAAAGATCCGATAAAAACTACTTTTGATACAGCTTATCAAAGTTCGTAAAATGGTTGATTTTCGGAATCAACCCGATTTTTGACAAAATGACAAGGGGTTACATCACATTTTTTGTCAAAAATGCAAAACTCTCAGAATGGAAAGTTTTGAATGACAATCGAAAGTCCTCATTCTTACGTATCAAAAGATATAATTCTTTCACAGATTGGGCAAAATACACCCAATTTGTGGTCATGCCAAGGCATTTTTCGGAATCGAATTCATTTTTCCGAAACTTGCAAAACCATTATAAATTGGGCAATGTAATTGGATACTCCGATTCAATACGCTTCAGATGAGGTATCGCACTTAAAGATCCGATAAAAACTACTTTTGATACAGCTTATCAAAGTTCGTAAAATGGTTGATTTTCGGAATCAACCCGATTTTTGACAAAATGACAAGGGGTTACATCACATTTTTTGTCAAAAATGCAAAACTCTCAGAATGGAAAGTTTTGAATGACAATCGAAAGTCCTCATTCTTACGTATCAAAAGATATAATTCTTTCACAGATTGGGCAAAATACACCCAATTTGTGGTCATGCCAAGGCATTTTTCGGAATCGAATTCATTTTCCCAAAACTTGCAAAACCATTATAAATTGAGCAATGTAATTGGATAGTCCGATTCAATACGCTTCAGATGAGGTATCGCACTTAAAGATCCGATAAAAACTACTTTTGATACAGCTTATCAAAGTTCATAAAATGGTTGATTTTCGGAATCAACCCGATTTTTGACAAAATGACAAGGGGTTACATCACATTTTTTGTCAAAAATGGAAAACTCTCAGAATGGAAAGTTTTGAATGACAATCGAAAGTCCTCATTCTTACGTATCAAAAGATATAATTCTTTCACAGATTGGGCAAAATACACCCAATTTGTGGTCATGCCTAGGCACTTTTCGGAATTGAATTTATTTTTCCGAAACTTGCAAAACCATTATAAATTGGGCAATGTAATTGGATACTTAGATTCAATACGCTTCAGATGAGGTATCGCACTTAAAGATCCGATAAAAACTACTTTTGATACAGCTTATCAAAGTTCATAAAATGGTTGATTTTCGGAATCAACCCGATTTTTGACAAAATGACAAGGGGTTACATCACATTTTTTGTCAAAAATGGAAAACTCTCAGAATGGAAAGTTTTGAATGACAATCGAAAGTCCTCATTCTTACGTATCAAAAAATATAATTCTTTCACAGATTGGGCAAAATACACCCAATTTGTGGTCATGCCAAGGCATTTTTCGGAATCGAATTCATTTTTCCGAAACTTGCATAATTATTATAAATTGGCAAACATAATTTGATGCTCCGATTCAATACGCTTTAGATGAGGTATCTCACTTAAAGATCCGATAAAAACTACTTTTGATACAGCTTATCAAAGTTCATAAAATGGTTGATTTTCGGAATCAACCCGATTTTTGACAAAATGACAAGGGGTTACATCACATTTTTTGTCAAAAATGCAAAACTCTCAGAATGGAAAGTTTTGAATGACAATGAAAAGTGCTCATTCTTACGAATCAAAAGATATAATTCTTTCACAGATTGGGCAAAATACACCCAATTTGTGGTCATGCCTAGGCATTTTTCGGAATTGAATTTATTTTTCCGAAACTTGCAAAACCATTATAAATTGGGCAATGTAATTTGATGCTCCGATTCAATACGCTTCAGATGAGGTATCGCACTTAAAGATCCGATAAAAACTACTTTTGATACAGTTTATCAAAGTTCATAAAATGGTTAATTTTCGGAATCAACCCGATTTTTGACAAAATGACAAGGGGTTACATCACATTTTTTGTCAAAAATGCAAAACTCTCAGAATGGAAAGGTTTGAATGACAATCGAAAGTCCTCATTCTTACGTATCAAAAGATATAATTCTTTCACAGATTGGGCAAAATACACCCAATTTGTGGTCATGCCAAGGCATTTTTCGGAATCGAATTCATTTTCCCAAAACTTGCAAAACCATTATAAATTGGGCAATGTAATTGGATACTTAGATTCAATACGCTTCAGATGAGGTATCGCACTTAAAGATCCGATAAAAACTACTTTTGATACAGCTTATCAAAGTTCATAAAATGGTTGATTTTCGGAATCAACCCGATTTTTGACAAAATGACAAGGGGTTACATCACATTTTTTGTCAAAAATGCAAAACTCTCAGAATGGAAAGTTTTAAATGACAATCGAAAGTCCTCATTCTTACGTATCAAAAAATATAATTCTTTCACAGATTGGGCAAAATACACCCAATTTGTGGTCATGCCTAGGCATTTTTCGGAATTGAATTTATTTTTCCGAAACTTGCAAAACCATTATAAATTGGGCAATGTAATTGGATACTTAGATTCAATACGCTTCAGATGAGGTATCGCACTTAAAGATCCGATAAAAACTACTTTTGATACAGCTTATCAAAGTTCATAAAATGGTTGATTTTCGGAATCAACCCGATTTTTGACAAAATGACAAGGGGTCACATTTTTTGTCAAAAATGCAAAACTCTCAGAATGGAAAGTTTTGAATGACAATCGAAAGTCCTCATTCTTACGTATCAAAAGATATAATTCTTTCACAGATTGGGCAAAATACACCCAATTTGTGGTCATGCCAAGGCGTTTTTCGGAATCGAATTCATTTTTCCGAAACTTGCAAAACCATTATAAATTGGGCAATGTAATTTGATGCTCCGATTCAATACGCTTCAGATGAGGTATCGCACTTAAAGATCCGATAAAAACTACTTTTGATACAGTTTATCAAAGTTCATAAAATGGTTAATTTTGACAAGGGGTTACATCACATTTTTTGTCAAAAATGCAAAACTCTCAGAATGGAAAGTTTTGATTGACAATCGAAAGTCCTCATTCTTACGTATCAAAAAATATAATTCTTTCACAGATTGGGCAAAATACACCCAATTTGTGGTCATGCCAAGGCATTTTTCCGAATCGAATTCATTTTTCCGAAACTTGCAAAACCATTATAAATTGGGCAATGTAATTTGATGCTCCGATTCAATACGCTTCAGATGAGGTATCGCACTTAAAGATCCGATAAAAACTACTTTTGATACAGCTTATCAAAGTTCATAAAATGACAAGGGCATCAATTTAAATACTCCGCTGAAAAGTATGCAACAAATAATGGATGTAACAAATATGGTTTGTGAAAAAATAAATTGAAGTGTTGTAAAAGCTTTGCATATTCTTAAGCAGGTTCTTTAATGTAGTTTTTATAATATTATTAAAATCTGTAGTATACTTTTGTACGGCACAAAATAAATTTGATTGTATTCGATTTGTATATTCCTGGTGCATGCTTTTTGGGAGGCCTTTAAAAAACTGGCTGCTGGAAAATTGTTCAAGGAAAGAAAGACCAAATCGCATCGACTTGCAGTAAAAGCATTTGCTTCTTTATTCAGCTTCCCATATTCAGCTATTTTTTTGGCCATAACTCAGCCGTATCCTTGCGCAGGACTAAAAGACATTTTGCGCAAGAATCTTGGGAGCTTCCTCTTTCGATTACCATCAATATTTTATAAGGTCATCTAAGAATCCGGGACTTGTCATTTTGCAGAATCTGGCTGATTGAAATTTGGCTAAAACACACAAAATCACCAATATCTCAAAAACAGCAAGGACGATTTGGATGTCCTTTGGCTAGTTGGTAGTTCTGGTGGCAACAATCAATCCGAGGATTCATTCGTCAGCATACGCAAAGATATGATCGAGTTATAGACAGTTTTTTTGTTCAGAAAAAAGTTTATATTTCCTAACCATTTTAGGACTTTCGTCCTTTTGATTACTACTTGCTAAGCAGAAGAGTGACGACTTTATATGGCCAAGTTATTGTCCAAGTTATTGTCGATTTTCGAGATTTGTTGCTATTTTTCGACCATATCCCTAGAAATAATGGAAGTCTTTGAATGACAATCGATAATCCTGCTCCTTACGAGCTTAAAAAAGTATGTCCTTTCAAGATCCTTAGATTCCCAGACCTCTAACATAGACAGAGAAGACTGAAAAGGTGCCATTGAATCTCTCAACAGATTCCTTCATTAATAATATAATAGTTTTTATAAATACTGTAAATAATGTACATTAGCCCATATATGTATATATGTATATATCTAATATAAACTTTAATTATGTGTATCACCTGTCTTCAACAGTTCTAACCCTCAAATGTAAACAAGCTCAGCTCGTCGTGCTGATCTGCTATATTATATATAGTTTATGGGATCGGCCACGGCTGAAATATCATTTTTAATGAGTTCAGAGATACTTGACTGAAAACATGAAATCTATTGCTCTAGGCTAGTTAGTTATTGCGATTAGCGATATATTTTTTGATTACAAATCTTTTTCTCTGCATACTTTGAGGAACGCAATAATACATTCGTTTTATTGCAAGCTTTGTGGCTGATGAACTAACTTCATAAAACTTAAGCGCTCGGGCAACATTTTCATCTGTACTGATGAGTTTATATAACGAAAACCACTTATATATCCAACTGCAGTTGACTACATTTCTAGGGATAATATCTAGTAAAGTATATATACTGCCTGAAGCATAAAATAAATATAGTTTTAGCCAGTTCTATATATTAATGACAATTTGTTTCATCCCAAACACAAACCGCTTAGTTTATTTCCAGGAAAACTTTGAGGTAAGACAAATAAAGCTTTTAACAGCTGCAGATCTTGAGATTGGCCTCGGTCAACGGTAACAACCGGAAGAAAGCTTTCGATTAATGCAAAAAAAATGGAGCAAGCAAAAAAAAATTATATAAGCAAGCAGCTACAAAATTTGCAGACCGTGAAAAGTATTTTAAAAACGAAATAAAATGGGGCCATTATTACTAGTAAAGCGAATATATTGAACAGTAAAAACAATTGCAAAAAAGACTAAATTGGCCATGAATTATTACAGCAATGAATTGCCAACAAATTATGCATAAAACTTAAATTCAGACAATGAAAAGTATAAATTGTAACGCCAACATGGAATGAGAATCGAAAGCTTGGTATACATTATATGGATGCAACTGTTGCCATATGAAGAAGAATCCCACATAAGAAACACTGACATATGAGGCATTTGGAATTGCCTGTTGTAATTATGAATAAATGATATATTGTTATAGCCTAGCTATAATTATGTGCACTGAATAGAAATCAAAGCAGTTTCACTTGTAGAAAAAGTCTAGAATCAATAAATACTATTTTTTATATCAAAGTAGATTTGAAAATGCCAGGGAGAAAAAACTTACAAGCACTTTAGAGCTTTTTGCATAAATCAATAAATAAAATAGCTAATAGAGGTAATTCTAGCGTAGATCCAACTATATTCAAATAAATTCCCCTAATTCCAATTCAAACATTTTCTTTTATAATTTCACTTATATATTGTTGAAATTTGTATTTTACATAAGAAAATTCACAACTTAAATTAGCATCCATATCATTATTATCTTACTCAGCTTCAGTGTGTGTTAGGGGCTTAGACAGCGTGTGCAGATTTCAAAACTAGAGTCTTGCAAACACACACAACTGCAGCCGGGTCGACTTAAGTACTCGCATATCCAAACTAAGTAGGTTTTTGATGTTTTGTTTTTGTTTTTCGAGAAGATACAAACTAAATTCGCTTAGATACTTTAATAGTGTCCCGCATAGGGGCTCGAGTAGTGTCCATAGTGTCCTGCATCGTATTGCGGCACATATTCGTATTGTGCCTGGTTGTAGTAGCTGCCATCATCGTAGTCGTAGTGAATGGGCGCGGCAGCGGGCGCATAATGCTTCGAGACTATAAATAGTAACAAAACAAATATATAAATAAATAGTAATGCTATCAAATCAAACAAAAATAGCTGCTGTTTATACTTAAGTTTACTTTGCAAAATGATTCAACAGAAAATAACAACTAAGTTCAGCAGCTGCTGTCTCTCTATAGTGTTGTTGTTGTTGTTTTTATTGTAAACTAGTTCAGTTCAGCTGACGAAATAATTTCTCGGCTTGTCACGAATTTTTGTAAGCACCAAAGTCAATTGGTCACAGGTGTTGTTGTTGCCAGCTGAATTTCCTTTCAGGCCTTTTGCATGTAACTACCGAAGTTCGTTGCCTAAGTCTTTTGTTTTGCCAAAGTCTTTTGCTGCGTTTATTGGTATTTGTGTGTGTGTGTGTGTGTGTGTATATGCGCGCTTCTTGTGATTCTTAATTATGAAAATGGCAGTCACAATCAAAATAATTTTCACATGCAGTCACAACAACAACAACATTTCCCATGAAAATTCGCATTGCGACATTGAGAAAATATGTTGGCTTTTGGCTTTGCGAATGAAAATGAAATGTTCAACATAATTTCCCGCACAGCAAAAGTAGATGCGCCGCTGCTGCTGCTGCTGCTGCTGCATATGACATAATTAGTGTGGGAAAATGATGAGAGCAAAAACCCAGCTAATCTCTTGATCAATGTTGAGGAAAACGTACTCATGACATAATTAAGAAAAGGCGCGTGGGCGTGGCAGCTGCTACTGCATTAGTCAACAAAATGCAGGCTTGTGAAATTAACATACATTCCACGATGCCCGATGATTCAGTTTACATGCAACAACGCACACGCTCTCAAAACTAATTGCAAATGCGAAGCGAACTAAAACATTTATAAATATTATATTAGAAATATGGTTAGTGATATATATATATATATGTATGTACGCTGAGAAACTGATTCAGTAAGCTGCATAGTAATCGGCATCGGTAGCAGCCTCCGCATCAGCGATGTCATCATAGACGTCTGGGCGCAATTTGCGATATTGATTGTTAAAATAGTTGGCGTGACGCCTGAACAGCTTGAGCATGCGATACGTGTTCATGCCTAGAAGAGCAAGAGCAGCAAATCAGTGTGCAGACAGTACGCGCCGACTGATCTACAGAGAGTGCTACCACAACAACGACAATAACAATAACTAGCTGAAAGTGCGTTTGAGTGCTAAACCCGATACATCTACAATACATATATATATACAGGGATTTATGCTTGGCTCTAGCATATTCGCACTCACCATAAGGCGCTGGCGAGGCAACCACAACGGGCGCAGCTACCTGAGCCACATGTGGCTCGTAGTGGCTCAGTATTGGCTTGTGGGCCACAATGGGCTTGGTGACCAGCGCTTGGGCGTGCACAGTGGGTCCAGATTTGGTGACAACAGCATTGAAGCCATGAATGGGATCAGCTGTGTAGTCCACGGTGCGAATGGAGCCATCGGGCTCAACCAGAGAGTATTGTCCTGGAGACGAGATGGAAAGAAAGAGGGGAGAGATATAGATGGAGTGTGTGGGAGTGTGTGTGAGTGTGTGTGTTTATAGTGTAACTTACCCTTGACCACATCGCCATCACGAGTTTCATGCTGTGACTTTACATCGCCTGTGGTATGATCAGCAACGCCATAGTTGAAAGCATACTTGGGATGATCCTGTAGAAAACATTAAAAATACGTTTAAATAAGAAATTATAAAATATATTTGTTGCCTTTATAGGCACAAAAAATCATCATATATGGGATTCGAATGCTACTAAGTTCAGTTCATAATTATAATAATTATACAATCAATTCTATAACCAAGAATTTCACTTAATGTCATAAACGTAAATATAAAGAAAAATAATAAAAAATATATATAAATATGTATTACAGATAAAAAAAAAATGTTTGAAAAGAATCTAAGTCTAGAAATCTAGTTTATAATCAATAAATTATGTACGGATAGATGAAGATCTAGATATAGATAAGTAGATCTTATAATTTCCTCAGATATTCAAGCCTTTTAGCTCGTTTGCCTCTGAACTAAACTAAACAAATCAGTAAAAACTATAATAATAATTATACTAAGGATAATGAAAATGACAAAGAAAAAATGTAGTTTTGTCTTCTTTAAACCCATATTTATATATATATAAGATATATACATTTAAATGAATATATTTTCTTTAACTAATTTTGAATTTTTTTAAAAACTTTTTTCTTTATATAAGATTTAATTTGAAATTTGATTTTATGTCTATAATTTTTCTTTTTCTTTTTTCAGATTAGTATATTACGTAGTAGTGTATGCTTGAGCATTTAGCACATATCCTTTTAGTTTCATATAGTCTAGTTTCTTTTATCACAAGCTCGAACTCACATAGTAATCCACAGCATAACCAGGACGCGCCACGGCCACGCTGGCGCACAGAGCCAGGGAGAGGATAACAAAGCACATGAAATTTGCCATTTTTAAGAGATTTCGTTTATCTTCTTTTTATTCGATATATTTTGCAAGCAAAAATTGTATTGATAATTTGCTAAAAATAAACAAACACAAACTGTTAAGATATTATTAACACTTCACGGAGATCCTTAGTTTTAGGATTTACTTTTAGTACTGCAACGGCAACAGATACAAACAACGCCAAGTTCACCGGAATACTGTGGCTATTCTAGAGTCGAGTTGCCATTTAAATAAGCGCAAAATGTGCGAAAGCAGCGACGCCGCGACGCAGCTGCGCAGCTCACTCCATAAGACACAGGGGCTTTTCTCAGTCAGCCAACTGTGGCGATGTCGACGTCGCAGTCGTGGTGAGTTCGTTGGCTGTTTTGGCGGGGGCCATGTGAATGAAGTTGCAGCATGAATCGGGATGTTGCTACACAAGAGCCACTGAATGGGGTCGGGTTGTAGTATGTGTGTCTCTCTGTGTGTGTGTGTGTGTAAGTAGTGCAAATTGGCGACAGATTCGGTTACAGATCGAGAGCGATGCATTGTAGCTCTATCCCACATAATGAAGTCATCCGCGTTGCCAGTCACTTCAGAATTGTGTTATTAATCATAGCTTTAATCATTAATTTCCTAAGCCGCAAACGAAAGACTTAGGCAACGAACTGCGGCAATAATTATTGCCCTAGACCATAACAAATAGTGAGCAATAAACAGCAATTTATTTAACAACTTAATTCTTTGGACAATAAAATATATCTCGACTATCCTAACCAAAATCGGGTCAAGTTGCAAGTTGCAAAAAACAATTGCAAATCGTTGTTGCATAAACATAAAAAGCCCTAGTTATTTGGCACATGCGAAATTCTCAGTGAACTACTTGAATGACAACAACAGCTAGCAGACCAACTCGATGTAGGTACTAGGCCCCCTTTCCCCTCCCCCAGCTAATTCTAGCCACTTTTTTGTCTTCGCCATCGATGCTGAAGGTCAAGCGCGGCAGCAAAGTTCAGATCCGACTTCCATTCTAGGCAGCAAATGAAAGCAAAAGTTGCCAGCGGCAGACGAAGAAAAAGAATATAAAGATATGACACCAGAGCAATTTAAACTAATTTATATCCATATCAATTATAATGCTGACTAGTGATTGTCAAGTTCTCAGTTGCTCAATCAATGATTAATTGACTGTTTGCAATTTCCATACACACATAGACTAAGACGCAGTATACGCAAAATTAAAAATATTTAATTTGTTTTAGACTATAAAAATGTTTTTAATTATATTGAAGCTAGCTCTAATTGCTTACCAGGTAAAAGCGCAGGATAATTTAATGATATCTCTAGTCGGGTGTTCTTTAAACTTAGTGTTCCCACGGGTGTTCTGTAGATAATATACTGAACTTAAATAAAAGGAAATAAATTGTAGCTTTTGTGTATGCTGAAGAATTAATACTCTCTCTTATACCTTAAGTTCAATTATATGTAGAGAAAACAATATTATGGCATAGTAAAGACGAAGATAAAAGAGATATTAATATTGTTGATTTAATGTAAATAATTTGAAACCAGGTAATAATTTGAAACCAGGTATTATAGTTATTTAAGCAAAATTATGGATTACAAAATTTATATTTACATATAATACGTATATACATTTTCTCAAACATATCTAAATTATGTTAATTCCATTACAATATTGCAATTACAGATAGATATATACATACTTCTACAGACAAGCATATATATGACTTTTCATGCATATATACAAATATATATATACCGATTTAATTTGTTAAATAAATTGTATAAATAAATATATACCTGTACATACATACAAGCATATATTTATATAGTTGCTTGCGGCATGCATATATGTATACATAGAGGCATGTTTCTAATAGATAGATAAGCCTTAGAAAAATATCTCAATGGGACTTTATATAAATTCATGTTTCTATATTTATATACACAGTCGAATCCCGATAATTTATCCCCTGCTAAATCGAAAACCTCAATAATTCGTAAAAAATGCTGTCCCCTTGATAAAAAGTCATTCGAATTCCTGTTCCATAAATCGAACTCCTGTGTAATTCGTAAAAAATGTGATTATCTTACCATTTTGAATTATATATATATATATATATAGATATATACATACATACATACATTAATACATACATACATGTATGTATATGTATGTGTATAAATATATAGTTATATACTTGTCTTACAATCATATATTTAACCAATCTCTCATTGATATCATAAATTATATTCGTCTAAGTATTTTTAAATGTTACTTATATTAATCAAGTAAAATCCATTTTGACTTGTTTAATATTTTTCAAATATATTATATTTTTTTTTTTAATTAAAAATAGATTTTCATTTATTCATAATATTACATGTGTTATATATGCTAATATACAATTGCTTGAAACCTGGTACGATTTAATATAGGGATACATAAAAAGTTTAGACTTTATAGCCTTTTAAACTTTAGTATAAACATTTGGTTTAATATTGTATTTATGTAATATGTAATATGTAGATATCATTATATAAAGAGTAACATCGCATAATATATGGGGTATTATAGCTACCCACTGCAAGAGTATTTTGCCTTAAGCTGAATACTCAGTTAGAAACTGTTTTTTTTTTCAGCACTTAATATTTGTTGTGTGTATTTAACGCAAATTGTTAATTGAGTAATTTGTCGTTATGAAGTGCATGAGAACTGAAACAGAGAGTTTATATCACAGCAAACCGATCAGGAATACATATGCTGTTGGCCAACTGATTAATTGCTTGCTTTGGGCTTTGAGATAGCTGAGACAATTCGCGCTCATCCTTGAACCACGCTGAGAACGTGCCAATTGAGGTTGGCGGCTAACAAAATTATTAGAGATATTGACAAACCGCAAGACTAACAATCGCAGTCGGCGCAGTTACTAAAAAGATATATCACAAAAAAACAAATTGTTTGGACCGCTACACACAAAAAAATAATGTGCGCTAGTTTATGTCTGGGTCAGCGTTACGGACTGCCCTTTTTCACACAATTAAATACGACGGAGCGTACTAAAGACTCTAATTAGAGCGGGCTCCAAGTGCACAGAAGTGCGCGAAAACTGACCAAAAAAAAAACCTAAAACAAAAAATGAAGAAAAAAAACAACCTTCAGCACTTGCATACAATTGTCTCCATGAGCTACGCCTCCAGTTTTTTCTCCTCACTCTAAGCCGAGGCTTGAATTTCCAATTCGACTTCGGACTGCGGTTTGTCGGCAGCTAAAAAAAATACAAAAAAAAAACTAAAACTAAATACTAGATTAAGACAATTTGCATGTTTCCGAGCGCCGCCAAAGCATTTGCTACGCAGACATGATAACTCGACTCTGCCCAAAGACTCGACTCGACTCTAAAGACTCGACTCGACTCGACTCTCAAGGGGCTGGGAAAATCGCCAAGCGATTGTCGGCATTTTCCGAAGGTTTTCCATATGCAGCTTGACAGATTTTTAGCCACATATGCGTGTTGTTGTTGCTTACAAATGCTGGCAATTAGATAACAATAAATATAACCAACTACCCAGAATGGAAACTAACATGCAGTCTAAACTAAAGAATAAATACAAATATGTTCATGTTAAATGTAGCGTGCAGCTCAGCTTCATGTTAACAACAACGCGTGGCAGCTGGGAGTGGAATTTTATATAAAAACATTATTTTTTTAAGCTTTAAGTATTATAATTAAGTGGATCGTAAAAATATGAAATACGATTTCGCTCGTTTTTATTTGAAGCACAAAAGAAATAAAATACAACATAAATAATAAAAGTACAAAAAATGTGAATGCTCGGAATATTCTTAAGTAGGAATTATTAAGCTGTTGAAAACTGCAAATAAAAGCAAAGTAAAAAATAATACAAATTTATTGAATTAAATAAAGAAAAATGTAAAAATTTAGTTTGCAAGATTGTGGTCTATAATGAATAAAAAAAAAACATGAATATATATATCTCATTTTAAATTTTTCAAAACTTCATTTAATTCTATTCATTATTCACGAGAATTGTGGAAATATTTAAACATGTTATGTGACCAATAATATAAGGAGTAAAGGGGATTTTCGGGTCCCAAAAGGATTCTAGAGATAGCCGATCGGGACCCGCGGGTCCCGAAAGTCTCCATGCCGACGCCCACCTCTACCTGTAAGCATGTATATAGAATCTCTTGACATTCCACCTTGATCTAGGGATCAAGAACTTATCCGACCGTCTCGGATAATTTAAGAATCTTTCCAAAATTATACTCATTCAAAATGTCAAAAGGCTATATTAGATTTGTAGAATATCCATCTAGCTGTCTGTCTGTCGGTATGAGCACAAAGCATTTTGCCGCTATTAAAGCTAGATACTTGAAATTTGAAATATATACTCGTGTAAGCCATCGGTAGATACAAATATGATGGCTATACTAGCATAGCTACGTCCATTGGATGCGTGGGAAATGACGAGAAACCTAAGTTTCTATAGATTTTAAGCTGGAATACCTAAATTTAACAAATGCATTATTGTTCAACTCCTCTACAGATCAATCTACAAAAACTTAGCTCAGTTTATATAGCTTATAAACTAGAGCTACAAAACTTGATAAATGCGTTACAGATCTACAGATCGATCCAATATTATAAACAGAGAATACTCTATAAACTAACAGATTGATCTAAAAATATATATATTTAAGTACACTGCGGACGAGGACAAACTGAAAGAAACGATATCTCTAGCAATTTTTGAGCTAAGATCATAAAGTTTTGCAGTTCGATTACTCTTAACCTCCTCTACTAATAGACCTATAAATAACAAGAAAAAATATAAAATTTGTAATATATAAAGTTATTTTTGGACTCTATTTTTGCTCATCTTTTATAGTTTGTTGCATATTTTAATCATTATTCATCTAAGCAACAACAAGCCCTAATTTAGCAAAAAATATATTGAAATAAAAAAGGTTTTTAGCTTGACTTGTTATTTATTTCATAAATATTTATACATTAAAGCCCTCGCAGTAATTTGCAAGCAAAATGTTTTGCAAATTTAGTCAAATGCAATTGAAGATGTGCCAACGCCCATGAAGACGCACATTCGAGTCCACAGGCAAAGAGGAAGCTGGGGAGAGAGGGAGTTGGTATCCAGCCAAGGCAGCTGGAATTGAAGCTTGACTTGATTTGGCAGTGACGATGACGATGATGGCGACTTTGACTTGGTTTACTTTGGTCACCTAATTTCAGTTTGTTTGCGCAGACTAATTTGACAATGGGCAATGGGCAATGGTCATTGCTGGGGGCATTGGGGTACATTGTCGCTTGCAACATGAGACAACTTCAAGGTGCGAATGTTGCAAGGCAGACCAAAGAAAGACAGAGTGAGTGAGTGAGAGAGAGAGAGAGGAGGAGGAGGAAATGGCGTAGAGGGAGCGGTAGAGTCTTGTTGGGTGTGGGTGGGCATCATTGTTGTCGCTTAGTTGGGCATGCTTCAGTGCCTCAGCGACTGCCGCATCTGAAGTCCGAGCCAATTGACTGACCATTGTTAACAAGAGCTGTTTCTCTGTAACGCGCCATGAAAATGACCCGTGGCAAATGCGGTCTCTGTAATAAAATGCAAATTAATGGGCTTCCAGACCCGAGGAGCTGCTATAAATTTTCAGTTGCTTAGCGTGTGCTCCAGAGAGAGATGGAAATGAATTCTCGCACCTCTTTGGCCAATTTGTTGCAGGCTGCTGAGCTGCTGCTCCGCCGGCCGATGCTGCTACCTGCCATGCATCAAATTAACCCTCAAATAATCCAGTTAGCTCTCGTTATATAATTGACGCTGACAGGCGGCATGCATAACTACTGGGATGATTATGCCAAAGCCAAAGATACTCATCTCTGCCAGCCTCCACTGAATCCGCACGGCGAGCTGTTGAAATGTTTATTTATGCGCGGCAATACACAAATCGCTTATATCTCTAATTATGTCTGACCAGTTGTTCGGTTGCCCGGCTCTTCAGTTGTTCAGTTGCTGCCGGGCATTAGCTAATTATTAATGGCGCTTTTCAATTACGCAGACAGGCGGCGACATTTACATGGCACAGTGGTTTGAAAGTGATAAGGATTATGACCTATAAACACATTGCAAATACAGAAGAATTCACAAGTCATATGTGGTTGTTGGATAATAAGCATGGAGGCTTAGAGACAATAATAAGTACTAATGCTTATGCTAATGCTCATCATAATGCTTATATTAATGATAGTGGTTAAACCAATCATAAAAAACAAACTAATAGTAATACTGGTTGTAATGCTAATACAAATACAAATACCAATAACAAAACTAACACTAATACCAATCCCAATACCTAATACTATTTTAATACTTATACTAATACTAATACCAATAGCTATAATAATAATAATACAAATACAATACCAATACTAATACCAATACTAATACTAATACTAAAACCAATACTAATCCTGATGATATTACTAATGTCAATGTTAATACCAATACTAATACTGATGACATTACTAATGTCAATGTTAATACCAATTCTAATACCAATTCTAATACTAATACTGAAGATATTACTTATACCAATACTAATACCAATACTAATACCAATACTAATACCAATGATAATTCCAATATTAATATCAACACTAATGCCAATACTAATACCAATACTAATACCAACACTAATGCCAATACTAATAAATACTAATACCAAAACTAATACCAATACTAATACCAATACTAATACCAATACTAAAACCACTACTAATACCAATACTAATACTAATACCAATACTAATATCAATACTAATACCAATACTAATACCAATACTAATACCAATACTAATACCAATACTAATGGCAATACAATAATTATTCTTAAACTAATATACTTACACTAAAAGCAATGCTTATACCAGTACTAGCACTTATCAAAGACTCTTACCAATACTAATATTTATATCAATACTTATAGTAAATATAGTAATAAGACTTAAACTAATACTAATTTCATTAGAACTAAATGCATTACTAATAGTTATACAAATGCTTACTGCACATATAAATATAATAATCTAATGCTAATGTTAATGCTAATACTAACTCTATGACGAATATTTATAATATTGCCATTATATACTCAACAAATTCGACAAATACCAAATACATGTAAACCACTGTGCATTCAGTTCTAACGACGCATCTCTTAAAGCTGGCCAGAACTCTAAGAGTATCAGTAGCCAAACGCTGTTTGCGATTATCTATAAATTGTATCAACGACTTTGACTGCCGATGCATATCTGCGACTTGTATCTTAATGTTGCGCGACATACAACCAACAAAACAAATCCAAGCCAATCCAATCCGAGTCAGTCCGAGCACGTGTTGCGGGGGGGGGGGGGCAGTATGTGGAGATGCAGCTAGTTGAATGTCAACTGCTCGCATCAATTGGCCAAGTGCAGCAAAAAGTCGTTAGCAACTGTCATTTGAATGATGAAGAAGACTGCAGCTCTGTCGCATAGCTGATATTTTGCTCGATTCTTTTAATTTTTTCGCTATAAATGAAATGTGGTTGCGAAAAGGTTATTGGAGCAGCAACTACAAGTTTTTTTTTTTCATTTTTCTTGCCAGTCACTGAGACAGACATTGAGCTGACTTAGTTGAGCTTTCGGGTATTATGCATAGATAATACTGGGGCGTTGGATTTGAAAGCTAGCGGCACTTCCTTCCGGCATTTCCTAGCAAACATGGAAAACCCAATTGAGATGACCTTAACTGTTAAAGAACCCGGCCAGAGGGCAGCTGCCTCAGTCCGATCTGTCTAATTAATGGAGTGCACGTAAAACTCTATTTAGGTATTTTTTGTTTTTCTTTTCAACTTTTTTCTCGCATTGTTTTTGTGTTTGGCGCACATTTAAACGCTTCGCTGATTTTTGATTTTCAGTCTATGATAAATACGTCTTTTTGCGCCAGTTCTCTGAGCTCTTTATTTTGTTTCTTTTTTTTTTGTCCAAAATATCTGCACGATGCGTCCATTAAGAGATCAATATGTCGCTTTCATGTTGTTGTGGCTGTTCACACATAAAAGTGACGGAAATGCGAAGATTTGTGGCTGGCGGAAGCAACGAACTTGGCAGACTTTTAGTTTTAAATGTTTATAACTTGTATCATTTACATGAAGATACGCCCACCAAAAAAAAAACCACATTTAACTGCGCACAGGGGCAGAGGACAACTGGCTAACAGGCTTCCGTTTGCGTGTGGTTAGGGTAGAGGGTATACATACACATATATCAATGTATTTTAAAGGGCAGGGTATAATTGTTTTCTATGAAAGATGATCCGCTGTGGTATTGAGCTATTAAATACAATTATGTGGGAAGTGGCTAGGCATGCAGCTTAATTGGTTGTAAATATTACAAATAAAGAAACAAATATACTATTTTTTTTTTAAATAAAATTATATTTTCAACCTATATAAATAGATATTTAAAAAAAAATAATGATTAAATTTAAATATTTGAAAAAATATTCATATTTACATTATTAATATCTTACTGTTACTAACTTGCATTTATCTATAAACATTTATTATATCTATAACAAAGACTAAATTGTTATAGCTATCTTAGTATTTTATTTAAAACAACCAAATAATGCACTAATCGATTTAAGAAAAATATTACAGCACTCAGCTTTTATTAAAATTATAGAACTTTAATACTTTTTTTTCTGACTTTTTAAAGAAATTTTTTGTCTTAATAAAATTTTATATATTTTGTGTTTTTTTATTTTTTAAAATAAAGTTTTTATCTTAACAAAATATATAAAAAAAAAATATTTCATAATTTGATAGAAATATATTTAAAATATAAAATCCACACTTTAGCTTAAAAGTAGAGTTCAAATAAAGTTCAAAGTTTATCAGCCGAAAAGTAGGCAAGATATAAATATCTAATCTAATGCCAACTAACGCTGTTTAGCGCCATCTAGCGACAAGTGCTGAAAACTATGGGTAGCAACATTTCTTAACTAGGAGAATAGCTGCATTGTGGAAATAATGGCAGACTGTCTGTCTGTTTATTGACTTTATGTTAGCTAAATATGAGATGCTGAAGTAATTTTATGTAGATTCGACTTTTTAGTAAGGGAAGTAGGGGTATGATATACATATTGCTGATCTGATTCCTATGAGTTTCACTAGCAAATATTGGCAAAATACTTTATGTTTTGAATATTTTTAAATGTTATTCTTATTATGAGTACAAAATAAAGTTAAGCTAGTTATCAACCTAACAGTCTTTTAAATACTATAGATATATATAGACTTCGAGCTAAAACTATTATGAAGCGAAATACTAGCTAGCTATTTTAGCGCAGATCTTTACTGTCTAAAGGATGTATAAAAGATTACGTAGAGGCTCAACTTCAACTATTTTCTAATAAGACAGTCTTTTTTAAGATAATATCTATCAAAAGAGCAGAATTCCTCAATAGATGATCCTTTAATTCTTAAAAACTTATTTTTTAGAGATAAATTAAAAATTTGAGCTAAAATGTTTATCTAAAATATGAATATAATTAGCTTTGAGTAACGATATTTGATGATATAGCTGCAATAGGAACTATTCATTGGAAAGTTCTGTAAGAAAAGCGTAGACTATAGACTCCATATAAGGACTTAGAAATGTGTATCAAATGTAATCATTGGGTATTGAGCATAAAGGCTTAAGTATAAGAAAACCAAAGCTAGTGTTAACACTAATGCTTATCGTAATGCTAATGCAAATGTTCTGAATAATGCTGATCATAATGCATATATATTTGTTTTAGATATGTATAAACCTTTATGCAAGAATATTTTATTTTTAACATATATCAGATATCTTATATACACTTTATCTTAATAAGATCTCTTAATATTAGAGCTAAGATCTTAGACCTCAAGCATCTCTAAAAGTATTTCAATCACAATTTGGATCGCAAGTCTTTCTTATTGTTAGATCTGAGGTCTTAGATCTCAATCATCTCTAAAATTAATCACAATTTGGATCGCAATCAATTCATGCATAAATAAACTATTGACTCTTAATTGCCAAGTGATTTTTAACATCTGTCCATTTTTTTTCTACCTTCACCTTTCAATAGCCACCCACAAATTAGCTAGGCCATAATTGTCAATCAGTCAATCATGATTATGAGCATGATATACGTAATTAGCATAACTTAGTGGAATATATTATAAGTAAACGCAAGCATTAACATAAATGGTGAACAATTAGAAGTCAATTGCAAGCGCATGAATTAAATGCTGAGAACTCGCTGAAACTATAATTATGTACTATATATATATATAGTTTCTCAGGTGGTAAAGTAAAAGTTGTTGTTGCTTTTGGATTTTTGTAATTCACTACATTTTATATTTATAGCATTTTGTCGCAGTTTCAATTAAAACTTAAATATTAGGCAGAAATTATGAGACATGTTACAAAAATATAAATTCCCAACTTATATTTGTGTATATGTATATTCCATGCGGTGTTCTTCTGTTCATCATCTTCTACTTCATGATCATCTTTCGTTTATGCAATGACGTGGTTCGTGGTTTCGTGGGCGTGGCTTTGTTAATGGGCGTTGTGTGTTTAGTTTTTGCAGTATGTACAATAAAAGAAGTTGAATGTTTAAATTACATAGAGAATTGCACGAAAGCTGTTGTATATGTGAGTGTATATGGATGGATGGGTGTGAGAGTATGTGTGAGAGACAGAGACGGCGCAAGTGCGAGCAAGAGAGATGCAAGTTGATGGTTCCGTATCCGTTTCGTAGTTATTTACAAATTGACTTGAGTATTGAGCAGGCGATGTGGAAACCAAAGGCGCATTGGTCAGGTCGTCAACGTGTGCTTAATAAATATGAAAGAGTGGGCGTGGCAAATGGGGTGGGTGGGAGTGGTGTTGCTTGCTGTTGTTCCAAATTCCTTAGTAGTGGGCCACATGCGCATGAGCATTGTGGGTGGCATAGCCGTAAGCGGGCACAGCGGAGGCATGATGCGCCAGAGAGCCACCATAAGGCACAGCTGGAGCGGCTGAGACATGGTGAGCGATGGCTGGACCATGGGAAATCAATGGAGCAGAGTGGGCGACCAGAGGAGCAGCATGGATAGCGGGCGCAGCATGATGGACGGTGGGAGCGCTCTTGTGGACGACTGCGTTGAAGCCGTTGTGGTCATCGGCGGTGTACTCGACGGTGCGCACCGAACCATCAGGCTCCACCAGAGAGTAGGAGCCCTTCACAACATCGCCATCGCGCACCTCATGCTGCGACTTGACATCACCGGTGTGGGAATCGGCAACACCGTAGTTGTAGTGGTACTTGGGATAGGCCTGCCAAGAGAGAGAGAGAGAGGGGGAAAGATTTGCCGTTAGCCAAGCTAAGATTTAAGATGCACGCGATGCCAATGGACAAGCGTGAGAAAAACGCGCGCCAAATGTCAGCTGGCATTTGACCCTGGCACACAGCTTCAACGGCAGCTGCAGCTCGACACTTACATGATAGTCCAGACCCTCATCGGGGTGGCCATGGCCAGCGTAGGCCAGACCAGGAGCGGAGGCATAGAGTGCGGGACCGCTGTGCAGGACACCGGCGGAGGCAACGCTCAGGACAGCCACGCAGATCAGGGACTGTCACAAAAATAGAGCACAATTATTATTAACATTATTAGACACTTGGCACAATATTGCTGGCCGGCACTGTAAGTGCTTGCACTCACTTTGAAGAAAGCCATTTTAAGAGTTTAGAGTTGGTTTTGCTTTTTGTATTGTTTGATTGTTAGAGACGCGTGTGTGCGATACGTTGAGCTGAATTCAACTGATAACTAGAACCAAGAAGGAAGCCGCTTTTATATACAAAGACAACGCCCGAGCGACCAAGCCAAAAGCCACACGATTACCCCCGAACCGAACGAGCCAACTTAACGAGCGAGCGGTCAACGGTGGCAGCGACGGCGGCAGCGGCAGCAACAATTGCCATTTGCAAGTGAAGCCCAAGAAGTTGCTAAGCCAACAACAACAACAACAACAACGACGTCGACGTCGACGTCGACGCCAACGCTGAATGTCTGGCAATTATTTTATGCCTTTTGTGAAAACGAGAGTGAAGTTCAGTTAGATTTAAGTAAGTGGCGTGCGCATTGTTGTTGCTGCTGCTCTCGCTTGTTGTTGTTGTTTTGCCTGTTGTGGTTTGTGTCTTAGCTTTGCTCTGCATAACAACTGTAGAGCTATTGTGTGAGTTTCTGTGGAATATTATGTGACTAAAAATTAATTTATTTAAATATTTTAAATATTTCAAATATTTGAAATTGATATATTATTTTTCTTAATTTTATATCATATTTAGTGAAATATTGTTGTTTCAAAAAAGAAGTTTTTCATAAATTTAAAAGAGCTTACTAATATAGTTAGACTTTGTGAGTTTTTTAATGGAATGGCAACATACCTATATACATATATATTGTATGTACATGTACAATGTTTATGTATATGTACATATGTATGTATGTATAAGTATATATGTATATGATTAAAAGTTATATGTAAACTAATTATTAAAACATTTTCAAATATTCAAGATATTTTATATATATTACTTCAATTTTGGGACGTGTTAACTTTTAAGAGCATAGATGAATTAGCATTGATATATATATATATATATATATTTACATATGCATACATATATATTACAATAGAAATATATTATTATATTATGATATTGTCGATCACATATATTATATATGTATGTATGTATATATGTACAGATATTTCCGGCTCTAAATGACTCAAATTACATTTCATTACATTAACATATGTTATATTGGGTCGTTCACTAAGTAAATTCGTTTTTTTACTGTAATTCAAACATTATTTTTTTTTTATAAAACATTTTATGAAATTATGGTTTCTCCATTCTGCTCAAATACCTTTTTCCCCATTCTATATGGTATAAGACTTGTACCAACTGTGAATAATATCAAAATTGTATAAGATATGTGATCTTCATGATCTTCAGGTTGTAAAAGATTACAAAAAATTTTTATACTAAATATACGTTATATTACATATATGAGATTTATTTCTATGGTCACATATTAACATCTTTATAACAAAAAAAACTTCATTATATTATTTGTTAAGATAAAAAATATAAAATAAAGATGAAAGACGCAAACTCAGCTCTTAAAACACTCATTTATTATTTAAAGCTCTCAACTACTTCCGATACAATCATAATACCCTCAAACAAATATGACACAACAAACAACTTAATTATAGTTAAATAAGCTGATAAACTAATAGTTATTATTATAATAGGCTAAAAATAAAATACCAATCAAATTAGTTTTAATAATGAACTGTGCATAATTTAGATATAAATATTCAATCTATAAAAATCTAAATTTCGTTGATTACAAATCAGGCAACACGATATAATTGCTTTGGCCTCTCGCAAAGGCTGCTCCCTTGCAAAAACAAAATATTCAAAAACAAAAAAGCACGAACCAAATTAACTAGAAATATATAAAAATTATATATATATATATATATATATATATATATATATATATATATATATATATATAGTATATATTAAAACAATGGCTTCTAAGCATATTCTGGTAGGCGGAGGTGTTGCCTCTCATAATGTAACGCAGATTGCATGCGCTTATTGCTGTTGCTGTTGCTGTTGCTGCTGCTGCCTATGCTGGCATTGCAAACTGTGTATTCTGCCACGCCCCCTTCGCCCTCGTCTCCTACTCCAGCAGCGCACATGATTCATTTAAGTTTGTGGCATACTCCGCGTACTTTTAATTACCATGTAGGCCGTTTGGCTTATTAAACACAAAAAAAAGCACAAAAAATGCTTGCGCAAATGAGCTATAAAGATGCAGGTGGCACAGAGAGGTAAGTAGAAGGTGGGCCAGAAGGGTGGAGTCTGTGCGCCCTGTTACCATAAACATTTGCCTTCATTTTATGGCACATTTTTTTTGTTGTTCCCTCGTTTTGGCTCATTTAATAAATTGTCTCGAATTAGTAGCTCCAACTGTGACTCTGACTTTGGCCTAAAGCAGAAGGCGGCGCAGGTTAGGGGACTGCTCTGCATGGCTGGCCAGCGTGTACTTACAAAATTGTAGCAATCATCTCAAGGTTAGCACGACGACAACGTGCAACGGATCACTAACTGTCGCGACAACAGCAACAAGCAACAAACAACAACAACAACTACTTACTGCAACAGCTGCAGATCTCATTGAATTTTCGGAGCTACAACAACAATGGAGATAACTGCTTGCTGCCTGAATTAGAGCACGATCTGATTACGACTTTGTTTACCAAATGACGCACACTGTGCACACTGTGTCCAATTAATTGAATTTGTTGTCTTTTTTTTTTTTTTGCTTAGCCATGGAAAATTCGTTTTGATAATCTTTCATTTTTTCGCTTTTGATTGATGATTGCGTTATGCCAAATATGGTGAGGGCGCGCCAAGCTGTAGAAATTGCTGGGTGGGTGTGGAATTAGTTAGTGTGAATATATATGGTTAGATTTTTGATGGAGCTATCAGTCAGTCAATCAGTGTGTCAGTCAATTATTCGGTCAATCAATTAGGATGAAAAGTTATACATATATTTATATAACAATTAGGTATAGTTGTAGCTCGAACATTTTTGATTATTTGATTGATCAAACTTTGTAGTGCACTGCAGATATGCAATCAGTCAGTCAATCAATCAGAAAATATATGCATATATAAATATATAGACAACAATTTATTTCAAATAAATTCACGTTAACACTGTCAGACGTAGTTCAGTCACATTGAAATACTTCGTAAATTTTTATTGATTGATTGATCAACTTTTTGCATTGATTGACTGTACAACAATAGGGACAAACGAACATAGTTTTATAAATGTAGATATAAAATTACCTCAAAGAAAAGCATATTTAATGTTATAGAGATAATGCAACCTAACTCATTTTATTCTCAAATGCTGATTGATTGATTGTTTTGTTTTTTTGACAACTACAGAAGATTAATAATATTTAGTATAACTGCCGTTATTCACTGACCAATTATGCACTTAACTCTGAAAATATCAAATCCAGCTTTAAGTTTTTTTAATGATCATCAATCATTTGCTGAATGATTGAAGCTTAATGAAGGGCACAATTAAGCAGCTTCATTATTTTAAAAATCGTCAAATTTTTATTTATCAAACTTCATTTTTGTTGCACATTCAAAAAGCCAACTTATGCAGTTGCTCCTTATCAAAAGACTTTCGATATGTTTTATCATAACATAACTTATACTACAACACGCAACTTTAGCAATCTGCTTTATTTCGCAACACTTTAATTATGTTTAAGGTTAACTTGATTTCTGATTTTCATTAAACAAAGCACTTATTCTATTGCACAAATTGCAGAGCATCTCAACTGTTTGTTTACCTTACGGAAACACATGAGCAAACATGACTTTACAACCACTGTGCCTGCTGAGGCTGGACAGTGTGCTGTGTGTTGTATGTTGGCTAGACAGCCAGCCAACGAGACCACGATGACAATTACAAATTTTGTGCAAGCAACGTGTTTGCTATGCTTGTTGTTGTTGTTGCTGCTATTATTATTAGAGTTTTGCCATATTGTTCGTTTCCTTTTCATTTAATTATGCAGGCCGTGCAGCAGTTGCTTGCATCTCGTTTCGCATTAGATCCGGTGTAGAAGTCCAGAAGCAACGACCACCACAGTTGCATACGGATTCTCAGAAACGCCCAACGCTGAAGGCGTAAACATAAACCCAAATCGTCTCTCTCGTCATGTCCAAGTCAGAGTTTAGGATTGGGAGTTGGGGCCGGTGTTGGAGCTGCACACTTGAGGCCTGGGCATATTTCTAGTTGCGGGTGCTTGACTCTAACAATTGTTGACGTATCTCGCGCGATTGCATGGCAACTGTGGCTGGTCGTCTGGCTCCAATCTCCATAAGCTTGCCCACATAAGCGAGCTCCATCAGACTTCAAGTTGATGCCGAGTGCTCGCAAAATTTGTTGCAATTAAAGCAATTTGTGTGCGTTGCCCAGTTGCTGTTGTTGTTGTTGCTGTTGTTGTCGCTGCTGTTGATTGAGTGGCAAATTTTTTTTTCTTGTTGTTTTGTAATATATGCAATGGCCAAAACAAGTTCGTTGCCTGAGTCTTTCGTTCTGTCAGCGAAAAAAATTGCTTTGCGCAATTGCATCGAACGGATCAGTCAGCTAGTCAAATCAACCAAGTTATAATTTAAATTAATTATGCATAAATTATAATTAGCAACTTATTGGGTCAAACACACACACACACATTTAGTTGGAAATTCCAATTTGAGCAATATCTGAATTGCTCTTCGCATTATTTCTATACAAAAGAACTGCATTAAAATTTATTCAATTTTTTAATATTACGCTTCGACCTTGAACTGTGGTTACCAATAGAAATTCGTCGATGAATTGAAATACCACAAAAGATTGACCAAAAGAGCATGAAAAAATAATTCATAAAAGCGCCGACGAGATAATGCTTAATCGTTTTTAAATGTGTTTCACAAAAATGCAGGTCATTATCGAACTGTATTATGTGTGTCTTGTGGGAATTGCTCTAATGCAAACTATCAAATCGAATTCGCTCAAGTTTACGAAAAGCTAAGTACTTTTAGTTGATAACTGATTCTGGTTTATAGTATGTAGACAGCTATGAAGTCTTCTCTTTTGGAATAATGCTAGGCTTAAGATTGCTTATGAATGAATGAATTTACCTAGCTCGACAATTTCTTTTGCTAGACTCTTTTCAAGTTTGCTCAAGTTTACGAAAAGCTACTTTAGTTGATAATTGATTCTAGTTAAAGGTATGTGGGCAGCTATGCCTATTTTAAGTCTGCTTTGGAATGCTAAGACAAACTCGACAATTTCTTTTGGTAGACTATCTTTTGTATTTTGTAATCTGTAAAAGCTACAAATTTTGATGTGGAATCCAAATTTAGAATGTAGACTACGAAAAAAGCTTTTCTTAAGGTCGATATATAAATAAATCTTACCACTTTATTATGGGAAGGCACAAAATTAATATACATATGTACATATATGTATGTAGTTCTTGAATCGGATTTTCAGTTATTGAATAAGCATCGGCAATCTCTTTCTATGTTCTAACTTCCTTTCAAAATAAAAAACTAATGTAAGAGAGGGAGCTCTCCTAAGTAAACAACTAGCCACCCAAATCAAACTCAAGCAAAACACTTCAATCTAATCCCAAAGCCACACCACTGACAACATTTTATGTTTTGTAATCTGTGATTTGTTAATCTTCTAACATATCTTGAAATGATTTTACATTTTTAAACTTTTCAATTAGTTATATTTTACCAGATTACCCGATAAGCAGCCACAGCCTTGAGCTTTGCAGCACTTCAATAACCGACCCACTTTCGGAGGCCGAAAAGCAAAGTGCACCCACCACAAGGTCAAATTATATATTTTTTGATTATACCAATTTCATTGTTATTGACAGCTTTTCTTCTCGAACAATATTCAATATCAAATTGAAATTTCGTTGGCTTTTCTGACAGCTTAATGTCAAAGTCAGCTCAGCGCAGCTGTGGGCGTGGCCAATCGGGTTGTTCAATTACAGAGAGGGGGAGTTGGAGGAAAAGCTCATAATCTGCGCAATTATGTTGTAGCAACAGATTTACATAGTAGATCACGAAAGCTGCATTGTTATCGCAACGGCCTTGGCGGGCGCTTAGAACGAGCGACAGTCAAGCAAATGTATAGCGAGACAGGAAGAGAGGAGTGGGAGGCATTTGCCATGAGCAGAGAGCAAAAGCAAACTCCAAAACTGGAGCCGCCCCATTCGCTTACAATGGGGGAGTCTTACAAATTTGAATTTTGTTCATTTGCTTTTGGATTTGGATTTTAGTCGCTTTTCGCTTTTCGCAATGCTGCGCACCCAGCGACCCAGCGGCCAGTGGGCGTGGCAACTGCGCTAGCTTTACAAAATTTCCGCTTTAGATTTTACGAATCGAATTCACTTTTCGTAATTGTTGGCATTGTCATTGTTGTTGCTGTTGCTGCTGTTGTTGTTGTTGTTGTTGCGCATTGTTCTGGTTTTGAAAATTGTTGCTTGGTTAGCTGATTTATTGGGTCTCGATATTGTCTAGACCATTGTTAGACCTGCATGTCGATCTCTTGATTGTTTATCGCATTGTTGTCGACTCAGCATGCAGACCATATCCGGCTAGCTATATACAAGTTAATCCTGCCCAAATCGTAAGCAAATGTTATATATTTCTTGTGGCAAACGAAAAAAATGTGTCTCAATTGCTGGCTTTGCGGCATGCCGCTTCTTATGATCTGTGACACCACCGCGCACCACCACCACCACCACTCAGTTGACGTTCTCGTTTCGCTAACCACAACAACAATCGTTGCCAATCGCTTACACAACTGACGTGAGGCTGCGGCTGCAGCCATAATCACAGATCGAGGGCTCTTTGGCTGTACTTTGACACCACTTCGACTCTGTGTGTGTGTGTATGTGTGTGTGTGGGTGTCAACGCCTCCTGTTCGCCATCTCTCACTAGCAACAGCCAGCTAACTAAATTCAATTATCCAAGCAACAACATGTCCAGTGCATAAATTGCCTTGGCTTATCAGCCAGCTACACGTTTGAGGTGGTCCCGAAGGCGACGGCTTCGACATAGTCAAAGACATAGCCCCTCCTGTCTGGCAGGCCGACTGTCTGTCTGTCTGTCCGGCAGTCAACACTCGGGGTGTTGGCCTCTTTGGCATGTGCTCTGCAACGCGCCTTTGCTGTGAATCGGAAAACAATGCATTTAATGGGCTTTACTCAGCGTAAATTCATTAAGTAGCTTAACTTGGCTGTATTTGACTTCAAAGCAAGCAGCTGAAAAGAGGTCTAAAAGTAATAATAATAATGGAATGTAGGAGAAGATTAGTAGATGATATGTAAAGCAAATGATAAAATCTACCTATGAGTATGTTGCAAAGGAAAATATATTAAAACAAAGTAGGCAACGAAGGAGACAACTATTTGATGCTGTCCAGAAATGCATTAAAAACAAGAAATTCTTATTTTTTAACTATCATCGACTTCTATCATCAAATCCTCTCCTAGTCTGTCCAAAAATAAATCAAGCAAAATTTCTCTACAAACTAACTTTGACTTAAAATAAGAACAATTTAACAGAGCTAACTAACTTAGCTTTGGCAGACCCAAACTTTAGCTAGAGAAGATTTGCAATATTTTCAGAAGAAACAGGCGCACAGATATAAAATCAATCACAAAAAACAAAAGAACTAAATTTAGCACAGCGGAATTTAAAAATTTATAGATTTGACTAGAAAAGTTTCGCAAATGTTATTTTCATAGCCAAAAAAAATTCCGTTAAGTAAGATTCCTCTCATATACTACATAATATAAGTAATATAATAAGCCAAAAAAAATATTCTAAAAATATGTTTCTTTAAAATAGATTTATTCTGGTTTCAATATAGCAACCAAATAATACTATTTTATTATATTTATTGTTAATTTAAAAAAAATATATTCATTTCTCATTGACTGTGCAGGATGAAGAATATCATTTATTTAGTTTTAAAAAAATTAAGGGATTTCTTCAACTTGTTCATTATCTACTCCCAAATCCAACCCCTTTTAGACTTTTATCTACTTTAGCAGCTGTTAAGGTATATTCCCCAGTAACCGCCCATACTAAGTGGACCAATTTATAAAACTGAATTATTATCAATTTAAGAGTCAGAAAATGTCAATTGAAATTTGCGTCAACATTGCCAAAGTTTTAATTACGCGCTCAGAGGCTTTGTGGTATGGCTTGCTTGCAACTTGTTGCCGGCAGCAAAATGATGGCTAATTGTTATACTTTTTGCATACAGCAGCTGGATGGATGCTGTAGAAACTGGAGCTGCTGAGAGAGAGCGAGAAAGAGAGAGAGAAGCCTTACATAATAATCTAGTTAACAAATTGTGTCATGCAGAGCGACTGAGCGGGGTTTCTGCTTTTGCTGGATGCCGATGCCGATGCCAATAGCTGGAACTGATGTTGGAGCTGTAGCTGGAGCTGGGGCTGGCAGCTGCCTTGGCAACCGGGGCGGGCACTTTCGAAAGTACTGCAACTGCCACAGCAGTTGGACAGCAGGGGGAGGCGAGAGGCGAGAGGCGAGAGGCGACGCAGAATGTTGCATGTATTGTGTATTTATATTTAGTTATATTTGAATAGAAATAACTTGCATAACGGCCGAGTCCGGCTCGATTGTCGCCCAGTTGCGCGGGTGTTGCCCCAGCGTTCGACTATAAAAAAGTCATTAAATATTTACGAAAAATAAATAATCCCAAACGGGCAATCTACAATTTATGCACATTTTGCCAGGGCGAGTTTTTGCCACATTTGCGCCCGTGGCCAACCCGACAAATGTCCAACAAATGCTTAAATATGACAGAGCATGCAACAGTCAGGCCAAAGAACTGAAGAGTTCAAATGAGTGAATGACTCAGAAATGGGCTATGCGACTAAGCGATGCTCTTTCTTGTCAGAAAAATTAAAGATTTCAGCTTTTTATAGAAAATTCTGGGATATTTGAAATCTAGATCTATGAATAAAGCAATGAAATGAGATATATATAATATGTATAATATATAATATATGTGTATAGGGAAAAGAGATCTATGAATAGAGCAATGAAATAATATATATATATATATGTATATATAAAATATGTATAATATAAAATATACATATATACATATATAGTAACAATATATTTGCAATATTATGCATTTATGACATTATATTTTGAAATATTATAGGAGTAAAAAAGTTAAGAATAATAAAATATTACTATATCAGTAATTCTTGATTATTTCTCTTATATAGTAGACCCCGGAAAGATTTGGATAACATAATAAAATACAACAAAAGTACAGAGTTTTAATTTAATTTCTTCTGAAAACTTTTTAGGTTTAGATTTAAAATACGTAAATATTTGGAATTCGTAAATATGAATATATGATTTATGTAGCTCATAACTATTCCTGATCATATAGATTATGCTGTATTGTAAATAGAAAGTTACTTTATTTTATAAATAATAATAAAACTTTAACTAACAGTATTTTAACATATTTTAAATCAGTTCCCGAGTTCTTTAAACCTTTAGAATCGTAACATAACTAGAAATAAAAATCTTAAGATAAAAGAAAAATCTTTAAAAATACAGTCGAGTCCCGATAATTCATCCCCCGCTAAATCGAAAACCTCAATAATTCCTTAAAAATTATATCCGCTTGAAAAAATTCATTCGATTTCATATTAGTTAAATCGAATTCCTATGTAATTCATAAAAAATATGATTCCCTTGCCATTTTGAATTATCGAGATTCAACTGTATATAAATATATTTTACTCATATCAGAGTAATTGGCTTCCTCATGTACAAACAGCCTGTCGAGGTGCATCCAACTCCTTCAAGGAGTGTAAAAAAACAAACAATCATAAGCCACTTTGAGCTTTTTCATCTTTTGTGGGTTCCCTGCATTTTGCCTTGTGGTAAACTAGTTCGATTTGGGTGTGGCGGCAGCCTTAGAAAATGAGTGAATGAAAATGGAAAACTGGGCAAAGCAAGTTGAGAGCGATTATCCAATGCAATTGTGGGTTAGTGGGTGAATGTGCCTCTGAAGCCAAGTGTGCGCATTACAATGCATGCAAGCAGCTATTGTTGTTGCTGTTGTTGTTATTGTTGTGACGTAGCAATTGCATTATGCGGTTGCCATCAAGTGGTTGGGTGGCAAAAAAAAGTGTTTGTGTTGGCAAAGCAAACAATAGACTTAAACAACAAACGCCAAATTTTAGTTCGATGCGAGCAAACATGTGTAGAAATGGGAATATATATATAAATTGAAATATATATATATATGTTTTGTGCCTAACATGAATGGCTTAATAGTTTTATTATAGAAACAAGAAAGCAAAAAAAAACGTTAATGACTTTTAAAACACAATGAGGAAGTAAATTTCTTGCTTCAACAGACTAATTTAAATTGTTATTTCTTTTTGCGTTTTTTGTTTTTGTTTTTAATAAATTCTAGCGCCTAATATATCATTAATTACACCTCAACAATGGACACTAGCAACGCACACACCTCAAATAATGGTCTTTAAGTTTTGTTCACGTTTTCAAGGCGTTGGCCGAAAATTGATTCCGTGCTGAGCTGCAGTTCTAACTTATAGTTTGAACTTCACTTTCAATTTTTTAATATTAAAACTTTATGCGAAACTTGGACAACAACTTAATGGACAGCTGGCATGATTAATGAAGCATAGCTAATGACTCAATCGGGAGTCAAAGAAGCGCAGTAATTGGCACAACTTTTATGTAATGAGCTAAGCTATGTCACTTTTGCAATTGCAATTAGTTCATTTGCTCAACTCACTACAACAACAACAACAAGCAACAACAACAATCAGCCCGCTGTGGCAAGCAGCGTCAACAAATTGTGTCAAGTTCATCGCAGCTGTGGCATCCAGTTGGCATTTTGCATAGCTCGCACTCGAAAACTCATCAAAAAACAAGTAAGAAAGCTCTAGTCGGGTCTGCCCGACTACGAGATCCCCTGAACCAAGTCCGAGGCAGTGTTTTAAACAATCTAGCTTATATCTTTTACCGGTACATATTACCATCTGCGTGCACACACACACGCACACATATACATACACAAGCACGCGCGCCGCTTACTGCGTAGATGATTTAGCGGCTACGCTTGGGCTGCATTCTGGGCAGCATTATGAGAAATTCATTGTTAAATAACTTCGGTTCTAGATCTACTTTCTTAATGAAATTTTCAGGACATAATATTGACATCTAGTGGTGTATATGTACGAAATCCCAACTCCCTAGTATTTGAAATACGTTTTTTCCACATATGGGGCTAATGGGGGGAGGTATCCAAAATTTAAAAAGTTTATTATCTGTATTTACATCACAGCAACCTACATAGTCAATTTGGTGTCTCTAGGTATTATGGTCTAAAAGTTATAGCTTAAAAACAAAGTCAAAATATCGATTGTTATCGATAATAAGGAAATAGGATGAGTTATCGAAAAAAAAAAATAAACTTGTACTGCGTATGGTATACAAGAATATATATCTAAAATCTCAAATCTCTAGCTTTTGTGGTTTACGAGATCACTGCGTTCATACGGACGGACAGACGGACAGACGGACAGACGGACAGACGGACAGACGGACAGACGGACAGACGGACGGACGGACAGACGGACAGACGGACATGGCTAGATCGACTCAGCTCGTCGTCCTGATCAAGAATATATATACTTTATGGGGTCTGCCACGCCTCCTTCTGCCTGTTACATACATTGTCACAAAACCATTATACCCTGAATTCCCATTTTCAATGGGTTCAGGGTATAAAAATATTTAAAAACAAAAGACTTAGGCAACGAACTTGTTTTTAAGCTAGCCAATAGAATTGACTTGTATGTGCTTGAGATAAACGTATGTAGCTATCATATGTGCTTGTCCAGCCAGCACGCAATGTTGCCAATTAGTCACGTGATTTTATGTACTTATAAGATGGGGTATATTAACTTAAAGATCCAGTTTGCTGTGCTTAGAAAAGTCGCTTTATCAATAAACTAAAGAACTATTATAAACTAACTAAAATAGTGAAAGAAAAATGTTGTTGGTATTTTTTTAGCTGAAAAATTGTTAGAAAATAAAAATAAAATGATATTCTTTCTATATAGTTTATTTATATAATAATCTTATTTATTTACATATAATTTATTTATAAAATAAAAATGTTTTTCAATAAAATATTTTAATAATTTTTTTTTTTTACTATACATTTTTTTATCATCTGACTCTATAGCGCATGTCTAATTAAACCTTTACTTTTCATGAATAATTTGTGTTATTGACAGGGATTCGAACCCGGATCCTCGTCAAATCAGTTACCTTAAGTTCTGGTAACTTAAGAAACCTTGTCTACCATGGAAAAAAAAGTAAATTTAGAAATTTTAGGAATTTTTATTTTATAGATTTTTTTATACTGTTATGACAATGTGCAGTATTTAAAATATTTGGAAATCTTAAAAAAATAAAAATATATTTTATATGAGATTTATTTCTACATTGTACAACAGCGTTATATGTGTGTAGAGCCAATCCATACAATAGTCATTATTCAAAACTCAACATAAGGGTATATTTATAGCACAGCAGAAAAGTTTTTCTGTCTTTCATATTACGTGCATTTTTATTATTTGTACAGTTAGTTAGGTAGCTGCTTGGCCAGGCTGCATTGCCAAGGCCCGTTGACATTTGGCAACACAAAACGAAATAAAAAACGCAACGAAACGAGTTACGCACGCTTACGCACGGTTCCGTTATATGAATGAGATGTAGAGCCTGCGTGCCAAACGTGCTTGTCGCATTTTTGTCATTCGGCTTTTGGCCCCCAGTCAAGGTAAATGGAGTCTCGACTGGAGACTGAATTAAATTAGCCCCTGACAACAGCTAACAAATTGTTTAAAAATGTCATGTGCGTAGTTCGCAGCGAGTGTTGACTGCAATTATGTACATATATATGTATATACATATGTATATACATATCTATTTTAATTAGAAACGTTCAGCTGTAATAAATCAAGTTTTATTTCAGCGCAATCAAATACCAGGAAATTAAGTAAACACTTTTATGAGTATTGCAAATCAGAGCAGGAGATAAATTTATTGTGATAAAAAAGAAGTGTTTATAGAGCCTTTCACTGTGACAGAAGAATGTCTATATATATATATGACTATATCTTAAGATGAGACTAAAATTTATATAGTATAAAAGGAATAAAACCCAGATATAGGGACAGACAGACATGGCTCTATCAACTCAGCCCGTCGTGCTGATCAACAATATATATACTTTATATAGTCGGACATGCTTCCTCCTATGCATTGTAAATTTCTGACCAAATTCAATATACCCTTTTTGCAAGACTATAAGAAATTGTTAACAAAACATATAGCTTAATAAGTAAAGTTCAATATTAGTATAATATAATATAGATTTAATTTATGAAAATAAATAAAAATATATAAATGTAGAGTAAATTTATAAAGAATTAATTATGATATATGTAGTTAATTACGTTCGCTAACTAAAGCAAGTAACTAAGAATCAGACTATACTTTTTGAAATGCTGAATTTAGATCTGAAACTAGAACAGCCCTAACTCGGTATAGTCTAATCTGAAAGATATTTTTTTTTAAGTATTAAAAAATATACGTTTTTCTATTACAGTTGAGGTTTGTATGACATCAAGAAAAAATTGTATTCAATGAGACAGTTATGGCATCTTAAAAGACTGTTCTTCTACTCTCTCTTTTTAATTTTTGCAAAAATTTATATACTTGAATTATTGTCTGTATACATTACAAATCAGCTGTCCTACATCTCATCTCCTCTTCTTTCTCTTTCTCAGTAATTTTGTTTTAACAAACAATATTTCGGTAGCAAAAGGAAATTCTTTTAAATTTTCAATAGTATTTTTGCAGAAGAAAAGTATTTCGTTCAGATATTTCAAATGCATTCGAAAATTTATATTTTTTGCACTTAAAAACCTAGAATATCTGCAATATTCATATGAGATGGCTATTCTATTTAAATTTGATTTTTCGTTAAAACAAAGTTGGTTTCTTGGTTTAATTTTATCAAATTTTGCTGGCCAGTGTAATCAATTAAAACTATAAACAAAATATTCTTTTGTAAATAACTATATGTGGCATATAATTAGGCACCAGAAAAAGCTGTTTTTTATATGTAAAAGTGAAAAAAGAGCTTTAAGATATCTTATCTATAATAGCATATGTATATATTATGCAATTAAATATCATGAGAAGCAGTTCTTCACAATTAATTTAGGCAGCATCTCATAAGAATCCGGTTTCGAGCGTATAAGAAGCAGTTGAACTTAGCAGAACAGCAATGTTGCTATAGATCATAGTTTAAAGTTCATTCCATGCAAGAGTTTGTTCCAGTATAAAACGAACTACATTGAATCCAAGTCGAAGTAGCTAAATCGTAGATAAAGCCAGGCACTCAGCCTTAAATTACCCAATGCTAATGGCAAATGGCAAGCACACATTATGAATTACAGGGTATTTGCAATAGTTAAGTGCATCAAAAATTACACAAATTAAGGCAAAAAGTGCACAAACAGCCGAAAGAAAGATATCAAATGGCATATATGTACATATGTATATATGTATGTATATATATAGATATGCATAGGTAAGTACGCTAATGGCCTTGTCAATGCCGTTGCATGCCTTGAGAATTCACATTCACAATCAACTGGAAACAACAACAACAAGCAACACCTTTGCAGACAATAAAAATCGCGCATATTTGGTGCAACACAATTGCATTGTGATTTTTTTTTGGCTGGCTGTTGCATGCACCTCCATTGTGTGGCATGAGAAAGGATTGTGCGCTGTTCATGTGAGAAATGGCAAATGGAGTGGCGGCACGCCCCTCTCAGCACAACCGCCCCCTTGCAATGCTGTTGCTGTGCGACGTCTTAAGATTTTAATTTAGCTATAAGACAAATATTAATGAATTCTATTTAATTGGCCTCAGCTTTTGAAAGTGGCTCTTAACGGTCCAAGTTAAACAACTGAGCCAACTCAATTAGCAGCTTTAAACATATATATTTAACTATTTGATTAATTTTTTTTTTCCTTTTACTTTCGTCAGCATTTGAATATTGAAGTTGAAATGTGCTGAGTCGACCTTGACTCTAGGGCAACAGCTAAGCACTTAAATTGTAAGCTTAATTAACTTAAATTAAATTACATTTATTACTTTTTTTGCTCTTTTTAGTATTTTATTTTGTAATCCGGTTAGGGCCGTCATCTCAAGCTCGTTTAGTAGCGCGTGAAAAATGCGCCATTCGACACGCCAAGCTATGAAAATTAATTGTTTAAGTAAATATTTTGGGTGAGCAGACTGAACTCGTTTTTCTATTAAATTTCATGGGTTCAAATTTAACTAGAATGCAATTTTCGTTTTATATTTTCTTGTTAACCTCTTGTTAGCAAAATGAAATAGTGTGGCAACGCCATGCCAATAGGAAGAGCTTTAAATAACAAAACTTTAAGCTCCTTTCAAATACATAATTGTATTGTCTTTGTTTTCTTTTTTATCGTCTATCTCTAGTTAGACAAAGTACACAAAGGTGGCAACGCTGTGACTATACACTAGCTTTACTGACTGAACTTTTTGGCAACTCTGTAATTTTATAGCATAAGCAGCATTTCTTCACAATTTTTGTTTGATGTTACCTTCCGTTTTTGATTGTCAAAGCGTGGCAACGCCGTAAAATTTAGCTGCCTTGCAAATATTTATCAGGAAGTTAAAGTCATCTTCAATCTTTCTTTAGCCAGCTAAGTCCTTTAGAATTGCATATCAATTTTCCTTGTTCAACTATATTTAATAAAAAAAATTTCCGAGTTGGCAACGCTCTGTCACTTCACTAGCCTTAACTAGTTGTCACAGTTGTCACTTAATAGGATGAACACATATAGAAACATAATGTTTATTATTCTGCTATCAGTTTTATATATTCCGAACGATGGCAACGCCATTAAACTTGATCCATGTAAAACTGACACGGACAAAATAAGCGTAATAAGCTGGTAGCACTTGCTTAACAAACTTTACCTAATGCGATGGTTTTCAGTTACTTGAATATTCGGAAGGGTGGCAACGCTGTAAGCAGGAAGGTGTGAAGCTAATATTTAACAAGCAGATAACGTGATCAATAATCAGGTACAATTCAATTCTATTCCATTTTTGTCAAACTTTCTTTTATTCCAAGTTTGACTAGGTGGCAACGATGTGCTAATGCTCTGGCAACACCATATTAAAGAACTGGCAACATGTAAGCTTCACATTACTTAACAAGCTTGCAGTCATATGTACAACAGATTTTATTAATACTTTGAAGGGTGGCAACGCCAATAAATTTAACTTCCTGTTAATATCTAACAAGCAGCTAAGCTGTCCGTAAAGTAAACGTCAAACACCGTAATGAACAGCAACATGTAAAATTATAATATAGCTTGACAATAAGTTAAAGTGTCTGTTAACTTTGACAGCCACACTTAACCACATAGCTAATTAAGCAATCATATTTAGAGCAACCAAGTGTTACAAATATGCGTGAGAAACTAGCAGATCGTGCGATCATACGCTGTGACTACAAACAGATTTGCTCAGATCATAATCCGATAAATCATAGAGAGGCAGATCAAAGTCAAGTTTACAGCATAAAATAATCAGCTATAATTACCCATTCATTTGCATACGAATTAAACAGAACTATTAACTAGAAGTTAAGATATATATGTATACGTGTGAGTATCTTGCACTGGATCATGAATCACTTGACGATCTGGCCGAATTGCACATTCGTTTGTAAATCCGTTAACGGAGCAGAAAATGTGAGGCACAGTCGAAGGTCAACAGCGCCAACGATCGGTCAACTGCGTTCAGCTGACAGGCGGGGCCAAGATTCGAGTAGCTGCAAAACTCTTAAGACGGGGTTCTAAGCTCAGCGCTGATTTTTTCTCATTTTCCCACAGCCAAAGCGTTTGGGCGTTGTAAATGGATTTAGCTGTTGTTCGACTCGTTGCCAAGTTCTCGATATTGTAAGTATTTGAGTGTTGAGCGTGTCTCACATTTTATTTTATGACTAACGGCGCCGACATGACAATAAAAGCCAAGCCGACTTGTATTCTTAATGTATATCCTGTATATAGATCGGTTCCGCAAAACGGGGGCCATAAAATGTGCAGAGCACGCCCATCCAAATGTGTGTTATGGAACAAATTGCAGTGGCACTTGGCCTTTAAGACAACACCAAAAACAGAGGTGGTCCAAATTCGATCATGACTTTTTCGACTGCTACCAGCGATGGAGGCGTGAGCTGAATTACAATGCTGAGATAAGCTAAGAGGAAGTTACGAGAATTTAAGAACTTGAGCTGTTAATTATATTATGAAAGATATCTATTAAAATAGCATAGATATAGGAAATATTTCTCATTTAGAGTTTAACAGAAGTAGTTAAATAAAGCTTATAATAATTTGGTAAAATATGGTAACAATTGTAATTATAGATGAGTGTTGTCCCGAAACGATTTTCGGTATCTGGCGAGTTTTCAAAGTTTTTAAAAAAGTCCAGGACGATCGGATACATGCTTGGTTATGAGATCATGGTAAAAAATTCTAGAGATATGCTATGAGATGGCTGCATTTCAGAGATACCCGTTCGGGACCAGCGGGACCCGAAAGTTTCGATCCCGACGCCCACCACTACTCATAAGCATATCTCTAGAATCTCTTACTATGCCACCTTGATGTAGGGATGAAGCATTTATCCGACCGTCCTGGAATTTTTGAGAATCTTTCTCAACAAGCCCGAAAATTGTTTCGGGACAATTTCTTGTCCCGAAAATCCCGATCCCGACGCCCATCTCTAATTGTAGTACAGTACATATATATACATAGTATGTTTAAAGCATTGTTTAAGACAGGCACTTGTATTGCTTTAGCCCATATCATTTGTTAAACAATTTCTATTTGCAAAAAAAGTTATCTAAAACAAGGTATAAAATAATTGAGTCAAAGAAGACTTTTTATGTAGCCTTCTGATATTTTATAGAAATATTTAGCAATTAATATTTAGCAATAAAGATATCAAATAATAAATATTCAGAAGGTGGCATGGTTGAGCCTACAAAGACCATATATTATATACATTGATGAGGAGCCGAATCTTGATCCGTCTGTCTGCCCATTTGTCTGCCTGCCATTCTGCCTGTCCGTCCGTCCATCTGTCTATCCGTCCGCCTGTCTATCCGCCTATCCGTCCGCCTGTCTATCCGTCCATCTGTCTATCCGTCCGCGTATCCGTGTGTCCGTCTATCTGTCCATCGGTCTATCCGTCCGTCTGTTCATCCATCCATCTGTCTTACCGTCCGTCTATTTATTCGTCCTTCCGTCTCCATCTTTCCGAGTATCCATCCCTCCGTTTGTCAGTCCATCTCTAAGTATGAACCTATAACAACTAGAGATTTATTTTTAAGAACACTCAGATCCTCTATAACT
The DNA here is from genome assembly GCA_035045545.1 of Drosophila gaucha. Classification (NCBI taxonomy): domain Eukaryota; kingdom Metazoa; phylum Arthropoda; class Insecta; order Diptera; family Drosophilidae; genus Drosophila; species Drosophila gaucha. Next base: position 550,138 of record JAWNOY010000222.1, read on the forward strand.
ATTCTCGTTTCCAGGAAATCCATAAAAAAATAATAAATAGCATCAGTTATTTAACAAAACCTCTAGCAAGTCATCAAATTTGGTATAAAGAAACATGTTTAAGTTTACATAGATAACAAATACAACAATTGTATTTTGGTTCAATTTCATGTTTACCAGCTCGACACTGGGCTCTGAGTATCTCCTAGTCTGTCACTCCCTACCAAAGCACTTTCATTTGTTTAAGATAAAAAGTTACCAAAAGTTAGCTCTTATACAAATTTTTGGATCCTGCCCTGAAAATTTCATTAAGTCAGGCACACTTATTGCACCAGTAATTGCTAGTTTTGAGAAATGCTGCGAATCCAGATTTAAGTTAAACCGATTCCAAAAAAAACTCAAAATATATTTTAAGCAATAAACCGAACCTTAAACTAAGTGAACCCTATTACAATTTAACGAAATCCTGAATCAGGTTTACAAATCCAGGTCTTAAGCTAGAAAAAAAAGGAAATGGAAAATGGATAGGTGTCTACTGAACTGAAGGTATATATTGAATCATATAATATACATAAATATATTAAGCTGAGCCCAAAAGTGAGCTTTGCTTTTGGCAACTAGAGCCCACATTTCAAATCTCAATATACTTTTAGGCTCTGATAAAATGTCAAAACTTAATATGAGAAAGTTTTTCAATAAAAATTTCTTGCTTATAGGATTATTTATGATCCAGTTATATAAATAATCATAAATCTTTATTCACGAAACATAACCAACTATAAATATTGTATGTATATATGTATATGTATGTATATTTGTTTTCAATAAATATGCTGCAATAATAACATTAAGCGTTTAATAAATAACAACATTTGTTCGAACGCCATTAAAAAAGGGAAATACTAGTGGAACAATGCATAATATTAAATATATATATAGAATAGATATAGCTAACATGAAATACTTTTGCGTATATGGCATAATTTTTTATATTTTATGCAATTTTTTTGGTAATTTTTTTAGTTTTTTTTTGGTATTTTTATTTGCTGTACACGCATTTTGCTGGCATCGATTGCCTTTAACTTTTTAGATGCTCCATTGAACCGGTTCAGCTGGATGTACTTGAGCCGATATTGCGCTAACGTCCCATATTGCAAATCTTGAAATGACATGGCCTCATATCTGTGTATATATAAAGAAAAAGAAATAGAAAATATTTTAGTTAATGTCAAATTGGAATTTTGTGAAAAGTCTCATGCAACACTTACATTGTTTACGAACTATATGCGAAAAAAAATGGGGAAATGAGAATTTTGGGAATAAAATATATAAAGGAATTTAAATTTTAACAGATTTATCATGCAACATATGGATGAGTTTTAAAATGTTTCTAATTCATATAGTATTTTACTTAATATGAAGTGAATAAAGCTGATCTGATTTAATTATAGTTAACAAATAAAAAAAATTAAGAATAAAAAAATTCTACAAAAAAAAATATTATATTTTTCAGCTACTAACTAAAGGCTTAAAGCCCTCCAGACATAACTCTATCTATATTAGAATCTTTATATATATATATATATGTATATATCTAATTCCAAATTGATTTCAATTTATTTTTTCTTGAGAGATGTTTTCTTTGTCTTTACTTTACTAGCTTCAAAGTTTTCTTATAGTTAGCAAACGTAGTTCGAACCCCGCAACATATTCACCATGAAGATAAAACGAAAACGAAGCAATTTCGCTTAAGCTTTATAACTGTTCAATTTATTATTGTTTTTAAAAAGTTATGATTATTCAAAACCCCTTTTCAGTCAGGTCTGCTATCTATATCTTAAACCAATTTTATTTAATACTTTGATATTTCTCTATAAGATTACAGCTACAAAATATTTAAAGCAGATATGATTCCAAAACGTGTTTTTTTTTTTACTTTAGAATAAGCACAATAAGAAAAAAAAAAAATCCTAAACATATTCTAGTTTTTAGTTTTCTATATGTAAAATGTGGTATAAACCAACTACATAGGTTCCAGACCCATAATTTTCTCTGCACTAATGCCTAGTATCTATTACTGAATTCAAACTGATGCACAATTTGAATGGTATTCTTGAAGCTATGCTGAGTTAGAGTTGTTTTCCATTAGCTACTACTACAGCTGTTACACTTTAGAAGCATACGCGGTTCGAGCCCCACTTATCTTTGTATCTCATGAATGAAATAAATAGAACTTGAAATCAAATCATTTTCATCTACAGAACATAAAATTTCCCAGAAGATATTCTAATTTATATTTGCTTATTCTGAAACTTGAGCACCTACCTTAACTATATATATTATATATTATTTTCTACTATCTATATCTACTTTTAATTCTAATCAAAAACCATTTTAATTGAATTTCTACTCACATTGCGCATTCCTCTTGTTGCTGTGCTGCTTAACGCCTGAGCTCAGCTTGAGCAGTTGATCTTCGCCATCGACAGCATTTTCGCTCAGCCTGTGCAGACGTGCCAGAAGTCGAGATCCCTGCGTAGTACGCTCCCGCTCCCGCTCCGAACTCTCGGCGGGCACCAACGAATCGTAGTCCGAATTCATGACCAGATCCCGCAACGACGGCCATTGGTTAGCAAAGTAAACGATGGGTAATTGTTTTGGGCGCAGATGCGGCTGCTGCTGCTGTTGCTGTTGCTGCAGCTGATGCCTTAACTGCTGGTATTTCTAGAAAAAATAAGAATTGGGTTAAGATGGGTGATATATTATACGTATATATATTAACTAAATACTTATAATCAAATACACTATGTGAAACTTAAAATACTTTATAGAATTATTATATTTATCATGAAATTGCAATTATTTGCTAAAGTGAAGTATGAAATAAAGTTCAATTTTTATTGAATATTAAAAAATGCTTTTATAATCATGCTCGACTAGAAGAGACCCTGGACCAAGCGCCAGTTCATAAAGTTGGAAATAACTTTGTGAAAACTAAGCCAATTTTCACTCGTAAAGATCTCAAAGTGCATTGTTCTGGTTATACTTGAAGCTACCCTAGCTTTGTCAAAACTGAACCTAGTTTAGTGTTCGATAATATTATTTGAATTTTATGAAGTCTATATTGTATAAATATTAAATATTACTATAAAAATTTTTTTTTTAATTTGTGAAGACTTAAAAATGTATTTCTAGACTTAAATATTTGAAGTCTGTAACTAGATCGACTTTAATTTGAGGTTCTGATATGGAATATATATTCATTATAAATTTTTTGCCCTTGCCTATTGCTTATATTTGAACAAAATCTTCGAAAAATGTATATGCATTTGCAATACAAGCTACAGAATGTTTTTTTCAGTGTATATACTAGTACTTGATAAATGATGACTGTATAAATAATTTATGAAAGCTCAAGCTCGAGTGCATAGTTTATACGTAATTGAGCTACTAACTGCACTATGTTTTCTTCGAGTGTACACAACTGCACATAGTTTTTCTCCAAGTGTATCTACGCACTTGCCACTTGTTACTCACCAACTGCTGGGCATAGTAGTTGTTCTGCCCGTCGCCAGGTGCGGAGCCGACCATTTCGTTCAAGAACATTTGCATTGCCGGCTGCGGTTGTTCGTCAATAGCCAGGCTTTGCTGTGCGTGTCCAGGCGACAAGTGCGACGCAATTGACAGCAGAACAATGGCAATGGCCAGCTGATGGGCGATAGAGCAGCCGTACTTTGTCATCACGTTGTTATTCGGTTTGTTGTTGTTCTTATTGCTCTGCCAACTGCAAAGAGAGAAAGCGAGAGAGAGAGAGAGGGTTAGAGAAGTGTGTTAGGCATGTGTGCATGGGCAGGTGTGAGAGTTTGTTTTTAACTGGCAGACAATTAAAACCGAGTCGAACGCCCCAGCCCCAACGTTGACACGAGGCCAAGCGCTTACGCAAAAAGGGTTTCCAATTACACTTTTCATTGAAACAAACAAAGTTGCCAAAGTTAAAAGTTGTTTCTTTATATTTTTGCTTTTTAGAAACATTTTCCCAGTTACGCATACTTTTGCTTTTCAGCGGCTTCAACTCAAGGTGTTGGGTATTTCAAACAGTTCCCAGTCACGTTGCATGCCACTTAAACTTTCGCTAAAAAAATATCAAAAGGCCAACAGCACTTTGAAGCCTAATCAAGCCAACGGCGCCCCCGCCCACAGCCCCCACATGGCATATCACATGCCATAGATACGCAAAACCGTGACGCGGTCTGCGAATGCCCTAATTACTGTCGATGAAATATTAATGCCTAATTATGCTCAACTGTGACGCCAAAGGTCCTGCGTCCAAGGTGGACGGGGACAACTGATTAAATGCCTTGACATTTGCTTAAAGCGGACATTTGAGTAAGTTTCTCGAAGAAGAAATGTCAAGAGTTTCGCAGAATGAAAAAAAGAGAGCATAAATGGAAGTTAAAGTAATTAGCAAATAGAAATGGGACTGGGTGAAAGAATGTTCAAGGAGTTCCCTTTAAAACTTGACATTGAAATTTTGAATTTCTTAAAATTTCTTTAAAATTTATATTTAGTCTTAGTTTTTTATGTCAATTCTGGGGATTCTAGAGTATATCAAATATCAAATGAAACAAGCTGAAGTCTATCTCATCTGCAATGGAAATTAGAAGACAAAACTAGGCAAAGTTTTATTTTAAATAAATATAAGACGAAGGAGCTAAGAGAAAACAAATGTATAAAAAAAAAAGTTTACTTTTTTTCTTTACTTTTTCTTTTTTAAATTCTAGACAAAGTAGCTTTATAAAAAGAAAATTGGTACAAAGCTTATTTTCATACAAATTCTTGGCGAAGTTGCTAAGAAAGTTGTGATTAAACTAGCTAAGAAAGTTGTTTGTTTTATATAAATAATAAATAGGTATAAGCTATTTACATAGTTTTTTTTCATACAATTCCTTGACTATAAAAATGTTTCTTATATAAATTCTATACAAATTAGTTAAGCAATTGTTTTTCATACATACATATTCTAAATGAACTAACTAGTTAGTCCGTATGTTTGCATATAAATTCTGGGCAATCTTGAGTGTAATAAGTAAGTTTTTCAATAGTATTTTACTAGCTAGAAAAAAGCAACTGCAGCAAGCTGACAAAACTGCAATGCTTATAGTAGTTCATATATAAATTAGTTGGCATCAAGAACTTCAAATATGAAGATCAAGTCAGATTTTAATGAAAGTTTGAAGAGCTTGAGATCTGGATAGAATATTTGTTGGAAGATTGGAAAACTTGACTATAGAAAAGTTTTATTGGCAATAATTTTGAAAGAGAGAAAAAGGAGAAAGAAATTTGATGTTGACTTAGACCAGCTTAAGAATGGATCTTTAAGCTTTTTCTTATGTAAACCGAATGAAAAGAATGCTAAACAAAACCAGAACCATATTTTATGATATTTATTTAATTATATAAGATAGAAGCAAATTTAAACTAGATATCATATATATCATATCTTTTCTATCAAATTACTTACAATATAATAAATTTTAATAAAACATGCGCATAAATCCTATAAATTTATCAGCTTGAGAAGAATATTTCATAGAATTGCGTATAATGCAGCTGCAGATAGAAGATTTATAGACCTCCACTGAAATTGAAGAGATTTCCCATAATATATATAGTATATCCGAACAGCAGATGCCAGATGGCAACATATATATATTATATATTGCAATTGATGTATTTTTAATGACAGGCGATAAACTTTGGGTTGGCATTTGCATTGACTTACGCGCTCCATGAGTAATGGGCTAATGCGATTCGAGAATTGGGAATCGGGAATCGTTAAACGTAAATCGTAGTCGTAATCGTAATCGTGGCAAACGCATTTTTATGCCTCCTGATAATGCGCTGATAATGCGACGATGTCGTGGCCAATTTGTAGCGCCAAGCAAATCTTTCTCTGTATATATAAGTATATAAATATATATAGAAATTCATGCCCATATAGATTGTCGAGTTTCATCTCGGCATTTTTTTAAAACATAAATCGAAGTCAAGGTCTAACGCGTACAAATGCCATTGAACTCTAACATTCTAACATTCTGGGCTGCTGGCCACGCCTTCAAGTTATCTCATCGCCCATCGGATAAGCGTTTCGCACATTACTGTCAACTATTTATCGGGCGAGGGAGGAGTAGGAGCAGCTTGTCGAATTTATTTGACAGGTGTTCAACTGACGCCTCTTCCGTTGCTTATTGGAAACTCTCACCTGTTTTACCTTTGCAGTTATCAATTTGATAAGGAATTGGAAATGGATAAAGGGAAAGTAATTCAAGGTTCTTATAGATATGATTGGGTATTGATTCCGAAAAAATCTAGAGCGAAGCGCAATATAGAAAAGGTATTTGCATGTATTTAGCACAAATTTTAAATAAAATATTATGTAATCAACACAAAATTTCCCTTGGGGGGCCCCAGAACAATCTACGTAACTTATCTCGCAATAAAAAAAATTGTTTATAATCAAAACAAAAATAAAATGTCATTAAATTTGGTAATTTAAAAAAAAAAAAAAACAAATCAATGGGTATCTAAGACTATGCATAAGCTAAAAATAAAATAGAAAAATAAGTAACAAAAACAACAACAAATTTTTTTAAAAATGAAATACTTTTTTTTTTAAATAGGAAAAGCAAAATGTAAAAAAAAATATAAGTGTTTGAAAACGAAATTTTTAATAGTTAAATTTATTTATTTTATTTAAATTTGCTAATAATCATTAAATTAATATTATAAAAAAACTTATAAGTTTGGAAAATAAAAATCAATAAAATAAAAATAAAAACAGTACCTTTTAAAATGTTGCAAAGGAATTGTAAAAATAACAAATTTTTTATTTTTTTATATTAAGAGTTTTTATTAATTTTTATATATTAAAATTTCGTTATTTTTACAATCTATTTGCATATATTTATAGATACTTTTTTTATTATAAAACTATAATTAAAAAATAAAAAAAATATTTAAAAATAAAAGAAAATTTAAAAATAAATAAATAATAGTAAAAATAAATAAAACATAAAAATAAAATAATAATAAACTATTAAGATATAAAAAAAAAAACAAAAATTACAAAATATAATGCAAACAATAATACAAATAAATAAACAATCATAATAATAAATGTAAATATTAAAAAAAAAATCGTAGCTTCTAAAAGACCTTCATCTCTTTTCTATGTGTCACATTAGAGGTATGTCAAAGTCGACTCTAGATGTTTTTTATGAACACTTTAGTGCGTCATCAGCGCGTCGGGGAATTAAAAAAATATCACACGATCACGAAATCAAATGCTTATCAAGCCGAAAAAATAGCTTCTAAAGACACGCCCTCCTTTTATTTTACTCTACTCTCTTTTAGATGGGGGAATCAGCGGAACTAACCTAGAGCCAAGAAGTTATCGCTGGAAATAAAGTAAAAAAACGTCGCAATACGTAAAAGTTGCCCTCAATTTTAATTTCTGAATTGTTCGTATCACGAGACTTCAAATCCGTTTTACTCAATGATCGAACCCTATATGATAATATTATAGTATTCGAATTCACTTTCGATCTCTCTAGCGCTCGCGCTGATAAGACGACTATGTTAATTTAGATGCGAAAAGTGAAATCAAAAATAATATTTATTAAAATAAATCAATTCCAAATCGCAGCGCTAGCTGCGCGCTGATAATTGTGAGTGTTTGCACATAAAAAAAATATAATATGTTTATAAATAAAACAAAATACAAATCGCAAAGCATTATCAATGAGCATTAAAAAATGTTTCGAATGACCCAAGACTCTATGAGTGTGTGAGTGTGTGCATATGTGTGTGTGTGTGTTTGTGTGTCTGAGTGTACTCATTATCATTGTTGGCGCCAAACCGGGTTTTAGAGCGAACCGGTTCAGCCATACTATGGTAACTAGTTCCTAATTTACCGAAGTTTTAGCCAAACAAATTTAGCTAAACTGAAAAGCATATGATGGATTGACTATGGTATATAGATAAATTATAGATAGATGTATAGATAAGTGTGTAAAAAACTATGTAGATGTATGACAATAGATTGATTGAGAGATAGATAGATTCATGGATACATGGATAGATGGATAATAGATAGATCTATGGATAGATAAATGTATATATAAATAGATAAATGTATAGATAGATAGATGGATAAATGTATTGATGGATCGAAACAAAAAATTATGACCAACTACATTGGCAGATAGGTGAATGGTTGGCGGAAGGATATGTAGAAGGAAAGAGAGATATATCTTTAGATGAATAGGTACATAAATAGCTACATTTATAGAAAGATAGATGGATAAATGGATAGAAAAAACGAATGTGACTAACCACATTACTAGATAGATGGATGTTCGACGGATAGGTAGATGAATAGTTAGATAGATGGATAGATAGATTGAGGAATAGATGAATAGATGGATAGATAGATTTAGATATCGATAAATAGATGGATAGATGAATACAAGGACAGACCGATAGACAGATAAGTGAACAGTCATATAAGTAAATAGATTGATATATGCTCAAAGTATTTTTCGAAATTAACAGGATAGAAAACTAATTTATTAATATTAATATATCTTTTGCTATGGAAAAATTTACCTGATTCTCCTCTTAGATAAGTAAATAGATGAATGTATAGGTATATAGATAGGTATATAGAATGATAGATAGAATATATAGAATAGATAGAATAGATAGAATAGATAGAATAGATAGAATAGATAGAATAGATTGAATAGATAGAATAGATAGAATAGATAGAATAGATAGAATAGATAGAATAGATAGAATAGATATAATAGATAGAATAGATAGAATAGATAGAATAGATAGAATAGATAGAATAGATAGAATAGATAGAATAGATAGAATAGATAGAATAGAGAGAATAGATAGTAAGAGCGAGATAGAGAGAGAGAAATAGAATGAGAGAGGCTTTTTAAGAAGATGAATAGATAGATAGAGATAGATGGTTTATTAGATAGGTAGATATCTATCTATTAATGTTAATATTAATGTTGTATAGAGCCAAAAAAGTAAAGTTAAAGATTTTTCAAACCAAATCACTAAAGATTTTTCTAACTTATTACGAGATATAACTAGATTTTGAGTCTTTTATACTTTTACATACAATTTTAGTTGATCAAAAACCTGAAGCTTTTTATGGACAATGGAAAAGATCATTAATTACTATACCATATATATGATATACCATATATAAAATATATATATAAATAAATACATATATGCATTGATACAATATATATATATATATACAATGTATTTCTATACGATCTCTCACTTACCTTCAAAAAAAAAACAATCTAATTCAACACCTCACTTCAATTGGATTCCAATTTTCCAATTTACACTCCCAGCAATTGTACTTTTTATGTTTTTTTAGATAGTAGTTTTCTTTTGTTTTTCACTTTTTATGGATATGTTAACCGTTAGGTGTGACAATGCAGAATAAACGCAAATCCGTAGCGCGCATTTGCTTATATAGGCGCTGCCAGTGTTGCGGAGCGTCACGCCAAAAAAAAGGATAAATCAACAGGTACAGCACACGCACTCACACACACGCACACACACTCACACGCAGTAAAGCCGAGGTATACTGTTACGAGTGGAGACGACGCGACTTGCGACTACTTCGGCACGTCAGAGCGCCAAATCGGTGGGCGGACGAGCGTTTCTAATGCCCGAGTGGGCGTCCAGGTTCGAATTTTTTACTCCGTTGCAATTGTTAACCCGCAAACGTGCTGTCAATAATAAACCGTATATATACACATATATGTATATGTATATGTATATGTATATGTATATGTATATGTATATGTATATGTATATGTATATGTATATGTATATGTATATGTATGTGCGCAATATTATTGAGAGACAGCTTCAGTTGTTCTAAACGCTTTCTTGGCTGTTTGCAAACTAAACGCGGCTATGCGAATCGAGCATATACAGATCGCTGCGGGCCGATTTCTTAAAAGTTTTCGGTCCCGATCTCTGCGCTGTATGCGATGCCACGCTTTTGACAAATCGCCCGATAGCTCAGAGATTTATGGCACTTGCTATATAGCTGACGAAAATTAAGACAATTGTGCGCTACACTCAGTGGGGCATATAAGTTTTAAATATGATTTTTAAAGATTTGATTTATGACTTTGGAAAATATTTCAAAAAATTTGAATTTTAAAACTGTATAAATAAAATAAAAATTTATAAGCTTTGAAATTTTTTAAGCTACGAAGATCATACTTGTAGTAGAAAAAGGAGCAAAAAAAAGGTAGTAGATTTGATGAAAATATGCTTATAGCAATAAATTGATAAAATTAATATATTAATGTATTAATATTAATAAATAATATTAGTAAAAAAAACTAAAACTAAGTTCTAATTTTTTTTAATAATATTTTTTTATTTACAACAAAATTATTTTTAGTTGTAATATAATTAAATGAAAATCTTTTTTATAGGGTAAAAATAAAAAAAAATAATATTATAATAAAAAACAAATAAAATATATATAAATAAAATTTAAAAATTTAAAATAATAATAAATAAACTTTAAAAACAAAATTAAAAAGATCATATTCATTTTTATTACTAGAAAAGAAAAAAAGGAAAATTTATTTTTATATTCAAAAAATAAAAAAAATTATATATTTTTTTCATATTAGATGGCAAAAAGCATTTAGGTATATACCATTTAACATAGTATGATGTATATACATATACATATATACAGTCCAATCCCGATAATTCGAAATGGTCAAGGGGATCACATTTTTTACAAATTACACGGGAATTCGATAAATCGAACAGGAGTTCGATTATCGGAATTCGAATTTATATTTAAAAAAAAAAGATTATTACACTATGTTGATCTGAAAGTTGCTGACCTATAATAAACTTTGTCTTTCAATTATAATTCATATTCAATAAGTTTCATTGAAATTTCAATAAATTATTTTAAATATTTTCGCGCCTGTTTTTTATGTTTTAGCTTCAAGTCATTTCATTCAATTTTACTTATTTTTTTTTTTTGCAATCCTCGTTTCCAAGCGCCCACTTTCAAAGACCTTCAAAGCTATCCCCCGCTATGGTTCATTAACATAGATCATCTCAAGGCACTTTTTCAGTCAATAAACTCTGTTCGCGCCAGCATAAAACCTAGATTAAGGTTTAGGTGAAGCACTGCTACGCTACACTTTACAAAAACTGCTCGACTTCTAAGAGTAGGTCAATAAACTGAAGAAGCTAGAAATTTGTGAAAGTTAATTAGGTCAAAGTCGCGGAATATATATTATATATATACAATAAAAATCGGATGTTGAAATATCATGCAAATATTCTAAGATGAAGACCTAAAATAAAATACGGAACAGCTCATTTTATTTCAAATAAAAACTTAAGCTAAAAATGGAAAATTTGAAGATTAAATTAAGAAACCCATCTAGAACGACAAAAAAATATCAAAAAAAAAACTGTAAATGATGATGAAATATCTAGAAAATATTACATAAGATCCGACATAATTTTGAAGCTGAAGAATATATATTTAAGAATCTGTCAAATCTTTCTAATCTTCTCCAGACATCTTCCTTTTGCTTGGTTTATTATAACTAATTAAAAATCATTTGAGCTGACACAGCGATTTTAATTTTGTATTTATATGTTATCTTTTAATCACAATCGTGTGTCATATGTGCTGAACCTTGTACGTATCGAACGTTGATAATGCCGCCCACGCTTCAAATGCAATAAAAATTAATTTTTTATGGTTACATCAGCTCTACAAATTGTGATTAGCCAAAACGCGGGGGAACATCGCACATCAGCTAAGAGATAAGAATGCTTTTTTTGGATTGCCAGAGACCCTTATGACATGCAAATCAAACATTAAACATAACAGCGCTAATTGACACTTATTAAAAAGAATAGCCGCAACGTGACACAGACATTGATATCGCGATGCCGGAACTATTGTATAATTGCGCACACGTGCTGCCGGTGCAATTCAGCAATAACTCAATCACGAGACTTTTGACGTGCAGTCTGCACTGCTTTCAATTGATGCAGCAATTGAAGCGTGACTCACAATAAATAAAACTCATATAAATTAATAAACAAATGATACAAGTGTTTTGTACTTGAATTTAAATTGCAGCAGCCAATTGGCGCCACTCCGTTGAGCATTAACCAACACTGTTGGCACCTGCAACAAAATCGATAGGTCTTAGCGATGACAATATTGCGACTGTAGCAGTCGCAGCAACAACCTGTGACTGTGACACACAATAATAACAGTTGTTCGCATCAGTATTTTAGCTATTATGCTTACAAAATTTTATTTAGAAATAAATCTAAAGATACCAAAGCTAATTTGCATGTCAACTAGCTATTTGCATCTATTAATATACACTTTTATAGCAACTAAGGTAACTCCTTATTTTAAAATACCCATAACGAGTAGTTATCGCAAACACAGCTCTACAATCGGTTATTCAGCTGGGGCACTAAAAAAAAGGGGGGAGAAAAATTAAAAATAAGAAAATCATCATGGCTACATCAACGTTGCAGCTGGAATTTTCACAGGCCATGGCTGACTTCAAAAAGATGTTCCCGGACATTGATCGCGAAGTAATTGAAGCTGTGCTGCGCGCCAATTCGGGCGCTGTGGATCAAACCATTGACCAACTACTCGCTATGTCAACTGACAACCAGGTACATATGTGTGTGTGTGTGAGAGAGTATTTGTGTGTGTGTGCGTTTGTTTGTGTATACTAACAGCCTACTAACTAACACTAACTGCATGTGTGATTAGAACGAAAAACTGCGCAATGAACTGGATGCTAATGTCTCACCACAACAGAGTCTCATCAATCTCAGCGACACGGACAGAGAGCTGCGACGCAATCTGCAGCAGCAGCTCCTCATCGATGCTCCAGATGGCGGCACAGAAAGCGTTGTCGCTGCCTCTGCTGCCGGCAATGCGCAATTGCTGAGCACGGCAACAGCTTCACCGAATCATCACAATACAGGAGCCTCGCCCAAGCAACGTCCGTTGGGCGCCACGACTAGGGGCAGCAGCGCCAGTAACACGCCCACCAGGCGCAGCAGCCACACCGTCGCATTGTCCAACAACACCAGCAGGAATTGGAATCCACCAATATTGGGCGTTCTACCACCAGGATTTCTGCGTGTGGCGCCATCTGGCGGTCAGCAGGACTTCGAGTTGCCCGACGAACAATTTGCTCTGATGCTGCAGAATGAGGAGTTTATGAATCAGCTGCGATGGAATCAGGACTTTATGAGTGCACTGGAGAAGGAGCAGACAGGCAAGGCTAAGGGCGAGGATGATGCACCATTCCAGGAGCGGCTCAAGAACATGGGCAAAATGTCGCGCAAGAAATTTCTACAAATGGCGCGCGTCTTCACCTGGCAGCGTAACAAAAAGGTAACAACGGCCAAGCAAATCGACTCGCTGCCGTTGCGCGAGGAGCACAGCGATGATGAGGATCATCATCATCATCATCAGCAGCAACAGCAGCAGCAGCAATCTCAGCACCAGCAGCAACAGTCAAATCAACAGCAACAACAAAGCCAGGTCCAGTCACAGGGTCAATTGCAGCTGCGCAAATAGAGCGAAAGATATGGAATTAGATATCTAGACACTAGAGTTCCATTGTTTGTTATCTTATATATATATAAGCATATATATATATATGTATCTTATTCTTATCTTATTAACTCATTGGGCCATAAGCATGCGTCAAGGCCATATGTTTTACATCAGGCATAAGTCAAATCGTAATCTAACCGCGTTTCACGTAGTAATCTCCATGCCAGAATCTAACGTTATCTGAAATCTCGCTGCAGACGTTGCATAAATATTATATATATATAATTCTAGTTTTAAATGTCGTGTAATAACCTAAAGTGCAATTTTCCCAAAAACCCCAAAAAAAAACCCAGTGCAATATTTTTTTATTTTTGACTATTATAAATTTATATATTATATACTCTTTTAATCAATTTTATTTTTGTCAATTTTCGTTGTTGCCAAATTAGCATTAATTAAGTTTTATTCATAATTTCTCTCAAATGACAGTTCTTTGAACAAGAACCGAATAGTTGGACTGATTCTAAAAGCGTTAATTTAAAAATATAAAAAAAAATTGAAAGCGTCGCAAGAAAACTGAAAAAGATTGCTTAAACTCAAAAACTAGTCATAAAAAAAAACAAACAACAATTTATGTACAGCTAAAAGAAAATTGTATTTGTGCTATAAACAAAAAACCAAAATCTTACAAAATTTCCAAATTTTAAGAACAAACTCTAAATATAATTAATCGCCTGCTTAGTTGGCTTCTATTCTCATACTCCATTAAAATACAAAACAATAGCAGCAGCAGCAGTAATAAATGTCCATATCAAAACTGTTGATATTACAGTGTATTACCCCCATTAAAAAACATATATATATATATGGACATATATAGTATATATATACATGTATCCATAGATCTTTTGATGGCTATGCTAAACTATTTGATTGTAATTTGTAATTGTAATTGTACTTGTATTATAAACCATATTTGAAAAACTATATTATAATCATATTCCAAGTATAAAATACAGCAAAAAATATTTGAAAATTCCAAGCAAAGTAATTTTTTATTCTTGCAGCGCCAGTAAAACGTTTACGGACAGCGCGCAAAGCAGATGGGAATAAAAAACCAGTTCAGCATTTCTTACATGAATTTATTTAATTTTTATTTTGTTTTTGCTTTTAAGTTTTTTTTTGTGTTTTTTTTATTATTTTTTATAAACATAATACATTTATTATGGATACACGTTGGATTTTCTTATGTGTGTGTGTGTTTGTTTTTGTTTTTTCTTTCATTTTGACTTTGTTTTAAGGGCATATTGGTTATTTGTTTCTTTTACCTGTTACAGCTATCATAAATTGTTTATTTTAATATAAATTTAGTTCGTTTTTGGATTGACACGAGACGAAACTCATATATATATATGTATATATATATTTTGTTGTTGGGATTTGTTGTTTTGGTTTAATTATAACAGGATTTAAATTGTCTGCGAATTCAACTTTTTTTGTATTATCTCTACTGAATGATTTATTATATATATATATCGCTTCTTGATTATTGTTTAATTATAAATGTTTGTCATGTGTGTGTATGGGTGTATGGGTGTGTGTGTGTGTATGGTTGATGTGTTTTTAATTATTTCTTTTCTTTTGTTACTTTTACTTACACAGAAATTGATCATTTTTAAACAATTATTTGTAAATTTGTTTTAAACTAATTACTAAAAAAATGGATTTTCTGTTTTGTTTGCAACATTTTGACATCTCATTTGCAGACAATATTTTTATAAAATATGTGATTTTTTTGTGTTTTTTTTTCTTGTTAGGCATACAATTGAATTTAGATTTATGTTTGTTTAGCTTAAATTTGATTTTCTTTTAAACTTTTTATTGTTTTTTGTTTTTTTGAAGAGCAACTTTTTTGTTTCTATGTTTTATGTATGTATATAGATAAATTTGTTGTATATATGTAGGTATGTATATTTATTGTATGTTTATTTATGTATGTTATAAATCGAGAAAGAATCAAAATAACAAAAAATAAATACGAATGTTTTTAGTTACGAATGTTGGTTTTTCCTTTTTTTTTTGTTTCTCTTAAATATTTTTTTGTTGCATAATCTTTTCTTTTTTTTGTTTTGTAAAAAACGGCTCAAAAACGAACGACAAATATAATGTTTTTGTTTTATAATAATTAATTGTTAATCAGCAAAAAATAGCATATAGTAATAATAATAATAGTAGTAGTAGTAATAGTATGTAGTAATAATTACAAAAAACTTTGCACTGTTAAAAACATTGTCAGTTAAATCTGTTTCTGTTTTGTTTCTTGGTTATTGCAATTTTGACAATCTTAACTTTTGTTGGGGGCTTTGTATGCTTGTTACTCGTTACTCCTTCTATGTTTTGTTTTTCTTTCTTTTTTTTTGTGGGTTTTTTTTGTTTTTTGGAAGTCTTATAGCAGAACACATAGGGACTTTTTCGGTTTCTTTTGTTTCTTTTCGGGTGACTTCTTATTGATCTGCCTGACCAAATCGTAGAAAATATCATTCACATTCACTTTGGCTTTGGCTGAGGTCTCCATGAACGCGCAATTGAATTGATTGGCCAAACTCTTGCCCAGATCCTTGCCAACGACACGCTCCTCCTCCAGATCGCATTTGTTGCCAACGAGCACCATCGGCACATCATCCGTATCCTTGACGCGCAATATCTGTTCTCGCAGATCCTGCAGATCATTAAATGTCGATTGCGCCGTTATCGAATAGACGAGCACAAAACCCTGTCCGTTCTTCATATAGAGATCTCGCATTGCTGTAAACTGTTCCGTGCCGGCGGTATCCAATATTTCCAACATACATTGCTGACCATCTACCTCCACCTGTTTGCGATAGCTGTCCTCAATGGTGGGATCGTATTTTTCCACAAAAATGCATTGCACAAATTGTACGGTTAGTGCGGATTTGCCAACGCCGCCGCTGCCCAAGACAACAATTTTATATTCACGCATATTTCTTTTTTTTTTGTGTGTAGTTAACTACTATATATAAATATAAATATAAATATATATATATATATATATAGAGATATATATATATATAAGTATATGTGTGTGTGTGTAGGTTTTTAAAACCAGGCGCAGTTGGTTGCTGGCGTAGGCGGGTGACGAGGTGGTTCGGTTGTTGTTGCGGCTGCTGTTGTTGTTGTTATTATTGTTGTTTATGTGTAAAGTTCTCTCTTCCTCTCTGTCTCTCTTTACTACTCTCTCAACAACAACAGTACCTATATATATATATATAAAATCACTAGTTTTTTAGGCGTTGTTCGGCGATTGCTTTTGGGTTGCAGTTGCAGTTCTTGCAGAAAGCTTTTGTTGTTGTTTTTATTGTTGTTGTTCTTTGTTATTGCTGATAACCTTTGTGCCAACAAACAACTTTAGCTGTATGCGAGCGTGTGTGTGTGTGTCTCTCTCTCTCTCTCTCTCTGCCACTCTCTCTCTCTCTCTGTTACTCCGCTCAGGTAGCAAAGGTGCGTTTCGTTTTTTTTTTGGTTGTCGTCAAATTGTTGCTTTATATAAAAATTACTGTAGCACTAGCCTCTGTCGTCGCCTCTGCCGCGACGCTGACTACGACAACAACTTCCGTTTTACAACAGAAATTGCTGCTGCTATCTGCGGTTGCCGTTGCTGTTGCTGTGCAACAATGTTTGCTGAGTACTCAGTGTAAGTGTGTGTGCGTGTGTATGTGTATATGTGTGCACTGTGGAATGTAAGAAAGCAATAGTTGTATTTTTAAATAGGTTTCACTACAAATTCGTTTCGTTTCGTTTTTTTTTAGTTTCTGGTATGCTGGTGCTTGCTTTTAGGAATTTACTGCACTCTTCATTCGTTTCGTTTCGTATTTTTTTTTTTTTTGTAATGAACTCAAAATGTTCTCCTCGCTCACTCAGCGAAATTGCGCTCTACCCTCAACATTTTTATGATTCATTTTTAGAGTTGTCGAGCGGTTGCGATGGGCCCTGTTGAGCGCCTAACAAACAATACGCACACTTGTAGCATGCAAATCAATTTTCTTTCTTTGTTCAATGAAAAAAGCACTTAATATTGCAACAGCAGCCAGCGCTGTCAATTGCACACAAAATGTGCTCAATGTATGTTCTTTTAGTTGAGCGCACACACAAACTTTAATAATGGGGCAGGGGAGGCAGCAGCAAGCACCCGCATGTCACGCACACGGCAACTCTATTCGGAGTTTTACCTTGTTTGCTGCGCACAAAAAACTCTGTCTGTTATTGCTGTCTGTGCAGATTTCACACGATTTGCGATTTATAGAGCCGGTGTGTGTATGCGTGTGCAAGATAATGTGCCACGGGTAGCGAAATGTGCAATTTTTTTTATTGATAACGATATTTAATTCTAAGGCAAATAGATAACTATTTTTCGGCTTAGGCGCTTCTGCTTGCTAGCTCGCTCACACGCTCGAAAGTGATTCATTTTCAGTGTTGCCACACCTAGCTGTGTGTCATTCGTGGCGATAGCACTATGAGACGGCGCAAGTGGCAATATCAATCGATAAATGTAACTAAAAATGGCAGCATTAACGAATTTTTTTAAAAATTTTTGATTGGATAATTCATTTCTGGAATTGGAGTACATTAAGTGCATTTTTTATTTACGAAATACTTTTAGTGGTATTCATTAAATATTGCAAGTTCGCCAAAGTAATAAACACAATCTTCTTATCAGCCAACGGCGATTTATCAACTTAGCTTTTATTTACAATAAAACAAAACTAATTAAAACTAACTAAAATTTCGTACTGTATGAAATAGATAGCGAGCAATCTTAGCGAATTTTAGTGACCATGCCGGCGGCTATCGTAACACCTGCCACGCGCAGCATAATACGTCCCAGTTCCTTAAAATCGGAATATCGCTCAATGCAAATCGGACGAGAGGTCTCCACCTCGACCAGAGCACACGAATTCTGGCCGAGACAACGGGGCTTCTTTTTGACCACCTCACCTGTGCTTTTGTGTATGGATGCGGTCAGCTTGCAGACGACAGCCGGCTCGATCAGCGACTGGTGATGCAAGAGCACCGGAAAGCCCATTGTAATGGGCACCTTCACATTGAAGACAATTATGCGACACTGGAAGCGAGTTGTAACTGGGATTGGCATCTGTGGATCGCATATGATGCAGCCCACGGTTATGTTGCTCACATCGATGCCGGCAAGGGTTACAGATATCTGATCGCCAGCAAAGACGCTCGTCTGCGTTAGCTCATCCATGGTCAGGGCTTTGACCTGCGCCTGCTCCCGGCTAGCACCCACGAGCACCTTGTCGTTGACACAGAGTACACCCGTTTCGATGCGACCCGAAATGCAAATGCCAGATCCTGTGCCCTTGTATATATCCGATACGGACATCCTAAGCGGTCGATCGACGGCTCGTTCGGGCACCTTGAAGTGCTCAATGATATCGAGGAGGTGAGGTCCGTCGTACCAGCTTTTCAGCGCTGGCTCCTGAGCAACTTTCGTGAGATTCTCGCCCGTTAGGCCCGAGCAGGGCGTAAAACTAACATCCGATTCCTTGAATCCTGCCTGCTTCAGGAACGATTTCAGCTTATGGACAATCTCCTGAAAACGCTCCTTGGACCAGCCCACGGTGTCCAGCTTATTGATAACCACGCCCAGTTGATTAACGCCCAGCGAGCGCACAAGTATGGCATGCTCGCGGGTCTGTCCACCCAGCTCAAAGCCGGACTCGAATTCGCCACGTGTCGCATCCACCACAAGCAGTGCCACATCTGCTTGCGTTGCTCCGGATATCATGTTGGGTATGAAGTCCTTGTGTCCAGGCGCATCGAGCAGCGTCACAATCTTGGTTTTTGTCTCGATGCGCGACTGTCCCACATCCATGGTGATTCCGCGTGCACGCTCCTCGCCTGTTTCGTCCAACACCCAGGCATACATGAAGCTCTGCTTGCCCAGCTTCTTTGACTCCTGCTCGTGCTTGTGCATCACCCGCTGCGAAACGTTACCTGTGTCATAGAGCAGGTGACCCATCAGGGTGCTCTTGCCAGCGTCCACGTGCCCAATGACAATCATGTGCATGTGGCTCTTTTGCGAGGAGCGCTCCTGCTCGTACAGTTGCTGTGCATTGCGTTGTGCCTGATCCTTGGAGACCTTGAATATAGCCGTGGCACTGCGTCCCGCCTCGTCGCCCCCATCGACGGGCGTATTTCGGCCGGACACACTCGGAGATGCTGGTGCTTTGGGTGAAGCAATGTCGAAGCCGCGTCTAGCGTCTTTTACAGCGGCGAGCGTGATCTTTGTGGGCGTTGGTTTGGGCGTTGTTATAGTCTTTGCAGCTGGCGTTGCATTCAGCTTCAGCATTTGAGGACGTTTACCTTTGTCTTTTTTGTTTGTCTCCTCGTTGAGTATCTCATCGAGTATTTTCTGTATGTCGTAGTCGAAACGCATAGATGTTTCTACAATGCGACGCTCGGAGACTGCATCGCCCACCACGCTACGCACCTCATCCACGCAGGAGCTGAGCTTGGCCTGTGCTATATCATCCAGTTCCGGCATTTGGAAATTCTCGGAATCTCTGCGAGCCTTCTGATATGCCTCATCCTCCTCGTCGTCGTCGTTTTCTTCGCCATCTTCAGCCTCCTCCTGAATGTTCTTGTTCTTCTTTATAAACGCCGACATACTTTGTTGTCCACGAGTCCGGTCGAATAGCCACTGCTGATCCGTGGGCGAAACGCAATCATCGTCAACGGAATGGCCATAGACGTCATCATACCCATCGTACTCGTCGTTGTAGTCCATTCCGCGTACTATTCTGTGACGCGACATCTTGAGTTTTTTTTGTTTTAATTAATCAGTTAAATTTCACAATTATTGTAAAGCAAAGTAAAATATAATTTCATCGAGTTGCAGACGTCTGAAAGCACTAGACAGTAGTGTTGCCATATTGCTTAATCTGACTATCTGGTAGCACAACATTCTGTGATGTGAGTGACACAGGCAATATCAGTAACAACTAGTGATGGTTAAGAAACTATTTATTAAAAACACATTAATAGTTAGTTGAATCATTTTTTTATAACGACAAATTTCACATATACTTTTTCAAAATATATTTATATGGACTTTCGATTGGAACACAACAGCTGCTTAAAATCAAACTCACGTGGCTTGTGCATACGTGCGTGATATTCTTAAGCGATACATTCGTTATTACTGCTTCGCGCATCACTAGACTGCCCACTCTTCTCCTCCCTGAACATTATCTTTTGTGTCGCGTAAAATATTAAGAAAAACACTGTGAAAATCGTTACGAAGCAACCAAAAATAAAAAAACGTTAATAACACGCGTTTCAATGTGCCGAAAAATGCAGGCGACGCAGCACTAAGCGCTCGCTTTTCGAGTCTTCAATTATTGTGAACATAACGTAGGCAACCTACTTATATTTATTTACAACAACAACAACAACTGAAGAAAACAGAACAGCAGCAGCAACAACAACAAACAGTATGTACAACAACGGCGCACGGGGCTTCTCCATACACGACGCATTCGAGGAGGAGGAAGAGGAGGCGATACGTGTCTATGGTTCCACAGTGATATCGACGCCAATGCGCGGCGGCGTTAGTGGCAGTGCCAAACAAGGTCGCTCCACCGAAGATGTATCCATACGCATACAGGATCCAAAGTAAGTTCGAAACAAGTTCCCTCCGCCTGGAACTGGTAGTGATTACTGGTTCTTGTTCTGGGTCTGTGCGTGGGCAGCAGCTGTTTGACAGTTGTTGACACCATTTTGGTGTGCTTTGTGCTTCACTCACTCGCAATAAGGAAGCTCGCAGTGATAAACAACTATATATGGATTGTCTTAATTGCTGTTCTTTATGTGGCCAATCGAACAATATACAAACAGTCTGCATCTGAACAGAGGGCTTGGAGTACAGTGAAAGTTCTGTATCCTTTATTTTAATGGCTCGCCTTGATTTCAAGGTAGCTTTCTTGCAGTTCGCTTTTGAACCGGTTTGAACCAGCTGGTAAGCAGCTGCCCCTATCGAAGATTTCATCATAGCTGACTCAGAATCAGTTGAAAGCCTGGCCTAAAACAAAAAACCGGCTTAATATAAACATGCAATCATCATAATCGTATAACAATTGCAATTGTGCAGCATATCAGCAGCTGTTTGCCAAAGACTATAAAAGCTCTACCATTACCTTTTGTGGATGCCTCGTGTTATTTTCCGCTTCCTTGCCGGAAATGCTCATCGCAGCTTTCCATAAATTTTCATAGTATGTGTGTGAGTGTGTGGGTGTACGCCAAAAGCGCGTGCGTGCTTCATTCATTCACATAATATTTACAATTTCTTGGTGCTCTTCTCTATTTGCTATTCCATTTGGAGGGCCATTATGCATGCATGTCTCGCCTCAAGGCACAACAGCAGCTAAAACACTACGTAATTATGGAGATTAGGGCAGACTATAAGATTATATTGACGACGACGACGTCGCCGTCGCCGTCTGTCCGGACATGCATCCAGCCCAATTTGGCATTCAATTGTAAAAAATTATTGCGCATAAATTTCGTCATTCCTTGGAGAATTTTTTATTTTCATTTTCCACTTTTTTTTTTTTTGCACGACATCCAACACCAAGATTTGAGTCTGGCCTTCGGTTGCGGCCGCAGCAATGGGCTGCACTTGTTCGGCTTCATTGTAATTGAGTAATATGCACATGCATACATATACACATAAAATTTATTATGGGTACAGTGAAAGCTCCACTTGAAGGACAAGCACTTGTCCTTGCAAATTTAGGAAACAATGCTTGTCTTATTATGCTCTTCGCATATTTTTGTTGATAATTTATGCATCACTTGTTATGGGTACAGTGAAGACTACACGTGGATGGGCAAGCACGTGCTTATTCAGCCTTGCCCTTGACAACAAAAAATTGTTCCTCTCATATTTACATAGTTTAATTCATAAATGTTAGCATTCATTAATATTTATCCATTTTAGCGAGCTGCCACTGTACCTGTGGGTGCAACGTTTGCCTCTTGACCCTCTACTGCAATTGTAGGTGCAACGTCTGCCTTATAGCCATTCAAGCGAGCTTTAGCTGTACTTGTAAATGCAACGTCTGCCTTTTAGCCATTCAAGACAGCGTTCACTGTACTTGTAGGTGCAATGTCTGCCTTTATGATAGCCCCACTGATAACTAAATTGAATTTAATTCAATTCCAACTTATTTATATACTTTTATCTCTGATTTACACAGGGGCTACAACAAGTATGCGGAAGACACAACGTCGCGGGACAGCGATTCGCTAATACAGGAATATGGCAATCTGCCCACGGAGGAGACGAACACATATTGCTGGCGGCATCCGAAGGTGCGCGAAAACTGGCGCACTGTCCTGGCGGCCTTTACCCTACTGATTGTGGGCACTGGACTATTTGTGATGGGCACCTTTGCCATCGCCGATCCACACAATACATCACAGGGTGTTGTATTTTTTGTTGCTGGACTCATTTGCTTTATACCGGGCGCCTATCATGTCGTCTATATATGGCTGGCGGCCAAAGGATATCGAGGGTTTGACTTTTATCACTTGCCTCTGTTTACATAAGCTAAAAAAAAGCAAAAAAGATAAACAGAATGTAATATGTAAATGTATGTCGCATTGGTTGATCCAATTGGAATCAGCAGAACGCCCCCCTCCCCAATCCCCCCTTCTATATATATATTTATATAAACAATTTATTTTCTATGTATGGTAATTAACTCAAATGTCTTGTTTTGTATGTGTGTGTCCTCAAGGACTTGCAATAGATAAACCTAAAAGAAAAAAAAATATGACTCGATGAATATCCAAAATTCGAATCCTAGCCTTAATCTATGTATTTTTTAAAAAGAATATTTTGTTATACTCGAAAGAAAATGTTTGGTATACCCTCAAAGTGTTAAATATACGTATAAAAGAAACACTCACACACACACACAAACAAACACATACACACATTCGAAATTTATTTAAAACTAACAACAACAAAAACGAAAGACTTTGTATATGATGCTAAATGTTGAGCGCGAGTTAGTGTTAAAAACAAAAAACATTGTAAACTGTAATTTATTGAAATTTAATTGCACCAAAAAAAAAAATAACTAAAACTAAATCGAAGCTGCGCCTGCGCATAAAAAAGCTAACGAATTGTTTTACGATTTTTCGAACACGAATCTATATATAAATATAAATATATATGTATATGATTAGTAAGCGTCTGTCTAGGATGCAACTTACCTAGTTTATATATATAGAGAGAGAAAGAGTACAGTACATTGCTAAATATTATTATTTAACAAGAAACTGTCTTAAAAATTCTAAAAAAAAAAAATACATTAAAAACTAAATAAAAACCAAAAGAAATTTACTAGTGATATAAGTGAGAAGCGCTGATATTGCAATATGTACGTTTTATATAGCTATAAAGTTAATGCGCTAATCTTTTTCTAACCCTAACCAATTCTACCCGTCCTCTAATGAAATTATACACACACACACATTCACACTCTCACACATTCATCGGACATCACATAAATAGCTAAAGAAATATTTTGAATATACATTTTTGTTTTTAAACTCCGCCGTTTAGTTTTAAATGCTTTAATTTTTTAAGTATGCTGAATATGGTTGTAAAAATTAAAAAAAAAAAAACAACAAAAAATAAACTGATTCGGTTTATACATAAATTCGAAACTAGGCACAATTATAATTATACTCGAAATTTTTACGTATACTAAAAACTTAAGACAAGCTTTTTTGCTTTTGACTTTTGTATTTACTTTCAATTATTGTTGGTTTTTAATTTTAATGCAAATTAAATATATATTTTTGAAAATTTTTTAAATTTCAATTTTGTTTTATTTTTAGTTGAAATATATTTTTATTTTTTTTTTTGTAATGAATGAAAATGAATTATCTAATTATCTGTCCAAGCAGAAGAATATGCTGAAGAAGTAAACCTGATTGGAATACTATATATAATAGTCGTATATAGCTATAAACTATAGATCTACAAGACAGTTTTCGTTTAGAACTTATGCTTTACGAAGTTTTCTGAATATATTGATAATTTTTTATTATAATCCAGCTAGATAAACTTCAAGTTCTTTTAGCAAGTTTCCCCCCTTCACTTTTTAGCTAGAGCTTTTTATCGGTAAAAATGATTTAACTACATGTGATAATACGTGGGCTTTCAATGTTCATATAATTTTTCGCACACGCCAAAGATAGAGAGAAAAAAACAACTTGACTAGAGAAAAGAAAATATTTTATCTATTTACTTGAATTATTTATCATTTGCTGTGCATATTTGTTGAGTTCTGGCATTTCATGATATACGATACGATGCCTCATTAATCATTAAACAAATATCTCATGGATCACATAACTAGGCACTGTGTTGGTTAGGTTGTTTCTTTATAGATTTAGTTAACTAACTATATATTATTAATAACAATTGGCAAGGATGATGACAAATCAAATGCATTGGCTCGTATGTGTTGCTCAATATACTGCAAGAAAATCAGATATATATATATATATATAGGTAAAATATATAGATGTGCGTATGTGGTACATATATGATGTGTACTTATTATATATTGGTATTGTGAATTTTTGTAGTTTATGTTTTGTATTAAACGTTGCTCGACTTTGACTTTGACTTCGATGATTAACGATTAAGCTTTAAATGTGGTTAGCCAAGTAAGCCCAATGAAATAAAGTGCATAAAATTACCAGTCAAATGAATCTATTATTGTAATACTCTGTAACTACTGAGCTGGAGTGGAAAAGGCGTATACAGCCAGAAGGTAAGCAAAGGTAAGTAACTGGGAGAACAAAAGAGCTTTGATATCATATGGTATATATGTATATGATTGGTGAGAGTTTCAGCAATATATAGTATATATATATTTTTTATGGGAATCTATAGGAGACTCGATCTAGACTTAATTGTAATCTCTTTAATAAATAGATGTTATAAGACTTCCATTGCAAATTAGATAAAAATGGCTTAGTACCGCTGAGCATAACTTGAGAACTCTATGAGCTAAGGTCTTTTCGCATATAAGTATATTTGAATGGCATATTGACGATAAAAAAAATAAGACATCTATCAGACAACAGATTAGCTAGTTATTATAGATAAAATTTGCTATGGTGTGGCACTGATCAAATATATATAATATATAAATACTCACTTCTGTTCCGTGAATGAAAAAAACAGATGGCCGTCAATCATGTCCAACTCTAGCGCCTAGTTTTAGAACATAACTCTAGAAATATAAGAGCTGAACTCTTCAAATTTGGTATATAAGTACATAAGACCGTCATATTAAAGCTCTGAAAAATTCAATTCAGAAAAATCAGGCTAGAGATATTTTAGTTATCATGGATTAATTAAAATTAATGATCTGAAAATTTCAGATAAATCACGCTATAGATATATTAGTTATTAAGGATATTTTTTTACACATGGTAGAACTGGAAGATGGACAAGCAAAACAGTGAAAATTTAGCATCATACAGCAGATAAATACATATGTTAAGTCTATACATGGTATATAATCTAACTGACAAATTAAAGCTCTGAGAATTTCATATAAATCAGGCTACAGATATATCTGTTATTAAAGATATATTTTTTATCATATTGTAGAACTGAAAGATGAATAAGCAAAACAGTGCAAATTCAGCTTAATATAGCATATGAATATGTTAAGTCTATATATGGCATCTGACTGCCAAATTCAAGTTCTGAAAATTTCAAATAAATCAGGCTAAAGATATATTAGTTAATAAGGATAGGATAGAAAGATTTAATAAGCAAAACAGTGCAAATTTAGCTAAGTTAAGTATAGCTATGTTAAGTCTATATATAGGGTAACACCAAGTCGAGCATTATAAACTTACTCAGAAGACAAATTGTCACCAGGCATCGACCAAACAGCGCTAAGCGCCGGCACATAAAGCTGGTTTAGCCGGGGACCTGGCAACGGCAACGGCAACGGCGCCAATGAAACAGAGACAGGATAGGCACATAACCATAACCGCAACAGGAGGCGCAGAGCAGGGCGTTTGGTATACACATATCTATACTATATATGCCCCAAGTTCATTAGACCCTTTGATGGGTACTTGTCTGGTGCCAAGCCGAAAGCGTTCAATAGCACGAAATGGAAAGTTTTGCCAACTCTAACACATAAATCCAGTCTAAAAATAATCTACGCAATCGAGCCGCAAAAAATATTCGCATCGAAGCCAGCCAGAGATGTATGAGCCGGAGGCGGAGTCGGACGAGGATTGCGAAGTGTACTGTAAGTAGCCAGAGAGTCGAGTCGATTAACATGCCGCTTATGTTGGATTATTATGCAGTCCTGAAGCCCGTCAACGAGTACAACATTGTGGACAAGATCAAGGAGGCCAACAAGCAGCTCTTTGCGCTGTACGAAGCTGAGGACGTCGTGGGTCATGAGACTGCGAATAGTGCCAGCAATCGTAAGGTAACATTTGCGCTCAATCTGGAGGATTACGAGCCCACGGGGCAGCGGTTCAACCAGGAGGAGCTCTGTAGTCCGCCCGCTGAGCTGTTGCAGCAGTTGGCGCAGCTGAAGCTTAAAACCGAACGCGAACGATTTGCGCCCATTGAGGAAGAGGAGCCAGTCAAGGAGCTGGAGAAGACAGTCATGGAGGAGCAGCAGCCAGAGCCGGCAGTCGAGGTCGAGGAGGATATATGTGAGGAAATACTAGATCTCACAGAGGTGGAAGTCAGCAACAGCAAGCCAGCTCCACCGGTGCCTGTGCCTGCCAGCATGGACTACGAGGAGGACGACTTCTCCGGCGTGGATGAGGATGATCTGACGGCTGCCAGCGAGACGCTGCCAACGGACACACAAAAACGTCGCATAGCACGCCAGAACACATTCGATCTGAATAATGAGCAAATGGAGGGCGAGTCGGATCAGAGGAGTCTGACCAATCTGTTGACCGAGTCCGACTGCGAGGAGGATGAGCGCGTGGTCAACGAAGCGCGCATCAAGCTGCGCCAAGCCTACAAGAGTCTCTACAAGACTTTAGATGCGCGAGGGCAGGCACAGATCAATCGTCTAACTGGCAATGAGAATGAGCAGGAGGAGGTGGAGGACGATGATCTGTCCATCATTGTGGCCAGCTATATACCCGAGGACTTTGAGCTGGACGAGCGCAGCATTTACTACAAAAAGGAGGCCAAGGCGGATCAAAAGTTGAGCACGTCGAGCAGCAACACCACCAGCACCACCTGCACCAGCACCAAGACCTTCTTCAATGCCCGCCGCTTTAGCTTTCGTCGTCGCTCCAGAGCCACGCCCACAGAATCGTCAGTGGCCAGCGTGCCGGACATCAAGATGAACTACAAGATCTGCTGTGAGCATCGGCATGCGCTGCAGAAGGAGAAGCTACCCCGTTACACGGGCTACATGTCCGAGTACGGGCTGAGCGCGAAGCAGCTGCAGCAGCGGGAGCAGCAGCTGCGACGCAAGCAACGCTTTGCCATGGAACAGACGCTGAACCGCAACGAGCACGAGCTGAAGAAGATGCAGGATAATGAGCGTGCCTTTACCACCTGGCTGAAGAACAAAATGCGCTATCCCATCAACAAGACGCGCAACATGTTCGATGCGACCCGAAGGCGAGCAACTGTTGCAGCTGTCAGCAGTCCCAATCCTCACCAGCAGCAGCAGCAGCGGGAGCAGGAGCACGAGCATCGTTCGAGTCGCAGACGCGACAGCCATGAGGTGCATGCATATCGTCATCTGCTCGGCAGCTGGAACAAGTAGCAATAACTCTCTACAGATATTTATACATATATATACGTATTATAATTATTTAATTTGTAATACAACTTTCATAAATGATGCAATAGGCGCAGGAGACGAGAAGAAGTATAAAGAAGTTTGTCGTGAAAGAGGTTCAACAGTGAAATACAATATGGTATACAAACGGACATAGTATATATTGTAAAAGTGTGTGTGAGAGTGTGTGTATGCGTGTGTTTCTCCAAAAATTTACAGATGTATGTGTATAATAGACAAATATTAACCTAAAGGCTAAGGTATATGTTGTGTGCTGCCTGTTCTGTGTGTGTTTTGGCTCTGTGTGTGTGTGTGTGTGTATTCCTGTGCTATTGTAACTACTGCTAGTTGTGTGTATCCTTAACGTCGCGACTTCTTCGATTTGTGGCCGTTGTCTCGACTGTCTTCACGGGAGCGTTTGCGATCCTTGTCCTTGCTGCTATTTTTGTGTCCCGACGATGAGGAGGAATGATGCTTGTCGCGATTATGATACTTATCCTTAGACGATTTCGATGGGCTTTAAAAAGAGAACAACAAAGTCAGTTAATCAAATAATTCAACTATTTTTGCTCGTTGTTTAGAGTTTTGTGTTAAAATTTTGAACAGAATTTCGCATAATTTATGAAGTAGTTTTTTATTTTTACAATATCTATGGGGAAAGCATGTGCGTGATCTATATAAACTTGGTCAGTAAAGCAAGAAATATCTTTCAAACAGTTTAAATACATATAGTATACATATAGTATGCATAGGTTTTATAGGTTTAATCAAATTTCTTGGCGAGTTTTTCATAAATAATTTTTTAATATTCCGGTTTTATAAAACATTTCAGTGCAGTCCTTTATATAAATCTCTAGTTATATATTTCTCATATTAAAAAGTGCAAAGAAGCTCCCAAGTTTTAGATATAAAATAATTTCTATATTGAGTCTATGAACTCAAAAATGTTGGACCTTAACGTGAATTAAAAAAAAATATGGAAAAAAAATTCTCTAAATTAATATGTATTTTTTGCTAGGTCGGAAACTTATCAGACTACCATTTACCATCTATGAAAAAAAATCCCAAATTAATATGTATTTTTTGATAGGAAAAAAACTTTTCAGACTACCATCAACTTTGTGTCCCCTTATATAAAAATTTTAAAAATATATATTAAGAAAAACTAAATTCTTAAAAAATAATTTTAAATTTTTTTGTAGGTCGGAAACTTTTCAGACTACCATTCTATTTGTGTCCTCTTATATAAAAATGGCATGATCTATTTTTAAAAAAAAATTAAAAATTATTTATATAGCTTCTTCTCCTAATTACCAGACCAAAAATAATCGAATGCTCTTGAAAAACTTTAAATAAATCCTTTTATATACACCTAATAAAGTATCTTTTCTAGTTAGTAAAAACTTTAAGCCAATAATAATAACAAGCTGAATTACTTCATAAATAAATTCCAAAAACAAAGTTAAATTTCAAGCCAAATTGCTGATCGAATAGTTAAATATGAGAGGTGTTTGTGTGTGTAATGTATGTGTGTGTATTGCGTGCGTGTGTGCGTTAACAAACCTAGACGAGCTGCCATGTTTGGAGCTGGAGGATTTTAAATGTGAAGAAGAGGAGGAATTCGACTTATGCTTTTTACTGTTCGACGATCGCTGCTCCTCACGCTCGCGACGACTGTTTGTGTTTGCGTGAATAAGTATTGATTAAATAAATTAGAGAAGAGAGAGAATACGCTCAGTAGAGTTTACGAAGAAAACAAATAACAAACACACACATCATATCATATTATGACATGTGAATGTGCTTGACGCTCTGCCTACCTGTGCTTCGAGCTTTTGCTGTGCTTCTTTGCCTCGAACTTTCCGTTGCGCTTGTCATCGGTATTGTAATCATTGTTGCGATCCTCTTCAGCGGCCTCGCGCTCCAAATCGGACCAATCCTTGCCAGATTCCTCATCGGAGCCCAGCTCTGTAAAGTGAAGACCATTAGTAAAACATATTTAATTAATAATTTATCTAACCTACCATCGCTGTCATCGCTTTCATCCTCGGAGGCTTCTGAGTACTCGGAATCATCTTCATCAGTTTCATCGTCCGATTCGGCATCTGTTGGATTATAGGCCTCATCTTCCTCCGATTCAGCTGATTCGTTATCATCCTCGCTGCCCGATTCGGGATCCAAAAATGTCCAGCCGCCCTGCTCAAAGAAGCCTTCAGGATCATCCGTAATGGTCTTCATGATCTTTTGCCAGTTGAGCGATTGTACGCCCTCCGAGTAGCGTATGTCGCAAGAGCTGCAAAGGCAACAGGTTGGTTAAAAGGCTTAAGAGGTAAATGAAAAGGCAGGTAACTCACTTCAGCCACTCCTTGACGTGATCCAGCATATTCATGGGTATGGCATTCACCATGGCCACCTTTTTGATATACTCCTTGAACACAAAGATCATATCAAAGTTACGCAAATGGAACTGCACGCGCTCAAAGTGCACCAACTCCACATCGTCCAGCGTGATGACAAATGGTGGCCACTCCGTTAGATTGACCAACGATCCAGACGTTGGCTGAAGCGTAACTGTGCTGCGGAAGGGCGCACCGGGGAAACCCAGTTCACGGAACGGCGTATCGAACTCCACCTGTGCCTTGGTCATTGCCTCCACCTTTTCGCAAAAGCTCTTAAAAGCCGTCTTCAGTTTGTGACGAAGCTCACGTTCCGCCTGCTCGGCGGCCAAATCGTCGCGATCGTGCATATGCTGATGCTTGCCCAGATCTGTGGTGATTTCTCCAACCTCCGTATAGAACTGGACATCCACATGCTTCTTTTTGCCAAACATAATCGCGTACTTCAAGTGAAAGTGAAGGAGTATAATCATTTCACCATCGCAGGGCTGAAAGAAGGCGCTCTTGATGTTGTTGTAGAGTATGTCCACCTTATCGCCGCGCACAGAGATGTAGCGAAAGCCGTTGGTGTGCGCCTCCAAGCTGCCCGTCATACGCTTCGTTACAATATTGGGTCGAATGTACAGATCCTTTAGCTTGGGATTGCCCTTGTTCTGGGACAGTATGAGGGTATCCTGTTTAACCAAATCCTCCTTTTCACGTTCCTCGGCTTCGCGAGTTTTGAAACGTTTCTGCACCTCCTTAATCAAACGGAACGCATTATTCAGATTCGATGATGGCGCTGTTACCTCGCCATGCTCCTTAACGTTCGAGCTGCGATAGGTGCTGTAATTGATAAGAAAATATAATTAAATCATATATAAATAGAGTAAATATTCTACTTACACCTCCTTGACGAAGGTCGCCTCTGGTTGTGGGTAGAGTCCTCCCTCGTTGCGTCCCATTGTGGCGCCGGGATGAAAGAAATTGATGCGCAGATACGTATACTCGCCCTCCACCGACTGTGATATATTCTTAATGGTGGATATGTGGAAGGGCACCTGTATGCCAAACACTGGCATAATGACTGTTTCATATTTCTTGTCCACGTACAGCTTGAGCTCCTTCACCTCGGGTTCTCGAGGTATTTGACTCATCGATTTGTAGGACACTGTATTCTTGCGCACCTTCTCCACCTCCTTGGAGTTGCCTTGCTTGGCCAGACGTTCGCGTGCCCGTTCGTTGAGCTGCTGAGCCAATTCACGCTGATGCTCCTTGCGCTTCTCCTCGGTGTTGATCTCGTTGCGCAGCTTGGAGTCGAGTACAGCATTGCGCTTGCTGCGACCCAATATTTCAGTGCTCTGATCTGGCTTGGTGGCCTTCTTATCGTCCGCATCCTCCTCCTCGTCATCGTCGTCTTTGATGAATATGCCCACGTTCTTGATTTTCTTCTTGGATGGTGTCATCACACTGGCCGGACCCTGGTCACCCACCAGCACGGTGTCGCCTATGAACAAGGCATAGGTTTTGCCCTCCTTGTCGGTGGCATCGGGATTGGTTAAATTCGAGATGCCCACGTGCAGATTGAAGACCATGTTCTTCTTGATCAGCGCCTGACATTTGGCCCCAATGACAATTGAATTCTCGCGGAACTCCAGACCCATGGCAAAGCCAAAGCTCTTTGTTAGATTTTCAACCATGTTGGGTTTTTCCTTTTTTACATAGGCCAACGTTTTGTCGTATACCTCACAGAGCTTGGCGCCCGGCACAAGCAGCTTGAGTATCTCCTCTTGCACGTTTACCAGAAACGTGTAATTCTCCTGCATCGCCTCAGTGGGATTGACCAGAAAGGTACGCGAAATGTTGGAGCAATATGATTTGTAGCGCGCGCCCAGCGAGCACACAATGACTCCAAAGTGCAAATGATTCTTGTCAGCAGCAGCAGAGAATTTCAAGCTATAAGCGCCGCCAGATTGTATAATTGGAGGATACGCCATATCGAGCAATCGTGGATCCAAGCCGCTGGTATATTTCTTCTCAGTAATAGCTGCCTCGCAGCCATCCGCCAGTTTAGTGTGCTTTACTTTCTGCAAAGATAGTAGAGTTATATACAATTGGATGGGATTTGTTTAAGGTACAGCCTACCCTATCCGAATCAATGATGTCCATGATTTCATCTTTCAGATACTTGTTGAATATGTCCATGGAAACCAGTGAGGCTTTACGTATATTGTTGATCTCTGAGTCATCTTTGGGGCACATCAAGTACGCAATTATGGTGCTGATGTCCACATGTTCAAACTTGGCCGCAGTTAGTAACTTTTTCCATGATTCGCTGAATTCACCAGGAAATGCATCCTTGGTGAAAACGCCCAAGCGTTTGCCCTTCTTCGAGTTCTGTATGGTCGTAATGAGCTTCTCAAAGTTTGCCTTGTCTTTGTCGTTCTATTGAATTCAAATTTTATAAGAATTTTAGATATATAAAGAATTAATTGCAATACTTACACGATCCCGCACGAGTAGCTTGATTTCTGGTACACCCTCTTCGCTGATGCTCTGTGCCTGCTTGAGGAACTCGATTTTCTTCTTGCTAGTCAGAAAATAGATGGCATCCGAGGCAAAAACAGAAATTGTGTCCGTCAGCTCGTAGCCAAGCAGCCAAAGCTGCAAAGCCATGGACTTTGAATAAATAACATCCTCGTCTACACCAACCACACTCATGATGCAGTCCAGATTGCTGAGCGCATTGTCGTGCCCGGTGCTGGGCGCCTGTTGAAGAAGGATCACAATTTTACATTATAAAGATATCAGAAATCATGCGTTCTAACCTAAATTGGGACTAGTATTGTTTTTGTTTTTATTTGTTTTCGTTATTGGCCAGATATGAAAGAGAATTTCACAATATTTGGTAAATGCATTTAATTGTGGCGTCATTTCTTTATTTTAGCGGGCTCCGAAAAAAAACGTGCAACCAAAAGCCTTAATAAACATTTTTAAGATTCGGGAGCCCGGCAGGCAATGCAACAGAGAGAGCTTCTTTGACTTACCTTCCATTCTGTATATAGGCGTTTTATTCGGCGCACAAATGATTCTTTATCTATGACAAAGCTCGACATGATTCCAACTAAAACTTAACGCGTTGCTAATGAATTGTCCGTCTTACTCAATAATTTAACACATTTATAGCGCAAATTCCGCCAGACGGACGATTTGCAAAAAAAAATGCGCGGCGGCCGACGCGTGCACATTCACATGTAAGCGTAAAACACAATATATTATCGAATTCGATTTTCGATTGCTATCGAAGCAGACAGTGCTGTATAACGCCAAGTGATCTGATGTAAATTATAAATAAACAAATATCCAATTGTTCTTATATCTACAGCCATTATAATTATAATTAATAAATAAAATTACTTATTATATTGCAAATTAAAAAGTATAACTCTTTGCAAAATAATTTTATTCAAGATTATAATAGCTTAAGCACGATTTACGATTAACTCCTCTTTAGTTTGCATTATGCATACCATTTGCTCCGCTCTAATTTCGGGGCGTAAATAATTGTCAGATGTTTGGATGCGTTTTTTGTTTCTGCAAAAATGAGCGATTTTCTTTCGGAAAATAATGCGTGTGGCCAAAATTTACTTAATATTGTGTCTGTGGGCAACTCCATAATTGCCGAAATACTGCGCCTCAAAGAATACGTGCCCAGCATTTACCGGTAAGCTGCAGTAAAGCATAATTTAATTTTAACTTATTGTTTGCTCTCACAGACTGGAAACCGCAGCAGATAAACAAAAATATGCCGAAATTATATTGGATTTTAGCTATTTCAAAGGGGCCGAGGCGCACGAAAAGAAGATTGAAGATAGCCCAGTAAGTGTGGCTTTGTTGTTCAAGAAAGCTTTTGCTCTATATATACTGTATTTCGATAGGAGCTCAGCGACTTGGACTTGGAAACTCGCACAAATCACCTGCAGCTGATTACTCGCTTCTACCTGGCCTTTCAGAGCGTGCATCATTATGCTACAGACTTGCAGCAGTATATCGAGGAGCTGAACAGTGGCTACTATATACAACAAACGCTGGAGACAGTGCTGCAGGATGAGGAGGGCAAACAGTTGCTGGTAAGTGAAGGAAATGAAATCAATGAAAGTCTTAAAAAGTTCGCTTTGTTTGCAGTGCGAATCGCTTTATTTGTATGGCGTCATTTTGCTCGTCTTGGATTTTCATATATCTGGCGATGTGCGGGAGCGTCTCTTGATTGCCTACTATCGTTATAGTGGGGGCGATGCCACGCCCAGCGGCGATGATAGCAACATTCATGATGTCTGCCTGCTGCTCCGTTCTACGGGCTTCGTGCAACCGGCACCGAACCAGGCGGTGCTCCCAGCGAATAAGATAGTGACTGTGCCCAACTATCCGGAGTCTTACTTTGCACGCTTTCGCTTCGATGCGAACTTCATAGATTTGGTTTTGGCGCGTTTGCGCTGCGATGACGTCTACAACCAGCTGACCATCTATCCCCATCCAATGCATCGCACCACAGCGCTCTCGACCCAAGCTGTGATGCTCTACGTTTGCCTTTACTTCTCGCCCCGGGTGTTGCACACACAAAGCGCCCAAATGCGCGAGATTGTGGACAAGTTCTTCAACGACAACTGGACGCTGTCCATTTACATGGGCATCACTGTAAACTTGATCGACGCCTGGTCATGTTTCAAGGCCGCCAGCGCCGCTGTGGCCAATGTGGTTACACCACATTCTCTTGAACCGCTCTGCCAGCAGCAGCGCGAGCAGATGAACAAAACGCTGCAAAAAACGGGAGAAATTGTGCGCGAGGGCGTGCTGGACGATGCCTTTGTGCTGGAGCATGCCAATCAGATAATTCTGCTGATGCGGCAAGCCAATGTGCTGCTGCGCTGGTACTGCCTGCACACCCGACCCGCTGTCCTCATCTTTTCCAACCAAGCGGCGGCATTGACGCAGCTGCATCAGAAGTTGCTCGCTGCTCTCCAGTTTGATCCGGGCATGCTCTACCATTTGCTGCTCAACTGTGGCCAATTGGAGCTGACTGTGAGGGAGCTATTGGCTGAGCTGCAAAAGAATCGCGAGGAACGCTGGACGCACAATCGGGATGAGGCCATGCAGTATCTGAGGGAATTAAGTGAAGCCTTTGCGGGCTCGCGTCCGCTGACCAAGATCGAAGCGAATCCCCAACTGCAGCAATGGTTCGGTGAGATCGCGCAGCGTTTGCAAAAACTGGAGTTGACCAAGCCACAAAAGTCGGGACGTCTGATCATACAGGCTATGCAGGCACTGGACGAAGTGCAGGAGTATCACAATCTGCATGCCAACATGTTGGTCAAGCAGCAGCTGCAGGAGACGCGCGATCTACTGAATCGCATGGCGCAGGTTGAGTCATCGAAGTCTATGAAAGTTTCCTCCATTAACATTTTCTTGTATACCCTATAGTTGATCAACCTAAAGGAAGACCTCGAGATCCACATCCAGATGATTACCGACTTTAGCTACGCTTGGTGCCTGCTGCAGCGAGATTTCACTGTGATCATGCAGAATCATATTAAGGCTTTGCCACGCGCTGTCATTAGCATAAGAGCTGTGTTCCTGAAGCTGGCCAGCACGCTGGAGGTGCCGCTGATGCGCATCAACCAAGCCAAAAGCGAGGATCTCATCTCTGTCTCCAACTACTACAGCACAGAGCTGGCGAACTTCCTGCGACGCGTGCTACAAATTGTGCCGGAGACAATGTTTAGCATACTGGCAAGGATTATACAGCTGTTGACCAACGTCATCAAGGAGTTTCCCACGCGTCTCGATAAGGACAAGCTGCGCGAATATGCGCAGTTCGAGGAGCGTGCCAAAGTGGCTCAGCTCACCAATTCCATTGCCGTCTTTACGAAAGGCATACTCATGATGAAGAAGACTTTGGTGGGCGTCATTGAGCTGGATCCAAAACAACTGCTGGAAGATGGCATACGCAAGGAGTTGGTCAATCATTTGGCCAACGCCTATAATCTGGGCCTGATCTTTACGCCAGAGAAGGGCAAGACGTCTGTGCAGCTGCTCCAGGAGAAACTCCAAGCGCTGGCCAAGACCATCGAAGGCTATCGTCGATCCTTCGAGTATATCGAGGACTATTTGCGTGTGCAGGGCCTGCGCATATTGCTGGAGGAATCGCAGCGCATCATCAACTACAATGTGGAAAAGGAATGCAATTGCTTTCTGCGCAACAAAGTGCAGGAATGGCAGTCCCACTTCCAATCCCAGACCATACCCATACCCAACTTTCAGCCCCTGCAGGGAGATGCCAGCAAATCGAACAATTTCATTGGCCGTCTCGCACACGAAATCCTGCGCTGCACGGATCCAAAGCAGACGATTTATTTGGACTTGAAGTGCAGCTGGTATGAGAAACGTGCGCCGCATCAGGAGCTGCTGGCTGGCTCCGGCTTCTTCAGCGTGCTGCGCGAGGCAATGGCGCCGGCTGGCATGGTGGGTCTGGAGCGGCTCTATGCCCACATGCTGGCCGATGAGCTCAAGCGTTATATGGACAGGCTGCAAAAGAATTTAAGCACGGATCGTATGTGGTGCGATGCACTGGGCAGCCTGACCAAGGAGCTGGAATCCCGTGACTTTCCCGGCGAGCTCGCCAAGCAGCCGCTCAAGTATTATCACAGCTATACGCAGCGCTGGCTCAAGGTGTGGCCCACGCTGCTCGACTGGGTGCTCTCCATAGGACACAAGCAGCTGCTGCGCCAGCAAATTGCCAGCGAGCTGAGCTTTAGCAGCAAATGCGATGCCAAGCTGCTGGAGAATACAACGGATACGCTCAACCGGTAGATAGACAAAACTTAGCTTGAAGATTAAATAATCTTAAATAAATTTAATTTACAGCGCCTTGTTGCTGGAACTCTCGTGCAATACGAAACTGTGCGATGAGCAGGGCGTGGGCATGATAACCGAACTGCAGGAGATTCTCCAATACACTGGGAACTATGAGCCGCTGGAGCAGATCTTTATGACCACCAAAAATACGCACAATATGTCCTTATTCCTATTCCTCTTCAGCATCGCCCACGTCGGACGTTTGCAGCACTCCACAAATACGGATTGTCTGCTGCCCAAGTCGGCGAAAGATGTCATCGATTGTGTGCCTCTGATCTTGGGACTGCTCACTGTACTCCAGCAGTTCCACAAGAACGTCAAGATGCTGTACATTTCCTACATGTGCCAATATGTTGTGACTGTGGCCGAGGCGCAGCTACTGTAAGCAGAAATAGTTTCATATTCGAGTTAATACTAATTTATAACATGTTTCTCTGCAGGGACAAGGAGCTGCTAGGTGCCGAGGTGGTTACCATGCTACACTTTCTGCAGGCATTCGTACGCATGGCTGGTTTGCCGCTTAGTGTGCTGGAGCACCGCATACCCAATATGATCTTAAGCGAGTTCGATTATCTAGCAACGTCTGTCAAGTAAAACTTTGTCGGATTTTATAAATACTTATTAAAACTATATAATATAATTATATAGAAAACAGTTGAATATAAACTTACTTTATTATAATTTATAATTTAATTTGCCTGTTATCTTAGGATAATCCTGAACAGTTGCTACTCAAGGAGCTGCTGGCAACATCTTAAAGGTATCTGATCTGAATTTACCCTGGAGAGTTACTCCTCATGTAATAACAGTCGGTGCATTGCGACCCGTGAACTTGGGAAGCTGCGATATTTCCAATGCAATATCTATCAAAGGCTTCAGCATCACGCTAGCCTGGCTCAGCACATTGTCCTTCTCATAGGAGTCGATGTACAGGCTGCAAGCATAGAAACCAGTTAACTGGAAAAAAATATTAGATTAAATATTTATTTTTACCGCACGGTAGCGCCTGAAGTTCCAGTGGCACTGAGACGTATCACAATGCGGCTGCCATCCTCGAAGATGATGCGCAATCCCTGCTTGGTAGCCACGGATTTGTCCACGGGATCAGTGTAGCTGAAGTTGTCGGCCTCTTTCACCTTGTAGCTCTTTCCTCCGCTGGCAAAGCTCTTGCCCACAAATTCAGCCGCTGTGATGTTCTTCTCCATGGTGGCCATCATCTCGTTGCAGGGATCCAGATCGCACTCCTCGTAATCATAGCGTGTAAAGTAGTTGCGACCATAGACGGACCAATGTTGCTTCAGAATATCCTCAATGGACTTGCCCGTGTGCTGCATCACGGAAATCCAGGCCAGCACAGCCCAGATGCCATCCTTCTCCCTAATGTGATTGGAGCCGGTGCCGAAGCTCTCCTCTCCACACAGACAGAGACGTCCAGCGTCCATGAGATTGCCAAAGTATTTCCAGCCGGTGGGAGTTTCAAAGACCTCCTTGCCCAACTTCTTTCCCACTAGATCCACGGCTGAGGCAGTGGGCATGCTGCGTGCGAATCCCTGTACTCCATTCTTCTGGAAATAGGGAATTGCCTCAAGGTAGTGAGCTATGACCGCCAAGGAATCGCTGGGTGTCACAAAGAATGCTTTGCTGCCAATGATCATGTTGCGATCGCCGTCGCCATCGAAAGCAGCTCCAATATCGTAATCTCCCTTGGCCACAGTGTCTACCAGATCCTTAGCATACGTTAGATTAGGATCGGGGTGCAGTCCACCAAAGTCGGGCAGTGGAGTGGTGTGTACCACAGATGCCTCTGTAGCCCCCAAGCGATTCAGAAAGATCTCTCGCACATAGGGGCCTGTTACAGCATTCATGGAGTCAATACGAATCTTTAAGGGCTTTCCATTGGAGTGTCCGCTGATAAAATCACAAAGTTTACCAAAGTCAAATATCTCCTCCATGTGCTGCACATAGTGTGCCACGGAATCTATGACCTCCACAACAAAAAGATTGCCTTCAATGACGAAACAGCTCACGCCCAGCTTGGAGATGTCAATCTGTAGGCAGCGCACAAGTTTGTAGGACTCAACGCAAGTTGACAGCTGGTGAACTTTGTTGGTGAAGCCATCCGGCGCTGGACCTCCATTCTCACAGTTAAACTTGATACCGAAATCGTTCTCCGGGCCGCCAGGATTGTGGGAAGCAGTCAATATAATGCCACCTGGGGGAACATAAATTTATAAGATCAGATTTATGGGCAATTATTTAGCATATTAATAAATATGTCCTATATATATGTAACGCTTCCTACCCAGTGCTTTGTGATGGCGTATGAGGCTGGAGACGGCGGGCGTGGAGAGTAATCCATTCTGACCCACCAGCAGCTTGGCCACCCCGTTGCCTGCAGCAATGCGAACGATCAGCTCGGCTGCCTCCTTGCAGTAGTAGCGACCGTCGCCTCCAACAACCAGCGTGGAACCAACCAGAGCTGCACCATTGGCGTCCAGTATGCATTGCACAAAGTTTTCCGTGTAGTTGGGCTGCGTGAATACTTTTACCTAGGAAAACTTTTACTGCTCAGGAATTTATAGCTGTAAATGAATTGTAGCATACCTTTTTGCGCAATCCGCTAGTGCCTGACTTTTGGCCCTCGTGGGGCGTTGTTTGTACCGTTTCTATATTCAGGGGCTTGCTTGGTAAAGATTTCCAACTGCTAACAAATTTGCGTTTGCATGCGACTTGACGAAAATGCTATAAATTATAGCATGATTAAACGGAACACTGAAGTACTTTGACTTACCTTGCACCTCGTGTAGAGACCATTTATTTTCTGTAACTCCCTACCAAAGGCAATGGTCATTGTGCGGTTAGCTAAAGTAAATTGCGTTGCAGAAAAACTGCTCGTCGAACTTAAAAATTTTAAAATATTTATCGAAAATTCCGCTAGACGTGCGTTTTCACATGTTAACGGAAAGTAAAAATAGTTATCGAGTTCTATTCGATTATTATCGAATTAAATAGTGCTGTAAAATGCTTCGCTAATGTATTTTAATAGGAGAAAAAATTTGAACTGTATAATTAATTGTATTTTTTATTTCAAATCCATAATCTCAAGTATTAAATTCACAAGGCAAAGAAACTTTTAACTTTTCCAAATAAATGTGGAACATGCATTTAATAACTTATATAATTTGGATAGCCAAATGTGTGAAGATTCTTGAACCTTATTTAATTATAATTTATAATTTTAATGTGTCCAACTTTGGTTGAAGCTACAAACATTTTAAACAAACAAATGCCTCAACGAGCTGCTAGCAACATCTAAATGGCAGTTTATCGTGGACAGTTGCTGTTTATGTAATGACAGTGGGCGCGTTGCGACCCGTGAACTTCGGTAGCAGAGAGATTTCCAATGCAATGTCTATCAGCGGCTTCAGCATGACGCTCGCCTGGCCCAGCACGTTCTCCTTCTCATAGGAGTCGATGTACAAGCTTCAAGCAGGTAAAACGCATTAAATAGAATATAAAGCAATAGATTTAATCATAACTACTTACCGTACGGTAGCTCCGGAGCTGCCTGTACCACTGAGACGCATCACGATGCGGCTGCCATCGTCGAAGACGATGCGCAATCCCTGCTTGGTAGCAACGGATTTGTCCACGGGATCAGTGTAGCTAAAGTTGTCCGCCTCCTTCACCTTGTAGCTCTTTCCTCCGCTGGCAAAGCTCTTGCCCACAAATTCAGCCGCTGTGATGTTCTTCTCCATAGTGGCCATCATCTCGTTGCAGGGATCCAGATCGCACTCCTCGTAATCGTAGCGTGTGAAGTAATTGCGTCCATAGACGGACCAATGTTGCTTCAGAATATCCTCAATAGACTTGCCCGTGTGCTGCATCACGGAAATCCAGGCCAGCACAGCCCAGATGCCATCCTTCTCCCTAATGTGATTGGAGCCGGTGCCAAAGCTCTCCTCGCCACACAGACAGAGACGTCCAGCGTCCATGAGATTGCCAAAGTATTTCCAGCCGGTGGGCACTTCAAACA
Source organism: Drosophila gaucha (assembly GCA_035045545.1). NCBI lineage: Eukaryota > Metazoa > Arthropoda > Insecta > Diptera > Drosophilidae > Drosophila > Drosophila gaucha. The sequence continues at coordinate 592,057 of JAWNOY010000222.1, forward strand.
CCTCCTTGCCCAACTTCTTGCCCACCAAATCTACAGCGGAGGCAGTGGGCATACTGCGTGCGAATCCCTGTACTCCATTCTTCTGGAAATAGGGAATTGCCTCAAGGTAGTGAGCAATGACCGCCAAGGAGTCGCTGGGCGTCACAAAGAAGGCTTTGCTGCCAATGATCATGTTGCGATCGCCGTCGCCATCGAAAGCTGCGCCAATATCGTAATCTCCCTTGGCCACAGTGTCTACCAAATCCTTAGCATACGTTAGATTAGGATCGGGATGCAGTCCACCAAAGTCAGGCAGTGGAGTGGTGTGTACCACAGATGCCTCTGTAGCACCCAGGCGATTCAGAAAGATCTCTCGTACGTAGGCGCCAGTCACACCATTCATGGCGTCGATGCGCATCTTCAGGGGCTTTCCATTCGACTTGCCGCTGATGAAATCGCGCAGCTTGGCAAAGTCAAAGATCTCCTCCATGTGGCGCACATAGTTGGCCACCGAATCAATCACTTCCACAACAAATGGCTTGCCGCCAATGTCGTAGGTGCTGACGCCCACCTTCGAGATGTCAATCTGCAGGCCAGGCACTAGCTTGTAGGCCTTAATGCCAGTCGAGAGGTCGTAAATGTTGTTGGTGAAGGCATCCGGAGCTGGGCCTCCATTCTCGCAGTTAAACTTGATGCCGAAATCGTTCTCCGGACCGCCAGGATTATGGGAAGCAGTCAGCACAATGCCACCTAAAAGAAAATTCATTAGTATGAGATAAATATTTATATATATCTATATATATTATTTGATTAATTGTAAGAAATATTTTTAGTAAATTTAAATAAATTTTTCAAGAATTTATATTGAACCAATTTATCCAAATATTTTGCAGACACCCAACTCGATGACCTTGAAAGCCATCGAAAGACTCGCAATGCGACAATTATAATTATAGTATACATATTTAAATTAGTTGTTTTTTTTCGCTGGACAAACGACGATCTTTATCAGCAGTTGTAGCTTGAGGGATTACAAGCTAGCTGTAAATGTTGATTAAGTAACGGCACCTACCTAGAGCTTTGTTGTGACGTATCAAGCTGGAGACGGCGGGTGTGGAGAGTATTCCATTCTGACCCACCAGCAGCTTGGCCACGCCATTCCCAGCAGAGATGCGAACGATCAGCTCGGCTGCCTCCTTGCAGTAGTAGCGACCGTCGCCTCCGACAACCAGGGTGGAACCTACCAGAGCTGCGCCATTGGCATCCAGAATGCATTGCACAAAGTTTTCCGTGTAGTTGGGCTGCGTGAACACTTTCACCTGCAAAATTCACATTGCACAAATTGTAACTGCAAATTTGATTTTTGTAACTGACTTTTTTGCGCAAGCCGCTGGTGCCTGGCTTTTGGCCCTCGTAGGGCGTTGTTTGCTTCGTTTCCACGCTTAGAGACATTGTTTGGTAGAGTTTTCCAGCTGCTGGTTAAATTCCGACTGCGTGCGAGTTGGCGGCAGCGTTAACAATTTTGTCTGTGTGTGATGAAAAAACGAACTCAGCTGCTGCTGCTGCGTCGCCGCACTGATAAGCGTACGAGCCGGCTGTAGTGACACTGATAAGCGCTATCATGCTGACTGCGTGCGTTTTCTAGCGTAAAATTGATCAGATTTTTTAGTGTTGATCATATTGCATCGTCATTTAGCCAAACAATGTTAAGAAACAATCACATATGTAATGTTTATATATATGTTAAGTATTTCACAATTGGGCGCTAATGAAAACGCATAAGCTGTCCCATTAGGTGTAGAGTACCAATGTCATTCAAGGGCAAACACAGGTGCCGGCAGCACAATCTAACCATTCTGCTTTATTAGATGTTGTCTGAAATGCTTTTGATTTAAATACAGCATATTGAAAAAATAATATAAACAATATATTTAAAAAAGAGCTGTAAATAATAGTTAAAGATCAGCGCGCGTAAACATAATTTTTTGTTTGTTATTGTTTTGTTGCCCAAACAGCTGTGATGCCAGAGTTGTCGAAGTGTTGATTGCAGTCGTGTTATCGCTATCGATGCCTTTGGTATCGATGAGCAATGTACTCGTCCGAAGTTTGACAGCCGACAGTTTACACGTCACGAAGCAGCCACGAGAAAGCAGCCGCCGCTGTCGCTAGTCTGCATTTAGTTTAATACAAACACCCGCAACATTAAATAACTAAATTCCATGTAAGTTGCTAAATAATAATCTTTATAGTGTTTTTAGTGGCTAGCAAGTGTTTCCTTGCCGTCTTTGTGTTTAAATACCAAATAAATTCATTGTAAAAGCTGAGCCGCTTTCATCGACCCTTCCACGTCAACAAAAAAAGTGAAACGTTCCAAAATTTTTATCTTGCAGCATGTTCAGAAAAACGTTAGCTTTCTGCGCCCTGTTCGCTGTACTCAGCGTTTGCGTTTCCGAGGACGAGACACGCGCTCGCCTGCTGGTCTCCAAGCAGATCCTGAACAAGTATCTAGTGGAGAAGAGTGATCTGCTCGTGCGGTACACAATCTTCAACGTGGGCAATGGAGCGGCCACAAATGTGCAACTAGTGGACAATGGCTTCCATCCCGAGGCCTTCGAAGTGGTTGGTGGCCAGCCTTCAGCTACTGTGGAGCGCATCGCACCACAGACGAACTTCACTCATGTTCTGGTTGTGCGTCCCAAGGCCTTTGGCTATTTCAACTTCACTGCCGCCGAGGTGTCTTACAAGCCCGTCGAGGAGGCCGAGACGGTAAATTATTTCGCATATAGTTTTTCTTGCTGCTTTGCTAACTGGTTTTCATTTGCAGCTCCAATTGGCCATCAGCTCCGAGCCTGGAGAGGGCGGCATTGTCAACCTGAATGAGTACAACAAGCGTTTCTCTTCCCACTTCTTCGATTGGGTGGCCTTCGCTATAATGACGCTGCCTTCCTTGGCCATTCCACTCATCCTGTGGCACTCGTCCAAGAGCAAATATGAGCGTCATGGCAAGAACAAGAAGCATTAAGCAACAACTAACACTTCAAAGAGATTAATCCACTACAATTCCGTATAATATTGTTGCTTTAATTACAACTCGTTCCATGCCTCGTTCATTCAACCACACGCATCTATATAGTTTATTTTTAAAATTGTAAAGCGTTAAATCGTTTTAGATTTGATACGAAATGAGAATTCAAGAAATCCATTGAAAGTTTAAGCTATTTTTTGTGTCATTAGACTGGTTTTTCTAAATAAAAATTTAAATCAAATTTACAATCGAACTACTGTTGCGATAACTCAAGGATATTCGATTACTTATCGATCTATGGTTTGTGTCATCAGCCTTTGTATGTTAAGTTATTTCTGGTGTCATCAGACATCTTTTTAATTACATTTAAATCAAATTTACATTACAAATGCTAATTACTACAATCTAATTTGTATTAACATATTAAGATAACAAATACTTGCGCCCAAAGATATCCGATTTCTTATCGAACATCGGCGATTTGATAGGCGTATTGATCTTGTAGAAGGCGTTCATCGAATGCTTAATGTACGTATCGTACATTTCGTTAAAGAAATTCTTGATGCCTTCGTCGTTTTTGTTGTCGTGCACAATGATGAAGCGTATCTGCGATGCGGTTATGAAAGCGGACACAAACCATTGATTGAACCGATCTATGCTCTTTAACTGCATATTGGCCGTCTTCCATTTGTGCTCATCTACCAAATCCAATGCAGCGTGCGCTATAAACTGATTGAGATGCCTGTGGTCCTCCTTCTGCAATACAATAAATGCAGTGAAATATTAGAAGAGTTTCCCTTCCTAATTGGCGGACTTACGCGTTGTTCTTTATTAACTGTGCTGAACTCCTTTTCGAATATGGGATTGTCATTGTGACCAACTATAACAAAATAGTACGTGGACATTGTGTACACAATATTATTTTAATAAACAATTTTGCGATGCACAGTAAATTTACGCACAGCTGATTGAAGTGATTGTCAGGTCTGGTCACTCCGGTTGATGAGCGTTGCCACCTAGATTGGGAGCTATAACAATGCTAAAATATGTATGCAGCTGATCCTTTTTAATATTAAGTTTAATATATGAAATTGTATAAAATAAAAATAAAGTATTTCATTTTAATATATCTTAAATATCAAAATAATAAGAATGTAAAATAACGAATGATGTTTGGACTTTAATATATTTTTATTATTAAAACTAGTATCTTTGTTGCTTACACCGTATCAGCCTACATGTACGCAAAAACAGTTCTTACTTTGCTCACACATACAATTACAAAACGTCAACAGCTGGGTGGCAATAACGTAATAAACGTAATTTTTACTTATAAATCAAATTTTTTAGTAAATAATAAGCAGACGCATGGTCGTATGCTACGAATGTCTGCGGCAGCCGTAAAGCGGGGCAGTGAGGTGCTCTAGGGCTTACATAATGGCAGCAGCATTGCGTCTCAGTGGCGAAATGGTAAAAACCACCATCCATTCCTACGTCCAGGCTCAGGCCCTGCAAAAACTTGGCCAATTCCGCCGGCATTTGAACAGCGAGCTAACAACAGCTCTGCGTCCATTTTATTTCGCCGTGCATCCGGATTTGTTTGGCCAGCATCCGGAGCAGCGGGAGACCAACGAGAATTCATTAAAACTGCTCAGCGCCCATCTGGAGGCGCTCTACGAGCGCAGCTATCGCAACGAGGAGTCCAAGGTGTTGAAGTTCTTTGTGCGGGAGAGCGCGGATGCTGAGAAACGGGACTCCTTTAGGTTGGTCCAGATACGCATGGATCGCAACACACGTGATCCCAAGAAATTCATACAAGATCTGCTCGAATCGTGCAATCTATCCACGGATTACATAAGAAGCGTTAAGTCCATGGCGCCAGCGAAGCCTCAAGAGAGCATGGCCAATAGGCCCAGCCACGACTATAACTACAATTCGGAGTTTTCCGATTTCGAGTCACAGTTTCGAAATGTAAATATCCACATTAATTGTTCTATAAATGCTAATCCTATCACGTTTTGTAGGAAGCCGCTGGCATGCGTCCAGTGCTCTCCGTTTGGCTGGCGGAGAATGCTGCCAAGGCCAGGCAAAAGTCCAAAGAAACAGCTGAAATGGTAGCGGAAATAGATAAGCTAAAAAATGTGCTCGTTCGGGATTTGCAGCTGCGCGATGTCCGCTACGAATGTGGCTGGGACATAGAGCATTATCGTGGCTGTCTCAAATCTCTGCAGCGGCTCACCCAGACCCATGGCACAGTGCTGGAGACGTTGCGTAATCGCGTTGTGGTCTTTGCCCTCTTCACGGGCATCAGTTTGGAGGGTCACGTGATGCTCTACACGGGCGACGTGCAAAACAATTGGATTGACTTTATCAAAAACATTCCACAACACGATGCCTACCTCAATGTGGTGCCCATTTATGAGCAGACGCTGTCCCAGGTGCTGCGCAGCATACAGATTGGCCGTCGCAAGTTCATGCCGAAGCAACAGGCACGCGGCTATGCCAACCATCTCATGAAGGTGACGACATCCCTCAACGATTATCTAAGCAAGCAAAAATATCCGAAGAGCTGGCCAGCAACGCTGCAGGAATTCACAATTGTTGTGGAATCGGAAGCGGGTCCACTGATGGTCAGTCCTACGGGACAGTTCATAACGCCCGCCACTTGTCCCGGCTCCATACTGGTGGACTTCATCAGCCAGCACATGAAGCTGGCACGCGAACGCATGACCAAATACGAAACGGACAAACACATCGAACAGCAGCTCATCGAGGAGTCAATTGTCCGCTTGAAATTGCAATCCTTAACCAAGGACGATGCTGTCACCCCGGACAAGATGATATCAGCTTTGCGTGATCTTCGCCTGTGCCAGCCTCAGCATTTCGAGCACCTAAAGCTGCACATATCCCATTACTACAGCGTGCTGACAGACGGCATTGTTTGTATACCCTGGGATTTTATGCAAAAGTGAAAAGTTTGTCTCTCTCGCTGCTTCTCTTGTGCCTTTCGAACAACGACAATAATCATAATAAATTGTTACTTTGTAAGTTAAAAGTTAGTTGATTAAGCTGTTCCATGTTTTTTTTTGTTATGTATATAGAGTATATATCAAGATATATGTGTATGCATCACTGTTGCCCGTCAAATCTGGCTTTTTTAAAAATCCAATTGTGGGAAAAATTGACCGATTTAGCTGTTTTTCATTTGACTTAATAATTGCAATTATTTCTTATAAAATTCAGTACAAAATGTGAAAATTTCTGTACAATTTTTTGTGGTAAGCAAAAAAAAGGGTTTTCAAATTTTTTTGCCTGGATTATTGAAGTCCTAGCAAGAAATCAAAGTTCTCAACAAAAATTTTGCAAAAAAATTCAGAAATTCAATAGATTTTCCTTCAAATCATACAAAATTTGCTTTTTTCCCAGCTTTTTCCTCCGCAAACTTCGTTTTTTTGGGTCTTTTTATACCCTTGCAAAAAGGGTATATTAATTTTGGTCAGAAGTTTGCAACGCAGAGAAGGAAGCATCTCCGACCATATAAAGTATATATATTCTTTATCAGCAAGACTAGCTGAGTTGATATAGCCACGTCCGTCTGTCCGTCTGTCTGGATCAACGCAATCTCCTCCGAGACTTGGAGCTGCAATCTGCTGCAGGCATTGTATATCTCGGAATCATCCGAATCGGATGACTATATCCTATAGCTCTCATAGGACAGATCGGTTTTAAGAAATGTTTTACTAGGATAACTTCGAAGTTATTAAAGTCAGAGACTTGAAATTTGGAATATATACTCCTGAGTTGCACCCAAATACAAAAATATATAGATTATATAGCTACGCCCTTTGGGGGCGTGGCAAATCGGATATAACTATATCTTCTACAGTTTTGAAGCTAGAGCATCCAAATTTGGAAAGTAATATACTTTTCGCCTCCCCTTCAGATTGATCAAAAATTATATATCCACGCCTACTTGGGGCGTGGCAAATCGGGAAAGTCTATATATTGCTAAACATAAATCCTCAAATATTTTGGATGCTGTTAAAGCCAGAGACTTAAAACTTAAAACATATATTTGTATCAACCACCCCTAGAAAAAAACTTAAAGAATATATATCTACGCCCATTAGGGGCGTGGCAAATCAGAACAAACTGTATCTCCTACAATTTTACACCTAGAGCTCCAAAAATTGACACAGACGTTAGGCTTGACCGTTTCGACAAAATTATGAAAAATTATATATAGCCGCCTCTTGGGGGCGTGGCAAATCGGAGTAAACTATATCTACCAAAGTCTTATAGGTACAGCTTCAAAATTTGATATATAGGTTAAAAAATGATATATATCCAATTGTTGGGGGCCTGGCAAATCAGAAAAAACTATATCTATATCCTTTACAATTGCAAGGGTATTACCAAACTTCGGCATGGCCGAAGTTAGCCCATCCCTCTAGTTTTTCCTTCATTTAGCTTTTTTTGCTCAACAAAAGTTGGCAACACTGGTATGTATATATATCTTCTAAGCATTCTATGTGAAGTTTTTGTTTAAGAGAAAATTGTATAAGAAATCAGTTCTGTATCTAAGAGCATATAGCTATATAAATGTATATAGCTAGAGCTATCAAGATGTCTCTCCCCTTAGTAAAACTTAGTATAATCTAAGCTGCTTTCATATATATATATATTTCTGTATATAAACCCTTTACTTTGTTACATCGCTGCAATCCTCGACGCTCCAGACGCACTCCCTGCGATAGTTGTCAAACTCCAAGCTGCTGCGGGTGTAGACATGCCGCTCCTCGCCATCCCAGTGCTTGGGATCTCCGCCGCAGAGCACCGAGCTGGCTGTGGCTGCATCATAGAGCGCCACACCACCGGTTGGCTGCTGCACCACTTGCCACCAAAAGATCGAATCGCGGCTGTAAATGTTCTTCGAGATGTGGTCGCCAGTGGTGTGATTGCTGGGCTCCATCAGGATGTAGCGATTGCGCCAGAAGGAGCTGTAGAAGGCGAATTGCAGGGTATTATTCGCACCGATATTGCCGCGCTGCACATAGTAGGCCGCCTTCTTGGGATCACGCTCACTCGTGCAGATCAGATAGGTCTGCGGGCACTCGTAGATGTAGCCACTGTGATCCGTCACGTTGCGCAGGCAAATCTTCTGAGCGGTATAGAGGATTTTCTCATCGGACGGCAACTGCTCGTAGAGCTGCTCGCGCAGGCTGTTGTCCACTTCATGCTCGAAGCTCGGCTGCTCCAGCAGCAGGCGTAGATTCTCGTGGACAGCCGCTTGGGCATCCACATACCATTCCAGTTCCGAGCGCTGCAGCAATTGAAGATTCGCCAAAGTCAATTGGGTGAGGCTGCCGCTGAAGTTGCCCAGACGCTGCACCACACTCAGCGTGGACTCCAGCGCGAGTACCAGATTGAAGAGTGCATCCAATATGTCCCTTAAGTAATCCAGCGTGCTCAGGGTAAGCCGCTGGAGCAGGCTGCTGACCAATGGGAAGCTCGCACTGCGGCTGTCCGTGTGGAAGGGCGCCGCGAGCAGCTGGGCGCTGCGTCCCACAAACGACTGATACACTTGTGCGAGCAGCGCTGCTGGCACCTGTGCCTGTTGCGCCAGCTGGCCATGGAACTCTAGCACCTTGAGGGGATCATAGATTTGCTTTGTCTGCTGCAGCTCCTGCCACAAAGCTTCGTAGATGGCTTGCTTTAGCTGCAAGGTGCGTGCCTGGCTGGCCAGCTGCAAGACCCAACGTCCACGCTCCCAGTTCCCATTGATTTCCGCCCGGATGATCTCGTTCAAGCTAAGTGGAGTAGCCTCTGTAGTCCTTGGAGTCATTTTGCCTGCCAGCACATCGATGTGGAATAGCACATCCAGCGCTGGAGCGGAGCCGTGCAGCACCGCCAGCAGTCTACTATTGTTGCTGTCGGTGTACAGGCCATGCCCATCTCCAAGAGTTAGCCCCAGGAGCAGTATCAGATAAGCTGCCGTTGACATTTTTGAACTATCTTCCAAAAGGGGAGCACATGGCTTCTTATAGCGTTCAAATGGGAGCAATTTGTGCCTATAATTTAGTTGAATATTTGCATTGGCATTTCTTGGTAAGCGGCAGACTGATAAAACAAATAAATAGTCAGCATTTAATTGTTTGTAATGCAATAATCTACAAATTCCAACTACAATAAATTTGATTTCAATTTTAAAAGTAAACAAAGTGGCGCCAGCTGTCGGACAATTAACGTACTACCACTAACGGGTAAATGGCGTTCAAGCTGATCTCTGCTAAATAGTCTACCACACTTAACATTAAGAAATTTACAGAATTATTATCAACTCGCCGACGGCAGTAGCTTTTAAGCTATAAGTATTCAACAATTTAGCTGAACATAAATTTTGTTGAATAATTGTAGACCCCGACAAAATCTCCCCAAAAGTAAACAAAGTGGCGCCAGCTGTCAGGCAGTTAACGTACTACCATTAACGGGTAAATGGCGCTCAATTTGATTTCTTAATGTAAAGCAGCTGCAATAGATGGAGTGGCGAACCGCAGCTACGCCACCTATGTTTCAGTGTTGCTACTACTAAAATTTTAATTTGAGATATCTTCAGCTGATCTCTGCTAAATAGTCTACCACACTTAACCTTAAAGAGTTAACAGACTTATTGTCAACAAGCCGACGGCAGTAGCTTTTAAGTATTATGTATTTAAAAATTAAACTCAACATAAATTCTGTTGGAGCATTGCAGACACCACTCTGTTGACCCCGACAATCTTCACAAAAGAAAAGAAAGTGGCGCCAGCTATTGGCCAAGTAATAGACTGCCATGAACGGGTAAAAAGCAATTATTTTGATTTCTGCTGCAACAGGTGGCGCCAGCACAATTCACGGCTAATTATCACTATCTTCGATTAGTTTAATAAACTTACAACAGCTGGCGCCAGCTGCTATCGACAGTTGAAATTCAAAAGTTATTTGTTAGACTTTTTTATTAGGCCAAATGGCAACGCAAATTACTTAGAATTAATATCACAAAGAACAAGCTTAACTTAATCGAACTATATATGTAAAATGCAAGGCTACAAACATGAATAAGTCGCTTTCGCTGTTAAATACTAATTGGTTTTCTACAATTTAGTGGAGTTGCGCGATTGTATCGAACGCCGTAAGATGCTCGAACGCAACTCGCCGCGTGTGGAGGCAGTGAGCGAGGCGCCCGTTTGGGTGCCACGCACAAAGGCCTGCGAACGCACCTCCTCCACATCCGTATTGCACTTATCCTCATCGTCTAGCTGCTTGGCTAGACAGGGGAAATCCCACATGCTCTGCCCGCGTCCAAATTCCTCGCCATCGCTCAGCGTCTGCGGCAGCTGATGATGCAGTGTCTCCGGCAGCAGCAGCGCCAGCAGACCACCCACAATGCCCAACAGGCCCAAGATGATCAGTGGCAACGCGGGCGATATGTTGGCCAAATATACTACAAATGGAGCTATAATGCTGGCCACATAGCCCATGATGTGGATGAAGGCCACGCCCTGGGCACGCACCACAGTGGGCAAAATCTCAGCTGCATACTGCAGTCCAATGTTGTAGCTGATGTTCACAAAGAAGCGGCCCATGATGGCCAACGTGGCGGAGTACACGCCCACCGGCGCCACCGTGGCCAGGAGACTGAAGATGCCACTGGCCACCATCGAGCCACAGGCCAACCAACGTCGGCCGAAGCGATCCAGGGTGATGGTGAGCAAAGTATCAGCCGGCAGCTCCGTAAAACTGGCCACAGTAAACGTGAAGAAGATGTCCAGACCGAGGGAGCCAACATTCCTCACATGACCGTCGAACACCAGCGAAATGGCCATCCAGATGACAATCAGCAGCAGAGTGGTGCGACGCAGACGTGGAGACTTGAAGAGATCCAGCACGGAGTAGCTGGCGTTTTGTGCCTCCTCCTGGTCCCTCATGCGTCGGCAGCTGTCGCCAAAGTTCTGATACGTTTGCTCCGACACCTGACGACCATTGCGACGCTCCAGCTTGCGGAGTATGGCAATGGCCTTGTCCACCTGCCCCTGAGACACCAGCCAGCGCGCCGACTCGGGCACAATGAGGGGCGTGAACACCACCAGGAGCAGCGGAGCCGAGGTAATGATGGTCAACAGCTTCCAGTCGGCGACAAAGTAAGCAATCCAGGGCAGCAAACAGGCGGCGCCCGTAAAGAATATGGCAATGGACATGTTGGCCACAAAGGTGCGATACTTCGGACCCACATACTCCAGCACTGCGGAAATTTTAAAGAAAGCCGAAAGATATAGAAATAGAAGTAAGAACGTAGTAATCGGTACTGTCCGACTGGGAGATCCCCTGAACTGAGTCAGAGGTGATGTTTCAAATAATCTAGCTTACATCTTTTATTTACATAGTATATACATAATTGCCTTTAAAACGTCTGACGGACGGAAGGACGGACGGACGGACGAACGGACAGATGGAAAGACGGACGGACAGACAGACGGACAGATGGACGATAGGACGGACGGACTGACGGACAGACGGACGGACGTACTGACAGTCGAACGAACGGATGGACGAACGGAGGGACGGACAACAGTCGAACGAACGGATGGACAGACGGACGGACGGATGGACAGACGGACGGACGGATGGACAGGCGGACGGACAAACGAACTGACAGACGGATGGACGGACGCTAGGTCGACTCAGCTCGTCGTCCTGATCAATAATATATATGTATACTTTATGGGGTCTGCCACGCCTCCTCTTGCCTGTTACATACATTGTCATAAAACCCTAATGCCCTGAAATCTCATTTTCCATAGGTATATCTATATATAAATATAAAGAAGTTGAAATCCGAACTTTCACTTACCCAGTATATACATCATGGTGAAGCAATTGTCGAAGGCGAAGCCCACAAAGAAACGCATCGTGGCGAATTGCCAAAAGTTGTTGACAAAAGCCGTTGCCACGCCCGCGACCAAGCCCATCAAATTGCAGCTAATGAGCGCCGGAATGCGGCCAAAGCGATCCGCTATCCAGCCAAAGAGCAGGCCACCCACAATGGCGCCCAGGAAAAAGATGGACTGGGCGTAGGTGGGCAGCGCAGCATCGTCGCAGACCCAGTTCTGTTCGGTGGCCACCGTCGAGTAGGGTATTTCCGTGAAGTTATATGACCAGCCGTTGCGGCATTTGACACGCGGCCAATTCGGATCCGCCATAACCTTGCCCTGGGCCAAGACTTCCGTATAGTTGACATCGTACATATAGCAATTGTTGTACTCCCCCTTCATCATGGGTATGGACAGGGCCAATCTGTGTTTGGGCATAAATTGAATGAAAGGTGTTGCAATTGGGTTAGTCAACAGTTTCGTATAACACATCGTCGACGAGGGTCGTGAACCCACCAGGGTCAGCGACGCATTGTCTGGCCGACAGACAGCGAATCAGCTAAGAGCTCGGATAGCATAATTATCTCATGATCTTGACAAAAGAGCGCTGCGATTCAATCGTGCTGTTAACTCTATGTACATATGTCTAAAATTATAGTCAAGCGAGATTGATGACTGAGCGAGGGAGCAGGAGGGGAGAGGGAGTGGGGAGAGTTGTTTTATACTGTACTTCACATACTGCTTAATTGCCAATTTTATGACCGCATAATAATTTGATTTATAGATTTTACTCTAGCCTGAAGAGGGAATTAAACACTTTTCTAGAGACTTTGAATAGGTTTAATATAGAGGGAGCTATACAAAATCTGTATGTATCATAACTATATAGAAAATTTGTTACTTTACTTTTGTATATAAACATATGTAAAGACTGTTCTAGAAAGTTGGGTATAAAGACGTGATATATCCTAAAAAATTTCTAGATATATAGATACTACAAGAATATATGGTATAAAAATTTATGTATATCTTAACTATATATATCTTGAGTATACAAAAATGTTGTTATATAGAAATTTTGGTACTTTACTCTTGTCATATATATATAAAGACTATTTATTTTTTATATATGTAAAGACTATTTTAGAGAGTTTTGTATAAAAAAGATTTATATACTAACAATATTTCTAAATTAATAGATATTAGAATATATACTTCAAAAACATATATATATCTTAAATTTGTATATTTATTATATATAAATTTTGTTCTTTTAAAGACATGAAAAACTATTTTGGAGAATTGGATTGAAGGCAAAATCTAGATATATAGATACTAAAGGAAATTTCTATATATCTTAGCTTTATGGACATTTTCTTTACTATATATATATATATATATTTAGATAATTGACTCTATTATGAAAAGCTTGAGCTTGACAAAAGTTGGATATAAAGAGGTATATATGTATATATATGCAAAAATTTATTAGTATATAAATAATACAAAACTATATACCACAAACATTGCTGTATTATAAATTTTATAGATCCTAAATAAAGTTGTATGTATATAAATATCTAGAATTTTTTTTAATAAACACTTTGTAGGGGTAATATTATTATTAAATAATTCTGAGATATATATTAATATTTCAAGCCATTTGTTTGTAAAAAAAATTGTTCAATATAGTTTGTAGTACCTTTTTAGATATCTAGAAATATTTTATGACACATCTTAACTATTTAGAAATTTTTACTTTTAAAGTTTATTCTAGCCTAAAAAGAGATTCTAACCTTAGAGATGGGAATATATATAAAGTAACATTTATGTATATATCTACAGCTATATATCATAATTTATTATATATTTAAGATACAAATGTAGCTCAGGCTCTAATTAACAAACGGTTTGACAGTTTGCGTTTTTTTTCCAAATCAACAACTCACTTAACACCCTATTTATTTTTTATGCAAATACTTTGATTGTGTGGAAAATTAGAAGTCAACGTTTCCAGAGTTGAACTTAATTTGCATACGATTTATAAATTGTGGAAGAACTCCCAACTGAGGGTTGACGACATATACAAAATAACTATATTGATATGGAGATTCCTTGCTAGAAACTTCTTTTCTTCTCTTGGCTTAAAGCTTCGCACATAATATATATAATGTTTATACAATTTTTTTATTGTTTTTATATATTTCTATATTTATAAAACTGGTCATAAGATACAATCGAGTAACAACATAATTAAATTGTTAATTGTCCATTAATCATAGCTTTGAGTTAAGTACAAATATAGCCTAAAGACTATAGTTAACTCTAGTTAAACGACTTTCTTTCGATACTCGTTCAAAATTTTGGGAAGGGGTATATTGGTTATTGGAATAGCTGATATATATGGTATATACCCAGCTCAGGTAAGGTATTTGAGGTAAGTTACATCTTTCATAGTCTTAAAGCTCGAAAAGAGGGAGGGAAAGAGAGAAAGAGAGAGAGGGAGAAAGACAGAGAGAGAGATAGAGAGAGAAAGAGAGAGAGATAGATAGAGAGATATAGAGTGAGAGAGAGAGAGGGACAAAGAGAGAGATAGATAGAGAGAGAGAGAGAGAAATAGTGAGAGAGAAAGAGAGATAGAGAGAGAGAGAGAGATACTGAAGAGCTTTTCATCTAATCCTCATTCAAAGAAAGAATTCGAAAATAGAGTCAAGATTCATATAAATGCATTGCTTGAAGCCCATGTTAAGATTTGGACGTGTATTGCGCAGTCGGTAGTACTTGCCTCTTCAACTAGAATTTTTCTCTCACTTTCTCTCTCTCTGCTTCTTTTTGTTTCTACGGAACATTTTAAGATTTGCCTCCGGTTTAAAGCCTGTTTTAAGCAGTGAGCGATTATTAAGCAGTTGCTTATACCCGACTTTGCTGTTTGTCAATCTGAAATCGATTGGAACTCAGTTGCCATTCTGTGTTTTCACTAATTTTTTTGCTTGCAACTTTTTTTTACTGTATATAGCCTTAATAAAGCTGTGAGCAAGTATTACGCAGTCGTTCATACCCGAAATTTCTACTTGATAGTCAATATCACTATTTCAAACATATTTTTCAGCTGGTTTAAAATTGTCTATGTGTTTTTTTAAGTCAGAGCGAGCATTAAGCATTAAGTCGTTGACACCCATTTTCCTTTTGATTAAGTTGAGTCGAGTGTATTTGAGTTTCGGTTTTTAGCTTTTCATTAATATTTGTGTGTTTGGAAAACTTTTGACTCGTGTTTGGCATCGACACACAACATTAGTTAGTTAGTTAGTTAGTACTCATTTGCTGTAGTTGTTGCTGTAGTTGTTGTTGTTGTTTTTGCTACCACGATTATTTCACTTGTGCGTCAACAGCGCCGCGACTGCGCTGTCGCAATATGCGCTGCTAATTATGGCTTAACTTACCTGGCTGGTCTCTACCTGCCCGGCTGACTGGCTGCTTATCTAACTGCCACTGCCACTGCCACTGTTTGAATTTGCCTTCGCTTGGAGCACAGCTCCCCCACTGCCTCCCTCCCTCCTCCCCTACTCCTCCCATGCATAAGGTTCTTTGAGCTAACGAAAAAAAAAAAAAAAAACAAAAAACTCCAATCATTTTGCAAGGTTAAGCGTCATTCTAAGCCGCAGCACTTAGACGAGTTAATGACTTTGATCAGAACACTCGAATTTACGTTACGTTTCGTTTCGATTTTGATTTAGAATTCGATTTGATATTTTCAGTTCGATAATCGTTTGGGCGCTGCAAACAAGTTATTATAATTTGCTTATTATAGTCGCCTTTGCCTCACATTTAATTCGAAATTCTAAATTTATAATTCTGGTACACGGCCCATTTGGGGGCAAACCTGTTGAGTTCAAGGCGTTGTCAATCAAAACGATTTTTTTTGAAAAGCTGATCGATCAAAATTGCCTTTTGTGAAAGTTTTGCGGAACCGCATAACTCAAAACAAAATGTATAAAATATAGCGAATTTCGCTTCCGGGCAAATGAGAACCGCAGAGAGCGGCGAAGGGTGAACTATTTGGAAATTATAGTTTAGTTTAATTGGCGTAAATTTGATGACTATTGTTGACACTTTTAACAACTGAACTTTTTGTGGGTTGCGCAAAACATTATTTGTAAATTAAATTTTTATATCAATTAAGGCTTGAAGGGAATGAAAGTTAGGCAAAAGTTTTAACTAAAAAAAATATATGGGAAAATATAAACTTAATTTTGTATTATATAAAAGCTGATACAGAAAGGAAAAAGAGTCATTTATATTAAAAAATTTTTAAAATTTTAAAATAAATTAATTTTGAATAAAATAATTTTGAACAAAATAATGTTGAAAAATTTTTACGAAGTGTATGAACTTTTAATCAATAGAAATTGTTGCACAAATTTAAGGTAGAAATTGAGTCGAATTTCTTGAAGCTATGTCCTCGGATATATTGATTGTAGCATTTGAAACTAAGAAAAAATTCTTAAATTTATATTTTTTTTTAAAGGAAAAATTTTTTAGTTTAGGGCTTTTAAGATACTTATTCTTATATTCGTTGGGTATATTGGGTTTTTCATTTGAGATGAAAATTTCACGGTTATATTGACCTTACCATTTGAGCGGAAAGAAAAATGATTAAGTTTTTTTTTTTTTTCAAATGACATTTAAAGTTGTTTTTGAAAGGAAAAGTTCTTTAATTTAGATCTTTCAAGAAACTTATTCAAAAAATGTCGTTAATATTGGGTTTTCCATTTGAGAAGAAAATTCCTGGGTTATATTGAGTAAACCATTCGAGAGGAAAGAAACATTTTTAATGTCTTTTTTTAATGACATTTCATTAATTAAGTTTTAAATGCAGAAATCAGTCTGAAAATCTTTCGAGCTCATCTTAAATATGAGATAAACATAGAAAAGGATTTAGTAAGCAAGAATCAGACTATATTTGTTGAAAGACTTCAGGCACGTCTGCGTTTGAAACTTAATTAATGAAATGTCATTAAAAAAAATTAACAATTTTTCTTTCCTCTTCACTTCAGGGACGTCTGAAGTCTTTCAACAAATATAGTCTGATTCTTGCTTACTAAATCCATTTCTATTCAATTCAATTCTAAAATCAAAATATTCCTATCATGAACTTACGTTTTTTGAAAGTCTTAAGACTATGTATTCGGATATATTTCTAGTTTATAGAAAATATTCTTAAATTTACTTTTTTTTTTTGAGATATTTTTAAACTAATTTTTAAATGTAGAAAACAGTGGATTTAGTTTTAGCACATCAAAATGCTATGGAAAAGTATAGCTTCATTATTAGTTACTAAATATAATAGAATTTTGTTAGCCTGATGATTAGTAATAGCTCGAATACTTCACAAACTACCCTCGCTTAACATATTTTTTTGTGTATCGATGGAAAAAATGTTCTATTTAAATGTTAAACAAGCAGGAAACAAATCTGAACTTTAAGCTCCATTTAGTCTTAGGTCTTATCTGCATAAACTCAAGGTCATATGTTGAAGACTATTTAAAAATGGATATGAAAGAGAGAACTTATCTAAATCAATCAAGCATGCTCACACAGCTACTTCTAACGGGTAACTCAATAATTAAGCAATTAACATGACAATAAACCATGAATAAAACTGCCAAAATCAGCATAAAAATCACATAAAAAACAATCAAAATTATGAGAAAATTGAATTGAGATTGCAAAACGGCATTCCAATTAGACGTGAAGTGTAAAAGAAGTCTAGTAACTGTTTTTAAACGATTTTAAGCCAACCAGTTGGCCAGCTTTGCTTAAAGCCAAGTGAAACTTGGCCAAGCCAGCTGCAATTGGCTCAAAATGAATCACGCTTTTGGGGTACTAAAAGTAGTAGAGCTCACCTGGCCTCCACATCGAGTGCATCCAACTCGGGCACATGGCACCAGTGCTGCTCCGGTATGAGAGTTAAAAAGATTTGCGAGAAGTACACAAAGGCCACAAAGAACGAAAATGGAATCATGCACAAGAATAATATCTTCTGATATCGGCCAAATTCGCCAATCAATGGCAAAAGGTCATCAAAGTCAATGGTGGGCATGGCCGCCTGCTCTTTGCTTTTCTTCTCCGACAAATCCAAATGGAGTTCCTTGTTATTGCCACCGCTGCGGCGTCGTGGTTGATTATCTGTCGCACCACCGCCGCCGCCGCCGCCGCCCGCTCCATGTGGCTGCTCTTCGTGATTATATGCTTCATTGACGAAGTATGCTTGCTTGGCCTGACCTTCCATGTTCGCTGACCTTCCCCGTTAACTGTGTCACTTAATGTGTGTGTGAGTGTGTGTGTGTGTGTGTGTGTTTGTGTAAATTGTAAACACTAAGCTTTAGCTCTTAAGTATTTGTTGCGATAAGAAATGCACAGAAAAAAGGCGCAATCCAATTCAAAACAAAAGACACGAACTCGAGAGCGCACGCGCGCGTTTCCGTTAAGGTTCTGCAACTGAACTGAGCACGCGCACCGGATGGCATTTTATATATCAGCGACAAAAGCGACTGTAAACCCATAAAGTCCACGATTCGAGCCGAAGCAGCGTTAGCTTCGTTAGCTTCACCTGTCGCTTAGAATGAAACAAGAGAATTGGCAATGCCGGCAGCGAAAGTTGAACAGCTGTTCTCTCTGTCCAGCTGGTAAACCGGTCTCGCTTAGGCTTTAAGCCATCATTATGTGATCTTGATCAGCTGTGGCCGCTGGCATCGCTTTGATAATATTTACTTTATATATAGATATCGGCATATTTATAACGAAACGCTCCCCCAGCTGGGCCTGAATCATGCCATTAACAATGCCATCAAATCTTCCAAATTAACATAAGAGACCAACACACACACACACACACACGCCCAAACGTCACAATGAATGAATTTCATATTTAAGATTGGGGGATTAACCCCCAATCGGCGCAGGTGGCACATAGTCAGTCTCCGACTGACTCACAGCATCCACGAAAATACCTCATATTTGTTTCTTTTTGGGGGTATGAATACATAATTTGTGCGCCTGCCCCCAAGTCTCAGAATTGTTTTGCTCAAATCTCGCATACGCTTTGCATAATTAGTAGTATCTGCTAACTGTGATTTCAGCAAATTATTATGCGACACCTTCAAAACATGTTTCTCTTACACAACGATCGCACTCAAAATGGGCAAGAAGGGGTATCATGTTTGTGGGATTAGGTATGTGACAGGTGAAAGGAAGGTCGAACAGGAAGGCAGAAAGACAGCTTTGACAATGTAGAGTATATAGATTCTTGATAGGGTATGTAGGGGGAATAGTAGGTTCATCTATCCGTTCGTTAGCCTTTTATCCGTTCAACAAATAGCTCTTCTATCCGTTCGTTCTATCCAGTCTTTTCTAATCTGTCTCTCAGCTCTTCTATCAATCTATTTATCAGCTCGCCCCGTCTATTACTTCTATCCCATACATTATCCGTTCGTCTGTCAGCTTTTCTATTCGGTATTTCTGCTCTTCTATCTATCTATTTATCCGCTCACTCATCAGTTTTTATATCCGTTCGTCCCTTTGCTTTTCTATCCGTTTCTTCTATCCGACTATCACCTATTCAATCTTCAGTCTATTACTGCTATCCCATACGTTATCCGTCCGTCTGTCAGATTTTTATCTATCTCTCAGCTCTTCTATCCATCCATTTATCCGCTCCCTTATCAGTGTTTTTATCCGTTCAACAATCACCTCTTCTATCCGTACGTTCTATCCGATTACTCAATCTCCTCGTCTATTACTTCTATCCCATACATTATCCGACCGTCTGTCAGCTTTTTTAATCTGTCTCTCAGATCTTCTATCCATATATTTATCAGCTCGCTTTTCAGTTTTTTTTTATCCGTTCAGCAATTAGCTCTTCTATCCGTTCGTTCTATCTAATTATCAGCTTTTCTATTCGTCCGTCTTTCAGCTCTTCTATCCATCTATTTATCCGCTAGTTTATTTTATTTTTATCTGTCGGCCTATCTATCCGTCTTTTATTTCTTCTATCAATCCGTTTATCTATTCCTTCGCCTATCAGCTCTTCTGTCTGTCCGAGAATAAGCATTATAGAAGGCAAAAATTGGTTTGGTTTTGGGCAAGTTAGGAAGGTTTGAAGTGCAGGTATACATCGATGCAGCAGTTAGCCCATCCTTAGGAATATTTTAATATTTTGAAACCAAAATTCAGTCTTTCATTGCCCTATACCCGTATTCAATATTCAATTTATGCTGCAAAATATTATTTTATTTAAGGATCAGGTGAAACATTTAGTTGCCCCTGTTAACCACCCCGGTGTTAGCCTCTATCCAGTCAAGGTAGGAGGTGATGCGAGTGAAGACACCTGGCCAGCCAACCTCACAGCCAAGTTTAATGCCAAAGGATGTGGCGCCAATCAAGGTATTGCTGCCAGCCAACACCAGAGGACCACCAGAGTCGCCGTTGCAGGTGGAAATGCCGCCGGTGGTCTTGATGCAGATGTTCGTGGGGTTCACTGCGCCAACGAACCAGGGAGAGCAGCCCGAGTTGTTCATTATGGGCACAGTAATGAACTGCAGGATGTCAGTAGCACCTTTTTCCGCTGCGAAAAAAGAAGACAATTAGTTCAGTTCTTTGGAAGGATTTCATTAGTTAACTTACTATCGGCAGTCTTGCCCCAGCCAGAGGCAATAGCCTGTTCACCGGCATAGGTGCTGTACTGTCCATCTTTGACGGGCAACTTGGCGGGTTGAATGTACTTGTTGAACTCAATTGGCACGGGCAGCTTAATGATGGAAATATCGTTGGTGATGGTTTCGTCATCCCAATCCTCATGAACGAGCACATATTTGGTCTCAACAAAGATGATCTGCTGACCCTCCTCCTTTCTGTTGGTGCGATCCCAAGCACCCAGATAGACATCCACACCTGTGGTCAGGGCGTCCGTGCAGTGAGCAGCGGTAATCAAATGGCGATTGCTAATCAGAGTAGCTCCACACCAGGCAGCTCCGCCTTCGACGTAGAGCATGAGTCCCGCCTGGTAGGGGAACTGATTGCGTCCTGCAGTCTCGCCCTTGGTAATGCGTCCACCTGGTGAACTGTGACGCCTTATCATCGGCACCTTAGGCTCAATGTCCAGGGACTTGAGGGACTGCCAGTCCACGGCATTGGCGCCGAGAACGGTGACGAGGAAAAGAATGGATGCACAAGCGAATTTCATGTTGTTAACAACTGATACAACTTGGCCAAGTGGACGATCTTATATAGCCACAACGTTTGACTACTGCATATTATATCTTGAGCTGTAGCGTAATTCTAATCAGCACCAAAATAAAAGTTGATTTACGATTGAAAACTGATTGCAGCCATTTCTAAAGCTATAGCTGGGAGTTTCCCAAAGAGGAACTTTAATCTCAGTATAGCTGGGAATTTCTTTAAAAGGAACTCGATTTTTAGTATAGCTGGGGATTTCCTCGTGAAGCCTTATCATTTTGTTTGGGTCATGAGCAAAATAAAAAAGAAAGCTTCTCAAATGTTTTTTGCAGATAGGTCAAATATCCTGAGAACTTACAAAAATTTAATTATAATTGATTTGGCGACATTTAAAGTGCTAAATACATTAATAGTTTACGTAAACATATATGACACAATATTTATCTTTAGTTTTATCTTCAGTTTAAATTCCAAATTACGTATTCTTTAATATATCTGAGATAATCTAAGAGATTTTCTCAAATGAAAGCTCCATTATGTGTTTCTAAGACCAGCTACCAGCTGTGTCTAGGGTATCTAGTAGTCGTTCACAGTGGTGCAACTTTTACTTGTTTCACGTTCTGATTACAAGTGCGAAAGTTGTCAAACGCACAACGCGAAATCCAGTTAAATCAAGTTTTAGTTTTGCTTTAGTATTTTACTTTAATTTTCGTTTTTTATTTATTTTTAATTTTGTAGTTTCTGTACACGCATTTAATGTTTTAATTAGCACCGTTTGCGTCGCGACTCAAGGACAATAACGTTTATCTTATGCATCGATCTCGTTCTCAAATGGGTTCATAGCACCCCGCACTTGAATAGATTCAAGCTTAAACTTGAGATTTAGATGGAGATACGAGATACGAGATACGAGATTTGAAATACGAGATTCGATACGTGATTGAGATACAAATTTGATTTTTTTTGGGCTTAGTGTGCTTTGCTTTAAATGTCATTTGATTTTGACTTGTATAACTAGAGATATAAATTTTTATTCACTTTTCATTTTCGGCAGTTGGCACAACACTAAAAATTGTTACAAAAATTTGGGCTGCGTTTGGGAATTAATAATCCCAGCGATTATTTCAGCTAGGACGATGCAGGATCAACAATAAAATGAAATGCGGGCGCCAATTCAATCAACGGAGACACACCTGGCAATATAACCCTCAGCAGCTTCATATTGCGGGCGATGCCAACGAAGATTAACAACTATTCGAAACTCAAGGAACTCCCACGCTCACCCTTCAAGCCCGTTTAGTTGTAGAGTACGCCCAAATCTCTGACTTCCGCATTGCCCACATTGCTGTTGTGATACTAGAGGACAAGGAGCTCACTGGCACTATCAACCGACTGTATATCTAACTTCAGTTCATCTTAAGTGTGGAACTTGTTCTTGACTCTGGATCTAGCTCATATTTTCCCACCTGGACACCTGGACGATGTTCTCCATAGGAAAAGAGTAATGGATACGTTTTTTCATGACGGTTGTAGAACTTGCGCGAGTCTACAATCTTGTCATGCTATATGAATCCGTCTCCGTGTCCAAGACGTCGTCCCTCTACTGTCAGCTTCATTCATTGGCGGCTTCGGTAATCGGATCTCCACATATAATCGGCCCTGATAGATGCCCATTGCGTTTTTCACAGTTCAGCGCCTGCTGCTTCTCGGTGAACTGCGTCGAATAGATGTGTGCGTAATCTTCATCCAAAGCCATCGTCCAGTGCAACGCTCGTCTTTTCTTCCAGTAGAGCACACTGGAGTAAGCGACGAACAGGCCCACGCCCAGGTCAAAGGTTGCGATCAGCCTATTGGCACGAAATGTATACGCATATATATGCATATATTTATATTAATCGGTATACATGTATGTATACATATATGTTGCTCGCTTTTAGAAAGTGCTTGAATACTCTCATATTTCACCACATCTCGTAATTACCCAGCTAATTATTGGTTAAATATGGGACTTCTCGCACAAGTCACATAAAATCTTACTAATTGTTTAGCACAAAAGCTGAGTTTTTTATTTTATGTGAAATAAATTTGGATTGTTTGTTTTAAAATTTTAAAGAAAAATGTTCTTGAGTTATAAAATAAAAAATGTAAAAAAATATGTTTGGATTTCAATAAGAAAAGTAATATATAATTAAAAATTTCAATAAAAATTTTTTGCATTTCTGTTAAAAGTTATATTTAAATTTTATATTTTAAAAAATAGAAAAATAATAGATAAATAAAAGTAATATTTAGTAAAATAATTAATTTTTGTATAACTTTTTTTTATTAAGAATTGTAAGAAATAAATTATTAAAAAATTTTGTGTTTTCTGTTTTCTGTATTAATATTTAAATTTTATATTTTAAAAATAGATAAATAATACAGATAAATAAAAATTTTCTTGGACCAATAAAAGTAATATAAGGTAAAATAATTCATTTTTGATTTGAAATTTTTTTTTTGTAAACTAACAAATTATAAAAAATTTTTGTTTTATGTTAAAATAAATAAAATATAAATGTTTTATTAAAAAAAAAAATTTACAATAAAGAAATACAATTTTTCTTGGATTTCACCAACAAAAATAATATATGGTAAAATAATTATTTACATGTTTTATTTTAAATAAAGGAATTTAATTTTTTAATTGTTTAAATTTATAAATCAGATTTTTCTTTTTTTGTTTAATAAATATTTAAAAAAAAAAATTATATATTTTCTGCTGTTATCTTAATATTTCTTAGAGTGTGATTTAATATATACATCATTTGTTTTAACAATACTTAAAACAAACTAAAACTACTTAAAAGTAACTTACTTAATAATATAGAGAATATTTCTTCTATTTAAACATATATTTATAGCTTTCACATATTTTATTTTTATTATTACTAATTTTTTTTACCTACATAAACTTATAAAATAAATAAATTTAATATAAATAAAATAATTTAATATATAAATTGTAAATGTTTTACATAATAAATAATAAATAATTTATTTTTTTTCATGAAAATAATTTAATTATCAATGATTTGTAAAAAAAAATATAAAATATTTAAAAAAATACATTTTTATTTGTTAAATTAATATAATTTTGGATGATTTTTAATTTTAAAATTTAAAGAATATTCAAGAAAAATATATTTTATCTAAAAGCACATTCAATATTAATTTAATATCCAATTTAAAAATCATCCAAAATTTTATTTATTTAAAAAAAATTGTATATTTTAAATATTTATTTAAAGATCATTCAAAATTATATTAAGTTCAAAATAAAATAAATTTTTTTTTGTTATATTCAATTTATTATTTACTAGAAGTTAGTATTTAAATTGTTAACTGATGCTGTAAACAGGTGTTAATAATATTTTTTCTTACAAAGCTTTTGATTTATAGAGCACACAAAAGTCGACATAGACTCTTGTCTTTTGTTTCAGTGTACTTAGATTAATGTAACCTTCAATTAAACAAATAAATTATATTTGCATATAAACCATTTCCGTTTTAATTCTTCACTTTGTATAGTTTTTTTTTATTATTATTATTTTTATGAGTGTGTGTGCGTATAATAGTTATAATGAGCTTAACAGTTGTTTGAGCGAAGCCATAAAGCAAAAACCGTTCAATTAAATGTGAATTTAAATTAAGTGTAAGGAAGTATAATAAAATATATGAATGTCTCAATAGGTAGATATATCTATAGACAGGTGCTAATTAAAATATTTCAAATTTATTAGATGTTTGATGTGATCTATAAACAAACAAAGTCAAGTTGAGTTTGCTTTGTGAATGGAAATAAATGAAAGAGCTATGATAAGCACTTAATTACTTTTAATTTAATTTATTTCTAATTTGTTATGCTAGATTGTGAAATAGTCAAGCTTTTAGCACTGACTGATGTTTTTTTTTTAATGTCGGCAAACTAATTAGAGCCTTGTGATAACATTTGAATATACTCGTTCAAGTAGGGAAAAGAGTATATGAGGGTTGTGCAAAAACCTTTGTCCCTTTCCATTTGTCAACATGAAAGCAAACTAGATGTTGGAATATATATAGTTCTGTGGAAGATTTTTTGAATACGCCTACGTGGGGTCTGTCAAATCAGATATTACTATGTCTTTGAAGGCAGTATAGTAACCTAAGACTTGGAATTTGGAATATAAACTCATTTAACCGCCCAAATCGGAACTCACTATATAAATTTTCTACATATGATATATATATTCGTATTGACCACACCCACGAGAAAGCTAGAGACTTGAAATTTGGAATATACCCTACTAAATATTCTCATCGTCTAAAGTGTAAAGATTTTTTAGGTACGTCCACTGGGAGCATCGTAAATCGGAAAAATATCTCTCACAACAACTGTGACAAAAAACAGTCAAGTTATGCATCGAATATCCCTTTATAATATAAAGTCTGACCATTGGAACGTGGCAAATCCATTTATGAATATATTTTGCAAACGTATATATTGATTTGTGAATGGAAAAAGATTGTGAAATATGTATGTGAAATATCCACGCATTTAGCACTTTGAGCTATTTTCTTTAAAAGTCGCCAAACTAATTAGAACGTTGTGATATTTTCTATTTGCTCAAGTTATTTGACTTTGGCTGAAAAAAAGCCATTGAAAAATTTTCTAAGGTAATTTGCTCATGACCCAAGCAAAATGATAAGGCTTAAAACATAAAACAATTTAAAAAGCTAAGAACAAAATGTTCCTCTCGAGGAAATCCCCAGTTACAATAAGAATAAAGTTTGTCTCCAGGAAATTTCCTTTATACTAACAACAAAGTTCCTCCTGAGCAAATTCCCCAATTCCTCAATTGGCCAATATACTACGAATAAATTTCCTTTCAAGGAAATTCCCAGCTGTATTGAGATTAAAGTTCCTCTCCAGGAAATTCCCAGCTATGGGTTAAGAAATGGCTGCAATCAGTTTTCTATCGTAAATCAACTTGTATTGTTGTTGGTGCTGATTAGAATTACGCTACAGCTCAAGATATAATATGGAGTAGTCAAACGTTGTGGCTATATAAGATCGTCCACTTGGCCAAGTTGTATCAGTTGTTAACAACATGAAATTCGCTTGTGCATCCATTCTTTTCCTCGTAACCGTTCTCGGCGCCAATGCCGAGGACTGGCAGTCCCTCAAGTCCCTGGACATTGAGCCTAAGGTTCCAATGATTCGCCGTCACAATTCACCAGGAGGACGCATTACCAAGGGCGAGACTGCAGGACGCAATCAGTTTCCCTACCAGGCGGGACTCATGCTCTACGTCGAAGGCGGAGCTGCCTGGTGTGGAGCTACTCTGATTAGCAATCGCCATTTGATTACCGCCGCTCACTGCACGGACGCCCTGACCACTGGTGTGGATGTCTATCTGGGTGCCTGGGATCGCACCAACAGAAAGGAGGAGGGTCAGCAGATCATCTTTGTTGAGACCAAATATGTGCTCGTTCATGAGGCTTGGGATGAGGACACCTTTACCAATGATATTTCCATCATTAAGCTGCCCGTGGCAATTGAGTTCAACAAGTACATTCAACCCGCCAAGTTGCCCGTCAAGGACGGCCAATATAGCACCTATTCCGGCGAACAAGCTATTGCCTCCGGCTGGGGCAAGACTGCCGACAGTAAGTTAACTATTGAAATCCTTCCAAAGAACTGAACTAATTGTCTTCTTTTTTCGCAGCGGAAAAAGGTGCTACTGACATCCTGCAGTTCATTACTGTTCCCATCATGAACAACTCGGGCTGCTCTCCCTGGTTCGGCGGTGGTGTGAACCCATCGAACATCTGCATCAAGACCACCGGCGGCATCTCCACCTGCAACGGCGACTCTGGCGGTCCTCTGGTGTTGGCTGGCAGCAATACCTTGATTGGCGCCACTTCCTATGGCATTAAACTTGGCTGTGAGGTTGGCTGGCCAGGTGTCTTCACTCGCATCACCTCCTACCTGGACTGGATCGAGGCTAACACCGGGGTGGTTAACAGGGGCAACTAAATGTTTCACCTGATCCTTAAATAAAATAATAGTTTGTTGCATTATTCTATTTTAAATTCAAAACGGAGTAGTTTATTTTGGAAAATATTATAATATTCCTATTGAGTAGGTTGAGTAGGATAAATGTTAAGCCTTACTTTGAACTGTTGATTTAATGTAGACCTCCCTTTAAACCTTCTGAACTTGCCCACCACGTTTTTTTGGATCGGTATAAAAATTGATTGATCAATACGAAGGAAAAGAACTGTATTAGTCGTGTTCAATGTCCAACTTGCTGTCCGTCCGTCCGTCCTTCCGCCCGACTGCAGAAACGCAAAGCATTTCGACATCTTTAAAGCCAAAAACTTGAAACTTAGAAAATATACTCGTGTATCCCATCCCTAGTCAAACATATATGGTATATATAGCTACACCCATGTTGTGCTTCAAATTGGTAAAAACGATATCTTATATCATAGTTAAACGTAAGGATTATAAATTTTTTCATACAGATCACTTCCTGATACCACCTACTGAAAATCAAGTAATTCTCATGGTCCGCCCATAGACGGCTGGAAAAATCAATATCTCATTAAAATTCTCTTTTTTGACTGTTGACGAGTATTATGCAGTCGGTGCCTCCCGCCTGTAATGTTCTTATTTAATAAAGCTATTTGACCTGAGCTAATTATCTCTCGACCCAAAGAAAATGATAAGGTTTAAAAAAAAATCAGCTATACTAAGAATAAAGTTCCTCTCAAGGAAATTCCCAGATATAGGTTTACTGTATACTTACTTACGCACACGCCACTGGAAGTATCAATGGATCAGACCTAGAAATAGCTGCAATCAGGTTTCTATTGTAAATCAAGTTGTATTTTGCTGCTGATTAGAATTATGCGATTGGCCAAGATATATGATACAGTCGTCAGGCTTTGTGGCTATATAAGATCGTCCACTTGGCCAAGTAGCTTCAGTTGTTAAAAACATGAAATTCGCTTGTGCATCGATCCTGCTCCTAGTCGCCGTTATCGGCGCCAATGCCGTGAACTGGCAGTCCCTCAAGTCCCTGGACATTGAGCCTAAGGTGCCGATGATTCGCCGTCACGATTCGCCAAATGGACGCATTACCAAGGGCGAGACTGCAGGACGCAATCAATTCGCCTACCAGGCCGGACTCTTGCTCTACGTTCAAGGAGGAGCTGCCTGGTGTGGAGCAACTGTGATTAGCAATCGCCATTTGATTACCGCTGCTCACTGCACTGACGCCCTGACCACAGGTGTGGATGTCTATCTGGGTGCCTGGGACCGCACTAACAAAAAAGAGGAGGGTCAGCAGATCATCTTTGTTGAGACTAAAAACGTGATCGTTCATGAGGATTGGGATGCATCCACCCTTACCAACGATATTTCCATCATTAAGCTGCCCGTGCCGATTGAGTTCAACAAGTACATTCAACCCGCCAAGTTGCCCGTGAAGAGTGGACAGTACAGCACCTATGCCGGCGAACAGGCTATTGCCTCCGGCTGGGGCAAGATCAGCGATCGTAAGTTAAACATTTGAATCCTTTTAAGGTATTCAACTAATTCTGTTGTCCTATTTCACAGAGGCAACTGGTGCCACCGACATTCTGCAGTTCATTACTGTGCCCATCATGAACAACTCGGGCTGCTCTCCCTGGTTCGTCGGCGCTGTGAACCCCACGAACATCTGCATCAAGACCACCGGCGGTACTTCCACCTGCAACGGAGACTCTGGCGGTCCTTTGGTCTTGGCCGATGGCAGCAATACCTTGATTGGCGCCACTTCCTTCGGCATTGCTCTCGGCTGTGAGGTTGGCTGGCCAGGTGTGTTCACTCGCATCACCTCCTACTTGGACTGGATCGAGGCTAACAGCGGTGTGGTAAACAGGGGCAACTAAATGTTTCACCTGAGCTCTAAATAAAATAATATTTTGTTGCATAATTCGAAGAAACCATAGTTGAATACAGTTTTGAAAATGATATGCGGGTGTAGAGAAAGGAAAGACTTATTTGTCTTTCAATATTTTAAGAAATTCCTATGGATAGGGCTTAGTTAATATCGTTTATGGGCAATCTAACTGTAGGATCAATCTACTTCTAAGTACTTCAAACCCGATTGACTTATCCAAAACTATAGCAATTATTTCCTTCTTTACCACGTCGGTTTGTCCCAAAAATTGAGTCAAATTTTATTGAATATACGAAAAATTACAGGCTCCTCCTTAATTCTCAAAAAAAAATTGTTTGGAAATTTTTAAACTTGAAGTACGTATAGAAAAACTTAATTTTAGACTTTTTTACTCTGGCATTTGATGATAAATAGTTTGATCAGCCTAATTTTACTATATATATAGCAAGCCAAAGAAAGAGAAAACTGCGGAACATTTCAAAATTGGTAGACTTGTTCCGAAAAAAGTGATGAATGGACAGATGGACATAATTGAATGGACGCTGCTGTTACTACTGATCGAAAACGTCTTCAGCATATTAGATAACAAGCCCATAATACCCTCTCGCAGGGCTTAAAAAAGGTTTAACGCTTATCGCTTTGGGAATACAATATATGATTGAAATATGATAAGCTTATATAGTTTATAGATAACTGGAAAAAATGTATTATATTTTTAAAAAATATAAAACAAAAGTAAGTTACATAAAATTATAAAGCAAATGCAACTGCTTTTATACAACGATCTATCTAAGGAAGTTTTTCAATGGTCCCGCTATTTTTATTGCCAATGTGGAATTATTATGGAGCAATAACAATCAGCAATCATCGTAAATCAGTTGCTCCAACCTGATAAGCTATATTATGTAGGGGCCCGATTAGCTAGGCGATTAGTTTTTGTGTGGCTATAAAAGATTGGGCCAATTGGCCAAGTGGCTTCAGTTGATAAAAAAAAAACATGAAATACGTTTACGCATCGGTGCTGCTCCTCTCCGTCGTAATCGGCGCCATTGCCGTGGACTGGCAGTCCCTCAAATCGCTGGACATTGAGCCCAAGGTTCCCATGATTCATCATCACAATGCGCCTGCAGGACGTATTACGAGGGGCGAAACTGCTGGTAGGAATCAGTTCCCCTACCAGGCGGGACTCATGCTCTACGTCAAAGGAGGAGCTGCCTGGTGTGGAGGTACTCTGATTAGCAATCGCCATGTGGTTACGGCAGCTCACTGCACGGACGCCCTGACCACAGGTGTGGACGTCTATCTGGGCGCCTGGGATCGCACCAACAGAAAGGAGGAGGGTCAACAGATCATCTTTGTGCCGACGAGCTATGTGACTGTGCATGAGGCTTGGGATGCAGCCACCCTCACCAACGATATATCCATCATTAAGCTGCCCGCACCCATCGAGTTCAATAAGAACATTCAGCCAGCCAAACTGCCCGTGAAGCAGGAGACGTACAATGCCTATGCCGGCGAGCAGGCCATTGCCTCCGGCTGGGGCAAGATCACGGACGGTAGGGTCTAAATAGTTTACTTTAGACTAGCTTCCCTAACTGTAATATCCTCTTTTGCAGACGCAACTGGTGCCACTGACATTCTGCAGTTCATCAATGTGCCCATCATGAAAAACTCTGGCTGCTCTCCCTGGTT
The DNA here is from genome assembly GCA_035045545.1 of Drosophila gaucha. Taxonomy (NCBI): domain Eukaryota; kingdom Metazoa; phylum Arthropoda; class Insecta; order Diptera; family Drosophilidae; genus Drosophila; species Drosophila gaucha. The sequence goes on from JAWNOY010000222.1 coordinate 622,866, forward strand.
CGGAGGTATTCTGACCAGCAACGTCATCTGCATCAAGACCACCGGCGGCACCTCCACCTGCAACGGAGACTCTGGCGGTCCTTTGGTCTTGGCCGATGGCAGCAACACCTTGATAGGTGCTACCTCGTTTGGCATTGCTTTCGGCTGTGAGCTGGGCTGGCCAGGTGTGTTCACTCGCATCACCTCGTACCTAGACTGGATCGAGGAAACCTCCGGTGTGGTAAACAACGGTTACTAAACAGAGTTTGCTTAAAATAAAAGTTTATTTTGTTGCACGCTTGGCAGCTACAAGAAATAAAAGTCGTATTCGGATTTGGGTTTGGAATGAGGCCGTAGGCTAACATCCTCGGATGAGTCCTCTTCGGACAGTGGACGATGGATGTCCAGTTCGTCGGGCACATCGTCTGCCAACCGGTGATTGCGTTTGTGTTGGTGTTTGGCATAGTTCTTGATATATTGATCGAAGAAAATGGCCTCCGTGGTGTCCTGGTGCGAATGGACGCCCGTCTCGTCGCTGATCCAGTCCAGGTACGAGGCCACCTTGGTGAAGGCAGCCGGATAGCCTCGATCGCAGCCATAGATGCTGCCAAACGAGGTGATGCCCACCAGCACACGTTTCTTCGAATGACGACGCTGGAGCACAAGCGGTCCACCCGAATCCCCATTGCAGGTGGACTTGGAATTGCGTCCACTGGTGCAGATGTTCGTGCCACGAAAGGACAACGGGAAATTGCGCTTACAGGTGCGATCATCGACAATCTGGAGCTGCACATAGCGCAACACGTTGCTAATGGCATGCACACCTGTCGCATACCGACCCCAGCCCGAGGCAATGCCCAGCTTGTTCTTAAAGTTGCGATACTCGTAATGCCGCTTGGGCAGCTGTATTGGATGGATGCGCTCTGCGAAAGACAGCAAGGATTAGAGCTGCTCAGGTATGAGATGAGCTGAGGATTAGATTTTACCATTAAAGCTAACTGCATGTGGCAGACGCACTAGCGCAATGTCATCTTTCAAACGCTTGGGATTCCAAGTGGGATAGATGTGAAAATTGCTGCTGGGCACCATGAGACGCACCTGACCCGTTTCCTTGGCATTCTTAATCTCATTGGCGCCCAGAAAGACCAAGGCGCGTTTGGCCCTGCAAAAGGGAATAGAGTTAAAGATGGACTTGTCTGTCAGCCTGGGACTTTAGCCTACATGTCCACGCAGTGAGCAGCTGTTAGCACATGCTCCTCGGAGATTAGCGAGCCGCCGCACCAATAGAGACCCTTGGGACGCTGCAGCAGCATACCCACTTGATAGGGAAAGCAATGTGGATTTCCCACATCGCCGCCAAAGATGCGATCCATGGCCATCGCACCCTCCGGCAGCATGCTGTCCAGCAACGGTGTTGTCTCCAAGTTCAACACCAATGGCTCGGGCTCCACCGAAGTGTCCGCAGCATCCGCTGAGCTGTCGCTGATCCGGCTGTCGTCATTGCTGGCGCTCATTTCCGCATCCAGCTCGGCGGACAGGGAGGTGGCTGATGGCGTCTGCGACAGGGGCATGCCGAACGGGCCCGGATACATGGACACTAAATACATGGGCTTAACCTGTTGCCAGTCGAGTGCAGCAGCCACATGGATGCAGCAGCACCAGGTGATGCAGGTGAGCAGCAACAGCCGCAGCCGTTGCGCTGTCAATGTGGCAATAATTGAAACACTTGCCGATTGTAAAAACATTTGCGTTGCTTTTTGTTGCTGCTCGCTGCCGGCGCACGCATTTAATATTTAATTTAAACTTAATTAAGTCGCACACACACACACTCACACGCGCACGCACGCGCACTCGCACACACTGCTTCCTCTTTGGACAGCGTTTTGGAATCGTTTCCCGTTTGCTGTTTGAAAAGACGTTACGCGGGCGCGTAAATTTTGTTGCTGTTGTTGTTGGTTTTGCTGCTACTTGTTACTTTCTTTGGTCTTGGTCTCTCGTTGTCGGTCAGCGTCTCGCTTACAACTGTGGCGGCGCGCGCATGTTGCAAGCATTTTTATAAACTCTTTTTTTGCCACAATTTCTTTGCGAGTGAGCTCACTTTAATTATTTCGTCTATTTTGCTGCATTAATTTGACGTCGCTGTCGCTGTCAGCAGCGACAGTGGCAGTGGCAGCGGCGTCGCCGTCAATTGCATTCATTTTGATATACCGTTTTAGCATTTGCGCTCTCGTTGCTCTCTTCTGCCACCCACCTGCACTCTCTTGGTGCCTCACTCACTCGCCCTCTCTCTTTCTTGCAAACTGTCTGTTACGCCTGCGCTTTTATTATGTTTTTTGTCGCATTTCTTTTGACATTTGTCATTCGCCAAAAACGCTGCTGCCCTTTGGCGCCGCTTCATACTCTAGTGTGCGTTTGTCGCGTCGTGCGTGTGCAAGCTAAATCTGGGCAAACGTCGTCGTCGCTGCCCGGTTGTGTTGTTGTTTTTACCATTTAAATTTTTAAAAGTGAATATACATACATACATAGCTGTAACTCTAGTTACTTATCCTCTACTTGCTTTGGTGCTATTACATCACGCGTGTGTTTAAGTTTGTGTGTGTGTAGGCTGTGCAATGCGCAGCATGCGGCAAAATGCTTTCATTCAGAAAAATACCGTGTGTAGTTGTTGTTATTGTTGACGGCAAATGGTAAGTGAAACAAAAAGCATTACACGATACATTTGTCTTTTGCATTGTTTGCCCCGCTCAGCCCCTCAGTCACTGCCCTCTGCATACCGCAAGCACTGATTACATGCATATTATGTGCCAAACAGTGGGCTCTGCTTGCTGCGATTAGCAGTAATTTTAGCGAACTAGCAAGCTTCACATTTTGTCATGTGTGCTACCCACTGTGCAGCCAAATCTGCTATTTTGCTTCTCTTCTTCTTTGTCTTCTTCATTTTTGCCATTTGCCAAGGTTATTGCCAGGGAATAGCGCAGTTGTAGGCAAATTAACGGCATTGTTTGCAGTTATTTGCATGCGGCCGCAGCTGAAGAATTTTTGACAGCAGGAAATCAAAAATACCATACCCCCCACACAGGTCTCGCAACTGCTGTTAAGTTGTTGCATGTATTTATAATTAAATTAATTCGTTGAAATAACTTTAATTTGGTGTTGAAAGTATTTCTTGGTTTGCGGGCTGGCATTATTGTTTTTGTCGATTTAGGAAATTACGGCTCACTTTGCCTGCCTAGCGAAGCAAATAAATCAAATCGTCTCGCGATCGGTGATATGTTCGAATGTAATGAGGCTACATCAACAACAACAAAAAACAATCAGCGCCGACTGCAGTAGAGCAGCAGCAACAACAACACTAACAGCGGCGGCGTCGATTATGCAAATCTTTTGCACCCCGCGTTTTGGTCCACCTTTTTTTTGCGGCTAGCGTTTGTTTGTTGTGCTCTTTACTTACTTTATACTCTTATATTGAAAAGTCGCAACATTATGATAAGACAGTTAACTTAAGAAGTGATGAAAGAACTTTTATTTACTATAACTCTTCTTTTTTTTTGAATAATCAGTTATTCCGTTATTTTAAAAAGGTTTATTGCTTGATTTGATGATTAATGATATTATATTTAAAATTATTATTATTTAAGAACATTAAGTCTACAATATGTATTAAGTTTCTCTTTACGGTAAATGTGGTAATGCCAAAATTTACAGCTAAAGTAAAATGCAAGTTCTTTTTCTTTGAATATGGTGAATGTAAGAGCATTGACTATTCGATGCGTTGTATTGAAAATTTTCTTTTCGTTTCTTGATTTGTTTCTTTGCTTCGTTTTGAATTTCGTGCTGTGCGTCGATATTTAATGCATAATCGGGAATTATGATTACCGCGCTTGCATGTTGTATTTATGCATCTGTATATGCATATGTATGAATGTTTGTATGTATGTATGTAGCTTTATTATATTGCACTTGCTAATGCATTTGCCGTTATTCAATTTAGCACCACGATCGCACTATTTACCATTTGATTAGTATTGCTGATTACAACTCTTTTCTCTTTACATTTAATATAAACTTTATGACCGTTTAAATTAAATTGTTTTGCTTTATTCATTTGTTGTTGTTGTTGCCTGCCTTCATTTTGCGGCAGTGAAAAATTCATTTAAATAATGCGCACGCAGTTCCTAGTTGAACTTAATGAAGAAGTGCGTAATACATTTACAGATTGTTACAATTCTATCCATAAAATAAGATCTCGAATTGTATTCATAGTTAATTTTAGGTTGGCTATACATAAAAAAAACATAAATAAGATTGGGCTCCTAATGCAAGAAATGATTAAATTAAATTAAATTATAATTTTACGCTCGACGGCACTTCCTAGATATAAGTTAAATATAAAATCTTATATAAGACTTTGCTAAAGTGATAATCAGTTCGAATTGACCAAGCAACAAGAAGTCCAACAGTTGGGATTGGACATGTGGTCAACAAAGCTCCTGCTACTCGATTGGCTTATAAGAATTTTCCTCATACTCTTCGATCAGTTTACTAAAATACTCCTCCTCAATCAGCTTACTGGATTACTTCTCTACCAGCTGACTACAATCCTACTCATTCTACAAGAGTTTCCTAGAATCCTACTCCTTCTCTAAGAATATACTAAAATCCTCCTCATTTTCGTCCAGCTTACTAAAATACTCCTTCTTGATCAGTTTACTAGAATCCTTCTCCTCAACTTCTTTACTAGAAAACTGCTCCTCGTCGACATAGAATCATTCGCCATGGGATCAACAAAGCTCTTCCATCTCGACACTTCATCTACTCCTCCATCTATTCGAATGCCGGCGTATGCCTCGCCAGCTGCATATCATCCATGAACGGACTAACTGTTGGCTTGATATCCATGCTGCTGGTGGGGGCATCCTCCTCTCCATCAAACATGGCGCTATCCAAGCTCTTGTTGAGTCGATCATGGAACTCGGTCATTGAGATCTTTTTGAGTGCGAAACGTTTACCAAACGTTTTCTTCACCTTCAAGCGGCGCTTCTTGATCAGATTCTTGTTCTTGGTGAAGCCGTCGTTGAAGGAGATGGCACGTCGCAGCTTACGGGAACCAAATTTAACGACTCGCACCTGGCTGGTGATGGCGCACTCCTCGCTATCGTCCTCTGCATCGGCTGCATTCTCATCGCTGGGCTCCTCGAATATGGTCTCCAGATTTGAAGGTGTAAATTTCTTCATACGCTTGCTCGTATAGATCTTCTCGATGCTGCGCAGCATCTGTTCATTGGTGTGCAGCTCCTTGCGCTTCTTCTTCACCTCCGTGCGCATAATGGCGCTGTAGACCCTGTTGAAATTGTCCTTGGAGACGCGGGCGGGCATCCGTCGTCGGGCAACCCCACCGCGACGACCATTGCGATAGCTGCTGCTGTAGCTGTCGCTTTCGTCGTTGTCCTCGCAGCGGCTCAGCTGTGAATCGACTTCATCGGAGTGGTCGGTGTCGGCACTCTCCGAGTCCAGCATCTCATCGGTAGCACTTGCAGGGGCCATTGGCTTAAGATTCCAAGAAAATTTGGATGTTGGAGCAGAGCTGAAAAATATTTTTCATTCCATTTAGTTTTCGCGTTGCTTTTCTCGTCTTTCCTCCTCGGGCTTACCGATTCTCCGTTAAGACAACCTCTTGTGGCTGAAAACTAATCGTTGCGAATTTGTGCACAATATTATCCATTATTCAATCTGTAACATTCTGTTGTATTTCAAGATTTATTCAGCTTTTTTTATCGCTTTGTTTTGTTATTAACTCCTTGTATTTTCTTTTCTCAATAGAGAAGAGGAAGCTTGACATAAATAACAGCAATGTTATTTAGCATAGCAGCGGATTTGCTCTTAACATTTCCTTAACTGTTATTTACATTGTGCAATAATTGTTTAATTTTTTTTTATATATTTTTGAAATTGATTGTATTAAGATTTATTTAATTAAATAAATGCTATGCATTTAATCATATTGTTGCTTTTTTTCATGTTAAAATTTGAAAGTTGCAGAATTTTAAATTCGTTGACAGTTTATGGCTGCAGGCGTGGGTTGTGAACAGCTGTTTTTCACTGCTATTAACATAGACCGATTAATCGTTTGTTTTGCATAGCGATGTGTACAAGCCTATCGATTATTATTTGTTAAAACTCTAAATGCGCCAACTACGCTGATCTCCAATAGATGGCGCTTTTTTGTGGCGGGCTGCACTTAAATTTAAATCAAAATACGTTACTAAAACTAGCATTTGTTTGTTAATTTAAAATTGCTTAGATATTAGGTATGGTATAAACATATACATGCATAAACATACACACATACATATACACATGCACATATATATTCACATATAGATAATTTGGTAAATATTAAAAATAATATGGTAAATATTAAAATTCTAATTGCGTTTTAAAAAAGCTATTATTAAATACTTTGGACTTTCACGTCCTAAATTAAACTTTTACTTGATTGTTGCTCGTGATGCTCGATTGCTAATACTATCTTATGCTTATTAGATAGGTATTGAGTGGGTGCAAATAATAAGATAAGCTATTAAATTGAAATGAGGAGTGCGCAATGGCCGTTAGCTTATCTATATAAATATATTTATATGTGTACACATCCGTGAAATCGCAAGCAATTTCTATAAAAGCCGTTTGTTTCATTTCGATCCATACGAGTTCATCGTTAAACATGAAAGTATTCGTTGTATTGGCATTGGCTTTGGCAGCCGTCTCTGCGGAGATATTGGAGCAAGAGCATCCTAAGGACTTCCCTAGGTCTGCCAAGATCGAGGGACGTATTACCAATGGCTACCCCGCCTACGAGGGCAAGGCACCCTACACCGTTGGCCTGAGCTTCAATAATGCTTGGTGGTGCGGTGGTTCCATCATTGCTCACGACTGGGTTTTGACAGCTGCTCACTGCACCAACGGAGCCGGCTCCGTGACCATCTTCTATGGTGCCACCTGGCGCACCAACGCCCAGTTCACCCACACCGTTGGCAGCGGAGAGTTCAGACAGAATCCCAACTGGCCCCACAACAATGGAAACGATATTGCTTTGATCCACACTCCCCATGTCGATTTCTGGCACATGGTCAACAAGGTGGAGCTGCCCAGCTTCAACGACCGTTACAACATGTACGATGGCTCCTGGGCTGTTGCCTGCGGCTGGGGTGGTACCTATGATGGCAGCCCACTTCCCGACTGGCTCCAGTGCGTCGATCTGCAGATCATCAGCAATGGCAAGTGCTCCCAGACCTATGGCAGTCTTCCCGATGGTATTCTCTGTGTGGCCACTCCCGATGGCAAGTCTACTTGTGGTGGCGACTCTGGTGGCCCACTGGTGCTCCATGACGGTGGCCGCTTGGTCGGTGTCACCTCCTTCGGCAGCAGCGCTGGTTGCCAATCTGGCGCCCCAGCTGGCTTCACTCGTGTCACCAATCAATTGGATTGGATCCGCGACAATTCCGGCGTGGCTTACTACTAAAATTTCGAAATAAATGATTTAAAATGAGCAAAAATTGGAAAATGTTTAAGTTTAAATTTATTTAAATATCGGTTCAGCTTACATAGACTTCTATATAATATAATATATAGCTATCTATCATTGATTGCAAAACTTTATGAGAGGTGTCACTATTTTGTGATTTATTATAGTTCCCTTTCAGAGGGCATTATAAAATTCTCATGATATTTGTAACGGTGATTTCTTCCAACCCATAATAAAAAATAATAATAAATAAGTATATATTCTTGACCAAAATCAACAGACGACTTGATATAGCCAAAGGCCTCTGTTAGTTTTAACGATATTATCATAAAACATTGCAAAAGTCGTTATTGAAATGGTCGGATTCTTCAAAAATTTAGATCTAGTATGAAACATTTGTTTGTTTCCAAGATATCTGAAACAAATTTGATATTTTTATGTTTTTCATGTTTGTTGCTTATGGAAAAAATTGAATCAACATTCGACTATAATATCTTATAGCTGCCATAGAAACGAACGCTAAAAATTTCAGATCTTCTATGAACAATTTTGACTTCCTTAAATATATCTCAACTTATTTGTGCCTTTATTATACCCTTGCAAAAAGGGGTCTGTCCGTCTGTCTGGATTAACGCAATCTCCTCCGAGACTATAAGAGCTACAGAACTGAAATTTTGCACATAGGCTGGAATGTGCTGCAGGCATTGTATATCTCGGAATCATCCGAATCGGATGACTATATCCTATAGCTCCCATAGGACAGATCGGTTTTAAGAAATGTTTTACTAGGATAACTTCGAAGTTATTAAAGTCAGAGACTTGCAATTTGAAATATATACTCCCGAGTTGCACGCAAATACAAAAAGATATAGATTATATAGCTACGCAAATATGATAAAACTATATCTTCTACAGTTTTGAAGCTAGAGCATCCAAATTTGGAAAGTAAGATACTGTTGGCCTCCCCTTCAGATTGATCAAAAAGTTATATATCCACGCCTACTTGGGGTGTGGCAAATCGGGAAAGTCTATATAGTGCTTAACATAAATCTTCCAATATTTTGGACGCTGTTAAAGCCAGAGACTTGAAACTTAAATCATATATTTGTATCAACCCCTAGAAAAAAACATAAAGAATATATATCTATTTCTATCTATCTTCTACAATTTTACACCTAGAGTTCAAAAAATTGACACAGACGTTAGGCTTGACCGTTTCGACAAAATTATGGAAAATTATGTGTATCCGCCTCTTGGAGGCGTGGCAAATCGGAGAAAACTATATCTTCAAAATTTGATATATATGATGTTACTGTTGCCCTGCTCAATAGATTGCCTAAAAATTATATATATCCAATTGTTGGAGCGTGGCAAATCTGAAAAAAACTGTATCTATATCCTTTGCAATTGCAAGGGTATTACCAAACTTCGGCATGGCCGAAGTTAGCCCATCCCTCTAGTTTGTTTTACTATATTTCCAATGAATTTTGAAGATTTAAACATAATCTGTGTACTATGTCATATAGCTGTCATAGAAACTATTACACCAACATTTAGATCTATTATAAAAAACTTTTTTGTTATGTAGGATATCTTGAATGAGCTCGATTTTTACAAGCTTTCATCATACTCTTTTTATATGAAGATGACTTTTCGCTATATATGATAATATATGTGTATGATAATATATGATGATATATATGTGATTCTATGTATGATAATATAGCTCTACCAAAAGAATTGATAGAATATAGAATTTTTGTAAGCTTGGAAATTTTAATATTCCTATTTACCTAACATATCTGCAAAACTATGTCTAAATCATAATGCTATAAATCAGGGAAATATCGGTATGAATTAATGATTTTGATTAAGATCATGATTAAGACCCAAGTCTATAAGGATATTTAATTGTGATATGGGTAACGGTTATAGCGTCACTTTCCTGTTTTCTTATAGCTTATCAACTCACTTAAAATTTGAATCTTGTATATATTATTAGTATATAGTTGATAGGAAAAGAGTTAAAGAGGGAAGGAAGTGCCATTTGATGAACTAGCGAAACTTTGACAAGCGCTCGATGCGCTGTCAATTAAAAAATTGTTATCTACATTTGTAGTTGAACTGCTCAAATAGATTATTACGTATACTCGATTTGAATGGCCGCCTGTCGAATGATATCTGTCGAAGTGCAAAAGACATGATAGGAAAACCATATAAAAGTCGCTCCAATCCGCTCGAAAGGCACCAATCGTGTGTTGAACATGAAGGCTTTCATAGTACTCGCTTTGGCTATCGCTGCCGTCTCTGCGGAGACCGTTGAGCAGGTCTACCCCAAGGATCTGCCCAGGTCTGCTAAGATCGAAGGACGTATCACCAATGGCTACCCCGCCTACGAGGGCAAGGCGCCCTACACCGTTGGCCTGAGCTTCAATAATGCTTGGTGGTGCGGTGGTTCCATCATTGCTCACGACTGGGTTTTGACTGCTGCTCACTGCACCAACGGAGCCGGCTCCGTGACCATCTTCTACGGTGCCACCTGGCGCACCAACGCCCAGTTCACCCACACCGTTGGCAGCGGAGAGTTCAGACAGAATCCCAACTGGCCAAACAACAATGGAAACGATATTGCTTTGATCCACACTCCCCATGTCGATTTCTGGCACATGGTCAACAAGGTGGAGCTGCCCAGCTTCAACGACCGTTACAACATGTACGATGGCTCCTGGGCTGTTGCCTGCGGCTGGGGTGGTACCTATGATGGCAGCCCACTTCCCGACTGGCTCCAGTGCGTCGATCTGCAGATCATCAGCAACAACCAGTGCTCCCAGACCTATGGACATCAACCCGACGGTATTCTCTGTGTGGCCACTCCCGATGGCAAGTCCACCTGCCAGGGTGATTCCGGTGGTCCATTGGTGCTCCATGATGGTGGCAGATTGGTGGGCGTTACTTCCTGGGTATCGGGTGCAGGTTGCCAATCTGGCCACCCATCTGGCTTCACTCGTGTCACCAATCAGCTGGATTGGATTCGCGACAACTCAGGCGTTGCCTACTATTAACTTCATAAACAGATAATATAAATTGCATGAAAAACAGTTCGTATATGATTAGTTACTCACTGGGGAAATAAGATAAGGGCTGGCGGGCGTGTCAGTTTGTCTGGTCAACAGGCATGGGAGAGACTTTGGTGGTCTAGACGCGAACATATATTGATTGCTTATCGGGTGGCGCTCACTATCAGTTGTGCCCAGTATTTTTATGAATGAAGTGAGCTACGTGCTTAAAGTGAGTAAAAATCAAAATTTCGATGGTGATAAATCCTATCGCTAGATACCCCCAACACAGTCCAAAATTTTGCCAGTCAGACTTAAACACAATTTCCGTCGATGGAGATTAGATAATAAGCTGAAGTGAACTGAACTTTTGAGTAGGACACGATTAGATTAAGGCGGGAGGAAGTGTCTATAAAAAGCAAATGATAGTAGATCCACTACTGCGGGTGGAAAAGGAGTGTATTGGTAGTTGCGCTACATTATCGTAAAATTTCAAGTGCTTATTTTAGGATTTCTTTACTAATATCAAGACTGCCTTTAATACACTTTAACTTTAAAAGAGCTTTAACAAGAATTATCTTTAATCCTTGTTGGTAAAAAGTTCAAGAAGTTTGTACTTAAATCAAGAGTGAAGGCTAATCAAATGTAGACAAATTTCTTGAGCTGATAATGAAACTCAAGAGCATTTTAAAGTCCGAAAGGTACAAAAACTTGACTTCTTTACTTTTTTCCTTGATCAATAACGATATTCTTTATAAAGGAAATTTTCACTTAACTCCGATAGTGTCTAAGACTTATATGAACTTTTTGTTACAAAGAAACTAAATTCATTTTTTCAGTACTCTTTTTGAAAAGCTTAAACTATCTTTCGAGAATCTATTTGCTAACTTCGTCTAAGAAAATTTGAATTTCTGCTTATTTTAAGTCAACGAACATCTGTGAAAGGTATTTTTATCTGATTCAAGTAACTCAGCTCTTTTTCAACTCAAAGAAGAAGATTTAATATAAGGTATTTCCTTTTTTAAACCCTTTAAGAGACTCAAGCAAATGTTTATTAATTTTAAGCTTATTTTGAGTATTCAAGAATTGTGCTAGGCGCTTGTTGCCGTGTGCTTTTGCCGATTGACAAAATATTTCTTTAATAACTTCTGTGTTACTAAACGGATGTTGATGAAAATGTTAGCATTGAATCTTTATATTTTATTAGAAATACGGTTTTACTTAAAAATTTAAAAAAAATTAATTGCTACTGAAATTGAATTAAACTGATGTTGTAAAATGTGGAGCCGGTAAACAAAATATAAAAAAACCGAAATAGTATTTTAAATATATACTTTAACTTAAAAGCTAAAAAATAATTTGGTGACTTTAGCTAAAAAAAAACTGAATATCGATAACCTTTTCAATTGATATCATCAAAACGGGAAGAGTTATCGAATATCTACAAACTCAATATGCGCGCTTTATAGGAGGACCTTGGTGTTGCAAGTCTTTAGCTCTTATAGGTTCTGGGATCGGCGCGTGCATACATACGGATGGACGGACGGATGGACGGACGGACGGACGGACGGATGGATGGATGGACGGACGGACGGACGGATGGACGGACGGACGGACGGACGGATGGATGGACGGACGGACGGACGGACGGATGGATAGACGGACGGACGGACGGATGGATGGAAGGACGGACGGACGGACGGACGGACGGACGGACGGACGGACGGACGGACGGAAAGACAGACAGGACTAAATCGACTCAGCTCGTCGCCCTGATCAAGAATATATATACTTTGTGGGGTCTGCCAAGCCTCCTTCTGCCTGTTACATACTTTTTGAAAACCATTATACCCTGAATTCTCATTTTCAATTGGTTCAGGGCACAAAAACATTTAAGAATTAGCTTGTCGTTTATTTAAAGCATGCAAATACTTCCAAAAAGTATTTTAGGAGAAGCTTCGAAGTGAAGTATGATCTTTTTTAAGAAAATACTCTAACCAAATGTGATTGATTTATAAAAGCAAAATAAGCTGAACCCCTAGCCCAATTAGCTGCTTTTCGCTGAGTGTACTTAAGAAGTAAATTGTTGATTTTCATATGCTTCAGATTTTTGTTTATTTAATATAGAAAAGTACTTCATTTAGTAGGAGATACCAGTGTTGTCCCGGATCCAGTCCAAGTATCCAGTGACACGGGTAAAGCCAGCGGGTTGGCCAGCTGTGCAGCCATCCCAGTGACCGAAGGATGTGATGCCCACAATGCGGTTGCCATCGTGTGTAACCAATGGGCCGCCGGAGTCGCCGCTGCAGGTGGACTTGCCGCCGGAGGTGTTGATGCAGATGGTGTTGTCGATCACGTAGCCACCGCCATAGACGTTGCGGCACTCGTCGTTGCTGATGATCTGGACATCGACGCAGTTCAGATAGTTGTGCATGCCGCTGTCATTGGAGGTGTGTCCCCAGCCAGAGGCCACTGCCCACCAGCCATTGTAGTTGTTGTAGCGATCGTTGAAGCTGGGCAGCTCCACCTTGTTGACCAAATGCCAGAAATCGACATGGGGCGTACGAATCAGGGCAATATCATTGTTCAGCTGATCATTGTAGTGGGGATGACGGATCTGGTTATTGCCGTCGACCCAATGAGTGAACTGCGCCTCATGACGGAAGCTGGCGCCATAGTAGATGGTCACACCGGAGCCATCCTTGATGCAGTGACCGGCAGTCAGCACCCAGTTGTTGCCAATGATTGAACCACCGCACCACCAGCCGCCATTGAAGCTCAGGCCAACAATATAGGGTATCTTGCCCTCATAGGCTGGATAGCCATTGGTAATACGACCCTCGATGCTGCCCTGCTTGGGCATGTCCATCACCCGCAAGGGTTTCTTCACGCCGGTTGGCACAGCGCTCGCTGCGGCTACGGCAAAGACCAGGAATACGAACAACTTCATTCTCGAATGTTTATTCTGGCCTTTGAAAACACTTTACCAAGCTTTTATATAAACACACTAGACTCTTAGTCTTATCGAAGTCTGTTTAAAGTTGATGTTCTAATCGCGGCTCATAAATTTTATTCGTGTCTAGTCCTTGTCTGGGCTGATAAGTTAGCCACCGAGTTGTGGGCTCGCACGCTGGACATATTTATTTCGAACGGTTTGATTAAATTTGTGGTGATTGTGGACATATTTATTTGAGTTTAAGAACTAAATATGCCCAGTACCTGAGGGGGAAGAGCTTACTATAATATGACTAAAAATTAAAAACAATATTTTTGCAGATCCATTTCTATTGTATTCAATATTCATTGGTTTGAGTTAAGTTTTAGCAGTATCTTTAACTAAAGAGGCGTAAAAAAATAGATACACCTGAAATTTGTAGTTCGAATTACTGACCATTTTTAGGATCTGTTCTTATAGTATGTCTATCGATTTTTTTTAATTTTTGCGAATTTTTCTTTCGTTAAATGTTTTCTTCTATAGCTGAACTTTTCAACAGGGTAACTACTCTGTCGTGCATACCCCATACAAACTTTAATATTTGATTCCGAAATCTAAGGGTAAGGCAGGAAATTGTAAATCTTCAAAATCTACAGACTGCTAATAAATTTTAGATTCTACCATAATATCTGAAAATTTGTGAAACTAGAAAGTTGATATTAGAGTATGGGGAGTAATACGGAAAGCAAAAAAAATTTATTAATATTAAGTGAAATTATTTAATTAAAACTTATCAAACTACGAGAAAGATATGAAAAGTGTGTACCCATAAAAAAATAGAGAGAGAAGATTGAAAAAATAGTAAATAATTTCAATAAATATACATATTAGAGATGGACGTCGGGATTGGGGACCTGAAATTATCCCGAAACGATTCTCGGTATCTGGCTGGTTGGGAAAGATTGTAAAAAAGTCCAGGAGGATCGGATACGTACTTGGTCATGAGATCATGGTAAAAAATTCTAGAGATATGCTTTGTGATGGTGGCATTTCAGAGATACCCGTTCGGGACCCGCGGCACCGGAAAATTTCGATCCCAACGCCGAACTCTGCTCATAAGCATATATCTAGAATCGCGTACTATGCCTCCTTGATGTAGGGATGAAGCACTCATCTGACCGTCATGAAATTTTTTAGAATTTTTCCCAATAAGCCCGGAAATTTTTTCGGGACAATTTCGGGTCCCGAAAATCCCGATCCCGACGCCCATCTCTAATATGTATATTTATTGAAATTATTTACTATTTTTTCAATCTTCTCTCTGAAATGATGAAATGAAATTTTTCATACTATCGTGATTTAATAAAACAAAATAGGGATACTGTCGAATTCCGATAATTCGAAATGGCAAGGGAATCACATTTTTTACGAATTTCACAGGAACTCAATCTATCGAACAGGAATTGGAACGAATTTTTTTCAAAGGCACAGTATTTATAACGAATTATTGAGGTTTTCGATTTAGCGGGAGACGAAATATCGGAATTCGACTGTATAATATTTTTAAAAAAAATTATATATGGCCATAAACTTACGACAAACACTTACAGTAATTCCGAATAATATATAGGATATATATATATATAATTAATATCATAAATACAAAAAAAGTCCTTTAAGACTAAAGATTCTAAAGTTACGTCGATCTTAGATCGTGAATCGCCAACAACCGGATGCTAATTTCATTGACTGTCAAAAACGGTTTCATTTTTTTTTGGCACAATTGATGCAAATCACGTATTATCTTATCTTAGTATACTGTAGCACAACCCACCTGAGTTTTTTTTTACAATCGTGTTATCTGTGGAAATAAATTAAAGTATTTTCGTTTGATTCGAATGAGTGCCACGCGATACTTTAAAATTGTTAATGATTACAGAACGAGTACGCCCACTTCTGTTGACTTCTAGAAATCACGGCTATAAATCGTGTATCAAACGTTCCAATAAAACAAACTTCATTTAATTTTAAAGTAAAAATGAATATAACACCTTAATACTAGCCCAACTTTATTTAATAACTCGTTCTTATCATTTGCATAATTTTGGGGTATTACTTGCAATTTTTGGGGGCATCTGATAAAAATTGATTGAGCGAAAGGAAACTATAAATAATGATAAGACCTTAAAATTTTTAAGTATATAAATTATGGAAAATTCTATATTTAACATTTCCTGTTGTATAAAATTGATTTTTATGCCATATCAATATTTTTTGACCAAAATATTACTTTACATACAGTAAAAATTGACTTTATAATTGGATTATCGTATCATGGAGCTGTCATAGGTACAGTCAACAAATATTTAGTTCATGTTTGACCAAATTTTTTGTTTTTAAAGATATCTTTCCTAAATTTAAGATTTAATGCTTAACTGAGTTTCTTATATCGTGCATGAATTGTCATAACATCGGGCTAATATCTCGTATAGCTCCCATACGAACAATTGGTAAACATTTAGTTCATTTTTGAAATAAATGATATTTTCTGAAAATTTGCTAATCTCAAAGATCAAATCTCTGCCAACTTTGAATCGCTATAACTCGATTAAATTAATTCCGATAGATAAAAAGTAAAGTTGTTTGAACTCGTGTTGATCCCCTCTTTCAAATGCCATACCAGGAATCAAATCCAGAATTTTGAGCATTTTTGAAATAAATGATATTTTTTCTTAAAATAATATACTTATGAAAAACATTGTTCATTATGGATTTATCTCAACCAACTTTGATATTTGATATTAATAGTTTTCTTATGTTTTTTACATATAATACAAATATAGTCAATATCTAATAACTATATGAAATAGTTGGGATATGTTTTGTGAGTCAACAATTTAAATCTTGTATAAAAAACTTTTTGGTTTTTGTAGTTATGCTAACAAAATATGGTGTTTATTACTTTTAGTGTTATTAATACTTTAAAGTATTATGTTATAAAGCTGCCGCATAAGCAATCCGTTAATAATTTAGATCTTGTATGGGAAACTTTTTGGTTTTTAAAGATATCTTAACCAAATTTCTTCTTTTATTTAAAGTTTGACTATGTTTCCTAAATACAATCAAAGCTTTATCAATATCGGACTAATATATCACATATTACCATATGTATATAGGATAGGCTTAAAAGTTCGTGTTTGTATTAAAAACTCTTTGTTTTTCAAGATTTCTTTAGCAAAATCTCAAATTAAGATCTTTAAATGCGAAGCCTTGTGTCTAAGGGTATATAATCTTCGGTTTACTAATTAGTAAATAGCAAATTCATTCAATTTTAGAGGCTTTCTGATAGGTTAGAGGCTTTCTGATAGAAATGTGGTTCTAGAAAGGGATTGTAATAATGGTAAAAGCTAGATATCTACAGCTAGAAGCCTCCATAGTAGTAAATGGTTATATTTTTAGCTTTGCACTTAGTTGTGTACTTACCTAAAGCTTTAAATTTGTTTTTCTACTCTAGGGAGTTACCAAGCAGCACAGGAATCAAATATATGAAGAGTGTTATCATCAAGTATTACCAGACAGCATTCATTTAAACAAAATCAAAGTATTTGAGTGCCCTCTTTAATTTGTTGATTGACAAATTCTCACGGACGTGAAAACGATAGCAAAATTATATTTAGTCTCTTTCATTTTAAATATATTTATATATGCCATTATCAAGTAAAAAGCTGGTGCTTAATTGGTTTATCAATGTCTCGATTAGCCTTAAGTATATACCAAGATATATTCCCGACTGGAAATGGTATAAAAAGGGCGTAGTTTCAATGGAGTGGTATGAGTTGTTCAGTTAACATGAAGGCATTCATAGTACTCGCTTTGGCTATCGCTGCCGTTGCCGCGGAAACCGTGGAGCAGGTCCATCCCAAGGATCTGCCCAGGTCTGCCAAGATCGAGGGACGTATTACCAATGGCTACCCCGCCTACGAGGGCAAGGCACCCTACACCGTTGGCCTGAGCTTCAATGGCTGGTGGTGCGGTGGTTCCATCATTGCTCACGACTGGGTGCTGACAGCTGCTCACTGCACCAACGGTGCCAGCTCTGTGACCATCTACTACGGTGCCACCTGGCGCACCAACGCCCAGTTCACCCACACCGTTGGCAGCGGAGAGTTCAGACAGAACCACAACTGGCCCCACAACAACGGCAATGACATCGCTCTGATCCACACTCCCCATGTCGATTTCTGGCACATGGTCAACAAGGTGGAGCTGCCCAGCTTCAACGATCGCTACAACATGTACGATGGCTCCTGGGCTGTTGCCTGCGGCTGGGGCATTACCTCCGATGGCGGTTCCCAACCCGACTGGCTCCAGTGCGTCGATCTGCAGATCATCAGCAACAACCAGTGCTCCCAGACCTATGGACATCAACCCGATGGTATTCTGTGCGTTGCCACTCCCGGCGGCAAGTCCACCTGCAGCGGTGACTCCGGTGGTCCATTGGTGCTCCATGATGGCGGCAGATTGGTGGGAGTTACCTCCTGGGTTGCTGGCAATGGCTGCACTGCTGGTCTGCCATCTGGCTTCACTCGTGTCACCAACCAGTTGGACTGGATCCGCGACAACTCTGGCGTTGCTTACTATTAAGCGGTTCTATGAACTGCATTCTGACAAAAAATAAAAATATTGAACAGCTTGTAAACGCATGGATTTATATGTAAGGATAAACTGGGGGTAAGTGGGCTGTTTGATTTACTTGTAAGTCATTCAGTCAAGTCGACTCGTAGACATACGTGTCCCACAGTGGATGTGGCCTCCTCGTGGTTACCCCTGGGTTATCGGTCAGTGTAGGTCTGATCCATAAGCTAATGCGAGCTGTTTTGGAGTTTAATTTGGAAGTATTCTTTTTGGTTTACGAAGCCTGACCAGAGGCCTTAAAGCTGGTACCACGGGTAATTGTGGTTTAATACCCGGGCGTTGCGCTAATAATCAACCGGGTACCGTTGCCCAAAAAGCGGAAGAGGTTTTGGTTGGCCTCACACCAAACCAAGATAGAAAATACGAACAAACAGAAGTATTTTTTATTTGTACCGAAGGAATAAATATTTCAAGGGGGCGCTAAATGACGCTTAATTCAATCCAGTAATAAGCCTACCGTGAGATAAAACCATCATGGCAGGTGCTCACGTTAAACCATTTATTATCATAAGGACAAACTAATTGTTGTTCCTAGTCTTATATCCAGAAATAATGAAGAACGTCTTTATATTGTTTCTGCTCTTAAGATTAGGACGTTTCAAAGGGTTTCAAACAGAGCTAAGCCTATTCCTTATCTTACTATTATATCATGAAGGAATAACTACTTTCTGCTCTTATGATTACAACATTTTCATACCTTTATCAACTACTTATAAATTTTCAAAGACTTTGCATAAATTGTGACTTCTTATCTTCCTGTGTAATTCAGTTTTATTGAATGATTATTCAATTTATGATGCATTCATTTAAAGATAATGTCTGTACTCAACTTTCGTATAAAAGCAACACCAGGGCTCGTTGGTCCTCAGTTCGTATCTCCAACATGAAGGTGTTTCTGACTATTCTCGCTTTGGCTGTTGCCTCCGCTTCGGGCGCTGCGTTGTCTGACGGAACCGAGAAACCTGTCAACATTAAGGATATTTCTAGCCGCATTACCAATGGCTACCCAGCCTATGAGGGTAAGGCTCCTTACACCGTCGGCCTAGGCTTCAGTGGCGGTTGGTGGTGCGGTGGTTCTATCATCAGTAACACCTGGGTCCTGACTGCCGAGCACTGCACCGGCAGCGCAGAGTCCGTGACTGTCTACTTCGGTGCTACCTGGCGCACCAATGCCCAGTTCACCCACTGGGTTCACCGCAACGACATGATCAACCACCACAACGCTGACATCGCCCTGATCCGCATTCCTCATGTGGACTTCTGGCACATGGTCAACAAGGTTGAGCTGCCCAGCTACAACGATCGCTACAACGACTACAATGAACGCTGGGCTGTTGCCTGCGGCTGGGGAGGTACCTACGATGGCAGCCCACTTCCCGACTGGCTCCAGTGCGTCGATCTTCAGATCATGCACAACTCCGAGTGTCAAAGAACTTATGGCTCCAGTGTTGTTGGCGATAACATTCTGTGTGTTCGTACTAATGACGGCAAGTCCACCTGCGGTGGTGACTCCGGTGGCCCATTGGTTACACACGACGGCAACAAACTGGTCGGTGTTACTAACTTTGGTACTTCTTCCTGTACATCTGGACATCCAGCTGGCTTCCAGCGTGTCACCTACCACTTGGACTGGATCCGTGACCACACTGGCATTGCATACTATTAAGCTATCGAAACAACTTAAATAAAGCATATATATATAAATTTATTTGTTATTCTTGAAAACTTGGAACTGACGGGGCGATTATATTCTTCTTTCTTGTATTAATAAGATTAATAAGACTCGGAGAAGAAACTGATGATTGAAGGCAATCTTTAACATCTTGAATCTTTTACGAGACACCTAAGAATTTAAAGGACTACTTGAAAAACTTGTGTTTTTTATTTTTATTCTTGAGACTTGTATTAATAAGATTCTGAGAAGAAACTGATGTCTGATGAACATCATTAAAATCTTGAATCTCTAAGAGGTAACCTAAGAATTTAAAGGACTACTTGAAAAATATGTATAGTTATATTCTTATTCATGAGTATTGTGTCCATAATGGATAGATGGTTTATTGGTATTAGTAAATTTGAGTTACTTACTGTTAAGGCTTTTACTCTAAGATTATCACAAGTCAAGCCGGCAATCAGTCAGTTAGTTAGTCAGTAGTCTTCAATTAAATTAGTTTTTCATTTAGTCCAGCTGTCAATTAATCAGTTAATCAACTAGATAGTAAAGCTGTTTTTCTTTCAGATGTGTCAGGCAATCAGTTGATCATTCAGTCAATCAGTTGATCATTCAGTCAATCAGTCGTCTTATAAATCTATCAGTCGAAATTTATTATTACTGCCTGGCGATCTCATAACCTCTTATAAATTACCATCTCTCGAATGGCATAAATTATTGTTATTTACATAATAATATATTAACATATAAGGCAGTCGGGCTCAACCGACTACATAATACTTGTTCATGGTCAAAAAATATTTAAGGTCTGAGATGATATCAACAGTGATCCACTTACATAGCTGCAATAACATGTCCATAAAAATGTGGAAGATATAATTTTAAAGCAAGTAAGGACGCTCTAGAGGGGTCTGCCCGACTAGGAGATTCCCTGAACCAAGTCCGAGGTGGTATTTTCAACAATCTAGCTTATATCTTTTATCCATACATATTACCTTCTGCGCGCATACACACACGTATACATATACATGCACACACTAGTAGACGCGCCGCTTACTGCGTAGATGATTTGCGGCTGCGCTTGGGCAGCATTATGAGAAATTGATTGTTAAAAAACTTCGGTTCTAGATCTACCTGCTGAATGAAATTTTCAGGACATATTACGGACATATTACGGAATATATATCTAAAATTTCAAATCTCTTTTGTGGTTCACGAGATCACTGCGGTCATACGGACGGACAGACGGTCGGACGGACAGAGGGAAATGTCTAGATCGACTCAGCTCGTCGTCCTGATCAAGAATATATATACTTTATGGGGTCTGCCACGCCTCCTTCTGCCTGGGTCATACATTGTCACAAAACCATTATACTTTGAATTCCCTTTTTCAATGGGTTCAGGGTATAAAAACTGTTAAACTGTCGAACGTACAGGCTTACCCTATTTGATTCTAATGAGCTTAGCTAGTGGCTTATACCCGGGCATTATTTGAAATTCCACGAATCGAGCTTCTATATCGCCTTATATAATATTGCTTACATTTTAAATGTTGTAAAGACGAACATTCTTCCAAATCAATATACTCTTTTCACATTGTGAACGAGTATGACAATGTGATAAAGATTAGTCTGAATAATACTATATATTAATATGACTTAAAGAGCGAATTTAAATTTCCTAAGTAATATTTATCTCTGAGAGTTTTATGGAGCTCATGGAATATTTATGAGCCCTTCGAAAGCCAGATAGCCCTTGGCACAATCGCACTTCTTTCAGCACAACGCAAGTATAAAAGGCCATTGAAGAACACAAGAAAGCACAAGTTATATCTCCAGCATGAAGGTGTTTCTAACTATTCTCGCTTTGGCTGTTGCCTCTGCCTCGGCAGTCGAGGAGGTCGTCCATCCTAAGGACCTTCCCAAGGTCAACAAGATCGAGGGTCGCATTACCAATGGCTACCCAGCCTATGAGGGTAAGGCTCCTTACACCGTCGGCCTAGGCTTCAGCGGTGGTTGGTGGTGCGGTGGTTCTATCATCAGTAACACCTGGGTCCTGACTGCCGAGCACTGCACCGGCAGCGCTGAGTCCGTGACTGTCTACTTCGGTGCTACCTGGCGTACCAATGCCCAGTTCACCCACTGGGTTCACCGCAACGACATGATCAACCACCACAACGCTGATATCGCCCTGATCCGCATTCCTCATGTGGACTTCTGGCACATGGTCAACAAGGTTGAGCTGCCCAGCTACAACGATCGCTACAACGACTACAACGAACGCTGGGCTGTTGCCTGCGGCTGGGGAGGTACCTACGATGGCAGCCCACTTCCCGACTGGCTCCAGTGCGTCGATCTCCAGATCATGCACAACTCCGAGTGTCAAAGGACCTATGGTTCCAGCACTGTTAGCGACAATATCCTTTGTGTTCGTACTAATGACGGCAAGTCCACCTGCGGTGGTGACTCCGGTGGCCCCTTGGTCACACACGACGGCAACAAACTGGTCGGTGTCACCAACTGGGTCTCTGCTGCCGGCTGCCAATCTGGACATCCATCTGGCTTCCAGCGTGTCACCTACCACTTGGATTGGATCCGTGACCACACTGGCATTGCTTACTATTAAGCTATGGCTACCAAAACTACTTAAATAATAAAGCATATAAAAATCTAATTTGTTTGCAAGTTTTCTTAACTTATCAAATGGTGGGGTAAATCCATGAAGCATTTAGGATATATTATTTTCTGAAGTTAAAGAATTTCTTGATCTATACGACATTAGTCCACCATGTTTCAGTGTAAGTGGGACATCTTAAAAAGTGCCCAACAGAGAATTTTTCTAAACTTCGAAACAATCTACCCATCGTTGTTAGTGATTTCCCAACTGGAAACGATTTTCCCTTACTATAATACTAATTTCACTATTTACTAATTTATGTGGACCTATAATATCACTGACTATATTTGGCTGTGTTCTGGGGCATATCTGGCCGGTCAGGCAAATAAAGTTCCTCCAACGTGTCTGAGATATTATAAGGGTAATCATTGATGTTATTTTATGTAGGCAGACAGCCATGTTCAATATTATTTTTACTTATACATTTTACTGTCAGTTGACACACGTTAAGTCAACATTTTTTGCAATAAATAAATTAAATAAAATAGCTTGAAACGCCTTTAGCCAAACTTTGAAAACAGTTGATTACAGATGTTTCCACTCTATTCCTATATATATTTTTCCACTCCATTCTCTATTTCATCGCATTACAAAGGAAAATACCTTCAATTTCCTTCCTCATAAAGTTAGAGGCATTCAGTTGTTGGTCAGTCAAGGAAGGAAAATCTAAGGAAGTATTTTTTAATTGAATCAAATAAATCAAGACTTATTGCCATTTTTATCAAAGATTGTTCTATTCTTATTATTATTATTTCAGAATAGAGTATAGCTTATGTATCAAAGAAATTCAACATCAATACATCCACAATGATTGCAGAGAAGTGCAAGATTCACTAAACAAAACTTAAATTCTTCCTATCGTTAGTTGTCATAGGAGATTGACAAGCTCTATATCGAACTGCCTGACTTAATTATTGACTGTATAATTGATTAATTGATTGATTGACGGAGCTACTGATCAAATGGCTTACAGTTTTTGTAGACTTATGTTGTCTAAACCACATAAATCCTAAGCATAAACCCAATTATCTATTTGAAGTTCTACTTTAATAAACCAGATGGGTATCACCTCATTGTTATACAAATACCAAATTAACTAGATTTTCAAATAATTTATTTATGTCGTTTTGGTAGCTATAGCTTAATAGTAAGCAATTCCAGTGTGGTCACGAATCCAATCCAAGTGGTAGGTGACACGCTGGAAGCCAGATGGATGTCCAGATTGGCAGCCGGCAGCAGAGACCCAGTTGGTGACACCGACCAGTTTGTTGCCGTCGTGTGTGACCAAGGGGCCACCGGAGTCACCACCGCAGGTGGACTTGCCGTCATTGGTACGAACACAAAGGATATTGTCGCTAACAGTGCTAGAGCCATAAGTTCTCTGGCACTCGGAGTTGTGCATGATCTGGAGATCGACGCACTGGAGCCAGTCGGGAAGTGGGCTGCCATCGTAGGTACCTCCCCAGCCGCAGGCAACAGCCCAGCGTTCGTTGTAGTCGTTGTAGCGATCGTTGTAGCTGGGCAGCTCAACCTTGTTGACCATGTGCCAGAAGTCCACATGAGGAATGCGGATCAGGGCGATATCAGCGTTGTGGTGGTTGATCATGTCGTTGCGGTGAACCCAGTGGGTGAACTGGGCATTGGTGCGCCAGGTAGCACCGAAGTAGACAGTGACGGACTCAGCGCTGCCCGTGCAATGCTCGGCAGTCAGGACCCAGGTGTTACTGATGATAGAACCACCGCACCACCAACCACCGCTGAAGCCTAGGCCGACGGTGTAAGGAGCCTTACCCTCATAGGCTGGGTAGCCATTGGTAATGCGACCCTCGATCTTGTTGACCTTGGGAAGGTCCTTAGGATGGACGACCTGCTCGACTGCCGAAGCAGAGGCAACAGCCAAAGCGAGAATAGTTAGAATCACCTTCATGCTGTAGATATAACTTGTGCTTTCTTGCGTTCTTCAGGGGCCTTTTATACTAGCGTTGTCTTGAAAGAAATGCGATTGTGTTAGGTCTTATCTAGGTGAGAAGGGCTCATAAATATTCCTTTAGTTCAATAAAACGTTCACAGATAATTGTTATTTAGGAAACCATTCAAATGCGCTCTTAAGTATATTTTGAATCCTTATCGGAGCCTTTTAATGTTGATTCTAATACGCAAGTTCATATTCATAAAAAGCTTTGTTTATCAGTAATTGGATCTGTGGTACGATTGCAACTAAATTTAAATGTTTGTTTACGTATTTAGATTAATTTACTACTAATACTCTAGTGAAGGTAAATACTTATTATTATTGTGATTGTGATAGGGAGAGTTGTACTGACCTATAAATATAAAATCTATAGGGTTGTTTACTTTGGCGTCTTATGTGAACTAATTAATGGTTGGCTATATGAAAATGAGAAAAGAAAAATAGTTATTTTCTATAGTTAAGCCTATTCCTTTCTACTCTTAGGAATTTTCGATAGGATGTTACATAGTATTCATGTTTTAATCGGTTTCTGAACTTTTCTTCTTCACCTCTGGGTATCATGAGAGATGCTGAAACTTATGCAAGTGAAATTTAATGCATTCCACTATCTAGAATGCAAGAATCCTTCAACTACTGTATTCCCTTTTACAGTTTACAAGTTTCTATGATATTTCCATTCAATGCACCTGTTTTTTCCGTCCAGTTAACTAATTTCTTCCTATAGCCTCGCTTAACTTTTTCCTAAATGATTTCGATGATTGAAAGTAATCAGAAAGCTCTCTAAAAGTTGGTAGACTTAGCTTTTGCGTTTCGTTATCGATGCATTTATATATAGAACTGTCAGGGAATATTTACAAGGCAACTTATTATATTAATCCCCTTATACGAATTAATTAGATTGCAATAGAAGTGCAAACATATAAAAGCAGGATCCCAATAGACCCCCAGTTAAGTTCTAGTCGAGACATGAAACTGTTCGTTGTTTGTTTGGCTTTGGCCATTGCTGCCGCCGCAGCAGCTCCTTCGGAGAGTGTGGTGCATCCCATGGATGCGCCTAAGACCAATAAGATCGAGGGTCGCATTACCAACGGTGTTCCAGCGTACGAGGGACAAGCACCCTATACGGTTGGTCTGAGCATCAACGTTCCTGGTGGCACCTCCTGGTGCGGTGGCTCCATCATTGGCCACAACTGGGTCCTGACCGCTGAGCACTGCACGCGCAGCGCTGAGTCTGTGACCGTTCACTATGGTGCTACATGGCGTACCAACTCGCAGTTCACCCACTGGGTTGGCCGTCACGACATCATCAACCATGACTACGATGACATCGCTCTGATTCGCACTCCCCATGTAGACTTCTGGCACTTGGTCAACAAAATTGAGCTGCCCACTTTTAACGAACGCTACAATGATTACAATGGCTGGTGGTCCTTTGCTTGCGGCTGGGGCAAGACTTATGACAACAGTGGATTGCCCGATTGGATGCAGTGCGTCGATCTGCAGGTCATGTCCAACTCTGAGTGTCAGAAGACCTACGGCTCCACAACTGTCCGCGACAATATAGTCTGCGTCCGTACTCCCGATGGCAAATCGACTTGCAGCGGTGATTCCGGTGGCCCATTGGTCATACACGAGGGCAAGAAGCTGATTGGTGTCACCAACTGGGTCTCGTCTGCTGGCTGCCAATCTGGACATCCATCTGGATTCCAGCGTGTCACCTACCACTTGGACTGGATTCGCGACCTGACTGGCATTGCCTATTATTAAACATTTAGTTGTTTATTGAAAATAAAAATATTTACGAGAAATTTTATTCATAATGAGTTTTGCATAAACCTATTAGACCCTATTTCCCCCTGTTTCGTCATGCTAAAATCTTTCCTTCATTGATATACATTTATAAATGACTTTGGCTATCATTAATTGGTATTTGTAATATACCCCTTTATGCAGTTAAAAGCTTATCTTATTGCTAATAAGTAAAACGTAGAGTTCAGTTCTTATGCTTTCAAAATTCTACAGTAAAATCAGATGGAGAAATGTCTTTTTGTTTAAAGGGTATTTGACTCTGAGACTCTTAACCCAATGCAATGACAGGCAAATTTTAAGAAAACACGAAATAAATTGATTATTTCCAAATAAATGATTAAAACAAGTAAGAAAGCTCTAGTCGGGTCTGCCCGACTACGAGATCCCCTGAACCAAGTCCGAGGCAGTGTTTTAAACAATCTAGCTTATATCTTTTACCGGTACATATTACCCTCTGCGTGCACCCACACACGCACACATATACATACACAAGCACGCGCGCCGCTTACTGCGTAGATGATTTAGCGGCTACGCTTGGGCTGCATTCTATGCAGCATTATGAGAAATTCATTGTTAAATAACTTCGGTTCTAGATCTACTTTCTTAATGAAATTTTCAGGACATAATATTGACATCTAGAGGTGTATATATACGAAATCCCAACTCCCTAGTATTTGAAATACGTTTTTTCCACTTATGGGGCTAATGGGGAGAGGTATCCAAAATTTAATAAGTTTATTATCTGTATTTACATCACAGCAACCTACATAGTCAATTTGGCGTCTCTAGGTATTATGGTCTAAAAGTTATAGCTTAAAAACAAAGTCAAAATATCGATTGTTATCGATAATAAGGAAATAGGATGAGTTATCGAAAAAAAAAAATAAACTTGTACTGCGTATGGTATACAAGAATATATATCTAAAATCTCAAATCTCTAGCTTTTGTGGTTTACGAGATCACTGCGTTCATACGGACGGACAGACGGACAGACGGACAGACGGACAGACGGACAGACGGACGGACGGACAGACGGACAGACGGACATGGCTAGATCGACTCAGCTCGTCGTCCTGATCAAGAATATATATACTTTATGGGGTCTGCCACGCCTCCTTCTGCCTGTTACATACATTGTCACAAAACCATTATACCCTGAATTCCCATTTTCAATGGGTTCAGGGTATAAATATATTATATAGGCTATAAATAACTAAGAAGATAACCCGTGTGCAAGTTTTAATTATATTAATTTGATAATTGTAAACATATTATCATGGCTTTATAATGAGGTAAGCACAAATAAAGGAGAGGGGGGGGGAGAGAGAGAGAGATAGTAAGAGAGATTGATAATTGATTGATAACTGAGCTTACTGATATAATATTTCTAATGAGCATATGAAAAGATATCAGTAATAATATAATTCATGAGAATCGCATAGAAAAGGAGTTGGATAGAGCTCTATCTAGAGAAGGTAGCATACTGAAATAGAGATATAGAGAGAGAGAGAGAGACATAGAGAGAGAGAGAGAGAGAGAGAGAGAGAGAGACATAGAGAGAGAGAGACATACAGAGAGAGAGAGACAGAGTAAGCTAGAGAAGGAAACAGTGGGGAGGAGAGAGAGTATGAGGAACTGAGAGAGATAGAAGGGAAAGAGATTAAGAGAGTAAGAGGGAGTAATAAGAGAGTAAGAGAGAGAGAGTAAGAGAGTAAGAGGGAGTAATAAGAGAGTAAGAGAGAGAGAGTAAGAGAGTAAGAGGGAGTAATAAGAGAGTAAGAGAGAGAGAGAGTAAGAGAGTAAGAGGGAGTAATAAGAGAGTAAGAGAGAGAGAGAGAGAGAGTAAGAGAGTAATAAGAGAGTAAGAGAGAGAGAGAGAGAGTAAGAGAGTAATAAGAGAGTAAGAGAGAGAGAGAGTTAGATATACAAATAATGATATAATGATGAACTGAGAGCGAGAGAGAGTAAGAGAGTACGACTGAGTAATAAGAGAGTAATAGAGTATAAAAGTATGAGAGTATGAGAGTAAGAGAGAGTAATTAAAGAGTTAGAGAGAGAGAGAGTTATATGTATATATAAAGATATAATGATTGACAGAGAGATATATAGAAAGAATAACAGAGAGAGAGAGTTAGATATACATATAAAGATATAATGATGTGGAAGAGATATGGAAAGAGGGAGAGAGTAACAGAGTAAGAGAGAGAGAGAGGAAGAGGGAGAGAGAGAGAGAGAGAGAGAGAGAGAGTGAGAGAGAGAGAGAGAGAGAAAGAGAGTTAACATATAATGATAAAGCTTTGCAGAAAAAAAGAAAGGTTAGAAAGAGAATGAGTTGACAAAACTTTAAAGAGCACTACGAGTCCCTACAAGTTCTCTTATACAAACTTACTCATCTACATCGAAATCTACTAATTAATCAATGAGCTTGTTTCCTTTACGTTTAAATCAAATATTTATGACTCCACTTGTGGGTTGTAAAGATATTGCAAATAAATCATTCTTAGTTGAAGATAATATACCTTATAGAGTGAAGGCTCAATTGTGTATAAATTCGAACATTTTCTGAGCGGAAAGCAAGTTGTGGAAGCGATATGAAGGTGTTCATAACTATTTTAGCATTGGCTGTAGCCGCCGTCTCAGCGGCTCCATCATCGGGCATTGCCTATCCCAAGGATCTGGCTAAGTCCTCAGGCATCGAGGGACGCATCACTAATGGCTACCCAGCCTATGAGGGCAAGGCACCCTATACCGTTGGCCTAGGCTTCAGCGGAAACGGCGGTGGCTGGTGGTGCGGTGGTTCCATCATTGGTAACACCTGGGTCCTCACTGCCGAGCACTGCTCTGGCAGCGCAGAGTCCGTGACTGTCTACTTCGGTGCTACCTGGCGCACAAACGCCCAGTTCACCCACTGGGTCGGCCGCAACGATTTTATCAACCATCACGACTCCGACATCGCCCTGATCCGCATTCCTCATGTGGACTTCTGGCACATGGTCAACAAGGTGGAGCTACCCAGCTACAACGATCGCTACAACGACTACAACGAACGCTGGGCTGTTGCCTGCGGCTGGGGAGGCACCTATGATGGCAGCCCATTGCCCGACTGGCTCCAGTGCGCCGATCTGCAGATCATTCACAACTCCGAGTGCCAACAGTACTATGGTTCGGATCTGATCAGGGACAAGATTATCTGCATTCGCGTTGTCGATGGCAAGGGTACTTGCGGTGGTGACTCCGGTGGCCCATTGGTCACACACGACGACAACAAACTGGTTGGTGTTACCAATTTTGTGCCTGCTGCTGGATGCCAATCTGGTGGACCAGCTGGTTTCCAGCGTGTCACCTACCACCTGGACTGGATTCGTGACCACACTGGCATTTCCTACTAAACAACTATCGACATTTTCTCTACAGAAATAAATCATGATATTAAAAGCTTAAAACTCTTGTTTATTGAAAATCTACTACAGTACTATGTGATGAAGTGGACTGTGTTCTTTAGCTGAAGTCTTTTTCTTTTTGGAATTTAGTCAGCAGAAGACATTGCGGTGGCTGATCAGCAGAAGGAACACCATGTCACTGAGAGTCAAAAGAGCAGCTTTTGTGCATTGTGTTGCCCCTATCTGGCTCTACGGGGAATAGCTGCAAAATCGAGCTACAAGCGATTGCAAGTTCTACAAAATCGAGCCATGCGTCAATTGACGAACTGCCCATGGTATGTGCGCGGCTCTACCCTTCATCGAGACCTGAATCTGCATACAGTGCAGGAGCAGATAGGAAGGCACACTAGCAGATACAGTGATAGACTGATCAGACACCGCAGTATGCTCGCTAGACGTCTACTCCCTGGCATGCCTCTGAGACGGCTAAAAAGATTTGGTTTTGCCAAAACTATTGGACAAACATAAATTCCTCCTCTATAAGAGGAAATTATAAGTCCTCTTGCGTATGGCATGAGGATTGGGTTCTGAATTACTAATAGAATTGTTTTGTTATGTTGCTATTTTTGCATTGCACGGATTCAACGCTTAATAAAATACTCATTGTTATTGTTAAAAAAAGAGGAATGCTTTGATTTTTCTAAAGCTGACAAATCAGATTGAAATCCTCAATACATTTAAAGCATATATTTGAGGATTTTCTTCAATTTATAGATCTACTTTTTGGGTTTTGAGATCTACGTTTATTTCTGCCATATTTTTGTGGTAAATTTGAATTTTAAAGCATACTTTTCGGCATGCCATTTTTTTTTATTTATTTATTTACATTTGTTTTGTTTGTTTTAGAAAGCTTATGATAACTTTTGTCAAGTGAGTTATTTATATATATGTTTGTTTTCTGTATTTTCTATTGGATGACAGACAAAATAAATAGGCACTTGCGTGATTATCAATAGCAAGATATAGAAATATAATAATGGCTAAAAATAATTGTTATTGTTATAATATATGTATATGAGATATTGTTGAAAACTTCCGCTCTTATATAGCTTTTAAAACAGTGCTTATAGCATTATAGCGAATAGAAGCTGAATTCTTTAGTCTTCTTAGTGAGAAAACACATCTTCATTACTGAGAGACTTTAGTAGACTGATAATTATTATTTATACTCTTATTTTTAATTATAGATATTTATATTATTTATTTTTTAAAGTATGGAGTTCATAATGATTGCATATTTCTGATCAGACGTAATAGATGAATCAATTTTACCGATATATAACTTATATTTTTACTATATATATAAATTGAAAGCTCAAAAATTAATTTCTGATCAAGTTAGTTTTGCTTATTGATATACTAGACATCGAAAAAACAGCAAAGGTTGAAAATTGTGGATCATAATATGCATATAATGTCTCTAAACACACATTTTATAGAACTGTTCAGTATGTACTTTCTCAGCTTGGTGACACGGCAGAATTTGGAACTTACAGAGAAAATATTTTTTACATATGATATGACAGTATGACAGTATGGAGATAGTTAATGAAATTAATTTAGATCTCTTTAGATCTTAGAATATGAGTTAAATAATGAAAATCTTATATTATCAGCTTAAAATGAGATCTGCCATATTCATTAATACCGTTAAGCTTACTGCGATCAACTGGTGCTACTATGTCCTTTCTTCGAGATGATCTCTGATTTCTATGTGATCAGCAATAGAAAAAGGACTTAACTCAACATTCCAAACAGAATTTTAAGATTTTGCATTAAATTATTTGCATTTCATTATGAACTATAAGTATAAGAAGTAATTCTCATATTTCTAAACAAAAATTTGTTGGGGTTACCTAAAATATTCTAGGAAAATAGGAGACAAATATATGACTTAGATTTGCTGAATTCCCGTCTACTTAAATTAGCATTAGCTCCCTTTTTTCAAAGCTTTAACCATTTGTAATTCTCAAATGGTTATCGGTTAAAAAGAATTAGAAAAAACCAGGTGTGCCCCAAAATCAGGGAATTTCTTCAATTCTATACAGATAACTGTTCACTTTTATCTTTATTTATGTCTTATTATTGTTGATAAATAATAATCAACAAATTCATGCCCTTCAGCTAAATCTAAATAATAATAATCTACTAAAATATTTAGAAACAAATAAAGATACAGAGAGAAATTATTTTTTTTTATACGTTCAGTTTATTGTATGAAATATATTGAAATATTCCGTTGAAAAATCATTTAGTAGGAAATGCCGGAGTTGGTCTTGATCCAGCTCAAGTAGCTGGTCACACGGGTGAAGCCTGCGGGCAGACCAGATTGGCAGCCGGCGCTGGCGACGAACGAGGTGACACCAATCAAGCGACCAGTGCTCTCCAGACGCAGTGGGCCACCGGAATCACCCTGGCAGGTGGATGACTGGTTGGGTGTGGCAATGCAGATGACATTGGCGGAGGCGACCTGAGAGCCATAGGTGGCCTGGCAGGTGGCAACGGAGACAACATTGAAGAATTGGTACTGGAGAGTGTTGGTCACACCGGAAGCATTATCGGAGGTCTTGCCCCAGCCGGAGGCGACAGCCTGCTGGCCGGCATAGGTGGAGTAGCTGCTGGCAATTGGGGGCAACAGAATCTTGTTGATGTAGGAGGTGAAAGCGATGGCTGGAGTCCTGATCAGCGAGATATCATTGGCCAGAGTGTTCGAGTTGTAGCTGGTGTGCTGCTTGAAGTTGCCGCTGGAAACGGTGTGCACAAGCTTGGCACTGGTACGGACCAGAGCGCCGAAGTAGATGGTCACAGAGGAGGCACTGCAGGCAGGCAAACAAGCTCGATTAGCTGGGGGAAGTAATTAGGTTTTGATGGGGGAAAACACTTACCCGCTGGTGCAGTGAGCAGCTGTCAGCACATACTGGTTGTCGATGATGGAGCCACCGCACCACCAGCCACCGCCGGAGCTAGAGAAGCTAAGTCCCACCTGGTAGGGGAACTGACCATCATAGGCAGTCCGGCCGTTGGTGATGCGACCCTCAATGGAGGGCGTGGCGGGCATGTCACGGGGATGCATGGGTGCACCCTGTGGCAAAACGCCAGCGGATACGGTGGCAATAGCCAGAGCAAGAACTAGGAATACTTTCATCTTGATTGTTGTCGAGTGAACGAATGATTTTCCACTGACCAACACTTGCTTTTTATAGCCAAATTTTTATCAATTGACCGCAAGAAATTTTTCCATTATCAGAAATAAAAAGCTTTTACGATTTCATTTTTTTTCAAGATCAATGGAACTCTCAAGAGCTGTTCCTGTACTCCTCCAATACTATTCTTATCTATTAAATTATTGAGATTAGAAAGCACAAGCCATTGAAATTAAAGACACTCGAACTGCGGGCCGGACGGGAACGTGCGCCACTTGAGAGATTCAAACTGATTTCTATTTATGACGGCAATAGAACTAAGAGATTTCTATCGGTCTGATTAACAGTTAAAAACGTTTCGACCTATCAGCTTTAATAGATACTTTTTGACTGTAATGAATTCTTGTAAATTTTTAAGTAAATATTCTATATATTACATGATACAGCGTGGGAATTATGGGCTTTTCTTCAAGTAGTCTACAGTTCTATCTACTCTATCTATAATTTATAGTCTGGTATAATATAACCATATCCCGGCTAATGTTATCGGTAGGCAAATTCTAGTTATTGTTATCGATTTTAATTACTTACCAAATTTGCGTAGCTTAAAGTTTTTCTACACCATAATCTATGCTCTATTTATATTTTATGTAGTCTACTATCTGTAGTCTACTAACAAATGTTATCGATTTATGCTCAGAAATTGTTATCGATAACTAATTTTTATAGCTTAAAACATTTGCACAACATGTTTTATGCTCTATCTATAATCTTTGCTATATTTATATTTTATGCTCTGTTCTGCTGTAGTCTACCAAACAAATGTTATCGATTTATGCTCAGAAATTGTTATCGATAACTAATTTTCACAGCTTAAAACATTTGCACAACATATTTTATGCTCTATCTAGAATCTATGCTCTATCTATATTTATGTAGTCTACTAACAAGTATGCTCAGAAATTCTGAGTATTATTATCGATTTTTATTACAAATTTCGTAGCGCTTTTGATAAATAAATATAAAAATAACATCATAATCCAAAAATTTTAATGGATTTTCCTATCACTTGAACTTCAGCTGCCTGCTGATATGATATTTTTAGCTGTAATTTATGATACAGGTGCTAGAAAAAAAAAATAAATAAGAGTGAATGACTGATAAATACCCTAACTTTTGTATATAGTAAAAATGCAAAATCTTTTTCATTATGCATTTAAATTAATTATTTTTCAATGGTGAATATGAAAATAGATAAACAGATAGATTGTAAATCGATAATTTTTAATTAATTAAGATAGTTAAAGATAATTATAAATATAATTAGTATACATGGAGTTGAACTCAAAATTGGATTCTTTAGCTCATAGCTTACCTATCTTATCTCAGACCCCGACGCGTGCCTTTAGACACGTACTCAATCATCTCTGATCAAATACTAAATATAATCTAAATAAATTTTCTGCTGTCGTATATGTTAAACATATATTTACCATATATCCCCTCTTTGACCCTTTTTAATGTGTTTTTTTCCTTATAAATCAAAACATGTTGATGACATGATAATTGATTGTTTTTCTGTACTTTATTATCTTTGGGGAATTTTCGTTAAAAATTTGGACTGCTTACGCTTAGCAGATTCAAGTGTCGGATATTCCCAGCGATTAGCTCAAGGCCCCAAGCACACACATATTCCGCATACGCAACGTTGTCCCAAATGTTGCCAACTCATTGCGGAAAAGTAGACGACTGGGCGCTGGGCGCTGGGCAGTTGAATCTGGAAAATTGAAATCAAATCGCTTTACGTGCTAAGCATGCAAAACATATCAACTGGGAGAGTAAGGCAGGGGGCGTGGCATCTTGAGCAGCGGTCAGCGGGGGGGCAGCTGGCGAGCTGCCTAGCTAAGCATTAGCACATAAAAACAATTCATTGCTCGTGTTGCTGACACATGTAGTTGTTATTGTTGCTGTCACTGAATCTGTCTGGGTCATAAATGCCGGCAGGATGCGTGCGTGAGTTGCCTAAATTTCAAATAGTTTACGGCCAAAGCGACATTTGTGCCCAGTACTGGACTTTAAGGCTACTTCTCAGCTGCTTAGCTGGCATTGTTTGTTGGCTTATTAGTTCATTTAAGACACTGACTCTTAAATTTAAAAGCATCTGGTTGGGTGGTTCTGTAATTGTGGCAGATATTAGAGGAAATAGAAAATATGAGAAAATTATATGCCAATACAAGGCGATGATAAACGAGATCTATAGAACTGGTTTTGTCAGATTTTTGAGTTTTCCCTTAGAACTTGGCATAGATTTGACTGGTTATTCTAGTACATATGTAAAAGTCAGCCAAATTGGTTCACTATATCATAATACTACCATATAAAAAACAATTATCAATTAGTACTTAGAAGCAATCCATCTTATATTAAGTTCTTGTTTGAAAAATTTTATGATCCATCAAAATATCTTGAGCAAAGTTGGTTTTTATGAATTTTGTTTATTTCTTCAACTCGTTTTTGCTTACTTATTAAAATTAAATCTTATTAAGATTGTATATACAGCTGTGCTGTAGATGGTAAAGGAGATGGCAATATTTTTTGCATATTCCTTTTAATAAATTCAATTCATTGACTTTGCTTTTGTAAAATGGAATATAGACATAAGAAAAACGAACAAGTTCCGTTAGTTTTGCTTCGTTTTGGCACGCTTTTCATACTTTTGTGCTTATTCACACGAATTACGCGGTTCACAAAAATAGCAGTCTTTGGTTTTATTGCGCCAAAAGTGAAGAAAAAGTTAGCAAATTTGTCTATAGTAAGTTTAATTAATTTAATTACTATTCTTTTTTAAATTTTTATTTTAGTGGGTAGAGTCACGAATTACTCTAGTGAGAAGAGGGAGTGGATTCAAAACCTGAGGAAACAAGGTAAATTAACAAAGAAATCCCTAAAGTATCAATATAAAACCGAAACACGTGGCGTAACAACAACGCCTTGAGATGACCGGCGCATCGTTCGATACAGCAGATCCAATCCGTTTGCATCAGCAACATTAATCAAAAAAGATTTGAATTAGACTACTGGAGTAAAAATTAAGCCCAAGAAGTCCAAGGAAAGTCCCTCTCTTGACTTCCAAACATATGTATATCGTATATCACAATTCTCTTTAAAAAGAATGTATGCAAAGCTTTTCTGTTCTTGATAACTAAACCAAATTTATGAATTACTTCACTACTCTCCTAACTTAACTACAAAGCTGTATTAAATCGAATTTCTATATGCTTAAGTTTTCATAACAATCGGTCGGAAATAGAGCTTTCACATAAAGCCTCGTATAAGCCATTATTGATAACTTTTCAATTGATAACTTTTCGCTGTTGTTTGTTTTCGATTTCAACTAAAGTCAAGTAAGAAATATAGATAATAAACAGAAACATAACTAATTTTTCTAAACTCTCACATAACAAAAGTAATCTTATCAGTTGTAAGCGCTGTTCTTACCTTCACTGATTGCTGCGAATACCTGCTGTTCCTTGGAACATTTGACTTAGCTTGATTATGGCTAGGCTAGCTTAAAGAGCGATGGTGGGCCATCAATTTGAGCAGCAACACTTTAAATTACCAAGCAGCATTTGCCATATTACGTATACGTAATGCGCTTACTACTTACACACTCACTCAGCGAAAGAAGGAGATAGGGATAGACACTCGCACACACTCACGCTTATTAGACGCATATCCTGCAGCCATGGCAGGTCTTACAACAATGTCCAGTCGCAGCTCAAGTATCCTTGCCATGATATATATATATGTATGTATGTTTGTATATGTGTGTAAGAAGTGTCCCCCAGCAGCAGCGGCTCCTTTGACGACGACAAACAAGATTGCAGCAATAAAATTTCGACAAGTGAACAACAAATGATAAACGAAGCAGCACACGATAAAAAAGGGGGCTACGAAACCAAGTCAAAGGCGCACTCGAAATGCTGCTGCTGCTGCTGGCTGCTGCTGGCTGTCCTGCAGGAGCAGGACCTAATGTGAGCCGCATCGATTACGCTGGCCCGGACCCAGCATATTCCTCACTCGAGCTGCTCTTTTTTCATTACATTTATTTGGCCATTGTTGCTGGCAAATGGAAAAGTTTGCACAGTTGCGTTAAATTGTCATGAAATCGTTGCGACTTGCCTTGCGGTCGGTCAGCTGCTTGTTGGCCCAAAATTAATGACAACTGTCTGGGACAGCAGCCCGACCTGTCCGGCATTTCGTTGATGACTTATCACATTGCCACATTAAATGGCTAGTTCCATTTCTGGCTATAATTCAAAAATTGTGAGATGCCTGTTCGGCTGTCAGCGGCAGCTTCGTTTCATTAATCATTGCCTGTACCACGGCTCGTATGAGTAATGCATTTGTCAAGACACTCTCCTAGTCTGCCTCTAGTTGCAGCTCAAGATGTTGCTTCTACTCGAACGGGCGCAAATGCATTTTTAAAACTTTTCAACAGCAATTTGTTGTCGCACATGATTTACCCACACACACATATAAATCTCTACATACATATATATATATATCCAAAGCCTGTTTGCCTGCACTTGTCTCCTAGTTTGGTCAAAGTTTGTGTCGCAATTTTGTACTCGGTTTTTAATGCGCCCTCTGTATTGAAAAAGTTTTATTGGCACAGCTGCTCGGACTCTAAAGCGCATACCGGAACGCAATTTTCATTAGGTAGAGTTTCCAATAGATTGCAGTGGCAACCCTGTCAACTTAAAGCAAAGTATCTTATGCTTAAGCCCTAATATTCATACAGCTGAGAGAAGTGTTAATATGCTCAATATGTTGAATTATGTGAGGCGTGAATGTGATATATATCTCTACACTCATAGGGCAGGGCTACATTAAGTATTTATTTTACTATTTTTTATTAGTTAAGAAAAAATTATTATTGATTGAAATTTCCATCAATAGTAATGAAAAGATTTACATAAAACTTTAAAATCCTTTACCAAAAACTACATTCAAACATCTTTACTTGCTTCTCACTCAACTACTTTTCTTAACTTCTTCATAGCTTTCTTCTTAACTTATCTTATCTGTTTGCTTCTTTCTTAACTTCTTTCATAGGTTCTGATTTTCTGTTTTCGCACTTCTGCTGTCTTCCGTATCTCTTTTCGTTTTCTCTCTCTTTCGTTTGTTGTCTTTTCTCTTTTTTCTTAACTTCTCTGTTATCTTCTTGCTGTAACGAAATCTGTGTTTGTCCTTATCTTTGTTTCTTTATCTTCTTTGTGTTAGCTATTGGGTTTTCGTTAACGCAGCTTTGTCCACTTCTTCTTAAGCTTCTCACTATTTTCTTGCATTGCTTTTCTATTATCTTTTCTTTTTTTAGTTTTTTATTTTCTTCTACATTTTTCTTTGTTTCTTTTTTAGCTACTCATTTTTTTTGTGTGTTTTCGCTTCTTCTTTAGTTTCTTACTTCACTTTTCTATTATCTTTTCTTTTTGTAGTTACTTCTCTATTTTCTTCTTAATTCTTTGCTTCTTCTTTAGTTGCTCAGTTTTAACTCTTTTTCGCTTCTCCTTTAGCTTCTCACTGTTTCCTAACTTCACTTTATTATTATTTTTTCTATCATCTTTTCTTCTTATAGTTGCTTCTGAGTTTCTGCTCACTTTTTTCTCTTTTTCGCTTCGCTTTTAGTTACATACCATTTTCTTACAACGCTTCTCGCTTCTTCTA
This sequence comes from Drosophila gaucha, assembly GCA_035045545.1. Lineage (NCBI taxonomy): Eukaryota > Metazoa > Arthropoda > Insecta > Diptera > Drosophilidae > Drosophila > Drosophila gaucha. The sequence continues at coordinate 661,492 of JAWNOY010000222.1, forward strand.
TTCTATTCTCTATTCCCTACTGTCACAGCTTCTCATACCGCTTCTCTCTTCTGATAGCCTTGTTTACTTTTCCATCTTCTTTCCTAACACCTTTCAAGCAGTAGCTTATATTTTACATTTGCAAATATTTGTACTCTTTCTCGCTTGGCTACTTCTTGCAATGCTTCTCGCTGCTATTGAAACCCTCACCCCACGTGACACGTTCACGCTTCGATGTCGCCTGCTGGTTAGCAATAAAGCGCCTTTCTGTATAACTGCCAATATTTTGACACAAAATCCGTTGAACAGACGACAAACACAAGTGGTTGGCATTAAATTTTATGGGCAGGGATCAAACTATATTATACGATGTGGGCCGCGCCTTCCACACAGGCGAGTGCCAAATATTTCAGAGTTATTTCATTTTATTTTTGGCCTCTTACATTTTGTATCAATAAGCTGACTCTTTGCATATGAAAAATTTCTCGTCGTATAAATATAAATATATATATAAATTCCTGCCGCACAAACAAATCCCTTTCGATAGGTTTGCCTTTTGGCTGCCTTTTTATACACAAACACAGAAATACATATATTTATTCCTTTTTTTGTGTATATTTCTTATTGTGCTGAAGCTCGGAATTTTTTTTTTGTCTACTCGACAATTGGATATTGGAGTGCGCTATGCGAAATTGAAGGATTTGCTGGCATCGATTGCGAAGGAATAGCGAGACAAATACGTGTCCCAGTCCTGAGACACTGCTCAGGCTTATTGGCGCATGCAAAATGATTGCGACAGAGCGTATCAATGACTGCGATTGTGCTTTTTTCTTTACATTTTTTTCTTCGAATTTTTCTCTTTTTGGGCCAGCATCAAAATTGCAATTTCTACTTTTATTTTTATTTTTAGCTAGTCTAGTCCCTTGGCTGGATTTTCTTTTGTGCCTTGTGTCTGCCAAGCCCGTGCAAATAGTTAATATTAAATATTTTCAGATGCATTTTTACTCATACAAAAAGAATATATATTCAACGCTTTGTTACGACTTTATTAATGCGCTGACATTTTTTTATGCATATTCACATATTTTTTTTAAATATTATTGCTTGGCTTGCTACATAAAATATAACTACTCATCAAATTTTAGCATGCAAATATTATACACATACATATATATATGCTCCATCTCTTCCTTTTTTTTGGCATCTGCGTCAAGGCAAATGCTTTATGGCTTATGAACATTTTGTTTGCCAATATTTTTCTTGCTGGTCGTGTGTGTATGTGTGTGTGTGTGTTTGCTTTTGTTGTAATTTCGGTTTATTGTTTTCTATATATTTTTCTGCTTGAACGCACTAAAAGCTACTCGAATGCCAGTCAACCAAACAGTACCTTGCATACCCTCGACGCACCTACTCCCACATATTGTCGACCCACTTCTCAACTTCAGTTTTGCTTGGCAAGGCATTTGTTTGCTTTATGTCTTTATTTTGTGCCATGCTAGAGGAGTTAAGAGCGGAGATGTATTATTTTTGAATACCCTTGCGAAAGTAGGGTATTATACACTTGATGGGCAAATCAATGCAGAAATTCAAAATATTTAAAATTTAAATGGCTCTAATTCGTAAACGTATATATAGATCCTTAAGATTATATATGCCAGTGCTATTGTAAGGATTGGTATTAAAGAATACCCTTTTTGAAATTTACATAAATTTTAAAAATATGTCAAACGGTTCAGATAAAATTCGAATTCAGGCACATTTTGAACTTTTGATGACTCTAATTTGATTAAATTTTGACTGATCTTCAAAAACCGTTCACTTTTGGAATACGTTCGGATATCTACCTAAATTATATATATACATATATATAGGTACGATTCTCAAAAATTTAAATTTTCATCTATTAAATTAATTAAAATACTGCAAAATCCAATAGTTATTTTTTTCAATATTCAGACTTTATGCGATTTAGAACTAGGATTTTTCTGATACACATATATGCAAGTGTAAATAATTCTATTTTACCATAAGTTTTTTTCAAAAAGAAAAGCGTAAACCATAGTTTTTGCCCGAAAAAATTCGACTAAAGAATAAGCGATAGATTCTTCAATTTTGAAATGTTAAATGCTATCTGATCCTTAAAAAGTATACCTTCTGAATTTCGTCAAGATCCCTTCTTTAGACTGGTATTCAGATATCTGAAGTTCATAAGGGATTACACACCGCATTGATATAAGAAAGAGTTTATTCTCAAGTCAAAGGTTTTGCTGACTGATCTACTCTTTATTATAAGTAGATATTGCTGATCTGAAGCTGACAATATCAGGCAACTATAGTGTATTCAATCTTCGGTTCAGCGCTTTAAGCAAATCCCTACTGTACTTTCCTGTTTGTTGCAGTTGATTTTTTCTCGTTTTTTTTTGCTGAATGATGGCTGCCATTCGACTACGTAATGGTATTGCAAGTGGGTGTGTGTGTGCGTGTGTCTGTGTGTGTAAGTGCTCGTTGAGCGGCTTTGCATATGCATATGTGTGCGTGTGTGCTTTTTACTTGATACGCTCTCTGTTAAGTGGCAACTTTTGAATATGGCCACCAAAAAATGTTTCAATTATTGTCCAAAATTCGTTCGGATTTAATTTAGATTCAAGCATAGAGTAGCTTTGCTTTGCTCTGTGGCTCCTGCGTCTGAGCACTTAAGCCATTAACTTTTGCTGTCAATCAATTGTCACTCGCAACAAACAAAACAAAAACACACGCACAAAGGCAGAATCAGCAAAAGGAGCATGACAAGGCATTTTCTTGGACCAAAGAGAGAAGAGAGAAAGAAAAAATGTGGAAATTGCAATGAGTTGAATTAGTTTAGTAAATTTTTTTATGGTTGGTGACTAAGAAATGCCCTGTGCTGTGTAAGCAAGCTATCCTAGCTTTTATAGAAGGCAGGCTATGCGATTCTCATTTAATATTAAGTATTTCACTCCAAGTATTATAATGTTAAAGTTATGTGCTGTGAGCAGCAGCCTTTCCAAGCGATTCTCATTTATTTAGAAAAGTTTCTTTTGCTAAGCGATTCTAATCCATGATAAGTATCAGCCTTTCTAGGCGATTCTCATTTAATAACAACAACTATTCCTATTATAAAGTTAAAGTTATGTGCTGTGAGAAGCAGTCTTTCCAAGCGATGCTCTCTATTAAGAGAAGCTGCCTTTCTGAGCGATTCTAATCCATGTTAAAAAGAAGCCTTTCCTGGCGATTCTCATTTAATAACACCTTTTTACTAAGTATTTCATTTAAAGTATTATAAAGCAAAAGTTGTATAGTGTGAAAATGAGACTTAATAAGCGATTCTCGTTTATTAAGAGATTCTAAGCCTTTCTAAGCGCTTCTCATTTTAGCAATATAAATATTTAATATATGCGACTCTCACATAAAACATCTATATCTTCTAACCATTATGTTAACATACTGTAAATACAAAGTTTTATATTATGAAAATTCAGCCTTCTTTGCGATTCTCACTTAACTTGTAAGCACTATTTGCTTCAAGTAATTGGTATTGTTAATTTTATAAGCTTTCGTTGCGATTCTCAACCTCAATTTGTTGCCAATTTTATGCAAGTTTTCTGCTTTCACGCCTGCCTTTGGCCTTAGCTTAAGCTTGAGCTTGAGTTGCAAATGCTGCTGGGAATTAAACCAAAGGCGAGATATCCACAAAGACCAAAAAGTATTACCACTCAATCAGCAACAAGACACAAACCAAAAAGCAACAACAACAGCAACAACAAAATTCTTTGTCTTTGTGTGAACTGTTGGGGAAAAAGCAGCGAACTTTGCCGTCAAGTCATTGTTGTAGAACTTCAAGTGGCTCAGCATGGACAGACAAAGATAGAGAGAGAGAGAGAGAGAGAGGGAGCGAGAGGGAGAGAGAGGAAGAGGGGAATAGCTGTGCCTGGGAGGCAGCCAAGCTGGCTGCTGCCGCAGACAAGTCAAGCCAAAGTGTTGTTTGGATTTCATTATACAATTATCTTGTTACCAGAAATAATGGTGTCGAGCCGGGCAACATGCCAAAAACATTCAATGAGTCGTCTGATGCGCCGCCATGTGGGTGTCACAGTGCCACACACATGTGTGTGTACGAGTGTGTGGCAGCCGGAAGCTGTGCGCGCTGGCAAAAGCAGGAAGTCATTAGCCAAAAAAAAGGAAGAAGAAAAGCGCTGTGCAATGGTTACGCTGGGGCAGAGTCTGAATAATGCGATAAATAAATGAAAATGTTTGAGTTAAATGAATTAAGTGTGCGATACTCTAAGCATGTGTGTGTGTACGTGTGTGTGTGAGGACTTTGTTAGAAACACTTTCTGTGTTGGCTGTCAGCGCAAGTGACAGCCCGTTAAATATACACAGAACTTGAGGGTACGTGCTCTTGGCTAAGTGAGTCCCTCACACACACACACACATACTTTCTGTCTGTATTAGCTACTTTTTGTGTGGTAGTTAATTACCCAAATATCACTCAATGTGTCACAGGCAAAAAGTCATGACTAAAACTTTGTTGGATCATTCTCTCAATAGTTCAGTTGTGCTCGATAGTTTTTGCGCCTTGTCATTGTCCTTGATTAATCATCGAACAGTTTGCTTTATGATAAGCGAGTTGTCCAGTTAAAGTTGCTATTCATGCTGAGCTAATATCATTATCATAAAGATGGTTAAAATTTAGACTGGAATGGGTAGGCTAATGGATAGTCAGTGGTGTGGCTGAAGGGGGTGTTGGCTCAGATTTGGATTGAAAAATATTACTTCTTACTTATGTTTATAGATTGAAAGTAGATAGGTAAGATTATCTATAATCTTATAACTTTTTATCCCAAAAATATGCGTATTTTCTTATGGATATATATATAGGAAGAGTTTATAGATTGAAATTAGAAATTGCTGAAAAGTTTGTAGAGATAGGTAAGATTATTTATCCCAAAAATATGCCAATTTTCTTATATATAGGAGAAAATCTACAGAGATAGCTGAAAAGTTTGTAGAGATAGGTAAGATTATCTATAAGTTTATAACTTTTTATCCTAAAAGTATGTCTATTTTCTTATGTATAGGAAAAGTTTGCAGAGATAGGAAAGAAATTCTAGGCGTAATAAGCTTGTAATGCTGATTGATTGATTGATTGATTGCTTGATTGACTCGTTTTCAAAGCAAAGCAAAAGAAGTGAGAGGCTTATAGAGAAGTTATACTATGTCATCTAAGAAAAGCTCAATCATTATGATTGATTAGGGATTGACTGGGTTTTTAAATCAAAGCAAAAGCAGTGAGAGACTTATGGGGAAGTTATACTAAATCACCTAAGTGGTCGTAAAGTGAGATAAGCTGAATCATTATGATCGAAAAGGGACTAAAGGAGCTCCCAAATGTATGTATATACGTATGAGTATAGAAGTGGCAGGCAGAGAGACCCCTTTGGAATTGCCTAGTAAAATAAGGACATAATATTTCATAATATGTAAAGATTTTTGATTCAGCTTCTTAGACTAAGCTGATTTAATAATGAAACTAAAAAGGATTTCTTAACCTCTAAAATTCCTTTGTACTGTCGTATGAGTAAAGAATTAGCAGGTGAAAAAGGCCCTTATGGGATAGCCTGGAAAAATGGGGACTTAGTCCACAAAGTTTATTTTCCTAATTTGCTCTATCTATCATCTATCATTAGACTTCATTATATATGAATATATTTGATAATTCAGCTTCTTAGACTTAACTGCGTTAATAATGAAACTAAAAAGGATTTCTCTCCTCTGGTCTTTAACATAAGCAAGTGAACATATTAAACTCAATTTCCTATAATTTATAACCCACAAATTAAATATCTTAAAAGAGAAAAGTTCTTCGTTTAAACGAAGTCCTTCTGTTACCCGCCACTGCGTCCAATTAGCAAAGCTCGTTTATATCTCTCTTATGTGTGCGTATCTGTGTCTGTGTGTGGGTATTGAAATGTGCTGTCCTTGCAGCTTCAATCACACACACACATTCATATAATGCTGCTTAGATGCTTTTTTGCCTTTCACATGACTTAATTAATTATGTAGCCGACTAGTTGGCCAACCAAAAATCGTTAATTAACTTGATTGCTTTGAATCGTATGCGATTTATTAGCCAGCATTGCATTGACTCTTGAGTCAAAAAGTTTTCAACACACATATATGTGTGTCATATGTGTGTGTGTGTGTGTGTGGCGGGTTGGCATAATTGATGAGCTGCCGCTTTGTTAATTGATTTTGCTTTGGTTTTATTAGCTGACTAAATAATTGATTGGCCTACGAAGTATTTTACAGTTTGATTTTTAGGTCAGAAGTGCTGACCCGTATAGCCGCGTCCCTCAGGTGACAGAGACACAAGTCAAGTCTGTGTTTGTCTGTGTGTGCGGATGTTCATAAATAAATTGGAATTGCCTGCAGCTGGGCCAAAAATATTACGACCACTTGGAAGATTTAAGTCAAACTTGGTTGCCCGACCGAAAGCCACAAAAACTGTCAGAAGGAAATGCAAAATGAACTTGTTCGCAAAGAGTTGAAAGTCAAGCTTGCTGAAATTCGTTTCCAAAAGTGGAATTTAAATAACAAAAAAGAGAAGAACAAGTAAAAATTGCTCTAGCCAACATTGCACGACTAGTAGATACCCTGAATAACTCAAGCTTGATTTCGTTGTTATGAATATGGAAAAGGTTATTGATTATTTGAAAAAACGATCGCTATAGGACTTTTGATTGAGACTTCAACATTCTAGGGTCCGAGGTCGACGAACAGACCAACGGACGAACGCATCGACGGAAGGAATAACGGACGGAAGGAAGGTTGGACGGGAAGGAAGGACGGACGGAAGGAAGGACGGACGAACGGGTGAAAAGTTGGACTGACCGATGAATAGACTGACGGACGGAAGGACCGACGAACGGAAGCAAGGACTGACTGACAGAAGGAAGGACTGGCTGACAGAAGGAAGGACGGACGAGTGGAAGGAAGGACTAGCTGACGGAAGGAAGGACGCACGGACGGATGGAAGGATGCACAGACGGGCGGACAGGTGGAAGGAATGAGAGACAGATGCATAGAGGGACGGAAGGACGGACGGACGCACTAAAGGAAGGAAGGGGAGACAGATGGATAGACGGAAGGATGAACGGACGAACGGACGAACAGAAGAATGCACGGAGGAACACAAGAACTGACGGCTGGACGAACGGAACGACGGATAGAAGCACATCCGGACGGACAATTTTATAAACAGACGGATAGCAAAAAGTACAGGGCGAGATCGTCACAGCTGATGATCCTGGTCAACAATATATAGTGTATATGCCCCATTGACTCTATCTTGCCTTTTTAGCCATGATATACTTTTATATGTATGTTACTCCCACATTCAATGACTTCAGGGTATATACAAATTTTGGTTGCCCACGCGGCGAATGTGCAACCAATTGAGAATACGTCACGACAACTGGGCTGCTTTGACATTTTAACTAACTTCTCGCACACACACTTGATAAAAAAGGCAAAAACTCTGCTCTGCATATTGTAACTTTGTGGTATATATGTATATATATATATATATATATATATATATATATACATATATCTGTGCACTATTTTGTCATATCTAAGCCACAAAAATACGAGCGTAACTTTTTTGCTGCTGTCATAAATTTGCGCAATGCAAACATTTATCAGCCCGACTGGATATGCAGCCAGTTAGCAGCAGCAGCACTCACTCTGCCTTTCACATATTTAGAGAGTTTTCATTCCCTGAACGTTACCCAGTTTCACCAGCTCTCAAGTTCAGTTCGCTAACTGACTTTGCTTTCGCATAGAGATGGAAACGGTCCTTGACTATAGTCGAGTGATGGAAAGATAATGTGGAAAGAGGTTTCCTTTGTTAAAGGAAACGAGTGGAGATTGTTATGGAGTTTCCTTATGCATGAATATTTGGGGTCTGTAGGGTTCTAAAAGATATATTGTCTTATTTTTGAATGATTGTTACTTTAGGTAGAAATTTCGCAGTCCAAGAATATTAAGGTTTTGAAGTTGCTAAAAGAAGAACTTGAAGAAGTTATTAAAGAAACAGAGACAGAAACAGAAACTGATCATGAACAACTTTATATATATCATTGGTTTAGAGACTTCTCTTTCATTTCGTGATAATATTTTAGTTCGTGTCACGAAAGAAAAGTCGAGCTGTGCCACCAACTCTAAGTGGAATAAATGTTAACCGCAGCAGCATATGCATTTGCCAGCTTCCACTTCTAAGTATGGTCTTAAACGAACATGAAATACTATATGTGTGTATGTGTGTTAGTGTGTGCGTATGTGTGTGTGGGCCACTTCATTGTTGGACAGTGTTTTTCTTTGCATATTCATGCGCGATTTTATGAACATGCATGAGATAGCAAAAATTTGAATATATTCTATTTCTCCAACTTTTTTTTTATGAATTTCACTTTTTAAAGCGGAAAACTTTGAGAATTTGCTCGGCAATTTTCCAGCTCAATGGGGAAAAACTTTGTACAAAAAAGTGATAAAAGAGAGAACAGAAAAAAAGATGTATATATAGAAATGAAAACTTTTGCCATTATTTAAATGCGTTGTAATAATTTAAATGTTGACATATTGTCAGCATGGCACGCCCACCAGCCGAACGCCCACTTTCACTTGAACACAAGTTGTTATGCTCGAGTTTTTTTGTTGTTGTTTTTTTTTATTGTGTCGCCGAGTAAATTTAATGAATTTTAATGAAAACTTATGTGCACATAACAGCTGCTGCCACGCCCACTTGCCGCCCGAGCCACCCCCATTTGCAATTGTCGTTTAATGTCAATTTAAACTTTTGATGTGAACGCCGTCATTTTGTGAATTCATTTGTGAGCGGAGAGAGTTTGGGGAAAATAAGTGAAAGCGCAAGAAAGAAGTTCGTTAGATGCTTTTTTATTGTTTTATATGCGAGTTGGAAGTTCCTGACATTTAGTAGGAGATGCCAGTGTAGGACTTGATCCAGTCCAAGTAGCTGGTCAAACGGGTGAAGGCAGCTGGGTAGCCCTTTTCGCAGCCAGCGGCAGCACCGAAGGAGGTCAGACCGATCTGGACCTTGTTGCTCTCGAGCACCAATGGGCCGCCGGAGTCACCGTTGCAGGTGGACTTGCCGTTGGGGGTGGCGACACAGATGTTGGATGCGGTGACAATGTTGGTGCCGTAGGTAGCGGCGCAGACACTGTTGGTGATGACGTTCAGGTCGACATACATCAAGTTGTTGGCAACAGAGCTGGCAGAGTCGCTGGTGCGACCCCAGCCAGAGGCGACGGCAGCGGAACCGGCATAGGTGGAGTAGGAGCTGGAAACGGCGGGCAGCTTGGCGACCTGAATCCTGCTGGAGAAGGAAACAGCTGGGATCTTGATCAGAGAGATGTCGTTCTTAAGGTTGTTGCTATTCCAGCCGGAGTGGATGATGATGTCGGACTTCTGAACGGTGTGGGTAACCTCGGCCGAGGTGCGCACAGTAGCGCCCAGATAGACGGTCACGGACGAAATGCTAAAAGCAAATCAGAAATGAGCAACTGCATCGATCCTACGACTTTATGGCACTTACCCATCGGTACAGTGAGCAGCGGTCAGTACCCATGTGTTGCCAATCAGAGAACCACCGCACCAGGCGGAGGACAGAGCGGACACGCGGAGGGATAGACCCACCTGGTAGGGGAATTGGCCAACGGCGGCCTGCTTGCCATTGGTGATGCGACCCTCGATGTCGTCCTGGACGGGCATCACACGAGTGCGATGGACCAGTTCGCTTTCGGGGAAAGCTGTTGCGGCCACAGCCAAGGCAAGAATGATCAGGAACTTCATGTTGTTTAGTTAGTTAAAACACAACTGTTTGGTTATCCGCCCATTGGACCTCTTTTATAGCAATTCAGAAAATATTATCGTCCAAGATTAGGCAATGCTTCAGGTGTTCAGATAAGATATGGGTTCGCTTACGGCAAACGTCACGTCTGGACACGACGTCCAAGTTAAAGGTATTCTAGTCTTATCTTAAGGCAGGCACAACAAAATATTTTCAAACACGCAACTATTTGCCTTCAATCAAAATCAAAATCTTTCAATCAATAATTTTTATTTATAAATTTTATTGGGTTTTTCCTATATTTATTTTCTAGTACTTGCTTGTAATCCGATTGGAAGTAACTAGTTACTTGATAACCATAACACGAGCACTCGCTAATTAATTTGATTAGCTGGCTGTGCTGTCGAGTGTTCACTGTAGTTCTCAATAATGTGCATTAAATGGTCTTAGCTCTGATTCCCATCTATCTTATCGTTAGATCGTAGAGCTGGCGGTTCCGTTGACTGGGCTACACTTAAACTCTTAAGATCGCTCATAAATATTTTATGAGATCTATGATTTTGATAGGATTTTTTCTGGATTTTATCTGTTCGAGTATCGAGGATTGTTTAAGACATTGACTATTTAATTTCTCTTGATATTCCTTTCTATCATGTATTATTTGTGGCAGGGGGATCTTAGGGAAGATATATGTCTATATATTGTATATGTAGTGCGAAAATTAAATCTTTCCAAATAGATTTAAATCCATTGTTATTGTAAACCACACTTTATATCTTTTATATAGTAGCTTCAAACATTCTTAAGCTAAGATAAAGGTATTAATAGTATAAGGTTATAAATTGGTACGAGGAGCATATCAGATAAACCATATATCTATAATTATGAACAAAAATGTATATAAATAAATAAGAAGACTTTGTCCTTTGACTGATATTACTCTGAGTTCTCTTATCATATAGATACCCGTAACTCATTTATTTTGCTGACCTCAATTTATCTTTATATATGGCAGAAGTTTTAAGTGGACCTTAGGGAAGATATATGTCTATATATTGTGAAATTGAAGTCTTTCCAAAAAGATTTGAATCCACTGTTATTATAGACTAATTGTTATACCTTTTATATAGTAGCTTCAAACATTCTTAAGCTAAGATAAAGTTTTTAATATTATAAGATTTATTTAAATATCAGATAAGTATATCAGATAAACCATTTATCTATAACTGTGAACAATAATGTATATAAATAAATATGGAGACTTTGTCCTTTGACTGGTATTAGCCTGAGTTCTCTTATCATATAGATGCCCGTCGCTCATTTATTTTGCTGACCTCACTTTATCTTCTTTTGGTCAAGAAATCAATGGGATTTCGCGTCGCATTAACTGGTATCAAAAGACTGTCTGCCAATAATTGATATTATTTATAAAAAAAAATAAATATGTAGCCGCACAGCGCCGTTAAGCTGACCACAAAAGTTGTTTGGCTATTTGTATTTATCAACACTCGCCGCGTGATTGCGCACGCTGAGGTTTTGAGTGGTTCTCTTATTTTTTTTGTCAGACAGGGGGTTGCAGCAGATGGGTGGGCAGGAATTGGGTGGTTTGAACTCACAAATAGACGTGCGCAGAACTGCGGTTAATTGGCAATTCAAAATGCTCAATTAAAGGCGATTAGCAAATGTGCAGACAAAAAAAAAAAGAGACTGGAAAGCGGTTGACTGAATGATACCCTGCAATCGGTAAGGAGATCCTTTTACTTGTCTGGAAATAGGCCTTAGAGCTCAGCTATGGATTTTTTATTTTCTGGGAAATTTCGCTGAAATAGATCCGATGTTTTGAGTAGCTAAAAATATAGGTACATACAGAAATGGAAGTCTCTATCCTTTAAGACTAGTTATTATTGTCAATTAGACTAAAAATGAGAAAAAAGGGTTAGCTAAAAAAAGAGCTGGTTTTATTGTGCGTATACTTAACTAGAGCAAAGGTACCAAATTTGATGTCTCTAGCTTTTATACTCTTTGAGTTAGGCTTAACAAAATCAAGACTCAAAATCGATATTTTTCGATAGTAGAGCAATGCGATGAGAAATCCAAAGAACTATGATGTGATTCCTTCTTTCATAACTAGGACTCAAGCGTATGTATATATGTAAAGTATTAGCTCTTGTAGTTTATATAGACAAAAAAAAATTTAAGGACAGACAGACAACATAGGAAAGACCGACGCAAAATTTATGGACTTAAACTGAAATCTAGAGCTTTATATATATTATATACTCTTATACATTTAGCTATCCTCAGTTGTTCAGGAAACATTCTTTTGCCTTCTTTCACTAAGCTATAACACCTCTATTTTAATCCATTTCAAAGAGGCGCAGGGTATAGAAATAAGCACGAGAATTAGAACGTTAACTGCATTTCATCAGAGTTGTTCGATCTGCCCAATTTTTATGTTTGTTTTGCCATTTTTATGGGCATGTTGTCAAGTATTTGGCTGCCATTTGACTGTTTGTTGTAATGTTTATTGTTATTTATAGCCCGCAATTTCCATTTGGAAGCAAAGAGCCCATTAAATGGCCACCCCCCAAGGCAGACTCGAGCTCTAGCTCGGACTCGGGCGAAAAAGTAAAACTTGTCCGAGTCCGAACTGGGTCTCGATATCGTTGTTAGTGTTTGAAACTAATTGGTTTTATTGTCAGGACATGCCAGGACTCCGGCTATATTGTTAAGCAATTAATGGCCAACAATTGGGCGTTAATTGCATTTAGTTGACTGTTGACTGTTTGGTCTCTGGGACGCTAGGACGCCAGCACGTTAGGACTCTGCCTTCGCCTACTCATGGTACTCCACATCCGTCTCGCCCACAATCCAGTCCAAATAGGCTGTGATACGAGTGTAGACAGTGGGAGAGCCCTGCTCGCAGCCGTTGCTGCTGCCAAATGCGGTTAGTCCAATCAAATAGCTGACATTGTGCCAGCGATAGACCAGCGGGCCACCGGAATCGCCTTGGCAGCTGCCACGCCCCTGCCGCCCATCGGTGCAAATGTGACGTCGGACGCTTACCAAACCGGGCAGAAAATAGCAAATGCATCTCTCCAGCTCCAGCACAGGAACATCCACATAGTGCAGCAAATTGGCCTCCACGGATGGAGTGCTGTCATTCATGGCATCGCCCAGGGCGCCCCAGCCGGAGCTGCTGACCAATTGGCCCTGCAGCCGAGATGGCTGCATAAAATCAAGCGCCAATGCAATGGGCTGCACGTTCGCTGTGGGCGTGGCCGAGAGGGGCAGGCGTATCAAGGCCAGATCATGATAGCCCGCAAAGCCCAGGTAGCCCGGATACACATTAAAATTCCATTTATGCACCACAAAAACTTGGGCGCCTGTTGCCGCATCTGCATAAGTATTGCTGCCCAGATAAATCTGTCCACTTTCCGCATCGTTCAGGCAATGCGCTGCGGTCAGCACGTAGTTCAGGCTAATGAGTGAGCCACCACATTGCGTGGCATCACCTTGACGCAGCCGGAGCAGCAGCCCCGCCTGGTAGGGAAACATGCCCGGCTCGGCCAATTCTCCATTGGCTATGCGTGTTCTTACTCCCTGCTGCTCCGTCTCCGGCAGCTCATATTTCTTGCAGTCCCGCTGCCAGCGTTCGTAGGCTAGCTGCCAGCGTGCCGACATGAGCTCCTCCTGATCATCGTCGTTATCAGTGTGCTCGGAGGTGATCCAAGCCAGCGTCTGGCCCAAACCACACAGACAAAGCAGCAAGGCGAGTGGGTAAGACATCACAGCTGAGTATACTCGCCACTTGAGTAGTTTGTTGTTTTTATATATGTGTATGCTTAGAGGACGGCACGTGTCTGGGGCCCCTTTGGTTAATTGAATTGGGGGCTCTATTCGAAGGCGAATTACACACACAGAATTCCAGCAGCTGTTTGGCATTCAATTTTAGCCAGTTTCATGTAATTGCCACACGTTTCAGCGATTATGTTGCTTAGGCCTTCGTCTTTAACTACAAGCAGCAGACGAGCTGGAATGTAAGAGTGCACACTGCTAGACTAGAAGATACCCTGTTGAAAACTCTAAACTGATAAAGAATACTTTATTTCAATATAAATGTATATATTAAGTTTAATAGAGCGAAAGAAAGTGAGTGTAAAAGTAGAAAGTGCTAGACTAGAAGATACCCTGTACATAGTTGTAAGCTGACCTAGCATACTCATTTCTATATCAGTTGAGGTATCTATCTCAAGTTGAACGAGTGCGAGCCTTAGAGTAGAAAGTGCTGGACTAGAAGATACCCTGTAAAGAGTTGTAAGCTAAACTAACATACTTATTTCTATATAAATGTAGATATCTATCTCAGGTTAGACGAGTGAGTATAAGATTAGAAGGTGCTGGACTAGAAGATACCCTGTAAACACTTATAAGCTAAACTAGCATACTTATTTGTATGTATTTACATATGTATACTAAATAAAGTTTTCAAACTTTTTCTTGCTTCAGAACCACAATATCATAAATTGAAATTTTAAAACAATTTTTTAGATCTAAAACAAATTTTATAAAATTTTGTAGATTCTATGACATTCAAATGTCTGCATTTAGCAAAGATTTGCATAAAATACAGAGTCAATATAGTCTATATTAACTTTGCATACTTTCCAGCTCTTAAGGCCTTCTAATAAAAGCTAAAATCTTAAAGTTATTGTATTTTGGATATGTAGTGCCAGTAATTATTTGATAAAATTTATACTATTTCAAAATCTACCTCCTAATTTTGAGTTTTCCTGGTTTTTAAACTTTCTAGTCCCAAGTTACTCAAACACATATCTAACTACTGATGCACTTCTCACTTTTCACTTAATACTCTTTGCTAACCTCATTCTGTATATACCCATCTTTATAAATTACAGGGTATTTTTAACTACACAACCCTCAATGAGCAGCTCCCGCATTGAGCAGAACATCTCTTAGCTGCAGTTGCCTTAATTACATTGCGACTCATCGAGTCAGCTTTTGAATTGCATGCCTTAACCCCTGCTTTGGTGGGGGGTTTCGGTAGTATTTATCAATGCTCTTTGTTTATTGTTTATTTTATTTTATTTTATTTGCTTTATACACCATATATTACACAGACATTATAAATTCATTATATTAATATATATTTAAGCTTTTATTCAGTGAATGGGGGGTACTTGGGGTGTACTTATCAATAGGGCTTCAAGCGTCTTTCAACTAGTTAGATTGCTTTTGGTTCCGGGAAGCGTTCGGTAACGCTTATATCAGTCTGTGACTAAGATTGAATCGGAATATATATATTTAAAGGTAAATAATCTATTTTATACTTGAGATTTTACAACAATAAGAAAAATATTTGTTTTAGTAACTTTAATTCTTAAGTTAACTATCTGATGATGAAATTAGTATAGACATGCCTATGAAATTATGATGAAATTAGTATGGACATGCCTATGAGACTAGGTTCTTTATAACTATAGGGTGTAAGGCTCTTAGCTTTCAAGAACTGTTAACGATCCTTCAGGATCTTGAGATTAATTGATTTTTTTTTATACTCTGGGTTTGTCCCATAGGCGAAGCTTTTTTCTTAAATTCTTAGAACTTAGAATATTTTCTGTAAGTGGACTTATATGACTGAAAATAATAAATAAATGAATGAATAACTTGTTCTATGGAAAGAATATGAAATTTGCGATTCGAACTCAAAACTATGTTCTCCAATCGAATCTTACTCAAGCTCTTTTTTATCGCTCTTTAAAATATAAACATTTTCCTTTAAGTTACTTAAAAACTTTTAAAAACATACATTTTCCGTTCAACTTTTCACAAGCCTAACAAAAAGTTGAAATCCACATTTGAAAATTGTTTAACTTTAATGCAATGAAGTCGATTTACAATGAACTTATTTTCTATACCGCCATAGCCAATTTTTATTGGTTTCTTTGTGTTTGTTGTTGTTGTTGTTAGCTACTAAGCTTGTACTCTGCTTCTTCTTCATGAATCGCCCGCCTCTGTTTTTATGTTTATGCGGAAATCTGCAGAAATTGTGTCAATATCAATAAAATTAGATTAGTATCGACGGCAGCAAACAAGCAAAGTGTGTCAAGCAGTCAGCCAGGCAACAAATAAACTCTCCCCTACACACACACGCGTATAGTCTCATGTGTGTGTGTGTGGCAGGCAGTTGAAGTATTCACATCCGCTGTGTTTGGGGGACGGCACTTCCGGCCTGCGGCCTACACACACACAAATTGTCTCCGTGCGTGTGTGTGTGTGACAAATGCTTAAATGCCTTGAAATTGTTGTAATTTCCCGAAACAGAAAGAAGGCCGCAAATATAAAAGAAAGGAAAAACTTTCACTCAGTTAAAACATGCGCCACACTTAATCTCAGTTAATTTTCTTAATGGAAAAGTTTACACGGGTTTTCGCCCGCTGTCGTTAGCCCTTGGCACATTCAATTCTTTTCCTCCCCCTCTTTGTGGCATTTGTCGCCTTTCGCATAGGCACCCAAAAAATTTAGGCATTTTCTTGAAATTGCTTTTTGGGCGCATATCCTTTTTGTTGGAATTTCAGATAATTTTCATAATGCGAAAATTAGAAAAGTTTATTTTTTCCGGCCAAACACGTTGTTTGCTATTGGTTTTAAATTTTTATGGCCGGGCAGAGTTTTCTTCTACTTCGTTTTACTTTTTTTTGTTTAAAGCTGTTTTTGCTATTGATTTCCCATTCACAACATTTACGTGCCATTATCGCATCGCTTACAAAAGCCGAGCGATAGCCCAAAGCGTTTCCATTTCCATTGCGGATGCTGCTGTTGTTTTCCACGCTTTTCACCGCTTTTCCCCTACACCTCTCTCTCTCTCTCTCTCTCTCTCTGTGCTCGACGACAATGACGTAATCTTTTATATAAACACAGCCAACACTTTTCACATAGCTGTCCAAGGAGTCGCAGCTACTGCGCTCCGCCCCTTTACTTAGCCAGCCATCATTTGGGTTCGTCGAGTCACGGGTAACGGGTAACGGGGAAGCATCACGTGACGAGTGATTGAGTGCACTTCTGTGTGCGCTTTTTCACTTAAAAATGTGCGATTTCAATCACTAAAAGCAAAGGTACACAACGCCCAAATCGAATCAGCAACGGCTGAGTGATGGCCACCCCACCCTCAATCTGCAATCTCCAATTCCACCGCCTCATAATGGCCAAGGCAGGAATACTAAAAAGACGTTAACCGCAAAAGGTGTTCGGCTAAAACAAAAAGCAAGAAAACTACCAACGAAACATGCAAAAGGAAGTTGGCAATAAATGTTAAAGCAAGTTATGTGCAAAATGTCCGGAACACGTGACAGGCTAGCAAAGAAATCAAAAAACGAGACAGCAGCGCAGCAGTAGACGAGACTAGCAGATACCCTGTAAAAGGTTGGGAAACAGCTTGAAAAGTTTTGTTGAAGAAATTTGTAATTATATGTGAAGATATTTTTAGAGAATTCAGCGAGGGAGGAGGCTGAAAATGTACATGTTGGGGAAGGTTCTTGAGAAATCCAGAATTATGTAGAAAATTTCTGTAAATTAAGTAATATTACAAATATATGAAAAATGTTTTTAAGCTAAATAAAAAGTTTGTATTATTATATCTTATTGTACGAATTTTGAGACTTTGAAAAATTTTCCTTATTTTAAAGTAGTTAAATAAAATCAAAAAGGTCAACTCTAACTATATTTTTCTGAGCTCTATTATAAAAGAATATTCAGAAGCTTAAGTATTATATTAAATATTATATTTGTATACAAGTTCCTTAAGTTTTTATGATTGTATTGCTAGATATATAATTAGATATAGATATAGAAATATAAAGATTATATAGCTAATAAAATATATATATATTATATTATATTATATATTATTTTCATAGAAGATGGACTATGGATATTCTGAAGAAACCTTCATGAAAATGTTAGACTTTGTAAGTTTGGCTTTAAACTCTTCTCAGTCAAGGTAATATATATATATATTTTGCCCAACATTAGAACCATTTAATGACTACAGGGTATTCTAAAAAAGGAAAAATGAAAATATGTTTGCGTTTACCTATATTCAAGTAAACATCTATATATATATATTATATATATATACATATATATAACTGAAGAGTTTAGTGTGTAGGAGGAAGCTGTTGCCGAACATGCCGCACATCAAAACGCGGCGCCACTTAACAAATCCCAAGTTGTCGTTGCGTGCCACGTGACTGGAATAGACGAGAGCATGTTGAGAAACAATAGCTTTGCTTTGGCCAGTTGGAATTTGGCTGCCTTTATTCGAGCCATGCACTGGCCACCAGAACCCTGTGGAACACTGGTTGAGTGTGGGGGAGGGGGGCTCTGTTCGGGTATGCCGGGAAAACGCTTTCACGCACGCTCGCCTTGCCGCGTCGCTTGGCGACCTGCCGCGCTTAATTTCCGCTTGTAATGGCCGTACAATAAATCTTGGACAGCGTTTCCTGTTGCCCGCAATCTTAAACCTCGGGAATCTCCTCAGCGGCACGCCAACGAAATACATCTTTTGTTTGAACTTCTTGTCGCTTCCACACCTGAAACCTCAGCGTGTGCCCTGTTTCTATTCAATTTCTGTTGTTTAAGGCGAGGCATATCAAATGGGCGGGGTTTGGCTGTCTTTAGGCCTGGAAATTAGCAGCATAATTAGGAAACTTTAGCTATAGTCCTTAAATACACTTTAAATGTGGGAGCTTTAGTTGGGTAAAATTTTAAATGAGTTTGTAGCTAAACTGAAGAACTTTTTGAGTGGGTTTATTAAAGCTGCTTTACGAGGTATGGGGTATGAGGGTTATTGTTATAACTATTGCTTTTAACGATATTTGTAAGCAATTACTATAATAGTCTACCTATCATATTTACTGTTTTATTCTAAATATCAGAGAAATAAAAACTTGTAAAATTATAAAATTTGAAAAATATTTAACTGATTAATTTCGATTCAATATCAAACTAGAGAACAATCCATAAGGAAAATGGTATTGATCATGAAAATCGATAAAGATTTGACCGAGTTATGCAAGTTTGAAGTTCAGTTCCATTGTCCTAGGGAGCTTTACAAGTCAAAATTTCGTAGTTTTTGACATAAAATTTTAAAAATATTTTGACATTCCTAAAATCACTTTTAAACTTATTTTTTGTACCAACTTTCCCTTAAATAATCGTTAAAAGAAAAAAACAAAATAAGATGTAAAAAAATATCAAAATTTTTTTTTTAAAACAAGAGTTTATGATTTTTGCTTAAAAAAAAACAAAAAAAATTTTAATTTTAATTTTAATTAAATTTTAATGAAGATTTATTGAAAATGACAAATGCGAAGCAAAATGGTTTGACCAAAATCGGTTCAGATTTGTCAAAATTATGGAAGTTTGAAGTAAGGCTCTAGTCACTTAAATAGGTAACTTTACCTGTTTAAATCTTAGACAATTAAATTATTTTGTCTGCATAAACATGCCAAGCTCTATTTACTATGTCCTGCTAAGTCCTTCTTAATAGTTCTTTCATTATTCTAAGCACAATTTCCAACTCAAATGGTTCACAATGAACTTTTTGCACACCACACATGTGGTTAAGTCCTTTTACTCTGTCTCTCTCTCTCTCCGTCTCTCTCTCTCTCTCTCTCTGTGTGTGTCTTCTGCGCTTTGTCCATATGATAGCATAATTTAAAATGGCAAATCCCTTTAACTTGCCACCGCAATGTGCCAATTGTCAGGGCAATTTTTATTGTCGCCTCGTTAGTCAGAGCGAGTTGAGCGGGATAACTATTGCCAAATCCTCGACTGTCGTCCACGCTGGATGTGCGTGTCGCCTAAGCCGGGCGATAAGGTGTGCACATTTGAGAGCCACCTGGCTGTCCCTCACCCTATGGCCGCCCAGTCGCTACGTGCCTTTCTTTTGCAGCTGCGATAAATTGCTATATTGGTTTGCTGTGGATAGCCAGGACGAAGGACAGGGGTCAAAGGTAAAGCTGTTAATTTATTAGACCGAGTGGCAAACAAAACGCCAGCAAAACATAAATAGGCGAATGGCTGTGGCTGCCAGTTTGAAGCAGTTTTTGGTATTCTTGAAATTGAGCAAAGTTGGCAGCGCTCTATCACACACACACACACACACAGACCTGCACACATACACCTACACACGCTGTATATTTCTCTAACTCTGTCTCTTTGGCACTTTGGCTTTAATGTGTGGCTCAGACTTGTGTGTAAGCGGCATATAAATTTCAATGGTCAAAATTGCGCGCACCTTTGTGCTGAGAGTGTGGCCTAGTGTGTATGTGTGTGTGTGTGTGTGTGGCTGTGTGTGTTGTGCAACAATGGAACAACTGCAACGCATATTCAATAATGTCCTCGCTTTCAACTTTTGCGCCATGCAAAATGCAAAATCTGCATAAAGCCAAAGAAAGAGATAGAGCTAGCTAGCAAAAGAAAGAAAGAGCGAGAGAGAGAGAGGATCTGCTGCAACTGAATAGAGATAGCAATACATTTAACAATACCGCCAAAGCCGTGGACTAAAGTTCTTGTCTGTGAACAATAGAAAAACGAATTAAACAAAAAGCCAACCGAGCTTTATAAGAGTATATGTAAAAGTGCATTTGTGTGTGAGTGTGTGTGTGTGTGTGTGAAAAGCAACAGCAACAGCGACATTAGCAACAATGGGCCACGCCAACAGCAGCTGCAACAATGGCAAAAATGAATGCCAGTTCGCGTGTGCATGTGTGTGTGTGTGTGTGTTTTTTATGCTACTATTTCTATATGACTATGTCAGCATGAATTGTGAGTGTGTGGCTGCTAAGAAGGCAGCTACTGTTGCTTTAACTGGCTTTTGTTGGCAGCTTCACTCGTCCCTCTCTCTCTTTCTCTCTCTCTGTCAAATGCCACGCCCACCGCCCAATTGGGCTGCAGCAAGTTGTCGTCGGCATTGCTTTTGTAGTTTTTGTTGCATTAGCAAACGCAGTGCATTAATGCCACACGCTGTGCGCTAAGCATGAGGAAAAATATGATATATGTGGAGAGATGCAGGATTATATATAGAATAATTATTGTAACGATAGATTCTATAAGACAGATTGATAATTAAAACTTATGTATAATAAAGTCATTAGATTAAACTGAATCCCGATAATTCGAAATGGCAAAGGATCACATTTTTTACGAATTGCAAAGGATTTCGATTTATTGAATAGGAATTCGAACGAATTTTGCTCAAAGGGACAGCATATTTTACGAATTATTGAGGTTTTCAATTAAGCGGGGGACGAATTATCTGCATTCGACTGTATACATATACTGTTTTATACTTTATATATAAATAATTGAGATTTCAAATTTGCAACAACTTTTTATACCCCTGCTCAAAAGCTATATTAATGTTTGCAACGCGCAGAAGGAAGCATCTATAGCATATATAGTTGCTATAGCCATGTCCGTCTGTACGTCTGTCTGGATCAACTCAATGTTCTCCTAGAGTTTTAAGACTACAGTGCATGCATTGAACTTCGTGGAATCATGCGGATCAGATCACTTTATCATATAGCTCCCATAGAATAGATGGGCTTTAAGAATTGTTTTAATGTTGAAAACTTCGGCGTTACTTATGATCATATATAAATATTAACGAAGTGGTAACGCCATACAAGGAAAAGTTGCTGTAGTAATTGATCAACGAAAGAGCACAAAAAGCTAGTACAAAACATTAGAAGAAAGCAGTTGAGAGCAGCTGCAGGAATGTCGTAAAGTTGTAAAAAATGATGATATGATGATATGATGATATGATGATATGATGATATGATGATATGATGATATGATGATATGATGATATGATGATATGATGATATGATGATATGATGATATGATGATATGATGATATGATGATATGATGATATGATGATATGATGATATGATGATATGATGATATGATGATATGATGATATGATGATATGATGATATGATGATATGATGATATGATGATATGATGATATGATGATATGATGATATGATGATATGATGATATGATGATATGATGATATGATGATATGATGATATGATGATATGATGATATGATGATATGATGATATGATGATATGATGATATGATGATATGATGATATGATGATATGATGATATGATGATATGATGATATGATGATATGATAATATGATGATATGATGATATGATGATATGATGATCTGATGATATGATGATATGTATGTAGGTATTACTCAACTGCTTTCTTCTACTATTTTATACCAGCTTCTTTGCTCTCTCGTCACAGCAACTCTTCGTTGTTTGGCGTTGCCACATAGTTCTACTCTACGTTACATATGTATGTATTAGTTATGGGTTTCATTCTGTTAAGAGTTATTTTTGGTGTCATTACAACTGCTCTGATTGCACACATCATTTGCTTTAACCCACTACCAAGCCCAACTCGACCGAGTGACAAAAGGTTTTGTTGCAATTCACATTGTTTTCTTCTTTTTTGCATTGAGTTCAGCTGGATTTTTCTTTTGTTGCTACTTCTTTGGTTGATCGAACCAGCAGCTGCTGGCGGAAAAACTTTCAAGTGCCATCGAAGTGGAAAAGTTAATGCAGAATGTGAATGCGGAATGCCAACTGTCGATCCCTGGCTCTCACTTGAATATGTTGAATTTTGGTCAATAGCATGCAATTTGGGTTAGACAAACAAGTGAGAGGCGTGAGATGCAGGGCAGAAGTCGGCTTAATATTGGCAAACATTGCGGCATAATCAGCAGAGTAGACGTTTACATCTTTGTCTGTCTGCCTGCATGCGATTGCCCTCCGGCCATTGGCCAAAAATGCCACAAAAACATATTTGGCAATGCTGCTGCAGCAGCAGCTGCTGCATCAGCTGCAGGGTCAATGTTGATGTTGATGTTGATTTTGGACACGAGACCTGGCTCTGCCGCATTGGCCATAAAATCAGGCAGTCAATGAGCCGAACGGCCAAATAGCTGTTATTGTTATTGCCGCAGCCGGGCCAAATTAATGAGGTGTCCTTCTGCAATTTGACTTTAAGAACTCGATTTTATGCATTTGGCACTTAAAGCGACAAAATGCCAGACAAGATTAGCATTTTCCGCTTCTTTTTCCACTGCCATATATTTTTCTTCTTTTTTTTTTTGACAGTCCAACATTTCCCCAGACAATGTTTGCATGCAAACTGTTACTGCCACTTAAGCATATCCTTGCCAAAAAACTTCCTGGCAGGAAGAGCAGGGCAACGAGCGCCTGGTTGTTGCTTTTTATTGTTTTGCGCTCATGTAATTCATTCCTTTTTTTCTGCCAGCTACTTTGTTGTAGTTTTAATGACAACCTCCGAACCGTGGAGCTCTCGAAATTGTCGCCTGAATCTCGGCGAAGGCGTCGCGACGCCTCAAAGTATGCAACTTTTTTCAGCTTTTTTTTTTTTTTTGATGGGCTCGTCCAAAGTTTTTTTATGTTTTTTTTTTTTTTTGTAAAGTTGAGCGCAAAATGTTGGACAGTTGTGTGGTTTTTCGCTGGATTGAAGTCTGCAAAAACGCGTCAGTTGCATTTTGAGAAGTTTTTGGTGGAGCAAAAAAAGTTGCGACAGTTGTGAAATGCTTGAAAAGAGTTTAGTTAGAGATGCGCTGATTGGTGTAGACGAGTTTGAAGAAGCTTAGTTTTTAAAGTGTTTAAACTGAGAGAGAGAGATAGAGAGAGAGAGAAAGAAGGAGAGAGACAGAGGGAGAATGAAAGAGAAAGAGAGAAAGACTGAGGCAGAAAGAGATACAGAGGGAGGGAGAGAGAGACAGAGAGGGAGAGAGCGAGAAGAGAGAATGAGATTCAGGATAATTCAGGCTTTGAGATCTCAGCTCTTGAAATGTTTTAGAAGAATTGGCTGTAAATTATGATAGAAATTGTGTAAAAGCCTTAATATAATCAATTCAAATTTTTTGAAAGTGTTCTAGAAGAAAGACTTCACTCTAAGTTTATGCCAGAAAAATATATGTTAAAGACAGAATCAGAATCAGATAGTTTAATATTATAAGAAGTTGAGCTATGTGAAAGCAAACTTATTTAGTGATCAGACAGATTTAGACAGCTTTATCTACCAAAATTTGTTGACCTTCCATTTAGGGTTCGAGTCAATTGCTTGATTTGATGTTTGGTTTCTAAACATCGCCTAGGATATCTATGGTCAGATAGTGATTTAAACTTAGGACTAAAGCTTGATCGCTATATACTTATATAGAACTTAAAGCCATCTTTGGTAGATCTTTGATCTGATCTATATATCTGATTTATGGTGATAATAGTCAAAGATGAGGTTGGTCTTTAATAAATTTGTCTTTTATAGTAATCATTTGCAGATATAATCAGAAGAGCAGTGTTATCTATAACTAAAGCCTATTTGATAGTCTTTGACAGAAGGTTGGAAAGTCTATGAAAATTTAAGGTCTATAAACTCTTAATGTGTATCAATATCAAGGTTGAAAGCTTTTGAAAATAAGTGAATGGGTTGGCTTATGCTTCGAACTAGCAGCTTACCTCTAAGTTCGCCTTGTCAACTTCCTTTGGCACCTCTATCAAGTCAGATTTGGTTTCCATGCTGCTTTTTAGCCTTCAGCTCCATTTGATATATGGAAGCTTTTGTTGTTTAAGCCAAGTTTTTGCTCACCTGCAACTAAATCTCTCTTCGTTATCCATACTTTAAGCTATGATAAAAGCAGCAGCAAAGTCTTATCAGCCTCTAAAGCCATAGTCCTAGCTTAAAGCTGAAATACACCTTGTCAAATTCCATTTGAAGCTTTTTTTTGGGTGGGCAACAAAGCATTTGCTTGCGGCATTTGGATCCATTTAAATAAAAAGTTATAAAAAGTTGTTGTCTGTCGTCGCATTTACCTCGCAGTCATAAAACACTCAACGCGCATACGCCATGTGGTACAGCAAACCAAAAAAAAAGAGAGAGAAAAGAGAAAGATAGGAGAAAAAACTTTGAAGACAGCGTTAAAAAGCGACTCATGCCACAGCCAAACATTTTTAATTAGCCTAATGAAAAAGTTCAAATGTAAAGTAAAAACTGGGGAAAAATCTTGCAATTTTCAGAGCGGCGACAACAAAAGGCAACGGCTGCTGACAAATGAGTAAAACGCAGCGCAAATAACCGAGCAATAATTTTTGCCATTGTTCACGCTTAAGGGGAGAAAGCGGCGAGGGGCAGGATGTCCCGCTGTTAAGGAGCTGACAAAGAAATGCAATAAATGTGAAGACAGAAGAAGAGAAATAGAGAGAGAGAGGAAAAGGATGTTGGTAAATAATACAAATATGAAGAGACGTCGGAGCAGCCCTGAGGTCCTCCTGGCTGACGTCCTGGCTATTTTATTTGCCATTGTCCTTTGGGCTCGCTTGCAAATAGCGCTCATTACGCAAATGGCGGCAGAACGATTGGAAAATGTTCAATTAAAGAAAAACGAACCTCCTCTTCATGGGCACTGAAGGACATGCATAAACCACTTACGAATCATAAGTAGCAGCAGCAGCCACTGCCTCATAATTGATTTCTGTTGTTGTTATTCCCGAGCCACTTTGGCTTATTAAATATTTAATGGCAAAAATGTCAGAGACCTGACAGCTCTCGCAACAACAACAAACACGACTCAACAACTGACAGTTAAAGTTGAAAACTTTGTCAAAAGTCGCCCTCATGAATACTTTGGGCGACGTCCAGCTGCCAATTCGACAATTATTTAAATGTTTTCTAACGATTTCTTTTTCTATTTTCTATTTACGCACGCATTCGTGTGTAGCCAGGCCAATAATTGCAACAAAGCGCAACTTTTTCGCTGTCCGTTTTTCATTTCGCAGAAACCCAAAAAAAGCTGAAAAAGTCGCCAACACTTTGACACCAAACCAGCAAAAACAAATAAGAACACAAAGTCGGAGCTGCCCGACTAGGAGATTCCCTGAGCCAAGTTCAAGGTGTTGTTTTAAGCAATCTCTGCGCGCACACGCTCACATATACATGCAAACATAAGCATCCGCGCTTCGGCTGCATTCTGGCAACAATATGAGAAATTGATTGTTAAATAAATTCGGTTATAGATGTACTTCCTTAATGAAATTTTCAGGACATAATATTAACATCTAATTGTGTGTATATACAAAATTTCAAGAACCTACCATTTGAAATGCCTTGTTTTTAGTTTTTGGGCTAATGGAGGGCGGTAACAAAATCTGAAATATTTATAGTCTGTATCTTAGTCACAGAAATCTACATAGTAAATTTGGCGTCTCTAGCTTATATGGTCTTTAAGTTATGGCTTAAAAACGAAGTCAAAATTTCGATATTTATTGATAATAAGGAAATAAGATGAGTTATCGAAGAAAAAATAAACTGGAACTGCATATGGTATACAAGAATATATATTTCAAATTTCAAATCTCTAGCTTTTGTGGTTTACGAGATCTATTCGTTCATACGCATGGACAGACGGACGGCAGGACAGCTAGACATAGCTAGATCGACTCAGCTCGTCGTCCTGATCAAGAATATATAAACTTTATGGTGTCTGCCACGCCTCCTTCTGCCTGTTACATACATTGTCACAAAACCATTATACCCTGAAATTCCATTTTCAATAGGTTCAGGCTATAAGAACCGAAAAAAGCCAGCTGAAGCAAAGCTAAACCTAAAGGACTCAAATCGGGAAAAAGAAATCGCTGTTTTCTCTGAAAAAAAAAGTTTTTGCCAGCAACTTTTCCTTCGAGGTTGCAATTAAAAAAGGGATTACGTGGCCCCGGTCGAGTCTTTGATTTTTAGCCGTACCAGAAGTAACCAAGTTCGCCTTTTTGCTTTTCGATTAAAAGTTGAGCAAATTAAAATTGTATAATGACGGTGATTAGGCCAACAACAGACGGCGGCCAAATTGCTCCACACAAATTGCCGAATCGCCTCTCGCTTGACAGATGTTGCAATTGCTCTGCCCTTTTGTTTTTTTCTTTCTTTTAAATCATGGAAATGTACTTATTGAAATTAAAGAAAATAAAGTTTGTAGAAGAGGAAGTTCGTATTGGTAAAATACTTTGACAAAGGCTGTCAAACTATTTGAAGTGGGTCGGCTTGAATCAGATTTGTGATTCGCGTGGCTTCATTCTTGATATTCCTTCTCCAGCTCAAGTTTTTATGATATTAGCTATTAGGAATTTAGCTTGCTTAGAAACATGATTCCATATAGAAATGGCAATTAATGGAATTGATCCTTTATTCCTTGATTTTCTCAAAGCTCAATGATTGCATAGAAAAAGACAGTGAAATGGAGGGACAAGGCTTTAAGGACTGAAATGGGAAAATGAAATGTTTTTTAAAATCTGGAATTTTCAAATATATATAGAGACGACAACCTGTTTTAATCGCTTATTATAAATATGAATAAGCTTAGGATTTGATGACATTTTCTTAAAAGTCAAAGTAGGCGTAGATAAAGGACAAGGCTTCATGGTTTCGACTATTAATATTGATCAGGGATACATAGATTGCTATCAGTATTTATAAATTGGTTCTGTTTGAATCGTGACTTACCAAAGGCTTAACCCAGGTAACCCATTTTATGAAATATTCTGAAAATTTTAGCATAGAAAACGAAAGTCGCAAATTGTTTGCAATTTCTATGAATAAGGCAAAAAAGGACTCAATTTTGTTTTTTCGCTTCAAAGGTATATTTTATTTAAAAGTGAGAAAGGTCAACATTAGTTTTAATAAAAGAAACTTAAATTAAGTTTAAAGTATCAGCCAATTCCTCTGAAAAAAGCTTTAAAAATTACAACAAAATAAGAAATCCCTCAAAACTTAGTTATATTTGCAATGCTTATATACTTAATGGGCTCGCAGATGTCTTTCTCAATCTATGCCTTGCATAATTCTTGGCAAAGTTTTAGTATCCATATAAAGAATATGTGAAACGCTTGACACTATCTGCCACTTGATAGCTTGTAATTCCCAACAAGTTTAAGCACACAGCGACTAATAGATGACATAGAGTTGGAAGATACTTAAAAAAGCTGAAATAAAAGTTTGTTGAATAGATTTTTTTGTAGAGAAATATAAAGAGATGTAGTAATTGATAGATGAGTTGGAGAAATATATCAAAATCTTAGCTGAAATCCAAATTATTAAGTTCAATGTGAAAAGTTTAGCTGACAGTTGAAATTAACATGGAATTATCTTTATCTCTTATGTATTTATTGTATTGTCATAATTGCAAACGCACAATAATTTAAAATTCAATTTGGAATTCCGAAAACACATGCACGACCTCGATTTTGAGTATATGTACACACAAATGCGGAAGGCCAAACCATAATTAACGTGTGAAAATTTATTTGCCCGTCCGGCTGCTGTTTTCACCGAAATTTGCATAATGAGAAATTGGTTATTATTATTTTAAAAATTAAAAGAATTTCAGTTGAAGCGTGTTTTTTTATATATAAATTAAATAACTTTATTTAGTTCAATTATATTACTGTAGTGAATTATATACATATTTATGATTTTTTTGCCTTTGTTTTTAAATCTGTTGCAATTTGTTTGTCTTAATTTAAAATATGCAATTTTTGCTTAGTACATTTTATTTATGCTTAACAATTGAAGCAGCAACAACATTTAACATATAATTTTCCATACATATATATCAATTTTTAATTAATTATTTATTATAAATTTTCTTATTTTTTTTTCTGCCAGGTTTTGCGCAATGGAAAATGGAAATGGAATTGTTAGTGGGATGGGAAAGAGTTAGTGGAAATCAAAGCAAATCAGGTAAGCATTAGAGAAAGTTAAGAGGAGTTAAGGATCTAGTAGAATTTCACATTTTTGCGTTTCCTTTTCCTTTTTGCCAAATAGAAAAACCCGAACTAAACTAGAATTATTTTCACCATTTATCAGCTAGGCGTTTCATTTGCAGTTAATCGTATTGGATATAGTGTATATATTGTGTCGGTGTGTCTGTCTGTGTGTGTGTGTGCTTTCTTTTTAATAGAGTATCACATTTGTTGGTATCGAATATATTTTGTTTTAGGCTCCATTGCTAACTTAAATGTTAGAAGCGGAGATACTCTCTCTCTCTCTCTCTCTCTCTCTCTCTCTCTCTGTCTACTGCTCCGTTTCCAGATTCTTTGCTCTGAGATACTTGAGCAACATTTGCAGCGAATCGTAGGTATCAAAGTCATCCAGATTGCGTCGCGAAGAGGACATATTTGTAGGTCTGGGCATGGCCAGAGGCACCGGCAGCAGCTCGGGCATAACAGAATGATGGGTTATCAGCGCCTTCAAGCTGGAGAACTCCTTCCGAAAGCCCTTCAATAACAATCGCTGCTTAGCCAACTAATTGAGTTGAAAATCTAGATATTGTCTTACCTTTATCTTATAGCCACGCGGCGAGCGTAATATTATATAGTTGGCTATCTTGGGTCCAGGTGGGGAGGGCACTCGCAGTGTCAGCGCATAGCAGCCGGGCTTCGAGCTGCTCTTTCGCACCAGAAAAGCACCTGGACTCTTGTTCTGCAGCACCTCGACGGCTATGTCACGTGAGATGCCCGCCTGATACCAGCCGGCTGCCTTGAGCTCCGTATCCGACTCCTCCTCATCGTCATCGCGATTGGTGTGGGTGTTGGCCAAGCTGCTGCTGCGCTGATTTGCAGCCAAGCTGGCAGCAGCAACAGCAGCAGCCGCTGCAGCTGATGCGTTGTTCAAGCGCAGGCGATTCGCAAAGATCTTGGGACTCGAGTTGGCTGTGAGGAAAGAAAAAAAGTATTTTATATAGATCAAAGCGAAGTCCTCCCTCTCTTACCGCTGCTGGTTTCTCGTAGATATCGTTTCTTCAGATTGAACTCACTGTTGTCATTGTTCAGGTTCACATTGTCCAGCATGGGTATGGCTGTGAGGGATTGGCGGCAGGAGTCGCCAAATTTACTATCGATATACGAGTCCTCATTGATGTAACCGTTCGAGTAGATGGGCTGCCGCGGATCGTCGCATTTCAGTGCAGCTGCACTGAGGGGCATCACATTTGCCACCAGCGGGCGTGACTCCTCGTTGTGACGCAACAGACCCATGGTCAGGCGCTTAACCTGTGAACGAGGCAGTTTAAAGTAGCTGCTTAGTCGAGTGGCAACAAAATTAACTACAATTTAAACACCTTGTAAGCTGCACAAGAGGGCGAGCGTGGGCGTGCCCACAGACACAGCCAAAATGGGGGAAAAAAAGTGAGTGCAAGAATTTATTACCAAAAACCGCAACTAGACAAAAAGCTTGGCTGAAAAACTTTTTTTGCGCCTGCACTTAAACAGGAAGCGGATGCTTGGACTAGGAATTACCAGTTGGAGAAGAAAAAGGGCTGGCCATAAAAGGCTGCCGCATAAATTGAAGGCCAACTGCGAGAAGGAGGAGCTTTTGCAGTCGCAGTCGCAGGACGCTTTAAATGTAGCCAGGCAGCAAATGCGGCGGATGCGGAAGTGGCGTGTTAAGCGGAAATGTGCCGCAGGACTAACAGTAGCAAGAAAAAATGTAAAGAAATGGAAGAGAGAGAGAGAGAGAGAGTGAGGGAGAAGGAGTGAAAAAACTATAAAGGAAACTGAGAACAGGCGGCGATAATTCAGCTGCACTTGTGCGCGCATGTTGAGATCATGTTAGCAACGCCTGCTTATCTATAGAGTAGAGGGTATTTAAACTATGTCATGAAGTATGAAAATAGTAGAAAGAGAGCATATAATAGCTGATATAACTATATTTGAGATCATGTTAGCAACGCCTGCTTATATAAAGAGTAGAAGGTATTTTAACTCTGCCATGATGTATATAAATCTTAAAGAAAATAGTAGAAAAAGAGGAAAAAGATATAATAGTTTATGTAAGAAAATATAAGCCAGACTATATATCACTTGTGTGAACTATATTATTTCTGTTTAGCATGAAGTATATGTAATCTGATTAATATACAGTTTATGAAGAGGATTCAGGATCAAATCCACATTCAAAAGGAGAACTATTTCTCGGTCAACTATGTTTTCTAATGCCAATTTGTTGCTATGATCTGCTAATTCTTGTAGCTGTGAAACTGTTTATCTTAGTTTACTTTTCCGATTACTATATCATTTAAGTGCTAAGTACTTTTCTCTCATACTTTTCTCTCATACTTTCAATATATACTGGCAATATCACTTAGAATATAATACATATACATGTGTGTAACAGATATTATGAAGTCATGTAAATCAAATACAAATACATATATATATTATAAAGTCATTTAAATTAAATATATATACATAAGTATCTTCTGTAGCTTCTTAGAGCAAAGTTCAGATAAATTTAAATTTTTGTTTAAAAAAATTCAAATTAAACTCTGAATATCTTAACAAAACTCTGTAGCTCCTAGCGTTACCATTTCGACCAAATTTAAAAAATATCTTATCAATATTAGCTTTACTATATGTGGCATTAATCCTTAAGTTAACCTCGTTCAATATACTATTACTATCTATCATTCAAATATGTCTAAAATGGAGTTATAGGAAAGTTCATTTCTAAATTTTCAGTTATACAAAGATTTCCCCTAAGTGCTAGCTGTTTTACATTTTTAAATATCTGTAAGAGCATTTCAACTTCGGCACTTCACACTTATAACTGTTGTTTCTCTATTTCTTTTATTTTTCTTTTTGGGGTCAGTGGCTTTGAAAAGTCTGTCTGGCTGTTCACAATGCCTGAAAGTAGACTACAGTTGTGCGCTCGCTCTCTCTGTGTGTGTGTATGCGTCTGTGTGTGTGTGGCATAATTTAAGGCGACATTGACAATGAGACGGCGGTGGTGTCGGTGCAGCTTTCATTCGGCGGTTGCCTTACCTGCCTTACCTGCCTGACTGCCTCGCTACCTGACAGCAATTGTTTGCTCATTGCTGCATAATTTAACAGGCGCGAGCGTTGCATACTTTTAGGCTGCTTAAGCAAACATTCTTTGCATATTTCACAGTGCATTGCACACTGATTTCATTTTGTGCGAAGCTCATTTTAACGCAATTTACACTGTACTACAAGCACAAACTCTCACACACACACACGAGTGAGCTGTGCCATTGTTTGGTCTAGCTTTATGTGCTGACTGCGCGATTTTATAATATATTTATGATTGTCTACAAATTGATAGCATATTGAAGGTTTCCAGAAAAGGTTTCACAACTGATTGATGGATAATCGATGCCTTTCATATATTATGACAGTTAATGCTTTAGTCGACTTATCAAAGTAGGTAGGGACTAAGGAAATATTCTAACTTGGAGATTTTGTATACCCTTGTATAAAATGAACAAAAACCTTAAGCTCAACTCTTTCGACAAAATTAAAAAAAAATTATATATATCCACCTCTTTGAGGCTTGTCAAATGGCAGAAACTATATCTTCAAAAGTTCTACAGCTAAAACCCGAAAATTGGACATATGCTCAAAAATAAGTAAATATATATATCTTGATATTTTCTTGACAAATCAGAAAAACAATACTTATATCCTTTACATTTACAAGGGTATTACCAATCTCTGGCCTGATCGAAGTTAGCCCAGCCCTCTAGTTGTCTTTATTTTAATCTTGAACGACTTTTGCATATTTAAGTTGATTGCATATAAAACCTTTAACAGAAATGGAAATCTGTTTATTGACTCTTAAGATTAGATATATCTGCTATCATATATAGATTTAGCACTAGCGTGCTCCTTTTTTAAAAGCTTATTTGCGTTTTCTTCGTACTCTTTTCATTTGACACTCATTCATCAATTTAGCATTCGAAATTCGGAAGAAATCTTGAGGTATTTTTATGATATATGTATATATGATATGGTGGAGTATTTCTTAACAGAGCAAATCATGTTTTTCTTGCCAGTTCACACTGTAGAATCATAACAAGACTCAGCAGTTTTTGTTGAAAAAGCCAGCATAACAAGATCAAAGCAAAAAGCTCAGCTGCTAGTCGATTATAAGTCATTTATAATTACCCTGTTTAAATAAAAAATGTGTAATTGAGGCTATATAAGTATGCATAACGTTGTTCAAATATAAAAGTCAAAACAAATAGAAGAACTGAAACGAAAGATATACTTCTGCTTATCAAAATCAGAAGAGAAATATCTAGCTGTCTCTTTGTGCTCTTATATCGATAAATATTGATAAAATAATATTTTAAATTATTCGAATACAAAATGTAAATGAAGTAGCTGAAGTAACTATACCTAAAACGTAAAATATGCTTTTGGCATATCAAAATCAGATGCGAAATATCTACCTTTTTGTGCTTTCGAAATCGATAAATATCGAGACAAAAAATTGTTCGAATATAAAATGCAAATGTGGAAGCAGAAGTAGCTAGACCCAAAATGTAAAATATATATTGATATAATTGGCTTATCAAAATTAGAAGCTAAATATCTAGCTGTCTCTTTCGGCTCTCTTTCTATTCTCTTTCGAAATCGATAAATATCGATATGCCCTGCACTTTCTATGAATACAGCTAAAGCTTGGTTTTCTTGCTAAAATTCTCTCTAGAAAAAGAAGTAACGCAGAAAATTAAAGGATATTCCACAGTCGAGCGACCTTTTTGCTATGCAGTATAAATGTATACTACACGATCTTTACATTTTTATACCCTGAACCCATTGAAAATGGGAAATCAGGGTATAATGGTTTTGCAAAAAGTATGTAACAGGCAGAAGGAGGCGTGGCAGACCCCTTAAAGTATATATATTCTTGATCAGGGCGACGAGCTGAGTCGATTTGGCCCTGTCCGTCTGTCTGTCCGTCCGTCCGTCCGTCCGTCCGTCCGTCCGTCCGTCCGTCCGTCCGTCCGTCTGTCCGTATGTATGAACGCGTCGATCTCAGAACATATAAAAGCTAGAGAGTTCAAATTTTGCATGATGGTCTGTGTATACAGCGCGCATATCGAGTTTGTTTTAGATATTCGATAAATTTTTCCGTTTCAATGATATCGATTTAAAACGTTATCAAGATTCAGTTTTTTGACCATATCTTTTACATTTTTTTAGCTACAGCTACCAAATTTTGTTTTTAGCTTTCTGAAAATAAAATACATTTTCTATTTTTTCATATTTTGGATACCAGCTCCACATTTCGCAAAAAAAATTTATAAAAAAAAAAAATTATCAAAGCCACAATTTAATTTTTTCAAATTTTTAACTGAAAACCGTATTTTCAATAAATTAATAGCACTCAATGCAGAAAATTGCATTTAAATCCGTTAAGTAATACAGAAGTTCTTAAAGGAAACATTTAGTGCAGCAGCCTGTACGTGTGCACACATACATTCAAATGAACTACACAGTAATCGGCGCGCGTGCTTCTGTGTGCATGGTATATGTGTGCTTGTGTATACAAATGTGTGCATGTGTATATGCGCGCAGAGGTAATATGTATAGATAAAAGATGTAAGCTAAGTTGTTTAAAACAACAGGTCGGACTTGGTTCAGGGGATCTCGTAGTCGGGCTGAGACCCGACTAGAGCTTTCTTACTTGTTTTTTTTAACTTTTTTGTTAAATGCTGCTCACTTACATTTCACAGACATTTATGAAAGGTGCGCTGCCAACAAATTTGAATTTGATTTGTTTTTCATAAGAGTTTTGCTCCGAAAAACGTTCCCCATTTGCTGGCCATAAAGAAAGTGTGCGACAGACGACTAATTGGTATGTTGTTGGCTTAATGAACTGGCAGTCGGAACATTTGGCATCAGCTGTTGCCAGTCTGCCCGAGCTGCCCCGGAAGGTGGCCCAAACATTTATGCAAATTTAATAAACTGTTATGGGCCAAGAGGCTTGAAGAGGGGTGAAGTTCCACAAAAAACAAAAATTGGCAGCCACGCTTAAATCAGGCAACAGATTGAGGGGCGGCTGTGCTCTGTGGCCTGTGATGGGCGTGTCCACAAAATATTATTTATGGCGAAAGTATGATACACAAGTGGGCGTGACGTGCGGCGGCCACACATGTGGCTCCAGCCACTGTCGCTCAATGTCAGACAGCAAAGGGGGGCGACTTCAACGATATATTTGGAGCATTTGCTGTTGCAGTTGCTAAACAAACATTTAGCGGCAGCGAGTCAACAGCATCGATGCATCAACGCCAGCAGAGGCAGTAAGGATCAGACGACAGACAGCGCATCATTTCCGGCAAATAGAGAGAGAGTCTCTATGTGTGTGTGTGTGTGTCCTGCTATGCGGGTGAAGTGCATAATGTGAAATCGTCCATTTGTCTTTGCTGGCTTCAGTCTGGCACTGGGTTTGGCCTGGTCGCATGTGCAACTTGTCTGCTGCTTTATTTTGCTTATCTGAAATTGAATCAGGCAGCCAAGCAGACGACGAGGACGCCAACTTTGCCATCGGGCACAATTAGGGTCGCCGTCAGGCACACCCACTTCATGTGTGTGTTTGTGTGTGTGTGTGTGGGCTGCAAAAATTAATTTGCTTATCGCGCTGCAGCCGCACCCTGCCACAAAATGATGTTATTGACAGGGCACACAGCAGACGAGGCAGGCATATTGTTAAAAATACAACAAAAAAAAAACTATGCATAGGCAGCAGAGAGAGAGGGGGCAAAGGCGGTCGCCA
Source organism: Drosophila gaucha (assembly GCA_035045545.1). Classification (NCBI taxonomy): domain Eukaryota; kingdom Metazoa; phylum Arthropoda; class Insecta; order Diptera; family Drosophilidae; genus Drosophila; species Drosophila gaucha. The sequence goes on from JAWNOY010000222.1 coordinate 697,070, forward strand.
CGTGGCGTATGCGTGTTATGTTTATAACAAAATTGATTTATTGACAAAACAACAAATTTCAGTAGAATGACTAACGACTAGGCAATACTCTGTAGGAGATGGCTGAAAAGGAGTTTGCTTGGCAGAGATTTCAATGAGAGATTTTGCTTGTGGAAATATGCAGAAAGGCGACTTGGAGTATGTCTATATCAGATGCTCTGTCAGAGCAAGTTGTAGGGAATATTTAGATGGTGATTAAGATTGAGAATATTTAGAAGGCAATTCTTTTTCTTGAGTATATCTATAAAAGCTTTCAGAAATATTTACCGAATATTCTGTAAAAGCGAACGAAGTTGAATGAAATTTATAAGAATTTTTTAGCTGAATTCCCAATATATTTTCAGCGCAAAAGATAGCAAAAATTCTATAAAATCAAAAGCGAAAGGCGTTTACTTAAGAACAATAGCTAATATGCATTCAGAGCAAAGGATAACAAAATATTCTATAAATGACTTTAAATTGGTTTAAGTAAGAAAAACCTTGAAATATTTTTCGAATATGGTTCAAATAGGAAAGTTCTTTAGTTGAATCTTTTAAAAAAATCGTTATAGACCATAGATATCCAGCTTCACATACTTCTTCTGTAAGTTCTTTTCCGTGTTACGAGGAATACAATATGGCTTTTGGCTGAATGGAAGCTAACTTTTTTATTTCAGTCTTATCTTGGAGAGTATATGATTCTTTAACTGTGAGCTCTAGGCCTAGGCAGTAGCTTTTCAACAGTATGACTAGTTTTTCTAGACGTTATAGAAAATGAATTGACTTATGGCTTTATATGACTTTGTTAAATAAGATTAGAGATGGGCGTCGGAATCGGGATTTTCGGGACCCGAAATTGTCCCGAAACAATTTTCGAGCTGATTGGGAAAGGTACAATCCGATAAATGCTTGATCTCTAGATCAAGATGCAGATTCCGACACTCATCTTTAAATTAGATTATTTATTAATTTAAATTAATAATATTATTTATTTATTATTATTTTATAAAATTAGAAAAAGTTTTCTCAATATTTCAATATGTTTTATTTTATTTTTTTTTAAATTCTTTTTATTATTTTGTCTTCATTGTTGTTTAAGATAAATTTTTTATGAATTTTAGAGATTTTATTATCTAATAAAATCTTTCTTATAAATATTATATATTATAAACGAATTTTTCTGTCATATGGTTATAATACCTTATAAACTAGCTCTCAAAGTTGTCGACTCAAGCACACTACTAGACATATTCAACTTATATGCAGCTTTATCCTTTACAGAAATCAAGTTCAGCTAAAACTCTTAATTTTTTATCTTCTCTTCAGACTCAAGTAATTTTCGTTACAGATTTCACTTATAAGTAGGTTTATCCTTTACTTAAATCAGTTTCATTAAAAACTCTAAAGTTTACTTTTTTCTCTTTAGACATAAAGCACGTTTAACATTACATAAAGCCAATATACCCTATTTGACACTTCAAGAACTGTGTATAAAAAACGCATATGAGAAATGCCAAAGCAAAGTGCTGAACCCTTTTTTTTTTGTTTCACTCAGAACATATGTGTTTTGTTTTTTTGCTGCTGGTTTCGTTTTTTCGTTGATGTCCTTGAGGCAAGTGTTTTGCATTTGGCTTTTTCGGGAAATGCTGACAATATTTATGGCTTGCCATTAGGGCCAACTGATTGGTTTTCGCTTTCGATTTGGGCGCGTTGCAGAATTTTAATATTTTTTTTTTGATTTTTTATTTTTCTGTTGACTGCTTCAAAGTGTGACATGGCCTTGGAATTGAGTTTGTGGCCGTTGGAAAGTGTTGTTGGGCTGCACTTTTGCTCCATTTAAGGGCCATTAGCTCAAAACGTAATCATCATAATGCGCCCCAGTAGCAATCGGGCCATAAATAAGACAAACACATTACGCATACGCCGCGTGCACACAGAGCACAGAGCACATGGGAGCAGACGACGACGACCACGAGAAGGAGAAGTAGTCTCTTCTAAGAGTCTCTCTCATATGAATAAACTCGCACGTACTTATCGCATAGACTATGCTCGACTGCGCACAGCTGCCTCACTATAGTCACGGCGATATGTGTGTGTGTGTGTGTGTGGCCTGTCCTATGGTATGAATATTTAAGGCGTCAAATTTATGAAAACAACGTGCCTCAACTCAACTCAAAGTCGAACTTGAAGGCGAAGTCGGCATCCAACTAAAGGCCAAAGTTGTGCAATGCAAAGTTTTTTGGCTTCCCATATCCTCGGCTCGGGCAACACGTGACAAAGAACAAAAAAACAGTAGAAGAAGCAGCATGAAATGACAAAACATTTGATAAACATTGCACATGTGGAACAGTTGAGCGTTCTGCCCACTCTTGCTCCCACAACTCTTATGACAATAGCCAAGGCATACGCGTACAATCACAAAGAACGCTTATCTTCTGGAACAGCAAAGTTTGAATACCCTATGCCAAGCTATTGCTAGAGAGTCTGCTCAACTTTGCTTAAAGGTGGTTGCTTGTTAGCTGTGCACAATTTGCATAAGAACTAGTGTACCCTAACTTAGCATAGTTGATATAAAAGCTAGTAAACTCTTTCTCTAAGTGTATACAAGCGAAACAAATGTTGACTTATAGAATCTATCCGAGTTTACTTCAAGTGTGTAGGTTCAATGAGAACTATTTATCTATCTTCTCCTTTCTGCTTTACTCCAGCTTTACATAGCTCACAAAATAGCTAGTATACCCTAACTTTACATAGCTGCCATAAAAGCTGGAAAGCTCGTTCTGTAAGTGCATAAAAATAATAGCAAATGTTCTGTAAGAGTCTGCACGACTTTGCTTGAGGGCAGTTTCCTTCCATGAGAAATATTTTGCAATATTTTCTACTCTAGTTTTATATTCTTTCTGCTCTAGTAACAGCTAGTATACCCAAACTTTACATAGCTCAAACAAATGTTAGAAATGAATGCAGATGCTTTAGTTCAGTTCTTTAAGTATAAACAAATGACTTCAAAAATTCTGTAAGAGTCTACCCGACTTTGCTTGAAGGGGACAGCTTGCCTGAGAACTATTTATCAATATTTTCTAGTCTACCTGTTTTACTCACCTAAAAGCTAATATTCCCCTTACTTTTGAAAGCTTACAAAAAAGCTAGATTTTCGCTCTGTAAGTGTATGAATGTGTTGCTTCTATGAGAACCATTTATCAGCTTTGTTTTTTTTACTCTACCTGCTCTACTCTAACTTTGCATAGCTTCCATAAAAACTAAAAAACTTTTTCTGTAATTGTATAAAATGCATGTAAAAGCTCTTTATTAAAGAATCAAAATATCAATATCTTCCTGCTCTATTCTAACTGGCATTCTCTTACTTTCTGTAGCTTTCATATAAGCTCGAAAACTCTCTCTGTAAGAGTATGTTCGACTTTGCTTAAAATGAGTTCTTTTTATAAGAACTATTTATCAGCTTTCTCTATTTTATCTGCCCTTCCCTAGCTCACATAAAACCCAATTTACCCTAACTTTACAAAACTCACATAAAAGCTAGAAAACTCTCGCTCTTTAAGTGTATACAAATGGCAGCAAATGGTCTGTAAAGCAGTCTGAAGAGCAAGTTAGTTAGACTCCAACAATAGATTTAGAAATGCTTCAAAAAGTTGCCTCAAGTCTTTTTGGGCAGAAAAAAAAACTTGCACTAAAAGGGGGAGCCAAGCCCCATCAAAAAGGTTTAGCTGCGCTTAGTCCAAAGCTTTTGATGTCCTTTATACCTTTTTTTCGTCATATTTTCTGCTTTATTCCTGCCAATAATTCATAAAAAGCGTCAAATGCAGCAGAATAAACAAAGCAAACGCAAAAACTCGGAGAAAAATTCATAAATTTTGAAAATATTTGTGCAAAAAAATTGCGTATGACAAAAAAAAACAAAAACAAAGTTGGCAAAAACCAATAAATGGCCGCAGTTGGCGGAACTGAAGGCACCCTTATCAAAGTCAAAACACAAACATATCAAATATGCAATGATTGAGGGCGGCGTGTCGCATGGGGGCGGGGTTGCTAAGCGGTGGGGGTCGTTTCAGCTAGAGCACTTTGATCGAAGACTTAAGACGAGTTGGTAAGCAAGAAAAAACAAAAAGAAAATAATGGCAGGTCGAAGATTAAATACACTTTGAGATAGGGAAATCTTTGTTTATCTAGAAGTATTATAATAAGTAGCTATATAGCGATTAAGGTATAATATTCGAAAAATATGGAAAACCTTTTAACTCCTGAGTATTTTTAAGATATTTTGAAAGAACAGAGAATATCTCACTAAAAAAAATGCATTTCTCTAGCGATTTTTCCTACAGAGCTATATGATATAGTATTCCGGGAAAGCATGGAATAACTCTTAAATGTTAAATCTGTTCAAGATGTTTTGAGAAACCTAAAAGATTTTCATATCAGACATAATTTCTTGAGCTTTTATCAACATGATAACTTTATTATATAGTAATCTGATGCATCTGAATTGAGTATGTGTATATATTGAAAAACTAAAGCTATGAAAAAAACCAAAGCTATTCAAAATTTCACTGAGATAGGTTCTACCATTAGAGCTATATGATATAGCATAGATTAAAGCGTGGAATAATTCTTAAATGTCAAATCTGTTCAAGATGTTTTAAGAAACTTAAAAGATTTTCATTTCAGATATAATTTCTTGAGCTTTTATATGATAACGTAATCTGATGCGTCTGAATCGAATATGTGTATTTGTTGATATATTTTGAAAAAAACCAAAGCTATCGAAAATTTCATTAAGATGGTTTGTTTGTATTGAAGCAAAGATAAGAACTCCTAACCATTTTTAAGATATTTTTAAAGGATAGAAAAGATCTCACTACAAATTAACATTTCTTTACTGATTTTGCCTACAGAGCTATATGATTTATTATTCCAATTTTGATAAGATTTTGTTTATAAGGGGAAAGCATAGAATGTCTTGTGAATATCTAATCAAGATATTTTGAGAAACTTAAAAGTTTAACATAAAATTTATGAATTCTTGAGTTATTTTTATAGTTATCTGATGTATTTGAACTTTATATATGTACCTATATAAACTGAGAATCAGGACTATACAAAATTTCATTGAGATGGCTTTCAAACTGAAAGAGTTGCTTGTATAGAAGCAAGGATAAGTACATGTTTATATGTACTTTCCTAAAATATATATATATTTATAAATATATATACCTACAAAGAAAGTGAATATCTATAAAATTTCTTACTAATTTCTTAGATTTCATACTAATTTCTAGAACTGCTCGAGTATATATATAGCTATATACATATACCTATATACCTAAATTTCTTACTATGTTCTCTCTCTTCTAAGTTTCACAAGATCTCATTATGGTTATATTCACTTTCCTTATAGGACTGTTCAAGTATATATATGTATATAGACTATTATTTATAAATGTATAAAATATATAAATAATTTCTAACTTGTCTCATCAAAGACCTGCTCTGGGTCTCACATGCCTTGACATAATACACATACCCTCTACACGAGTAAAAGTAATTTTGACATGTTTACCATTTCTTGAGGTTTCTTGGGGGTTAGTTGGGGGTAACTTCGATGTGACTTGAGGGTTACTTGCATTAGCTTTAACGGGTGCTAAAAAGGTTTTACATACCAGTGGCGGTTTGTCCGTTAACCGCTTGCAATTGTTGAGCTCTGTGGGCGAGTTATCCTCATCGGAACTGGGCGTTTGGGCCACCTTCTCGTTGTCATTGCAGCTGTTAAATAGATGCAAACTATATAGAACTATATCTGAACTGAACAATGTGTGAAGTGTGTCGAGTGTGTGTGATGAGCATGATTAAGCTTTTGGATTGGGCCTGGGGCTAGCCGACTTTCTACTCACTTGAGATTTGCCTGGCTAAAAAGCTGCAATGGTCGCCGTCTGCCCAGGCTGGCAGGCGATGTGGGCGTGGCTGTGTGCAATGTGGATCTGGCACGTGAGGCGCTCAGATAGTGGTACGAAGTGCGCTGCTGCGGCGCTTGCTGCTGCTGCTGTTGCTGCTGCTGCTGCTGTTGCTGGCGACTGTTGCAGGAGGAGGAGCGAAAGCGAGCGCCGGTTATAACTGCGGCCAGATTGGCAGCGATGCGATTGTCAAAGCGATTAAAGTATGAGCTGCCATTCGAATTCGAATTCGAATTCGAGTTCGAATTCGAGTTCGAATTTGAGTGGGTGTTGTTGTGGTTGTCAGCGGTGGGCGATGAATTGTTGCTGCTGCTGGCGCTGCCATTGCTGTTGCTGCTGCCGCCGCTGGCAATTGTTGCCGCTGTGCTTGCTGTTGCCGCCGCCGCTGTTGTCGTTGCTGTTGCTGCCACAGCCAGGCAGCTCTTCTCATAATCCAAATTATTGTTGGTTATCATTGTGCGTCGTCGCTTTTGGGCATTAACTTTTGCAGTGTTTTTGAATTATGTGCGCAAATATATATAAAAAACGCTGCGGGCGGCTTTTGTCGCACTGCGTGTGATTCCCGCCAGGACAAGCACCCACCCGCACACAGGATATGGGGCGGGGAGGGAGCAGATGCGGCTCTTTTATTAAATTCTCTACTAGCCACAGGGGTCGCGCGCGCTACTTCAGCCTAACTGCAGGACGTGCAGGACGAGCGCCAGGACAACGACGCAGATTTAAACACAGAATTAATTCAAGCGGAAATTGGCAACGAAAGCAAAAAAAAAACAACCAAACCAACCAAAAACCAAAGCAAAATCGAAAGCGTGAAGCATAAACAAAAAGACAGGAGTCGGGGCGAGTCGAATAGAAAGCGAAAATGAAAACGCATATGAAAATTTTGTGGGTGGGGCAAGCCACAAAAATGCACATAAATACAGGCGACAGCGCAATTGGAGAGGGGCAACAGGGAGGGTGTGCACAGGGGTTGTTGGGGATTTTTATTGGTCAGGGGTCGCGGCAAAATGACGTCACAAAATGTAAAGCGCATAAATAGCAGGATTTTGCAGGATATAGATGACGATGATGATGATGATGATGATTATTGTTGTTTGTTTGTTGTTAATATGATTTTGTGGATTGTTGTTTAAAGCGAGAAATGTATAGTATTTTGTTGGTATTTTTGTTGGTATTTTTTGTTATAGTTAGCCAATTTCACAGTTGAACATTTTTGCCAATTAGTTGCCAATTTGTTGATGCCGTTTATTGTAGTTTTTCGTTTTGTTTTGCCAATTTCAGTTTTCAGTTGAATTTTAATTGTTTTGCAGTCCAAAATTTTCATGTAAATACAAAGTGAGGGAGAGAGAGAGAAAGCGTTATATATATATATTTTATATATTTATTTTGCTTTTTTATGTTGCAAACTTTTGCTTGTTTTAATTCGATTTCAATTGAAAGCGTATCAAAAGCGCAAAAGCGGATTTTTTGCCCTTTGGCTGTTTGTTCATTTTCATGTAGCATACTTTTTAGGGCAAGCAGCTAATGAAAGTGAAATGCAAATGTAGTTGCGATTGTGTATGTGTGTGTGTGTGAGAGTGTGTGTGTTTATACTTACGTTGCGTCGCTGGCAACCAAACTTTTCATTGAACAGTCAGTGGGCCACGTTTGTAGCTGCAACAGAGAGAAAGATATAAAAAGTTAGAGCTGCATTCAAAATTTAATTAAAAATGACTTTAAAGCAAGGCTATATACATGTGTGTGTGTGTGTGTGTGTGTTTAGGAATCATTAGACGCCCATAGTCAACACCTCATTAGGCGACTAATCAAGCGTGCGCCTGGGCAAGAAATAACAACCAGTTCAGCTTCGAGCCAATGCCACAGATTAAAGGAACAGCAAGCCAAGGCGAAAAAGCTTCCACAGCCCTGCGAGTCCTGGAGCTGAATTGGAATCGGGTGCACTCGTGCGACGAAGTAAACAACAAGTCCTGGCAAAAGGACGCAAATAAAACGCACAGATTAAAGGATGCCCGGGTGAAATGTCTTCTTAATTACTTCGCAATGAACACAGCGGAAGCGAGACAGAGACAGAAACAGAGAGAGAGAGAGAGCAAAAGAGAGGGAGGATTGACTGCAGCGCCGTAATTGAGAAGTCGCTGGCCCAGACTGTGAATTGGATTTGGGGATTGGGCAGCCAGCGTCTCAGCATGGACCGCAGCGCCATGTTGCCAGCGCACTTTAAGCGGAAGTAATTTAATTAATTACAAATGAAACGGAAACACGGCACAGCAAACGAAGCAGACACACATGAGTGTGCGTGTGAGTGTGAGTGTGTGTGCATATAGCATGTCAAATTTAAGCATAATTTGGCTTTGGCCACACGCACTTGATGCGCTGTCTAAGCGCTTGGCAAAAAATAAGAGCGGGAAGGGTAGATACGAGTAGAGTGAGAAAGAGAGAGAGAGAGAGAGAGTGAGGGAGAGAGCAGGGCTTTCATTCAGGCAGCGCAATTAAAATTTTTGTATGCGAGCACCGCAAACTATTAGGACAGTGTATAAACGCACACACACACACATATGTATACATATACACACACACACAGACAGACGCATTAAGCACAGCTCATTTGCATTGCGGTTTTAATTGCCAGGCAACCCCAGAAGCGGGCTAAAGCTCTCTACCTCCCTCTCCCTCTCGCTCTCGCTCCCTCTCTCCCTTCCACAACCACAACCCGCAGAGCGCTCTCTGGCCCAGGCTTACAAGGATAATGAAAACAATTTAACGACTCTCTCGACGATACGCCGGGGTCAGAGCTGGAAACAAATGTTCTGGCCGCTGCACGTTGAGCGCTTTAACAAATAGAAACCTTTTTCCATTCGACCATTTTCCTCGCATTTTCTTTATTTGGCGTCCAGTTTTGCGTGTCTGCGCAAAATATTTGCAGATATATATACATATATATTTTTGACATTTTAATGAAAATATTTTGCGTCACATTTTTGAGCGGCAAAAGGCGGCAAATGTTGATATATCTGCCGCATCCTTTCGCTCTGGCTTAATATTATTTTAACGAAGTGGATTTGCCAGGACAACAGCAGCAGCAGCAGTTGGAAGAATTTTTAAGCTCCTGTGATGGGCAGTAATTAAATGCTTGACATGCCTTTGGGTATGAGTCGCCGGCTGAAGTGGATTAGCAGCAGGAGCAGGAGTCGGAGTTGGAGTCGGAGGAGAGAGCATCGAGCAGAGAGCGAAATTCAGTTGGGTTTGGGTTAAATTAACGCTGATGTTGGCATTATAATTATGGCATGTAGTTAAGTCGATTCCTGGCCAGCGTCAAGCGCTGTACGTGACAGGTTGATAAGTAAAGGACTGCCAGAGAGTGAGACCAAAGCAAAGGCAAAGGCGAAAAAAATCAAAATGTTAACAATTAAATTTAACTGGCTGAGCTGCTAAAAAAGTGAGAGAGAAAAGGCTACAAAGTGAAGAGCTTAAGAATTTGTAAAAATATGGCTTAAGGCAATTGCTCGGGAGTTTTAATTAAAACAGGTGTTATATGCTAGGGAAAGGCAACGATTTGGCCATTTGCTTTGATATAGAAAGGGATTTCAATAAAATACTTATATAAAATACTAAATATTTTCACATATTTTCTGGCATATATGAACACAAGCATAAATAACCAGAAGAAGGCATATTCCTTTAAACAGAAAGTATATATCGTTTTGATCGGGAAAGCAAGCTTTGCCTATACAGTAGGCTTAAACATGTGGCTGGCTTTCTGTGTGTTTCGTTCTAAAGTATAGCTCGAAATTTGTTTAAAAAAAACAAATTCGGTTTTTGAAGATAATAAAACTAAGCTTAAGAACTATACGCTATACTTAACTATATTCTCACTAATCAGTGACATATCATTCAGTTACACTTACGCTGTCTTTACTCAATTTTGCCTTCTTACCCCAGCAGTAGCACTAAGGTAAACATTTTTGAATCTATAAGAAGGAATATTTAAAAAATATTCCTATCTCTTTTAGCATCTACTGCACTGCTATTTTTGTGAACAGAGCTGTATATCATATGTCAGCAATTCCTCGATTTAAATTCCACCTCAACAGGTAGTATTACAGTCTTTTGATTTGCCCTCCTCTCTGCCTGCGCCATGACAGATATCATTTATGGCCTGTTTTGTATACATTTCTCATAAATTCAACAATTATTTGCCAAGTTGGCATAATATGGCATAAGCCGCCATAAAAAAGAGCTCATTAAATATTAAATATGCTCATTTGGCTAAGTGAGTGAACGAGGGCAACAACATTTGCGTAATAAAATCAACAGCCTAAACAAAAACATTAACAACAAACACGAAACAAAAACAAAAACACAAAAAACATATATACATAAAGCAAACAAGCTGCGCTTCTTGTTGCGACTGTTGTTTTCAGATAAAGTAAACAAATGCAGGCGCGTCGAGGTGGGAGAGGGAGCTGTGGGGGAGGGGCTTCTACTTTTTGCCAGGCAAATTAAAGCAAATCAAAATCATATGAGCATTTTCAAGTGATTGCCGCGGCCGCGTCTGAAACTTGCGCTGAAACATAAACAAGCAATTTAACAGGCACTCACATACACACACACACACGCGTACACACACGCACAGGCGTCAGGCAGTTGGCAAACAAACGAAGCGTTCAAGCGCAAAAAGCCAGCGCCGAAAAAAAGAACAGAGAAAAGCGAGGGAAAGCGAGAAGAAAACCAACAAAAACGTTTTATGTGCCAAAGCACAAGTGTGTGGGTGTGAGTGTGTGAACAGCTGAACACCAGCGCTACCGCAGATTTCACACACTCGCACACACACACACGCTCACACATGCTTTAAAATATGCCGCAACTTTTTGTTAATGAAATTTTAATCAAGCCGAAACCGAGTCCAAAAACTGTTTCACACACACATTTACGTTTTAGCGCCAGCTGGGCAAAGTTTCTAGCCCATTTTTATGCTATGCCTGCATGTGTGTGTGTGTGTGCGTGTCTTAGGCAAGCAAATAGCCAGCAGCTTCATTAGCAGCTGCCGACAACGCGGCGTATGCGTAATAATTTATTTACAATGCAATTCATTTATGCCAAGCATTAATCATAAGCCAAAGACGAGGTGAAGACGTCACGTAGCGCATAGCCATAGTGAGAGAGAGAGAGAGAGAGAGAGAGAGAGTAAGAGAGGGAGAGCTGAAGCAGTTGAAAAGAGAGAGAAAATAAGACAGCTGCATTTATTAACAATTTATGTCGTAAATAAAATTGAAAAACATTCATAGTGTCAATGAGCGAAGGAGCAGAGGCGCGTGGGCGTGGCAGCTGAAGACGTGAGTGCATGTTGATGATGCCAGCAATTTCATAAATTACAACGAAAGAGCTAAACATAGAGACAGAGTGAGAGAGAGACGTAAGTGTGGGTGAGGCACATAAATCGCCAAGCGCCCGAAATTAGGCAACAAATTTACATGCAAAACGAGCACGACACGCAGCTAAATCACCAACAACAACAACAACAACTACAACAACAACAGCAACAATGGAAACCAAGCGCCTCCAAAATGACAAACATTATAAAAAGAACAGAATGAAAAAGCAAAGACTGGAATATATTAAGGAGCCGCCAGCACTTCCGGCGACATGCTGAAAAAAGGCTAAAGGAAAAACAAGGGATGACAGTTGCTAAGAGTAACTATTAGGCAGATACCCTGTAACTGAAAGAAATACTTTGAGGTATCAGTTGCGCAAATATTTGATTCACGCTATGATAAAGTCTTTCTTATGGCGTCAAAAGGACAAATATATATGCATTAAAAGAGATTTCTCAGTTTGGTTTAGAAGAGAAAAATTTTATATATTATAATATAATATCAAAGTTTTATGTATGCATACTTTTGTTGTTGTTACCAGCTCCTAACAACTTTCAAATATGTTCAAAACATAGTGATCTGTTACCGATAACTATCGACTTTTTCTTAAATACTTCTGTGAAATGCAGATATCAATCTATAAAATATATAAGCTTAAGGAAATATGCATAACACTGGGACATGTTATCGATAAGTATCGATTCATCGCTTTATATGAAATAGGGATATTTATAATTAATTGTTAAAGAATTGAAATAGGAATTTTACATGATTTACATGAGGTAAAGAATTATAAATTGCTTAAAATATGAAAGATTTTTAGAAGCTGGGAGTTGTTATCGATAACTGTCGATTTACATGTAGTAAGTTTATCTCTTGATAATTGCTTAAAACGTAAAGGATGCTTAGAAACTTGTAGTTGTTATCGATAATTATCGATTTGGATGATTAGAAGTTGGGAGCTGTTATCGATAATGATCGACTTATACTATTAATCAAAATGTTGTGAAAATTGAATTGAAAGGTTCTAGGAGCTGAAAGTCGATAATTATTGTTTTGTGTCAAAAGCAGTTATCGATAATTTGCAAAAAGCAGAAAGCAATTGTGGAATGTAAATTAAATATGTTTTAACTATGACGCTGAGAATTTGTGAGACCTATTGATATAAATCGACAGAAGCACAGATATATATACATATGTATATGTATATATACCTACTATATTATACTCAAGTCTCAGTCAATGTCTATAAGCTCTTTTTCGACGCCCATCAGGCTTATGTGTACTTTATGTACTCATATACACTTTCTACACACAGTCTGTATATCTGTCTATCATAATGTATACAACAACAATATACCCTCTCTTTACATACTTTGAATTGCAGGGTATTTATGAAAAAACACTTTTGCTTTTACAAGCGCATTTTCGACTGCGCCTTCTACTCAGTTATTTAGCATGTTTTCTTCTCTCTATTGTTGTTGTTGTAGTTACGCCTTTTTCGGTGCTTGCTTCGGGGCCGAGCCGCTTTCTGGAATGAATAATGTGCACTACTCACGGCAAATAATTATTTTCGCTTAGTGGCAAACAAAACTGCCATTTGGCATGCGATTTTTTAGGCCATTTCACTAGCTGCAGTTGATTTTTTTTGCGTTCTTTCAGTTCTTATCATCGCAGCCAACACTTGGCGCCCTTCGTACCTCTCACACTCTTCCACTTGCTTTAGTTCATTATGTGAATTTTTTGGCTGCAGGGCAAATGCCAACACGTCGAAGCTAAGACGGAGGGTGATTTTTTATTTTCAGTTTCTTTTCTTTTCCTTTTTTTTTGAACAGTTTTTTCCACCCTCGCAGAAAAAAAAGGTGTCGAGCGAAATTACAAAAAAATTGCGAGCTGTTTTAAATGCTTTAAATATGCGCTTTTGTTATGTTGCCCAAATGCAAACATCAAGCGAAAGTCAGCTAAATTTGAAACAAAAGAATTTTAATTAGTTTTTTTCTTTTTTGCTTTGTTTAATTATGCAAACGTTTGCCACGTTTGCCACGTTTACCGCGTCTGAAGCGTTTGCTGTTTGTCAATAGCAAACAAAACAATTATTTCCAGTATGAAAACTGGGTGTAAAAAGCAAACTTATGTGAAGCAAAGAGCAAAAAAAAAGAGCAGGGGAGAATGGAGGTATATCATTTTTTTTATGCTTTAATGTAAACTGAATAACTAACTATTATTAAAATATTTAAATATAGTAGCTGTTATAAGCCAAAAGCTGAATCCTAACTCCTTAACTGAAAGCTCAAGTCAAAGCATAGATAATAATTTGTAGTCTAAGCAACAAACAGGAAATAATTTTTATTTTTTTTTTTTACCCATTGAAAATGGCAATTTAGTATATGATGTTTTTATGTGAATATACATATGTAACAGGCAAAATGAGGCGGATCTGATTCTCTAAAGTATAAATTTTATAGAATTTTTTTCAGGGGCACATAATTTTTTACGAATTAATGAGGTTCGAGAGACGAATTGTCGGGATTCGACTGTAATATATTCTAGTTCTTTATAACGTTTCCAATGTTTCTTCATATTTGTTTAATATTGAAAAAACTAACTTTTTGATTTGCTTTCTTCAATCATGATTTGAGCTCTATTAAAGTTGGAGTCAACAAATTGAATTTCGATCTTAGATTTGTCTTTCCTGTCTTGAAAACTCATTTCAAATAGTAGAGTCTTTAGAACTTTGGAGATGTTTAGAAAAGTTCATTAAAATTACAAATACGAAGTATAAGTATTAAAAAGTTTATTAAATTAATTATTTTATACATATTTATGTAGGATATAATATATTATATAAATGCAATTTTTCTATATTTCCATGTCCTCTTTCTCATATCAAGCCTATAATTTATAGTTTACTTTACCGAAGAATTTAGTAATTTATGTTGACTAAATTGGAAAATGGAAAGCTTCTACCATTAGCTTTGCAATATCTGCAAACTATTAATATTTGACAAACTGTAATGTAACTCAATTAAGTTAATATTAATGGTGCAGAAGCTTACATACATATATACATATATATGTATGTACGTAAAGGCATATATTTAAATATGCAACAGTGCTCGTTAACAATTGTTCCTCGATTTGCGTAAATAATTAATGTTAATTTATCAAAAAATCTCTCGAATATCAGTTTTGCACTTTTGCACAATTCGCATAACGCAAATGTCATTAAATGCACATGCATGAATCTTTGATGCACTCGAATGCGAAAATCAATTAAACGTGAAATTCAACAACAACAGCAAAGACAACAGTTACTATTTTTATTAAAAAACATTTATCTTGTGCATTTATTTATTTTTGCACTTTTCCAACGAGGCAACGCATTTCACTCGAACGCACATTTTGTTAATGTATCGCGGCATTAAAGTTAATAATTATTTTAAGGTTACTGAAAATTTTCAAGGTGAAGCACAAAGGGATGCATGTAATTATATATATATGAATATACATATTATAAATATTTTATACATTCAAAGAAGCCGGACTAAAGAAAGTCCCAGCAAATAAATTCAGTTTCTTTTCATGTGTTGCCTGAATCAAAGCCTTTTCTTCAGGTTTCTTTAGACTGCCTGATTTTCCACAGTCTTGAAGGTTTAAGTACTTTACTGTCTTTATATTTTTACACTCTTCCACAAAAAAGGAACTTTTTTATGCATCTACACTTAAGTCATATTCTGTTAAAATTTTTTCTGTAGATTGCGAATCTGAATTTGAGAAAAATACTTTCATATCACTTTTCGCTGATGTCATTTAGCTTCCTTGCTTGTCAAGCTTGGTCTAGGCTTTCATTCAACCCTACTTGAAAATTATTCTATATTATCATATATACTATTTCATGGATATCATATACATTTCATATACATATATCATATATTTCATATACACTTTTTCATGGAGCTTTAAAAACTGTCGAAATTGGTTGAACAGTTTTCCATGTACATTTTCTCAAAATTATATGTTTTCGGCCACGGCAACTGTAGATGAATCCTTTTAGCATCAAATCACTTTATTCTAGTAGCAAAATAATTATTTTAGAGTGTTAAAAAACACTTTCTAGTATACCTGATTCTAAGACCAGCAAATACGTTCACTGCTTTAGTCTTAAAATTTGAATCAAGTTTGATAAGAGAGTCTTCACTTACTATAATATCTCATCTGCAAACACATTTTCAGAATATATATGTATTAAAGAATATCAAAACAGATTTTTTATAAAGTTCTTCATCGAATAACTCAATGACTCTTCTTTGACTTTAATTATAATGCCTGCTTTCCCAATTGATTCAAGTTTCAAGCGTGATTCATTGCCTTTCCCTATGCATTTTTAAGTAGAAAGAGTTTAGCTAAGTATTCCATGATATAAAATTTAATATAAAATTTAATATTATAATATATAATATAAGCCTTACTCACCAAAAGCCTTTTTTAGTTCAGCTGTAGCCTTAGCTTTTTCCAATCAATTTTTGTAGCAGAAGTTTTGCCTTTAAGTAAAAGAGAAAATTTGAAATTGAAGCAAACAGAATTTCTATTTTAAATTCAAACAAAAAGAAAGTCAATATTTGTTGATGAGATACTTTTCCAAACAAACATGTTTTGTAGTTGTATCAAAATGTATAAAGCAGATCATATATTTTGTTATGAATTGTAGCTCACTTCTGTTTGTATAATTTTATATATACATAGGCGAGTCAATTAGATTTTTAAGTTGTGAAGGGATCTTCCATTTTGTCTCTACTAATTGTGCAACCACTCTTATCTTTATTGTTGTCTCTCTCTCACTCGACTTCATACTAAGCCACATTCGATGACAGCCCGCACTAGAGATGGGCGTCAGGATCGGGATTTTCGAGTTCCGAAATTGTCCCGAAACAATTTTCGGTATCTGGCGAGTTGGGAAAGATTTTAAAAAAGTCCAAGACGATCGGATACGTGCTTGGTAATGAGATCATGGAAAAAATTCTAGAGATATGCTCTGTGATGGCGGCATTTCAGAGATACCCGTTCGGGATCCGCGGGACCCGAAAATTTCGATCCCGACGTCCACCTCTGCTCAAAACCATGTCTTTAGAATCTCTTACTATGCCAACTTGATGTAGGGATGAAGCACTTGTTCGATCGAATTTTCTAGAATCTCTCAACAAGCGCGAAAATTGTTTCGGGATAATTTCGTGTCCCGAAAATCCCGATCCCGACGCCCATTTCTAGTCCACACTATCGTCGCACTCTTTTAGTTTTGTACAACTTTACTCAGCTTATGCAATACACAACACTGCTCAAATTGCCTCAAAAACTAGGGGCATACTTCGAGATATTAGAAGTATCCTACTCTATCTCCGACATAAATATATATATATAAATATATATATATATAAAAATTATATAAATTATATATATATATAATAATTTTTAGTCAAACACTTTTGTTTTCAACTTGCCATTTGATTTGATAACAAAAGTTATAGTTCATATGATTTGTGGAGTCGCAACTGTGATATCAAAGTCTTTTATGAAAATAGTTCTTGGCCAGCGACGTGTGTGCAATTTCCGTTGCGGAAAGTCGTGCGAGTAGTATTGGGGCAGCAACAACTGTGCCGGGGTCATTCATCCTGCAAAGTGGCGACACGCCAAAGCGTTCGCCTGGCCAAATGACTAATGGCCCAGGGAACAGGAGGAGAGACGGAGGAGGGAGAGACGAAGGAGGGAGACTAAAGCAAGCCAAAAAGTGCTGCAGGGGTATAGGCTACTGGCAATATGCAAAATTCGCAATTTGCCGTGCCAGACGGCGGCACAGGACGACAGCCCAGGGGCAGTTGTTTGCTAGCTGCTGCTGCTGTTGCTGCTGCTGCCTGATGGCTGTGTCTGCCCAGTCTCGGGCTGTTATTCGCTCCGACGTTCGACTATTTTTATGACCGAATTGCGTTTTATTGCTCAACGGCTCGATTTCTAGTTGGCCGAATGTGGGACAAGCCGCATTGCTGCGGGGCCCACGCTGCGTATGAGCAACGGCGGCTCTTACTTGTCAGCTCGTTGGCTGCAGTTGCTCGACATTCGACATTCAAAATTAGTTGACATTTTCCGTTGCCCATTTGCCATTTCTTCTTTCAGTTCATCCCTTATCGATTTTGTGGTTTTCTCATTTTTTTTGGCGCATAGCAAATCGGTGCCTTAAGCTGCCCTGGCATCTACTTATTCGTGCATTCGATTTATGTGCCAAGTTGGCGAGGTGTGAGGCTTTGGCAAAACGCTTCAATTGATTTTGAACATTTATTGCTTGGGGTAATGCCAGCCGGCTTGGGAGACACGGCAACTGCCCAGACACTGGACCCAAATTCTGTCTGCCCGCAATACCTATTCGCCCCCCCCCCCCCCTCTCTCTCTCTTTCTCTCTGCCTAAGTTCGTTCCTCCCCCATGAAAAGGTAGTCACATTATTTTGTTGCTGTCGTCGCATATAAAATAGTTTTACTTTGTGCCTTGTCGTTTTAAATTTGCCAAACCAAGAAATCTATAGGAATTCTGGGCTCTCTCCCCATTGTGGGTCTGGCCAGCTACATCCTTTTGCTCCACTTTTTTTTTGGCTGAGACAAATTTTATGGTACCATAAAATTGCACAAGTTTTAATCAATAGTTTGCATGTTTTGCAAATACACACAAACAATTTCAGCTGTACTTTGTTATTGTCAAAGCAAAGAATTTGATAGGAATTTACATTTTTTAAAGTTGCAGCTATTTGTTGGTAAATACTACGTTTGACAAATAAAAATAAGTTATTTAGACTTATTGATATTTGAATAAATAAGGAAGCATATGAAATTTGATAAAAAATTTTAAGAACAATTTACCTGTAAATTTTATACAATTTTAAATAAAAAATTGTTTTGTACTTTAAAATTTTAATAAAATTTTTAAAGAAAATTGTTTTTTAGGGCAAATGATGAATTTTGTGAATATCAGAATTATTAATGCATTATTTTTGGTCAAGTTAAGTGAGTTTAAAGTTGAGGTCATGCAGAATTTACTAATTGTTTTGGGGCTGAGTACATATTATTCTCAAAAATACTTTAGAAAATTTATCCCGAAATATCATTAAAAATTTGCTTAAAAATCAATCTTTAGCTAAAAATTGAAAGAAAATGTGTTTGATGTTTTACATTTGTTAAGTTTTGACCAAACTATGCAAGTTTGAAATATTAGACTTGTTCCATGTGGAAACTTTGCATGACAAAGTTTTGGTAATTTTTGGCATGAAATTTGACAACATTATAGACTCTTTTAAAATAACTTTTTATGTTAGTTTTTATACTAATTTCAACAACTAGATTCAGTTAGAATTAAAAATTCGAGACTTTTATAAAAAAATATTATTTGTTTTGAAAAAAAGCAAGAGTGGAGTACATGATAATTTTCTAAAAATCTAACAAAATGTTTTTCTTCAAAGTTTTGTAAAATATAAATGCAAAGTCAATTCTGAGTTATAAATAGAAAGAAAATGTTCTATATATTGTTTCGACAAAGGTTTGTTTCGACAAAGTTATGCAAGTTTGAAAAAATAGACTTGGCTTATTGGGGGGACGTACATGTCAAATTTTTTGTGATTTAGGCATGAAATTTGACAAAGTTTTGGACCCTCTCGAAATGACTTTTAATGTTAATTTTTATACAAACTTTACGATTCGCATTCAATAAAAAAAGCAAATTTGAAGACCTCAATTTTTTTCAAAATAAGTAAGAGGGAGTACATGATATTTTCATAAAAATTTTACAAAATTTGTTTTTCATCTAAATAAATAGTGAATGTAGAATTAAAAAAGAGAACAATTCATAAAAACATTGATATTGGAAACAAAAATCGGTTCAGTTTCGGCAAAGTTATGTAAGTTTGTAAGAGAGAAAGTAACGGAAGTTTTACAAGTTAACTCGACTCTGCACAGTTGCTTTAAAGCCTACTCCACGTCATTTGGCAGCTGCTTCAACACTTCACAAAGGCTCGTTAACCAAACTCTGTTTGCCGTTATGCTGCTGCCAAAACGCAGCCACGCCCACGTGCCGCCCACAACAATTCACATGTAGGTCAAACTTGGCGTAGCAAAAAGCACTGCATACCTTCGGGCTGTCAATTTATTTCTCGCGCTTGGCACATTTCGCCCGCTGTTTTGTTTCGCTGTGTACACGCGTGTGTGTGTGTGTGTGTGTTTTCTTTATTTTTTTTTTGTTTTTGTTTATGTTGATTCGCTGGTCGCTGCTCAAGCGCAGCTCCAGTCACCGCATGGCACCAGCGCGCGTTCCGCCAGCTGTGCAGAAGCTCGTCCTTGAAATTTATGCGCTCGACGCAGGCGAGGAAGTTGGAGCTCTGCGGGCACATGGCGTGTAAAGCTCTCATTACGATGCTCGACACACACACACAAGCACACTCATTCGAGCAGATAAATGGCCATGCAAAACTAGAACTACTTACGCTTCGTCCTGGCACTGGGCCAACGTGAATGGCATTGTTATTCTGTTTCTTTTTTGCCTTTTGTCTTGCTGGCCAAGTAAATTAGGCGCTCCGATAACGTAACCACAGATCGGACCGGCTAGATAGTCAAGGGCAAGAACAAAGCCTGCCCGAATCTCTCATCAGCTCTTGATGTGCTTTTGTGAAATTTGCTGTCGCTTGCCCATATCGATTTTGTCATAATCATTCTTGGTTTTCTTTTTTTTTGCTTTTGGCCAATTCACGCCTATCTCTGGGCATGTCAATCAGCTTAAGAGTAGCTCTCAACATTAAAAACCCTGCCGCAGCTGCAGACATGTTGCGCTGTCAAATATTTCCACTCATAACTTGAACGTCAATTTAATGGCAGCTGCCAGCGAGCTGCGTACCTCATTCAAAAGCCAGATTATTGCAGTCATAAATTTTTATGATTTTCCAGAGGCGGGGGGCGTGGGAACACGATTTTTATGCGAATTTAATAGCCCTGCAGATGCGATGCAGAAAATTATTATAGCTCACGTGGCAGAAGGAAAAGTCGACATTAAAAGTAAATTTAATAAAAAATGGCAGACTTTCGGAATGTCAAAAAATACAACCAGAAGCTAGAAAAAACAGAGACGCTAACATATTGACAAGCCGCCATCAATCACGCTTGACGGGCGCTTGGGGCAAGGAGATGGAGGCGTGGCAACCACGAAAATTTATCAACACAGGACCTGCACGCAGGACACGGCAGGTAGCAGGCAGCAGGCAGAAGTAATCTAATCCAATTACTCAACAATGGCAAACAAGCGACGCGTGGGCGTGGCAGCATGCGGGGCGCTAATGGACAACAACGAGCCAACAAAAAAAGAGAGAAAATAATAATAGAGGCAAAAGCGAGAAAGGGCAACAATAGCTGCCTGGGCTAAAAGCATATCACATGTCTAACGTTAAACTTAAATAACCAAAGGCAATCGGCAAGCATCAATAAGAACATGTGAAAGCCGCAGGCGCATATCCTTCCAAGGATATACCATTTGATCATTAACTGGTAGCGAGTGCAAATCCTGTCAGCGCCAACCAAATTGAAATTCATGCGCATTCAATGAATTTTTTGTGGGTTCTGCCCATAGTATAGACATGTGTATGTGTTTGTGGGCGCCTGCAGGACATTGTATTGACGAAATTATCATTTTTGTTGCTTCAATAAAATGACAAAGCAAACTAATATCGTACGGTCCTTCGCATAAGCTGGCTTAGGCATCAAATTGAAAATGCGCACCCTTGTACGCATTTTATATACCCTGAACGAACTCATAGACAATGGGATTGTAGGGTATAATGGTTTGATGATCATGTATGTAACAGGCACAATCCATAAAGTATATAAGTTTTTGCTCAGGACGACGAGCTGAGTCGATTTAGCTCTGTCTCTCCATGTGTTCGCAACGATCTCTGAACCTATAAGAGCTAGAGACATGAAATTTTATATGAAAGTCCTGCTATACAGCGCGCATATCAAGTTTGTTGCAGATAATCGATAACTTTTTTCGTTTTCTTAAAATCGATTAAAAACATTATCGAGATTTAGTTTTTTACATCTTTCAAGCTAAAGTTACCAAATTTTCAAATCAGCTTCTTATACAAATAAATACAATTTCGATTTTAAATTTTAAAGCAGCTTCAAATTTTTTAAAATAATACAATGGAAATTCTGCTAAAATTTTGTCATAAAAACTTTGACTTTTTTGGGTATTATCGGATATTCAATAAAAATAATGGCTAGAATTCAGGGCATCGCGTAGTCGGGCAGTCCCTACTAGAGTCTTCTTACTTGTTTTTTGCTGTGGGGGTTGCAAAGGGGGGTTGCTATTTGGCTAGCTCTGAGCAGTGGGGTTGGCGTTTGTTATGCTGATTGGATGTGCCCAACAGTCATGTTGTTGATGAGCTCAACTTTCGATGTCACCAATCTAAAAACTTAAAGACTTAGTTACAGTTGGAGAAAAAGCAACCCTTTTCGGTATAAAGCACATCCATCAAATAACAATTATGTCGCTTTTACTCAAATATTTGTCATTGACACTCACAAATCGTTTATGCAAATAGCAGCAGAACTTGAAGCATTTCATTAGAGTGCTCAACATGGACACGCCTTATCTAAAGGACAGCACACGCACACACACACAGAGACTAACAGACTAATTTCAATATCAAAACCGCTTTAGGATACACTGCATTAATATTCACTTTTCGGCTGGTTGACTTAAACGTGCTGGGCGTGGGCTACTGCAAAAAGAGGCGACAAATTGAACAGCCACAAAGTCCAGCAGCCCAGAACAAATTCTCACACACACACACACACACACACACACATACGCCCAGACAGAGCCGGGCCAAAGGGTCAATTTGCTGCGCATCAAAAGGCCAACTGACTGAGCTTAAAATAGTTGAAAGCCAAAGCAAAGCAGGGCGACAAGTTAATAAACATTTAGCTTGTAGCCAGCATATTTATAAACGCATTAAGTATGCTTCACTTGAGCTAATATTTTAAACGGGGTTTGATCTACTTTCTTTTTGCGTTTTTTAAATGCTGTTAACAGTTAAGTTAGTTGGAAAGTTATGCAAAAGTGATAACTGCTGCAAGGCATTTCGGTTGAGCTTAAAGTATTTCATTGGCTAGTTAGTTAAGATGTGAATGGGTGTAAGATATGCAGTCGAGTTGAACGAACAGCTTCACTATTAACACAAACACAACTCAGAGTTGATGTCTTTTGGGCAAAAACTGAGCAGCAGTTGACTGAAAGGCAGTTTGGTTAACACTCAAAGAAAAAGTCTTGATGAAGTTGATAAAGTCTTTATCTATATTTCAGAAAATTTAATCAATATATATTTATAAGATAAGAAAGTAAAAATAGAATAATTGAGATAAATCTTCATCTATGATTCTTAAGATTTATAATATCTACAAGAAGTGTAATACAACGTATAAAACTCTTTTGTATAGCTGTTCATAGAATAGTTGAGAAAATAATCCCAATAACTACGTGTAAGACCGAAACAAATTTTTGTGTACTACTCATAGAATATTAAAGAAAGGACGTTATCAATGATTCGGAACGTTTAACTGTTTAACTGTATGGGAGTAGCTATTCACAGAGTGAGAAAAATCTTTATATATGTTACCTAAGACTTATAATATCTTCAGATAGTTTTTAAGATGTATGAAACTCTTCGGTATAGCTGTTCATAGAATAGTTGACAAAAAGTCTTCTTCTGTAATTCAAAAGGCTTTAAATATACACCTTATTTGTGTAAGATAGAACGCAAGTCATTCCTTAGCTGCTCATAGAATATTTAAGAAAAGACTTCATCATATATCATAAAGCATCCTCAAGGAATGTATAGCTATAGCTATTCATAGAAAAATTGAGAAATTCTTTATTCATGTTTTATAAGGTTTATAATAGCCCCAAGAATGAAATCATTTTAACTGTTTAGCTTTTCATTGAATATTTAAGAAGATATTTAAGAAGTCATTAATGATACGAAAAATGTATAATATGATAGTGTCTATACAAATAGTTGTTGCTAGAATATTTTTGGGATAAATCTTCTGCTAGGTCTTAAAGGACTTATAATGTGCTTGAAAATTATGTAAGATAAAGTTAGAAAGTTTTATGTATAGAAGTGCATAGTATAGTTGGAAACAATCAGGTTTGTTAGTATATTTTGTTTAAAGAGATTAGCTTTTAATACGACTTATCAATATAATATATATTATATAATATAATATAAATAGTAGAGAGAGTGCATAACATTATACATATCTGTAATAATACCCAACAACTATAAATAAATTAAAGAATTTTGCAATATGGTTTTAAGTCTATGATCTTTTTGTCTTAGACTCACAGACTTATAATTCGCAACCAGTTTAAGCTTCAAGGCAAACCAACTGACAAAAATAATCTGTTTTGTATGAGAGCACTTGAGATTAATTTTAGTTTTCAATGCCCATAAAGCTTAAAGGTAGTTTGTTTTTAAATCAATTGATACAAATTCATAATATAATGGTAAAATCAAGGAAAAAATTTATCAAAGTTATAAGACAACACAGCTTTGATTTAGAGTGTCTAAAAAAGCTAAAATTAAATTTAAAGCAAGTATTTAGCAGCTTTGAATTTAGTTAAGAAATAAAGCCAAGTATTAAAACAAGTATAATGCGCTTTATTAAAGCCAATTTACTTGTGCTTAAGCAAAAGCCAATGTATACAGCTAGACTTAGTAAGCTTTATCCTAATTTCTGGCAGTGTAGCTGCAGTCGATGCATTTGACAAAACGCAAAGGGCAAAAATGTTGAAAAATGTCAGCCGCACATGGGGCAAAGAGCTAACAGATGGATCAAGAACCTCGAGAAGTCTGAATGCCTGTGGACCTTGTAAATGTGAAGTGAGTGAATGTGAGCGAGTGTCTCTGTGTGTGTGTGTGTGTGCGTGTGTGAGTTGACACCAATAGGCAGGGGCTCGTGTTAGCTAGCGGCTGTTGCACTTGTCAACAAGCACTGACAGCTAGTCACAAAAAAAAAGAGGAAGACTAAGAAAAAGAGTTGAGTCAAGCAACAGTTCGAAGTGAAAATTCGCACAATTAAAGCTGGAGGCAACAACAATTGGCAACTCGATTTGACCCGCTTTGCGTATTTAAGCTGAACTGAAGCGCTTAACTGGCATTTAAGCAGCTTTATGACTGCGACGATTTGTAAAACTTGAACTGCAACTCGCAAGTTATTTATGTAAATTACTTGCAGTGGTTGCTGCGAGGGGCAAAGAAACTTGAACTTCTTTCATGTTTTCTAATTAAGTTGGTAATTTAAAAGTGTCGAGCGGGTTGGTAAAGCAACTTTTAGCCAGCTTTGCTTGAATGCAACTGCTGCTGCTGCTGCTGCTACTGCTGCTGCTTGTGGCTTACAATTTGGCAGAGGGCAAAGTTTTTCATTTGTTGCAGCAGCTGCACCCGCAACAAACGAGCGGCAAAACGCTGGGGAGAAGTGGATAAAAAAAGAATGAAGAAAAAGCGGAAATGTTAACAACTACTTTGACATTTGCTGTGCGTGTTTGCATTTGCATTTGTATTTGTGCTTTGCGTTTGCCAAGTGGAAATTACATAAGTGCCAAGCGCGATGAGCCGCATGGAATGCCCAACCGAGTGAGTGAAACGGCAATCAAATAAAAAACCAAGACCAGCAGGTGTGCAAGTGTGCGTGTGCGTGTGTGTGAGAGTCAAACTTGGACCTTAGATTAATGCTCAGGCATTAGAGAGTATTATGAGAAAGTTCACACTGCGGCCAACAAGCTGTGGTTGAGCTTAAGCGTGAAAGTGAGATAGCAAGGCAGCAGCACACACACACGCAGTCACACACACGCACACGCACACAGTTGAGACACCCACACACAGAGAAAGAACAGCAAGCACAACTGTAACAAGAACTGTGTGTCAGTTGTAGCAAAAGTTTAGGCCTTCGCAGCGAGGCGTGAAGGACAACAGAAACAGGACGAGTTAAGAAAATTATAGCTAAAGACTTGCAGATGCTCTATGAAAGTAGGGTATTGAAAGCGCAGATGCTTAGAAATAGTTTTAAGCTAATGATGAAGCTTTAAAGTTAAGACTTAGATAAAGCTGTGCTTGAAATAGCGAGCAGAGCTAAGCTGAAATATTGCTTCAGAGTCGTAGATTAAGAAATGTAATTATATATGGAACTTATAGCAGGGTTTCATTTCTTACAATTGAGAAATTTCTAGAACTATTTATAAAATATTTTGTTATTTTCATTTGTGTTAAGAGTCTTATTTAAAATATATAATATACCTTAAGAGTTATAGATAAAGAAATGTTTTATATATATGGGAATTATAGCAAGATTTCATATCTTACAATTCAGGAATTTCTAGAACTATTTATTAAATATTTTCTGACTTTCATTTGTGGAAAGAGTCTTTTTGTTGATATATAATATTTTGGATTGTGGAATATATGATAGCTATATTTCATATGAATCATATGAATCTCAAAAAGTATCGGGAATTTTCAATTTTCAATGAATTTTATGCCGACAAGTTCGGCCATTTGGAATGTTCAGTTAATTGTTGTTAACTTGATGGTTGCCTATTCCAAAACATTGAGCAAAGAATTTATACCAAAGGTATATACAAGGTTCTCAGCGGGCCGAGAATATATATCGAGAATATATATCTATATTCCAAATCGATTTTTTGATGTCTTTGCCAACAAGAACGGTTAACTAGTTTTGTTTAAAAATATATAAAATATTATTAAAAATGTATTAAAAAACAATAAAACAATTAAAATATTTCCATATTATTGCAGATTGCGCTATTCTGATGACCAGAATTCTTAACAGTCGTTTTTGTAAGTTTTCTTAAAGAACAATTTTTCAAAAAAAATTTTAAATAAATATTTGTAAGTATTATAGTAGCCAATTTGGCAATATTTTAAGAAGAATTGAAAAGATACAAATTGATAAAAATTTTAGGACTCTAGCTCAATTATTTAAAAGTTCTGAAGGCGAGCAAAGCATGCATTAATGATTTTGTATTCCACAATTATAAGGAAAGATTGATTTATAATATTGTAAATTTATGAATTTTATAAAAAATATTGTAGTTGGTTTGAGTTTGCTTTTGATTAAAGATTGTTCTTCAGGGAATCAAACTTAAGAAATTTAACTAAAGAATTGTTAGAAACTTTAGCTAATTTCCTTGTAACTATATAGATATATGTATATGTTCACATAAGACTTCGGCTTTACTAAAGTAAAAAAAAAAGTTACACAAGTTACATTCAAGCCACTATATCCTTTAGAACCAATCAAGTTATAGAGTATTATTCAAAAAAAAAAAATGTAGCATACTGTGCAGCGCACGCCTCTCGCATGTCAGTGCACAGGCCACAACAAAAATGTGACTTAAATTTGTTGTTACATTCGTTATTTTTTGCACAGATGCAGAGAGAGGGAGGGAGAGTGTGCGAGAGGGAGGGAAATGGGGAACTGCAGAGATACATAGTTGGCAACTCAACTGCATTCAAAGTGCATAAGTCAGTCCGTGAGGCAAAGCGAGCAACACAAAAACACAAATAGTCCAAAAAGTTGCTTTGTTAGTCCAACGGGCTTTCGGTTGAGAGGATCAGGCGCCATAAGACCCAAAGACCCTGAAGAGTGAAGTTGACTTTTTGGCAGTTGCCACTAGAAATAAAAGGCAATTTATTTGCTTCCCTATGCATAACTTTTAAGGCGAAAAAACACTTTAAGCTTGCCTGAATTGAAACATTTTTGTGATGTGGCAAACTCTTTGAGAGCCTCCTGCATAGCAGCTGAGCCCTTGACGTTACACTCGACGTCACTTTGATTTGTGTCTATATAGAGAGAAGCTGACTTTGCCTCTACCCAACTCCCCAACTTATTTTGCCTATCTTAGCTTTAGTCTGGCCAACTCCTGCAGTTTATCTATATTGTCGCTGGCTGCTGCTTTTATTGTCTCTATTTGGATTTTTATTTTACGTCCTGTGCAGACTCTTCCCTCCCTCTCTCTCTCTGTCTCTCTCGTCCTTAATAGCCTTGAGGTATGCATTAATTACTGTGACCATAAAAAGCGTCTCGTCCAGCAGCCTCGGCTAGGGCAACGTGCGAATTGCATTGGAGCAACGCAAGATCCTTAGACCCTTTTACTTTGTATAACATTTTGCATTTTATGGCCCCAGCGACTATTGTTTTCTCGCCTACTGCTGCTGCCCGGCTTTGCTTTGCCATTGTCTCCTTTTGCTTTTTTGCATTGTTTTTCATTGTAATCAACGAAATTTGCTGCATCGTTTATATCTCTCAATGGGCTTACTCGTTTGCCTTTCGCTCTCGTTGGCGAAGTTTTCTCAACTCGTTGAAAGCTTTAATGGAGTTGTATTCACTTTATTTTGGCTTCTGGCTTTTAGGCTTATGTTTTTCAATTCGGGTTTTCTCTACTCGTTGCTCTTTCGCTCGCGTTCTTTTACTCATTCTCGTTAGTTTTATCTATTCGTTGTTTTCTTGTCTGTTGGTAACATTTTGAATAATATTCAACTAAATTTGGAGTAATGCTGTTGCTAATAAAGCTCTTTACTCGCTGCCTTTCGCTCTCGTTAATTAACTCGTTCTCGTTAGTTGCCCCATCGCCAACATTTTGGGTAATATTCAACAATCTTTAGAGCGGTGTTATTGCTAACCAAGTAATTCACTCGCTGCCTTTCGCTTTCGTTGTTGACCTCCCTTTCGTTTGTTTTGCTCTACTCGTTGCATTTGTGTATTCTTTATTGGTTGGTTTTTATCAATAAATAATTTTACTGATTAGCTTATGATTTCCAATCCTTAAACTCACTTCACTTTTCCTACCATCTTCTACTCGCTGCCGTTGAGTTTTCTATACGTTTGTTTCTGTTTCTTTTCTGTTTCATGGGCTTAGTTATTACTAATCTTTTCGCTTTTGTTCTGCTTCTGGCTCTCGTTTGTTATTCTTGTCCATCTTTTTGCTCTCGTTGGTATCTCATTACTCGTTGCTTATTCTAATCTCAGATGAAGCTTGTCTCCTTTTATGCATTGCATTCTTTCTAATCAACTAAATTTTTTTAAATAGTTCATGTTTCCTTATGTTTCTTTATCTACTCGTTACTTTTTTTTTCATTCAAATATTCGCTCTCGATTGTTTTTTCCTTCTCTACTCTCTGTTTGTTCTCTCTATAAATCTATGTTTTTCTTCTTAACAATCAATTATTTCATCCTGATTATACTTACTTATTCTATTTCTTCTTGATGCTCTCCTCGTTTCTTCACTCTATGTTTTGTCTCTACTCGTTGCTTTCTTTACAATTCAAGTTTTGTCTTTTCCATACATTTCTTTTTTTCATAATTATATAAAATGGTGTTTATATGCTTTTTTCTCTCAGCTTCACTCCCTTGCTCTTCCCATTTCCCAACTTTCCATTCGCTCTCGCTCGTTCTCTACTCGTTCATTTCATAAATTGCTGCTTTAAAAGTTTACTTGGTCGGGCCAGCATTTGGGTAACAAATGACAAACTCATGTTGAAAGCTCATTTGTTTTATGACAGCGCTTAGGCAGACATATGCGTACTGCCAACCGCATCACTCCACCTGCTAGCTAGGGGTAGCTGGCCCCTTGCTACCCGTATATGCAGGCAGCTTCATTTTAACGCTCTCCCCTGCTCTAGTTATTTGACACGCTTTTCAAGTGAAACAAGAACAAAAAAATAAAAGGCCAGACTACTTCTTGCTGCTGCCGCATTCATTACATTGTTGCTTTCTACACCTATTTATCAGCACACACACACATACACCCACACGCACAACATAATTGCGCTGCTGCTAAAGAAAAAGTCGTTGCCTACTTTTCGGCTGCTGTCTTTTTTTTGTTTCTTTGACATAACACACAAAAATATTCAAAGTGTCTCGCCATATCAACTTTATTATGAGCGCGCCAAAAAGTTGCAAAATTAACAGAGAACTCCCCTAATAACGGTCTCAGCCCACCGCCCCCGCCCCTTGCAGCTGCCTCATCTTCTGCTTGTGCTCTGCCGAAATTGCAGGCAACAAAAGCAGAAACTGTTTCAATGCTGTGTGTGTGTGTGTGTGTGTGTTTCACCTTGTTTATCTCGTTTTGTGTTGTTGCCTTCTCTTTTGGCATTGTGCGAAAACAGCCGAAAAAAAACTTGTTTTTGGCATCATTTTTGGGTTTGCTTGCAGCACGATTTTGTTTGCCTGTCGCTGGCTGTATACGTGTGTGTGTCTGTGTGTGTGTGTGTGTATGCTCATGTGCTGCTGTATGTGTGTGTTTGTGTTTGTGGTGCGTACCTCGTTTTGTTGTGCTACGCGTAGTTTGTCGCCTGCGTTTGCTGAGCGCCTGGTGTGAATTATTTTATGTGTGTGGGTGTAACGCACACAGACACGGCCCGCATACACACCTCTACTTGCGTGTGTGTGTGTGTGTGTTTGTGCAATATGGAGGCTGTGTATTTGTGTTAGCTACAAATTTGCTGCCAGCAACATGTTGCGCAACTTTGTTGCTAGCGCAGTTTGTGATATATGTTGCAGTTGCTTTACCTATATGACAGACAGAGAGACAGACAGACAAACAGTTGGCAATTTTAAGCTGCTTAGCGGCAGAGGCTGAGTTGAAAATTTTCATTAAAATGCCAGAGGTGAATCCGCAAAGTAAATCCTTTTGGCTGCCAGCAGCAGCAGCAGCAACAGCAACATTTCAGTGCCCGTTGCCACTCGAGCTGAGTTGAGTAGGCGGCGAGAGCAAACAAAGATCAAATCTTATCGGCAATCATTTGATGCGCACTTGAGCGTTGCCTCAGCATCAACAACAACAACAACAACAGCAACGAGAGCTAGAATAACAGCAAACATAATGAGCTGTAGTCGTGGCAGGTGGGCAGCCGTCTTATCAAAGAGGATACTTAGAATGGGGACTTTGTCTGCATCGTCATGGAAATTCTTCATTAACTCAACTTGGGCGCAAGGAAGTTTATGTTATTAAAGAGGATGTGCGCGGGTGGGCGTGGCAGCAGCTGTTGTTGTTGCTGGGGCACATTGTATATGTTTCACTTGACGACTGCGAGATAACGGTAAATGAATATGCAGTAATTTGCACGC
Source organism: Drosophila gaucha (assembly GCA_035045545.1). Lineage (NCBI taxonomy): Eukaryota > Metazoa > Arthropoda > Insecta > Diptera > Drosophilidae > Drosophila > Drosophila gaucha. The sequence goes on from JAWNOY010000222.1 coordinate 727,653, forward strand.
CCACATAATGAGCAAAGGCGGAGCCTGAAATAATAACAACAACAACAACAACAACAACGACGACGAGCGACGACTAACAAAAGTCGATAAACATAAAGCCAGGCAGCGGGGCCCAGATAAGTATGCTACACTTGCCAGCGGCTCAAGTGAGTGCGAGTGTGTGTGTGCGAGTTACTGCCTGCATATGTGTGGACGCTTGTGTGTGTGCGTGTGTTTGTGCTGCAAAAGTAAATTAAAACGATTTTAATTACGGTTGCCAAGACGATGAATGAAAATGTCAACGCTGAGGCAGTCGCAACAGCAAATCCTTTTGAAGGCGGCGCAGCAGGTGGGCGGGCCAAAGCAAACGAAAAAAAAGAAGAAGCAGCAGGAGCAGCAGAGAGGCAACGTTTAAAAGCGTTTTGCTGTTGCCAGCAGCAGCAACAGTGTGAATTATTGGTTGTGTGTGAAGCCTCTTAAAGGCTTCAAGTCAGATTTTCATTTTCAGCTACAGAAATGTTGCAGCTGCTGCTGTGATTGCTCTTGCTGGCTACTCAAAGCAGCAGCAGTAGCAAAGTCATGGCCAAGAGCAGCTAAACAAACAGCCGCCATTTTTATGAAGCGCTTTCCCCCCTTTCCCCTCTTTTTTTACACCTTATTAACGGTTTCTATGGCAAAGTTTGGCCGTGTGGCAGGCGTGAAATTTTTTTGCTTTTCAAAAGCTAAAAAGCTGCACAAACCGCACAAAAAAAAGAGAGAAAAGAGAAACTGTCGCGCGCTGATTAACTTGACACCATTTGTAGGGGGGTTGGCTAAGAGGCGGGGCGCAGAGCACACTTCCTGAGGGAATGGAAGGCAAGGCATGTTGGCTTTTTCATGCAGCTGACAGGCAACACCTGTCGCAGTCGTCTGGCCCTTTCCCTCCGCCCCCGCTCTTTTGGCTGCGGGCTGCCAAAAACCGCGCTGACATTTCCTTTTGCTCAACCGCTGACGTTTCGCCTTGACAACGGTTGCAAGCTAGCCTCTCTCTCTCCCTCTCTCCCCCTCTCTCTCTCTCTCTCTTTCTCTCTCTGCCTTGCGGCTGACTTCTGTCTACAAATATCATTGCAAGTTGCATTTTGGGTAAGTTAACGACAGATGAATGATAACTTTGTCAAATGGAGAGCGAGGGAATATGCTAAATTGAAGAGATGCAATTTTGCGGATTTTGTGGAAGCAGGTAACTAAACAGCTTATGAAAATAGTAACTGAAGAACGCAATACAGACATTAAATATATATAAGATATATGATATATGCATATGATATTTAATAAAATGGGAATTGGGAATAAGAATTAATCATGAGTGTAAGAGGCACTAAAAAAGCTTGAGTCTTAACAGTTGGTATAAAAAATATTTAAAGTTATGGATCTTACATCGTATTCATTGAAAATCTACTAGTTTGTATATAGAATAATATAAACAAAAATAAAAGTAATAAAGAATTACAAAGGCGAACAGAAGTACAGAAGAATCACACTATATTACAATACTTTAAAAGGATTTAAATTTTTCTCCTTCTCCTGATGTGTAAGAGCTTTGCTTATTTTAGATTTAGATTTAACATGTTAAAACTCTTGAGAAAAATTTGATAAAATTTAATAACCTAGAATCAGGCTATACATGTGTAGAGTCGGACTCTAGGTTATTAAATTTCATCAAATATTTCTATATATATACTTGTGCAGAGTCTGATTCCAGGTTATTAAATTTATTAAAATTTTGTTGTTCTGGTTATCGAAGTAATGTTTTCATTTAGGAAAGTAGAAAGAAAATCTATGGATAGTCAATTGATGTTGTTAATGTAAACAAGAAAAGATCACAGCTAACAAAGAACAATACTTTTCATGAAATTTTTTTCCAACTTCTCTGAAAGAAACTTCAAATTTGTCAAAAAAAGGTCCTTGAAAGTGGGTTCTTAATAAAAAACGATGTGAGTTGGATTTCTGTGATAAGTTCTATGTTTGCTAATGGTTGTTAATGTGAGCTAAGAATCTTTATATTAAGAGCTAACTTTTCTGGTGTAAGAGTTGACTAAGTGGACCAAGTCAAGAATGCTCAAAGAAAAATTTAAAATAAATTACCAATGTAAATTTTGAAGGTCTCTCAGTTGTCTCCATAGTTAGCCTAAAGTCCTTTCGTCAGAAAACAGCAAACTTCATGACAACAGCAACAGTAGATTAAGAGAAGAATACAACGAAACATATTCAAATGCTTGTCCCTATTCAAGTGCATGGTAGGGAATCCAAGCTTGAATTCCTAGTAGGTGTATGGAGGAAGTGTTACCTCAGCCGAAGACCCTAGTTATCAGTGCTACATATAGTAAGAGTAGACAAGGAGTATGGACCTGTCTCTAATATTTCTAAGAACAATTTTTAAAAGTTGAAGCAGATTTACAAGTTAACTTGATGCTGAGAAAAGTCTTAACATTTAAATAATTTTTTCAAATTAAAAATTTGACTTCCATACCAAAACAAATATGTATATATAATTTATTATTTATTTTATTATTGTATTTATTTAGTATTTATTTATGTATTTAGTATTTAGTATTTAGTATTTAGTATTTAGTATTTAGTATTTAGTATTTAGTATTTAGTATTTAGTATTTAGTATTTAGTATTTAGTATTTAGTATTTAGTATTTAGTATTTAGTATTTAGTATTTAGTATTTAGTATTTAGTATTTAGTATTTAGTATTTAGTATTTAGTATTTAGTATTTAGTATTTAGTATTTAGTATTTAGTATTTAGTATTTAGTATTTAGTATTTAGTATTTAGTATTTAGTATTTAGTATTTAGTATTTAGTATTTAGTATTTAGTATTTAGTATTTAGTTTTTAGTATTTAGTATTTAGTATTTAGTATTTAGTATTTAGTATTTAGTATTTAGTATTTAGTATTTAGTATTTAGTATTTAGTATTTAGTATTTAGTATTTAGTATTTAGTATTTAGTATTTAGTATTTAGTATTTAGTATTTAGTATTTAGTATTTAGTATTTAGTATTTAGTATTTAGTATTTAGTATTTAGTATTTAGTATTTAGTATTTAGTATTTAGTATTTAGTATTTAGTATTTAGTATTTAGTATTTAGTATTTAGTATTTAGTATTTAGTATTTAGTATTTAGTATTTAGTATTTAGTATTTAGTATTTAGTATTTAGTATTTAGTATTTAGTATTTAGTATTTAGTATTTAGTATTTAGTATTTAGTATTTAGTATTTAGTATTTAGTATTTAGTATTTAGTATTTAGTATTTAGTATTTAGTATTTAGTATTTAGTATTTAGTATTTAGTATTTAGTATTTAGTATTTAGTATTTAGTATTTAGTATTCCTCTCAGAACTCAACAGAGATGCCTCTCCCTACAGACCTTTTGAGCACTCCACCAACTCACAATCTTTATACATACTACATTATTCAAAGTTCCCAAATCAATGTTAGGCCAAAAATGTAATTTTCTATAAATTATAAATCTCGAAAGTAGAAAATTAGTTAACTCTGCTGCAGCTGGCATATTTCGAGTCAAGTTTCGTCACAATGCCAGCTGCATATAGAACAAGGCACAAATATTTAACTCGCTGACAAACTGTAACAGTTGACTCAAAACATGTTGACAGCTTAACAAGAGCACTCCTTAGCCCACTCCCCCTCCCCCTCCCCTGTGCCTAGGCTGTGAAGGATCCCCGAAGTAGCTGATGTAAACTTTGAGCAACAACTGGAACAGTTTTGCCGAGTTTTCCTCACACACAAACTTTGCGATGCATTTCGATGCGTTTTAATATGCGGCAAGCGCAGCGCTAAATGTCAACCAAAGTGTCAGCCAAGGTGACGACAACCCAGTTGACACGCGGGCCACAGGAAAAGGAGGAGGAGAGAGAGAGGGAGAGAACAGGAAAATGTTGCAACTGCAGCTGAGTTGGGCATGTTTGCATAATGAGATGTTGCATAAACACAGGCTTCGAAGCATTCTTTTGCGAGAGGCATAAAGTAAAGTCAAGGTCATTGAACCTTTTGTGTTTGCAATGAATACAAAAGGGTTAATGAATTGAATTGTAGCTGTAAATGGGTACATTTTGAAGTCTTCAACTGCAGTTGAATGAAAAAGAAAAACTAGGCAAGGTTGGGAATTCCTTCTAAAAAGATAATATAATATAAGGCATAGCTTATAGCTGTAAAAAGTTTCAATGGAATAATAATAGTAATAATAATAATAAAATTTTGTGCTTACTCTCCGCTTAGGATAAAAGAGATATTTCAAAAAGAAGTCAGCACATCAGCCAATTATTAAACAATCTTGGAATTTTTTTTTAATCTTAATCTTCAATCTTAAGCCAAAATCAAATAACCTAAATTTAGGGACAAAATGCAAGGGTATAATGAGTTTTTTCCTTAAATATTAATTTTTAGCTTAGAAATCTTTAATATACTAAGTAGTTCACTGCTTTCTCTCCTAAAAATATTTACTTATGTACTTTTTTTTATAGAACTGTTCAACTTTTGAAGTTGTAAACTTTTATATTCTTAGTTATGTGTAAATAGCTTTAACTTGATTCTTGTTAAATAATCTTTTCTTATTATATTTTCAGCTCAGAACCCAAAAAAACCCCTATTAGATATCAGACTTTGAAATTTATTGATAAGAAATTACAGAACATAATTAGAATATGAATTCACCTAAGTCTATTTATTATAAAATGTTGAAAAAATATATTTTATTGCAGAAATGTGTATAGCATAAATGATATATAAAGGAAACATACATAAAAATTTTAATAAAATTATATAAGCGCGTTATTGAGCAGTTGCTCACTTAGATTGATTAAATTTTGAAGAAGGTGAAAGAACAGATAATATTTATCAATAAGAACATCCGTTGATAAGAACTCTTATAAAATTATTAAAGCAAGTCAACCATTTTATCAGTAAAAGCTATATATCAAATTTGTTTATAAATTACCCCTGGTATTGAACCCTTTTATAGAAGTAAGCCCCCTCTATAATAAAGCCACATAATTTATAGAGATTTTTCCAAGAAACAACTTAGCTTACATAAAGAAAAACATTCCACAAATATAGAGATAGATGAGGTGTTAGATAATAAAGCTGAATAATCTTTAGATATTTTTCTAAGAAATCCTTTAGCTTACATAAAAAACTACAGAGAAATATAGACGAAGGTGAGGTCTTAAAAAATAATACAGATATTTTGCTAACAAATCCTATAGCTTAGATAAAAAAAACTATACACAAATACATTAAGGATAGCTAGTAAAATGGTGCCAGGATTTTCACGATAATTCTTTGACTTAAATAAAAAATAAAACTTAATACAAAATTCTTGCCACAAATTTACCTGTAATAAACTTCAGATTTTTCACACTTCTCACACTTATTTATCAGGTGGTTTGCTCAGAGGTGTTGAGCGTTATTCGGGCCACAAAGCAAGAAAATGTGTTCTTGGATATCTGGCCAAAGTTTTGGGCATAAAATTCAATTACGATTGCGATTGCTATTGGCGAATGGCGCATAAATTTCAACACTTGGCGCGCGAAATTTTTACGAGCGGCATTTGATTTGGCAGCATTTCTTATCGCTGTTATCAGTCGCCCGGCTGACCATAAAATTAGCCGTCCTCAGACACATTAAAAGTTAAGCAGCTCGAGGTCCTTAGAGCCAAATTGTCAAAGGACAGCAAAAATAGGGCAGATCCCTTTTTGACGGGTTTTGTTTCAGTTTTCGTTTGTTTTATGACACTTTGTCGCGCCAAAGATACGCACGTAACTTTGCAGATACGTCTTGAAGATACTTTTTTGAAATCAGATGCTTTGTACTGGAGCCTGGCCAACCGTTGCAGTTGAAAGCGCGCAAGGAACTGTCTTTGGTTGAGCTCCTGTGTTGGCATTTTTTAAACGAAACTTGGCACACTTGGCATCCACTAGAGCGCATGCGTTGGATGAATAGCCTTCCAGGCTGGCTGTTGTTTACTTGGCAATGCAACTGGTGGTTGCCAAACCAACAGGCAGCAGCCAGGCAGAGGACCTGCTGCCTCCTGTTCCCATGGGCAGCCATATGTGACGGCTTTGACTTTGGGCTGTGGGCTGGGGGCTGGGGCCGGGGCTGACGTTGTCGTGACAACTTGATTTCTTTGTAATTTGGCTCGACCCCGAGAGGTTTTCATTTCAAATTGCTTTAAACTTAATGAAATTGTGATTTTGATTTACAGCTGCTGCCAGCGGCAACCTTTGAACTATTTATTTAGATGGCAAACTCAATGCCAGAGCATTTATCTAATTATGGTTGAGTTTAGCATTGGGATGTGATCTAGCTAACAGAGTTGAGAGCCAACTGAATGATATTATACCAAATCCGCTTAGCGAACAAAGTTGCAGATACAGTTACAGTTACAGCTACAGCTATAGATACAGATACAGATACATTTGCAGTTACAGTTACAGTTTTGCATGCGCATTGTTTATGCAAGCGCATTAAGCTGGGTCTCCGTAGCCGGCTGTGATATGCAGATACATAGAGATAGATATAGATATAGATACTTGGCTACTGCAGCCGCACCCTCATCACACCCACAGGCATCTGTGGGCTCTTGCCTGTTGCCTGTTGCTGCCTGTTTTGCGGTCTTCTGTTTAGCTGCTTAGTGCATTAATGGATGGTAGCACAACCGCACTAGGAAACACCCTCTTGCGATGGAGTTGCTGTTGGGTGGGCGTGGCAGCATCTTTAAGCCAGCTACAAGCTGCAAACAGCTGGCCAACAACTGTAACCGTGTCCGGAAAGGGAGTCAGCCAAGCGCTAAATACGCAAAAGATACAACGAAGCAGGCAACGGCGGCGACTTTGATTGCCACACGAGCAGCTCATTACACAGAGAAAAAGAGAGAGAGAGAGGGATAGGATGAGAGGGAGAGGAATACAAACAATAGCTGCCTGCCTCGCGTTTACCTGTCAGTCATGTGTAACTCAATGCGCAGCTAGCCAAATTGATATCGTATCTCATAGATACATATAGCAACGCGTACGTGCGCTCATATAGAAAGCTAATAAAAGCGTGAACTAGATGCTTTCGTGATTTCTGTTTGCTGCAGCAGAGGGTACTTTGAAAATGTCATGAAGTGTGTAATGCAAAGCAGAAGATATTCCTATGAGTCTATATAAATTCATATCTCATATTTCATATCTTATAAGTTTTTAAGCTATCTTTGCTTAGATCTGTCTTTCAGTTGCATGTAGATTATATGATAGACTCAGCTGGATCCGTTTACTATATGTAGCTTACATTGAAAAAAAAATGTAATACCTGTGAAAATCATATTTTTCTCTCAAGATATGTTAACTTAAGCTTAACAATCAAAGTTTTTATCAATATCTTAACAAATAAACCAAAATTTGTTAAGTTTATATTCTGAAATAAATAGATCGCTACTATATCATATAACTATACTAAGAAATTCTGTAGAAAGAGTTGATAGAAAAACGACTTTTTTTTGGAAAACCTTTTCTATTAACTTGATATCCATAGCTGAGCTTTGTCAGGTATTAAAATATTGATTCAATATACTCCCAACATATCCACAAAAGTATATCATATAACTATACTAAGTTCTCCAGAAAGTCGATAGAAAAACGACTTTTTGTCTGGAAAACCTTTTCTACTTTACTTGACATCTACACAAAGCTCAGCCATTAAAATATTCATTCGATATGCTCTCAACATATCCACAAAAATATATCTCATCGATCTATATCATATCTAAATCACATCATAGCACATCATATAATTCTCATAGTAACATTACCTCTGCTAGAGTATTTAATCTCTGACTTATCGTAGATATTTCTTCCTTCGCGTTTTTATTTTGCAATGTCGCGTGCAATTTCCTTTTTATTTGCAATACATTTTATTGTTTATTTAGCGCATTGTTTAAAGGCGAACTTTTTGTTTTTGCTTTTTGGTTTTTTATGTTGTTGGCTGTAGATTGTGCTCCGATTTAATGGCTGTAAATTGAAATTGGGGTTTTTTTCGAGCAAGCGAAAATTGCGAAAAATGTTTTTGAAAAAAAAGTTGTGAGAGAGCAGCATCAACAGCAGATAAAATGACAAAAATTTGATGGAATCTCTACTACGGCTGCTGATGCTGACATCCAATTTTGTGTTGCCCATTTTGATGGGCACAAGAGATTTCTTAAAGGTAAAAAAGCGATAGAATCATTTAAGAATATGACACTTTTTATAGGCTGAACCGATTGGAAATGAATAAACAGCTTTTGTGGAAATTTGTGTAACTGGCAGAAGGAGACGTAACAGATCGTATAAAACATATATGTATAATGTATAGATGTAGATCGTATAAGGAATATATAAAAATCTTTTACAAAGGGGTGGACAGACAGACTATATATACTCAGAAGGAGGATAGGATCTGTCACGCCTCCTTCTTCCTATAGAATATATCTATATATACTCATAATGATGATAGGATCTATCAGAAGGAGGATAGGATCTATATAGGAGAATAGGATCTATCACGCCTCCTTCTACCTATGGAATATATTGGTAAATATACTAAGAAGGAGGCCTGTTAGATCATACCCTCTTTAGTATATAAACTGCTTTGAAGGAGGAGGATAGGATCTATCTCCCCTCCTTCTGAGTATATTTACCAATAATTCAATTGGATTCGATCCTACCCTCCTGAGTATATATGTATACTACTTAGATGGAGGATAGGATCTATTACGCCTTCTTCTGAGTATATATACACCTATATAGATCTATCACGCCTTCTTCTGACTACCTCTATATTCAATATGAAGAAGGAGGCGTTATAGGGTACACCTCCCTGAGTATATATACTACTTAGAAGAAGGTGATAGATCCTATCCTCCTTCTGCGTATAAATAGTCCTATATAGATCTATCACAACGTTTAGCTATATATATAGACCTACATAGATCTATCACGCTTCTTTCTCAGTATATATAGACCTATATTATTGATCAGGAGCAAAAACGGAGTTGATTTAGTCCTTTCGGTCTCAGAACCTACAATAGCTAGACTTTGGAAGTTTTTACTTGTAGGTTTTCGTATACCACTTTCAGAACAAATTTCTTTCACATAATCTATAACTGTTTTTAATTCCATGAAATCGATAAAAATACTATCTAGATTCAGTTATTTGAGACAGTGTAAGGAGTTAAATATATAAGATTCTAATAAACTATACACAAATGTTGAATGCTTCAAATGTTGGATACCTTTCCCATTCTTCACAAAATCGAAAAGAATTCGATAAGTACATAGATATTAGCTGTATATGGATATTAGAAGAATTAGAATTATTGGGAAAAGCAGAACTTCACAAAATTAAGACTATTTCACTTCAGATTAACTTACCTGTTATCCGAATTTAGGAAAAATAATTTGCAGTTTGTTAAATTTTTGTTTGCACAAAGTTCTGTTTTGTAGTTCAATTAAATCTAATAAATAAATTTCAAAGCTTTTTGCCACTGCTTTTCCTCTCACTTTGTCTGACTTCAACAAATTTCTTTATCAAGCGAAACAATTTGAAATTCCTACGTTTCACAGTTGCAAACGGAAATTTGATTTGTTTTCTGATAAACGGCAATTTATTTTACTTATTTAAGTCGCATATTTCCTGGTCGCCACCCACACGCCCACCCACTTCCCCGCCTACTTTTGTTGTAAAATTCAATTGCCAAATTGATTCGAACTTTTCTTCTGCCTCTTTTTTTTGTGCCTTTTCGCACGCCTCGCCCTTTGCCTCGCCTTTGACGCCCCCGCTTTGCTGAGCCGCAGATAATTGAATGATTTGAATTTTTATATTGAATTTTTTCGTGCGTTACATGAGCGGCTTTTCATATTTTCCACAGTTTTTCTTCTATTTCGGTGTTCTTTTGTATGGATTTTCTTTTCTATTAAAATGTAAATTGTTGGCGAATTGGAAAATTGCTTATCAATTGGCTGGCATATGCTTTCCGGGATCAAACGCTGTCTAAATTGAAGCTCGACAGCAGATAGGGGCTCTCTCTGTCCCTCTAAGGGGAGGTTTGGGCTGCTGTTTATGCTGCAATTAAGCATTTAATTAAGTTTTGTTTGAAGGCAACTTAATTGAGTTGTTTTTCTCAGTGCGTGAGCATATATATATATTAATTTTTTCTTTTTTGCCTCTACTCAAGCGTAGCAAATTTTTTGAACATAGCGCTAAAAATTTTTATAGCCCGCATGGTTGCTGTATGATGGCGCAATGCGGGGGCGTGGCAAATTGTTTAGACAGACAGCTGATGGTGGTCAAAAAAAGAAGTGGAGAAAAAACACAGACTAAATGTCTGTCTCTGCGTCTGTGTTTGAGTGCAAGGTGAAAACCCATTTAGTTATTGCTTCTCGGAATACAACTAGAACACACAAAGGACTTCAAGTGTGTGTTGGGTTGGGCATTGTTTCGCAATTGATTTCCAATTGAAAAGCAATACAAATACTCACTGCGGGTGCCACTTCAAAAGCAAACGCCTGCTGCACAGTCTCTGTAATTAACCAGAATTCACGCCGTCGAGTGTCAAAGAGAGAGCCAAAGGGCGTTCGCCACCCGCTGGCCAGGTATGCTGCTATGCCATATGTGTCGCATAAATCGCCAGATGAATTAACTATATATATACATAAATTTATAAATGCGCAGGCGCGCAGCTTGAGACTTCATGCCAGACACACTGACGCAAACCACATGCTGACTTTTCAGTATTTTACGCTCTCAGCCACAGTCCAAAGCATTTCTAATGCAAAACGTGTGGCGTTTTTTATAGGGGAGGGGGCAGTAGCAGTGGCAGTGACACGTTTGCATGTGTCTGGCAGCTGTCTTTCAGCGAGACAGAGAGAGCAAGCTTAAAAATTAATAACAAAAAACATTCGTTGACAGTAATTGAAGTGTGACATTATTTCAAATATGATTACGAGCTGTTCGACTCGCATTCAGAATTCATTTTGAATGTGTCAACTGTGCAGGCAGATTACAACACATAGCACCACCAAAATGTGGTGCAAACTGTAAACGGATGCAGGTCAATTAGATGCCAAAAGCTGTTGATTGAGTTGTGACAACATTGTAAAATGGGGAGATTCGAAAGAGGGGCAGCATCATATACAAATGAAACAAATGATATAGGCATGTGGCAGAAGAAGCAGAATAAGCTATGTTTGACATTGTCTTGAATTGATTACTCCTAAAGAAATTATAGAGTAGAAGAATTGGGTATGTTTGATAACTTGAAGATGGGGCTAGAAAGAAGCCTACTGAGAATTCAGACATAGATCCATAGTACCTAGAAAAATATTATAGTGGAAGATGAAGAAGTATTTTCAAAGAAGTAGAGGGAATATCATATAAATATCATATATCATATAATAGAAGAAGACTAAGCTATTTTTATTGATATGCTTAAGTTGAGTCATAGATTGTTTCTGGCTAAAATTAAATACTTTTAGAGATCTTATGAGGCTTGAAACTTAGATCGATAGTTCTTAGAGAAGTCATATGATAGCAGAAAGATAAGTCATGTTTGATAACCTGAAGATGTGGCTTGGATAGAATCTTGGTAAAGAAATTAAATAATGAGAGGATAAAGTACTTTTAAAGCACTAGAGAGGATTTAGAGTTATATTGATAGTTTCTAAAGATGAATGGGTTATGATATGCTAAAGATAGGCCTTAGATTGATACTTGCTAGAGAAAAATAATAATATATAATATATAATAATGCGAAAAAAAGAAGCTATGTTTGATAAGCTAAAGATTTAGTACGTTTAAAGGTCTAGAGAGGGATTCAAGTTTATATCCATATATATTCTTATATATTCTTAGAGATATCATATGATAATAGAAAAATTACATATTTTGATAAGCTAAAGATAGGGTTAGCTTGATTCCAGCTACATAAATTATATCATGGATAAAGCTATATATAGTGGATAAACTAAAAATTAAATACTTTTAAAGAGGTAAACGGCTTGAGACTAGAGAGACTACTTTCTAGAAAAGTGATATAGTGTTTCTATATGGTATATGCTGCCTTTACAGAAAGATAGACCCATACAAAAGGAGACCCTAGTTTCAGAATCTTTTCAAAAGTTATATATAGAAAAGTTTTCAAATAAGTAAGAGCAAATGAAGAACCCTAATATCTTCAAAGCTAGAAAACATTTCCTTCCAAGCGTTATCCGTGTTTTTAAGAAAATTTAAATAACATCAAAGAAGATGTATCAAATATCTATAGAAATATAGGTGCTAAAATTACATGTTTCTCTCTTAAGGTTTCTATAACAACCTTTACCTTTTAGCTCATCATGCATCAACTAATACTATTTAAGTAAGTTACGTAATCTTAAGCCTTTCAACTCTTTGTGAACGAAAGAATATCCTAATACAATTTAAGAACTGAAATCGAAAGACATTTGAGCTGTTGCAACCTTGTTAAATTCTCATATTACCTGCCACACTTTCACCTTGGCAAACAGCTCTGGCGCACACACACACACACACAGAGACAGCGTACAAGCAGGTCCTGAATGGCAATCCAATTCAATTCCAGGACGAAGCTCATATCAATAATTCGGAAGTGCGGTGCACATAAAACTTAATTTCCAGCTGCTGTCATTTTAAGAACAATTTCAGTTTTATGACTTTTTGCCGAGGGTGAGCGTGGCCAAGGAGTACCAGGAAAAACTTTCGATAACCATGGTCATATCCTGCTCACACACACACGCACACAAACATACACACACACGCGTCACTTTGTTGACTTTTGTGTAAAGTCGCAGCTTAAAACAAACAAAATGCGACTGAAAATGTATTTTATGCATGTTGATGCTGCTGCTGCTGCTCTTGTTGTTGTTATAGCATTGTTTTAGCAGTGACAACATAGACACAGTTACACCTGCACACACACACACAGACACACACACGCACTCAGCGGTTACACGTGATGTTTACCATCAGCTGCAACTGTCGACTTGCAGCTTCTGCTTGGCGCTGCGCTTATCGGGCCAAACTCTAAGATCTTTTTGTGGTTGGTTTCAGTTTGTTATACGCTGTATGGGAGAGTGAAGATGGGGTATATTGGTTGTGTGTGAAATATATCTAGATGTGTGCTTGCAAGCAATTATTGTGGCTGTTATAGAATATAGAGTTGGTTGGCTTTAAATATTTAGTATAAGTATAGGTATATTATTCAGTTGAAGTATAAAGAATACTTTATTGGTATGCCTGCTGGCTATAAATGACTGAACAGCTAAGGAAGTATCGGACTGACCTTGAAGTGCTATAATTGTGTCTCTGCTGTTGACCTTCTAAAGGAGCTTCGCCGACTTTAGATATGGATTTCTGGAAATCACTAGACTATCTCTAGATAAAAAGTAAGAATATGACAGCTTTTAATAGAATTTTTCGCTCTCTAGAGAACCTGTTCTTGTGACCTTATAGTGGACTTTCTTACTCTATGTAAGAATGACATCTATGAATTTCTTGCAGTTTTTAGACGCATTAGTTGGATTTTAAAAAGAAAAAAGCAATAGATACTAGAGCTGCCCTACACTGCACAAAAATTGACTTACTTGTGGGAAAAGATTCACACTAGAAGGTCTTACGAAAGGCATTCTATAGAAACAAGGAGGAAAGGACTCATGAGGCCTTTACGCATAAACTTCTATAGGATGAAGCTCTATATCATGTAAATATAGAGCTTCTCTTTCCTTATAGCCATAGAATTCATAATTTCGGATAGTGGAACTAATCTATCTCTTATTAAGTAGCTTCTCAAAAATCCTCAAAATTACTCTGAAATTCAACTCTTTTCATCTTGCCTAATTCCTTCCTACATTTTGTACAGGGTATTCCTTAGTTATTCCACCGTATTTTTCACATGTTCTGGTTTATTTTTAGCTGGTTTTCGACTGTGTTTGGTTGGGTGTATGTTTGTTTATTTGTCTCTTTGTCTGTCCGTCTGTCTGCTTATGCGTCTGTCAGAGGCAGGCAAGCGGCTGCTGCGTTTACCTATGCACAAGTTGAGCAAATAGAGTCGTTAAGTGCTGTAGCAAGTTGCCAGAGCAACGGGACTTTTACTTTGTATTATCTTGATAACAGCTCAGTTGCAACAGTTGCTGCTGCTGCTGTTGCTGTTGTTATTTATTTTGCTGTACAAATGACAAGGCTGCTTTATGCTGCCAATCCTGTGACACGATAAACAAGCTCAAAAAACCCACAGTCTCTGAGGGAGAGAGAGAGAGAGCTTTTGCTAATGCCCGCCTGACTGCCTCCTCCTCCTCCTCGTCCTTCTCCTACTTATCTCACTCCCGCTTGTGCCTTTGGCTTGGCAGCTCTTTTTCCTGTCGCTGTTTTCCACATTTATCCTGTTAGTGACACCTTCTTTGTCCCCATGTTTGCCGGTCCGTCCGTTCGTCCGTCCGTCTGTCGTCTGCATGTCACTCTTCATTCACTGTGGCCCGCTCTCTCTCTCTTTCTCTCTGTTGTCGTCGTCATATGAAATTCAAAGCAACTGCTTGCATGTCTTTTATCCCCCGCACTCTGTGTATGCTAGCCGCAGCCAGTGTGAAAAACGTGGAAATTGATTTTCTATTTTGCCGTGTGGATTCCGTGTTTTTCCCCCCATCCATTTTGTTCGTCAGTGATTGTCAGTGGCAGCTACACGTGATTGAGTCTTATCTTTAGTTTTGTCACTTCAACTGCTGGCAGCTACTTTAAATGTCAGCACACTGTCAGCTACCCAGCTCCTCCTCAGCTCATCCCAACTCTCTCTCTCTCTCTCTCTCTCTCCGCCTCCACAACACACACGTGCTGCCCTGTGCAAATTTTGTTGGTTTTCTAGGTTGCGTTTCCCCCAGTCGTTGAAAGGCTTAACTACATTATGCGAGAATCTCAAGCGGTTTGCACTTGCCCCTTGCCCCAGCGCCCTTTCGGTTAAGTGCAACACATGTTGGCACTTTGTTGGGATTTCGTTGCACATGCGGCGAATTTAGCGCTTGTTTTAAGCACATTTTTTATGGTTGAGGCGCCAGCTAAGGGTTAAATTTGGTAGAATGTCTAGAAAGTGAGTGTGTTTAGGAATTGGCAGCAGCAGATAAGAACTTGCTTTGTTCCATAGAAGGCTTATCAAATTTAACTGTATTGAAATTATCTGAAATTGGTTTTGTGAATCCTATTTTCCACATCAGAAAACATGGACTTATTATATATGAATCGATAGTTATATATACTTGTCTGACAGAGTTGCTATCTCTCTCTCTCTCTCTCTCTCTCTCTCTCTCTCTCTCTCTCTCTCTCTCTATGTCTCTCAATCTCTTTTTTAAAGAACCAAAAACATGTTTGAAGAAAAGTATAGTTAAATTTCTATTTAGACTTAATGGTCCTTTGGAATACTAATTTCATTTCGTTAACGATAGGATATATGTTTATAGTACAGTCTGGACTTTGTTCATAATATTCGGAATTTTTAAGTTCCTTCCACAATGTAAGCATCAAAAATCCTCAACGTATTAGTATATAAAAGTCTATCCAGCTCATTTCCCTCTCACCCTCGCCTAAGCCAGCAAAAGTCACAGAGATAACAAAAATGTAACAATTTAGCTTGTCCCTCTACCTGTGCACCTGTAAATGAATTTGTATATCCAACAGCCTCCATCCTGTTCGAGAAAAAAAACGAAAGAAAAATCACTTTCAAACAATTTGAACAAAAATATTTGTCTACGCGTCAACAGCGTCTAAAATTGTTTCTGCTTGTAAAAATCAAAAGGACCGCAAAGTTTATTTAAGGCAGGCAACAGTGCCTACCTTCTCTCTATCCGTCTCCTTCTCTCCCGCTATCATGAAAATAAAACTTTTGCCCCTAACGCAATTTTTATGCATTTCTCCACGTCGAGGACAATTTCAACATGGGACACATTAGCGCCCGTAAGGGAGCAGAGTGGGAGGTTTGGGCGGAGGCGGACTAACGACCCGCGGCCTAGCCAGGACATTACGCTTTAAATTTATGTGATTAATAAATTTCCATAATTTTTGGCCAGTGAAAAGGAAAAAAAAAATTATTTGCCTGCTAGGCAAATAAAGCACAGCACCGGAACTAGGCGCAGACCCAGCGAGAGCCTTACGACCCCTCAAGGAATCTGAATCTGAAAATCGTTTCGGGTCTGTCAGCAGTATTTCCGCCTCCGCCTGCAATCATTTTGAATGCGTGTGCTCCGAAAAGGAAGCTGAGATTGCCAAAGATGAAAATTAAAGATTGCCCATCCGAATGGTTGGGAAATATTTTTTATGGGTATACAACATTTTAATACCCGTTTGATTTACTGATGTCGATTACTTTTTATCGATAACATAATTCGGAAAGCGAGGGTAGCTTTGACAAAAGTAAAGTGAACTGTTTAAGCGACAGGAGATCGAACAAAACTACATTTTTAGCTGAGACTGCAATTCATATCGAGAGCATGTAAATGGAAAACAGTTATCGATTGCTTGAAAAAAGTCGATCTGCATGTGATTCAGAAAGAAGCAGGGTAAAAATTGCGCTTGCTTTTATAGTTATAGTTCTATAGATTGACAGACAGAGGGACGAACGGGTGGATTTACTGACGGATAGACAGACGGAAGTTTGCAGAAATAAATAGATGAGTGTCAGACAAAGAGAGAGAAATATATAGAGAAGAACTGACGAATATTGCTAGGTCAACTCATCTGCAGATGTTAAGCTCACATAGAGCTATAATTCATATATTTTTATAAAATTTTTATACCATTTCTTAATCCATTTCATTCTACAGGAAAAAATCAAGATAAAAAGCTAACTGGCTTAAACAATTTATGGACATTAGAAGTCCAACTGCCTTCTCCTTTGACTTCCGTTTCTCTATCAAATATATGTTATATTTAAACTGTTGATCCATTAATAATCCATTTCCTTCAACAGAAAAAATCAAGATAAAAGGCTAACTGGCTTAAACAATTTATGGACATTAGAAGCCTAACTGCCTTCTCCCAAGACTTCCGTTTCTATATCAAATATATGTTATATTTAAACTGCTATTCTATGTACTCCACTCGCTAAAGGGTATTTAAGCTGTGGTTTTTTAAAACATTTACGCAACTCCCGCATAGCTTAATGTTTATTTTAGATATTTTTCTTGGCCTCGTGTATTAAAATAAATTTTCGCGCTTAGACGCTTAGACTTAGCTGCGGGAGAAGGGCGAAGCGAATTAATAAAAATTAGTTTGCAGGCCATAAAAAATTAGGCCAGCTTAAGCAGAGGACTACGAGGCGTGGGCTGTGGCTGTGGCTGTGACTGTAGCCGCCGTCCAACTGGGAGCACTCAGCCAAATTTATGACAGTTTGCGCACATCGCATAAATCCTGGCAATTGTGTACGATTTTTAATGCTAGTTAAATCGACTGAAAATGACAGTTTAATGATTGACATGCGCCGCAGTTGCCGCTGTGGTTACGACTCAGCGGACAGAGAGAGTCAGCTACAGAGACCGAGTCAGAGTCAGGCGTTCAATGTGGGTTCAGTGTGGGGTAGGGGGGAGCGAGGTTCATGAAGCGCGCAAACGTTTCAAATGAATGTCAACTGTCTGCTCGAATGACGAATACACTCGTTAAAGGGGCATACGCCGGAATGAGTACGGGCGTACGGAGTTTGTGGAGCGTAACGCCAGCGAGCTGCCAGCGACGGGGTTACTCGGGTAGTTGGCCGGCACGCCCACTTGTCAGTGGCATACAAAGCCAGCCAGCAGCAGTTGCAACAGTAGCAGTAGCAAACATCAACATCAACAGCAACATCAACATCAATGTCAATGTTTATGACAGGCGCAGAGGATTAGCGGGCCAGCCGAATGGAACCGTTTTTCAGTTGGGACTGAAACAGGGTTGAGGCTTTCACATTATGCAAAATGCATGCGCATGTGAGCTGGTTTGTCTTATCAATCAGCGAGCATATTGAGAATGACCAAGGGTACGAGGCAATATAGGGGGTAGCCCATTCAGGGGGTAGAGTCAACCATATGAGCTCCCTTTGCAAGCGAACTACACTTGAGCGTGTTGTCTTCAATCATTCAAAATGCTTGTGCATGTAAGCCGCTTCATCTTATCAATCAACGAGCATATGGAGAATGATAGAATTTAGGGGTTAGACCAGTCAAGGGGTAAAGTCTGCAAGTGACTAAAAGACCTCCCACCAAATAGGGACCACACTTGCGTGTATTGTTTTCTATGCAGACTTATGCAAAATGCATGTGCATGTGAGCTGGTTCGTCTTATCAATCAGTCAGCACATTGAGAGAATGTACAAAAGAGCAGTGAAATATAGGGGGTAGACCATTCGGGGGGTAGGGTCTGCTGACCGTACGACCTCCCACTGAATGCAGACCACACTTGAGCGTGTTGTCTTCAATCATGACTGCTGATTCCATTGTGGATAAGTGCTGCATTCCATTCCGTCTTGATGCTCCATTGTCTGCCTGTTCGTTCGTTCTAGCTCTGGCATCAAAATGACAAAAACGCACTTGAGACAAATTGTGAATTTATTTAAGCATCTTTTTCAAGTGCGCTTAAACACAATTTGTTTGCCCAGTCTCGGGCCAATTGTGGAGCTCTGGTTGGGGGCGCATTTGATTCTGATAACTGCTGGATGATGATTAATTACGTGCAGTTCAAGTGGCTGACAGTGCGTCGACTAGGAGACGGAGGCGGGGGCGGAGTTACATAAAAGCTGATCAGCAACTGAGGCGAACTAAGCTGGGCAAATTGGACAGCTCATCAAGGGCCATGGGCAATGACATAATCTTTGATGAAAAGCAAAAAAGTAGCTATGTTGAGCAATCGACTCCAATTGACTGCGTGATACTCTGTTTGAAGTGATGTAGGGAAACAAAAAGAGAGTAGTCAAGCGAGAGTATCTTTTTGATTAGTTGATTATCTAAAAGAATTGGTGGTGTTCTAGTGTTCAACTTGTGTTAGGAAACTTTGAACTGTGACTTCCGGCAATTCGAATTTATTGGAGAATATTAATTCGCAGGCTTGACAATATCTGAATCTTTTGAGACAGTAATACTCTACCTATGTTGTAGTCTACTTGCCAAGTATGAATATTTCAGCTTAAAAATATATGGGGAAAACAGATTTCCCGACTTTTGCCTACTATTAGGCAGTTCAAAAACTTCAACCCATGTTCCGATGTGGTATACAAATATATATAAGAGCTATAAACTCTCTAACCTCGCTCTCTCATAAAAACTTACAGATAGCCCAGCGTACATAAAAAAAAACCAATATACTCCTTTTGCACTCTCAATACAGAGCATTAATACCGTGAGATAAACATCGCCAAGGTATCATTTTCATTTTTATAACAAGCTCCAGGAAGATTTGGCAGCTATGACAACCTGGCAATAGGGTTGCTAAATCAGTCAACTGAGAGAAGCAAGCAGACAAACACACGTGAACAGAGGCAGTGGGAGAAGGAAGGGGGGGGGGGGGGGGGGGCATCTATAGTCAGTCAAAGTAGTGCAGGCTAAATTGCATAGGCTAGCACTCAACACAAATTATAATAACAGTAATTACGTGTAGCGCATGCCACGCACTGAACGCAACAGGAGGGGAAAGACTTACGTACTTCCTACAAATAGAATTTATGACCCAAGTGCAGGGAAAAACCTCCCCAACGAAACAAAGCAGCAGTCCGATCTGAAGCAACCCCTTTTGGCCTAGGTACTTCGATACTTGGCAGCAATTTGGCAGTGTTGAGAATCTATACTTAGTTGCATGCCGCTTGTTGCAACTAGTCGCGAGAGGCGCTTGATAAATGAGGCCACGTGCCTTATCAGCAAAAGTAAACAAGCAACGGACAGACTTTGGACATGTTACATAAAAATAGAAAGCGCCGAGATCACGTCGAGTGCCCAGAAACCCCAGACACTATACCCCTGCTCTCACTGTACAGTGTGTCCTGTGATTATGCAGCCAGGCCGAAATAGATGTGTGTTGAACACGAAAACCAATTTGTAAACGACAAAAACCAAAGGCGAAGGGTGGGTGGTAGACAATGTCTAGCTGCGGGGATGAACTAGTTTGAGTAGAGAAGGGGGAGAGGTGAAGAGGGATCGAGGGACATGCTTATTTGACTGCCATTAATGCGTCAGCCAAACCAAATAATATTCAAAATAAGTGGCTAGCTAGAGAGTCTATGATGTGACTAGGAAATACTCCATAAAGAACTGAAATTTGATAAAGTAATATAAAGTTTGATTGGCAAGGAATAGTAATTGATAAAAATATCAAAAGCTTCACAATTTGGTTTTATCTATAAACAGTTTCTTAAAAAAATTCTAGAAAATCCTGACAAAACATACCTTCCAAAAATTACATACTTTATTTCACTAGAGCATAGATAGATTTTAATTAGAAACATTTTCAAAAGATCTTAACATTATGATATGGAATATCTCATAGAAACCATTTTTAGGATTTCTTAACTTTGTTAAATTAGAACTAAGATTAATTTCTATTAAAACTCCTTTCTTACGATCATATCCAAAGCTAATTTGGAATATCATAAAGAAAGCATTTGTTAAGTTAATTAAACTTTGCTCAATAAGAATTCATCTCTCTCCTAAAATCTCATAAACTATAATCTCTATCTAATGTTTCTCTATGTTTTTCTCTCATAAAGTCTCATTAACTATAATCTCTATCTATCATATTCCATACACCATTCAATATACCCTCTCTTACCTTGCATTTACAGGATATCATCAACAATAACAATAATAATAAATACGACATTGAAAGCAAGTGAAAATGCATAAGAGAACCGGAGAGAGGGCGAGGGAGAGAGAAGCAAGTAAGTATCTGCCTGTCACCCCGTCGCATGCGAAGTAAGCCGCAAGGATCCCAAAGGACTTTGGCAACATGTCGTCAGGGCTTTTAGCTCTGCGGGTTTTCTTCTTTTCTTCAGTTTTTTTTTTCCTGTTACCTTTACACAATATCTAGCTGCTATCGGGCTTTCATCAATTTTCCGTTGCTTTTCACATATTTTGGCAATCAGACAAAAGGTTTGCGCTCGCGCGTGTCCTAACAGAGTTTTGAATTAATTTAATGCCCGTTGCCAGTGGGTGCAGATGAGAGGGCGACAGCGACGGCGACAAAACATCATAATTCAAAAGTTTCATTCGAAAACATGACGTTTTCATTTCGGCACGCGTCCGCCCCCGCCAAAAGGAGACAAGGACTCTCTCGCTATAAACGAGGGTTGGCCAAAGGTTTCAGTTTACGGTGTGAATTTTCGCCTCGCGTCTCATTTCTGCTGCGTTTTCATAATGATAATTCCATTTGGGTTTTAAGTGCTGAGAAATTAGGTTTATGTAAAGTTAAATTTGCAGTTAGCAGCAGTTCGAGCCAGGACTTTCACTCAAATGTTGTCCTGTCATGCGAAGGCGCAACTTAACAATAAGAAGCGTTCAATTGTTATTGCTGTGCGTGTGCATAGATACAATTTGTGTGTGTTTCGAAGCGCAAAATTGCACAATAATGCAGCAAGGAATCGCTGGCCGATGGCAAATAAGGGTTGCATGCAACAGACAGACTGTCAAAAGTTCTTGGTGGTTAGCTAATGCAACTGATTGATGACTCATGCGGTGGCATATGCCGCTGTGTGTGGCATTCATTTTAAAATGCCCCACTGCCCAAATGTCAGCTGGCTAATGGAGAGGCTTAGTAGCAGCTGCCAGGAGCTGACAGCTTAAATAGGCCAAAAACTTTTGGTCCTTGGGGAGCTAAACAGTCCTAAGCTTTAAATGAAAAGCCATTAAGGAACTTTCGAAAAATGTCAGTCAGAAAAACATTAAAAATGAATAAAAATCAATTTAATAATTCAGGCTAAACGCTGTTCAATTAATGGCTGGCCACAGAGCCGCCGTCTAAGGCACAGCAGGACATGGCCAGCAGGATAACGCCCACAACTCAGCTCAGCGCAGCGCGGCAGCTGAGCCAATGGAGCGGAAGTCGTTGATGCTTAGCTGGCGACCTGCTAAGAACTGCCAGACATCAAAACCAATAAATTTCACGACGTGGGAAATTATGAAAAACCTAATTGAAGCGTACGGCAAAACCTAAAAACGAAAAAAAAACAGCGCGCGCAATTCGCTTATTAAGAAAAAGAAAAAGTTATATATAAAAGGAGAAGAATACAGCCTCTATCTGCTACCTGCAGGTGTGGACGAGCTCTAAATGGGGGGCGTTGGCCGCTAATAGCATTCCTAATTGCTCGCTTTTCCGAGTACCGACCGGCTGCTTTGATGGCCACACAATAACTTTTCTTGGCAAAGGACACACACGCATTTTAATAAGAATTTAACTTATTACACATTATGTTGATTTTATAGTGAATTCGAAAATTCGGGGATCAAATTAATAACAAAGGAAGAAATTATGAAATTCATTTATACTATAGTATACATGTGCTAACAGATGATGCATTTACAGAGCTGGGTGAGATATTGTAGTTTTCATAAGTGGAATAAGAGTGGAAACGATGAGAAGGAGAGATTGGAGGAGAGATATTAAGAGTATTAGATAGAGACTGAGGATAGGCAAATGAAATGGGTGAAGTATAGGAAAGAAGCCTTACTTACTTACGTATCACACGATTAAACATGTATATGTTAGAGTATGTATGTAGTAGTAGTCGTAGAAGCTCTAAAAAAAGTAGTATCATTAGTAGTAGAAGATATATAAAGTAATAGATAAAGTTGGAAATGACAGAAAAATTAGTAGAATTAAGAGTAGATATGGGAAGAAGTAGCAAAAGTAATTATTAGGATATATAGTAGAAAAGGTACAAAGAGATAGAGAGAGCAGGAAGACAAGTGCGATAAAAAGTACTAGAAGATGGAAGCAGTACAAAAAGTAGTAGAAGTAGTAGAAAAAGTAGTAGGAGAAGTAGTAGAAATAGTTGTAGAATAAGTAGTAAGAAACGTGGTAGGAGAAATAGTAGGAGAAGTAGTAGAAAAAGTAATGTGACAAGTAAAAGAAAAAGTAGTAAGACAAATAATAGGAAAAGTAGTAGGAGATATAGTAGAAAAGTAGTAGGAGAAGTAGTTGGAAAAGTAATATGAGAATCGAGAGAAGAAGTAATAGAAGAAATTAAAAGTAGGGAAAACATGTTGGAGATAATGGAGAGAAATAATGAAAAGAGTAGCAGGAAACGTAGAAGGAAAAGGGGAGTAAGCGAAATAGTAGAGAAGGACTTAGCACTTATGCTACTCCTCATTAAACAATAATATATAAGCAATTATACATATATACAATAACATAAATAGTTTTTGAAATAGGTGTCAAGACAAACAAAAACGTGCAAACTATGAATATCAAGAGACTTTAATCATATTTTAGTCATAAATTCATATCACAACAAATCATAAACTTCCAAATCTCACTTTTGCTATTTCGCATTAAAATTTATTTTGCGCCTTTCGACTTTTCCAATCAATTGGCATTGTCAAACTTTTTGCTTAGAGCCACAAATCTTGATTTGCCAAAACACACACACACACATACATATACAAATACAAATACAATTGGAAAGTTTATCGTGGAAAATCGGCAAATAATAAGCAAAATGTCGCGTTTGATTTATGTCAATTGACGCCTTTTGAAGTAGGTGCCACATAAAGAAGAAAAGGGAGAGGAAGAAGAGGAAGAGGACGAATCTCAGATGCGGGAACTGTGTGTAAATGTGCCTTTAATGGCGCTTTGTCATCATCAACATTTGTCCTTGTGCCAAGTGCGTAGTCGGCATACTAGCATATGATTTATGTGCTCGCCTTGGCACCCACGCAAACACACACACACATACATATCTATATATGTACATTCACTCATGTGTGTGTGTATTGCCATTTTTGCGGTCTGCTGGAAAAGCCGCAGCCAAGTTTTGGTCTTAACTTCTTTTGGCTTTTGGCTACTTTTTCGGCTGCCTTATGTCGTTTGCCTAATGACAATTTTTCATGTCGTTTTTCTACACACACACACACACACACACACACACATACAGTTTTTCATTGTACTTTGGCTGATGCTTTGATAATGGTCCTAATCATAATTTATATACCAAATGCTGGCAACGCTTTGTACTTTTGGGCCTTTAGCTTGGCGTTTTTTCCTGCTTTGATTTATGTTTTCTTGTTTTGTATTTAGCTGCGTATCGAACTTGAATAGAGGAAATTCCAACACTAAGCTTTAGTTTAGGCTTTAAATGCAGTAGAGGGCCTTACATTTTCCTAAATCATTTTTCTCTTGACATTTGCAGCTTGTCAATTGAAAACAATCTTCGATTGCATTGCATTAGACAATTTGATGAAATTGCGAGCCATCAATCAGGCTCAAAATATGCAACATTCTTTTGCTAGAATTCGCCAATTGAAAATAGAGGAAAATGTGGAAAAATGCAAAAGAAAAATGTCAATTATATTGACGACAATATCAATAAAGTAATTGAGACTGGCGCCGAGCTAAACAAACAGCAAAAGGGGGTTGGCCAAGGGCTACGCTTAGATGCGGGCCTGCAGTTATGCAAATACAGCTACAGATAGAACTACGAGATACATCCAGCTACCATCTAGTCGGGTCTGAGGGTCGGAGTGAGTGGCAGGAAAATATTTACATAAGCAGCGCTCACATTTAAAAGACATCAACGCGCGCGCAAATAAAAAAGGGTTAAATTGATGCGTTGAATTACCAAAATAAACACAAATACGAAAATACTTTTACCAGCCAGTCAAGCGGTAAAGGGTGTGTGGGAGTCGGTGCTTGTGTAGGGGACGGGGCTTAATTGGTCTGCTTTGTAACTGAAAGATACGCCACACAACACACGAGAGCTCTGACAACTCTGTCGCTCACTGCTTATGACAGCTGTCGGTTAGGCTAAAAGTTTTGTTGTGTTTCCAAAAATAACAGTGAATGAAGTCAGGAATGTGCCAAAGGGGTGCTACTAATAGAGGCATACCCTGCTCTTATAATAATAATAGCTTAAGGGAGTTGTTAAAGAGTTTACTTGGTATTTGGATTTGAAAGATGAACTTAGGAGATAGTGAAAATTGCTTAGGGCGTCTTAATCCTTAGAGAAGGTACACCTGTATTATGCTAGCTATCTAACATGTTTTTGATGCTATAGAAATTAAGTATGGGAATGCAGGTCCATCCAATTTAAGGTCTCTTCTAGTTCTGAATCTGGAATAAAGAATTTAGATTATAATTATATGAGTTTAGGATGTAGCCAAGTGCACTAGACATCAGTTTATGGCTGTTAATATACATTTATTGTCAACTAATTAAAACAAAACCAATATACTCTACATCCAATTCAAAACAGTGTATCATTCTTAGAAAAATTGGGAGACGACTTCATTATGTCAAATTGATTTTAGCTAATTAAATCTGATTTTTATTATATTTTAATGTCTCAAAATAAAATCCATCAATTCCATTTCACTTAGTGAAGAGAGTATATTTATTTTTGGATAACTTCATCATACTTAAACTTTTGTTTATGAAACAGTATAAATATTTCTTGTCAATTTGCTTAAAACAAACCAAACTACACTTTTCATATTCTGAAGAGATCATATCTATTAACGAATGACTTCATTCGAGAATAAGTTCATTAATGTGCTATAAAACGAATATACTCTTTTTCATTAACTAAACAGAGTATATTTATTGAGTATCAGCTTCATTCGACATCAATTTCAGTTTATAGACTTATAATCATATTTTTTTTTTAAAAGGCTAAGAACTAAATCAATTTACTCCTCTTCAGTTACTGAACAGAGTATATTTATTATAAGGCGACTTCAGTAGAGATCAATTTCAGCTTATGAAATGGAATTTCTCTTATCTTTGAATTTGCTTAAAAGCCAAACCAACCTCTTTTTCACTTACTGAACAGAGTATATCTATAATGATTCGAATTCATTAAAGATCGATTTAAGCTTTTGAAATGATTTGCTTAAACACAAAACCAATATGCTCTCTTTCACATTCCACACAGAGTATATTTGTTTTTATGGTGCGATTTCATTAGACATCGATTTCAGTTTATGAAATGAAATTCCTTTTATCTTTAAATTTGCTTAAAAACAAAACCAATACTCCAATAATATACTCTCTTGCACAGAGTATTATGTTTTTATGGTGCGACTTCATTAGACATCGATTTCAGTTTATGAAATTGAATTTATATTTTCTTTTAATTTGCTCGCCCTATTGTTGGACTGTGGAACTGCCTGCTGACAGCACCGCATTTAAATTGGCCATTGTGCCAGGATATGGGATACAAGGATACGTTAAGGACACAGGTAGAGAGCAGCTGTCACAGCGAAATTGACTTGAACCGACTTTGATTCGTTCTGCCTGCTGCATGTTGCGGTTGATAGACGACATGGCGCGTCCTTTAACAACGCTGCTCAAGGCAACAACAACAAAAAACTCATTATTTCTCGTTCGTTTTCAATTGCAACGTCATTAACTTCGCGCTGCACTATAAATTTCAGTACGTTGCCAAAAAGTAAACGTGTCTAGGTCTCGGTCTGGGTCTGGGTCTGGGTCTCAGTCTGGGTCTCCTGCAGGACACTTCAGAGGAGACAATGGCAGTCCGTCCAGACACTCAGTCACTTGGCATTGTTTTCCCATTTCCCATTTTCAACATTCATCACATCTTTTTTTCAGATTTCTTTGTGCCAGTTTTTGGCATTGTTTCCCAACTGGCGCAGCCTTGAAAATTGATAAAGCCAGCCACATATATATATGTATGTAGGCTCTTGTAAAGAAAGGACATATGCACATTGCTTTCCACTTGAAAATCGCATTAAGCGGATTTTGCAGTTGTGCTCTTTCGCGCCTTTGTTAAGCCGCATCTCTTCATCCTTGTTTGCCTTGGCAATGCGATTAGATGGATGCGGGCGTAGTTGGCTTATGATATAACGACTGCTTCTGTTACAGGGTATTAGATCAGCAGAGGAGTGTCCATAAAGAGCTTAGCTGAAGCAGGGAATGCAATGTTTTATTTAACTTTTACATATGCAAACACAAATCAAATACGGAAAAACTTTAGCTAAAAACCTGCTCACGTTACACTGAAGTCCTGTTTTTCTTCAAACTCGAGTCCTTAATGGCATCTGTCATAATGTCCTTACAGGCTAACTCAATTTCCGCTGATTACCCTTATGAGACAGAGAGAGGGACATCAAACAGGACATGTCTAAATTTCATTAATTCCAAACAAATACGGCGCCCATATACAAAATTACTTCCTCCTGAGTTCGAGACGCCGTTGTCTATGAAAAATATCAAATTTCTCGAAATATATTCAAATGCAGCTCTCGACAAGCAGCAGCTGGTCGCGCCCTTTGCCCATTAATTCCTAAAGACAAGCCAAATGCCTGTTGAGCTAAAGGATAACGAGCCGGCAGAGCACAAGGTCTCAATGCACATGTCTTCATTGCTGATTATATATGTACCATATATATGTATATATATATTTATGTCTGGCTGCACCTTTAAAGGTCGCGTCTCACAGGATGCGGCTACATGTCCTGCTCACATTTTTTATCATGCTCTCCCTTTTTTTGTGTGTGTGCGTAAGTGTGACATTCTCACTTGGCCCTGACACCTAACAGGCATATCTAGCTGGAGTTGAAATAGGAGTAGGCGTAGGAGCAGGCGTAGGAGCAGGCAAAAGCTAGAAGTCGCATCATTTTTTACACTCGTTCGTGAAGTGCAATAGAGTATATGGGTTTTGTGAAATAAAAGTCCTGCTGTTCATTTGTCTGTTCATCTGTCTTATAATTTGAAGTTTATGAAACATATCAATGTTATTTATCTAATTCCAATAGGAGGAAAGACTGTATATTCTACTTGTTTATCACTAGAACCCAAACACTTCAACTTCTCTATAGACTAAGTGAAAATGGTATATTGTAACGTCTTTGAGAGCGTACTGTTCGGAAAAAAATATATCTGTTTTGAAATTTCGAATTTGCCATCATCAGATTAAAAATCAAGGTTATTTTCTACTTTTTCCTACCTAGAATCTAAAAATAGTATTTCTTCTACAGATTGACTGAAAATTATAAATAAAACCGCTTATTTGGGCAAGGCAGTTTGTGAAAAATATATTTGACTTGAAATTTAGTATATGCCACTGTCAGATAATCAAGATAATCAAGGTTACCTTATTGGAAAGCAAAAATTTTAACTTCTCTACAGATTGACTAAAAATGATATATAAATACGACCGTTGGATTTGTGGCAGGTCGGAAAAAGCAATACCTTCCAAGTTAACCAGTCGAAATTATATTGATTTGCTGTACAGATGGATCAGTAAAATTTTATGGTCCACCCTATAAACCATAGAAAACTGAAAATATCGATATTTGAATACTTTCAGCTGTTTTTCGAATATGAGCGAGTATTATGCAGTCGATACTACCTGACTGCTCAGGTTTTCGCTTGAGAAATTGTCACACATTTGTTGCAGACGCCAAAAGTCGCCTCGCCTGGCAGCTATTACATATGATTTGTGCGCATGTTTTGTAGTTCATTTATCACAGAGCGGAGGTTTTTCCTGCTAGTCTCGGAAAATGGGTCACCAAGGCGGTTTAGTCCTGCCCGAGTCTCTCGCTAATGAGCTGCTCGAGTGTGAAAGATGTGCCGACTATGACAGCAGCTCTTATAACGCAGTCTATCTTAGGTCTAGATGCCCGCAGCTTGTTTGACATTTTCATATATGCTTATAATAAATATCCATTTCGACTTGTTACTAGCCTATCATTTATCAACTCAAAGATCTGCTTCGCATTGTTTTGCTTCTCTCTGCACTTATCGCAAAATTCGTCAGGGCTAACCCTCGAGATTTTTGGCAGCTGTTCGCACTCTAGATCGCATCGGCATCAGGAACAGCACCTACAGCAGCCAAGAGATGATATCTCTAAGCGGCTATCTACAGATTTTTATCAACATGCTTCCGCTTTTTCTGTTGGGTTCGGCAAACGAAACAGAAGAGGAAAAATCAACCGCAGTTTGTTTTTTGTTGCCCTCTGTCTGGGTTTTTCACGCTACGCGTTTTTCATGTTAGCCATGCTCTGGGGTTTTTCACTCTCTCTCCCTATGGTTTTTCCGCTTTTCATTTAATGAGCATGAAAATAAAATACAGAAGAAAAAAAAACTCTGCGGCGCTCTATCGCGCATAATATAAAAATAAAATAAACCCCTCGCACGCCAATTACGATTTATTTGTGTTTCTTTGAAGTAGGAATGTAAATATATAATAAAAAGTGGATATGCCCTACTCCTCTCCCTACCCTTAATCGATCCCTGCAACGATCTCACCTTTTCGAGCACTTCTCCTTCTCGCTTTGTGGTTTGCTTTGAATCGAGTCACACTTCGGTTATCGCTCGCTCGCATTTTGTCACGTTTCCTTTTAATGGAGAGTTTTCCATTTTTCCAGCATTTAAATGTATCATGCATGGGCATTAGCTGATACCCAAAACTCATTTGTAGTGCATTCAGCGTTTGCCTCGAATTAAATAGAAACGCGATGGGAATTCTTAGGTAAGTCGAAAATGTAATGCTCTTATTAGTAGAAAAGACTGTAGAAATATATAATAAATATTTTGGAAAAAAAGACGTTCCATCTAAAAATTCATTTCTCAATCGTTTCTGTTTATAGAGTTATGTTACATAGTAGTTCCATATAGATAAGATTTTCTTTCTTTGTTTCATTGTGAAACCTCCAAAAGTCAACTATTGTTGAACTGTCTTGAGCTAGAAAACGGTTTTCATTTAAGAACTTCATTGAGCATTATTGATCGATAGTTTCTTTGACAGCTATATGATATAGTGCCTAGAACGATTGTGACATATCTTCTAACTATAACAGAAATAGAAACCTATGCAAAGATTTGTGTTTTGCTAGTTAATAAGGTTATATTTTAGAGCTCTGTAAATTCTTTCAGATCAAGATAGATTGAACTAGTCATTAAAATGAGCTGAACTAAAACATTAATGAGTAAACAATTTAGTTCGGTTATCAATTATTCTTATTGATGAGCTATTCGCAGTTCACGAACTATTTCAGTGATCAGTGAACGATATAGTCATTCATGAACGATACTTTTTGGTTAGTTCAGTTCATCGTTCATGAGTTGGCTTAGTAATCAGGGAATGTTACAATGGTTCTTGACCAATACTCTTTCCTCAGTCATTTATACGTTCATGAACTAGTTCAGTGATCAGCGAACTCTTTGCTCAGTCATTTATACGTTCATGAACTAGTTCAGTGATCAGCGAACTCTTTGCTCAGTATTTTAAGCGTTCATGAACTAGTTCAGTGCTCAACGAACTCTTTGCTCAGTTTCTTAAACGTTCATTAGCTTGTTCACTGATTATCAAACTCTTTACTCAGTTACTTAAAAGTTCATAAACTAGTTCAGTGATCAGCGAACTCTCCGCTCAGTAATTTTGGAGTTTATGCACTAGTTCCGTGATTGTCGTACTCTTTGCTCAGTTATTTAAAAGTTCATGCACTAGTTCCGAGCTCACCGAACTCTTTACTCACTTATTTAAGCGTTCATGAACTAGTTCAGTGATTAGCAAACTCTTTGCTCAGTTATGTGAACGTTCCTGAACAAATTCAGTACTCAGCGAAGTCTTTGCTCAGTTATTTAACAGTTCAATAACTAGTTCAGTGGTTGTGGAACTCTTTGCTCAGTTATTTAAATGTTCATGAACTAGTTCAGTGATGACCGAACTCTTTGGTCAGATATTTAAATGTTCATGAACTAATTTAGTGATTGTCGAACTCTTTGCTCAGTTATTTAAAAGTTAATGAACTAGTTGAGTGCTCAGTGAACTCTTTGCTCAGTTATTTAAACATTCATGAACTAGTTCTGAGGCAACTGAGTAACTGAATCATTTATGACGATCACGAAATTAAGCAACTTTCGTGAACCACTAAACTAACTGAGCTAGTGAATAATAAGACTAATTTAGACATGATTACAAAATGTATGATTAAACTGATTCATCAATAGGGAAGAGAATTCCCAACTTATATATAAGGTAGATAGCATACCTTACGAATTCATAGACGTCTCCCCTTCTATGACATATTCTTAACACCCTCTGGTAGGGTATACGCAGCTACGATCTGCTGCCCATCTACTTGCCATACGTGTAGCTCCGGGTAGTTAGTTGTGTAGTTCTATTTTTTTGTTGTTAGTAATTGCCGAGCAGGAAATTAGTTATTCAGCTCTCGGGAGTGTGTCTAATTTATGCATCATATAATTGTTTGTGCTGCTGGAAAATCGTTTTTTATCGTTTATTATTGTTGTACAAAATGTGTAGTTCGTATCGAAAGTTCTTGTTAATGTGGGCGTTATCAAGAAAGAGAAGAAGAAGAACTGTACAGAGTGTGGGTATAAACATATTTGATATGTAACATCACGTGTGAGAAATTCAAATGGAAACAGAAATGGGGCAGCTGCCCCCGCCCAGACTCCTCCCCCTTTTCATCCAATTTAATGGGAAATTCTGTTAACTAAAGCTTCAATTGATAAATGACTTATAGATAGTGTGAAAGTCTTCAATTTGATGGAAAGTCTGTGGCAAGTCAATGAGACTTACGAACAGACAAGTTAATGCCATGCTAGATAAGTACATTGAACTAGAAAAAATATTTTTCATATTGGAAAAAAGCATCAACATTTTGTTTAAGCAACTGTAAATAAATCAAAGCAAAATGTTTGAAAATCGTTTTCAAAATATATGCACGCCCATTTTATGCATAAACATAAGCCTGATGGTTCCAGTACAATCAAAATGATTTATGATATAAGGCGGTGCCTCTGTAGAGGGAAAACATTGGGAAAAACATAAACAAAAAGCCAGCATAGCAATTAAAAATCTGTTGAATCTAGCCGACAGACATAAAACAAAATAAAAATCACTGCAGGCTGTATATATATATATATATATAGATAGGTACATTTATATAGTGCCCATATAAGCATGTAAAAAATATTATACAACTATGCGGTTTTATTGCCCCAAAGGCTTTGACAGAAATTAAAGTAAATTTTAATGCTTTCACACATGATTCTTTGGGTATTTATGAGCGCATATGAAATGAAGGATTACCAGCAGATAGAGAAAGAGAGAGAGGGAATGTGAGATGGAGAGGGGGAGGTAGAGTTAGCAGACCACCCCAACAAATCATTTATAAACATAATTGCTGAAGGCACTTGAACCAGCGTTTGGCTAGATAAAAGAAAATTTGAAAAACAACGCCAAACAAAGACACCGCGGGAAATGCCGTGAATGAAAATAAAAGAAGTAAAGACTATAAAATTGAGTTGAGTTTTTCTAAAGTCTTTCTTTTTGAGAGAATAGCAGAGGGTATAGAAGAGGGTAGCATGGAATATATAATGCATAGAGGCATAGAGCTATACCTACCGAACCTTGATCAATGTGAAACTAGATATACATATGTTACTTTTAAGGAAACTTCTTATAGAGTACGTAGTAGAGGATATTATGTAATGTATAAAACATAGAGAAATAACATTAAAATATATCTTTTCTTGATTAGTCGAGATTGTTGAGTAGATATAGCTCAGCATATGCTATGCATTTGCTAGAGTAGTAGAGATTATCTTCAAATATATAAGAATATTTATTGAGGAACGGGTTTTCATTATATATCTGTAATATCTATTTATGTTTATATTTATCTACCCGAACTTTCTGTTAATCTATTAGTTTACACATCTGTGATTGCAAATATACATATGTTAAACTTCTGTCTTATAGGACCATAACACTATATTATATTGACAAAGGTTCGATATCTCAAAAACTAAGTTTATGGATAAGAAAAAAGGTTTTTCATATCTTAAGCTATCTCACATTTTTTTCTTCCCTTATTATATATATTCTCTTATTTATTTCAAGATTTCTTAAGTAGACTTTCTTGTTTCATAACATTTCTTATATTGTTGTTTCTCTAAATATATATTTTCTTAACTGTTTTCAATCTTTAGACAAGATAATATGGTCATATGCAGCTTGGTATTAATGAGTTCCATATAAAATTTATATAACGCAAGAGGTAGAATCGTGAAGTTTTATTGCTGAACTAAATAGGTTTAGCAAATTCTATATTATATCATGTCTATACTCTATAAGGTATATCCTTATAGCCTATATAAGTAGGTTGAAAACTTTTTTCGGTCTCTAAAATATCTTAAGTCTACCCCAAAACTAAAATCTTTACCATGCTCTTTTAACATTTTCAATACAGTAAGCCATATATCTTATAGGGTATTTAATTGTCGATCTCTTACCTTCGACTATATCGATTTCGTGTTATGTTCGCTGCCTCTGGTTAGTTTTATGCATTTTACAAACAAAACAAATTGTTGTTGAAGAATCGATTTAACTACATTTTTAACACTTGCGGCACCCCCAGCGAGAGCAACAACAGCAAATGAATCTGAGCTCAGCTATGGGAAAATTAATTTCCAGCATCCAGAGAAGAAGAATTGTCCCCCAGTTGTTGCGAAGAACTTGTCTCTAAACTGATATTTGTCTAAGTCGTGTCGATTTATTCCAACATTTATTTTAGGCCATAAATTAAATGAGAAAACATGAACGAACTCTTGTAGGCCAGAAAGAAATTTTAGTTGATGAAGCCATTAGTGGCATGAGGATGCGGAGCGAGAGGGAGATGCTCTATGCCCCTTGTTGCAGTTAACAGTTCTCGTGTAAGTGCAAATGGCCATTAAAAACAATTTTGGGGTAGTTCGACAAATGGAAAAGCGTTTAGAAAATATTGCAAATTACTGCAAATAATTGACAAACATTAAGAGGGGGCGTGGCAAGGAGAGCAGTGAGTGCGTGTGTGTGAGTGTGCACAGCTGTTTGCCTGAATCAAAAATCACATGCGAAATAAATTGCATGCAATTGTCTGAAAACTGAAAACGATGAAAAGGCAAAAGAATAAAGGAAAAATTGGTTAAGGAAAAGCTTTTTATCTAATGAAATTGAATTTGTGGCACAACATTGAGAGGTAAGTGCTTGCCACAAGGGGTTGCAACTTGATTTATGAATGACACTCGAGTGTCCTGCCAATGCTTTTTCCCATTGATAGCTGCAATTTATATATTAAACGCTGCACAAATTCAATTTTCGCAACTGTTGACAAATCGTAAAGAGAGAAGAAGAAAATCCGAATGAAAAGGAAAAATCAAGGAGGGTGGCAATTTTGGAACATTTGTTAAAGCGACTTATTAATGTCATAATCTAATTATAAGCAGAGATTTAGCTCTAAATAGGCGTTAGCTTCCATTTAATCCCTTTGTTTGGCTGCGACCCATAAAAAAAATTATTATAGAGGGTGCGTAAATTTGAGCAAAATAATATTTTCGGCTGTTTAATATATACTTACCCTCAATTTCGATTTTTTGCTGGCAACAGCTGAAGGTTGCAAAATAATGGATTAATAATAAGCTGAAGGAGTTAGAATATTACGGAGAGCAGGAAATAGGAATGTCTAAAAGCTTAAGGTGGATTTTTTATTGCAACAGCTGCTTTGATATGAAAGAGCAGCAAAGAGGGCTTGAATAGATGTTAGCTTATACTAAAATGATATAGGGTATATTTTAAATAGTTGCTAAGATATTAGAAATAGTGTTAGTAGATAAAAGATATTTTTTAGAGATATAAGAAATAGTAGTAGTAGTAGTTAATAGAAGTAGATGTACAATTAGTAATAGTATTAGAAGTAGAAGTAGGAGTAATAGTTGAAGGAGTAGTATAAGTACTAGTAGTAGTAGTAATAGTTGTAAAAGTGGAACTAGAAGTAGACGTAGAAGTAGTAGTAGTAATAGTAGTAAAAGTAAAAGTAGAAGTAGACGTAGAAGTAGAAGTAGTAGTATTAGTAGTAGTTAGAAGTAGTAGTAGTAGTAGTAGTAGTAGTTAGTAGTAGTAGTAGTAGAAGTAGAAGTAGAAGTTGAAGTAGTAGTAGTAGAAGTAGTAGTAGTAGTAATTGTAGTAGCATATTAATAGTAATAGTAGTAGAAGTAGTAGTAGTAGTAATAGTAGAAGCATATTAATAGTAATAGTAGTAACAGTAGTAAAAGTATTAATAGTAGCATAATGTTAATAATAGTAGTAGTAATAATAGTAGAAGTATTAATAGTAGTAGTAAAAGTAGTAGAAGTATTAATAGTAGTAGTAAAAGTAGTAGAAGTATTAATAGTATTAGAATATTAGTAGTAATTGTAGTAATAGTAGTAGAAGTAATAATATTAGTAGTAGTACTAGATATCAAAGACAAATCTCTACGTATGTACATATATGTGTATGCAGAAGTAAGTACAAAAATAAAAAAATGTATAGTTAAATATAAGTATATATTCGGTAATTTGTCAGACTATCCTCGTATATAAAACTATGTTTTCTTAATTTTTGATAGCCCATTTTACAGTTGCAGACAATCTATTACCTTTAGAGATATTTCTTTGATTAAGTTTTTCAGTATTTATAAAATGAAGAAATTTAAAATTATATAAACAATTGAGAACTATCAGTGGTTTTTCTTGCCTTGAGATTTGATAAGTGAATGTGTTTACTTTCCAGAAAAAAATATGTTGTTCTTATGAAAATGTTTATTTTACATTTTGAGGATTGATTCTTCGAGTCTCAAGTTCTTCGCTTCAGATACTTAGAGTTGACTCTTCAAATCTTAAGTTATAATTTTGCCAGTTCATGTAATTCCTTATTTGTCTCTTCATAATAACTATATATACATAATAGGTTATATACACTGTAATCTTGAAAGCCTTAACCTCACTTTTCACCTTTACAAGTCCTAATTGTGTTTACTTAATCCGACAAAAAAGAGTTTTCATTAAGGACATCTTGTTGTCCTGTTTCCCATTTTGGCTGAGCTAATTAGGCAACAAAAGCCTCTGTTCTCTGTTCTTCTCTTCGTTCTACATGCAACACCTACCCCAGCCGCTAGTCAGGCGGCAACTCAATTAAAAATGTGGCAAAGCTCGTGAACAAGCCACGAAAAAAATAGTTGAATGCCACAACACGAAGCTCATAATTTGCGGAGGTGCTAATAAGTTGCACAAATAATTTTCAATAAAAAAAGAAAATGCTGGGGACTTGCAACAAAATGTGGCAGGAAAGTAGAAAAAATTGACTTCAATTACAGTGGCATAGTTGGCCGTATAAACAGCGAAATGAAAAGCGCAAAAGCGACTTGCAAAGGGATAATGATAATTACGGTAGGGAGGGGGCGTGGCATGAAAGGGGGGGGGGGCGATTGCTGCAAATGAAACGCTGAAGTTGGCAGACGCAAAGAGAGAGAGGGAGAGGGAGAGGGAGGAGGAGGAAGCATCCTGCTGAATGAGACTGCAAAGTTTTTGTGTTTATTTTATGCGCCAGCAAAGTAGAAAAAAAGAAAACTTTCGGAAAAACTACGAAAAAAAAGAAGAGCTGATGCAGCGTTTCCATGTGGGTTGCAGAGGAAATGGATGCGGGACGAAAGCAGCAACAACAACTAGAGCACAACAGCAACAACTCGACAACAACAACAAGTGAGTACGTTAAGCAAATAGGCGAAAAGGCGAAATGAAATGTGCAGCAGGCAAATGAAGAAGCTCAAAATGTGGAGCACATGCACAAAGCAAGACAGCGATAGATCGAGAGAGAGAGAGATAGCAGTAAAGCTAGCGGTAAAGAGGCAGACATGTAAACAGACGTCAATAGTCGTAACTCGTACCAAAAATATAAAGTCAGAGCAGTCGCTTGGTCAAATGAAATGAATGCAAAGCAAAGCGAAGCGAACGAACGGACTCAACGCGGTATTCGAAGTTGAATGAGCCGCCGTCTGACTGTATGACCCCCTCCTCTTCCCCCTCTAACTTCGCACCCACTCAACTTGTTGACGGAGTCCGCTCAACTACCCTTCAGTGCGTCGTCAGCCCTGCAGTTACTCAGAATCAGAATCAGAGTCCGCAGTTCGTAGTGCGGAGTGCGACCCTCGAGCACTCATTTCCATTCATTTGCTGCTGCTGCTGCTGCTGCTGACTGCCCGCCCGAAACAGAAGTTGGCCCATACTTTTTTCAGTGTACGACGTAGTAAAATTTTTTCTCATTTCGCTTTTTGTTGAGTGGTTTTTTCTTCTTCTCCCCTCCTTCTAACTCGCTGAGTGAGTGTGTCTCTCTGTGTGTGTGTCTGTGAGTTAACGTTTTCTTCAGTTCTAGCTGTGTATATTTGTGTGTGTGTGTGTGTGTGTGCACTCAAAACAGAGACAAAGTGAACTAGCGGTAAATGCTGCGGCAGCGGCAGCCTTGCATGAACAACGCCGGTGACGACGTCCATTGACGTCGCCGCCGCCGTCGCCGCCGCCATCGCTGCTGCCGCTGCCCTAGCATGAAATTTGTATCTCTGCCTGCCCGTTCTGAGCTACAGCTGTGTTGCCGTTATTGCTGGTTGTTGCTTTGCCTCTGGCTCTGCCTCTGCCTCTGTCTCTGCCACGGCCTCGGCCTCTGCCTCTGCCTCTGTCACGCTCTCAGTCGTGCTCATTTTCCGTTGTATTTTTTCGAATGCATTCAGTTGTGGCCCATCATTCCCTCTGCGCACGTCGCGCTGATCGCTAGCATTCGCTCCCGTTCGTCGTTGCCCGGCATTCGATTTCGTTTTCGAACTCTCGCGACTCGTTTACGCTACGTTATTGAACACTTGAAAGAACGCAATAAGTTTCACGATATTACGAGCAGCCGTGTGCTATCCAAAACTTTTGCATATTGTGTGCGATATATTGTGAAAAAGCAAAAACAACAATTTCAAAGACTTTGTTTATTCAAAAGTGTAAACAGAAGAGCGGGAAAATGGGTCGTCTGTTCCAATACAATCGCTTTGGCGCCACGGACAGTGTTAATAAACGCAAAAAGGATACGCAAAAGAAAACGCACGATAAGGCAAAGATGGTAAGTGTAGGGGAAGGGTAAAGAGTTGAGATTAAGAGACTGGGAAATATGATGATGGAATAAGGAGATTGAGGAAAATTAATGAAATATTAAACTACGAAATGCGAGTAGAAATAATATATGTAGAGTTTACAGGATCAAAGTAAAAATATTTATTTGATATCTAAGGCATTATGTGCCCATAAAAAGGAAAATCAATTAAGGATTATTATAATGTATCTATAAAGATAAATTTTAGAAAAGTAAAGAATATTGTATTTCTATAATATCTATATCAACCTTAAGTGCATTAGAAATATGATATTATAATACAAGCTTATACTTTAGGATCATCTTGCAGCAAATATATTAAGGATGACTCACATAGAGGAAATACCCAAGAATAGGAAGGGACTTTTTATAGACAATTTTGAAACATTTATAATATTTCCTATAATATTATAGGAAGACTTACAATATTTCCCAGGAAATTTTCCTGCACTTCCCACTATCCCATGATATTACCTTGTTATTATATTATCTATTATCTATTATAGAAAATTGATTTGATAGTTAAATAAAAAATCAACACCTACAACACCTTTTTTTTATGTAGATAAGAAGCTTTTCATATGCAAAGTAATAGACTCCACAAATTCCACCCACAACACTCACACACACATACACTCACACACGCAGACATATGAGTAATCTCTTCACAAATCCCACGTACCAAAAAAACAACACGAACATAAAGCCCCACACATGGAGTAGCTACAGTGTAGGGAGGAGAGAGGTGGGGATACTGGGGAATCGGGGAACTGCAACGAGAATTCAAAACACGAACGACAACAATTAAAATGATTTAGTGTCAGAGATAGGAGACATAATAAAGCCGAGTGTCGGCGTAAATCAGACCAAACACTAAATCACAAATAATCAAATAAATATGATTTGCATAAAAACAGAATCAAACCGAAAGCTAATCAAACACAACCCGAAAATTCTAACAGAGAGGGAGCAAGAGCGAGGGAGACAGATAGATTGCAGTGCATAGATTTTTGGACACATTGTATAAATCAAAGCGAAAATGCGAGGAGAGCAAACAAGACTTTGAACATGGCAAACATCTGTGGAACTAACTGAAAGATAATGACTGACTGACTGAACCATAAAGATAATGATTGATTGAACTGAATGCATTTAAGCATATTTGTAAACATCTATTATTTGTATTCGCTTTTCGTGTATTTGATCTGGGAGATAAGCGCTAACTAGGCTTTATCGGTTTAAGAAGGCGACGTCTGGGTGACCGTTACCCCATCTCAATATTATATATGTATCTATAAAGAGGGCGAGACGTCTATAAACAGCGCCTACGTCAACGAAGGTGATGCCAAAGCTGATTAGGCAAATGCCTTAATTAAGCCACAGCCTCAGCTACCTGTATTTTATAGAGAGAGATAGAGAGACTGTATCTCTAATCTCTTTTTCCAGTCCAGAGAGAAAGAGGCTATATCTCTAATCTCTCATCGACTCTATAATTCCCCAGTTAAGTCTAAATAAACCCCATAGAGAGCGTGCATCTCTAATCTCTTCTTCCAGTTTGTAATTTTAAACTGAATGACAGTTTGCGTTTTGGCTTCTGCCTTTTGCTGCCTTCGGCTGTGCATTTATCATCACAATTTCCATCAGCATTGTTTTCCGCTGCTCTCGTCATTTTTCACGGGAATTGACACCCGTCTCTGGTTGACGGCACTTTATCTTATGCTCTTTGTGGTCTCTCCTCTTGCATTTTTTTGTTCTGTTCTTTTTTGATCTATGAAAATATTTGTGTAGTAGGTGTTATTTGAGCTACTCCCAAAAGGATTGTCGCACAGATTCTGTGGGTGTGTCTCCTATTCGTACTCACGCTGCGGGAATTCAGTTTACTGGAACCAACAGGCGAGAAAATATTTAACAATATATGTTTCTCCTATTTCGATAATATGAAAGATGCACTTGAATGCTGAGAGTGGCAAAAATGGTTATAAGAAGTTCTATGGAAGTTGAGACGAGAATTCCTAGATGGGTTTTTTCTTTGAAAAATCAAATTTCTGCTCTATTTTTACTTAACTTACTTAACTTTTTTCTGTTTATTAATATTATTATATCTTTTTATTATATATTATTATATAATAATAGCTATTCTATATCTTAGACTAGCATAGTATTCTCTTTGATACTCTCTTATATACTTTAACTAGTTATTCTGAAAATATTATTAGATCTGATAACTAAGAGAAAGTTTTCATTGGTAATATTGTTCTTCTAACTATCAGTCCTTCAACTTCGATAAAATATGAGTATTGTTTTAAAAAATGTTTGCATATTTTCTTTATTTTAATTGAGCCCCTTTAGATATTCTTTAAAGTATATATTTGGCATAGGTATAAAAATATTTTCTTGAGTTTTCGCTCTTTTATCAGAATCACAATATTTTCCTACATATTTTTTTAAAATATAACAATTTATTTAACTATTTTAAATATATCATTCAAGTCTTCTTAAACACTCTTCTTCTTCTGCTAGATGGCTGGCTGTCAAACTCTATTTCTAGCCATAGGCGCTGTCTAAACTCTCTGGCTTATTACAAAATCCCTTAGAACTAATTTTCGTATATAGGCACGCCTATGCGGCATAAATCGTTCGACACCTTAGGCCCTGATTGCCACATGCCGCATGCCACAAACTGTGGCGGCGTCGCATCCGTTATCACAAACCGAACGCGCCGAAAATGCTAGACAAAAACATTTATTGGCAAGATAGAGACGGGCATATAGAGGGAGAGAGAGAGACAGAAAGAGACAGAGAGGGCTGTCTAGCATTTTTGTTTACAGTCGCTGACAAACGTTTTCAATTAGTTTCCTACGAGTTTTTCACTTGAAGCAAAAAAGGCGACGCGCATCGCGGTTCACAAACGATAAGGCAACAAACTGCAGACAAAGTGCACACACACACACACTTGCACACACACACACACACACAGAGACTCGAAACAAAACTAATAAAGTTGTCAAGCAAATGTTAGCAACTGGGCAACCCGAAAGTCAAACATATGTCGCCGACCCAAGTGCTGCGTCCATATTGCCAGATTAAAATCTAAAACAATTAAGCGAATGAGAAATTTCTTCTTTTATTTTGCTTTTTTAAGATTCGTCTTCTTCTTTCTCCTTTTTGTTTTCTTCTTTTTTTGCTGTGGAAAATGAAATTTGCTAGCGAAACGGCAAATGAAATTGACAAACAGACAAAGAGCAGCGACTGTAAGTGCAGCTAATGGGGTTTGCCTCTTGCGTATACCCTGTACACATTAGCAGATGTACTGAAATTGAGGGTATACTGAGTTTGAGCGAAGATCTGGGCAGCTAAACAGATATGGTAGAAGGAAAAGATGTTGATACAAGTTCAATATACTAGTATACCTTAAACTACGTTAAAAATTAATTTTCTTACCATATTTTGAGACTTAATGATGCAGCGATATGTAAGATCAATAAGAATATGTCTTTATTATATTTTAAAATGACTTAGAGAGCTGATGATTATTGACGTATAATGCGTAGAGTATACATAGTTTGGAGAGTATATAGAGTAAATAGACTATAGCAAGTATATAGAGTATATAGAGTATATATAGTATATTGAGTATAAGAAGTATACAGGGTAGACTGCAATGAGTATATAGAGTATATAGGGTATATAAGGTATAAAAAGTCTATAGAGTATATAAAGTATAAAGAGTATATAGAGTATACAGGGTATATAGAGTATATACGGTATATAGAGTATATGCGGTATATAGAGTATATACGGTATATAGAGTATATAGCATATATAGAGTATATGGAGTATATATAGTGTATGGACTATATAGAGTATACAGAGTTTACAGAGTATACAGAGGTTGTAGACTATATAGAGTACTCAGAGTTTATAGAGTAAATCTCTATTTGCATTTCAAGTCGATACTGCCATATACTATATCTGTCTGTCTATCTTCCAAAAAAACTTGAGATCTTACCTTAATATTGACATTTTTAGCAATTATCGATAAATATCGATAGTCAAATATTGGGTTCCCAGGCTATCTTAAGATTGGAGCTATCAAAAGTGAGTAGAGTCTTAGTAAACTCTGCTCATGTAAAGAAGACAAATATGTATATATCAATTCAGCATTCTACTTTCCTTTGCCTGCTATCGACAAATATCGATTTCAATGCAACCATAATTTAAGATTCTCTTTGAGTTTCTTAAAACGAAAGCTGGCAGATGTGTGTTAGATAGATTGTCTTATAGCAAATACAGGAAGTGACTAAAGGGTATCTGCTAGCACAGCATTCCCGCATAGCCTACTCCTTCACTTTATTTTCCTTTGCGGCGCCACTCTCTCAGGGCAGCAGCCGCCGTTGCCCTAAGTGGCAGCCAACTATAAAGGCTATGCTCATAATTTTCTATGAGCTGTTTCTAAATTTAAATCAAACGATTAGCAGCAAATGCGTCGGCATTTCAGATCGTTCAAGGGCAATGATTAATGCACAGCTATATGCATATACATATATATGTATTTACTCGATATATATATAATTTCTGAAATGTGCATTCGAGTTTTGATTTCTAAGTCGGCGGCTGCTTGGGAAAGTTGAAATTAATTGCGTTGCATTTAAGTGCATTTAATTTACAATTTCCATAAAGGCAAAACGCAAGTGAAGTGCAGGCAGGCCAGGCATCGTTAAGATTTATGGGCAAGTGCAACTGCAGCAGCGGCAACTGTTGCAGCAACAACAACAACTGTGGCAAGTGAGGCAGCTTTGGCTTTGACTGCAAATTGATGAGCATAATTAAATGGCTGGCGACGGCGCATTGCATGCATTGTTGTTATTTATGCTCCATATTGCCACAAACACCCCCCGGCCCCTCCTGCAACCTCCCCTTGTTGGCTGCCCCACAAGACTTGCGTCGTTTTTTTGAGTAAACAACAATTTTACTTATTTTCATGCCGTCTGCCCGTTTGCATTGTTATTTTTACGCTCGACTCAATAAAAATTTTCGCCAGCGTTGTTGTTATTTTTGTTGTTGTTGGTGGTGGTGATTGCCACATGCCACGCCAGGCAAATGTAATGCAAATATGCAACAACAACAAAAAAAGAGAGGCAGCTTTTAACTCCCTCCTAATCAGCGAATCGACCGCCTGCCCAGGCTAGCAAATAGTTTTCGCATTGGTTTTGCTTTCGTCTAGCCATCAACGTCACAGCAACAACAACAACAACAACAACAACAGCAACGAGGAACTTGCAACATGCAGCGACAACAGGCAACATCATCGTTATCATCAGCTCGTCATGTGGCTTTGAGCCGCGTCCGTTGAGCTGTTTGTATTTCATATGGCTTCCACAAGGATTTTGTGTGCATTAGACAGAAGAGTAGGAGGAAATGGAGAAAAAGAGAGGTAGAGAGAGAGAAGAGAAAAAACAGCTAGAAAATGGAGCTAGCTATGGCTAGACGAGTTTAACATACTCTTACAACTGTTTAACTTATTTAAAATGTAGTATAATATGCTGTCTTGAAACACTAAACAACTCTTCAAACATTCAATAAATTTATATACATGGATGCCATATGATCTCCATAGTATAGTATATATATGGTATATAGTATAGTATGTTAGAGACAAAATATGATTCTGTTTGACTTCAGATTTATTTTTTGCTCAAGGAATTGGGTTTCTTTTATTTCTTTAAAACCACTTGAACCAGTTTTTTGCCAGCAAGTATCTAAAATTTTATGAGCGTGGAATCATTTTCTTGCACGAAAGATGGCAAAAGGTATTAGATCAAAATGGAGAATAGAGAATTTCATAAAATGTTTTAAAAAAGATAAAAAAATCGTGTTTGAATTGCACTAAAAAAACCGATATTACTTAGTGAACGACCCAATAGATTCAACTTTATAAATACGGAATAAATTGGAAGTGCGGTAAACAACTTTGCTTAGGAAGGACATAAGGCGAATTGGGTTAAACCTTGAATTCCTTATTATTACTCAAACAAAATCCTTTTCTTTAAGCCAATTGTATAATTTTTTTAACAGTTTCAAAGCACGAATCGAAATATTTTTCTTGTTATAAATATGCTTCAGTTTTACATTTTCTTAGCTTATGAATATATCTTAGAAATACCAAAGTTTAAACTCTGTTTTCGGCAGTTATATGACTTATTACTTCGATTTCTTTAACTGCGACAAGTGCTAATAGAAGATAGATATATAGATAGATAGCAAATAAAAGATAGATAGATAGATAGCTAATAGAAGAT
This sequence comes from Drosophila gaucha, assembly GCA_035045545.1. NCBI lineage: Eukaryota > Metazoa > Arthropoda > Insecta > Diptera > Drosophilidae > Drosophila > Drosophila gaucha. The sequence goes on from JAWNOY010000222.1 coordinate 772,150, forward strand.
ATGAAAAACTGAAAGACTAGTTATTTAACAAATAGACTAAAAAATATATACTTATACATATACATACACTAGTATACATGTACCAATGTTACACATTCAGTCTAAAAATGAGAGTACCCATCGAAAGAGTCTACTCTAACTAAAACAGATAGTCCACAACAAACTATTGCAGACGCCGTTTAAAACTTCTCGAATAACTGCAAAAGTTGTTCAACTGAACGAATCGTAAAGCAGTTCCCTATCAAAAATGCATCTATTATGAACTACATCTACTCTTCTTTTGGACTTCCACAATTATATATGAAACAGCTTACGAGTTCAATGCACCAGAGGCAGTTGCATCTGCATCTGCATCTGCATATCTTTCATCTGGCACTTGAGAAAATCATCTGCTTAGGCACAAATAAAAATATTCCCATGGCTGCTGCCCACATAATAATAAAAACGCCCATAAAATGCAATTAAAATAGTCGAGAAACAAAAACCGAAAAATAATTTCAACAATTTTAATTTGCATTTAATAAACTCATCAAAAATGTGTTTTATAAATTCCCATAAAAAAGAGCCAACAAAAAACAAAAGAAAGAAACAACTCAATTCGTTTGATATGACCCCATTTTTTACACCTATAAAAAAAGCCAAATGGAAATAAAAAGAGTGGAACGTGTTGAACCGGCTATAAAGAACACACAATGCCACATGCCACATGCCACATGTGTCCAAACAAAGGATTTTCGAGCGAATGCGACGCTAATTGCAGCCACAGATAAAGGCAAGCGGAGAAGGAGGAAGAGGAAGAGACAGCATATCAAAACTTACCCAGCCAAAAAACAGAAAAAACTATAAACCATAAACATTTTACAACGAATTTAGTGGAAAAAAATGTTAAAATCATTTTACGATATTTGGGGCACGTTTAAATATATATATACCTTCCGTATGTAGATGGAGCTCGTAAGTAGCCCCCCGAAAAAAAAGGAAAAACAAAAACCGAGTTCATAAATTTTCAAATGCGCCGCGGGGCAGACAGACGGACAGAAGTCTTCCAAAATGTCATAAACTAGACGCAGTTCCATGTATATCGCTCGCTCTGACATTTTGAAAGCCCACTGGCACACACACACACACTCACACACGAAAGGACAGATGTGTGTGTGTGTATTGTCCAACTGTCAAATTAGCCTCGCAGCACACGAAACGAAATGCCATTCAAATATTCTAATAGCCAAGTTTGTAGCATATTACTAATTTACAGCTGTATCTAAAACATTGCTGACATGCCACAGATAAAACAGACAAAAAACGTGTAAGAGTGCTTTAGTGGAGATTGCCTGTCTAGCAGATACCCTGGACTTTAATTTTGTGGAGAATCTTTTTATCAAATTTTGTGGTGTTAGCTCTTAAAAAGTGCATTTTGTGCTCAAATGAATGAAGTTTGAAAACAATTCTTATCGATTTGATGGAAATGTAATAATTTAGCGATCATTCGAAACAAATTTGATATGCCCATGGTTTTAGAGAGTTTAGCTCTTGTAAATTCCTGGATTTTTGCAATCATATTTGCGGACGGACGGATTAAGGCTGGAGAGACGGAAAGAAGGAAAGTCGAAAGGACGGATGGATGGACGGTCGGACAGATGGACGGACGGATAGATAGACGGGCGACGGATGGACGGACGGTCGGATGGACGGATGGACGGCTAGACGGGCGAACAGAAGGACTGATGGAAAAATAGGCAAACAGACGGACGAATGGACGGACGGAGAGATAGACGGGTGACGGATGGACGGACGGTCGGATGGACGGACGGACGGATGATCGGACGGATGGATGGACGGGACGGACGGATAGATGGGCGAACAGAAGGACTGACGGAAAAATAGGCAAACAGACGGACGAAAGGACGGACGGAAGAGCACAGAGAAAGATAACAGACAAACGGTGAAACGGAAGGACGGACGGAAAAAGACAGACAGACGGATGGAAGCACAGATATACAAGCGGATGGACAAAAATACGGAAGAAAAGACAGGGAGGACAGATGGACAGAGCTAGCTAGCTAGTCAATGTCGATCAAGAAAAATTCAAAGCAAATAATTCTTATTTTAAGAAAGTTTAAAGTTGTTTGCTTCAGCCAAACAGAATTGTTCTTGTAATAAGAAAGATGTGAACAATTGAAGGCAATAACCAAAATTTCGGTTCGTACATATGTATATACATATATGGTCTATACATATGCTCATCAAATTCATATTATATTGTATTATAAGAAAATGAAATACACTTCAATATTTTAAGAACAATAGGCATATATATAGATACCAGATGCTAAACGATAACAGAACTCACGCAACTCTTCTAAAGAAATGAATTTGCGGTTTTTTATTAATTTAGCTACTGATTGGCATTTCGTGTGGGGCTCGCCCACTAGGGTGGTTTATCCTCTTTTTTTGTTTAGCCACTTCAGCAGCTGTTTGATTTTCCAGCATGAAAATGTTGTTGTGCATATGCCAGAGTTTCGCTACAAGAAAATGGAAACTCTTGATGCACAACAAAAGGCAACATTTCAATAAATTCATCAGCCGAGAAGAGCGCAACTCATGCACTTCAACTAATTTCTTGAGCTGCCCCTTGTAGAGTGAGGTCTAAATGCACAATAAATGGAAAACTAACAACTGTTTTTCATAGATAGGTAGACGACGGGGCCACGGGGTAGATCTATTGTTATTGTTGTTATTCTTGTTGTCAGCTGGCCTCAAAGGTAGCAGAGAGCACCTTTTCGTTACCTGTGTGTGTGTGTGTGTGTGTAGCACAATTTGATTAGAAAAATAATATGCTAACACCTCGCGCTGGCCAAACAATGAACCAGCCATCATGCTTCATCATCAATTAGAGTTACCTTTCCACAGGCCAGGATCAGCTCGGATCTATTATTAAAGCACCTTTTGGCCACTACTGTAGCCGAGTTCTGTTCTCTCTCTCTCTCTCTCTCTCTTTTCTTTTTCTTTTATTTTGTTGCTCGTCTGGCATAAATTAAAAATCATGTATTTGAATATTTTTCTTTCGGGGCATTAAACGCCTTTTTCTTTCCTTTACGCTTTTCCATTGTTTGCGTTTGATTTAAGCCGATAAATTTTGGTAAAAAAAGAGACTTTAACGCTTCTTACATGCCGCAGCTTTCAACAGATTTTTTTTTGTATAGCCCCTTCGGCACAAACAAGGCGTACAATTAATGTGGCATGCAACACGGGCAACGGCCAACAGGCAACGTCCAACGATTCAATTGTGCATGCAAATTGCCGGAAATTTAAACATTGCATTTCCTCAACCCAAAAGGGAAAACAAGTAGCTTACCTTTAGCTACCAGATCCGACTGTCCATACAATTTTTACAATTCAAATCAAATTCAATTTGGTTTAATGCATAAATTCAGTTTTATATATATATATAAAGAGCTACCTGGGCGCAGGCATTGTCCTCCATTGAATGCTCATTATTTTGCCATTTCATAATAAACACTCAAGCGTGTGTGAGTGTGTGTGTGTGCGTGCTGAAGTGTCATCTCTGTCAACTCAGCTCTCCCTCTCTCTCTCTCTCACACACTTGAACGCACTTTTTAGAGTATTTATTGAATACTTTTTGCAAAGGTGAATGAATTGAATGATTCGCATTGTTTGCCAAGTGCCAAAAAGGGGTGTGTATAGGCAGAAGTGTTAACACACACACACATGCACACACACTTCACAGCACAACAACATGTGCCTGGTAAACTTTAACCAGCTTGTAAGAGCACAACTTATCAACAGGATTTATGAGTCAAAGCAAACAATAATCAATTTTGATAATGAACGAAAAAAGACTTGAAGCAGTCGAAACCCTTAAGCATATGCATATATATATATATATATATATGTATATATTTTATCAGGCAAATGAAAAGCAAATAATATAAAGCAGGCAAATTGCAGGACAATGCAGAAAGTAAAACAAGCGCATTACAAGGATATCAGAGCAAGGGAATGGAGAACAAAGCGTTGAAATGTGCGCATAATGTGTGTTATCAAGGCAAAACCTTTCTTGCTTTTCCTGTAAAGGACTCTTAGCAGTTCGTGTGAAATGGGAGCAGGGTCCTTTTACGTTTTACTTTTTGTTTTATGTAAGGACAGGTAGCGCATGCATTTGACCGACTTGACCAAAACTAATCACAGACTTTTGTTCTCTTTCTTCCTCTTCTTCAACAGTTACGCAATGCCATTCATTGTCCTGGCTACTCGGATATCTATGGCACAAATGCCAGCAAGAATCTGGACTTGGCCTTCAACAAGGGTCAACAATGGAGCAACAAGCTGCAGCCAGCTGCTGCCGTCACAGCAGTCACAGCCGAGGAGCCAGCGCAGAGTCGCACGCACAAGGTCTACGACAGCATGAAGAACTTTTTGCAGCGCAAACTGTTTGCGCAACCCTCGCGCGTGCAGTGCGAGGAGCCAACCAGCGACTATGATGAGGTAAGTCAAACTAACTAAAGAGAGATCCAAGACTGTTTAATCTAAACTATATTCTCTTGCAGCAGGACCTACTCGACTCCTCGTACCAGGCAGACGCGGAGACAGACGAGGAGGAGGAGCTGCTGGCCATTTGCAGCTGCAGCTCCAGCCCCAGCAGCACGCCGAAGCGTGTCAACAAATCGCCGCAAAAGTCGCTGCTGTCGCTCAACTGCTGGCAGAGCAGCCAGCCCAGCGACTCCAGCGGCAGTGAGGAGGTGACTCCAGATGACCAGGATGAGTCCGATGCGGGCATCTCCGATTGCTGTCAGCTGCTCAACGAGAGCAACGGCAGTGGCAGTGGCAGCAGGCGTCGTAGCACACCTCGGAAACGTGCCACGCCTCGCTTTAACCGGAGCAACAACACGGACGATGACGAGGAGGATACGGATGAGGAGCCGGAGCTGCTGCAGTGCGCCTGGTATCAGCCGCGCATCACACTCAAGGCGGCGCAAGAGCATCTGCAGTCGGCTACACCCGGCAGCTTTCTGCTGCGTCGCAGCACGCCGCGCAGCTACGAGCTCTGCCTGCGGCTCGAGCACAAAGTCAAGTGCTTTGCGGTGCAGTGCAGCCGGAATGAGATGTACAGCCTGAAGGGCGCCCGGAAGCAGTTCAGCACGCTCAAGGCGCTGATCACACATCATTCGGTGATGGCCGAGCAGCTGCCCCTCACGCTGGACTTGCCCCGAGAGCGGGATCTGGTGAAGACTGCGGCGGTGCGCTATGCGGATGACTTTGAGCCACTGGAGTCGCTGCAGCTCCTGGGCATACTGAAGAGTCTGCAGGCCAAGAGCTATGAGGCATAGTTTGGAGTTGTTAAGATCAGTTGAAGAGAATTGTCTTTTTTAATCGAACTGCAAAGGGAACGATAGGTGAAAAATTAATGCTAAGTTATGTAGTCCTTGTGATATAGTTTACGATAAATGCGACCAGGTTTTAGCTTTTAAGTCTCTGTGTATATTAAAGCCAAACAAAACTAATTGTCTTTATGCTTAAGTTTTCTATTGTGCAGTAAATTATGCCAGCTATCGAAATAAAAATAAAGAAAAAACGAAACAATGCAATTGCAACCCTCGACGCCTCTTTCTTTTACCACTCTGCCAGCCACGCCCCCTTTGCCCACCTCCATGCTGGTTGGCATCCTGCATCCTGGAGGGTTGGCCCGGGCAGGCTTGTGCTTCACTTACATGTGATTAGCGCTTCAAGTGCCACTCATTAATTTTTCAATTGCGGTTCAGAGCGCTCTCCAGTTCAATGCGCCCAGCAACATGTTGCCAAGCGTGGCCAACGGCATGTTGCCAACAGCATGGCCAGCAACATTTTGATGGCAACTTTGGCTGGTAATGCCTTATACGCAAAGCATCCTTAGATGACCCCCATATCCTTGATTGCCAATCGGAAGAGTTGATTCTCATGATCCTAACGCACCATGTCCTGTGAAAATCTGTTAGGATTTGGCCGAGTTAGAGCTATTTTACGAAAAAATTACATGCTTTTTTAGTCATAACTCTGTCATATCCTTAAGGATCTAGAAAGGATATACCTTTTTGAGCTTGTGGTGGACAGCACTATCGATTGCCATTCAAGGATTTGCAGGATTCCATCAAAATTTTCACCAGAAATTTATACAAGGGAAATGGTCGAAAAAGGACACAAGACCCCCTTAACTCTGCCATTTGAAGGACTACCAGGATGTCCTTTACACCAAAGAGAGCTACCATCCTCCTGATTAAGAATTAGCAATCAAAAGGACGATAGTCCTTCAAACAGCTGAGTAATAGGCACTTTTTTCTGGACGAAAAATTGATCCCTACTCGGCCGTATCCTGGCGTATCATGGCAAGTATGGTGTCAAACTGACTGGGATCACCTGGACTATCAACTGACCAAAGGACATCAAAATCGTCCTTGTGGTTGCCGAGATATATGCGGTTTTGTGTGTTTTTCATGATTTCCTTGATTTTCTTGGCCGCCTTGGATTGAAAATATGACAAGTCCTGGATTCTTAGATAACCCCATAATGTTTTGATGCCGATCGATAGGAGTGCTCTTGACGTTCCTAACGCACCATATCCTTTCGTCCTGCGAAAGGATAAAGGTGAGTTAGAGCTATTTAGAGCTATTCAAGCTGCCCCTGTGCGTATGCAATGAAATTTTATTATTCGCTGTTTCTGCTCACAAATTTGTGTGATTGCTCCTTTTGTTTTCATAAAAGTCAAAAAATGCATTTATACATTTTATAAATTTCTTTTTTATTTAAAAATTACAATTAATAATAATAGTTTCTTATATGATATCAATTATTTTATTTATTTCTATACCTTAAATAACTGTAAATCTCGCAAACAAGCTCCGCATCATGTTATCCGGAAAGCTCCATTTCCTAAAATAAAAATGTATAGTTCGATTTATAGTTTAATTTGGTTAAAAATGCATATACATATACATATGTTAATTTTAGCTGCTGTACAAATGCATTAAATTGATGCGCACAAAAGTATGCTACACATATTTTAAATTCACAATTTTAAAATGAAATTACGCGCTGCCGCAAAGTATGCAACACTTTTTTTGCTGCTGAAACCAAAAGAATAAAAACCAAATGTCAATTATAAACAAATACTGTACACATAAATAAATCAATTAAAACTACAAATAAACACAATGAAAGGTTATTAAAACAACGAGAAAAAGGGAAATGAAAAAATTATATAAGTAAATAGCAAACAAATGAATATGCTGACATTAATTCTGAAACAACGTTAATGAAAGCAATAAACAAAATTAAAAGAAAAACGTGAAAATTAATATTTGAAAGGAAATTTGCAAAATATAAACACATTCTAGTTGCCTAGTTATTTGTTGACTGAATTTTCGAATCAAAAATAACAAATTTTAAATTATATTTTTCACAGAAATTCAACAAACTTTTCGGCCCATTATTACGTAAAAATATTCTTGGTTGGCCTCTGTTTCATTTTGCGGTTACAACACTCGGGTTTCATTTACTAACTATGAAATGAAAAGCACTAAACGATTCGTCCTTCTAATATATCTAATCAGCATCTGGGTAAGTCTTTCACACAGCCTTAATCCAATTTAATCACATTTTCTGTTTATTTCATCCCAGTCTCTCTCGAATGGCAATGAAGAGATTGCGGTTGGGCTAAACGACAATGAAAGAAGCTTTGCCCAGTACATAGCTGAAAGAGACATGGCCTGGCAGCTTAGATTCAAAGCCGATCCAAGGAATACCATTATCTACTCGGGACCCCATGATCAACCCCGTGCATGTGCAAATATTCGTAAATCCATGGGTTCTACACTTTTTTTATCCCTTCTGTTACGATTCATTAACTAAATTTGTGGTAGAAAAAGTACTTATGCAATTGACTTTTGGCCATCATTAAATATATATGTTATTCAAAAGAAAAAACCAAAATGAATGAATTGAATGAAATGACAAACATTTGAAACATTCGCTAATGAACTCAGCTGTATTTATTTTGTTTTCTAAGCACTCGCTTTTCAAATGTTTGCTCAATTTTCACACAATTTTGCGACTGAGCTCGGAAAATGCCAGTGAGGGGTTTGCATTTAAGCTGTGCATGTGCCTGGTGTCGCTCGCTGCAAGGACGCTCTCATTTTCATACATTTTCACACATTTTCATTTTCATTTATCGCTCACTAATTATGAAATGAAGCACATTTTAATTGCAGCGCAAATTGAGGCGCAGCTGGGCGGGGCTCAAGCAACCTCTTTATATGTACATAAATATATAATTAAAAGCTCATATTACAAATGCAAACGGCTTTTGAATATGCTAAAAACTTAATTACGAACAGCATTAATATTTGATATTTGAGCTAAAGCTTCAAATACAAGTCGAAAGACACCCAACCAGGAAAATGGACTAGGCTTTAAGAGAAATTTGAATCACTGAAGAGCATTTCTCTAAATGTTAGTTAACATTTGCATCGAGCCTGAAGGCCTTTGCTGCTCCGGCGTTAAAATAAATTGTTATTTAGAATAAATTCTCTGTAACATTTAAAAAATAAAATAAATAAATAAATTAGCATAGAAAACAAAGTCTTTTTGTATGTCAGCAGTGTCCGACTAGTTCATACCCTATTTCAATCTCTTAAATGTGTGGATTAACCAAAGCAAAACATTCTATGAAATTTTGGGGTAAAAATAGGATTACTCCTAATTCTTGTGCAAGAGAAATCTCAATACCAAAATTTGACGACTGAAGCTAAAAAAAACTACGAGATCTATTGAAATAACTAAAGTTTTATATCGATTATAATCGATGTGAACAAAATGGACAAGTTATCGATTCATAAAAACAAATTTGATATGTGAGTACTATATTATCGATATAGACATCTAATATCGAATAGTATAAGAACTGGTTAATTGTAAAGAGAAGAAAAAGTATATATCGGATAGTATAAGACGTAGGTGAATGTAAAGTACTAACTCTTATACTATCGGAGATAGACTTCTCTTTCTATTTACACTTAACTTAGTATGAAAAGCTCTTATACTAGTTCTTTACATACTCTTATACTATCGGAGATAGAACTCTTCTCTGCTTACATTTAACTAACTTCTCCCTCTCTCTATCTCGGATAGTATAAGAGCTAGTACCTTACACTTAACAAACTCTTATAAGAGCTAGTACCTTACACTTAACAAACTCTTATAAGAGCTAGTACCTTACACTTAACAAACTCTTATACTACCGGAGATAGACTTCTTCTGTTTACATTTAGCTAACTTCTTCCTCTCTCTATCTCTATCTCAGATAGTATAAAAGCTAGTAACTTACACTTAACAAGCTCTTATATTAGTAGCTTACACTTAACCAGCTCTTATACTATTGGAGATAGACGTCTCTTTCTCTCCTCACTTAACTAACTCTTATACTAGACTTCTTCTCTCTATTTCAATCTCGGATGGAATAAGAGCTTGTGTCTTATACCATCCGAGACAGACTTCATTTTCTCTTTAAACTTTACTAGCTCTTATACTAGACCTCTCCCTACGTCGAATAGTATAAGTAAATCTCGAACAGTAACTAGTTCTTATGCTATCAGAGATAGGCTTAGAAAGAAGGAAAGTATAAGAGCTAGTTAAGTGTAAGATACTAGCTCTTATACTATCCGAGATTGACTCATTCATACATACGGACAGACAGACGACACAAACAAACAACCAGACAAGACTCGCTCAACTCGACTGTTTATCTATGTAGATCAAGAATATAAACTCTCTATGGGATCAGCCACGCCTACTTCTGCTTGATGTAGACATACATGAAGAAACACACTTATGTCCTGAAATCTACTTTTCAATGGGAGCCAATTAAAAAGATAAAACAATTGTTAAATTTTACTCAATTTAAAACAAAATTTAAAACTGTAAAATGAAAATGGAAATAGAAAATCTGACATGGAGCACAACAATTTTGATTTCGTTCTGTTTTCCGTTTGAACAAAACTCTTGATACCTTTATATGCTGTTGAGCTGTGCACATGTCCTCTGCACAGTTGTATTCGATTTTTGTCTAATTAGAAAAACTGTTTTTCTAATTGAATGCACTCCAAAAACAGCCTACACACAGATAGAGAGGGAGAGAGTTGTGTGTGTGTGTGTGTGTATAAAATCGATATGCAACGATGGCCACACGGCAACCAAGAGGCAGGTAGGAATTCACCTGTAGCTGCCAGAACAAAAGCAGTTCGAAGGAGCAGGAGTAAGGACCAAAGGTATGAATGACGTTTGCAATGCTGTTGCCGGGATTATCTGCTGTTTATATGCGATTTATTTGCCACAGAGACTGAGAGTAGCAGCCTGGTTGCCATGACGGCCGACGTTGGCTTTTCTGAATATATGTGTGTGTGTGTGTGTGTGGGCGATTGCGAATTGCAATTGGCATTGCATAAATGTTGTGCCTTTTAATTAGCACGCACTTCACAGCCTCCAACTCGATTATCTGCTGTGCATAATTAGAAGCATAAGCCGCAAAACGCATTTTTGTGTTTGAATGCGCTTAAAGCTGCCACACATTGAAAATGCAATCAATGCGAGAGACAGAGACAGAGAGAAAGAGAGAGAAAGAGGAGAGCTGCACTCGAGTGCCCAACGAGACGTGAAGCATGATGATGTTTAAGACTCGGCAAGAAAGTGCCACAGCAGTTAAGAGTAATGGGGCAAGTGGCAAGAAAATTGTGGCAGCAACACCCGTTGCCAACTTATTAAGCTGATCAACAGCACACGCACAAGCAGCAGACCAACTGACTGACTGACTGACTGACTGACTGACTCTGCTCACTTATCCCTTGGCAACAGGCTTTGACCTCAGCACAAATGGCAGCGCCTGAAAGTATGCAACAAGCAGCACGAAATGCACTCAATTGTTTTCAAGCATACATATATATATCTTTCTCTATATATATATAATCACAGAATCAGTTGGCATTTAGCCAGCGTGCATATTAAATGCAGCACATCCTTAACAACAACAAAAGTCCCCCCTAGTCCCAAGTGGGTCACCGGCGCGCGGACGGAAGGATGTCGGCAACAGTTGCGGCCGGGCTGAAAGCGTTGCTAAAATGAAATTGATGAAAGTCAGTTAAATGCAACGTGGATTTTGCCAGCTTTAGCCGCCAGTCAGAGCGGCTTAAAAGCTTCATTTATTTTAAGCACCAGCCACAAAAATTGAGATCCAATTAAATCAAGAAAAATATTTCAATTCTGTTCCACTTTCACACTACAAAAAAAAAAAAAAAAAAAAAAAAAAAAAAAAACTTTCACACTACGAAATGGTTTTTGCAAGTGCTTAAAACTTAGTTGTATATGAATTGAAATGTAAGACTGAGCATTATCAGGAAGTCCCATTTAAGCTGAAAACTATTTATATTCATATAATTTTCAACCTTATACGGATGCATACTATGGAAACTGATATAAAATGCCAAGAGTTGCTTTGGAAATATACAGCTTAAATATTAAATAAGCAATTAATGAGCTAAAAATATCGCTTACTCGCTTAACTCAAGTCGGACCTACAAAAATCGCACCTTTTCGATGAAAAACTCAACATCTTACTTATAATAAATATTCAACAAAATATCAAGTGCACAATTTTCAACAAACTCGAACTGATTTCGAGCTCAATTATTTTGAAACTTTATAAATATATATTATAGAGCTCGTACGTATATCTACTTCGATTTGCCCTTTAAATTTCAAAAGTTTTAATGTCAAAGTACATAGTTTTTTTGTTAAAAATCTTTGCATAACTGTAACTCCGATCGATTGGCAATCACCAAAAAGAATCTTTACTTTTTCCATTTTTGACAAAAATTGGCATTCGTATGTTTGAATGACTGTACTTTTTCGGATTCTTAAGGATCTCTTCTTCTACATGATATGTCATGTCAAAAGTTTGCATAAATATAATTCCGAAAACAACTGTTTTCAAGCTTTTCATGGAAGTAACTCAGTTATATGAAACCAGATCTTTAATTTTCAAGAATTAATTAGAATAATAATTCAAAAACTCATCACAATTTTTGCCGAGGTAACTGGCCATTATTATACTCCGTTCCCAAAGGAAAAAAGATTATATTGGTTTTCTGCTATGCCCGTCTTGCTTTAAACTTTTAATAATGGTAACTCGTTCAAATTATATCCGATCTTTAAAAATTCGTACCATTTCGAGCTTGAATGCATTCCTACTTAAGATCTGCATGAGATCATAAAAGGATGCAAAGCAGTTTATACAAATCTGAAGCGATTCTAATTCAATTCATTAGCTCGAAAAAGTGATTGCACTTTCTCGCAAATACAACAAATTGCTCTTAGTAAAGATAACTACACATATTAATTATGCATTTTCTGTTTCACAAACTTAAATTAAATTTAATTAATTGTGCTCATTCACATGTTTTTTTAAAAAAAAACTCATAAGCATATCTCTATAGAAAACAAACTCCTGCACATAACATTTCAGCTTCCTGCCTCATTATTATTTATTCTATAAAAAAATCGCAATTAATTTATATGCTGCCTGAAATTCATTTCCGTCGCCTCTTATTCACAAAAAAACACTAAATTTTCACTAGAATCGAAAAATAAACCCTTGCATATTAATTATCCGTTTCCTGTGCTCGCCAAAAAACAATCGAATAAATCATAAGCCGAGCCACATATGTGACTTTGGGCTTGGGGTCTTCCCTTTAAACTTTTAGCTTTTAATGCCGTTAATTAATCGATGTTTTCTCTGCCAGTTCAGAAATGGCCAAAGAACTCATAGCCAGACAAGCAATTAGAAAAACGTTGCAGCAGCCATCAAGTTTCGCCCCCGAACAGAGGCGGCAACAATAGCAACTCGACTAGCCCCCACAGGCAATGCCAACGAGCAACAGCAGCAGCAAGAGCAACTGCCACACATGGCCCTGGCCACCCCACCCGCATCACTCATATGATTTACAGTCTCCAATACTGCCAGCGACGTCTCTCAAAGGCCTTTGGCAAAAGTTAAGAAATGAAATTTCAAGAAAATTGCACAAACAACAGGAAGTCGACAAACGGCACCCGGGCCAAAGCGAGAAAATATTGTAAAACTCTGGGCTATAAAGTAAATACACACGATTCGTATCGACAATAGAAGGAGAGGGAGAAGAAAAAAAAAACGAAACGAAAGAAAGAAAAACAAGAATGCGAACAACACAAAAGTCGTTATCTTAATTACTTTTATAGCTTCGATTTGGAGGGGGCAAAAAACAACAACAACTACTAACAAAATACGTGAGTGTAAGCCAAAAAAAAAGCAACAGCAACAGATAACCAAGCTTAAGCTTTGGCTAAGACTTTAAAGATTACCCCTAAGCATAAAGTACTCATAATTAGAGCTGCGAGCGTGTCATGACACGAGTTGGCGATATATTCATGTGAAAGCATGAACGAGTATACCTAGAGTACCGAATCCACTTCTTGACTTAAGATTACGATTCTGTTCTATTTTCCATATTCATTTTGATATTATTTTCACCTGTCATTTCTCTTTAACCTCTCTCTATCTCTTATCTTCTTTCTCTCCTGTGTGTATCTTCTCTATCTGTTCTATGACTCGTCTCTTGTCTTTTATCTGTCTCTGCTGTGTATCTTGTCTGCCTCTTCTTTGTCTTTTATCTGTTTCTTCTCTGTATCTTCTATGTCTATTATCTCCCTTTTCTCTCTGTCTTCCTACACTCACTCTCTCTCTGTTGTCTCTCTTTTCTCTCTCTGCCTCCCTACTTTTTCTCTTGTTTTTACTGTCTCTCTCCCTTTCTACTCTTTCTCTCTGCTCTCTCGACTCTCTTTTCTCTCTTCCTTCTTTTCTCTCATCATCTCTGTATCTTTTATCTCTGCTTCTTCTTATCTCTTGTCAGTCTCTTCCTGTCTCTTCTCTGCCTCTTCTCTGTCTCTTCTTTATCTCTCTCTCTCGCTTCTGTTTTCTATCTTTTCTCTGTCTCCCCTCTGTATAATCTCTGTTTCTTCTCAATCTTTTCTCTCATTCTATCTTTCTCTCTTCCTTTCTCTAAGTCTTCTCTGTCTTTTCTCTCTCTTTTCTCAATATTTTTTTTCTCTTCTCTCACTCATCTCTCTTCTCTTTCTCTCTCTCTTCTCTCACTCCTCTTTCTTCTCTCTCTCTCTCTTCTCTCACTCATCTCTTTTTCCTCTCTCTCTTTCTTCGCTGTCTTTCCTTTCCCTCCTCTCTTTCTCTTCTCTATCTCTTCTTTATCTCTTACCGTCTTTATTTCTCTCTGCTCTGTCTTTTCTCTATCTCCCTACTGTCTCTTCTCTGCCTCTCCTCTGTCTCTTCATATCTCCTTTTCTATCCAGTGTCTCATTTATTCGCTGTCTCTAGGCTCCCCTTCTCTTTCATTTCTCCCCCTCTTCTCTTTCCAGTCGACACGCGCTCATCTCTATTTGTAATATAAGAGTATGTGACACCGCCCCCCTCCTGCCATATAGAGGTATTTGATATCTGCTTGCTGCTATCTGATGCTGCCTCATTAAGCAGAAGGCTTTGCCATAGAAAGGCTCTGCATATTTATGCACTTCATTATGACACATTTTGTCAGCTTTCATCTAGGCGTAAGGCTGGGGTGGGGCGGGGGCGCATGTTTGCTCAGTTAACATACACACCCAGTTAATGAACTGCCAGCGTCATATGAAATCCCCCACTGAGTAGCTATTCAGGTTAGTGGGGCTCGTCCTTGAGCCCGCCGACTACTGCCTTATAGAAATTTAATGAGCTGCCAGCTAAATAATATATTTTGCGTTGCTAATTTCACACAGTGGATGCCTTTAAACTAGCACTTAATTAACGTTGCGTATACGACAAGTGAGCCCTCGCAAGTTTTTCAACTACAGCAAATCAATTTCCCCTGATGCCCGGAAGCCTCGCAGCGGATATGAAAGACGACTGCCTGTGGCGACACACAGCCATGACATGGCTTTCAAACATAATAAACAACAACGACAACGACAACAAACCACATTCAGTTGAACAACAATAACAACCGCGAGGCTTTTTGGAGTTGGAAATTATTTTGACATTCGACTTGGCCGCAAAAATATATTTGTGATTATTTTCATGGGGCATGGCAAAAATGCTAAAGACGTCAGCATCAATAAGCTGTTGACAACTTGAAAGTAGCAGCCGGAGAACACTCTAACAAGGTGGGCGTGGCGGCAGAGAAGGCGGCTACTGGAGGTGGGGGAGTTGTTTGTTGGCATGGCACTTTGTTCATTGAAGTGCGCCAAAGTTTTCGCTTGTTAATATTGAGACGCGCATTATTTATGGCAAACTTTTTAGCAACACTTTTGCGATTGATGGGCGTGGCAGGCAGGCAGGCGTGGGCATGGGCGTTACTCATCGCCTGGGTTACTTTGGCTTGAGCAACTTTTAACGAGTTGCCGACTACAAACTGCAAATGTTTGCACCTAGTCACAAGCAATTTTTGCACTCAGTTTTACATCAAGTTGCAAGCTGCTTAACTCGTTGCAAGCACACAAAATAGAAGTTGCTGCAACTTGACAATCATACGCAACGTTGCCCCAGCAAGCAGCTGCCTTTCCACCCCTCTATCTACTTGAGGCAACTTTAAGCCCGACTCGAAGTTCTGTCTGCACTTCTTGCAGACAAAAACCATTTCATTTATTACAACACAAAAATGTTGAAAATTTCATTAGTTGCCTGCATAGAGAGAACTGGGCAATACTAAAAATGCAAAAAAGAAAAGTAACTGCCCCAAACCAGAATGAAGTCTGAACTAATGATCATTTCAGCTTGTTGCTGGCGAAAATTGTATATATGAAAACGGATAACTTTTTAATGAAGTGTTAACCACATGAATTGCTTATGCATCATAAATCTTTGCTATGTGCTGAGATTAAAAGACAAAATGTCTGCCTCTACGATGTTCAAATACTCTGACGAATATTTTATATATGGTACATATAACATATCAGATTTGCTAGATTTGCTTATATGTATTATATGTATGAAATCATCACATCATATAATCAACATATTACCATATATTATCATAATATCATATCATATTATCATATTAAATCAAATCACTTCCTTACATTTTCTATTCATATCTTATGATATCATATCATCAAATTATCATTATTTCACATCATATATATTTTATATGATCATATCATATTATCAAATATTATCCTTACATCACGTCATCGCATCCTATCACATCTGTCATACTGATATGATATTATCATATGTTCCCATCATTTCACATCATTATAACTTGTCATATCATTTGTATCATATCATATCAGATCATGTCATATAATATCATCATATCATATCATCACATCATCATATTACCTCATCATTTCACAGCCTCAAACTGCCTTATTTGTACATATATATCACATCATCATATCATATTATCATATCCTACATTAAAGGCAAGTTCACATCATATATATCATACATCAGATATCAAATAAATTATATATGGTATAAGCATATGTCTTACAACATACAATGATATTGCAGGGTAGTCTGAAAAGCTTCCTAGCAGACAAAAATTATATAGTAATATAGATACACGTTTCTTTATTATTCTATCTTTCTAGCTTCATTTATCATATATGTCTTAATTTGCTATCACATCCTATCCCAAAAATCCCATAAATATAACTAGTTCAATTTTGTCTGTATCTTTATCTCTGCTCATATTTACTTTAACATTACTCTCCCATTCATATCTCCTATCAATTTCTCACTTATCCACATATTTATATCCCTTAATTAATATTTCTGCAAACATCATCAAGGGAGCGATATAAGCTCACATCTGCATGACAACAAATATGCATAAAGTTTTTCAGCTTCAGCTAGTTTCACCAACAAGTGGCAACCGCAAGCAACAACAACAACAACAACAAAAACAAAAAGAACCGCATACAAATTCATAAAAACGTTTAAAAACACGCAAAAAGTAAAATATCTACCCCTGCCCATCCCGGATAGACGCCAAACTGACCAAGGAAGACCCAACATGAAATTCCCAGACAAACAGAAGCAGCACAGGGCGCAAAGGACCTTCTAGGACCGCCATAGCAGTCATAATGAGGGAGCTGGCGCTGTGGTAGTTGGGTTTCGTATTTGTGGTGCTGGTCAGCAGCAAACATTGCAATTTCATTTAATAACAAAATATTTGGACAACCCCAGCATTGAGCTAGAGATGAGGAGACAAACGGGCACCCAGTTAGATGTTCGAAAGACAAGAGATAGGGCAGATAGGGGAGGGAAGACAGGCAAATTATTACGTCTTTATGCAGAAATTATTTATGATTGCATTGTCTAGACTTCATGGCGGGCACAATGCACCGGAATTCCGCGACGCCACACGAAGGGGGAGAGAGAGAAAACTGAAACTGAAACCCAACAATGTTTGGTTGGATAATTTATGTGCTGATTGCTCATACGCCACGTGTGTCAGGAGTCGCTTAAAGACGATTAAATGCCGCTTAGTGAGGTTCAGGATAAACTTTGCCCGAGCTGCTGTCAGATGCAGATAGATTTTGTTTATTCCTATTCAATTGATGTGGAGTTTACTTATAGGATAACTGGATAAGTTAGGGATAAGTTTATCCAGTTCTTAATGAAAATGAGTACAAAATCCTATGAATCATTGAATCTTATAAAATATTATACACAAGACCACAATCTAGCACATTTTTCAGTAATAAGTAAACCATCTAAAATAGATCAAGCTTAAGGAATTCTTACTCAGAGCTGAAGGACTAAGACCTTAAAAGATAAGAAAAATCATAGAAATCATAAAAATGCCTTGAAGCCTGCAAGTAGCTTGAACAATAAGAGAGAATAGGAGGCAGAGATATTTAGAGAGAGAGAGAGAGAGATAGAGATCAAGAAATTATAAAATGAACCATATCAACCAACTCTGCCTCAAAGCTAGTCCTCTCTATATCTCTTTACTCAACAAATCTCTCAAAATAAAACCTCATTTGATTGCGCTTCCTCCCATTTTCAGCTAAGTTATTGATTGCTGATTGGGGATTATCCAATAAATCAAGCATGATACCAACTGTTTACCGTCAATCTGTCATTATTTACACCTGGCAATGCGACAACTTTAAGCTGAACCTCAGCACGGGCTGAGTTGACAACAGATGATTGCAAAAAAAAGGAAAATAAAAAAAGGCCTGTAAATTGCATTGGCAGAATTTAATTAACGTCGCATTGAATTTTAATCAAGTTCATTCAACGGCGACAACGACAACGTGACATTATTTGCATGCGAAATTAACCTGTGACACGCGACACAGATAGAGAGAGAGTGAAAGAGCGAGAGAGAGAGAGAGAGGAGGAGGGACAGCAAGTGGTTTTGGGCGATGGGTGGCGGTCGCGGTCGACAGGTGGCGCCCTTTGACAAACATGACACGACACGTTGTAAAAAAAAAAGAACAAAATGTAATGCAAAACATTTTTTGTTCACATGTATATGTGATTATATATGTACATATGTGCAATGGTCTGCTATGTATACCCACAGAAAATGTCTCATAAAGGGTATATTAGCCTGTAAAATGTATGGAATATGTAACTTAATGATACTTTTATATGATAGTCCTTAATATATGTACATATATATGCTTAATGGAAATGTCTCTTAGAGGGAAAACAACCTTATCAGTATATGGGACGAATCAGCTTAGGAAATATCCATGTATTAATATACACACAATTTCCCTATGAAGTATATATGTGGAACTTATGACTTCCAATATACATACATATATAGAGATGCTCTGAAATATATACCCAATGGAAAACATTTTATCAAGAGAATAATAGCCTATGAAGTATTTGACATCGAAAATACCTCTAACGATTTTAAAGGGCGTCGGGATTGCGATTTTCGGAACCCGAAATTGTCCCGAAACGATTTGCGGTATCTGGCGAGTTGGGAAAGATTTTAAAAAAGTTCAGGACGATCGCATACGTGCTTGGTCATGAGATCATGGTAAAAAATTCTAGAGATATGCTCTGAGATGCCGGCATTTCAGAGATACCCGTTCGGGACCCGCGGGACTTGGAAATTTCGATCCCGACGCCCACCTCTGCTCATAAGCAAATCTCTAGAATCTCGTACTATGCCACCTTGATGTAAGGATGAAGCACTTATCCGACCGTCCTTGAATTTTGAAGAATCTTTCCCAACAAATATTGAATTTTGATTGAATTTTATCATTTAAAAGTTTGGAGGAATCATTTAATATCTATCCATAACTAAATGATTGCATTTGAAGAAAAAACATATTTTTCCCAAGTTCCATGTAAATAGAATTTTGCATAGCTAGAACTAGCTACAGAATATGTTCTAGTCGGCTATGCTCTACGACAGCACTCTTACTTGTTTCAATATGTTGTTTGGTTTGTCATTATGTCAATAGATTGAAATTTGTGATTTCATTGGAAAGAGTGAGATGCAAAGAGAGAGAGAGAGAGGGAAAGCTAGCGAAATTGATAGCACAATCTTTGGAGGATTGGGAAATCTGTGCTCCAGCTGCACACGACTGGAACGTAGTTAAAGTTGAACTTTAAAACACAAATTTCGAATGCGAACAAATCAAAACTATCCGTAACATTCATTTAGCAAGCAATTCAATTGCAGAAATTGCAAATTTCGACAGCATTCGTCTCACTCTCCCTCTCCCTCTCTCACTCTCTCCCTTTCGCTCTGCGTCTCTTTGGCAATTTGTAGTTGGGCAACAATTACAGCAAAATATGCAAACAAATTTGCAACAATCCAATAGAGAACATGTTGGAGAGTCCTTCGGCCCCATCGGACAATGCAACAATGGAGGTTGGCTCCAATTTCTGTTGATTATTACACGCTGCAGCTGCCCGGCTGACTGGCTTTTAATTGAAATATGATTTTGCGACTAACAGTGATTGAAAGAGCAGCTGGAGCAGATGTCAAAATTAAACAAAATTTGATCTTCAGCTTTCGGCAATATGCAAAATGCATATGCAGAACATGTCCTGCGGCTGCAGGCAGGAGCCGCCACAATATGCTGAAAGCTTCAGTTGCTTAGATGGCTCAACTTTATTCATACGGTATGCCAGGCACACAGAGCTCAACACAAAAACTGTCATGTTTCATGCTCGAATCTCTGAAGCTCAACCGAAAAGTCACAAACTTTTTGGCCAGCCAACAATATGCAATATGCAAAATATGCCGAGGCGTCGAAATATGCAAATTTTTTCTGTCCAGAGAATCAGAAAATCCAACAGAGAGTGAGACACGACAGCCAATAATTTCTAACAGCAGTTGCTGGCAAAACTTCCACATTTTGCTTTTTCCGAAAAGTCAAACACTTGAAACCGAAAATTGAAATGAACTGAACATGAAAATTTCGTGTTGCGCTCAGGGAGGTGTCTGGGTTAGACCCCTAAAATGTTGAGCTGCTTGGACAATTCAATTAAGTTGTAGCGCTTAGGTTGAGGTTGAGCTTGTGGTCGAAGCCAATGTGGATTGGAAACTGAAAGCAAAAATTATTCAAAGTTGTTCAAAATACATCAAATTGAATTGTCAAAATGTTGCACGGAATGTTTTACAAGTTTTTTGAGAGGAATGTTAAAACAACTCAATCAATTGACATACTTTTTATCAGGAAATATTATGCGAGTATTATATTTGTGTCAATCAATCGATTTTTTAATTTACGTATAGCATATGCATACAGGGATGACATATATATTTTTACATATATGGTATATATAACTTGAGCATATGATTATATGGATATCATATATATATGGTATAGATACTTCGAATTCTTCTTCTCAATGATATAAATCATAATATAGTTAAAGAATATATATTAAAAAACCATTTGTAATCGACTACTACTCGATATTTAAATACCTTATTAATAGTATTGATATTTCTTTAAGTACATCGATAGTCAGAGAAAGACTTCAGTTTCTTTAATTTTTCACCGAATGTGTGCCAATTAAACATTACCCCAAAAATAAAAACTTCATAATTTAATATTTATACTAATATTCCCACAAATAAAGAATATTACTTGGATACGAAAAAGACAATCTGGTCATTCGAGCCGAAGAATTACATTATTTAAATTTCCAGGTAATCACAACATACATTGTTGGATGAGGTTTCATATATTGTATTTTCTCTTGCTTCATAGTCCTTAGCTTCATTCAAGGCAAGCCCTAGTACTCTCTGAATATCATCTAAAAATCTCTTTCATCACCTTCGAACTATTTTATATTACAATTTCCTCTCAATTTTCAAACATACAAATATAGATTTCCAAAAATTTGATTATCAAGGCTAAACCCAAAAGTATTCATTTTTTTGACAGTCCTTGACTTGGACTTCTATTTTCTTTGAATTGGCTAAATCATATCATATATACATATGTACATACAGCTAAACTCCTCCAACTTCTACATTTATATCGCCAGCATTATCCTTAAATTTCAATCAAGACCCTAAAGATTCCATATATACTATTCTACTATAGAGCTACTCACATATCTCATATCCATTTTACACTTTGATTACAATTATATTTTTCATTTTCTCTGTTTCATTTCCCTACTTTGCTCCATTTCATTTTTCCCGCTGGTCATTCGGCAATTATGGCTCTCTGCCATTT
Source organism: Drosophila gaucha (assembly GCA_035045545.1). NCBI lineage: Eukaryota > Metazoa > Arthropoda > Insecta > Diptera > Drosophilidae > Drosophila > Drosophila gaucha. The sequence goes on from JAWNOY010000222.1 coordinate 793,948, forward strand.
TACATCTTATGGTAGTAGCTGGCGGTCCAGTTAAGGGCCGGACATATGACCATCATCATTTAGCACAGATCTGCGAGCCTTTTTCAAGTGCCACTTAAAACCATTTCAAAGCTGCTGCTCGACTCGTCATAGCAACCTACACTCCCCTCCCCTCCCCCGCTCCTTTCCTCTTTCTATCCCTCTTCACATTTCACAGAGACAACATCGTCGCATCAACAGCCGCCCATGTGAAGTGGGCGTGTCAATGGCCCATTGCCGGCTGCAGTTGCCCCATTCGAACGTTTACGATGAGGCGAACGATGTGCAGCAATTTCCCAATACCCTTCCCTCCCTCCCCTCAGTTCTGTTCCTCTCTGGTGGTTGCCCAGCGGCAACCAAAATGCACTTTTCGGGCCAGAACTAATTTTATGACCGCAGAACTTAGTATGCGTCTGTTTTAATGGTCGATCCGAGAAGTGATTCCTCTTAACTCATAATTGCCCGCATAGTCAAGCAACGTCTCGGCCATTATGACAATTGGCAATGCACCAATATAAAAGCTGTAGGAGCTGTCAGACGAGAAGGGAGTAGAGGGAGCAGAGGGAGCAGTGGGAGCAGAGGGACCTGCCTGCCCTTAGTCCAACAAAGACATTCAAAAAGTTGGCAGCTTTTGGCGCTGCGTGGCAATGAACGCGAGAACAATTAAACGACAATCCATTTAATGGCCTGAGACAGAGACAGAGGCAGGCGAGCAGAGGACAACTAGTTAGAAAGAGAGAGCCTCAACATTTGAGAGATCCGTCGACTTAATGGCCAAATTATTGTCACTTTGAAGTCGGCGCCATTAAATTAGTCTGGACAGCCACAGCGTTAATTTTATGACTAAAAGAAGGAAAGAAGATTATGCTGCAATATATATATGTATATAGTATATATACATTTATATTCACATTGATTTATGCTGAGCTTTTGCATTCAATTCAAACTTGACGCGTCGCTGTTTCCCCAAAGGCTGCAAAACAAAAGGCAAATCCCAACAGAAGTCTGTTCAAAATAGCTACAACAAAAATAACCTTTGCCACAACTGACCTCTAACACTGTGCAACAGAGTTTTAGTTTTACAAAAAAAAAAAACTACAAAATTTTAAAATTTGCTAAAAAATTTAAACAAATTCTTACAATTTTTTTTTAAATAATGAATTTAAATAAAAATAAAACTTAAAAAAAAACTAAAAAAAATATAAGAAATTTTTTTAAAACTTTCATTAGAACCGTCATAAAATATGTCATCAGAAATTTCATAAAATATTTAACAAACTAAAATTTAATAAAAACAATGAAAAAAATTTGAATAAAAATTTTTACAGAAATTAAAGTTGTAAAATTTTGAACATTCATTTTTTTAGCAAAAAATTTCCTGTTGCACAGTGGTATTTGTTCAGCTGTTTATTTACATAACAATTTGACATTAATTATTAAATCGATTTATGATATTTTCTAGCATTTGGCGTTTTCGTTTCATTGCTAAGTTAATTTCTGCTTAAAAATTACTCTAAATTATTTAACAACAATTTTATTTTAAGCTGTTTTTAAATGATGTTTTGGCAACCTTTAATTGCATTTCGTGCACTAAAAATTCAATTAGTCATTTTAATTATATTGTCGCTTTTTTAGCCAACTACCAATTTTGCCAGTTTTAATCTGACTAATAAAGCGTTAGAGGAAATTTTGGTTTAAATACAATTATTACAAATTTTATGTCGATTTAATTGAGTGAACAAATCGGTGTTAAAGCAGGTTAATTGATTCAATTTTTGAATGAATAATTTAAGATTTAAGATTGAAATTCGAATGAAAAAAAATATAGTATTTAAGTGAGTTATTAAGTTAAACAGCTCAGATATGGCTTTTTGCTATAATAGTAAAATAGTGCATTTTAATGCAAATAATAGTAAAGAATAATAATTAACTTAATAAAACTTACTTATGACAAATTAGTTAACTTTTTCTTCACTTTTTGCGAAATTAAATCAAAGAATGAAATTTTTGTGAACAGCGAAATTCGTGTGCATAAGCATGAAAGTATGAAAAACGTGCCAAAACGAAGCAAAACTAACGGGACTTTTTCGATTTTTTTATGTCTGCATTCCATTTTACAAAAGCAAAAACCAAGAATTAAGTCCATACGAAGGGATATGCAAAAAATATTATCATCTCTGTTAGCATCTACTGAACTGCTATTTTTGTGAACACAGCTGTATATATTCCATATGGTATGTACTTAGCCAAAAGCTAGAATTGATAAGCAGGCTTGAAATGGTTTGATTTCTAAATGGCTTACCTTATAAATGGAGAATATAAATTTTGTTTTCAAAATTTTGGAACAATATAACAGTCCTGATAAAAACTTAGCGTACTTTAAACTCTATCAAGCCTCCTGTGACGCGTACTATACTGAACATCCCCTAACAAAATATGAAGTTAAATTTCGGTTCGTAAATAGTTTACAGCATATATGGGGAATATTTATTTGGGTTTCTAAATGTAATAAATAATATCAGTTATTATATTAAGTTAACATACCTTAAGCTCTATCAAGTCCCTAATGAACCATATTCATTATGAGCTTACCCTAACAAAAATTCAGGCAGATAGATTTCTATTCCCAACCGGTTTACAGCATAAATGTGTTTCTAAATTTTGAGTTTCGAAATGTATAAAATATCTGTGCGCATATTAAGTTAGAATACTTTAATCATCTAACAAGTCTTCTATGAAAATTAATTTTCATATCAGAGCATAAATGAAAAATCTTGATTGGAGTTTCTAAATGTAAGAATAAGAGAGATATGTATATATAAGCGAATGATACTTTAAACACCCATATAACGCACACTCATTATAAGCCTCCCCCAACAAAATTTCAGCATCATCTTCTACAGTTGACCCACAGACAGTGAAAATACATTTCCATTTCCCAACAGGTTTGCAGCATGAAGAAATGCAAGTGAAGAATATAGAAATAGATTTCAGTTTCCACATGAACGAAATATCAGAGAAAGATATAATGTTAAGATACTTTAAAGTCCACAAAATCTCATATAGTCTCTCGCATTCATTATGAGCAACCCCTAACAAAAACTCCCTCTCATCTGTCAAATTGACCCACAGGCACAGGTGAAACTTCAGCTCTTTAACATACATTAAGTCTGTTTTATTATATCATATGCTCGACTAGATACACTGATTTAAACATAACACAAGCAAAACAAGCTGAAAATGAGGGTCGACAGTGGAAAAAAAAAGTCAGCTAACAAACCCCAGGCCAAGATACACAAAGTGCACGCACAGATATAAGAGACACACACGCACAACATACACACACTCATGTTGAATAGTGTAGACGAGAAAAGCGTTTTTAATTTGCGTATTTTAGTCACGTTCAGGTAAATCTCAATTGAATCGAATGTGACACCGGATGTGAAAATTGTGCACATTTTCCAAGCATTTGCCAGGCACAGCGAGAAAGTGAGTGAGCTATGTGCCATATGTTGTTGTTGCTGTTGCTGTTGCTGTTGTTGTAGTTGTTGTTGTCATCGACGCGACTGTCTACTGTAATTGTTGCTGGTGGAAAGCAAAGCACGAGACACAAACAAAGATCGCATCACTAAACATGCTGCAAATGTAGGAAAGGCATAGGAAAACACGTAGTCGCATGTATCGAGAGGATATACAACAGCTCCTAACAGCAGCTCCTAGCGGCTCCTGCCAGCAACATTGGCCATGGACAGCGGCTACGTAACGTGTAAACAAAAGCGTTTAGAGAGTGTTCAACACATTTTCTCCAACCATTTTGCCAACCATTGCCACTGATGACGGCTACTTTGTGCCTTGGCCAAGCAGATCTGTGGACTGTTACAAGCTGCACCTGTTATTTTTCGAATACCCTGCAGTCATGTTGGGATAATGTGAAAAGGGGTATTATGTATATAAAATATGTATGTATAGATGAATTTAGCTATTTATGCCTGACGTACTATATGAATATTAAGCACTTTAATTACCATTATACAATGGTTTATTAAAGGGGTATTATATAAATATACAAAGTATATTATTTTGTGCATTTTCCAACAACTTTCTATAGTTAGCTGAGATAGTTTTGTACTTATAAAGACCATAGCTTAGAGTAGGCTAAAAGCTAAACATCTTGTAAAGTTTCTTTTTCACTTTTATAGATAATGTAGAAACATAATCTAAACTTTACAGATTAAGATTTTACAGATCTAAGATTACAGTTAGGTCCACCAACTCCTCCGGAAAATCGAATAAATCGATTGTTCGTTTCTCAAATCTTACTCAGAATGTCAAAAGTTTCTTTTAAATAAAAGTTTACCAATTCGTAAAAAATCAATTAATATAAATTGATCGTTTCTCAAACCTCACTCAGAATTTCGAAAATTTCTTTTAAATAATAAACAAAAAAATCGATTAATATCGATTGACCATTTCTCAAACCTAACTCAGATATTCAAAGAGTTAAAGAGCTCAACTGATAGTTGGATTATCTTTAAGCATGCATATCTTCTACGGTATCGATTAAAATTTTTTTACGATTTTAATACATTTATCGTCTATCGTTTCTTTTAAATTATCAATAAGTCCACATACTCCTAGAGAATTGACAAATATCGATAGATCATTGGTTTCCCTTTCAGCAATTTGTGCTTTGCATTATCTATAAAAACATTTTCAAATATGATTTGATGAGGTTTTGTTTTCATAGATTCTTCAATGTGATCGATAAATCCACCTCCCCTAAAAATCGATTAATATAGTTTTGTAGTTTTTTCAGTGGTTATCAGAAACGATAGCGATCAGAGAACAAATGTCTTCCACATTGTCCCTTAAAATATCGATAAATGAACGAATACCGAAAATCGATAAATATCGTTCTTGAGTTTCTTCAACTTGTGTCAAAGAATCAAAGAGCTTAGCAGATCAATTGTTAGTAACATTCATTTTAGGAATACACAGATTCACTTCTCCTGGTGTGTCCCCCAAAAATATTCTTTTCCCTAAAATTCGTATACATATAATGATTATTTTAAAATATACTCTTAAAATATAGAGATAATTTACTAAAATGTAAAAAAAATATAATTTACTAAAATATATAGAAAGCAAAAATGCTTTAAAGAAGTTCTTGCTCTAACTAAACTTAGAGATCTGCACAGGGTATTTGCTAGTCAAGCTCTTTCACTCTTTCATCTTAAACTCTCTACCTTCTCTTTACCTACACAAAAGGTCTACACGTTTTATAAATATGTGTTTATAGAAGCATTCAGCAGTGGGCTAAGAAGGCAATTGCGTATTGCGAGATTGTTGATCCAGGCAAGGTGGCAAATGCTAGCAGGCTATCAGCATATATATACATATATACCTTTGAACTCGAAGCGTTAACAAATATTGACAGAGCACATTAACAGGCATTCAAATGTATTCAGGCCTGTGGCTTGTTCGTGCCATTGTTAACACACAGAGTTCGCAAATGGCTTTCATGTTGTGGGCCTTGTAGGCCAAGTTACACTTTTAGGCTGTGTGCTCATCCATCAAATTGTCGCTGCAGCTGCTCAGCACGTAATTACATTTTTATTTATTGAATTTTCATGCATGCAGCAACAATATATACGACACAGCAGCAACATGCGACAGCAGCAACAGCAACTTACAATTTTGTCGGTCCAAAAAATTGTTTAGCGACAAATTGTCGCAGGCGCTGACGTGACCGGCTCATGTTGTCTGCTCTCGACTGACTGACTGACTGAATGACTGACTGATTGACTGACTGACGGACTGTTCTGATCCGTTGCTGCTGCCACAAAATATTCCACAAAGTCAACAGCAGCAGCAACACAATGAGGTCAACCATGAAAATTGCACCAGCGGCAGCAATTTCTCATTTTGAGTTTAGCAGCCAACAAAATCCTTCCCAAAAAACAGAAAAAAGGGAGAGAGTGTGAGAGAGAGACAGAGAGAGAGAGAGAGGGGAAAAAAAAGGAAAGAAGAAATTTCGCGATGCGCTCCACTGGCAGCAGCAACAAAACTTTTGTTGTTGCTGTTGCCGCTTGTTGCTGCGGTCGATCGGTTGCTGTTGTTGCATGTTGCTGTTGTTACTGCTGCTGCTGCTGCTGCTGCTGCTGCTGGTGTCATGTCGTTCATCAGCGTAACAATTTTTATTGGTTGCCGACCGCAACATTGTTGTCGATAAAATTTTAATTCGCATTGCCAACTTTATATACTTTTTTTAGCCCAGCTTTTTGGCTCTCAATTTTATACGACTTTCGGGCAACAGCGAAAATACATTATCTTTCGACATCCACAATAATTGAAATTTATTAAAATTTTATAGATTGAACTGTGGACAGTAAAATTGGTTTCAACTTTAGCCAAAAAAAATTATTTTGTAGTTTTAAAACTTATCCTCATTATAGTTTATGAATTAATAAATGAATTACTTTTTTATATACTCCTGTTTTGAGAAGTTTTCTAATTAAATACAAAATATTTGTAAACAAAAATTGGCAATAATTTGTTTCTTTACAGAGTTGAACTCTGAAAACTTAAATTCAAAGTATTTTACAAAAAAATATTTTTAGGTTTTTAACTCTCTCGAGTTCTGAGAACCCTAAAACTCGACTAACCAAAAAAGCACCTAATTAATTAATACTGAAAATTAAAGTACATAAGAATGTACCATAATAAATAGTAATTTATACATGAAATTACAGTCGCATCGAGATAATTCGAAATGGCAAAGGTATCACATTTTTAACGAATTATACAGGAATTCGACTTATCAAACTGGAATTCGAACGAATTTTCAAAGGGACAGCATTTTTTACGAATTATGGAGGCTTTCGGCTTAGTGGCGGACGAATTATCGGAAATCGAATGTATTTACTAAACATTTTGATTTGTTTTCATTTTTTATATTTTTTTCTTAATTATATAATATGATACAATCTTTAAGGAACAATTTTCGCATTCATGTGTGAAAATATTTTGAAATATATATATGTACATTTCATACATGCATATCAAAATGTTTTTAGAAAGACTCAACAGCTTTTGATATAAAATAACAAATGTCTATACAAATTATATTTATATTTATTCAGAGAATAAAATACAGAAAATTTAAAAAAAGTGAATAAAATTTAAAAAAAAAATTAGAAAAAAAAATTTGTTTCTTAAATTTAAAATTTTTCTTAAAATTTTGTTGACAACATTTTGAATAAAAGAAAATATTTTTTTAAACATTTATTTTTAGTGAGCTCATCTTAGGTATGTAGAGCGCATCTATATTTTGATAATTTCTTATATTTATGTTTTACATATTTCTCTATCTCTTTCTCAATTGAACTGTAGCGCACTTAAATTTCTTTATAGCCCAACTCCCTTGGCCATATATTTTTGCATGCCTTCGCTTTGGACAGCTCTTCCGCCAAATTGATTTATAGCGTTCGAACATGTAGCAGACTGCCCAAAAATAAAAGAAGTAAAAAAACTTTATGATGCCACATAAAATAAAGGCAAGCAAAACATTTTTTTTTTTTGGGAAGCACGTACCCCAATTATAAATGCAACTAATTGCGCGAGCAAATGTTGCATGAAAGCGTTGCAAATTTTTAATAACATGGCAAACAAATGTTGTGCTAAATTGTCAACATTAAGTTGAAAGCAGCAGCAGCAGCAGAGGCTGTGGCAGCAACACTTGACAACAGTGTGGTGAGCGCAGCAACAAAAACCATTCACAGATTCTATGAGCGAACATTTATCATGCGGAAAGCGGCATGCGGAAAGCGGCATGTTGCATGCTGCAATTCCTGCTGGCTACCGTTTTGCAGACTGCACGCTTTTGACCTGCGCCGGCGCAGAGCGCGTGCCACAGCCCCAACAAAAACAACAACAACAACAGAAAGCAACAACGACAACAAACAATGGCAACACGAATTGTGGAGACACCGTTGCCAAATGTTGAACTTGCAGCTTGATCTTTTGATCTTATCGCGGCCAGGCGGGCAAAAGTGTTAACTGAGCCTTTTCCCTGCCACGCCCCCTACGCTGCTGCCCCTGCTTCGCGAGCTCTCCTTGCCTCTCACATTGATTAATTGAAATTTCACTTTTCTTGCCTTGCGCCTCGAAATCTGCATTTATTTTGCTGGCACTTTAATTGATGCCTTCCAAATGAAGCGCACGCCCCAAAAAAACATGTTGCAAGTGCCATTTAGGGGCGCATTTGTTGTCGCTTTTAAACTGCAACTGCAACACGCCCACTTTTTGTGCCGTTATGCCGCAACAACAATTAGCCGCAGGGCTAAAGAAAAGTGTGTGTGTGTGTCGCACCCTCTGGCTGCCTCCTAATGATTCGCCATGTGGCACAGAATGCCAATTACACATGCTAATTGCAACACAAAAGCCACTTGAGGCAACTCAACTTAGCCTCCAGTTGCAACTCTCTAAATGACTTTCTGAACTCTGTCAAAACTGGGTTCATTAGCAGGCAATCATTAATTTGCAGCAAATTGAATGGCTTTCAAGCTTTTGAAATATCTGTTATGACAGCTGGATCGAAATGATGAATGCGTTGAAGAAGTGCAGGTGTGGGAAGATATAGAATTAAATATATACATACATAGACATACATATATGTGGGCAAATAGTTTGGTGAAGATTAAATATTCTTCTCATCATCATCTTCATCAAGCTCAATATAGATTAAGACAGTTATATAGGAAGATAAATATGTTAAGAAAGTGAGGGTGGGAAGATATAGACATATATGTATATATAGATAGAACTTCTCGAAAACTAGATACTCTTGCAATACTCATCTCATCATCAAAAGCAATCTATTAAGACAGATAATGAAAAAGATAAAGATATATACATATATGAATATAGTTTGATGAAGATCAAATAAAATTGCTTAGATTTTGGGTGGATGTATTAACCATTATGCAAATTTCCTATAAAAAGATGAATGTGTTGATCGAGCTCATGTGTAGGAAGATAAAGATATATATTACATATAGGAAAATAGTTTGATAAAAACTAGATATTTTTCCAATCTCATTATCATCTTTATCAAGCTCAATATATATTAAGACAAATAGATCGGAAGATAAATGTGTTCAAGAAGTAAAGATGGTAAGATTTAAATCTATATACATATAGGATGTGTGATGAATGTTTTCAAGGAGTACAGATGAGAAAATATAGATCTATATATTTAGAGGACAAAAGTTTTACGAAGATGAAATAGATGATGTAATTTTTATTGGTCAGATTCATATGAAGATACAGATAGATCGGAGGTTGAATATATCAAAACAGTGCAGGTGAGAAGATATAGACATATATGTGTATAGATATAACTTCTCGAAGACTAAATAGTCATCTGATCATCATCAAGTTCAACACACAGATATATTGGAATATGATTATGTTGAAGAGGAGATAATTGAGGAGATACAGCTATATATTGCTATATATATATATATATATAAAATATATGCAATTGTACCCCGTCATCTGTCTCACCTGGTATTTCGACTAATGAAAACAACAGTTCTACTGTTTTGCCAAAATATCTTGTAAAGATAAAGAAAACTATAAATACATACCATGTTCGCTCAGCATTTCTGGATAAATTCATAGGAGGGAGGTCTGTAAAGTTGCCGATCTAAGCATGATAAAAGAAGACAAAAAGATACAAGAATAAAAATCAATTTGTTTGAATTAATACATGTATATGTGCATATTTTCTATAAGGTCGAATATTTCTTAAGTCACCCTCTTATAGTTTAAGAACAACTCTTTTAGAATGTGGAAGCCAAAAGATGAACTTTAGCTTGTGCTGATTAATGGCATTATTCATTATTCATTAGTATAAGTATTATAAGAACGTTTGTATTTATATGAAAAAACATATACTTAAATTAATCAGCATTATAAAACAGATATTTAAACACTCAGATTTGCTGCATATAACATATTTCTTAACTTCTAATATCTATTCAAAACTATTCATCATTTTCTTACATTTTATTTGCCATGTTTCTTTCTAGCAAACACATTAATAATACAATTCACAAATAGTTAAGCTTTCTCAGCAACACAATGACGAAATTCCTAATCCACTCTCTCTCTCTCTCCCATGCTCTTGCCATCTCCCTCTCTTGCCAGATCTAATCTCTCGTTCTAGTTGTGCTGTGACAGCTTGGCAACATTTGCCACCGACAACATTCCAGTTGTTGTTGCTGCTGCTGGTGGGGGACAACAACAACAACGCCAGCAACTGGATGATGTTGCTATGTCGCCCGCTGCTGCTGGCGTCGACGCGGCGACAAAAAAGACGCTGCCAACTGATGCGGCGCACAGCAACGAGTTGCACGTGGATGTCAGCAGCAGCAGCAGCAGCAGCTCGCAACGTGTGGCACGCAAAACCGCGTGGCAACAGCAGCAACAGCAGCAGCAACAACAACGCTTCGTCGCAAGTTCGGCTTCTGTCTGCACTTCGTGAATGTGCTTGAGCTGAAGATGTTGCTGCTGTTGCAGTTGCTATTGCTGCTGCTGCTGCTGTTGATAATGTTGCAGCTGGGAAATGTGGACAGCAAAAGAAAAGGTTTTTTTTGGCGAATTGCATTGGGGCCAGCGCTGAGTTGCTTTGCTGCTTATCAGTCAGCGCTTTAGCGTCTTGTCATAAATTATGAGCAATATTGCACATACACACACACCCACACATGCACACTCACACACTTACAACACATATTTCGATTTAGATTCACGCGTGGTCGCCTCTATAACTCATCCCTCATCCGAGTCACGCCGTCTGCGGTCGCCGACATGTTACGCTTGCCTGCTCGAGTTCAGCTAACAGCGGGTAAACTTAACTAAAACCGCCTTGCATTTCCTGCTGCACCACCAGCCACACCAACACTAGAGCAGCTCAAAAGGCTGCCCCACTTCACCCACCCAGCCGCATTGCAAATCATTTTGAAATGCAGCCACGCACGCAAAAAATGAGCTCGTTTGAAATCCAAACATTTTAGCAGCCTTCAGATATTGCCACGCCCCTCCCGCCTCTATGCCCTCGCTTCATTTGCTCATCCCGTCGAGCTGCTGCTATTTATTCATTGGTGCGTGTTGCCAAATGCCAAACATTTTTAGATGCGACTGCGAACGATGCTTGTAAATACTTTCGAGTTGTGCAAAAGTGGAAAAAGATTTGCTGTCGCAGCTGTTGAAGTTAGTATTGTTGTTGTTGTTGTTGTTGTTGTTCTTGTTGTTATCGTTGTTGTTGTTGTTGCTGCTGCTATTTGGCATTTGCCAGAGAATTTACAGTGCGCGTCTTTGACTTGACTGTTCCTAGAGTGGGACACTTGGGCGGTAGCGTGCCTCAAAGTGTGAGAGTGTGTGCGTGTGTGTGTGAGAAAAGCAATTTTTAATGCACTTTTAATTAATTTTTGGCGCTAACCAAAAACTTGAAGTGACATAAAACCTAATGAATATTTGTTCTTGTATAAGTTGGCTAAATTAAATATGTTAGGTTGTAGACACAGCTAAGTGAATAAGTTGAGAAAGGAGGCTGCAAAGTAACTTACTAATCTGTATCTTATTTAGCTGTTTTTTTGCAGCTTTAATAAATTAGCTTTCTCTTCATAATTTGAGTTGCATACATATTTTGTAGAATTTTTATAAGATAAATCAGTTTTTATTCAAATGATTCTAAGCTGACTTTTCCTCATAAGACGAAATAAGTAAGCCAAAATATTTTTTTTGGGTTTAAGTGAGCTTGTTTTTATGCAATTTTTTATATATCATAGTAATCCATAAATTGAATTTTCAGAACTCTAACTCTAAGATTTTTAAAATATAAAATATTCCTTTACTAAAGCCAATCAAGTCAGTAAATAGACTGTAAGCGACATAATCAACTGTTTATAATTACTTTTCAAAAATAAGATATGTTATTAGTTTAGGAACCAGTTTCGAACCAGTTCAAACTGAAGATTGTTACTAGATTTTATAAAAATTTGAAATATACCTTTATTGATTCCAATCAAGTCAGTAAATAGACTATAAATAAGATAATCAACTGTTCTAACTACTTTAAGCAAATAAGCAACTATTATTAGTTTAGGTCTCGAACCAGTTCGAACTTAAGATAGTTGTTAGATTTTATAAAAATATGAAATATACCTTTACCAACTTCAATCATACATGTTAAAATAAAACTCTAAATAAACAACTGTTTTTAGTAGTAGTAGATGGAATGCTCATTTCGTATTATCTATTCATAACTCGATTTCCAACAACATGCTAAATCATAAATTAGAAAAACTTCTAAGAATTTCCAATATTTTCCTACCTCTCATTAACTTAATCATCAATCAACCCAATTTCCTGCTAATTTCAGACCACTCATAAAAAATCTTTCTGCATACATAAACATTTTACGTCGTAGTACAGCTAGATTAAACACACCTCTAGCCCCTATTAGCCATCTCAAATAGAGCCCATCAATTAATTACAAGGCATAAAAACCTTTAAGCAGCTCGAGAAATTATCAATTAGAAGCTCTTTGGCTTAGCCCAAGAAGTGCCACTAAAAATTTATGAAACTCTCGACGTTTGATATCGTAAAATAACTTGTTATCATTAGAGCAGATAAGGAAGCTCCGCCACTCGCACTTTGGCACAGTGTGGCTGGCGTGGATGTTGAATGAGTGTGTGGATGCTGGAATACACAGTCATGCCTCTCTATGGGATCCTCACACACTCTCGCACACACACAGATGGAGAAACTTACACAAATGCGATACACCCGCGAACAACAGTGAGCGACGTTTTTACTTACGTTCCACAAACAATGTCCATGTGAATGGAAGGAAACTGGTTGTCAGTTGCACAGTGGTTCAACGGCTATTGAAATGGGCTGAAATAAAAATGTAGTTTTTGTTATAATAATTGATAGTTGTGTTTTACTAAAAAGTAATATATATATTCTTTACTTAACATATATAAAATCTGTAAATGGCCGTACATAATAGTAGTTATTCAATTATTATTTGACAAAGAACATGTTTTCTTCATATCAAGCTAACTAACTGAACGAATTCAGATTCTGCCTATTAAAATATGTCCATATGTGTCTACATTTCATTATTTTCTAACTGATAAATTGGGCTCACCAGAAATATGATAACATTTAAAAAAAAATTCAGAAGCATCTTGATGTAAGTTATAATTTTCTAACCCGATGAATGTCATTACGTAAAACAGTTAGAATTATGCTGACATTTATAATGATTATGATAATAAAATTCGTAATTCTTATAATACTAGTATTATAATGATTATTATAAATATAATTCTTAGGTTAATTGTAATTATAATATAGTAACTATAAATGTAATTCCAATGATAGTGATAAAGCACAATTATTATGATAATGAAAATTACAACAATAATTCTAATTTCAATTCTAATGATAAGGATAATGCTAATGAAAATGGTAATAGTAATGAAAAGAACCAAAAATAATTGCATTGTTAAAGATCGTCTTAATGATTATGATGATGAAAATCAGAATAATAATTCTTATTCTCATGATAATGATAATGATTATAATAATGAAAATATACTAATGAAAAGGATAAAAATCGTTGCATGCAATGACAACAATATTTCGAATGATAATGATAATGCTAATGAAAATAATAATATTAATGAAATCGACAAAAATAATGGCGATGATAACGACCTTACAATGATTATAAACATAAAAATAACAATACTAATTCTAATTCTAATCATAATGGTAATGCTAATGAAGATGATAATACTAATGAAAATTACACAAATTGTTACACTCAGATTATGATCATGAAAATGCTGATAAAGAAAAAACAACAAAAAATACTAATTCCAATTGTAATATTAATAATAATGCTAATGAAAATGATATGAATGTAAAAGATATAAAAAATGAGTTAATAATATTAATCAAGAACATAATAATGCTAAAACTTATAACAATCATTTGCCATAGTTATTCAAAACTACACACTATTGCACCACTGTGCGACGTCGACGTCAGCTGCTGCTGCTGCTGCTGTGACTGCGAGCAACCGAACAGCCGCTGCCTGCCTGCCTGTGTGACTGCCTGCCTGCTTGGCTGCTTGGCTGCCTGGCTGGCTGACTGCCTGGCCTATTGAAATTTATGTGGCCGCTTTTAGTCGTTTACGCTTAGCCAGCGGAAGCGAACGTCGCAATCGCAGTCGCAAGTCGCTAGTGGGAATCAAAATCGGAATCGGTTAAAGCCGTGTCTTGTCTGTGTGTGTGCGTGAGTGTGTGTGCGAGTGTGTGTTCATCATCTTTGTTGTGCAGTGCACAGATGTGCTCAGATATAGGTGCAGCTGCAAAAGCCTACAAAGCTTATTTCGCAATGCATTTTGCAAGTAATGTTTAAAGTGAACAAAAGTGCAAAATCTATACGAAAATATATATAAATATATATATATATATATATAGATAATAAATATTAGCAAATATCTGAGAGCTGGCATAGCTCAAACTGAAACGTTAGCTAATTAACATTCGGAATTTACATTGCCTGAGCCAAACACTTGGCAAACCTGTTGCTGCAGCTGTTGACACTTTCGAAACGGATATAGCAGAGCCATAAAGCCAATTCCTATCTATAAGGTTGGTATGTCTAATAATTAAAACATTTACCATAATCATCTAATCGCGTGTGCCCGGCCACAGAACAAGCCATTTAAATTAATCAAGCTGACATGCGACTAACTAACTGACTAACTAACTATGCAAATCTTATTGAGGAAGTCAAAGGAAAAGAACACAAACAAAAAAACACAGTTGCTCTTTGGTGTGTTACACTTTGCTGCCTTGCGTTCTGCTCGAAGAGGAAGAGAACAAGTTTTTAGTATTCGCTGGCGAAGCGTGAGAAAATTCACAGCGCATTAATTAGCAAAGAAATCATTTTAAGGTAATCGACAATGCGGGTAGGCTAAAAACCCAATATACCCCCCTTTTCACCTGTCCCCTGCCTCAGCTCAGGTGAGCCTCATGTGTGTGTTTGTTGCAGCCTCTGATTGGAATTGGATAGCAGAGAAACAAAAAACTAATTGCTTGAAAATTAAAAACGTGTCAGCTGACACGCTATTGGCTCCTGCTGCAACGGCAGCTGCAGCAGTTGCTGCAACAACTATTGCTGCTTAACTCTGACAGCAACAGCAATCCTCGACTCCTCTGCCAGTGCTGCATAATTGTTAAATTGGAACTTTAACTGCTTTATAATTAGATGCATTTGCATGCAATCAACTTTAAACAAGAAATTGCATAATTAAAAAAAAATTGAAAATATTTCTTGCAGAGAATATTATAAATAGGTCTTGTATTAAAGCATTTTGGAGTTATACAAATTTTTATACCCTGAACCCATTGAAAATGGGAATTCAGGGTATAATGGTTTTGTGACAATGTATGTAACAGGCAGAAGGAGGCGTGGCAGACCCCATAAAGTATATATATTCTTGATCAGGACGACGAGCTGAGTCGATCTAGCCATGTCCGTCTGTCCGTCTGTCCGTCCGTCCGTCTGTCCGTCTGTCCGTCTGTCCGTCTGTCCGTCTGTCCGTCTGTCCGTCCGTATGAACGCAGTGATCTCGTAAACCACAAAAGCTAGAGACTTGAGATTTTAGATATATATTCTTGTATACCATACGCAGTACAAGTTTATTTTTTTTTTTCGATAACTCATCCCATTTCCTTATTATCGATAACAATCGATATTTTGACTTTGTTTTTAAGCTATAACTTATAGACCATGATAGCTAGAGATACCAAATTGACTACGTAAGTTGCTGTGATGTAAATATAGATAATAATTTTTTTAAATTTTGGATACCTCCCCCCATTAGCCCCATAAGTGGAAAAAACGTATTTCAAATACTAGAGAGTTGGGATTTTGTATATATACACCTCTAGATGTCAATATTATGTCCTGAAAATTTCATTAAGAAAGTAGGTCTAGAACCGAAGTTATCTAACAATGAATTTCTCATAATGCTGCCCAGAATGCAGCTCAAGCGCAGCCGCTAAATTATGTACGCAGTAAGCGGCGCGCTTGCTTGTGTATGTATATGTGTGCGTGTGTGTGTGCGCGCAGTGGGTAATTTGTACCGGTAAAAGATGTAAGCTAGATTGTTTAAAACACCGTCTCGGACTTGGTTCAGGGGATCTCGTAGTCGGGCAGACCCGACTAGAGCATTCTTACTTGTTTTTATTAATTTTATTTAGTCAAATCTTAAGTTATTAGACTTGTTTTAAGTTCAAAAAAATGTTAATTTTAATTTAGAATTTATTGTCTTTTTAAAAAATTATTGTTTGCTTTAATAATAATTTTTGTTTTTTATTTTTCCTCTCAAAGCAGCTTGTTTTTGCTTCAAATGAATAAGCATATTTCAAAAAAATTCAAAAAATATTTCTTGCAGAGAATATTATAAATAAGTCTTTTATTTAAAATTTTGTAGCAATAAAAACTTTTTTTAAATTATTTATTTTAGTCATATCTTTAAAAATTACACTTCTTTTAAGTACAACAATTCTTAATGTCATCTCAGAGTTTATTTTCTTTTAAAAAAATAATTTTTGTGTGTTTTCTTTTTTCTCAAACAAATGAATTTGAATACTTAAAAAAAATTGAAATATTTCTTGCAGATAGTTTTATATTTAACACTTTTATTTAGTTATGAACAAATTTCTAAAGATCTAAGAATTCGGTAGGTTTTTCTTGGTAAAATTTTAAGCAAATTTAACTTGTTTTGAATGCAATATTTCATTTCTATTCACAAAATATTTTGGTTTTCATTTTTTCTCAGTCATATCAATTTTTGGGGCTTGGCAAATGTCTAAAAAAGAATTTGCTACTTAAAAAGTATGTATCTGCAAATATTTCTTGCAGAGATTATTATATTTACGACTTATATTTAGGCGTTTGTGAGCTACAGAAAAGATTCTAAAAAAATAAAAATTTATAAAATGTTTCTTAATCAAATTAAAATCAAATTTTGACTTGCTTTGAGCACAAATATTCTTGATTTCATAAAGAAATTTCATTCTCTTCACAAAATATTGAAGTATTATTGAACCTTCTAAATTGAAAGCCTTTGTACGCATGCTTTTCTGTTCAAGTCAACTTTTCCTTCAGCGATTCTGCACTTCCCGCAGAAACTAAAATTAAAAATGTTCAGAGAGGAGAAGAAGAAGAAACAGTGGAACATAAATTTCAGTTGAGCAATGCGTGTTGCTCTGCACAGCATGCCAAAGACTTTCAGAGCGGACAAAAAGAAGAAAAAAAGAAACCCAAAGCAATTCGTACAGACTCATTAAGGTTTTAATTTACAAGTTTAAGCGGAGATTTAAGCGTTGCGATTTATACGCGTCGAGCGAGAGGCAATAATCAATGGCAACAGCAAACAGCACGCAGGGCAACAACAACAACATCAGCAAGAACATGCGCCAGTGTCCACCTACGCAGTGCAAGAAACAAAGCCGAGACTTTTAGGCCTGGCCAAGAGCAGCAACAGCAACAGCAACAACGAGGACGGCGACAACGATTTGTGCAAATGGGCCGACATTAATGTTTGCGACATGAGCAACATGTGAGCGATAGGGGCAAAGCGAGGAGCCTAGGGGCCTATCGGCCGACAGAAGTGTATGCCAATAAAAAGGTAAATGCAACATTGATTAAACACACCTTGACAGGGCCCAATGATTGGCTCGGCATGTCTGTGTGGCCAACTGATTGCAGCTGCCGCTGACCTTAGACAACGGCAACACCAGCAGCACCAGCAGCAACACTCGCTTTACACACCTGCAACAGCTGCCAATTACACATAGAGCTTGGACGCACGTGCATGTGATTTGCGGAGACCAAAAGCAAAAAAAAAACCGTTCTAATTTCTCAACTGTCAGTGGCAAAGAGGCAAATGCAACACATATACACACACAGAGAGAGACTGCAACAAAAGGGCGCACCGAACTCGTTAGCTTTGCTGCTTTGGATGTTGCAATTATGTAGCGCGCGTTTACAAAAGAAGGTCGTCATCGTTGTTGCTGTTGCTGCGGCTCATGTCTTCATTTTGGGCTTTTTGCTACACATGTTGCTGGTGTGCACAAGCAACAGTAACAGCAGCAGCAGCAATGCTTTTTATTTGTTTGTGTTGCCAACACTTTTGGCCTTTGGCGTTGCAGCTAACCCCACTGCCTCTGTCCAGCCCGTTGCCTTTATTAAGCGACGACCAAAGTCACTTGCTGCAACCAGCAACAGCAACAATAACAACAACAGCAACAACAAAGCGTGGCCTGCGCGATTTTTTAATAGTTTTTTAGCTGCAAACAAGTTTTTTTCTCTCTCTTTGGGCCCCTCTGGTGTTGACGTCCCCTCTGCTGGTCGACTCTCAATGCTTCCTTCTTTTTTTTTCTCTAATTTGCACCGCTTTAATTTTGCCTTTTTATTTGCAACACTTGTCGTTTAAATGCAGCAGCCGCGCAAAGTGTTGCCAATAAATTAAATGCAATGCAAGCAGCGAAAAAATCGACAAAAAAAAACATAGAATTAAGAACAATTTATTTTGTCAACAAGACGAAGTTTGTATACACTGCAGGTGAAATTTACGAGAAGAGAGTGTGCTACTAACATGGAAATAATTTTTTGATGTTAATATGTCAAAATTGACAAAGATAAAAGAAAAATTCCAGCTTTAAAAAATTCTAAAAAAAAAATACTCTAAAACGTATAAAAAAATTTTTAAAAAAATTCTGCAAAACAAATTTTTGTTTTAAATTTTTACAGAAATTTCTAAAAAAAATACTTAAAAACGTTGTTTAAAAAAATGTAAAAAAAATTCTGAAAAAATGTTGGTTTTAAACTTTGAAAGAAAAAGCCAATTTTTGTTACTTAAAACTTTTGTATGTAAAATATAATCAATTTACTTTTGTATATGCTTTCTTTTTTCGCAATTTAACCAATTCGGTTTCATTAAGTTCTCATATCATATACATATCATATACATATTATATATATATCACATTTCATATATTATATTACACATTTCATATATCTTATATCATATATCATATATCAGATAACTAAAATGCTCATATAGAAACCATTAAAATTCTGATTTAACTAACTGAAGAATTCTTTTTTTCTGCAAAAATACCTTTACAAATATTTTGAATACTTAAAAAAACTAAAAGAAATGTAATTTTTTGCTTGAAATTTACAGTTGCTGAATGCAAAACCTTTAAGAAATGATTATGGCTTAAACAATCTTAGATTGAATCAATAAAGATACACAAAAAACAATTTTTGAATAAGAAGTCGACTTTATATATATTATATGAATATGTAGTTAGATTCATGGCCTGTCTTTTCCATGCATTGGCATAAAATAAGCGTTGGCCCAATCAAACTCTTTAAAGAAATGCAGTCAAAGCATTTAGGTAGGGTATTTATAGATGGAGCCCTAGGTGGAGCTGGCTGCAATGTGTGCGAGCCTTGGCTGAAAAATTATCTATGTGGCCGGCAGTTCTCAGTTCTCAGTTCTCAGTTCGTTTTGTGGCACGACGCAATCGCAACAAATGGCATTTTTATTGATATTTCGGTCGGTTTGGTTTGGCTGGCAGCTTTATGTTGAAATATGCGCCGCCACCTGTTGATTTTGTTTGCAGATTGTTGGCCCGGACCGGGGCCAGGCTCTAGGCTCTTGGAGCCCAAATGGGTGCCTCGTGATTTGCAGCACAAATTAAAAGCGAGGGCGATGCATATAAATAGCAATTTGGACAGACGAATTAAGCCAAATGACTCCAAGTACACAGACTGAGTTGTAAACTTGTCGTGTCACAGAAATGAGCTGAAGTTATGTCAACAGCGTGACTACGAAAGTACCATGTGTGTGTGTGTGACATGAAGAAGACATGAGCTAGTCATGAGAAAGTCATGCATGCCATGTGC
Organism: Drosophila gaucha; assembly: GCA_035045545.1. Taxonomy (NCBI): domain Eukaryota; kingdom Metazoa; phylum Arthropoda; class Insecta; order Diptera; family Drosophilidae; genus Drosophila; species Drosophila gaucha. The sequence goes on from JAWNOY010000222.1 coordinate 814,039, forward strand.
AGCAGAACCTTTTGAGAAACTTTAAAGCAGCTGGCATAAAACTTTGGCGGGGTTAGAACCTTTCAGGTTGTCTTATTGCTAGCTAATGAAATTTTTAAATAGTTTACTATTTGCGTTAAGCAAAATAAGTTAGAAGACACTCAAGTGACTATTCTTATTTAAAAGCAAATAAAATTGGAAGAAACTTAAGCTTATCAGTTAAAAGAGATTTTAATTTTATTATATATGCTTAAAATATATTTATGAATGGAATAGCTAACTGAAAGTTAGTTAACCCATCCCGTTATATAGAATAGTTTTCTCTGATTTTCCTTCCCCACAGAACTGCTTAAAAGAAAAACTTAAAAACTTAACTTAAAAAGAATTGTATGTGATTAAGTAACTTAATTTTAATTTTAGAAATCTAGACTATAGAACATGAAGAAAATTTTCGGATCAGCCAAATCAGTCTCTTTTTGACAGCGCTATAGAGGTTTGAAAACATGGCCTAAGGATTATCACAGATATAGAATAGTTTCTCTGATTAGCCACACCCCATACAAATATTACTTTTCATAAATTTGTAGAAGAGCTCAATATAAATAAATATCAATATCTTAAAGTGTTGTAGTATTTAGTATTTAGCTATACTTAAAATTATTTTAATAAAAAAAATTTTTTAATACTTTTTTTAATATTGTAATATTTTTTAATATTTTAAAATTTTTTTGTTTCAAATATTGTTGTTCTTTTTTCAAAACTTATAAGTATGATCTTTCAACAAATTTTTAATCAATATACATATCTTCTTACCTCCATTTGTACCTCCCACTAGAAACTCATTTTTATTTGTCTTCAACAATCTTAATAATCTTTCTTAAATATTTCAACACTTATTAAGATCTTTTATTATAGAAAATTACGATAATTTTTATAATATATATATTTTTTTAATGTTTCAAAATATTTTTATGATGTTCATACTTCTTGCTCTACTTTCAAAACTTATTAGCTTGATCTTTCAATTCATCTTCAATCTGTATAACTTCATACCTTTATTTATAACTCCAACAAGAAACCCAATTCAATTTTTTGCCACAATCTTTATAGCTTTCTCAAATATTTCAACACTTATTAAGATCTTTTATTATAGAATATTACGATAAGCTGTAAATTAAACATAAAAGGGGGTTGAACCCCTTTGCGTACGACTTCAACAACTCAATTGAATGCAGTCCAACTATGTATATATATCTTTTATCACCTTTGCTTATCAACCTTATCAAACGTCAGTAGCCAATTAGGTGCTCCCTTGAGATAAGACGAGCAACTGCATTTGGAGGAACCCCTCGAGAATTTATCGTGAATTATAGACTAGTGCGTTGACAGACGAACGACAGGTAGATAAGTAAAATGCTGATAAGCAGCAAATTTGACAGGCATAAAGCAAACTCACCTGACAGCCAGGTAGAAAAGATGTCAAAATGGGAACAGAAAAGCGACAATTGTGAGGGAAAAATCAAAAGACAATCTCCAGGTAGAAAACAAAGAAACCAGTTCTTAACTGAAATTTTTATTGTATTTTGTGCTTAATTAAAAGACAATCAAAGCTGCAGCTGCCATCGGACGAGTCGCAGCTGGAACCTGCTCCAAAAACCAATTGGCTTGTTTATGAGCTAAAGATATTTAAATATTTACACAATATCTAGAAGAGAGAGAGAGAGTTTTGGGGGTGGGGGCACGCCCCTAAATGAAATGCTAACGATATGCATTGAAGAATCCAAAAAAAGGAGCGTTTGCCATTACCAAACGCTTTTCCAACAAAAGAAAATTATGTAAATGCTGGAAAATTGTTTTGGCCATTCGCGCGGCTTGCCTAGCAATTTGCCAAATCAATTCCGATGCCCCCTCTAAAGTCTGTTGCCCAAAAGGGGCGTGGCAGCCGGCAGCGCAGTCAAGGCTTATAATAATAATTGAATACATTGACGCCCGCCAGCAATATTTTGACGATTTTTGCAATTGAATTGAGCAACCTGCAGCAGCAGAAGCAGCAGCATCCGTTTTAGAGGCAGCTGCGGGGGCGTGGCAGCAAAGTTGGCCAAATGGAAATGGGCTACGTAATCAAATGCTATATGCCGCAGTTGCTGCTATTATTATTGTTGTTGTTACTGTTGTTGTTTCAGCTGTTTTTGTTGCTGCCGTTTTTAATGCGAGGTTAGGCATTTTTTGCCTAAGGGGAGAGTAAGCCAGGCAGATCTTAGCCAAAAAGGTTAAAGCCCATGAAAAATTGTGGGTAATTCGGTTATTCGTGTTGATTGTACCTAAAAGGTGCCAAGAATAAACGAAAGAACTAGAGGAAGAGAAGTAAACGACTAGGAGTTGCCTTGTAAGCTGTTGTACTAAAACTAATATGAAAGCAGGCACATGCGACGATGAAGTGATAAATTTCCTACTTTTACATGAAGTTAAGAGCAAATAGAAATATAGAAAAATTTAAGTGAACTTATTTAAATTAATTGAACTATAAAATATATTTAAAGTTTATAAAATAATTATTTAAAAAAATTATTTTTTATAAAGACTGCAGCTCATCTTTTTCCCATTCTATATACGCAAACATAATTATAAATATGAGAAGGGCTTTAGCATTGTATGCATATACAGTCGAATCCTGATAATTCGCAATGGCAAGGGGATTACATTTTTTACGAATTAAACAGGAATTAGGTTTATCGAACAGGAATTCGAGCGAATTTTACGAATTTTTTACGAATTTATGAGGGATTCGGCTGTATATATCCTGTATATAGCTAAAATGGAAGACAAATAATCGAAATATTTGTAATGGGTAAAAGGGCTCTTTTAAACAATGTCTTTTAAACAAATGTCCTCGGTTGAGTTTATAGTTCATACTAGAGATGGGCGTGGGATCGGGATATTCGGGAATTTCGGATTTTCGGTCCCTAACAAATTTTAGGAATAGGGCGGAATTGGGAAATATTCTGAAAAAGTCCGGAACGGTCGGGATAAGTGCTTGAGCCCGAAATTCCCGCGGGTCCCTATAAAAAAAAGTCTATAAAATTACTTGTATTTATCAACGAAAAGTAGAACGATATTAGCGAGGAAATGAATTCTTATATAAATCATTGTAAATTTAAAAAAGTTAAAATATTTTATTATTTTGACAACAATGCAATGAATTGCCATCGTTACAAATGCTGATGTTACAATATCTTCGGCTACGAATGAGAGGATGTATTCTACTTCTAGTAGAATGTTGGAAGAAAGGAACACAGAGAAGAGAGAAGAAAATGTTCAGAAAATATTTTTTTTTAAATAAATAGGTTTATCTATTGTAAGAGTTCTAAATGCTGAAAAAAAATTAAAAAATTAAACGGAAAATGTCGGGACCCGCAGGAAAAATGAAAAAATTTTCGGACAACCGGCGGAAAAATTATTTCGGGACGAGATAGGTCGTGAATGAATTTTCTTCCCGATCATATCTCTAGTTCATACCAATTACCTAACCCAATTCATTTCCCAAACCAGATTTCGCCAAGCAAAGAAAATATTGTTCGATTAGAGATTTGGTTCAATAGTCTTTTTATTACACATCTAATTAGGTTCAAGGAGCGCTTGTTATCTCAACTCGACAAACTGTCAGAGTAGTTCAATGAAGCACAACTTAAGCAAGCTGATATACCAGTTCGGTTTATGGCCCAGTCTTCAGTTTAATCAGCCCTACAATATGTTAACGAACATGCCACACTTTGAATTATCTTCCTTGAACGACGACCACACAGCAAAGTGATAATAGCTCCTCTTCCCTACGCTGCCCTCCTCCTCTCCTACTGTCTCACTCGTCGTCAGCTTATTTATGCACATGCAACTGTAGCTCTTCATCAAAATAATGTAATTATCCAAATTGTTTTCTTTGAAATTTGTTTACATCATTTTTTCCTCGTTTTTTTGCTGCTTTACTGTGCTCTGCTGCAATATGCTAAAATGCCAGCATGCAATGCGAAACGGTTCCCGTTAAGAGGCCACTTCAAGTTGAAGTTGCACTCACACACACACAGGGAAAGGGGCGCAGGTTGTTGGCAGCAGCCCCTGTCCCTAGTCTCAAGTTCCACAGCCGCGAGCTGCTTTGCCACTGCCAAAACAACACACAAGAGCTCCAGCTACAGTTTCAATTTTATTCTACATGCAGCAGCAACAGCAACAACAAAAACGTTGGCAGCCCAACACATCATCAGCATCCGCATCCGCATCCACATCCGCATTCGCATTCGCATTCGCTGTCGCATCCGCATATCCTCGTTCTCATCCTGGCGCTCCAATGCAGCGGTATAATCTTCATTATCATTAAAGCCGAACGCGGCAAGCGCCGCTAAACTGTTAAACTCTTTTCATACCCCACAAATTATTACAAAAAGAGTATACTCGTTTTATGCAGATGTATGTAACAGGCTGATAAAAGTATTACAGACTTCTTTTGTTTTCAACAGCTCATAATCGATAAGTATCGATTTATTTTCAGGACGATTTCTGAGAAAATCTTAGAAATTATAAATGTATATGTATATACTATGTTGAAGTGAGCAGCCCAGATATTTTCTATAAGTTATCTACAACAGAATTATCCTACGTTTCATGCAGCTAAGCCTATATACGAATTATCGGTAAATATCGTTATAATGTTAACAATTAGATAACCTCGCCTTCCAAAAGTAAATTTGTGTGACTAATGAAAAAAAGTATTCCCGATATCTCCTATAAGTTGTTTCATGCAAGTGGAGCTTGCTAGCTCATAATCGATAAATATCGATTGATAGGTTGGCATACTTTGAAAATCTCAGAAATTATAAGAGTATATGTATGCTACAACATATGCCAACAGTACGATCAACTCTCATTTTAAAATCAAATCTGTTTATCAGATGGAAAAAAAAGTATTCTCGATATATCCTATAAGTATTTTATGCAATTGGAGCTATTGCTTTCATCATCTTATTATACTAGCTCACAATCGATAAGTATCGATTTATTGCCAGGCATATTCCTACGAAAATCTAAAATCTAAAACAACACGCCAAATACAGCAATTGCAATTCTGCTAAAGATTATTAAAAGAAATTTATCTTACGTTTTCCACAACTCACATTCGATAAATATCGACTTACAGCCTGACTTAATTCTGAGAAAATTTTAGAGAACATTAGTAGTCTGATTTTTTCTTAAAGTACAAACTTTTGTTTGCGAACTCATGTTGCACTACAGAGCATCTGCTAGTCGATCAGCCTCCCACTAGATCACACTTACTTGTTTCAGCTTCCGTTCGGATTTTATTTCTCTTGCTTTTGTTCCTCCTCTTTTTGCATACTAAACTGCTCGCATGTGCCAGATAGTATAAGCACATATAAGTATATAGCAGCATTATCCAACCCAGCGCGCATTTTAATTGCATTCCACATAATACACAAACACACATATACACACAAACTCACACTTACAGAGTTTGCTCGCATTTGTTTTCCAACTCGAGCGTCAATTTCATAATGAAAAATATTTTTGGCAAGCCCAAAAAAATAATTTTTCATTGCTATGTAAATATTTATAAATGTAAAGGACTAATTTATTTGATTGCGAAATTTTTGACATTTCTAAAACGAAATGATGAAGTTGTTTAGTTTTTATATGAGAAATTCAAATGAACAAAAATGTTGAAAAAAAAACAGAATCACATGTTTGATCTATTAAAATACGCCTATAAAAGGTGAAAGCGGAAGGAAATGTCCTATTTGCCCTTCATTGCGATTCTCATGAATTCATATGAGACATTTTCGTCCTGCCTTGCAAACGTACTTATAAATTATTACCCTTCTTTGCGATTCTCATAATTTCAGAATATGCTTATGAACATAAATATTTCTACTGACAGAAGTCATACAAAAAACTGTAGAAAATTTAAAAGAACTTCAGATTTCTTTACAAGATACGAACATGTTATTATATCTGTTGCAACTGTCTGTCAGAAAGAAGAAAAAAAGTGAAATACCTAAATTGCTGCTGTTGTACTTGAATGCATTTACGAATTGAGCCGGAAAAGCTCTTAACTCTCGAGTCTTTGTAGCGCCATTAGAAAGCAGTTTTCCAATTGCCTCAACACCAGACAAGTGCCACACATCAAAAGACAAGTGCTTGCCTCCGTTTATACTTGGGATAAGAAGCTAGAAGATACTCTGAGATGCTGTGAGATGCTAGCAGATGTGATACGAGGCGATTCGATTCGAGATGTGAGCTGAGATCGGTTGGCGGTCTAATTGCTTTGAATTTTGACTGCCAGACAGCTGTCCGAACATGGCAGACACTTGGACCTGAGTTGGGATTGGGTTAAGTAGGCGCTTGCCATTGTGGGAATAGCATAGAAATAGCAGGAAAAGGCGAAAAGCCACTAAATTGTCCCGCTGTCAGCGTGGAGCAGCATGTCAACAACAATAATAATCGTAATAACCAACAGTTGTGCCATGTACACACAATATCAAAACTATTAAGGCCATGTGCTCCTGCTCCAGCTGTAGGAGGAGCACGTGAGAGCAGCAGGAGCAGGGACAGGTAGGAGCAGAAGGTGGCAGGCGCCGAGCAGGTTCAGCGGGTTGAAGGAGCGGCTGCTTGACAGCCAACGCGGTGGGGCAATCAAGTCGCACACAAATCGTACCTCACTCCCTCTCCCTCTCTCTTAAGCTCTCCCTCTCTTTCACTCCGACAGCGATTTGGTTTGTGAATCGTCGTGTGGGGCGCCCCGTTTGCAGTCGTAATAGTCGTAGTCGTAGTCGTAGTCGTGGCTGTTGGCGGATGAACTGGATATTGGCCGCTAAGAATAGAGCTAGTCACAGCAAAGTGGACAATGCTGCTCGAAGGACAGACAGCTCGAAATAGCAAACAGAGTTGCCAGACTGTTGAGGTCTAAGAAGTGGCATGAATATTAATAAAAGGGAAATGTAAAGGATAGAGTTAGCAATTTATCAAAAGTATTATCAACTGACTTTAAGTGAAGCTTTAACTAAATAGCAAGGTTGCCAGACTGTTCTACTTTAGATTAAGAAATTGCACAGCTAAATTTATTGGTCAAGTATGTTTAAGAAATATATAACAAGGTTAACCACAATTGTATCGAAATCAAATTAAATAGTTAGTGAGTGAGCAAGGTTGCCAGATTGTTGCACACGTTAAGCTAGCAAATAGAATGTAACGTCTGTAGTTAAAAATATTTGATAGTTGAAAAAAGCGAGTTAAGTATATTACAAAGTTAAATAACAGCAATTGACAAGAATGAGAGCTATATTTGGCAAACATCAGCGTTGCCAGATTGTTTTATGATCTGGTGGATTATTGTAAAGCATTATAAAATAGTTAACTATACAAGAAAAGAAGCTTAATATGATATCCATCCAGAAACTTTAATGGCAAATGAGGTTGCCAGATAGTTTTGACTTAGGGTAAGTCACAGATATGGCAAACAGATGATTTTTTTATAGAAAATATATAACAAGCAAAAAAATCGTTTGCTTTATATATAAAGTTGCAATCATTGATCACAACTCAAATTTTTAGCATTGCTCAAGGTTGCCAGATTATAGAGAATCTGACTCTCTTTGAATATTTGTTACTACAATAATAAACCATACTTCTCCCTCTCCCTCCATTTCCCTCTTTCTGCCCTTGTATCAATATCTATTTATCTGGCTCTGTCTGGCGCTCTCCCTCTCGCTCACTCTATATCTAACTCTCTGTCTCTATTTCTCTCACTATCTCTCTCTGTCTCTCTTTCTCTCACTTTACCTCTCTCTGTCTCTTTTTATTCTCCCCTACTATCCCATTGACTTTACAACAATCCATCAGCCGTTGCCTTGGCAAACACTTCCTCGAGGCCAAAATCACCCAAAATTGCTCCAACTTGATTAGCAATTCCAATTAGAAGTTTTCTCATTTCTGACAGGCATAACATTCACCATGCCAAATGCCAACAGCCAAGAGCCGGCAACAATTTCCAGCAGCAACATCATTACCATCATCATCATCATCATGATGATTATCATGTGGCATGCACAATAAAAATAAACAGATCATAAATAATATATGAATTCAATTCATATCCGAAAGGATTTGCGGTTAAGATGCCGACGCCGACGCCGACGCCAACGCCACGCACAAATATGGAAAGAAAAACAAGTTCCAGATGAACACTGAACACTGAATAGGATTTGAGCAGACTGAGGAATTGAGCTCAAGATCGCGTAGATGCGCTGCAAAAGAAAACAAGAAAAACACGTAGCCAACTATTGCTGTCTCTCTCGCACTCTCTTTCTCTAGATCTGTCTCTGTCTCTGCATTCAACTCACTTTTTCACAATTTCCCGATGCCGGTTGTGAAATTTGCCCAAGCATCGAATGTTTCATGGCCAAGTTAACAGGCGCACAGCACAGCCAGGCAGGCAAATCGAGTAGTTGGCTAAACCAGCCAGCCGCAGAGAGCGATCTACTAGCAAAGAGTGGAGAGACTATCATTAAATCACATGTTGTTGTTGTCTGTTGCTGGCTGCATGCAACATGCCACATGCAACAACTCTGCAATTCAAGTTCAACGAAAGGCAACGAGTTATTGTTTCTAGACAAGATTCTTTCCACTTATTACACAAGTCATCAGCGAGCCAGCGAGCAACGTCATCCACATCGCTGTCATCTTTTGACATCGCTCACAGATCTCTCTGCCCATCTCTCTTTCTGTCTCTGATCTTTGCCCCCTTAACGGCTGTTGCTGTTGCTGCTACCAAATTCAGACAGGCGTTGCCGCATCATTATCAACCGATTGTACAGCTTCTATATATATGTTTATATTTATATATATATATTTTTATACGTGCAGCTACCGTATCCTGTCGCCAGCTTCAACACAATTTGATGTACCGGAAAGTGACGCGCACATCAAAAACTTATGTTGAACGCCCCGGCAGCTACCGCTGGCAGCATTCAAAATACACTGAGAGAAAACAATCAGTTATTATAAAGTAAAGAATATTGTTACTAGCTTTCGAGTTCCTTAAAGAGCACTTTTAGATAGGGTTTTCGGCTAAGCTATCTAATTCATTCATACTACATATATTCTCAATACATCCATATACAATTAAGGGATTCGAACCCTGATTGGCATATTCTAAATTCTACTAAAAAGCCGAATAAGCTGTAAATGCATCTAATTTGATTTTTTGGATATTTCTGTATTCCAGAAAACTATTATTAGAAAACCAATCATAAGTATATTAATCAAGGATTCGAGCCCCGACACTAAGTTCTAGTAAAATCTGTAGTTTTTATTAGTGTTCAATTTATGACTTCTTGTCTTAAAAGCAATTTAGGAATTCGATCCACGATTAGGATTTTCTTAAGTCCAGCAAAGTAAGCTTTATATGCATGAAATTTGACTTTTTTGAATTTCTGTTTTCCGGAAAACTATTGTCCGAAAGCGTATCATATATTAATCAGAGATTCGAACCCCGATTAGCCTACACTAAATTCTAGTAAGATCTGTAGTTTTTATTGATGCTCAATTCCAATTTATGACTTCTTTTAAGACATTAAGCAATTTAGAAATTTGAACCGTGATTAAGACTTTCTTAAGTCTAGTAATACTTTTTTTTGGCATTTCTTTATTCAAGAAAACTATCTAAAGAAAACATATATATTAATCAGCGATTCAAGCCCTCATTAGGCGAATATAAATTCTAGCAAAATCTGGAGTTCGTATTAGTGTTCAATTCTAATTTATAACTTCTTTTAAGACATTAAACAATTTAGTGATTCGAACCTCGATTAGCCCATTCTAAATTCTAGTAAAAGTAATTTGACTTTTTATGACATTTCTGTATTCTAGAAAACTATTTAAAGAAAACATATCATATATTAATTAGGGATCCAAACCCCTATTAGGCAAATATAAATTCTAGTAAAATCAGTTCTTTAGATATTAGTGTTCAATTCCAATTTTTAACTTCACTTAAGTAATTTCTGTGCCCAAAAAAAATCTCTAAACAAAACATTTTAACAAATTTGTTAAATGATTTTCCTTACAAACTTCTCGACATTTTCTCTAAGTGTTCTCAGCCACATTTCGACTGTGATTGCATCTGCGTCTGAATTTGTTGGTGCGGCCGCGCCTTTGATGGCACTAATTGTTAATTAATGGAATGCAGCCGGCATGTGGCATGCGCAGCCATTGCCTCTTTGCCTTTGCCTTGTAAGATTAGCGCCCCAAGGTTTTCGCCTTGGCTAGATTACCTGAAACCCAAGCGCCTTTTGGCCAAGCCAACTAATTTGACTTACCAGCATAAAAATGGAAATTAAATGCCAGTTTTATAACATTCGAAGTCATCACAAATCTTAAAAATTGTAATTATAAACTATTTGTTTTTAGTATAAATATAAACACAGGAGGTAGCAAGGCATTAAAGATTGTAAACCCAGCTGGAAAACAGATATTCTTTTATATTAGGAAATAGTTTCTTACTTAACTGCCAGGAATAAAGAGTGAATATATTTTAGAAGAGAGATTGAAGTTAGTTTGGAGAAATTGAAAAGAAGTACAGTAAATTGCCTTGAGCGAGATAGAAGATATATAAAGAGAATATATATAGGAGAATATAATAATTATATAGAACATAATGAAATATAATTTATTAAAGGGATGAAATGAAAAAGAAGAAAGTATTCACTTCACTGAAGGGAACATATTTAGAGCAGAGGAAAACACTTTCTATGGGTTCGTAGATTCTAGGCCTTAGATTTTTGCCTTAAGAAATTTATATAAATTTTATATAGTATTTCCTTTATCCTAGCCGAAATTATCAAAACTTGCATACAACACAATATCATATCTTTCAAGCAGCACTCATAACTTAAGTCATTTACTGGGAAAAATCCTTAGCCCCACACAAAATTAAACAGAAGTATGAAATTGTTACCGATACAAAAACGATATGAATCATTATATTTAGATAAATATATATGTATATCTACGAATATACATATTCCCCTATAAATTGCAAAAGTTTCATCCAAAAGTAATAACAAATCTTTGCTAACAATAAAACTTTTGCTAATTTCTCGAAACTTCAATTTAAACAAATTACGAAAAATACTTGAAAAATTTGTAAATTTCATTTATAAAGACTTCTGCACAGCATACGTAATTTCCTCTGTTCGACTTGTTTATAACTTGATTTGTTTTTCCAAAAAAAAAAACTAAAAACTTACAACTTTTCATGGGATACAAGTCTGGAGTGTCTGTATCTGAATCTGTGGCTGTGGCGGTGTCTGTGTCTGTGTGTGTGTCTGCGTCTGTATTTTAGCAGCTCGCATCATCTGTTGACAGCAAAAGTAACTTAAGATCCCGCCGCAACCAAGTCATGTGACTGGAACTGACTCCAGCTGCATTTCTCAAGCGTTTCAGTTGTCTCCGAGGTGCTTATCGATAGCCCCCGATGTCGGGGTGGCTGAGAGCGAAGGATGCGACAGTCAGCTGTGGCACACCTTAACGTTGCACGCTTGCTGCACTTTGCATCTATCATTCGTTCGGTTATAATACTTCTGGCTTGGCATAACCTAAAGAAAAACGAAGTGCCGGACTAGAAGATACCCTATTCTCAATTTTGTTGTGCATAGTAGATTAAGTTGACAGTTTCTGTCCTCTTTTAAACAATTAGAAATGATCTAAAAGCTTTATCGGAAAATCGATATTTATCGGATTTGAGAGAGCACTTAAGATAATCGATAGGTAATCATAAGAATCAAAATATATAAATTTGTGGGCAATATGCTAATGAATAACTATATCATTGAAGATCAAAATTAGTTTCTTTAAAGGCAACGTGGCAATTTATCGATAACTACTTCTGAAAATTGTTCAGCAATTCTGTTAAAAAATACGTTGAAAATCAAAGATTAACAATTTTGGGAAGTAGTTTTAAATATAATCAATAAAAAGATCGAGAAATCAGCATTAATGTAACTTTATATATTATATATATCAATTTTTGGCAACAGTAGCTATCGATACACATCAACATCTATAACTGAAAATTAATTTTGAATGTGGTTTTATGGAAAGTTATCGATAACATTGAAAACTCTTTAAGAGATATTATACACTTCAGGCGATATTTGATTAAAGTTCCTGCCAGTTACATGACATCTGCATAAATCCAACCCCTTTGGCAATCACTCACAATGGCTTATAGGGTATCAGAAGTGAAACGCTGTAACATATTTCATTTTCACCATCAACGAGGCAAAAGTTTTTCAATCTCCCCGAGACGCATCTACACCTGGCCACCCGCGATTTCAGCATCCTTTCACCAAAGACCCCGCACTCGGGCCACAAAGTGTGTCATCAGACGGCGTTTGTTGCATAACTTTTATTGAACTGTCGCACAGATCGAAAAGGGGGCTGGGGATGGGGTGGGAGGTGGGTCCGAGGGGTTGGCAGAGGTGACAAGTGGCAAGTCAAAAGCCGCAGACATTTGTATAAATTATTACAGTCGCATGCATCTCGGCGCCTCGGGCTTGTGTGTGTTGACTACTTGGCCTCGCCCCACTCCATTGAATGCACCGATATGCATTTATGATTGCATGTGACATTTGCATGCAGCGCGGCACCCGCTACCCTCTCTTTCTCTATCTTTCAAAGCCAGCCCCCCCCCTCTCCTTGCCTAGCCTTTGAACTTGCGCAACAGCTGACGCTTTTCCCCGAGGGCGTGAAAAATGTTTCGCGTTTCTTTTAGCAATCGCAGCCAAGTCGTTTCCAGCAGCTCTTTGCTTTGGCATTTGCACGACACAATCATTAAATAGCCATGGCCAAGTGCTGACAACAACAACACCAACAACAACAAAAAACAGCAACAACAAATTACAAGCGCACATTGTCAACGTTGCACTTTAGGCGACATAAATTTCATGTACATGGCCAGCGCAAGTGACACAAAGTACAAGAAAGAAAAACAAAACCTTGCTAAAGGTGCTCTAGTCGAGAATACATGACTAAACAATGCCCTGTACTCTAATCTGAAGTTGTCCTAATATGCATTGAATCTAACGACGAGAGAATCTGTAAGAAAATTCTACTGTTGTCGATTTTCTGATTTTGAAATCACAACTTTTAGATAGCCTTCTGTACTATAGTTATGAAATTGTCCTATATGGGACATAAAATTATATGGCTGCATATACTAAATATCATGGATTACATTTCTCAAAGTCTTGGAGAAATATGTTGTATAAGCATGATCTCTGTAGAGTATGCCAAATTTGCATTTTTCTACCTATATTAATATACTAAATACTAAATACTTAAAGAGCTTTGATTAAAAATTGATTTTTTTCGATTATGGAAAAGCTGTAGAAGTTATCGACATGTGCTTTCCAGATTCATCCCATGAATATTCGAATTAAATCTGTCTGCGAAAGCTGACTATATCTAACTTGGAATTAATCTACAGCCAGCTATGCTCTACAAATACCTGACTTCAAATCAATTTTTCGCCTATTTTACAGATATATGATAAGTAATCGATTTACATGTAATCGATTACATACAGTAACTATTTTCAAACAAATATTATAGCTAGATTTGTGAACATTTCCTTATTTTATCTCGGATAGCTATGCTTAACAAAAAGTTGACTTTCAATTGATTAAAGTTGATACGGAGAAATCGGAGAAGTTATCGATATGTATTCTACACACTGTAACTATTTTATATAGAATAATACCGCTAAATCTGTGAACATTTCCTTAATTCATCTCTGCAAAGCTATGCTTAATAACAGTTGGTTTTTTTTATGAAAATATGGGATAATGGAAAAATTGGAGAAGTTATCGATGAGTGTGCTATATGCAAGAAATATTAAAGCTAGATCTTCATTAAAGCTAGATCTATATTTCAACTCTTGCTTTTATAATCTTAGAAAAAAGCTAATAGAAAATATAATCAAATCTATATAATATATATTATATATTACTAAAATTTAATCAACTATGACTCTTATAGTATCTGTGTTCGATGACTTCATACAAATTCATAATGTTTGAAAGGCAGACATCCTAGAATACTGATGAAGCTGATCTAGAACTAATATCTTTATCTATATCATATGATATCAATAGATAGATATGCTTTTCATAAATCTTAGCTCACAAACTGCTATAACCTTATACTGTATACATATATCCTATACTGTATACACCTTATACTGTATACATATATCCTATACTGTATACACCCTATACTGTATACACCCTATACTGTATACACCCGATACTGTATATACCCTATGCTGCATATACCCTATGAATTATATATTTTAGCTCTCTCTTTCTGCCTCTTACTTGAATTCACACGACAGCATATACCCTATCAGATCACATTTGTCATACGTACAGGGTATTATAAAAAGAGGTCCGCAGCCATGAGGTGTCAATGTACAATTGCTGCAACAACAACAACAACAACAACAACCACAATAAGGTAACAAGGCGCTGGCAAAACAAAGACGCAATTGTTGCTGTTGTTGTTGTTGTTGTTGTGGCATGCCAAATGTGGAGACGTCGCCAAGCAGCCGCCTGACAATGTGGTCCTCGTCCTTCAACCTCACTCTGCTGCAGCAACTGCTGCACGACGCAGCGATTTCGAAAGGCATTCCTCGTTCTGTTCTATTGACACACGCGGCGTATGAGTAACGCCTTGGAATGTTGCCGCCGTCAATGTTGTCGTGTCCGTCGTTGCATTCCGTAATTACGCAGCATTAGCACAACAAATCGAGCGAACAACATTGCATTTAATTAGTGGCGGGAGGCGGAGGAGTTGCTGCCACAACAGCAATTGCAATTACAACTGCAACTGCAACTGCAACCGAGAACGAACATGTCAAGCTAAATTGTTGGCATAATTCATAAATGAATTGCAATCGCGTCTTGCGTGAAGGCTACATAAATTTTGACATAGCTTTTGCCAGACACTGACAATGATATTGATGAATGTTCATGCCGGTTTAATCAAGGAATAATAATTGAATTTAAGCAGAAATGGGAAGTTATGTAAGATGAGAAATCTGGTAGAGATATTTGAGAGAAAACTTATGATATTGATATGATAATGATGTGACTAATCTGTCTTTTATTTATTATCTATTCTCTATTATATATGATATATTATCTATTAAGTAATATGATTGACTCTATATGATGTAACTCTATAAACAACTTTTCTGCACCATTTAATTGCTGTTAACATTACTGACATATTATAGATTGTTAGTCATAGTACCTGAAGACTCAATTTTCAAAAGTAAAAGTTTTCTAATTTTCAGATTGGCGACTTCGTAGAGCAGTTCTCTTAGTCTTTAGTCAAGTCTCATAAGCACCAGGATCCTTTCGCAGCATTTTCTTGCTTTAAAATCAAAGTATAATCGAATTTAATGGATATTGTAAAAAAAAAGACCTTAAATAGAAAAGAACTGACAATAGAAAACAAGCAAAAACTTTTCAGTCAAGCATAAGCACTCGTTTCGGTCTAAAAAAAAAGCTACTTTTATACCAAAAGCAATATTTTTAGATTTGCCAAACCTAAATAAGCTAAAGAGTCTATCCTTTCAATGACGGAGTTGAGAGTAATCTAACTGTGGAACTTTATAGCTTTAAAGCTGTATAATATTTAGTATTTCTCGATTTGCCACACCCACAGTGGATGTATTCTAATAGTAATTTTAAACTTTATATATATATTCCAAATTTCAAGTTGATATATATATATATATATATTCAAATATCAGCTTCCACTGCGGACAAGCGGACGGACAGAATAACAGACTAACACACTAGCTATGTACAGTTATGTGCTAACTTCCTGTTGATGGTTCAAGCCAACTTCCTGAATAGAAATTTTTTTTATGCGTGAGGACTTGGTTTTCAAATATATATTTGTAGTAAATTTTAAGGTAATAAACTTTTTTTAGGGATAAAAATAGTAGATATCGCATTACAAGTCGTTCCTTCTATGAGCTAATAGTTTTGGCTTAAAGTTTCGGCTCATACCAAACCCACAAATAGGTCATTTATGTTCAATTCAATTTAGCTCAAGTCCTGTTTGCAGCATAGATTTTCAGGCCACATCATAATAATTTCAGATCTTAAATAAATAAAGTACTACTCTATTGGAGTTCATAAATAAAAGGCGGAACTACAAGGAGCCTAGCTCTAGGCCTGACTTTTGTTGTTGTCGCTGTTGTTGTTGTTGTCTCATTGTTGTGCCCAGTGTTGGACGCTTTATTCTTGTCGCTGTTCGTCGCTGATGTCAAGCCAAAAGCGGTGCACATTTAAAGTCTCATTGTGACTATTGTTGCTGTTGTTGTTGTTGGTGGTGGAGCTTGGGGCTTGGGGCCAGGGCGCGCCTACTTCTGTTATACGTACTACATGCCACATGTCGGCACATGAAACTGGGCTGCGGATTGTCACGTAACAGGCAGGCAGAAAGGCAGCTAGGCAGACAATCCCGATTCCCACACAGACCCTGGTCAATGGTCGACTGAACCGTTAGTTATCGCCCAACTCTGAGTCTCGGAAAGGCTACGTATTTTATTACAGTGCAGCAGCAGCAGCAGCAGCAGCCGTGGCCACCCAGGCGGCAAATCCGAAACCCAAAAGTTCAAAGACTGTTGACATTTTGTGCCGCTGTTGTTTTTCTTTCTTTTTATTTTTGTTTTTTTTTTTTTGTTGCACATGCAACAGCCGATTGATTTAAGCGCTTTAAGAGAGTCGCATAGGGCAGCATGTGTCCAATTGCCGATTGAATTTCAACAAGTAAATGCATAAAAGTCAAAAGAAAATATGAACTCAGCGAGTATAGAAAATAAATAAGTGAGAAGTAAGGGAAAGTTGTGAACTAAGAAATACCCTGTATAAGTTGTAGGGTTTCAGATTTAATATGTTGATAAGAAAGTGTAAAGAAACCTGATTAATACTTGAACATATGTAAAACTACCTCACAAAATCATAGCTTGAACTTGTGAGAATCGTATAGAAAGTCTAGAGATAAAAGAAGCAATATTTAAGTAATATATAATGTAACAGTAAAAAAGAAGAATTTTAAGGAGAAAATGTTATGGAGTATATATAAAAAAACATATAAAATTAAGTTTAAATTATGAATTAAACTTATGAGAATCGCATAGAAAGGTTAAAGATAAAAGAGGCAGCAATTGAATAAAAATGAATGCAAAATTATTAGTAAAACATATTTTGTAATATACTGTGTATTAAATTACACTCATCCCATCAGTTGAATTTGTGAGAGTCACAAAGAGAGGTCAGAGCAAACTTAGGTAGGAAAGTGTTTAAAAAAAAGTATGTAAAATTAAGAAATATATTGTTCATAAGGACATATAGCCTGGATTAATATCATTCTTGAATAATATCATACACTATGTTAAAAAATTATTATTTCAGATTATGGAAATTGATTGTCATCGAAACAGAAAAAATGAGCATATATAAAGCAAAGGCAAAAAGAAATCAGATTCAAGGATCAGTAAGTGTTAGACGTATGAAAATCACATAGAAAAGCGATTGACATTAAACAATACAGATGAGACCAGTATTTCTTGAGATTATGAAAATCACATATAAGAGCAATGTATTTTGAATAAAACAATAGAAAATAACTACTTTATGAAGCGAAACACATATTCCTCTACATTTGGCAAACATTCATACCCAACTTCATTCCCTCTCAATGGGTATACCGCACAAAAAAAAAAAAAAGACAATAAGAAGACGAAACGGCAGACATGAGACACGAGACACTTTCATATGGCAATCAGGCAGAGACAGCAGTGCCTTCAGTCTATCCAAAAATATATTTCCAAGCGATTTAACAATGAATTTCGTAACAAAATCTCTATGGAAAATAGAAATAAAAGTGCCCACAGAAGACAAAACAAGGACGGAAGCGAACAGACAACCCAACATCCAGACTAGCCCAGACCGTCTTTATGGAGTTAGTTTGACAACAGTTCTCGCATAATATCAATTTCAATAAACTAACAAGCAAATATGTGTGTGTGTGTGTGTGTGTGCACACATATAGGAACTTATAGTAGCATATAGTAGCTGTAGTAGCTGAGCACTCATAACATTGTGGAAGTGGAGTTTGGGCATAGAGCAGGAGCTGAAATAGTCAGCATATAAAGGTAAATTTCAATTTGATCAAATGAGACGCTGAAAGCAGCGAAAGACTATAAAAATAAGCCTAACAGGAATTAAGTTACCAAGAGAAAAAAATGGAGAATAAAGCCTGGTAAAAATATGAGAAAATTCGATTTTTATAAAAGGTGCTGGCTTAATTAGATAAAGCAATGAAAAACTTATCTCAATTTCAAAATATTCTCACAGATTGAGGGTTCTTAAGGTTTTAGCTGTGCTGCGACCACCAATCAGTCAGTCAATCAATTAGTCAATTAAGCATAGATAATTTAATCAAATTCACATCTTAGTTAATTCAAATTTAATTTATGAACTATGAATTTTGTACTTTTTTATAGCTCATTAAAAATGCTATTTAGTATCGCCCTTAATATGTTTTGGCTTTCCTGTTTTCTAAGCATTGGCACATGCTATAAAGCCAAGGGTACAAAGCACAGCCCTAGACAAGTAAAAACAGTTTTGAAAAACTTCTTTTGGACTTCAGAGTTTGGCAGAATACACAAGCATACGGGCGGACAGACGGGACAGACGACGGATATATGGACAGACGGGAGGATAGGCGGACTGACGGACAAACAGACGGACGGACAGAGGAATAGACGACGGACGGACGGACAGACGGGCGGACAGATGGGCGGACGGACAGTCGGACGGACAGACGGACGGACTGATGGAGGCACGGAGTGATGGACGGACGGGCAGATGGACAGACAGACGGACGGACAGACGGAAAGACAGATGGACGGTAGGACAAAGGGACAGTCAGACGGACAGACGGACGGACTGATGGACGGACGGACGGACGGACAGACGGTCGGACGAGCGGACAGAAAGTCACACAGACGACAGACAGGCGGACAGACGGATGGACAGTTGGACGGATAATCCAACGGCCAGACCACTAGGCACACAGACAGAAAGATAGACAAATAGACAGTCGGACGAATGGACTACATTGGCTTGGCCGTTGCTGAACATATATACCTCATAGGGTTCGAACCCATTCATTCTACCTGCAACATATATCTTTGCAAGATCAGTATACCCTGTTTACCCATTTTCAACGGATTCAGTTCTTAACAATTGTAGTTCGCTTGTAACAACAAAGCAAAATACAAAGAAACAAATTAGTTCAAACTTTTTTTTTTATTATTTTGCAGTTGCAATTGCAGTTCTTAAAGATTTTTTGTTTGCGGCTTAAGGCAACTGAAGATAAAAAGTTTTTGTTGCTTCCAAGAACAAGAACTGCAATAAAAGAAAGTTTTTTTTGTCAACCCAAAAAAAAAAACATTTTCATTGAACTAAACTTTAAGTTGATTTAAGGCAGCAGCAAATGAGGCTAAAAAAAATCGGAAAAGATTTTTTTTTTCCCAAATAAAGTTTTGACGGAGCATGAAAAGACGCACAAAAGCATGCTACGAAAATTTGTCACTCTACAAAGTTGTTGTTGCTGTTGCAGTTGTTGTTGTTGTTGCTGTTGTTGCAAGTGCAGAGCGAACATTTTGATGCATTTCGTGTATGACAAGTTAAATTAACATGTTGCCAGTGCCCTGTGCATACAAGAAATTGCAAGACAACTATAATGTGAGATAAGCCAGTGGCTGATTGTTGTTGTTGTTGTTGTTGCTGTTGCTTCCGTTGTCAGTGCTGACATTTTGCAACTTATGCAAAGGCAACTTTTACATGAAGTGCCAAAATGTCAGCACATTTGTGTCCCATTGTCGTCGTCGTCGTTTGTTAAATTAATGCACAGCCAACATGGCGTATACTTGTTAAATGCAGAACAGCAGCAACATCAAGCGGCAGCAGCAACATCAAGCGGCAGCAGCAACATCAAACACATTTGCATAGCTTAAACTCAACTTGACTTGCTGAATTCTTTAATGCAAAACTTAACTGCGGGCTTTTTCTTCAACTTTCATTAACTTTTACGGACAGATGACTAAGGAGGCTGTTTACTCGAATTACCCTGTAAAGTACCTAAAGGAGAGATTAACTACATACCTATATATATATATATATATATATATGTTATATGTGATATTATACATACTATATCCACATCATTTTATATAAGAAAACCTAAGCTGAGATTTAAAGCAACTTCAAGTAACAACAAGAATACACCTCTCTTTGCGATTCTCATAACTGCAATTATGCTCCTTAAGTTTGCCTGCCTTGCTGCTTGATTATCTAGACATAATCTTATATAACAAAAAAAAATCTGAGCTTTTAAGCAACAACAACAAGAATACACCTCTCTGTGTGATTCTCATAAATGCAATAAGGCTAGTTTCCTTGCCTTGCTACTTGATTACCCATACATAATCTTATATAACAAAACCCAAGCTGAGCTTTTAAGCAACTTTAACTAACAACAACGAGAATGTGCCTCTCTTTGTGATTCTCATAAATGCAATTAGCCTTGCTAGTTGATTACCCATACATAATCTTATATAGCAAAAAGCAAGCTGAGCTTTTAAACAACATCAAGTAACAACAACAAGAATGCGCCTCTCTTTGTGATTCTCATAAATAGAATGAGCCTTCACATTGTTGCCTGTCTTCCTACTTGATTACCCTTACATAATCATATATAAGAAAACCCAAGCTGAGCTTTTAAGCAACTTCAAGTATCAACAACAAGAATGCGCCTCTCTTTGTGATTCTCATAAATGCAATTAGCCTTGCTATTTGATTACCCACCTTTTACAGAGTATATTCAAGTCGAGCACTCTATAATAAACTAGCTTCAGGTCCTTTACAGCTTATTCTTTCCTTGAATGTTGCTTTGTAATCCAAAGCCAGCTGCCTTTTGTGCCTTGCCATTGTTGTTTGGCTTAATGCAGCTGAATACAAAATGTGGCAAGAATATGAAATGTATAGAAAAACGAAGCAGTTGAAGAAAGTTGTGCCACAACCTTAACCCAATTTGCAACAGCTACGCTAGACAATTAAACCAAAAAAAAACACTTTTCCTGGGAGAAGAAGAAGAAGAAAAGAAGCAAACGTTGCGCCAGCTTTAAAATTAATATGCTGAAAATCTGGAACGATTTGCAACTAATAGGCACAGGGCTTAAAATTGCATTAAAACTTTTACAAACTATAAACATGTGCGAGAGTGTGAGTGTGTATATGTGTGTATATGTGTGTATGTGTGTGTGAAAATTCAATAAGCTGAAAGTTGTGGGCGAAAAGTTTTGCAGCCTTTAAGCTCGCACAACTTGAGTGCCTCTTAAAGCAAAAGTTTAACAAGACAACAAACACCGCAAAAGGGCGACGAAGGAGAGAGAGAGAGAGAGAGAGAGAAAGTCTATAGAAAGGCAAGAAATCATAAGCATTAGCATAAACCTAAAGTGACCAATGCGGTGAAAAGTTTTTTTGGGCCCAGACAAGTTTTCTTTTTAACAAGCTTTCAACTTGGCTTTTAACTCTTTTCGCAGATGCTGTAGCTGGACACCCATGGCCATGCAGGATATACGACTACGTCTCGAACCGCAACATAATACAGCCGCGTTCTCCAACTCCCCAGCAGCAGCAACAACTTCCTCGGAGACAACGCTCATTGAGACTGGCGAAACGAAAGGTTCTGCAACAACAGGCTCGCAGCTAGTTCAGCTGCTGCCCGAACTTAGCTTCAGGTGAGTGTCGCGCACCTGCCGTAAAGTATGCCACAGTTAGTAATGTTGCTTCTGCTACAGCCCAACCACAGCGAGCGGCGCACCTCATTATTATCAACATCAGCATCAGCTTCATTCTCATCAGCATCCTCATCAGCATTCGCATTCGCATTCGCACTCCCATTCGCATTCGCATCCCGTGCAGCCACGTGCCACGCCTCGTCATCAGGTGGAGCAGCTGCAGCTGCTGCACAGTCATCATACAGCGCACAGCCAACACAATGGCCAGGAGCTGGAGGAACAGCAGCTGCCACGTTCGCCCAGCTCTGAGGAGGACAATTCCCCAACTGAAATGAATAATTGTCGTCGTTTGGTTGATAAACCGCCGCTGGTAAATATACCCTTATATTCTTTCATATAATATTAGAGGGTAGCAGCTGGGATGCCGATTGGTTTCTTTTTCATTAACTGATTCATGAAGAAGCAGTAAGAGCTAGAAAGCTGAAATTCTTAGAGTAGTTTCTTATTGAGATGTTTGGATTAAGACTTTTGCAGAATTCTACCCAGAAATGGGAAAAACATATATTTTGGTTTTCTAAGACTTTAAGGTTATCTCCTAGTGTGGCACATAATAATATATAATACTTAGACAGTTAAGAGCAAGTCATACAAGTCAACATACAATACACAATTATGGAAAATTAATGAAGACTTAGTTAAAATCTTTATATTATTCTATCAGATTCTCAAGCTGAAACTGATTTTTAAAACTTTTCCCAAATTCCACCCACAATTAAAAAAAAACAGATTCTTTTCTTTTCTCAGGCTTAAGGGTATCTCCTAGTGGAACAAATAATAGTGAATTTTTTTATTTATTTATTTAATTGTTACAGAGAATTAATTCTAAATAACAATTTGGTATAAAAAAGCCAGAGCAGCAAAGGCCTTCAGGCAGACAAATAATAGTATATGATACTCAGATATAGTTTTTAATCCTTTAATTAGATTAGGACAACTTTGAGCAAGTCAATTAGATTACAACTTTTTGGAAAATTAATGAATACTTATTTAAAATCTTAAACTCATTTTTAGACATTTCTATGATAATACATATATTACAGAGGTTTTTAATACGAATTGAACAATCAACGCTAAATGGAAATTAGAGTTCAGAAATTAAGCTTTATTTAGAGTCTGTCGAGGCGTCTAACTGTAGCAGCCCAAAGAACTGGAAGTCTCCTTAATAGAACTAGAAAAATAGAAATAATACAACCTCAAAACCTACTGGGACGGATCTTGACTTGAATTTGTCCAAGCACCTTTACACCCCACAATCCTTAATGTATTCCTTGTCATTTTTCCTAGCCAAAAAGATCAAACTCAAAATTCAAATCAAAAAGATCAAATTCCATTTTTCCTAACCTAAAACAAAATGATCAAATTTCGGCTAAAATTATCTGCCCAAAATAGTTAACACGACTCTACTCTTCACCTATAAATATATTAATAAATTTAAAAAAAGCTTTTGTTTTATATTATAAAAATCGATTTTTGTAAAATCTATCCTTGTTTTAAGTGCATTCAAACTTCATCAAAGATAATCTCTTCCTACTCTGCTTTGTCCTCAATATGAAACTTTTGCATTGTTCGGCATTGTCCTTGCAATCATGTCCTTTTTGTTCAACTTGTATTAGTCCAATGCATAAATCTGCTTACGTTGATTAATTTCAGTGGTTGCTTAACAAAAATTGATTCAATTTGAATGCCAATGCAGCTGCCAAGGCAAATAAACTGGGCTAAGAATTACGAACAAAAAATTGTTGCATACTTTCAGGAGACTCTCAATATAGCAAAAGGCCTGCCAAAGTTGCGGAAAGTAAAAAAACTTTTAAGAAATATTTTTCAATATAGAAAAAGGCTACAACTTATTGAGAGCAAATGGAAATTTTAAAGCAGGCTTTTGAAATATTAAAAAAAATGTATAAGGAAATGCGCTTGAACTCTATCTATAACTCTATCTGTCTACTCCTTGCGCTCTTAAGCTGCTACACTTTAAGCCACTTCAAAGTCAAGTGAAGACTCAGAAAAAGAACACAAAATTTAACCCGAAAAAAGGAAGCTTTAACTGGCAAACAAATTGCCATCACTTGAAAATCAAATGCAATTTAGCAAAGCACTTCCAAACAGCTTGGAACGATGGCATACTCGAAAAATGTTTGCCACTAAACAAGACCCAAAAGCGTTCATTAAATTAATTTGCAAAAATGCAAATTTCCAGCTAACGGCACTTTGGCACGCGCCGCCAGCAATTCCAACAACAACAACAGCAACAACAACTGGAAAGCTGAAGTGCAACGCGCCATTTTCTAGTGCATTCTCTCACACACACACAGAAACACTTGGCACTAGACAGAGTGTGGGAGAGAGAGGGAGATGGCAAGTGTGCGAGAGCTGAAGAACTTGCAGTCGACATGCTAGGCGAATGGCAGCCAAATGCCGTTAACTTAGTGACTTTATGACACATAAATCGCTGCAACAATGCCGACAAAATCCTGTCGCTGGCATTACGTGTCCTGTTCTTCTACTCCCACACACGCACACATACAGACATACGTATGCCATATATCTATAGGCCTACAGCTGACGGCTGCAGCTGCCGGCAAACTGAATGTAGGCAATGGGAAAAACTTTGCTGCCAACTAAGCGACAGACAAAAGGTGGAGAGTTAGTGGAGAGAAAGAACAAAATCAAATGCCAGCACAAACAACTTGAAAAGCAATTGCTTAAAAAGCTTTACTTAAAAATACCCTGCAAAAAAAAGATAAGAAAAACTTCTTAAAGAAAATTGTGAAAAGTAAAAAAGAAAAGAGTAAATATGTATATATGTATATAGACATATATACACACAAATATCTAATAGCAATCCCTATTACATATCTATGCACAAGTTGATTATACCCCATCTCTGTCACTCGCTACTTACAGGGTATTCCAATGCAGTACTTTACAAATGCTTTCAACTTAGGACACGCCCTCAGCCCCAATTGTTCCATTGTTCCCATTATGCCTACCTTTTGCCAGCGCTCCACAGTATCTGCCTCTCTTGTTCTTCTTCTTCTTCTTCTTCTTCTACTTCTTGTCACCCGTTGTCGATCCTTCTTTTGCATTGCATTTTTTATATTTACGCCTTTTTTCTAGCAGTTGTCAGCCGGATTTGTCGAGCATCGCCTGCCGAGTGCCACTTGGGCGCATTGTCTTGTTGAGCATTTTGCATATTGCGAGAGTCTTTTCCAATGTCATTAGCATAATGGGGCCATTAGGTTGCCACCCGAAACCCAACCCCCTTTGCCCCCCGCCCTACATCTCGCCCAACCCTCTTGGCACTGATTGCATGCTTAACGATAAAGAAGCGCCGACTGCCAATTCAATTAGCTGCAATTGCAAAATGATGCACACAGCTGGCTTGAAAGCAATGAAAGCTCTCAAAATGAGAGCATTCTATCTATGGAACTTTTATCTTTAAAGTAGCTTAAAGAAAATGCTGTAGTATTGCTCTCAGTTGAACAGAAGCTGACTAGAAATTAAATTCTAGCTTTCTTCTAAACAAAAGCTATGAAAGCTCTTATATCAAAATGAGAGCATTCTATCTATGGAACTTTTATCTTTAAAGTAGCTTAAAGAAAATGATGTATTATTGATATCAGTTGAACAGAAGCTGACTAGAAATTAAATTCTAGCTTTCTTCTAAACAAAAGCAATGAAAGCTCTTATATCAAAATGAGAGCATTCTATCTATGCAACTTTTATCTTTAAAGTAGCTTAAAGAAAATTGTTTATTATTGCTCTCAGTTGAACAGAAGCTGACTAGAAATTAAATTCTAGCTTTCTTCTAAACAAAAGCTATGAAAGCTCTTATATCAAAATGAGAGCATTCTATCTATGGAACTGTTATCTTTAAAGTAGCTTAAAGAAAATGATGTATTATTGATATCAGTTGAAGAGAAGCTGACGCTTGTAAAGCTTTCAAAGAAAATTCTCTTGTAAAGCTTTCAAAGAAAATTCCTGGACTTCTGCTTTTAACCTCCATAACTTTGTCAAAAATAAACCAATTTGGACCAGCCTATCCTTTTCTTAGTGCTTAGCTTAAATATGAAAAATATTTTTGAAAAATCATGTATTCCCCGTTACTAATTTTATAAAAAAAAAATTGTTAAAATTTTAAACATTCAAATTTCACTTTTAATCAATTGTGGAAGTTAATCTTAGTTTTTTTTATTGGGCTTTTCTTGTATTTTGATTATGTATGATATCTATTTAAACCTTAACTTTTGTTTAGGGTAACCTATTTGCCTTTATGAATACTATGCTTAGTTGTTTGGTGTTTTTATGTTTTAAGATCAACTAAAGACAAATACAAAACAATCGGAACCCGTGTCCTCGTCAAACGAATTTGCCTTAAGCACTGGTATTATCTAGATGATAAAATCGTTTGAGAATCTATTAACTTGTTGCCATAAATTCGCGCCTAAGCACAAAATGCAGAAGCTAATCAGAGTGAGAGAGAGAGAGAGAGAGTGAGAAACTAATCAAAGAGAGAGGTCTGCTCTAGAGAAATCTTGGGAAAATGTTGAAAAATAGCTTACATGGAACTCGGTAGTCTTAAATTGTACTTATGCATCTCATCTACCATAGACCGTTCAAGGTTAGTTTATAAATACAATTAAAAACTGATTCTGAGGTAGTTTAAAATTTGATCGAATTTAATGTCAAATATCACAAAAATATTGACTTGTAAAGCTTTCAAGTTGTCTAAAACTCTACTTGAAGTAGAGCTGCTATAAATAACCTTATCAAAACTTAATAGATTTTCAAGATGAAGGCAATTTTTATCATAATGTGATCTCCGAATAAGAGTCTACATATTAATTGTTTACAGAATAATATTTTTATATTTTTCTCACAATTTTAGTGCACTTTTTCAGATACGCAAACTCTCTAACAAAAAGTACTTTAACACTAAATTAATGAAAAGCAGCTCTTTATAATATAAATTCTAACTTAACTTAGTAAACACATTCAACAGTTGCAAACTTCTGCAAAACCCTCATTATATTTCTGCATAAAACAGATATTCATGAGTCTAATAAAATGGACTCTGGCTCAGTTTAGCTTTTGTTGATGCTCATCGAGCTGAATGCCACATCAAAAGCGAATTTCGGCAACTACATAAAATCAACATAATTATAACAAATTAGGTAAATAATTTATAAGACAGAGGATTGGGGGGCTTGGCAGAGTAGGGAGGCAGTCAACACTTGAGCGGAGCTGTTTGCTAATTGGAAGCGCTTTAAACGCCGCCCTAAAAGCAGGCAAAACTTTTTGCTTTAACTCATTTCAAAGTAATTTACCGCAGCCCCAAAAACCAAAACAACTTCCAGTAGGGGGGCTGGAACTTGGGGAGGAAACTTTAGAAGGGGGACAACTGACCTCATAGTTAACATTTTATTGGTAACCAAAAATGTAACACATCGATTTTTAAGTCGCTTGTACGGCGTGATACCCTGTAAAGTTAAAAAGTGGTTTTAAGGAAGTGGGTTATTAACTTCTATGCACATTGAAAGTATTTTTAAAAGAATATGCAGCAGTTATTTACTCCTGAAACTTCCAAGGAAGCTCTACAATCTTTCGATAACACCTATAATTGCACAAACGATAAGTTATCGATGATTATCTTTGATTTTTCGAATATATGTTTACGCTTAAAAGCTACGAATAAAGTTTATAGGATTTCGATAACACATAGGTCATAAAAATCGATAAATATCAATGGGCAAATTTATCGTATTTAAAGGTATTTAAACTTTGAAGCATGTGAAGTTAATTTTCCTTCGATTACGCTGAACTGACTGAAGGTTCTAAGTATCAATACGTAAATTTTGATTTGTTGGAAGCTGCTTTAAGCTGAATGCGTAGTTCCTATTCTTTCGATAACACATATGTTTCTCAAATCGATAAATATCGATTGTCAACTTTGTCATATTTAAAGCTATTTAAGATTTGAATCATGTGAATCATATTTTCTTTCGATAACACTGAACTAACTGAAGTTAATAAGTACTATTTCAACAAAATCGATAAATATCGATAACATCTTTGACTTGTTTGCTTAATAGCGAAATATGTTAAATATGGAAATAAAATTTACTTTCACTGCAGAGAAACTAAGAATATTTTACTATTTTGTTGACTTTTTAGCTTATACCCCCAATACATATTGCTATATATTATTAAAAATATCCTAGTTATCAGATATTAGAATAAACTAACAACTGATGGAAGATAGATACTGAATAGTGACGGAATACTAAATAGTGACGGATTTAGAAAAGAAACTCAGCTGCTGCATGTGTCTCTGCAGGGTATTTTCGTCGCCTGGCAACCTTTATAAAACTCCTCTTTTGTTTCACTCCACGACTAAAGAGATTTCCTTGTTAGCTGGCTTTGTGGCCAGGCTCGAAGCAGCAACAACAACAAGCAGTCTGTCTGTTAAATGGCTTCGTAACTGTTGAGGGCGAAGTAAATTGCAATTATAGCGTTGCGTCGAAAAGTTTTTTGTTTGGACTCAAATTGGCAGCCAACAC
Source organism: Drosophila gaucha (assembly GCA_035045545.1). Classification (NCBI taxonomy): domain Eukaryota; kingdom Metazoa; phylum Arthropoda; class Insecta; order Diptera; family Drosophilidae; genus Drosophila; species Drosophila gaucha. The sequence continues at coordinate 842,587 of JAWNOY010000222.1, forward strand.
GAATCCGAGTCATGCAAATCTAACGATAACCTCTTCCCTGATTTATTTACAGGTGAAACGCCTCACCATGGGCATTGGACTGCTGCGTGGCACCGAGGATAGCCGCCCCCTGGTGCACAACACCTGCTCCTCCTCCTTGAATTCGGGCTCCTCGCAAACCATCTCCGATGGCTATGTGAACGAGGCCATCTGCGAGCCGGACAAATATGTGGCTAGCAAATTTGGCGACTCCTGCCGACAGTCGCTCACGGCTCTGGAGACGGCTACACAACGTTTGCAGTCGGAACTACCCAACAGCAAGAAATATTTAAGAGAAACGTGCAGCGGTAAGAACTATATAGAAATTGTGTAATCAATTTCACTTGGAAAGGTGGAAAATGAATGAAAGTTTTGTTTTGGCAAATGATTAATAAAGAAAGTTAGAGAATATAAGATTATATATAGAAAGAATAAGAAATAATGAGAAATACTTGAACGAAAAATACACTCGGAAAGGTGAAACATGGGTGAAATTCCTATTTTTCATTTAAAAATTAAAAGGAAACTTTTTTTTATATAAATTTTTATAAAAATATGAATAGGAAAGTTAATTTCTTATCTCTATGCAGACAAATATGTATACGTTACTCTTTTGATCTATAAAGAAAATATTTTCACAATTGAAAAAACTGCATTAATAAAATTTCCTTTTTACACAGCCAATTCCAGTCCGAAGTTGTTTGCGGCCAATTCACCCTTGCGCCTGGACAACCTTAGCCTGGCTGAGCAGCAGGAGTTGAAAGGTGCCGCCTGGTATCAGGCGGGCATACCCAGGGAGATCTCACTGGAGGTTCTATCTCGCCAGAGTCCGGGCGCGTTTCTAGTACGCCAGAGCAGCACCAAGCCGGGCTGCTTTGCATTATCATTGCGTGTGCCGCCGCCTTCACCACGCGTAGCACACTATTTGATATTGAGAACACAGCGTGGATACAAAATTAAGGTAAGCTAACAGCTGAACTAGAGTGGGATGACAAATCAAAGATGAGACAACAACCTTAACTTTGTATTTGCTTGACTCAGTTATTCTCTCCCGCTCTCGAGTTGCAGACACACACACACACACATAAGTATATTAGAGTATGAGTGTTAGTGTATTTGTAATAGAAATTGCAACTGCATTTAAGTGAGCAATTGAGAGTAAGCTAAATTATAAAGCAGTCATCTCGCTCGCACGCACTTAGCTCTAGTGCAGGCGAGCAACATCGATGATGAGGTGGGATTTGTTGTGGTGAATAAGTTTGTGTTGAAAGAGCTGTCCCTTTTATGTATTTTCTCTAATTCAACTCTTCCCCCACAGGGCTTCACCAAGGAGTTCAGTTCGTTGCGTGCACTGATCACGCATCATTCGGTAATGCCGGAGCTGCTGCCTGTGCCGCTCACACTGCCACGCCCACCACACATACGCGCTCACACGCAAAGCTATGGCCATGGAGGCGGAAACGGAAATGGCGGTGGTGGAGGAGACTTTGAGATGTATGGATCGCTGAATGATTTTCGCAAAATGATGGCTGATTTGAATGTGTGACGCAGTAGCGAGCGAGCGACCGAGAGGAGTTTATTAATTAAGTAATTATTGTCACATTGATTGAATTAAGCGCAGAATCTGATGTCGGGATGACAGCTCTCCTGTCTGGACAGGATAACAATCTGTTTAATTTGCTTAATTGGCTGTGCTGGCGGTTGACGTGGCGACCAAACACACAAAAATCCACCTAAAAAAAGGGAAGCCCCAAAAACCAACACAGAGACGGAAAAAAAAGCAAATTTGTAAACATTTTTCGCGAAAATTGATAATGCTAGCGGGGTGTGAGCGGAAATGCAGGGTGTTTCTATAGGCAGTGAGACACAACAAAAATGCAAAAACATGCAATATGAATTCCATATGAAGTAAACATTCAAAAGTCCAATGCAATTATTTTTCGCATTTTTATGCGCTGTTTATCAAAGGCAAATCGGGTATTTGTGGTTGCGGCAATTGTTTCTCTTGAAAATTGACTTGAAGTATAAGAGTGTAGCATAGTATAAGAGTATGCTACTGAAAGATGGTATATAGTATAAGAGTGTAGTATATAATAAGACTATACGATTTGCCACTTGAAACTTGGTATATAATATAAGAGTGTAGTATATTATAAGAGTATACGATTTGTCAGTTCAAACGTGGTGTATAGTAGAAGAGTATGGCATATTACAAGATTATACTATATTAGCCACGCTTAAAGACTTCAGTTAACAAAATATTGCAGCAACCGCATATACCCGCTTAAGTTTTATAAATATAATTCATATACTATACTCTAGATCTACATCTGCAAACTCACATCAAAATTGGACTAACAAAACTAAACAGCAAATTTCCTTTACCTACAGTTTGAGAGCCATTGTTACATGCTAACAGCACGATTTTTTCTTCATTCTTTTCGACTTATTTAAACAGCTCTAAAACTGTATACAGAGCTATTATGCAGTCGTGTATACCCGTTGCATGCTGCACAGTGTGTGGCAGCTGCATTTGTTGCCACAAGCGAAATTCTGAATAGCTTGCAAATGGGATTAAATGTTAATGTGTTTTTGGTTTTTAAGGGTGTTGACATTTTTTGCATAATGTTTCAGCAGCTGCCAGTGTTTATTTAGCATAAAAAAAATTAAAAAAAAAACATTTTTAGTTTTAGCCAAATCTATAGAGTATTTGATATAACTAATACATGTATATGTATGTTATATACAAAATTAAAAATATATATGTATGTGGTGTAATATTAAAAAATTAAGTAGCTAGGTTTATACAACGAATTATGCATTTCTGTGTTCGCTATATACTGTTTGTAATTTGTGTAATAAATAATATAAAGTATTATGAAGAAATGCATCAAAAGAATTTTAAATTTCTAACGGCGGGTTTGCTTGGCACTTTAGCAGTATTTTACAACACTAGAAAGCTTAGCATTAATACAGATATATGACTGTATGCAACTATATCCACACATAACCCATTATGCAGCTATTAAAAACATTGATTTTCATTACATTTTCAAATTTTGCGCCAATTTATGTTTTAAATCAGCTGATTGACGAGGGCTGCATTGCTTAAATCGAAAACTTCAGCTGTGTCACACACACCCATCGATAACAAATTTTGCCACTATCGATAACAACAATCGCTTGCCTTTACATTTGCAAATTCAACCATAACTGTTAAGCAACATTGTTACGCTTAACAGAACACAAGTAACCACCAAACGAGTTGGTTGCACGCGCTGTTATTGATGCTCGTTCGTAACGATTGCTTAAGTTAAAATCTTAAATACGCTAGCAGCGAGACAATTGCGCTCAGTGGTACGCCGGCTGCTCGAAGAGAGAGTTCCCTACTAGCGGACAAAATCAAAAGTGTAGCGCGTGCGTTTAAAGGCTGGCCAGCGCATAAAACAACAAGAACAACAAACACAAGAAAGAAAAAGTAAATGCACATTAACGTTGAAAAAAAATTGAAATAAGTTATTGAATAAATGAGAGAGTGCAGAAGTGTTTTAAGTGCGATTAACTGTGAACAGGAAATTTTTCTGGCTTTTTTGCCACATGTATTTTTATCGTATTTGTGTACTTTATCGATTACGTCGGCGCGCTCAGCATAAAATGAGAGAGAGAAGATGAAATGGGCGAGAAGATGAATGTGTGTAGCGAAACGGGTGTTTGGTCTCATATCATTTTTTTTTTTTGCCAGGGCGGCAGTCGGTAGTGTGCAAACATAAAACATACAAACATTCACACATCCAAGCAGACACATACGCACGCGATCATATATGCATGCGTGCATGTGTGTATGCTTAAATGTTAAAACCTATGCGGCAAAAAAATAAATTTCACTAGAAAATTTTGAAAGCGTTGGGCCGCGAAAAAAACCGGATATGATACTCTAAAGCTAAGCTTTCAAACGAAATGAAATGAAAAAAAAACACTTACCCGAGTGTAGCCGCGTGTGAGTTTGTGTGTATAAGTGCATGCGTGCTAGTATACGTAGACAAATTGTCGCGTGTCTGGCATGTAATTAGCATTCAAATACGCGCAAGCATATGTGTGTATGTGTGTTTGTATGCATATATGTATTTCCATATTATTTAGTTTTAGTTATTTCTTCCCGGCACCTGCCAGCAGCGCCGCTGTTATTTTATATAGTTTTTTCACATTTCGTTTTGTTACACATGTTTTTTTTTTGCGACTGAAAGATTGAGAGAATGAATGAATTATCCGAACGCAGCCGCCAGATAGGCGCGCGCCTTACCTCAATCTCCTTCTCCTCCTACACTTCCTACTCCTCCGCCTCCTTCTTAGCTTCTGCCTCGTTTAACACTAAAGCGACAAGTGCATGGAAGCGACTGGCGAAGGTGTGAAATGCGGAAGACAAAAAGAAGAAGAAGAAGAAGCAGCAGCAACAGCCGCCATTCATGAATGGATTGCATTTTTTTTCGCGTTTATGTGTGTGTATGCTAAGAGAGCAGCCGCCGCACTCTCTTTATCTCCCCCTCTCTGTCGCTCTTGATATGTGCCTATGCAAAATCAATGGACCCAACTGGAAGGTCACTCTCTGCAAGCCAAGAAATTCTAACAGTCTGCTGAGAGTCAAAGTTGAAGATTGCAAATAGAAAAAGAGAAAATAAACAAGTTTATAAAATTTGAAAAAATTAATAAAATAAATAAAAATTGTGCATGCATGTCTCTATAATCGATGTACTATATTGTTTTTCTCTCTGTAGAAACTCGCCAACACAGACACACACACACACTTACTCCCCCCACTCAGGCAACACACATCAGCAGCACAATGATCAACATGGACATTAGCGTAACGCCCAACTATTCATATATCTTTGATTTCGAGAACGATTTCATACACCAGCGCACGCGCAAATGGATGCTGGAGAACTGGACATGGGTCTTCTACTATTGCGGGATTTATATGCTCGTCATATTTGGGGGTCAGCACTTTATGCAAAATCGACCGAGGTAAGTTTATGTGATGCTTTTCTATATGGTATATGGTATAAGTACAGTGAAAACTCGCTTGAGTAAACGCTAGCGAAATAAGTCTGATAACGAAGGGGAAAACATGCGAACTAAAAGACATCCTTTAAAGCAGATATTTACTGTAGTTATTGTAGGAGCAATGTTCTGCCCCTACAGCTGTTCGTTGGCAGAACCTTCACTGTAGTTACCTTGTACCTTTCCTACAATAGCTGTTTCACTGCAGTTACAGTCCATCCCTTGTGCCAGTTCGTTGCTTAAGCTTTGTACATTTGATAGGGGCTTCACTGTAGTTACCCATGTTTGCCGCTGCTTTGCGTTGGCAAAGCATGCAACTACCTTTGTACCTTTCCTACAATAGCTGTTTCACTGTAGTTACAGTCCATCCCTTGTGCCTGCTCGTTGTCATAGCTTATTTTGACTGCTTGAATTTCGCATGCGTTGCATAATTTCCCCTTTCGTTCGCTCTTCAACTGTTTCCGTCTCTCTATCTCTGTCTCTCTCCCACGCTCTTGTTGTATTGTTAACTGTTTTTGACATTGGGCCAAAGTCCGTTCATACATATGTACAGGTCTGGCTGTCTGTCTGGGACCATGAACCCTCTCTCCAGCAACGTATCTCTTCCTCTTCTATTTCACAAAAAAGCAATATGGCGCGCGTGCCGTCTGCCTCCTTTTCTTATTGGACAGTCCCATGCCCAGCTGCCCGATTTCTCCAATAAGATTGGATTTCGTGGAAATAAAAAATTAATTAATAATGCAAATATTGATTGTTTCTTTTGTCTTTTGTATATGGAGAGAGAAATTAATTTGATTTTCTGGCAGCTTAATTTTAAGCCAATGAAAATTTTCCTTGATGAAAATTCTAATTCAAGTTCTGTCAGGAAAAAAGTGCAGAAATTCGCTAAGCTGTTATCTATGGCAAAATATATATGAACTTTGATCAACATAGATTAATAGCTAACTATTCAGATTACTAATGAAAACTTATCTAATATGTAGATTAGAGATTATTATAATATCCAATGCTCAGTTTAGTATCAACTTAGTCAAGCGGAATTCAATTTCCTAAGCCCACGCTAAGTTTATTCCAATTAAAGATAATATTATTTATAGAAGCTCGTATAATTTCCACATAGCCAACTTCAATAGAATCCCGTACAGCTGTTTCTCCAATACTTAGACATAATTATAATTAGTTTAGCGAACGACTCTATTACCATGCAAAGTGTTTGCTATTAATCCGTTAGTTAGGGGCCGTTAGTCCCTCGCTCATTTCGAATTTCTAGCTGCCACGCCTTAATGAACGAAAATTATAGCCCATAGCACATGGGCTATTACCCATGTGTATAGACAAATAAAAAATTGTTGCAATTTTTCCAAATTTTCCAAAGTGCAATTGTGTCTGCGATTATGCAATTTGGACTGTCGTATTGTCAAATGTCATTGACTATTTCAATTGACAACCGACATGCCAACTTAGGGCGCACGCTATATAGAAGACAGATTATAGTATAAAGTAAATAAAGCTAGGGATTTCTCAGTATGAGGATTTCCAAATGTAAACATCCATCTTTTTACTATAGAAAATGGAGGTCTGTTCAACATGCAAGAAATTTTGACTACTTTGATAGAGGTTATAAACCTATTTACATTTTCCACTCATTTTTCACCTAAAGCGGTGATTTGGTTAAATATTTATGGAATATGGTTGCTTTTTTGTTATTTCCCTGTAAAAATCTGGAAATCTGTAAAACATGCACAAAATATGTACCTAGACCTTTAGATATTAAACTTATGCTTAAAATATTCTACCGACTTTTCACCTAAATAGGTGAATCTGTTTTATCATTTTAGCTCTGTGAGATAGAAATCTAGAAAACATTTAAAGAATTTACTCAATGTCTGTAAATTTTTAGTCTAGCTCAAGAAATATAAAATATTTAGTATTCTATTTTCACCCAAAGAGGTGAATTGGTTAAATATTTGAGGGATGTGGTTGCAAGTTTTCTGCATTTTTTGTTATTTCTCTGTAAGAGATCTATGAGGAGATCTATGAAACATGTACAAATTCTTTTCCTGCACCTTTAGATATTAAACGTAAGCTAACACTTTTCACATAAATAGGTGAATCTGTATAAAACAGTTTCCCGTTTTATCATTTTAACTCTGTAAGATAGAAATCTAGAAAAGAAAGAAAACTTAAAGAATTTACTAAATGTCTGTTAGTTTTTAGTCTAACTCAAGAAACATAAAATATTTTGTCTTCTATTTTCATCCAAAGAGGTGAATGTGGCAGAAATTTATGAAATTTGCTTTCTTTTAGTTGTAAAGCCATCTGTTTCAAGAAATATTAAATGCACTTGTCTTGTTGCTATACTATAAAATTTTGCTTTGTTTTAAACGCCTTTTTCACTTAAAGTTGTGAATTTGCTAGAGATCTGTGAAAAGAGTTATATAACTAAAATGCTTTAAGGCATATACCTTTCACTTGTTTATCATCAATATTTGCTGCTGTATTACTAAAGTTTTGCTTAGATTTTCAGCTATTTTTTACCTTAAGTCTGGTATTTGTTTAACATTATAGGAGAATTACTACAAGAGATAGATAAATAGACTCTTTCAAGCTATACTCTGTCCATGCGTCTTTCACTATCTTAAGTGAAATTTTGCATACTCTAATGATTAAACTTACATTTTGTTTCTCATCCGCTTTTCACCTAAAGCAGTGAATTTGCCAAAAATCTGTAAAAAATATTCTTTTATAAGAAAAATGTATCAAAGCCTAAGCTGTTCACTAGTTTTCCCCAGTTAAACTAAATTTTTCATTTGAATTTAGATCTCAGCTACTTTTCATCATACAAATAGTTTATGCTCTATGAAAAACTAGGGAATATGTAATCAGTTTTTGAATCATTTCGTTTGTTGTCAACAGACAACTGCAATTCCTTTTGGCGCCCCCTATCATCATTTAATTCACTTGCTTATCGCAAATGTTGGGGCCTCTAGTCATCAAAACATATTTCAAGGCGACATCGACAAAAATAAGGCAGCTCATCAATTCTAGCAGTAAAAACACATTGTTGCTGTGTTTTTTAATCAAATCGTCTTATATAAGACTCGTGAAGCGTGTCCCACACTTGAGACAAAGCCTACGCAGCTCGCTTTGATTGTCCAAACTAGAGATTTCGCCTAGGGGCTTGGCTCACACGCTTACGAGTTGACAAAATAAATAAATAAATTTATATATATATAGCTGTAGCTATTCTCTATTTGGTTTGCTTTACACTTTGAATCTTGTTTCAATATTTACACACATTGGACTAGGTACAGAAAGGTGCGAACGCGTAGGGTTTGAACTGTGATCTGCGTCAGTAAAAGGGTTTTTCACAAAAATCAATAAAGTGCATTTTACACGATTCTCAAATCTCGCTGAGATCATCTTCAGATATTAATTTTTTGATCACGTTGTCCAGCTGTAACCTGCGATCTTTGAACCTCACTTTAATTGCAAATTCGTTGCGCTTTCTGATTTCTAAGGCTACTAAATCATATATACACATAATTATATATATGTTTGTATATATATATAGATGTCGGTTATCAGCTCATATGCCCTGTTTCGCGCCATGTGGAGCTTGCTCTTATCAAGCGAATTCAACACAATGTTGGGGAAACAGAGGAAAAAAAAGAGCAACAACAAACAGGCTGTCGTAATTGTTTATGATATCATTTACCATGAATCACGATAGGGGTAAACTATATAGTAATTCGATCACCGGTTCCAAACAAAAAGCACACAAAAAATTATAAAAATAAAAAAGAAATGGTAAATGGTACAGTGCTCGCGCGTTAAATACAACTTTTAGTACTGAGAATCGCTAAGAGAGGCGCAAATTATAATATCTATGTAAATATACACAATTTTTAGCAAAGACATTGGTTAGGAAAGACTTTGTTTAGAAAATTTCATTTATATAGATATTTTTACTCAATTTTTTAACAATGAGAATCACCAAGAGAGGCTTTGTTTAACATTTTAGTGAAAAATAGTCGCTTGAGAATGGAATTTGTCGTTTTAATGTTGTTTTACAAAGAAACTAACTGTATGAATATATTTTTTATATAACAAACCTTATATTTATCTCAATTTAAAGATCTAGAAATGAATATATGATATAGTTATGATATTATATTAGATTATCTTTTGATGTACCTTTGTTGTTGTATAAACATATTCCTCATTATCATTGAACTTCTTATTTAGAAAATGCAAACCAACTGACGCTATCCTTATTTATATAGATACTAAAGATCTGTGAATATATTTTTAGTATTATAAAAAGTTGTAACACTAATTTTAACTTAATTTTTAATAGACTTTTTATGGTTCTTTACAACATTTCAAGTTTCCTTTATGAAATGAGTCTACCTTTCCCATTTCTTTCTTCTTTTTTTAACGCATATCGATTTGAATTCAAATTTTTCATATACTTCCCATTCCTCTTATTGAGCAAACACTGTATGTTTACATACTTTTGGTCACAGTCGTTTGCCACTTGGACACTCAATTCAAAGTCATTTAAATACATCCCATGGTTTTACCCACACGCAAAGTGCACTACACATGACCATTGAAATGATAGATATGTGCACATGAATGTAAGTACATACTATGTATGTAGTTGTAAATCCCACCACCCACCTGACCTCCCCCCCCCCCATCCCCGAGGAGCAGAGAAACATGTCAAAAGTGGGCGTGCCTCTGGCTGCTTGGCAACAACTGTGAAGAGGGGAGAACATTACAAAGCGCAGGACATTCAATTACCACAAGGCATTGCTGCACGTTTACACTGCCCAACATGCAAATGCAAATGAACACAAAAAAAATAAACACAAGGAAATAGTTATGTAAACACTATAATTAAAGAGGGGTAACGAAAAAGAAAAACAAAATCTGAACTGTGCAAATATTTTGTTGTTCAGTGTAGCTCATGGCCTCGGCGCGTGTTGCGTGTGCTGCTCGTATATAAATGATGAGCGTACAGAATCTAGAAGCGAACAGCAGCATATAAGGCCTGGCAAACTGTGTGGGCGGCAAGCATCAGAGACACATAGACAGAGAAAGAGACAGAGAGAGAGAGCTTTGTATTACATAGTGAAGCCAAAATTCGAAGTTTATGACCATATAAGGACGTAATATTAAGGCATAAGTCATATGCATTTGTACTCTATAGCAAATATCAACGATAATTCGAAACTATAGCTATTTCAGCTGACTTACAATGAGAGAAAGAGAGAGAGTTTCAGTTTGAAGTTTAGAACCATTTAAGGGTGTTTCGGAAATATGTTATTTACAGAGGTACTATATAGTCAAATTTATCAGCAAATATCTCCCATTAGCTGTAGACAATGCAAGTTTCAGTACAGTTACAATGACTTGCTGTATTATATAAGGAGAGAAAGAGTGGAGTATTCTAAGTGTGTGCCCATATAAGGGCAAAATATCAATCATAACTTCAAACTATATTTATTTAAGCCAAGTTACAATGAGTTGCTTTATCATACAGAGAGTGAGAGAGAGAGCAACAGTAAAGTTCTAAGTTTATAACCATATAAGGAAGTATAAGGCATATGTCTTATATGTATGTACTCTACAGCTAAGCTTATTAGCATATGTTAACTGTTATTAGCTGTAACTGTTATTAGCTTTAAACAATGTTAATTTCATTTGATTTACACGAATATACCTTATTGATATATTAAATTTTTTTTTTTTTTAATTATTATAATTTCTCTCTTTATATTTCGTTTATGGCATCAAGCAAACTTTTCGATTATAAAATGTATTGTATTATTCCGAACTCAGTAGGGTTCGAACCCCTTATCTGACGGCTTGTGTGCCCACTGTTCTACGTAGCCTACAAATTATATAGATAAAACTATAATTTCCAGCAATTAACCATAATTAAAATGATAGTTTTTAGAAAAACTCTTGACCTTTGCATATATAGATTCAGTCAATGTTTTCTATCTATTATTTGTTTATTGGCTAATCAACAAATATGCTGAGTAATTGTGAGTAAACCACTGTAGGAAATTAGTTTATTTTCGTACCTGTCCGCATATAAACTAAACAATATCTGTTTACACATGTGTGTGTGTGTGTGTGTGTGTGAAAATTACAGAGTAGTACGCGTGCCTGGCCTATAAATATACCCACCTACTCGCTTTAACCCTACCTAAGCGCACGATAAAAGAAATGTCCCTTTATGTGGTGGCAACACGCAAGCGACTAAAAAATTCCCCCTCAGCGCACAGTGTCCTGAAGCGCATGAAAAGAGGAAATTATATTTGAAATATAAATAATTGTTGGACATGACACGACGTGTTGAGTGGGCGTGTCAGCAAAATAATTACCACAAAGCATTTGCAATTATAAGCGCCAACATTCACACAATAACAGTTAGATATGCATATAATATACATATAAAGGAAAACCTCGATATGACGAATGTGAGGGGAATCACAAAATACTTTGTTATATATATTGATTGATTGCTAAAATTCTTGCAACAATATTTATTTTGCTTTTTTGGAACTTTGTTGTTATAGAGGTGTATAGAGGATTTCCGGTTCAGAAATTCTTCGTTATACCCATAGAGCATTTTTTTATGAAAACCTTCGCAAAAACGCGGTTTTAACAAAAAATTCGTTATATTGAGTTTTTCGTTACAACGAGGTTCATTATATTGACGTTTTACTGCATATACATTTGTATATTAAGTTTTTATTGAGCGCAAATAGCAATAAATTTGGATGCCATGTGTAAAAGTGAAACTTTTAAGGTTGGCACAAAAAAAAATAAAATAACCGTTAGCTGTGACAACTCTCAGTGGAAGAGAGAGAGAGAGAGCATCTTACTTAAGTATGTCATTCAAATATTTACGACAGCCTACGTAATGTAATCAAAGCAGAAATTCGATTCTGTTTGCCAGCGGCTGCATCAAAAGCTCAGCTCTCTCTCTCCCTCTCTCTCTCTCTCTTTTTCCACTCTCTTGCTCTCTGCATGTTCAGCATCTGTGTCGATCATGCCACATTTACGCTTTTACTTTCGACATAAATTCGTTTTGTTTACCTTTTTGGTTATTACTGCTGCACCTGCTCGCATTGCTGTCATGCCACAAAAAAATTTGCGCATTGCTGACCTTTAAGCACTTAACAGAATATGCGCTCTCTCTCTCTCTCTCCCACACTCTCTCTTAGAGCAGAAACTGTTTTTTTTTTTTTGGCTAGTTACAGTTACAAACAATTATGACTTGGTTTAGAAACTTAAGGATAAGATAAGATTTTGTGATATTAGGCTAGACAGTTTTGTTTTTCGAATGGGAATTTCGTGAAGCACTCGCACACCTGTTAACGTCACACCTGTTGACTAATCTTTAGCTCTAAATTAACATTGTTTGGCAAAGGCTTATAAAAAGTAAAAGAAAAAAATCATTAAGTTAAATTTTAACTTTGACCGTGAGAAGATTAAGCAACTTTTAATATATATATATTGGTCAATAGGTCAACTTATATGCAGTTTTATAAAGACGAACATAATAATTATGCATAAACAAATTTAAAAAAAAATTGAGTTGACAGTAACTAAACCACAAAAAAAAACAATTTTGCAATACAAAAGCAACAACAAAATGTTGGCCAAATTAAAATGAGAGAAACACAAAAATTGAATTGTGAGACAATGTTGCGAATTTGTGGCCCAAAAGGCAAGCCAAAACAGCAGACATGCATATTTATTATATACCATATACCAACACACACATACACACTTGTATGTGTAACAGTGTGTCTGCATAAATCAAGCCCGAAAAAGCAAACAATAGTCAACTGGAATAAGCATTTGATTACGTTTTGCTTCATTATAAGTCTGCTCTCTCTCTCTCTGGGACTCTCTTTACACACAGTTTGTGCAGCTTGCATAATTTCTCAAAAGTCCAGCGCATTGCAAAATCTGGTTTCGCTCACTGTCAAGGAGAGAGAGAGAGCGCGCACTGCTTTGCTAACTACCTTTCTTTCTCTCACGCACGCTACTGCTTGCTTATGCAACTTTTCGCAAAGTGAAAACTGACATTGGAATTTGGGTGGTCTCCCTCACTCTTACTGTCCCTTCTTGTAAGCATCATTTAATGGGCAGATCGCTGCACCCAAAATGTGAGCAGCAAACCGGACGCAAAGTAGGCGCCGGTCCACCGCACAGCATTCATAACGGGGACGACCTGTGCCCTATCAAAAATTGAGCTTCAAAGGGATGTTTGATGTCCCTTCTGCCGAGAAGCCAAGCTGCCAAGCGATTAGCAAGGCCTATTGGTTTTCCTTACTCATTATGTTTTGGCACAATTCGAACGTGGCAAGCACAGGGCGAGTCGTGAGCGCAGTGCCAAAACCGTTTGAGAATTGTAAGAGTAGCTGAAACGTAGAAATTCCCAACTGCAGCATCGCTGAACGTTTCCCGTCGCCGACTTGTTGACTTTCGTTGTCTTTGCTTGATTCGTTTAAGTAAAACTAATTTGTTTTTGCTTTTTACTGAATTGTTCCAGAATTTAGATATGGTTAGACATAGCATAGCTGTAAATTAAACGTTTCCACTTGAAATAAAAGCAGCGAGAGCAGCTCACGCAGCTTAATTGTCCATTAAACATGTGCGCCTTGTCTCTGTTTTTTTTTTCTTATCTGTGACAATTTAGTGCTACGATATATATAAGTATTATATGTCTATATAATAGACACCGCCTGGCATGCAAATCTTTTCAAGTTGCTTGTTTAATGAAAGCAATTTTTTAATGATTCCATTAATCCGTAAGGCAACAACTGCGTTTGAGCTTCTGCTTCTATAGCACTTACGATTTTTTATTAGTATTGAGTAATACTTCTCAAAAATAAATCGTTTATTAACGCCTCTTAATAGAAAATAGTTAGTGCTATAAACTAATAAAACTTGGTCATAAACATGTACGTACACCTGCTTAAAATTTCGTAGAAAACTTTGGACTCAGCACACAAAAAAGTTAACACTTGGGGGAAATTAACTAGAAAACTTATTGACTTCTCGAGCTCTAAGCAAATACATTTGATATATGCTTTATAAAAGCTATAGTATATGATAGATATAAGTATTTCCTGTAAATTTCAAGATATGCATGCAAAGTTTTTTATTGTTTTTATATTGAAATTCTGTTTATACATTTATTATTGATTATTATTGAAATGGAAGTCTAAAAAAGTTTTTGGAAACTTTGCGTTATACCCAGAAGCTATTGAATATGCTAATTCAGGTTATAATTGTTTTTTTTTTTCTTTTTGGGTATTATAACTTGACTCATTAAAATTTGTACATATTTTATTTGATTTTCCGTACAAAAAAAAAACACGCCACATTCCGTAGAGTTCGTCCTCAGCTCTGATAAAAGTCTATCAAAATTTTCAACTGATATTATATAGTGATTTTTATGACTAATTCGAGCGATAAGATTTCCTCACTTGAGGTAGACAGAAGTTTTTTTTTTGTTTTTGTTTTTCAAAAGCGTAACAAATATTTATTGGAATTGTATTTTAATTGCATTTGGCGATCGATGGAAGTACGATTGATAGATTAGCCAGCTGACTAAGTCGTTGACTGATTTGTTAATATTTTTTTTTTATATATACATATATGTATTTTTTGTTGACCGGCATTTGACTCAGACCCGGCGCGCCCTTGAGTCATGCTCTTTTCCATGCTGACGATTTTATGAGCTACTCAACAATAAACAGAGATCGCTTTAAAACCATATATATATATATATATATACATATATGTATAATACTACAGTTTAACGCTCATTGCATATGCCAAACATGATCGTAGCACGGGGGAAGTTTATCGTAAAAGAAATTTCATTTAAAATGTGATCAAAAATAAATTATTAACTTGCGGAATTTTTGAGCACGTGTTTAAGATAAATAAATAATTTTTAAAAAAAAATTGTTTTTTAAATAAAAAAAGTATATAAATAAATAGTTCAATGATCATCTAGTAGAGATCTTAGGTTATCTTCATGGTAAATTAAACATTAAAAATTTGCATGCTGAAGATCTCTATGACTTGTCTTACTTTAGAACTTAAGATCAATATAAAAATATAGCCTGATCAAATATCTTTATTGAAAATCTCTGAGATATATATCTTACTTAAAAATACCAGAGCTGTATAGAAATTTATAGGATCAAGCATTTCAATCAATGATAAAAGAGCATCAGATAAGTTGGATCAAGTTTTTCAAAAAGAAATTCTAAATTATTATGAGGAACAGCTAACTTGGATCCTTTCTTGACTATGTGCTTTAGTTTTTGCAGCTTTTTACATATATACTCAGCTTATTCTACCTAAAGTCTTTAATCTCAATTCCTAGTCACTGATCAATCAACTATGAATGATCAGTTAATATTTATAGTACTATAATTGTATATTAATAAAGCTAATCTAATCAATGTATAGACTCATAATATTTAACCTATAATCTATAAACGAAAGCGATCTGAACATCTCGATCAATTAGTCTCTTTTTAATGATCAATAATCTCTGAATGAATATGAAGATCAGTTTACATTTTTAAAGACTTACTTAACTTTTCCAAATGCTCTTCATAAGCAGCATCTTATCTTAACACCTTGTCCTTCTTGAAGGGTATATATATAATATATACGCAACGATCGTAAATCGTTTCGATCGCGCCATTTATATAGACTATATTTTGGGTGTTGATTCACAAATGTTGAGAGATCTGATAATTGAAATTGAAATGCTTTGACTTCGTGTTAACCTCAAACGATTAGCCAGATAATGTATATATACGCCTATATATAGCTCTATATATATGCATATATGTTTTTTTAGTGGGGCCATGAAGTATAACACTAATTTGAAGACTCGTGTCGAGTAAATTAAGCTTGATCTTTAGGCCAACTAAATAGCCTAATGATAAACACTTCATAAATACTCAATGCGATTTCAATGAATGACAAATTATTATTGCATAGACAATTGTTGTTATTGTTTTGTTTTGTTATTGTTTATTCACTCCCATAGCCCCGCCCTTTAACTAACTTCACTTAACTGAAATCCGCTTTAAAGTTTGTTGATCTTTGCTTTATGCAATGACTATTTGCATATTCATGAACACTCAAAGTGAAAAAAGCTATACCGAAGTTCTACAGCCAGGGAGATAGAGCTCGAATTCTAGACGCTAATTGCATATACATAAGTTGAGAATATATTTTGGAAACATATAGCATATAGAAAATGTTCAATTTTACTAATATTTCCTGATTGCAACTTTTGCTGGAGATTTAATGAACAAAATTTGAGCTTATTCTAGAATTTTCATTAAGAAAGTCATTTTCGGATCGACGGTATATATATAGCTGAATAAAGAATATATTTTGGGAACATATAACATATAGAAACTATTCAGTTTTACTAATGTTTCCTGATTTCAACTTTAGCAAGATATTTAATAAACAAAATTTGAGCATATTCTAGAATCACTTAAAAAGTTTAGGAATTTTTTAATTGTAGATTAAGAAATTCTTTTTCGGGTCGACGGTATATATATATATCTGAATAAAGAATATATTTTGTATAGCATATATATATATATAGAAACTGTTCAGTTTTAGTAATGTTTCCTGATGGCATTTTTAGCTAGATATTTAATGAACAAAACTTGCGCATATTCTAGATTCACTTTAAAAAATGTGGAATTTTTTTTAATTTTGATCAAGAAACTCATTTTCTTACAGATAGTTTATATATATAGCTGAAAAAATACTGTAAATGTAGAATAAAGAAGTCAATTTTAACGAGCTATATAGTCTTTTTTGATAGAAGTTCCGAATTTCTCAATTTTAAAGATATAAATTTTTAGCTGCCATAGAAATTAAGATATATATAAATGATTTTCCATATGCCTAACTTTACTACTTTTTTCTTTCTATGAAATATGGGTTTTCAGTGCCTTTTTAGTAAAATGGATTGAGATATTGAAACTTCAAGCTTAGAGAAAAGTATATAAAAAAATGTGGTAGCTTGAGAGATAGAAGACTTTATCAACTCATCAAGCATATATACCAGGATATAATATATACATATAAAATATATATATACTAACATAAAATTTATATATATACGAGGGTGGTTAAATTATTTTTACAGTGAAGATAAAAGAATAAGAAAGAATGATAGCAAGATAGAAAGTAAAAGATAATTTATTTAAAATTTCTATATATTTATTTTTATATTTTATTTGTTTGGAAATTTATGAGACTATACTTGTATATGTATATGTATATACATATATATACATATATATATATATATAAAATATAAATTATAATATAGATGGTATATGTATGCATGTATATGTATATACGATCGAATTCCAATAACTCGAAATGGGATCACATTTTTACGAAATTTTGTTCTTATTTTAATTCGATTTATTAAACAGGAATTCGTACGAATTTTTTCAAGGGGCCAGCATTTTTTACGAATTATTGAGAATTCAACTGGATATACATATATATAAATATATATATAATTATTATACTGCTTTGCTTAAGTACTGCAACTGTTGCGACTGCCTTAACTAAATCCATATCTCCATCTCCCTCTCTCTTTACAGATTTCAGCTGCGCGGCCCGCTTATCATATGGAACACCCTGTTAGCCATGTTCAGCATAATGGGTGCCGCACGCACAGCTCCCGAACTGTTGCACGTTCTGCGTCATTATGGACTATTCCACTCGGTCTGTGTGCCCAGGTAATATATTGGAATATTTTTGCAAGGTCAAAACGTCGAGAGACTAATAATAAAAACTTGCTTCATTCCCTTCTCTCTCGCTCCCTCTCTCTCCCGCAGTTACATTGAGCAAGATCGTGTGTGCGGTTTCTGGACCTGGCTATTTGTGCTGAGCAAACTGCCAGAGTTGGGCGATACGATATTCATCGTGTTGCGCAAACAACCGTTAATCTTCCTGCACTGGTATCATCATATCACCGTGCTGATCTACTCGTGGTTCAGCTACACCGAGTACACTAGTTCCGCCCGCTGGTTCATTGTGATGAACTACTGTGTGCATTCCGTGATGTACAGTTATTATGCGCTGAAGGCGGCCCGCTTCAATCCCCCACGTTTCATCTCAATGATCATTACGTCGCTGCAGCTGACGCAAATGATCATCGGCTGTGCGATCAACGTCTGGGCGAACGGATTCTTGAAGACGCACGGCACCCAATCGTGCAATATATCGCAGAGGAACATCAATCTATCGATTGCGATGTACTTCAGCTACTTCGTGCTGTTCGCCCGCTTCTTCTACAAGGCCTACCTGTCGCCGGCTGGCCACAAGAGTCGACGCATGGCCGCCTCGCTGGTCGCCCAGAATACGGCCAAATTGTCCAGCCCCATATCCGCATCCGATGCGAATAATATGTCTAGCAAATATGTTGGCGAGGATGCACAGGCTGCCTATATGCGCAAGGCGAAGGCACAGTAGAGCCTAACTATAATGTACCAATCGCCCCTCCGCTTCCCTCTAAACGAAACAAACACAAAGGCTAGGGACATTTAATTTATGCAGTAGCAGGTGTATAAGTTGTTTTTTAATTTTAAAATCGGGCGCAACGCAACACACACACACACATACATAAACACACACACACACAGACAGGCGCACATACGAGGGGCGCTTGAACAATTGTAATTTTAAGTTTAGCGTTTTACCTGGCTTACACATACCCATCTATATATATTTCTATATATATATATATAATTCTCCACATATATACATATATATATTTATATAATGTCATGTACATAATGAAATCGAAAATTTGAAGCCAAGTCAAGTCAGTTAGGTGTTTTTTGTAAAAAGTTAGCTATGGAATGGAAGAACTTTTGCCACCCTACAAAAAAGAAGAGAGTCAGCTATATATATATATGTATATAGACTATATATATATATACTATATCTGTATATTCAGCCCCGAGCCGTGTGTTTTTTAGTACAGTTTAAGCCCAAAAGTTTCTCGCATAGATACATTTTCTTTGTAAAGAAAAAGCAGAAATAAAATATTTAAAATTTATTTTTTAACATTTTCAAATGATGTTCAGATCCTACAAATACTTATATACCTTTACATAACTAACTATATATATATATAAATAACTCTAACTGTTTGTGTTAGCTTTTTGTTCTATTCGATATTCTGGGCAGAGAACTCGAAAGACAATAAAAAAAGCTATTTATATAGGTTAGTTTCCTAACTTGCGCAAATTGTTAAAAGAGAATATGAAAAAGCAGAAGAAGAAACAGAACAAAAGAAAATATATAAAACCTTATTCAATAACAAATTTTTGATAAAAACGTGGCAGGGGCGTGCATTTAGTTTGGATTTATAATTTTTTGAAGAAATTTGTAATGAACCAGATCAAAAAGTTTCTAACGGCAAAACAAAAAGAAGTTGATGAAGAAGAAGAAGAACGTAACAAAAAAAACAAAGCAAATGTTTAAATTATATATTTATATTTGTAAGGAAAACAATATAAAAAAAAAGAAAACAACAAAAAGTCCTACTTGAAAAGTTAATTTAGTGTAAGCGAAGTAGACAACAAAAGAGAAGTCACGAGAGAGAGAGAGAAAGAAAAGAAGAGAAAGCTGAGGCAAAGAGGAAGATGCATTCGTTCCTACGAGTCAGTCAAAAAAAGAGAAAGAAAAAGAAAAAACATGTGAAAACAAATTCAAAAAGAAAATGAATTTTTTGTCGGGTAAAAATGTAGTAAACAACAAAAATGAAAATGATGAAAAAGCTTAGAAAACGGATAAATAAAACGTAACAAAAGGAAAAGGAAATAAAAAATGGTATTTTATTTGGTAATTAAACATGAATCAATCTGTATATGTTATGTATAACAGTAACAAGGTAAGGTATAAGAGCAACAGAATGGTGTATAACAGTGATGAATTTGTGTATAACAGTAAGACGGCAATGTATAACAACAAATTTGTCTATAACAGTAAAAAGACGGTGTATAACAGTAAGAAGACAATGTATAACAGCAACAAGGCGATGTATAACAGCAACAAGTTTGTGCATAAGAGTAACAAGGTAATGTATAACAGCAGCAATGCATTGCATAACGGCAACTTTGTGTATAACAGTAAAAAGGCAATATATAATAAATTTGTGTATAACAGTAAGAAGGCGGTTTATAACAGCAATAAGTTTGTGTATAACAATAAGAATGAAAGACAATGTATAACAGCAACAAATTTGTGTATAACAGTAAGTAATGTATAACAGCAGCAATGCATTGTATAACAGCAACAAGTTTGTGCATAACGGCAACAACTTTGTGTATAGCAGTAAGAAGGCGGTGTATAACAGCAATGAATTTGTGTATAACAGTAAGAAGACAATGTAGAACAGCAGCAATGCGATGTATAACAGCAACAAGTTTGTTTATAAAAGTAACTAGGTAAAGTATTACCAGAGCGATGAATGGTATAACTGCAACAGGACAATGAATAATGGCAACATGTTTAAGTATAACAGTAATGTATAACAGCAGCAAGGCATTGTAAAACAGCATCAAAGCAACGTATAGCATCAACAAGGAAATGTGTAATAGTATCGAAGTAATGTATAAAAGGTAATGCATAACAGATGCCAATGATATTTCAATTGGAATCAGCTAAAATTTTGTACGCTCTAATTGGAATTGATGTGGAATGCAACTGAGCAGCTTAAAACCCGATTTTTATCAAGTCAACTGATTTTTTAAAACACTTAACAGTTATTCCAAGTGGACGTAAAGGAATTTGCTGTACTAGTTGATGAACAAAGACAAACGAGAACTTTTTTTAACATATAACTAAATCATTTTAAAATGTAAAGTATAGGTATTATTTAATATACATAAAAATGATATATAGTTTTAAATAATTCAAAAGATCGACATGGTTTCTTAACAACTTGTCATTGTTTGCGCTATTCCAGATACCGTAAAAATAGTGAAATTGAAGTTGACCCAGGTTCAAAGCAAATTTACAAGTTCGACGTAGATCCAAGTTGCCTTTTATAGAGCTTATTATAAAATGCTTTGCTTTGGGGGGAAAAAAACATTTATTTTTCTGGAAAATGTTTTACTACTACATTAATGTATACATTTATATTAAACTTTGTCTTTTTTCTTTACCGAGTTAGTTTAATTCTCCAAAAATGTGGCGATAGTTCAGATATCGCTAAAATTTTGTAATACTAGACTAGAAAATGTTTTGCTTAAATACTTAATAAGTATTTTGCGAGTGTGTGTGTGTGTGGGTGTAAATGTATGTGTAACTTAGTAAACGCACATTTGAAGACCCTAAAACCTAGACATTAATATTATTATTATTAGTAATATATGATAGATTACAAAAAAGATCCGGCTAAGCTCTAAAGTATTACACATATACCACATATATCATATATGTATTTTATGATGCATGCATATTATATATATATTTATATATAAAAAAAAACAACCACAAAATGAGCCCAACTTAAATTCCAATTGGATGCAAGAAAATAAAAATAGTTTTGCTTTTTCGCTTGTTTGTGTACTTTTTTCTGTGTGTATAATTCAATGCTTCTTCTTTTTAATGCATATAAACAGTATTCATTTAAACAAAAACAATAAATTATAATAAAATTATTAAAAAATGCCAATAAAAAGCAAAAAAAAGAAAGTAACATGAGCACAACTTTTTAAGAGCTGTTTGCGACTCTATTAATAATATTTGTTTTTTAGTTTGTTGCGTTTCGCATTGTCCCTGGAGCTATGCGTATGTGTGTGTGTGTGTTTATTTTTTTTTATAATTGAATTACAATGTTTGAATTTGATCATTTTGTCATGAAGTTGTAAAAAAAGAATAGCAAATGTTAAATTTTATCTGAATTTTGCTTTTGTTGTTTTTGCTATTGCTGTTGGCGCTCATTGTTGTTTGCTTGGATTGGTTGTTGATGTTGTTGTTGTTTAGATGTTGTTGGTTTCTTAACTCGTTCATTCTCCTCCTTGTGTTTGCTGCTGCTGTTGTTGTTGGAACAGCCTCCCGATATTTGCTTCATTTGCGTCTGCTGCACACGGTGCTCCAGCCTCCAGACTCCTGCTGTTGTTGTTGTCTTGGAGTTTTGTTGCTGTTGTTGTTGTTGTTGGTTGTGGGAGCAACGTGGCAACTAGCAGACGCAGCAGCATCATCTCACTTTTTACCGGGAGGCGCCATTGGTTGGCCGCGCTCCTTGCCACGTAATTTTATGCCAAGCACACGCTCCATTTTGCCAAGTATCAAATTGTTGGGAATTCCACGTCCAGCTTCATAATCCGTAACCACCTGCTGTTTTTCACAGATTTTCTAAATTGAAATTTAAAAATCAATTAAATTGAATATATTTTCATATATTTCTTGAGTTACCGTTGCCAAGTCCTTTTGGCTCATGCCTTTGCCTTGGCGTCCTTGCTGAATGATCTTGCCAACATCTAACGGTATCTTGTCATGCCGCAATTCTTCAGTCTCACGATCCAGCTTGGCAGTGTTCTTAGTAGTCACATGCTGCTTGTTGGTGCCAGCACCATCTAATTAGAAAAAGTATATTCTAATTAGATTAAAGCATAACAGAATGAATAACAGTAAGGACACTCTGTTATGGCCAGCAAACACAATTCGAAGATGTGGAGGAACTAGCTCACAAATCGAATCTGCAACGGAGACATAGATCTTCATGAAATATAATACACATTCTAATTAGAATAACAATGCAATACCCTGTTAAGAAAATCATATCATATTTTGAATCGAAATCACATTGGGTAGTCGTGAACAATCTGGTTCTTTAGACGAACTAGCTGCTTGTTCTACTTCAGCTACAAATCCAATTGGATACAGCTAATGCCAATTAGACAAATCAATAAAAATATGGTAATACAGTGAATACACTTTGGTAAGCACCGCATAATTTGAAACAAGAGTACGTTTCAAAGATATGCACATACTGGTTCATGAACTGAATCAGCGGCGTAAACTTTGATTCACTACGGGAATTATAATATCAGCTGCGACAACGACTCAATAAGTAAACCGAAAACAATTTATTGTCTAACTAAAAATTCAACATTCATATTAAAACAATTTTAAACAAAAAATTCACACTAATAAAATATTTAATAATTTGAATTAATATATAAAAAAGAAAACAGCTATTGTCATATTGACATTTAAAATTGCGTTGCTCCTATTTTTTCAAATGACATCTTTCCACATTCTCTAATAAGAAAGTAGTCTACATTTAGTCAAAATAGTTTGCCGCATGCTGTTCGTTACTTAGAGTCTGCACTGTATTTAGTTTGTAGGTCAGCGCCAGACGGTGGCCAAAATGGCCGGCTATCACTTAAATGAGGAATCGAAAAGCATTCGAAACATTGTGAAAATGCAAAAGTGTTGCGAAATTGAACGAAACAGACACGCATTCACACACGTGCATTTAGATGCATACATATACACACACGCACACATGGTAAGACACTTGCGATATGCTTAAGCCGCTAAAAACAACAACAACAAATGCCACGCCATTCACATGGAATAGATTGCAGCGGCAGCAGTTGCGCCTCCCTTCCACCAAACCTATCAAAATAGACGTCGCAGCCTACCGCCCTCGGAGGCAAAGCAATTTGGTTACTTTCCTGATTTACACTTTTACTCACATTTTTGCTGCGTATCGACGGCAACACCTTGGCGGCGTGCCTGATTAACAGCTGATTCCGTCTTCAGTTGGCTAGACTTTGGGGCCTTTTTTCTTAAAACAGTTACCGTATCCCAGTCCGACATCTTTTTATTTTTGTATGGCGTAAATATGAAATAAACATTGAACGTATAGCAAAATGCGTGCGGCACATATGCCTGAATGACAACCAACTTACATTTGACTGCTTTGTTATTAATGCTTTACTTAATATGAATATATATAGTGACTATTTTGTAATTAAAACTAAAAATTCCAGAACTATCTATATATGTGTGTGAAATATCTGTACGGTGTGACTTGAAGAGTCGTATAGTTGTTTACGAGCTGAACTAGTTCGATAACTTTAAATTAAACATATTTTGAACTCACGTGAAGTAGGCTGCGCGCAATCGCTCAACTCACTTAATGTTGGCTGCGCGCAATTCGGAGTTTACGCCAAGTTGGTTGTGCGCACTGCGCACGACCATCCACTTGTGTTATTTGTGTATTAGCTGAGTGCGGTCACACTAGCCAGCTAGTCGTCTTGAAAATTTTATTGAAGTCGGTCGGTAACGCTGTGTCGTGCGGGTGGTTCAATTTTCTGTGCGTGTGTGTATGTGAGTGTATAATTGGAAAAATGCAAAGATATAGATAACTTCAAAGCTGCAGTTACACACAGCTACAGAAAAAATAACGAACTGCAATTTCAATTTATGTCGCTGTAAATGCAAAATATGTGAGACGCAGCAGCAGTGCGAAAGACGTAAGACGGGCAGACAAAGTGCATTTTAGGGCGTGTTTGTAAGCCCTAGCCAGACCCCCATCCATTCCACTTCACTCCACCTACCCCCCTAAAAGGCTGGCGCACTCAACAAATGAAACAACAAAAAACCAATTTTTAATTGTTGTCCCCCCACACACACAAAAAGTTGAAAGAAAAAAAATCTGATTGGCAATTTCGCAACATCCTTGAATTTTGTCTACTCTCAATTTGCAAATTGGAGTAGCAATAAGAGTGCGTGTGCGTGTGTGTGTGTGTTGGTGTGTGTGGAGAGCGCATCTTGTGTAAGAAAGAAAAGAGACGACGACGCACGAAAGAAAATGTGTAGAGCAGCAAATTAAAATAAAGCAAGTGCGAATGCGATAAAATATAGAAAAGAAAAAAAATCTTGCAGCTGCAGCTAAAACGAAATTGTGAAAAATATTTTAGAAAAATAAATAATAGTGAATAATTTGGGGTGCATGTGATTGGAAGGATGGGCGCACAGCAGGGCAAGGAGCGCGGCTCCCATTCGAGCGGTGGGGGCGGGGGTGGTACCGTTAGCTGTATCGGTGTCGCCAGCAGCAGTCCCGTTGCATCCGGTTCACCGCACTGCATCAGCGGTGGCAACAGCGGCGCCTCCGTTGGCGCCCTTAGCTCCAACTCCACCTTGCGCAATTCTCGCATGAAATCACATCAATCTTCAGGACATGGCAGCATCAATTCGAGTGGTTCCTCGGCGCATCGCAGTGGCGGCGGCTCGAGTGCGAATCACAAGGATAATCGCTGCAATCCCAGCGTCGGCTTGAACATATTTACCGAACACAATGGTAAGTAACATTGTTTGTATGTGTGTGTTTGTGTGTGTGTCTGTTACATACAAATACACCATCACATATACACAAGTGTATTGTTATACAAATGCATTATTGCATACACACAAATGCACTTACTGTGTGTATACACTAACATTTATACATAGCCTTTACATTTGACAGCTCTCTCTCATTCTTAATCATACTCTCACACACTCTCTCTCTCTCTCTCTCTCTCTCTCTCTCACTTGCTCCTTCTGCACTCTGTGGGCGGCCGCTCTCACCAATTGAGCCAATTTCTAGCTTTCATTGCTTCCGTTTTATTCAAAGAGCGGAATGTACGCTCTTGTTGTTGTTGTAACTGTTGTTGCCGGCATTGGCCATAGTTTTACTTATTGTAGTTGTTGTTGTAGTCGTTGTTGCTGCTGCTCGCTTTTGTTTACAAGCGTAAACAGAATGTGAGCCACGCGTCGAAGAAATGAGGCGAATTTGAAATTATTTTCGAGGGCGGTTTTGACTGCTGCTGCTGTTGCTGTTTCTTTTAATATGCCCCCTCACCATCACCCACACCCTTCTGCTGCTCAACAGTGGTTGAAAGAGCAACAACATAAGCAGCAGCAGCAGCCGCCACCACCCCCTCCCACTCCGATATAGAAACTAGTCGACAGGCATTTCCTGCGATTTTCCTTACTCACGCATTTTATTTGCCATCCTTCCTCCTTATTTGGTTTTCCCTTATTCTGCTATTTGTTTGCTTTGGCAAGTTGTAACATTTCCCTTTTTTTGTGTGTGTGTGTGTGTGTACTCCTCTTAATAGCTTTTTTATGTTCCTGTTGCTGTCCTACCACAATGGTTGGGGGTGGGTGCCGTATATTAAGATTTATAGCGAGCTAATCAGCTTTCAATTCTCATAACCGAATTGGAAATAAGCTATAAGTCTACACCTGCTGTTCATAACTCATAAAGCATCTCGCAAACTCTACAAGCGCAATGCACTTAAGTAAAATCCAATTGGCACTTAATCCAATTGGAAAATGGCTGTTCAGCTAACAGCTCATATTTCACTTGCTCAACTTCTTTTTTCTTTGTTGTCTTTGGAATACGAATCAATTTTAATGAAAATTATCGACATTATTGACATATTAGTCAACACCTGCCAGTTAATAAGTCGTTCAATGTATCGAAAATCCAATTGGAAATGGTAATAGTGTTCTTTAAGTAGTTCACAGTTAATGAACTTTCATTCTTTCTTTGTTTTCTTTTGAATGCAAATCAAATATTTTGTTTTATTTTGTTGTTGCACAGCAATTTGTTTGCAATTATTTGTATTTATTTATAGGCTTAAATCATTTTTATGATGAGAATTACGAACGAGCTCTTCAACTGATAAGCGACCCGTATAATTTGTTATGTGACCGCATTGAGTCACAGATTGCATTTTGCTCGCAGCTCAGTATGCAGTTGCCAAAGAAAAAGAAACAATAAACCTTTGTTCGCAATGAAGCAAAACTCTAGTATTTATCAGGGGAGAATGGAAATAGTATACACTTTATCTAGTATTTTATTTGCGTTACAAGTTTGATAACAACCACAAGAAATTGCATGAAATTAAAAGCAAGACTTTTTTATGGTTTTTTCCTACATACATATGTATATCTATAAATGAAATACTCGCCACAGAGCTCGCTCACAAATTAGAACTCATATATGTGTGTGTGTGCACGTACATACATAATATCAAGGCATCAAATAACCCTGAATGCAAATAAAATAAAATTAAACACGTTTGACGCTATTTATCGGTAAATAAACTTTTGCTCGCCTTCTACGTGAGCAGCATACTAGCCTTTGTAGCTTAAAGTTCAGCGCAAAGCAAAAACTAACCTACGTTTCTTTACTTTTTTCGTGCAAATTTCCCACACGAAAATTATTCAAGTAAATTGCAATCGAATACTGAAATCCACATAGAAGATGCAATTGTTGTTGCAATTACAAAATTACATTGTAAATTGTGTGTCTGGGATACAGATTACAAGGCAGCAAACCGCAGTCGCGACCAGGTCGAATGCGACAGACCGAATGGCAGCCGCGAACTCAAAATAAAATCACAAACACACACACACACAGACAACAGTCAAACAACTAACATTGTTGGCAATTGACAACAAGGCACAGTGGAGCAAAGCATAATAAAAGGGCGAAAGCTGCAAAAGCAACCAATTTATTTGTTACACCTTTCTTCATATATATCAAAAAGTTTTTATTATGAATTTTTTGATATATTTTAGAAAGGTCTTATTAGTATTGTAAGCAGCTTAATGTGATCAAAATTTATTTATAAATTATATAGTGGTTGAGCAGACATAAGCTCGATTTCATTTTCTCTTATGGTATGCCTTATGATTCAGAAGATGTAGTACGGTTTGTTTGAACGGTTCATTAAAACGAACTATTGAAGTTTTTCAGTGATCTGCGAATGATTCAAATTAGTCGAAATTTTATCCTTAAGCATAGTCCATAAGTAGTTCATATTGTTTAACTGTTTATTTTGAGCTATTCAGCTGTTAATGAACCAAATGTTCTAGTAAACTATTCAGATATTATATTATATACTAAATAACTAAAAATTTTTAATTAAAATATTATATTGTGCCCAATATTCTATAATAATTTATAACATTTCGTTATGCGAAAAGAATTAACAGTAAAATTAACGAAGTAACAGTTACTTAACATATTAAATAACAGCAAAAAAATGTTGCCTTGAGTTAACAGCTCTGTAACATATCAAGCAAGAATAACTGTTATTCTGCTTACCTTAATACTCAATATTTGTTCTTAAATATATTTGAAAAATATCTTAATTAGATATTCTTAATGTAAAAGGAACTACAATTATGTATCATATACATATATCTCGTCACACTGTGCGCCTGTTAGTTTTGCAGTTGTAGGCGTTGCCTTTGGCACCGTGGAATTTGACTAAAGCAAGAGCCGAGTTATACGACACGCTGTAATTAGATACTTTTCGGAGGCAATAGCAATAGAAGATATACAAATGGATATTGGATTTTGGATACCGCTGGGAAAGCAACGAAGACGACTGCTGCTTCAGTGGAGCTGTCAATTGCAAATAGTTGGGCGTAGGGTGTGGGAATGAGCTATGATGGAAATGGAGAAGAAGAAGGTGAAGAAAGGGAAGTGAAAGAGGAGGAGGTGGAGGCGCTGTCTTTCATTCGCATTTGGCGACGCGTCGCCATGTCTCAAAATAGCCTCGAAGTGAGTTGCAAAACTCCTTGAGTGTGCGAAGTGTTTGTCACTCTCGCTCCCTTTCGCACTCTCAGCCCGTCTCCCTCTTGCTCTTTGGTAATGTGAGTACCCTGGACTAGAAGGCGGAAGGCGGGAGGAGGCGTCAATGGCCGTTGGACTGGACTCTGCTTTTAGCTTTTTGCTGTTTTCTTGCAACATGCAAGCGGCAAATTATGAGACGAGGCAAATGAACTTTTCACATGGCTAATGGACGCCACACGCACAGCCACTAGATGATGATGATGATGTGTGTGTGTGTTGTGGACATACGGCAAACAGGTGACGCGTGTGTAGTTTGCTATGTGTTTACTTTGCAGCTTTCCCACTAGCTTACAATTATGCTAATATATAAATATTATGCCACTTGTTATAGTTATATTCATAAAAAAAAACAACATTAAGAGCAATAGCTTAAGTTAATTCCTTTAAAATGTGAACTTAATAAGTAACAGAAAGATAATAGTTTCTTAATGTATTTAACTGTAAAAGCTGTTAGAGTGGGATCAAGAATGTTTTAGGTTTTTACATATGTTAAATAACAATTAAAAGCTGTTAACATGCAATGGTATAAGTGAGTGCTTAACATAATATTAAAATAAAAGTCACAGACCCATTTTGTAGTGGCTGAACGGCTTAAAAGCTTTACATATGTTAAGAATTTAACAGCTGTTAAAAGTATTGTGCAACTTACATCATCAATACTTAACAGATTTAACTTAACATAATAGAAAATGTAAGATAATAACAGTTTAACAGCAGTAACAGTATGTAAACTAAAGTTAACAGCCTTTTAATAGAATATGTAAGATAACAGTTTGACTAACAGTATGTAAACTAAAGTTAACACTATCTTAACAGAAAATGTAAGATAATAACAGTTTAACAGCACTAGCAGTATGTAAACTAAAGTTAACAGCGCTTTAACAGAAAATGTAAAAAAACACTTTAACAGCACTAGCAGTATGTAAACTAAAGTTAACAGCATTTTAAAATACGATTAACAAGAGCATGCAGTCGCTTAGTATTCATTTTTCGTTACTATTAGCCTTTTTTTTCTTTTTATTAGACTTTGCCTTTGCGTTTGTTGACACACTCAACAAATGTTTCTATTATATTTTTCAGATAATCAAAGCATTTATCACCTCATATAATAACTACTCCATTTTTAACAGTTTTACAACAGCTTAACAGCGCTTTAACATAAGATAAACAGAAGTGGCATGTTGCAGGCTTTGTCTCCACTTTTTGTTACTTTTTATTTGCCTTTGCCTTTGCACTCGATGCATTTTTCTATTATTAGCCGAGTCGTATCTCTGTCATTTTCTTCTTCTTCTGGTTGCTTTTTATAATTTTCTTTACTTTTACTTCGACGTCGTCGCTGCCTGGCATTTCCTGGCATTTGCCAGTTCCACCAAAGTGCCACTCATCGTCATCATTATTATTGTTTTTGTTTTTCTTGTAGTTGTTGTAGTTGTTGTTGATGTTGTTGTTACTTTGCATGTCGTTTCTTGCTTTTTGGGGCCAAAGGGCTGTTTTCGATCAAGCTCGTAAATCCTTTCGTGCCTCGCTTTTCGTGCACTGCAATGCACTTTGATGTTATTTTTAGAGTCCAATGCCAGTTCGAGTTTCCCCACTCAGACCCTTTAGCTCTTTGTTGTATACTCACTGTACTATGCCCTACAATCCAATAGGAACATTAATTCAAGCAAACAGCTGTGCGTACAAAGTCTAATTAGTATTTTTCGAACATATGTAAGCATATTAATAAGTAGCCATTGTCATATTTACACTTGAACCCATCCAAAGTGTGCTCCGATTGGTTCAACAAAATGGGAATGAAGAGTAAATATCGAGTATTTAATATGCAAATATGCTAAAGCTGGGATATATTTCTATATCTAAATGTGAGTGCTACGTGACAAATGCACAAAAGAGTTTCTGTCACCTGCTCTCTCCAGACTTTGCTCTCTGGAGAGCACTTTTTATTTATAAATGTCATACTTAAACGTTTTACTACCTATAAAAATGATAAAGCGCTTCATACATAAGAGCAAAATTGTACACTTATACATTTATAAGAGAGAAAATAGTATAAGAGTAATTTTAATTTATTTTTATAGCTTTATGTGTTGCATTCTTAAACGTTGAACTGGCTGCAAAACTATTTTTTTTGTACAAAATCAATATAACATTTAGTTTTCACCTAAATTCAGTAATAGGCATTTATTTGTAAAGCTCTATAAGTCGCATTCTTAAAAGTTGCACTGACTGCAAAGTTATTCCTGATAGAATCACATAAACAATAAATTCTCATCTATACTATAAAAATATTTTGTGCTTAAAAATAATATAGTTTTTCTTAAATTGTTGAGCTTTAAATATGTCTGCACATATCCACTATATAGGTTGTATAGACCATATATCATCTTCGCAACATCATAACGATTTCGTAACTTTGTCGACGACATTTTCCTGCATTTCAATTTATGTAATTTCTTGCGCATTTTGTACATTTTTTTTTGATTTCTTTTCTTTTTACGTTTTTTTTTTTTTTGCATTCTCAGTGGAGCATTGCACGCGCCCACACAGCAGAGCCAAACCGCCCCTGCCCCCGTTTTTGGGGCAGCTTTTCATTATGCGGTTCCCTTCGAGCGCTGCGCCTCATTGAAAACTGTTTGCATAAATTAGCTGACGAAAAGAAAAAGAAAAGAGAAAAAGAATGAGACAGCCAATAGAAAAACCAAACATCATTTGTAAACAGCTACCAAAAAAAATTAAAAGAAAAACAAAAATCCCAAGAGAACTAAATATTTGTTTAGCTGGCAGCTGGGGGGCTTGAAGGGGCAGCCAGAAAAGGGGGAGGAAGGGGGCGGGCATGGAATGCGTCAACTAATTATGAGCGCATGAAATGCTTCACTATATATTTAACATATACTGTTGTTGTGATTATGTTTGAGGTCATAAATTTTGACGCCAGTTGATTGATTGACAACGGGGAGCTACAAATACACAGATACACTCAGCGAAAAAGTCGAGAGATAGGTGCTGAAAATTGTGCAAAAAATACAAAGTTTTTGAAATTGTACTAAAGAATTTTCAGGAATGAAACTTTAAGGTTATCCTTGAATTTTAATAAAAGAAAGACTTGATATAATGCTGACATTATCGCTCAGTGTATTTACATATATAACACATGCACTCAGCGAAACGCTTGTAGAACTTTTGCTGAAAAGTGAACGAAAGTATAAAAATCAAAAGTTGAATAAGAATTGAAGATAACTAGAATTTTTAGCAATAAAACAATTATATTAAGTATAATACATTTTGTACTTAAAGTCATATTTTTGCTCAGTGTATTTACACGTATAAATACACAGTTTTAATGCTTAGATAAAATCTGAATTTTTATCAACAAATACATATATTATTTTCAATACAGGTAATTTTGTATTTAAAGTCACAATTTCGCTCAGTTTATTTACACATATACATACACCCTTTTTGATGTTTAGAGAAAATCTGAATTTTTTACAATAAATATATTAGTTTAATTGCAGTTAATTTTGTATTTAAAGTGTATTTACACATATACATACACCCTTTTTAATGTTTAGAGAAAATCTGAATTTTTAGCAATAAATATATTATACTAAATACATGAAATTTTGTATTTAAAGTCAGTCATTTCGCTCAGTGTGCTTACACATATAAGTACACCGTTTTATTGTTTATAGAAAAGCAGAATTTTAGGCAATAAATATATTATTTTAAATACATTAAATTTTGTATTTAGAGTCGCAATTTCAATCAGTGTATTTACACATATACACCGTTTTAATGTTTATAGAGAGGGGAGACTTGAACGAATTAAACACAATATATTTTTGTGCTGCCCCTCAAAACAAATAAATATATATGGATATATATAGCCATTTGTGTGGGGGCACGCACGTACACACACACTCACACTCACACCCTGGCACGCCCCCTTCCACCCGTCTGCTGCACGCTTCCTGCAGTCTTGTGCAATTGATGTGTTTATTAGGTTTAAGCAGTCGCCAGTGATCCATTGGACGTTAACAAGTCCACAAGGTCGCGCACATTGAGCATGTGCAAAAATCAACAGCAAACTGTTTTTTATTATGCATATATGCTATATCTTGTCTGTGTACGTATGTATAGATATGCTTTTTATGTACTTCGAGTGCAAATTAAACATAAACAATCTGCAAAACGTTTCAAATGCTACAGAAACAGAATCGCTTTCACGGCAATCCAACCAGAACCAGGGAAACCTGTTCGACCACGAGTTGCACTTGTGCTGTAGAGGCGTCTCCTCTCTTTCCCGCTCCCCCTCTGCTCTCCTTGAGAACTGCATTTTGTTGCAGCAACAGCAAATCCATCAATGAGAGCCAAACTGACTGCAGCACAAATCACGTTCGTAATTGTAACTGTAATTGAGAATTGAGAATTGAGAAATGAGTTTTCTCGCTCACCTCTCGCCTCTCGCCTCTTGCCACGGCACGTTCAGCTGTCTCTGCCACAAATGTAACTGCTTTAGATAGTCAGCTATATAGTATATAAGAGATACTTCTCACATGTGCCACAGTCTCTGATTGAATTCGGACAAATTGTAGCTGAATCTCAGCTCCATGGGAGGCCGCAAGCAAAGGTGCAGAAAAGGTGCCGCAAATTGTGCCTAAAGGGCAAATAATTTGCACACAAATTGCAAAACAACTTAAATTTAAATGAAATATAGTTGACGTAACTCTTGCTGCTATAAAACTCAATTGCTTATCCCTAGAACTAAGTTTGTTCTCTATCTATATTTTATTAAAATTGCTCAAATTTAACAAAAATTTCTAATTGTCTAATTGCAACAGTTCATCACTCGAAGAAAACGAATGTTGGGCGATAACGAAAGTAATATTTACTTTATAATTGCATAGATCATTGTGAACGGTTTCTATAATGTTCGTTGTTAAATGAACAAAAGCCACATAAGAAAGTTATAACTTACTTTAATTTCACTCAGTTTCACCCTGACAAAAAAAAACATTCTTTCAGCCAAAAATAGCTCCAAATTATACACAAATCAAAAGCGAATCAAGAAAATTGGCAAGTATTTGGCATCAAAGCGAGCTCCAAAGAAAAAGCATAACAAATGCGCCTTGAAACGAAGCAAACCAGTTCTCCCAATACACAATACACTGACGGCCGAAAGTATGAACACGCACGCGTTAAGTGTGTGTCTCTCTTCTCTCTCTCTCTCTTTCTTAGCTGCCAGCTGACCGGCGTCCGGTGGTCAGTGAACCATCGTTAGTCGGTGTGAAAACATGAAATGAAAATTGTGCCCAAAAAAATAAATGAAAACAAGATAGAATGACACGTCGAACATTATGTACTCTCTTCAATCTATTGATTCTTGGGGAGTTAATTTATATAGTAGTCAGTTTTCTTTTATGACAGCTAACTTAAGATAATCAGAAGAAGAATACATAGAAAATCTGTTATTAAGGAGTTTCTTCTTAGAGAGTTAACTGATATAGTAGTATTAAATATCATACTAAGAGTTTGTTCATCTAATACATATATTAAATGTTTAAGTGAAGTTTCATAAAAGATATAAAAATGCAGAAAATAAACACATTGCCTGGAAAGGACAGATTAGATATCAATAACAAAAAAACACAAAAATATTTCATAGAAAAAAGGTTCTTTGTAGGAGTTTTTTCTTATAGATCTATGTATATGATATAGTAGCATGATATTTATGAGATTTTTATATGAACTAGCAATACATGTTTATGTGAAATTTCATAAAGATATGGAAATACAGAAAATTAACATAGTTTGCTGATCAGCTGATTATATATGATACAATATATATATATATATATTATCTGGGAAGGACCGATTATCCTCAGAAATGTTTTGGACATTTACTTTTAGACTGAGAAGTTAGTATTACCTAATGCTGATTAATTGTAGATGTGTACTAAATTCTCTTTGTAGTATTCTCCATCTCAGCGGCACAGACTTTATGACAAAATTTGAATACCATCTGTAAGAGTATAGCAATAAATTTGAGCAACTTCAAAGCAAACAGCACCAAAAGCAGCCGCAGTTAATTTCGACTTTATAAGCAGCTCTTTGTGTTGTAGTTCATATATACTTATATACCCTACAGAAGTTAATGAAAAAGGTTAAAAAGGCTTTGGGCAAATTATGTAACAAGCAGAAGAACGGAAAATATATGTATTCTAGATCAGCTGGAAGAGCTAAGTCGATATACACAAAAAACCAATGATGAATGATAATGATGATGATGCTGATGATTACCTTTATTATTGTAATTATGAAGAAAAGAGGTATCTCCAAGTCGTGCACTGCCACCTAGCACTCTTCCACTTGTTTTAAATTATTTTTTATTTTCTTTTTTTAAATAATTAATGTGAAATTTAATTCATTTAATTGCTGCCTAATGGCCGAGCTGCTGGCTCTGTCCATGGAATTGAATTTGGAGTTGTCGCCACTTTCAGTTTTTTTCTTCCTTTTCTCTCTGTTTTTTTTTGCCCTTTGTTTCTGCGTTTTATGATATTTTTGCCCGGCCTTTCAGAACTTTGCCTTTTGTGTGTGGCGTTTTTTTTTGTAAATTTATTTTTTTGGTTGTGCGACGTCTGTCAATTTTTACGCCGTCTGGCCATATTTAAACGACATCCACATCCGCCGTGTCGCACTGTCTCTCTGTATCTCTGTTCTCTACTTATCCGTGGCTGGCTATTGCACTTGTTTCCCCAGAAGTTAACGCTGAATCACCCAAGACATGATATGAAGTATCTTATAGATACATATATACATATATATATATATATATATATATGGAAATACTTCTAGATATATATATACATAGTTGTTTTCCTTATTCCTGCTGCGTTCGCTTCTGCGAGTTTTCAGTTTTCAACTATTTACATTTGCTGGGCAGGTTTTTCTTATTTTATATTCCATGCGTTGTTTTACTGTATTTTTTATCCGTTTATCCGTTTGTTTTTAACTATCCGTAAACCGCAATCTAGATAGGTAGGTGGAGACCAGCTTTTGAAGTCAGTCCGACCACACCTTGTCTGGCAACACGAACGTTTTTGATAAGACATGACGACTAGCTTGTCTGAAAAAATTGCAAACAAATTAAAGAGAGTGCTTGCTAAATATATTTAAAGAGCTTATATTATATGTGAAGCCCTAATAGTAAGTAATAAATGAAGTTTTGAGCAAATAAAATTCTTTTCAGTTTAAATTTCTTGAGTAAATTAACTTTAAAGTAAATAAAAATTGATTTTTAACTCTTTAAGTTCCATGCAACATTTCTTTGTAAGTTTTACCTTGTTTCCTAAGATTTGGAATCCACTCTCTCTTCTCACTAGAGCACTAACATGAAAATTTTACTTTAATGCAAATTATAGTAAAGAATAATAATTAACTTAATTAAACTTACTATTGACAAATTTGTTAATTTTTTCTTTACTTTTGGCGCAATAAAACCATAGACTGCTATTTTTGTGAACCGCTAAATTTGTGTGCATAAGCACAAATGTATTATGAACGTGCCAAAACGAAGGAAAACTAGTGGGACTTTTTCGCATTTCTTATGTCTGTATTACATTTTAACTAGAGGGATGGGCTAACTTCGGCCATGCCGAAGTTTGGTAATACCCTTGCAATTGTAAAGGATATAGATATAGTTTTCTCTGATTTGCCACGCCCCCAACAATTGGATATATATAATTTTTGGGCAATCTATTGAGCATGGCAACAGTAACTTATATATCAAATTTTGAAGTTGTATCTATAAGACTTTGGAAGATTTAGTTTTCTCCGATTTGCCACGCCCCCAAGAGGCGGATATATATAATTTTTCATAATTTTGTCAAAACGGTCAAGCCTAACGTCTGTGTCAATTTTTGCAACTCTAGGTGTAAAATTGTAGAAGATATAGCTTTTTCCGATTTGCCACGCCCCTAATGGGCGTAGATATATATTCTTTATCTTTTTTTCTAGGGGTGGTTGATACAAATATATGTTTTAAGTTTCAAGTCTCTGGCTTTAACAGCATCCAAAATATTGAAGGATTTATGTTAAGCACTATATAGACTTTCCCGATTTGCCACGCCCCAAGTAGGCGTGGATATATAATTTTTTGATCAATCTGAAGGGAAGGCCAAAAGTATATTACTTTCCAAATTTGGATGCTCTAGCTTCAAAACTGTAGAAGATATAGTTTTATCCGATTTGCCACGCCCCAAAAGGGCGTAGATATATAATCTATATCTTATTGTATTTGGGTGCATATCAGGAGTATATATTCCAAATATCAAGTCTCTGACTTTAATAACGTCGAAGTTATCCTACTAAAACATTTCTTAAAACCGATCTGTCCTATGGGAGCTATAGGATATAGTCATCCGATCCGGATGATTCCGAGATATACAATGCCTGCAGCACATTCCAGCCTATGTGCAAAATTTCAGTTCTGTAGCTCTTTTAGTCTCGGAGGAGATTGCGTTGATCCAGACAGACGACAGACGGACATGGCTATATCAACTCAGCTCGTCTTGCTGATCAAGAATATATATACTTTATATGGTCGGAGATGCTTCCTTCTCTGCGTTGCAAACTCCTGACCAAAATTAATATACCCTTTTTGCAAGGGTATAAAAAAGCACAGTCCAAGAGTTCATCTTTGTTAGCATCTACTGCACTGCTATTTTTGTGAACACAGCTGTATATGTTTATTTTCTAATGAATTTTTGACATTTATATAATTTTTTAAAATATACTACAATGACTAGTACATCAATTCAAATGTGTACTTGTTTAGTTAGCATAGAACAAAAATATTTCACCTATTTTATACCTTTTTACAGTAAAAATCTCTGATTTTTAGTATAAACACGCAATCATACATTATCTTAAAGCCTTGATAATGTCATAACAATTGTACTCAAAATACGAAAATGATATAACAATATATTTTTCGAATAAAGAAGCTAAAGAAAATAAGAGCAACAGCCTAGAAATTAATTTTCTTTCACTTTGTAAACATATATAGATATATAAATATTTACAATTTAATTTTCTGACTTCGAACGGAATTCACATAAATTATGGCTTACCCCTAGACAGCTTACAGTTACTTTGTTTCCACCCCAAGTTCAATATTTTTGTTGATTTTTCACATTTCACAATTGACAGATATTACATAAATTGTTTGCCCTTCAACTCTATAATAACTCAATATGCATTCAAACTCTTTGAGTTGGGTCTTGCCTGTCACAAAAAAAAAAAACAAATTTTTTTCGTAATGTTAATAAACGTAATTGCCAATGGAGTTGCCAGACTTTTTGATGTTTGAATTTCGAGATCAAAGTTTCACTTTGCGTGGTGTTTTTTTTTTTTTAAATTTGACTCGAGCGTGTAATTACAGAGCTGTCTAAAGTGCCATACACTCTGCTACACACACACACACACGCACACGCACCAATCAATTTTTATCTATGCACTCGCATCATATTTTCAAAAATAAAAGCACAAACATACGTATTTTGTAGTATTGCAAAGTGTGCAATAAAAATGTTGATTATCTCTCTTTTGGGGATTGACGGGTAAAAGGTTTTTATAAATTTACCCTATGTATATGTATGTATATAAGTATACCCCCATTTATCGTAATTATATACGCTTTTCCACGTTATATCGTCGTGTCATTGCCAATGGCTCATTTTTCAGTTGTTTCCTTTCTATATATATATATATATATTTACATAATCGACAAAGTGAAAACACGTTTACCAAATAGCTGGAAAAACTTTATATACTAAAATATTAACAAAAACCGGAATTAGACAAGTTCCGCTTCGGCGCATCTAACGTCCATTTATAAAGCTAATTGCGCTTCATGACAAACATCGGGCCATAATTATGTGAGCTAACCAAATTGTTGATTAGAATGACGCGCTTTGAAGCTCAACTGGGCTTTAACTCCACTTAAAATTCTAGACTTTCAGAACTCGCAGAGGAAGTCTTTAAACACACACACACACCTGCCTCTTGTATAATTTCGAATTTAATATACAATCATTTTGTACAATTACGCACTTTGCAATTCAACTTATTTCTCCCCTCTCGTATTCTTATTCGAAATTATTATTCGTTTTCATGGCAAATGATTTTCTGGCTATTTGCTTTTATTTATTTATTCGCGTATTTCGCTTTTTGGCTTTCAGCTTCGGTCGAGCGTGGCGAAAAGAAAAGCTTCAAGCCGATCTTTATTTGGAAAACGAAACAACTTTTGATTTCTACGACTGCAAATTGATTGACTGACTGACTGATTGATTGACTATAAAATGAAATGAAATCTGCGCTGGGAGAAAGTTTAGCATATTTTTTCACAACTTTGCACCTGTAAAAGTTGAACGAACTTTATTTTAAGACAGCTGTTTGTAAAGTAAATGTTAAAAGTGAAGGTTAATGAGATATTTAGATATCAAAATCTAGATAGCAGCTGTTGATGGCCTTCATATGATAAGAAACGCTATCACATGGCTCTTTAGTTTCATTTAAACTTTAATTTGCATAAATATCATAAATTATCTTGTAAGATGTACAGACAAAAGAGCCACAAGTTGTCTTTATCTCACCCACACAAGCGTAGTTTAAAAGAAAAACTGACCTCAAAAAACCAAAGACAACAATTCACAATAGCTACAAAACAGTCACAACAATTGAAGCCCAAAGAGAAGAACCCACGGATTTGTTTTGTTATCTGTTCCCATACTTTGAATAAGGAGCCCAAAGAAATACGCAGCCATTGTCATAGTACCCCCTATCTATAGCTATGATTCCCTCTTGTCTCTGCTAACATCTGTTTTTTTGTTCTTCTTTTTTTTGACAGACGGGTCGTATGAGTTTTTCATTTCATATTTTACTTATCTACAAACATTTTATGGTCAAACGCTTTTTATCGCTTCTTAAATTTATTATCTGTAAAATACGCCCACGCGAATTTGAATTCGAATGAGAATTTCAGCTGTGAATGGATGGAATGTGAATGTTTTATTCATGCCGCGGGCAGACAGAAAAGCCAACAACAAAAACAAATGCAAATGTGAATAAGTAAAAAAAAAAGTGCTGAAAATACTGAAAAAATACTTGACAAATACCACGCACTCGTTGCCTGCATAAACAATAAGTCATAAAAAAACATAAACAAAACAAACGATGGGAACGAACAAAGACAAAGAAAAAGCGAGAAAAACCCCACAGACAACAAACGTGAATATCATGAGGCTAGAACGTAGAAAAGAATGCACAGTGGAACAAGACAACATGAAACTAACAAAAATTAAATGAAAAATTAAATAAATGTAATTTGATTAAATGTATTTCCTCATATACTTCACTTATTTCAAAAATTTATTAATATAATTATTAAATAATATTCAATGCTTTTGCTCCACTGTGCTGACTCATTGAATTTCTATGTGCTTGACCAACGCGACGTATACTTGTTGTCGCCTCTCTCTCACACATTGGCGCCGTCTCTTTCCACATTCTGATTCACATTTAGCATGACAGCCTGCAAGGCAGACAATAACAAAAAATGATTATAAAATAGCAAAAGCAAATGTGCATGCCAATGTTTCATTTATATATTTTTGTTTTTATTTTTATTCTCTTGGCGGCCGTCGTCTGCCAAGTCAACAATTAAAAGACCATTTCATTCACAACGGACAACAAATGTGCGGACAGTGGGCAGTGGTCGTCGACACGTGATGAGAGTGCAGGGTATATACACTTATGTGTGATGGCTGTGGGGATAAGCACGTTTTCCTTTCGATTACCTTGACCGCACACCTGGATCAGAGCCAAAAGAATATACAAAAGGCTATCAACAGAAAGATGGGCATAAACAAGAGATGGGAAAGCAGAGTTTGCCAGACTATGATAATGTGAGCGATAAATTTATAAAGAGCGAGGGATGGAGGTACAAATAGCAAATATTGAAATTGATAGGTTGGAAAAGACTTGAAATAGGGAAAGGGAATAGGATACATAGTGGAGAATGGAATGGAATAAAATTCAGTTATATATTCAGATATAGATATAGATATAGCTATAGACATAGATATAGATATAGAGACATAGATATAGATATAGATATGGATAGAGATAGAGATAGAGATAGAGATAGAGATAGATAGAGATAGAGATAGAGATAGAGATAGAGATAGAGATAGAGATAGAGATAGAGATAGAGATAGAGATAGAGATAGAGATAGAGATAGAGATAGAGATAGAGATAGAGATAGAGATAGAGATAGAGATAGAGATAGAGATAGAGATAGAGATAGAGATAGAGATAGAGATAGAGATAGAGATAGAGATAGAGATAGAGATAGAGATAGAGATAGAGATAGAGATAGAGATAGAGATAGAGATAGAGATAGAGATAGAGATAGAGATAGAGATAGAGATAGAGATAGAGATAGAGATAGAGATAGAGATAGAGATAGAGATAGAGATAGAGATAGAGATAGAGATAGAGATAGAGATAGAGATAGAGATAGAGATAGAGATAGAGATAGAGATAGAGATAGAGATAGAGATAGAGATAGAGATAGAGATAGAGATAGAGATAGAGATAGAGATAGAGATAGAGATAGAGATAGAGATAGAGATAGAGATAGAGATAGAGATAGAGATAGAGATAGAGATAGAGATAGAGATAGAGATAGAGATAGAGATAGAGATAGAGATAGAGATAGAGATAGAGATAGAGATAGAGATAGAGATAGAGATAGAGATAGAGATAGAGATAGAGATAGAGATAGAGATAGAGATAGAGATAGAGATAGAGATAGAGATAGAGATAGAGATAGAGATAGAGATAGAGATAGAGATAGAGATAGAGATAGAGATAGAGATAGAGATAGAGATAGAGATAGAGATAGAGATAGAGATAGAGATAGAGATAGAGATAGAGATAGAGATAGAGATAGAGATAGAGATAGAGATAGAGATAGAGATAGAGATAGAGATAGAGATAGAGATAGAGATAGAGATAGAGATAGAGATAGAGATAGAGATAGAGATAGAGATAGAAATAGAGATAGAGATAGAGATAGAGATAGAGATAGAGATAGAGATAGAGATAGAGATAGAGATAGAGATAGAGATAGAGATAGAGATAGAGATAGAGATAGAGATAGAGATAGAGATAGAGATAGAGATAGAGATAGAGATAGAAATAGAGACAAATATAAGGAAGAGGATATGCAATACATAAAGATAAAGATAAAGATAAAGATAAAGATAAAGATAAAGATAAAGATAAAGATAAAGATAAAAATCCAACACTTGTTTCCCATATTTCTGTTATAAGGTGCTTTTTTCAGATTGTCTATTCCTTTTCTTAACCCTTAGAAATAAAGATGGGAAACAAGTGTTGGAAAGACTGGGATATTGAATAAATATATAAGGGTAGAGCTGGAGCTATAGATATTGGTATAGATATACATAGATATAGAAAGATCAGATTACACACTTACTGTATGGAGAATAGCAAATACATATATAAAGACATTTGTGTATAAAAAACTGATGGGAAACAAATATTAAAATATGTTTTAAATATTGTAGCTTTAGTTGAACACATTGATCTATAAAATCAAATATGTATATATATCTATATAAAAATGATAGGGTAAAAAAAAGAGAACATTTTTCCACATTAAGAAATTATTTTAAATTGAAATCACATCCAGATGCTGCACTTTGTGCACTCTTTGATACATTTATAATCCCCCAGCACGTGCCACTATATATATATATTTGATATTTGTAAGCAGTAAAAGCAGATGAAGTGACCTTTCGCTATATATATATACAAGACTATAAAATGCAATGGCTTTTAGGTCACAGCAGCTGGGTGCTCACTTAGGTGACCTTTAAAATTACTCTCTCGAATAGTTGATATGAATGGGCATGTGACGTCAGTCAGCGTCCCGTCCCTCTCACTACCTTTCTCCCACACCCCCTCGCTGTGTCTTTATGTTGCTATCTCGCTCTTTTAATGTGCATTGAATGGTTTTTTGCACAAAAGCCGAGTGCATAAAAGTGTAATTAGGAGCATTTGTTGATGCTCTCCTCTATTGAGGGGCTGCCTTTTCAATGCCAACAATTGGCAGGCTCTCAGGCAAGGACACGACGTTGTTGTTGTTGTTGTTGCAAGTAACGAAACCTCGACCAGCATGTGTCACAAGCAATCGATAGAAGAGAAACCTTCTATTATAAAATTTCTAGTACCAGCCTCCGTTTGCCTTCTCATCTGCTCCCTCTACGACTGCTTGCATTCAATTAATTTGAATGATGGTGTATATATATATATATATATATATATATATATATATATAATGAGGGTTTTTGTCGTCGTCTGTGAATTTGTCTTTGGGGTAAAGTTTTTCCATTATTGATTTATTCTGTGACTGGCTCTTTAAATATATATATATATTTATTGCATATTATTGCACACACTTGATTTTCATCTGCTGCTGGGCACAACATATGGTACTCTCTGTGCGTGTGTGTGTGTGTATGGAGGAGGCGTGGCAGAGCTTGACGCACGTCTGCAGCGCTGCGTCACAGAGCAGAAAAAACGTCAGCGTTTGCCATGAAACGCATATTTCACGATAAGGACTCGGCTACGAGACCAGCCAGGACTAGCCTTGAGTGGAATCCTTACAAAAGTGGTAAAAATTTGCCAGCGGCTTCAGTCGAGTCACAGTACTCACTGCCAAGGGTGGATTTTCGCCAAGTGCAGCCACAGACTGCGCCCCACCCTAACCCATTCCCATTTCCATTCCCTTGGTCATGTCTCGATGCTCTAGCCTTCTGCCTCCTGCCTCCTGCCTCGTCCCATTGAAATGTTTTCCTTTGTTTCTCGCATCTTTGCTCCCTCTCTCTTATGTGTTTCGCATTTACTTTACGCTTCTTTTTTTGTACTTTACCAGCATTTCAGTTTATATATTCTTTTTCTCTTTTCTCGCATTCGCTTTAGTTTTTCGCACTTTGTTGTTTTTTTGTGGCCTCCAGGGGAGGTACTCGCTTTTGCACCTAGCTACAGACACATATATAAATATGTATATATATACAAATTGAGTTCCTTTGCATTCTCGACATTATGTCCAAGTGTCAGTTACTTAACATGCGATGTCAAATTGAAAAATGAACTTGGGTAGCCGGGCATACATTATGTAAAATAGACTTGATTCGTTTACTAGATAACCATATGGTATATTC
Organism: Drosophila gaucha; assembly: GCA_035045545.1. NCBI lineage: Eukaryota > Metazoa > Arthropoda > Insecta > Diptera > Drosophilidae > Drosophila > Drosophila gaucha. The sequence continues at coordinate 886,751 of JAWNOY010000222.1, forward strand.
CTTACATAAGGACGAACATATTGCGTAGTTAAATATGGCTAAAAAATATTTATGAGCTGAAATTAAATGGTAAATGACAGAATAATATCTACTGATTAGAGATGGGATCGGGAAAGAAATTCGTTCCCGACCCATCCCGTCCCGAAATAATTTTTGATTTTCCCGCCCGATTGTCCCGACAAATTTTTCATTTTTCCCGCGGGTCCCGACATTTGCCGAAATTTTTTTTTTCAACATTTAAAACTCTTCTGAACGATAAAAGTTTTTACTAAAAAATAATATTTTCTCAAAATTTTCTTCTCTAAGATGTGTTCTCCTTTTTTCCAAAACTCTATTAGAAGTACTCGTTGTCGAAGATGTTGGAACATCAAGTACTTGCCTAGCAAGCATTTGTAACAATGGCAATTTATTGCATTGCTGTCAAAATAATAAAATATTATTCTCTTAAATTTAACATGATTTATCTAAGAATTGAATTCCTGGTCAATATCATTCTTCTGTTCTTTGATAAATACAAGTAATTTGATCGATTAATAATTTTCTTATCGGTACCCGTGGGAATTTCGGGATCAAGCACGTATCCCGACCGTCCCGGACTCTTTCAGAATCTTTCCCATCCAGCCCGATCCCGAAAATTTTTTCGGGAACCGCGAGATTCCCGAAAATATCGATCCCGACGCCCATCTCTACTACTGAGTACTCAAAATAATATTAAATACAAAATTAATTTCTTTTAAATACAATATTTTGAGAGCATAAACTGGGAGGAATTCATCCTTAAGCGTATATATATATTCAAGACTGGGAAACTAATTGAAAGTATTGCTGTTCTCTTAATTAAAATTGACTAAGGCCAAGTTTTAGCAGACGTTTGCATGGCTCATGGCATTGGCCTTAGGTAGAAATCAGGGCAAGCTATATTTTGCAATCCTTCCTCAGCGGAAGCCAGAGAAATGACTAATTAAATGTAAACCGTAAAAGTTTATTACTGCTGACTGTGTTGGCCCTAACTGAACTTAACTGGCCAAAAGGGGCTGACTACCTGGCTCAAAGGCGAAAATGCGAATGAAATCGGACAAGCGAAGCAGAAGCCAGACAGAACCAGAGCAGACCAGACCAAAGACTCAGCGACGGAGTCAAAGCAGGGCATGACACAAAAGCCCTTGAGCAGGCCATGTGGGCGGGGCAAACAAAGCTGCATTGACATGAAAACTGAAAACTGAAAACTGTAAACTAAAGCAAAACTAAAACGAGAGACGTGCTCAAATGCAAAAGCTACAAACGAGCTAAGGGCCACAGCCAAATACAAATACGAACAAATGAATGAATGAATGAAACAGTGAATGAATGAACGAGCTGTGAAGCAGCTAATGAATGAATGACAATGTGACTAATGGCCCAACGGACGCTCTTGAGTGAATTATTGAATGAAGAGACATTTCTTTTGCGCTTGCATTCAAATAAATCAGAGAGACTCGAAACGGTTAGGAGGAAGGTGCTGTAGCATGGGCCATAATAAATGGCAAATGCATCAATTTTATTGCGAGCTGTTGAAGAAGAAGGCGACAGGACGTGGCGCATGTTAAGAGTTATTTAATATTGAGTCGTAAAATGAATTTCAATAATAATAATAGGATGAGCTTTGCTTTGCTTTATTATCAAGAATTTATTTTGAACTTTGCTTTATGTTCAAGACGTGCAGCAGTCACTATAAAAGTTTAAGTGGTTGAGCTATTCTTTGGTATTTTCTATAGCATATTCATTATAGTGCAGCCTTTCATATTATCTAAAACCAATATCGCTGCTTAAGCAGCTGAGCTATGCTATTGATAAAAGCAAATGCTTTCTATCTATAGTCAATGTCGCTGCTGAAGAGCCATTGAATCTAGTTTCAAGATAATATATTGTAGCTATAGCTTATAGCATTAAGAAGTAGCTTAACTATTGAAGTGCGCCTCATTAAGCATATGCCGCCACCCAACGCTAGATGGCGCTGCAAACTGCAAGCAAATGCTGATTGCAGATTAGCTGCAACCGCTAAGAGAGACAGCTCGCACTGTGCTATGATTAGCCGTGCGTCATTTCACAAAATCTGTACATAACTCTCTCTGTGCTCCAATTCCCGCTAATGACGCAAGTATTAAGAGCTGACGCATCTATGCGACTTTGGCTTTAGATGGAGGCAGCTCTACGCTAGACACTCTGAAGAGAGTTCGTTGGCCTCGATTCATGTTGGCAACACACTTTAAATCGCATTTGATGAGGGCGAAGCAACTATTTTGTCAAATCTCTACAGTAGCAGACGGGGGGGGAGGAGGGAGGCGTGGTCGCGTATTATCACCAGCGGTAGAGCTGTAAAAATTGCTTGCGCATCCGTCAGATACTTTACTTTCTGCTCCACTCAAGATTACAGCATTTAACATTGTTGTTGGATGTTTGTTGTTTGTTGTTGTTTGTTGTCAGCTTGTTTGTGGCCGAGGCTCTAATTGGCCTCCAGCTTTGGCTTTGGCTTTGACTTTCTGCTAGAGCTATTCTGGAGCGTCTTACTAAGTATTTTTCTCTTATTTTTTTTATGCCAAGCCGCTTTGATGTCATTCTAACTGTAAATAGATTTATGTCTATGTATATATTTAGATGCTTGTACATACATATATACATATCTATATATATATATAATAATTAATGTTATTTCTGGGAGCCCTTCACAATCATCCAAGTCATTGTACAAAAGCCCATTGCAAACTCCAAAATAAATAAAAAATAAAATAGTTTTAAATTAAAGTTTGATTCTTTCGTTTGAACAATTTGTTCATTGTACTACGTGCTTTTTTCTCATTCTCTCTCTATTTTCTACAGGTACCAAGCACAGATCTTTTCGCGGCCATCCCGGCAAATATCACATGAATTTAGGTAACAACATTTTAAACGTAGTGTCATTGTTAATAATTATAGAATGATTCCAATTGAAATTGTATATAATGCATGATAAATCTTTGCTCAAGTGTATTTGGGTTGTTAAAAAATCGAATTGAGAACATCAAGTGTTTTTATTTAGGGCAGACTTTTAACTGCTAACTAGATCTTAAGATAAATCTAAATGGAGTTTATGTTAGATAAGATTTTGCTTTTAAGGGTTGAGAATTTATCCATAAGAAACTCTTGAAGAGTCCAAAAGACTGCATTTTTGCATAGATTTTATTGTAAATCTTCTTCATAAAATATTTGCATAGGGTTGCTTAAGAAAATCGAAACTAAACTGCTTAGAAAATCTTTTAGAAGTTACTATTAAAGTTTAACGATTTATAGATAGTAATTTTCTAGCTCATTTCAGTTCCTATAAATAGAATTTCTATAGACCAGCAATTCCTATAATTTTATAGAATTATAGTTCCAATATATAGAATTTCTATGGGTTGACATTTCCTAAAAACAAAAACTAGATATAGCTATTCTATAGATCAACGGTTCTTAGATATTGTAATTCGATAGATCAACAGTTCTTAGATATAGAATAGGTCCACAGTTCCTAGATATAGAAATTCTATAAATCAACGGTTTTTAGACACAGCTGTTCTATAGATCAACAGTTCTTAGATATAGTAATTCTATAGATCAACCGTCAATAGATATAGATTTTCTATAGACCAAATGTTGCTAGATATAGAATTTCTCATGAATTCTCTGTAAATTCCATAACTGAATACCAATTGCATTATATTTGAGACTAGCAAAAACTCAATAATTACCTCAACTAGCAATTCCTAGAAACTCTTGCTCTTAACGTTTTCTAATTAAAAATAAATCTCTTAAAATAAAGTATAAAATTTCTGAGTCAACTTATTCTGGCTGTGCGTTGATTATACATAAATATATAAATCAGAGACCCAATTCCATTATAGTACGCGTGACTCACCAGAGCCCATTCGAATCGTATAAATATATATATGCATATATGTTTGTTTAATTGAACATATGGTCAGACAGATTGGGACACAGGTTAATCTCTAATGCATTGGCCAGACGCGTCGCCTGAGCCGCGCTTCGATGCGCTCCGATTTAGCGGACCACCATGATAAGCCCCCCTTCTAAAGAGGTCTCTAAGCTTCCGCTCTCTCGCATACTACATAACTACATATGTATATTTAGATATGCCCACTACCTATTGCTATTAATATTTCCTGCCTCGCGCGCATAAATTAACAATTGAAAAGGAAAGACAACTCGATGACGGGGAGTAGGAGGGAATTTTGAACTGGGCACTGGGAACTGAGAACAGAGCATTTGGGAACCCTTCTCAAATATTTTTATTATGCTTTATTATTTGGGTTTTATGACTCTCGGAATCGCAGCGCACCCACATTCAAGACTAATTTGAAGCGGCTCTCGAGTGCGATAGAAAATATGTGGAAAATATGGGGAAAAGCGTCATGTACTGCCAGTTGCTCGCTTGAGGAGTGGGCCAAACGCTCGCCCAGAATCTGAGTGCCAGCGGAAGTGGCTGCTTAATGGAAGAGAAAAAAAATGAAAATAAACCGTTGTGAATTTCTCAATTATTCATTGTGTGATGCCGTCAAATGGAGAAAAGATCATTGCGGATAAGCTGAAACTGAAATACTCTAGATGAAAACCGGAAAACACTTTGAAGTACCTTAGATGAAAAACTGTCACTTGTCTTTGTAGCTTAAATGTACTTTATAGTAGGGTAATGATTTGTAAATAGAGATTCTATTTTTATAGGTTATCAAAGGCATGTTTACACAGTAATAGGTAGAAAGTCATAGCTAAAGGAACTCGCAGTGGGGTATGCGCTGGCACACAAGTCATTTGATATAGGGTTCGAACCCTACCGAGTTTAGTTCATAATAACTCGATCAATTCCATAACCAAAAACTTCGCTTGATGTCATAAACAACAGTTAGAAAAAAAAAGAAAATAATAAAAAATAAAAAAGTTTATATAGATAAAAAATATATACAGTTTTTAGCAAACTATAAATACTTTATGAGAAATACTATAAACTATACTGTATCTTAGAGATGGGCGTCGGGATCGAGATTTTCGGGACCCGAAATTATCCCGAAACAATTTTCGGTATCTGGTGGGTTGGGAAAGATTTTAAAAAAGTCCGGGATGATCGGATACGTGCTTGGTCATGAGACCATGGTAAAAAATTCTAGAGATATCCTCTGAGATGGCGGCGATCCCGAAGCCCTCCTCTATCTCTAGAATCTCTTACTATGCCACCTTGATGTAGGGAAGAAGCACTTATCCTACCGTCCTGGAATTTTTTAGAATCTTTCCCAACAAGCCCGAAAATTGTTTCATGACACTTTCGAGTTCCGAAAATCCCGATCCCGACGCCCATCTCTAGCTCATGCCCAACCGAGTCTAGTTCTTAATATCACGATCATTCCATTCCAAAAAAATTCGCTTGATGCCATAAAGAACAGTTAGAAATAAATAGAAAATTATAAAAATAAAAAAGTTTATATAGATAAATAATATATATAGTTTTTAGCAAACTACAAATGCTTTATGCAAAATACTTATACTATATATATTATTTATAGTAAAGTTTGTTTTATGAGTAGCTATTTGTACAGGGTATCACAGGTATGATTATGTTTTGTAATTTTTTTTTCGTAGATAGAAAAATATGGATACAAACATACATAGAGTGGGGTATACAATTCTTCAGATATATGATATAGATTCGAACCCTACCGAGTGGGGTATACAATTCTTCCGATATATGATATAGATTCGAACCCTACCGAGTTCAGTTCGTAACAATACGATCGATTCCATAATAAAAAGATATTAAAAATAAAGTAAATACATATAAATAACATATAGGAAACTATATATACTTCATGGGAAATACTATATGTATACTATATATAAAAGTAATAAAATATCTTATCGCTGATCAATTACAAAGCATAGCTCAAAGCTAAAATACCTTTTGCAACGAGGGTAAATGCCAGCCGCACAAACCGCTTTGCTGTGGTGTCTCGCATCCGACAGATACAGATACAGATGCAGATATGGTTACAGATACAGATACATATACAAATGCAGAGGCACAAGTGCACAACAGATACACAGCTCGTCAGAGCTCGTTGGTGAAATCGCGTTAGAACTCTCCCACAATAAATGTGACGCCAAGTGGGACGATTATTTCTGCTGCTGTTCCTGTGCAGCAATGTTTTGGTGTAATTTCGTATGCCGTTCCATGCATAATTTATATATTTTTTTTTGTTGTTATTCAATGAAAGAGAGTCAAAGGCATCCGATCTCTTGCCCACATTCCTGTGTGAGAAAAACGGGTTTACCTTGCCAGCAAGTGAGCTTCAGTCGCATTGTTTCGTGACCAGGCAGATTGATTTAACGTTCACTCACCTTTCACTCTCTCTCCCTCTCTCTTTCTCTCTCCAATGCATTTTGCAGAGGCGCTGCTGCAATCGCGTCCATTGCCACACATTCCGGCCGGGAGCACAGCGGCTGCTCTGCTAGCTGATGCCGCCGAGCTGCAGAGTCAGGAGTCACCGGTGCTCGCCTCATTGGGCGGAGTGCACAGCTCGGCGACTTCAGTGTTTGAGTCGGCACATCGCTGGACTTCCAAGGAGAATCTGTTGGCACCTGGACCTGAGGAGGATGATCCCCAGCTGTTTGTGGCGCTGTATGACTTCCAGGCGGGCGGCGAGAATCAGCTGAGCCTCAAGAAAGGCGAACAGGTGCGCATACTCAGCTACAACAAATCCGGCGAGTGGTGCGAGGCTCACTCCGACTCCGGCAACGTGGGCTGGGTGCCCTCCAACTATGTGACGCCTCTCAACTCACTCGAGAAGCACTCCTGGTACCATGGACCCATCTCACGAAATGCTGCAGAGTATTTGCTCAGCTCTGGTATCAATGGAAGCTTTCTGGTGCGCGAGAGCGAGAGTTCACCTGGTCAGCGCAGCATCAGTCTAAGGTATAGTAGAGACTTAGATCATATTTACAAACAAAACTAATCCTAATTTCTTTTCAGATACGAGGGCCGCGTCTATCACTATCGCATCTCTGAAGATCCGGATGGCAAAGTCTTTGTCACACAGGAGGCCAAATTCAATACGCTCGCCGAGCTAGTGCATCATCACAGCGTGCCACACGAGGGTCACGGCCTGATTACGCCTCTGCTCTATCCAGCGCCCAAGCAGAACAAACCCACAGTCTTTCCATTGAGTCCCGAGCCGGATGAGTGGGAAATTTGTCGCACAGACATCATGATGAAGCACAAACTGGGCGGCGGCCAATATGGCGAGGTATACGAGGCGGTATGGAAACGATATGGCAATACGGTGGCCGTTAAAACGCTCAAGGAGGACACGATGGCGCTCAAAGACTTCCTCGAGGAGGCAGCCATCATGAAAGAGATGAAGCATCCAAATCTCGTACAGCTAATCGGTGGGAATTTGGAAGTTCAAGAACTCCTTTCTCGTATACAATTTTGATTTAGTTTTAGCAAAGTTATAGATGAGAAAGGATTGGTTAAGTCCAACTAATTGCTTCAATCTGATCATATTTTGTTCGTCTTCCAGGTGTCTGCACCCGTGAGCCGCCCTTCTACATCATCACAGAGTTCATGTCGCATGGCAATCTGCTGGACTTTTTGCGCTCGGCGGGCAGAGAGACCCTGGATGCGGTAGCCCTGCTCTATATGGCCACGCAAATAGCGTCGGGCATGAGCTATCTGGAATCACGCAATTATATCCATCGAGATTTGGCTGCTCGCAATTGCTTGGTGGGCGACAACAAGCTCGTGAAGGTGGCCGATTTCGGGCTGGCGCGGCTAATGCGCGATGATACATATACGGCGCATGCGGGTGCCAAGTTTCCCATCAAGTGGACCGCCCCCGAGGGATTGGCGTACAATAAGTTCAGCACCAAGTCGGATGTGTGGGCCTTTGGTGTGCTGCTATGGGAGATAGCGACATATGGCATGTCGCCATATCCGGGCATTGATCTCACCGATGTGTACCACAAGCTGGAGAAGGGCTATCGTATGGAGCGACCGCCGGGCTGTCCGCCGGAGGTGTACGATCTAATGCGTCAGTGCTGGCAGTGGGATGCAACGGATCGGCCCACATTCAAGAGCATACACCATGCGCTGGAGCACATGTTTCAGGTGGGTGACGGTGACGGTGATGTCGAATTCGAGGTGTGGGATGATGATGATGACCTCGATGATATCGATGATGATTACGATGGCGACAATGACGACAATGATGACGACAATGGCATTGAGCTTTGATTTCAATTGGCGTCTGCATCGCCATCGTCGCTCATGGAATGCCAGCGCAACCAATGTGATAGTCTCGCAATCATCAGTAGTGATAATCGCAATAATGATCCACGTGCTGCACGTCTCTCCTTCTTCGCTCCGCAGGAATCGTCCATCACCGAAGCGGTCGAGAAACAGCTCAACGCCACAGCCACAGCCAGCGCCGGCACAGGCTCCAACTCCGGCTCCATTTCCACAGCAGCGGCTGGTGTAGCTCCCCCAACAGCGACGGCCAGTGCCTGCTCCTCAGCCTCCGCCTCACTCAGTCTGACGCCACAAATGGTCAAGAAAAGTCTGCCCAGCGTTGACCAACAGCAGCAGCAGCAACAGCTCGCCAGCACGCCCATGTCAGGTGAATCTTGGTTGTCTCCATTAAAACGAATCCAGACTGATCTCATCTCACACTTCCCCACACAGAAACCGGCTCCACATCCACCAAGCTGAGCACCTTCTCCAGCCAGGGCAAGGGCAATGTGCAAATGCGTCGCACCACCAACAAACAGGGCAAACAGGCGCCTGCACCGCCCAAGCGTACCAGGTAAAGCTAATCCATGAACTTCCATTCCATTACAAGCTATTCATTGTGATCTCTATTCGTTTAGCCTGCTCAGCAGCAGCCGGGATTCCACATATCGCGAGGAGGACGCACGCAATTTGATCGATGAGCTCAACACGAATGGTAGTAGTAGAAACTTCCACTTCAACTCCAACAACATTTTAAGCCAGACCCTATGTAGAAATTTTAAAACCCAAATTCCAACCCAGACACAAATACGTACACAACAACAACTACAACAACAACAACAGAAACAACAATTATTACAATCACCAATACAACAACAACAACAACAAACGTATTCAATTAAAAAATCATCCTCCTGCAGTAGTTTCCTTTACGACATCCTATTTCGAGGTATTTGTCAATGGAGTAAGAATTCCAATTTACAATTTATGTTACGTTTTAATTGGTTTGTGTTGCACAAGGAACAAATATTTTTATTATATTTTCGTACTTTGTATTTTGTATTTATATATGCTTTAATAATTTATTCATTGCTGAAACTATTTGAAACTAGAGAAAGTTATTTGTTTCAAAACTCTTTTTCTAGTTCTTAATAGTTTTTCTATTTTTTATTTCAAAATATTATTTGTGGCTTTGATTATTGTTTTCTATTATTATATTTTTTAAATATTTACTTGTGGAATTTGTTTAATTACAAAAGGTAAAAGTTCATGTTAAACATGTCATAGTAGTTTTTAAAATTTAAACTTTAAGAAAAAAAAAATTTTTAAAAATCCCAAATTTAAAATGTATTAACTTAAATAAATCCATATTATTTAAGTCGAGAAATCCTTAGACGTCCCCAAAAATATTTTATATATAACAGTTATTTCGGTAGTCTATAAAAAATACTACTAAAACATACGTAGCTTAAGTTTCTGAAAGTTTTTTAATAGTTTAAATGTGAACAGCTTTTCTTTGCGATTCTCATAACCTCAACTTATATATATATATATATAGAGTATTCTCTAGAGTCTCTCACCCAAGTCCTTTCGCGATTCCACAGTAAATACTCAAAATATATATTTTTTTATTATATTTGTTATTTTGCTTAAATTATATTTCATTTAGTTTTTGGTGTTTTATCTTTAAGTTTTACTTTCTTAGTTCTAATTTTGCTTTGTGTTTCATTCTGTTTTCCTTTAACATTAATTGGTTTTTAGTAGTGCTTTTAACATATGTTTTGGTGTTGACAGATATTGAGCCAACGAATGGGTTTGTCGTCACGTCCACGAATCTCAGCACCCGCTAATCCAGTCCCAAGCCCCAAGCCCCAAGCACGCGCATGTTAAGCTGCTGCATAGAACTGTCATATAATAGAGATCTTTGTGCTTTGCAGGTCTCACGCGCGACATCAACAACTTGACGCAGCGATATGATTCGGAAACGGATCCGGCTGCTGATCCCGACACAGATGCCACTGGCGACAGCCTGGAGCAGAGCTTGACCACGATTACGCCGCCCAACAAGATGCAGCACTCGCTGCACGCAGGTGTGCCAAGTCTTTCGGGTGGCATTGGGCCACGCTCGTCGCAGCAGCACAGCTCGTTTAAGCGTCCGGTGATGGGCAATCGTGGCCTGGAGACGCGTCAGAGCAAACGTTCGCAGCAGCCGGCACCGAGCAGTGTGACCACCAATGGCAATGGCGGCACACCTGTGCTACCTGCTCACCCCATCACGGTGGGCGCTCTGGAGGTGATGAATGTGAAGCGCGTCGTCAATCGCTATGGCACGTTGCCGAAGGTGGCGCGCATTGGCGCTTTTCTGGACAGCCTGGAGGACAGCAGCAGCAGCAACAGCAGTGGCGGCGGCGGCGGCACTGGCTCTGAGACAGCTGCCAATGGACATGCCACAGCGGCAGCAGCAGCAGCAGCACCAACTCGTGCTCTGCCCACTGTGCCCGCTTTGGCCACAGCGGCCAGCAAGGCGCAACAGGTGCCACAGCAGATGATTCGCAGCAATTCGTCTGGCGGCGTGACCATGCAGAACAATGCAGCGGCCAGCTTGAATAAGCTGCAGCGACATCGCACCACCACGGAGGGCGCCATGATGACCTTCTCCTCGTTTCGTGCTGCCGGCAGCAGCAGTTCACCCAAGCGTGGCGGCATTGCACAGCCGGCGCTGGCCAATCTGGAGTTTCCGCCACCGCCGCTGGAGGAATTTGAGGCATTGCCGCCACCGCCGCCGCCGCCAGCGCCAGAGAGCGCCGTCCAGGCCATACAACAGCATCTGCATGCGCAGCACAGCAGCAGCAACGATGTCAGCAATACGGCGCCCAGCGTCGAGGAGGCCAGCTCCCGGTTTGGTGTCTCGCTGCGCAAACGTGAACCCTCCACGGATTCGTGCAGTTCCCTGGGCACGCCGCCCGAGACAGCAGCAGCAGCAGCAGGAGCACCCGAAGACAAAGGTCTCAATCTCAAAGAGAAACTTATTACGGAAATCAAAGCAGCCGGCAAGTCGTCCGATTCATCTGTGGGCTATGCCAATGGCAGTGCTCCAGTCGCCGTTGATCCTGTTGCTCAGCTGGTCACCGAGCTGGCCGAGAGCATGAATCTGCCCAAGCAATCGAAGCTGACCAATGGCAACTGCAACAACACCAGCAACAACAGCAACAACAACAACTTCAAGGCGCAGCTAAAGAAAGTGGAGCCAAAGAAATTAAATGCGCCCATGCCAAAGGCTGAGCAGCCCTCAAATATAATTGACTTCAAGGCGCATCTGCGCAAAGTGGACAAAGTGGAGCCCAGTCCTCAGCAACAACAACAACAACAACAACAACAGTCGCCCAATGCCAATTGCAGTGCCGGGCGCAAGGATGAAACCAAAAAGTTTAGTGCCGCAAATCAAAAGACTGAAATCAAAATCGATGTTAGCAACTCCAATGCGGATGGGGATGGAGGCGACACGGGCGCTGGCAACGGCTCCGACACTGGCAAGCGGCGCAGCACAGGTAGTATTAATAGCTTAAAGAAACTTTGGGAGCAGGCACCACAAAGTGGTGGCGACTATGCCAGCACCACAATCCCACAGACCATGGCAACCAGCAATGGTGGCGCCGCCCAATTGTCACCCAAATATGGTTTGAAAGCCATGCAGCAGCCATTGGTCAATATCAATGTGAATAACAAAGGGTTTGGTAATAAACCGCCGCCAGCGGCACCACCACCACCGCCCCCAATTAGCAGCACTCCAAGCACCACAGCACAGTCCAAGCCAACAGTAGCTGCCACAACCAAATTAGCAACCACAGCAATAAAAACATCTCTTTCAACGCAACTCTTCACAGATGCCGACGAGGAGCAGCAGCACCAGCAGCAGCAGCAGCAGCAGCAGCAGCAGCCAGTTGACCAAGCGGAGCTCATGACGCAATCGCTCTATGGCGATCAGTACAACAATTCCAATTCCAATTGCAATCAACCGCCGCCAAACCCGAGCCCGAGCAATGCCAACAACAAGCTGAGCACCACCAGCAGCAGCCAGAATAAGCCCGCCGTGCCGCACAAGCCCACCAAATTGACTATCTATGCCACGCCCATAGCCAAAATAGCCGGCATTGGTGTTGGAGCGGACAACCTCATCAATTCGACGCAAATCTCCAGGGAGAGCATATTGGAGCTGGTGACGTTGCTCGAGGGCTCCCTGAAGCATCCAGTGAACGCGATCTCTGCCTCGCAGTGGCTCCAGCTCAGCGACAAGTTGAATATATTGCAAAATTCGTGTGTGGTTTTTGCGGAGAATGAATCGATGCCGCCCCACTCGAAATTCCATTTCCGTGAGCTGGTGACCCGCGTGGAGACGCAGTCGCAGCATTTGCGCACCGCTGGCAGCAAAAATGTGCAGGACAACGAGCGGTTGGTCGGCGAGGTGGGTCAATCGCTCAAACAGATCTCGAATGCGCTGCACAGGTAAATGATAAGAACGGGGATGGACGCACAGCGGAGCGGTGTTGCGGCAGCGGACAACAACGGCGCCGGCATTTGGCTGGATGCCGAGGGCAACTTCATCAAGCGCAAGCAACAACAGCCACACTGATCAGATCAGATATATATCTATATCTATATATATATCACACATTGCTCCCACCATCCCCCTCACCCACTTCCAGAGAAGGCGACAAGAAGACAACGAAACTGGAAACGGATTGAATGATTGAATGATTGAAAGAGGCGCAGCAACAGACAAACAACAAACAAACAACCGACAACAACAACAAAAACAAACTACAACTATAATTAATTATTAACTATATATATATATATACTATATATATAAATATAGTAGTTGGTAGCATGTAATACCAACTATCGTAGTATTTAGTAGCCGTAGCGATTATACATACATCTAGTCATATATCTGATGCATCCGCTTATATCGAGAGAGAGAGAGAGAGAGAGAGAGAGTGGGCTTCGAAACTGAGTTGCAAAGCAAATTTTTCTATACAAGGCATTGCTCGTCTAAATGCCGTCTTCTAAGTTTTTTTTTTAATTGTGAATTATATCTTTACACAGTTTATTATTTCCTAAAACAAAAATGATTCTACACTTGATTTTGCGCCATTTTTATTCGATAAAGCTAAAGCTTTGTTTTAATAAACTTTGAAAGACATATATAGAAGTGCATATAGAGAGGTTGGTAGAGCAGACTTCTTGATGAATGAAATATAAATATATATATTCATAGAATATCTCAATAAATTAGTAATTATATTGCACACACATATATATATATATATATATATAAATTTTACATAAATATATATATGCTAGTCGGTAAAAGTGTTTTTAGTATACCTATACAAGATATATATATATATATATAATTTAATATGTGCGTACATTTTATGTAATACGATCGATGCCCGTTATAAATCGGGAGAAAAAAAACTCCAATCTACAACGTTTAGACTTTTCTTCGTGTTTTTAGTACTCGTAATACCTACATAAATACATTGATCTATGTGTACTACTTGGCATAAATTTAAACAGTAGCAAAGCCCAAAGATATTATTATTAACGACTACTCGAAAAAATAAAAGAAGATATATAAATATATATGTATATGTTAGTTGCAAAGACTAAATAAACTTATTTTTTAGTTTACGTTGAACAATGCAAGGTAAAAATAAAAATAAATTGGTGGCAAACGCTTTTTAGATACATACTTATACACAACAACAAATTGTAATTATTATCTGATATTTTATGGATTTTAAAACTACTTTTATACGTAACAAAAAACACACACACAAACACACTCACACGAAACAAAAACAAAAAACCAAATAAATATTCATTTCATATACATAGCTGCGGATCAACATTAGGGCGGGTCATATACAATATATAAAGTTGACATACATATAAATATGGATGTCCATAACGATATATATATATATATATATATATATATATATATATATTTCACATTTATCCAAAAAATATCTCCCCCCTAAATAACAGACGAAAGACAATGTGCATTCAAAACATATATTTATATATAAATAAATACTATATTTCTGTAACTTCTATAACATCTGTGCGTTTGAAAGCGCTTAGAGCATATAAATATATATATATATATTATTTAAAAAGAAACGGATCAAAAATACTTCAAGGAGAAATAAAATGATATTTAAAACTAAATGCGTTTTGTTTTGACAACGCAAGTAATATGGGGAATAGCTATTTTTGTTTCAGATATAAATATGTGGTATATTCAGTGCATTTACTTTCAATTTCAATTGGTTTTCCTTAAATGTTTCGCTTAAATTTGAATTACCCGCTACTATCGATAGCTCTACAATACTCAATTTATCTTGTATCGATAAATATTGTCATTTCGCAGCACTAGTTCGGAGCTGAACCTGTTTACGACTTTTGTTACTTTAAATGCAGCCCTATTAATTAACACAGGGTCGGAACACTACTGCTGCTAAAGAATTCAAATTCGTAACTTTATAGATTGGCCACAATATGAATTTCTAAATTTATCAATCATGCATTAATTTAGATTAAACATTTAACCAGTATAAATGTTATACTAGTGTCAAAAAAAATAATAGCATTTCATTAAGCGGCATTAACTAATGCTCGCTGCACATAACAGTTCCGCAAATGGTAATGTTGTTACCGCTGTTATGTTAAATAACATTTCTGTTTTGGCATTCGTTCTTTTTTTTCATAAAGAAAAGAAGAAGAGAAAGAGGAAAAAAGACGAAATAATATATAATAATAGAATATTATTTATACTGTGATATATAGCCAAGCATTGTTTTGTGTCTGCAAACCAGTAATTGGATAAACGAATCAGCAGTAAACCAGAACGACCAGCAAACGAATTGCGACAACAACAACAACAGTAGCAGCACCACCAACAAGAGGAAAGTCAGCCAGCAGCAGCAGTAGCAGAAGCAGCAACAGCAGCAGCTTTTACAATGCCACTTTTTGGTAAATCACAGAAGACGCCAGCCGAATTGGTCAAGTCGCTGAAGGAGGCGATAAACGCATTGGAGTCGGGGGATCGCAAAGTGGAGAAGGCACAGGAGGATGTTAGCAAAAATTTGGTATCGATCAAGAATATGCTGTATGGCAGCAGCGATGCGGAACCGCCAGCGGACTATGTAGTTGCGCAGCTATCGCAGGAGCTGTATAACAGTAATTTACTGTTGCTGCTGATACAGAATCTGCATCGCATCGACTTTGAGGGTAAGAAGCATGTGGCGCTCATATTCAATAATGTGCTCCGCCGGCAGATTGGCACCCGATCGCCCACAGTGGAATACATATGCACGAAACCGGAAATCCTATTTACATTGATGGCCGGCTATGAGGATGCACATCCGGAGATAGCCCTCAACTCGGGCACAATGCTGCGCGAATGCGCCCGCTATGAAGCGTTGGCAAAGATCATGCTGCATTCGGATGAATTCTTCAAGTTCTTTCGGTATGTGGAAGTGTCAACGTTTGACATCGCCTCCGATGCCTTCTCCACGTTCAAGGAACTACTGACACGCCACAAGCTCTTGTGTGCCGAATTCCTGGACGCCAACTACGATAAGTTCTTCGCTCAGCATTATCAGCGACTGTTGAACTCGGAGAACTATGTGACACGACGCCAGAGTCTGAAGCTGCTCGGTGAATTGCTGCTCGATAGGCATAATTTCACCGTGATGACGCGATATATATCGGAACCAGAGAACCTGAAGCTGATGATGAACATGCTGAAGGAGAGATCGCGCAACATACAATTCGAAGCGTTTCATGTCTTCAAAGTGTTTGTCGCGAATCCTAACAAACCGAAACCGATTCTGGATATCCTGCTGCGCAATCAAACGAAACTGGTCGACTTCTTAACCAGCTTCCATACGGATCGATCCGAGGATGAGCAGTTCAATGATGAGAAGGCCTATCTGATCAAGCAGATAAGGGAGCTGAAACCGCTGCCCGAAGCTTAGTGGGCAGCTATAACGAGAAAGAGAACGAGAACGAGAACATTTTGGCCTTGGCTGTATGGCAGGATGACGATAGCGAAGACGAAAGCAGGAGGACAACACAAGACAAAGGACGTACGCATACATAGAAAATGTGTGTGCTGGGCGTGGATTAAGCACATCCAAATGCAAATGCATATGCAACTACAATACACACACAAGAGACGAAGACAACGACGATGACGATGACGATGACCGATGACCGATGACGACAGCACTTGTGAGTAACTAAACAATAATTTAGACAAAGCAAACAACAACAAAAAATGATAACGATAAAGCAAAATACATAAGTAGTAACAAGAAGTACACGCAAGATATTGTATGTAATAGCGTAAAGGAGTAAATGCAGCCGCAGCATATTGCGAATTTAACTAAAAAAGGAAAAAAAGAAAAACAAAACAAAAACACACATAAACACACACACACATATATAACTTTATTTTCTCCCATCACTGAGAATATAGTATATTCGCTCCAGCTTCCGTCTAGTTCGCTTTTAAAAATTGTTCAGAGTTCGGTTTGTTGTTGTTCCAGTTCCAGTTCTAGATCCTCGTGCGCTTGTAGACGTATATAGACCATATGTATGTACACCTCTACCTACCTACCTACTGTTACTACTACTTTTCGTAAAAACGGTTTATTATTATTATTATTTCCTCTTCTTTTTTTTGTGTAATTCTTTTGCCTATTAAAATAGTTGTTGTATTGAAATTGAAGCGTTTTTGAAACGTTATAACCAGGACAATGAAGATAATATATGAGTTTTGACTTACAATTTAGACATTAAACATTTCAAATGTGCGCCGAAATTAACAATTACGGTAAATTATTATTATTAAATATGTATGAAAGAAAACAAAATCAATTGTAATTTCACGTAAAAACTTCATTCAGAATAATGCATAATAATTATAGTTGTAATTGAAAAAAAAGCATTCAAAAAACACACTCCACTCCAATACACACACACACACACACACATACATACTAAACATCCATACGTACATAGTAAAAGGGAAGTAAAACAACAACATTACGAACAGCGTAATAAATATATGATTATTATAATTTATATTATTCCCAAAATTAAAGATAACAGCCAAAAAAATTCCTTTTGAGTCATTCTGATTGGAAAATGGGTAAATATGGGAGGGGGCAGAAGACATGGTGCCGCAGACGTTCAAAGGTACTGAGTCATGTGCTAGTTCCAGGGCTGCATAGCCAGCAATTCTTTGCTGAGTTATGCTTATATATATATTTAAAGCTTTAAATATATATATTAAGCTAAATGGCAGGCATTGTTAGTAAAAACTATGACTTCGATATGAAACACAAAATATTTCGAAATGAAATCAAAAAGTAGGCGTAACATGTTTTTCTGCAGCCCTGGCACTGATCAGCTGTCTTGAAATTTCGGCGCCTAAATCAGCAATTGTATTTTCCGAAATGCACAAGAGATTTCGCAAACTAGCAGATCAAAAAATTATAGACTACAGTAGCAGCAGCGAGGAGGCAAATGTAAGTATTCAAAGGATCAAAACACTCGTGCCTAAGAAGTATGTGCGACAAAAGCGAAGACATACCGTCGAAGTAAACATTTCCGACACAAGCAGCGATGAGCAGCAGAAACAAGATCATTTGGAACAGGAGAACCGCAAGTGGCTGCCAAATCTTAAGAGATATAGCAGTGATCCCAAGCCTTTAACATTGACGCAACACAACAGGTATCAGCCATTGTCGCTCTCCGTCACAGCCAAATTTCCGTCTCCAACGAAATCAACGAATATTTTGGATATGTCGAACTTTTCCACTGCCTCGCCGGCATCTTCTCCAGCAACAAGCCGCGCAGCCTGGCGTAGCTTTCGACAAACATTAACAGCAGTAAAGCGGAACCAGGAGACGATGAATGAAACGGTCTTGGATAGCACGCTAGACACGTCTATTGAAGCAAATCTGGAGACCATGATTGGTACGCAACAGATGCCAAGAAAAGTTGTCCAAAAGAAACAGCGTTGCATTAAGCGTGGATATCTATGTGAATACAAGCGGCTGATGCTGAAGGAGCGCATGGATCGCCGTAGCCTAGCTCACAATCAGCGACTCGGCATAAGCTCAGGACAACGCGTCCAGGTCCTATGCATATCCGAATCCTTTGGTGTCCACATGGCACAAGTTATGGCAGCAGAGCAGGAGCAGGACAAATGTAAATTCAACATCATAATCTCGCCTAGCATGGCAGCCAGCATCAGTGTGGGCGCCACTGTGGAGCTTTACTTTGATTTGAAGCCAGAGACAGCATTAAAACTGCCAAATAACGAGCTGGTTTACGTACATCCAAATAAATTAGTTTTATTATAAGCATACACAGTTAATACTATTTAAAAAATACTTTGTAAATATAGTAGTGTATAGTTAAATGCAGCTAGCGCCGCTTTTTCTTCTCCAGCTTACGTATTTTGTGGAGGCGTCGGGCTGCATTTCCGCTGCCCTGCGCCGGCTCATCGATGAGGCGTGTCTCATCCTCGTTCGCGTCCTGTGAATCGTTCCCGCTCATCAGCACCGCTGCGGATATGCAAACGAATTGAAATATGGCGCCAACAAAGAGCCCGTAGCGTACTAGCAGGCTAAAGAAGTCTTCCTCTCCATATTTGTCCAAAGTAGCCGCTGCAACTCCTATATTATCAGCGGACATTTTTTTTGCAAAAATTTGATTGTTTATTATTTTGTGTATGCGGCGCACAGGGCGATTCGTGAACAAAACAGCTGATTTGACTGTCACAAATATAAGAAGAAGCAAGCCATTCAATATAAGCCCACAGGTAAGTACGTATGCCAAAGAAGTTGTCTCTGATTCCGATACTTCCTTTATTTTTGTTTTTTGTCCAGATTAGCCGCAATTAATCTTTCAATATTATCAGCAGATATTTATTTTTCATGCGGAATTTGCGAATAACTACATGTTGACTTTGTTTATGGTTTTATGTATGCGGCACACAGGGTGATACGTGAGCAAAGCAGCTGATTTGACTGTCACAAATAGAAAAAGAAGCAGGAATTTTCCTGCGGTTGCGGTTGATGACTTCAATCGATTTTTGCATAATTCGTTTTTATTATTTAAGTATTTAGTAGCTAACATAAAAATGTCGTGCTTTCGTTTAGCCACCGCACTTACCGCCGCCCGTCCGCTACCTCTCAACAGCCAAAATCTGCGATTTGTAACAAATAAATCACGTGAATTTACATTTGCACGCCGCCAGTTCTCGAAGTCCCTAAAGGACGTGGGAAGTGGGAGTGGCAAAGCCGAAAAACCGAATGGCACGTTTAAGTTGACATTGCTGGGAGCGTGCATTGGCGCCGTCGCTGGATCCACGTACACGATCTACACACGGATTAACGACAAGAATTCGCACAAGGAGCACGAACGCACGCCCCCAAAAGTCGTGGAATCTTTCCCGGCCAGTGTGCGTATCACGAAGCGCTTCATTAATCCAAAGGATACTTCCGGCCTGGACATAGTGCTCTTTCAATACCAGACATGTCCATTCTGTTGTAAAGTGCGTGCGTATCTAGACTATATGGGCATATCCTATTCGGTTGTGGAAGTAGATGCTGTGCTTCGACAGGACATCAGATGGTCATCAGTTAAGAAGGTGCCCATGGTACTAATACGCCAGCAGGATGGCCAATATGTGCAGATGACCGACTCCAGTGCCATCATTTCCCTTGTGGCTTCCAGCATCCACGACAAGCGCATCGATGTGGGTGAACTAGCCCAGTTCTATCCACAGATCTCCTACTTCGATGATGATGGCAAGAAGCGGCAGGATATATTGAACAAATACTTTCTCATGTACCAGGATTGCACGCCGAAAAATATGACCAAAGAAATTGAAGAGTGAGTGTTCAACAACCAGTTCAATCAGTCAATTATTAACAAAGTCTTTATGCAGAAACGATCGCAAATGGCGAACCTGGGCAGATAATCATCTAGTGCATCTGATATCGCCCAATTGCTATCAGACCTATGACGAGGCGCTGGAGACCTTTGAGTGGTTCTCACAGGCAGGTGAATGGGATGTCTATTTTCCCAAGTGGGAGCGTGATTTGATGGTTTATGGCGGCGCGACAGCGATGTGGGCTATAGCCAAGATATTGAAGCGAAGACATCAGCTTACCGACGATGTCCGTTCCCATATTTATGATGCCCTAAACAAGTGGACGGCGGATCTTAAAAAGCAAAACACGAAATTCATGGGAGGCAAAAAACCAGGGCTAGCCGACCTTTCCGTGTTCGGCGTGCTAAGCAGCATGGAAGGTTGCCAGACATTCAAGGATTGCCTGCAGAATACAAACATTGGTAACAAAACTCTTGAAACAAAAAAAAAAAAACAAAAATGTCTTTATAACAATTATTTCAACTACAGGTAAATGGTTTTACGATGTCAAGGAAGTGGTGCAGCAGAATCGTGGGCAATTGCAGAGGGAGCATGTAGCGGGCGTAGCAGCCTTAGCCTAGTACAAGTTATGTAAAACATTTTCGCCCAAAGATTGTTAAGAATTGTTCAAATAAATACCACACATTTTTTATCAATTCAAATCTAATTGGAGTTATCGATATAGTGGACTTAAACGATATACTCACCAAGGTGCTTTGTAAAATATCGATATATCGATTTGACTTGACATCTCGAATTGTGTGAAACGCCGCTAGACGGAAACTTGCAAATCATTTTGGGTTGCTTTTCGTCTTGGAAATTTAAAAAGAGCTTAAAAAAAACAATATGAATAGTCTTGGCGTAGAACAATTTCCGGATTATAAAGTGCCCGGAGTGCAGCATGTGGACTTTTCTCCGTACGAGTCCAATGGCGGGTGAGTGCGCAAAATGCAAATTTAGTGGAAATTTCTGTAACATTGAATTCGCATTGCAGCTCCATTGTTGCCATCGCCGGGGATAACTTTGTGGTTATTGCTGCTGATACACGCCTGAGCAGTGGCTACAGCATCCATTCGCGTGACCAGAGCAAACTTTTCGAAATGTCACCGAAAACGGTTCTAGGCTCCACTGGATGCTGGTGCGATACCCTTTCACTAACGGGGCTGGTTAAGGTGCGCATGCAAATGTACGAGCACACGCATATGAAGACAATGACCACTGACGCAGTGGCACAAATGCTTTCCATTGTCATGTACAATCGCCGCTTTTTCCCCTACTACGTGTCCAACATCTTGGCTGGTCTGGACAAGGATGGTAAGGGCGCTGTCTATTCATACGATCCCATTGGTCATTGTGAACGTTCGACTTATCGTGCTGGTGGCACTGCTGGAGCCCTGCTGCAGCCAGTGTTGGACAACCAGATTGGTTACAAGAACCAAAACTTGTCCGCTGACCAGTTGCCGCCACTAACCAAGGAACGTGCGGTTGCAGTGGCGTCTGATACATTCATATCGGCTGCTGAACGTGATATATACACCGGAGATTCGGTGCTCATAAATATCATTACCGCGGATGGAATTGAGGAGCGAAAGCTGCAATTACGCAAGGATTAAAAACGCGATGGTCAGGGATAACAAAAACAAACTGCATTCACACATTATGTTCGACTTAAATTTGTTGTAACTCTATAAATAAAACAAAAATCTACTAGATATATGAGAATGCAATGGTATGCATCTAAAAGAACGTCCTATATGTAAACTTTATGTGTTTTGAGACGACTTAAACAATGTGCATAAAAACGATCTCGACTTTTACATGAGCTGTAGCTACTGCTTAACAGCATACCTTGCTGTCTGTAAGTTAGCAGAAAGTTTACATGCTTGCCCTTAACGCATGCAATACATTTTTTTTGTTGCTGATAATTCTGTTCGCCTGGTACTTGAGCTGACTTTTTGTAAAAGTCTCGACCGAAAGTTAGCATAAAATTCAAAGCTTGATTTGCTCTTGCTCTGTCAATCCCTGGCAACTTTGACAGCCCTGAGAATCAGCTGTTAGTCTGTTATTTGGTTTCCTTGGAGTGTGCGCAGACTTACTCACATTTTCACCCGATGACCAGTAGATGCTTTATATTCATATTCCTTTTAACTGGTCTACAATTGTCACACATCCACGGAACTGAGATAATGCTAGTGTCAATTGTCAAGCCTGGTTTATTTCGACACATGATGTGCCGCAACAATGTGTATCCACGCAGTAGTGTAACGCGTTTCCCGGTGCCGGACGAATTTGTTTTTTGGAGTGTTTGCTTTGAATCGTATTTGCCTACCTGCTACACAGCGCCGCACATTGGAGCCCAGAGCTGGGCGGATGCGCCGTTGCCCAGCGAAGCCAAATGGAATCAGAACGACGGTGTGGTGAATCGTGTCTCCTTCCATGGTGAATATTCCATTAAGAATGGCCTGCCACAAAATCCCATTGGACGCACGGGACTGGGTGGCCGGGGCTTGTTGGGTCGCTGGGGTCCCAATCATGCAGCGGATCCTATCGTGACGCGTTGGAAACGTGATGAAAACGGTGAAGTTGTGCGTCATAGGGATAGCGGAAAGTAAGTGGAAAGCAAACGACGAAGAAAGGTCTAAACATCTTTTTTATCTTCTTTAGAAACATTCTTCAGATGGTGGCCATACAGCGCTCTGATAACAAGCTGTGGGCTATTCCCGGTGGCATGGTTGATCCCGGCGAAAATGTGAGCGTCACACTTAAACGAGAATTCACCGAGGAAGCGCTCAATTTTGATGATAAAGGCAACATGGTGGAACAGTTCTTCCAGCAGGGCGGAGAACATGTCTACAGCGGCTATGTGGACGACTTTCGTAACACGGACAATGCCTGGATGGAGACAACAGCATTGAATTTCCATGACGAAGATGGCACCAAAGTTGGCCAGCTTCAGCTGGAAGCCGGCGACGATGCCACAAATGTTCGCTGGACGGATATCAGCAAGGATCTCAAATTGCACGCCAACCACGCAGATATAGTGGGAGATGTCGTTGCCAAGCGAAATGCGCAATGGTAGACTATAAATAAAGCTCTATTATACTCTAAAATTAATTTTAAATCTATCTATGCCGCTTTGGGGCGTGGCAAATCGAAAAAATAACTATATATTCCAAGTACCTCAAAATTTAGCAGTAGTTTGCCCAAATCCAAATCCAAATTAAACTCGCGGTAAACATGACTATCGATTGGCATTCAAGGATGTCAAGGATTCCACCAAAAATTCAATTTCATCCTTTTCTAAGGGATATGGTCGAAAAATGGCCAAAATTACCTAAAATCGGCATAACTTTGCCATTTGAAGGACTATCGGGATGTCTTTTGGAACAAATAATTTCCTTATGGTCCTGGTTAATAATTAACAGCAACAAGGACGAAAGTCCTTTAAGCTGCTGAGATAGCAGAACGATTGTTTACAGAGAAAACAGCTTATAATTTGGCTGTATCCTGGCAGATAATGTGTCAACCTAATTGGGGTGTCAAGTACTATCAATGGACCAAAGGACATCTAAATAGTTCTTGTGGTTTCCGAAATATTTCGAATTTTGTGTTTTAACGCAATTTCTAAGGCTTGCAACTGAAATATCACAACTCCTGGATCCTTAGATGAGTTCATAATATTTTGATGGGAATCGTTAGTCCTTACGAACCAAACGCAATATGTCCTTTCGTCCTGTACAAGAACATAGCCGAGTTAAAGCTATTTTTCTATATCATTTTTTGTTTGCAGCGCTTCGCCTAAAAGTATGCAACAAAAAAGGAAGAGAAAAATGGTTCGTGAAAATAATAATTTGTTAGTGCGACCGTCGGCCACTGAATTTAAGGTGAGCATTTTTTTGAAGTACCAGGCGAGCAGAAATGAACAACAGGTTGCTGTTGCCCTCAAGAGATTGACTAATAATGATATAAATATATATACGTATCTTGGGAGAGTGGTACCCACAAATTTACAAATATGTTAATATTGACCTCTTCCACAAATTTATAAAAAATAATATACATAGATTTCTGTTGGCATTTTTACTTTTCGTATTTTTATTTCAGACTATTCGCTATTCATGTATTTTCACGTTTTGCGCATTAACAATTTAAGGAAACTGCCTATTTCGTTAGGAAACCATTTAAAATATAATAAGTTTTTTTTTTTCGTTTTTGAGTGCATTTGGAATTCATTCATAAAGCTTTGCTTGCGCTTTCTAGCCCGTTCAGTTAGAAAACAAGCAATATCTTTTTAGAGACAAATTAAAACATGTGTATGTGTGACGGCATATTTATGTGGATAACTGAGCGTGTGTGTTTGTGCTTACAGAGATTGGAGGAAGTTGTAGGCCTCTTGACTGGAGTTGGCCACATTATTGAATTTGTCGGGATATTGATCGCGTATGTCCAAAATGAAAGAACGAACGCGTTCCTTGCTTTCTCCTTCGGGCATTTTGTTGTTATATAATACGTCAATGGTGATTTTAAGCATCTGTTCAAGATATTCCAAGATGGTGGGACGTTCGTGCAAGTACAGAACACGGAATGCCTTGAGCACCATATCGTTCTCGTCTGTATCCTCGCGTAGTGGCAAGTTTGTGAGTAAAACGGGCAGAACTTGCACCAATGGAACAATATTATAATTGGTCACAATCATACGGGAAACAGCTCCACAAATGTTATCGAGAGCCGGAGCAATTGTCTCCGAAGCAATGGCACCGGAAAGAGCTTGCAAAATTACCGGAAAGGAGCTGCAAAATAAAGCCTCGTTAATAACTGAAAGCTTATCGTGTTTAAATTTCCCAACTCACTCAAAGGACTTTTCTTCGGCGTACAAAACAAGCTCGCCCAGTCCAAAGTAACAATTCTGACGAGCCTTTGGCTCGGGATCAGTTACGCCATCAACAAAAATTGGACACATAGTATCAAAGTAAGTGGTTACACAGTTGCCGAGAGAGTGGAAAGAGTCAGCCAATGCGCCATAGACAAAGGAGCGGTGTTCAGGCATATCATTTCTCTTGGCCTTGCTCTGCAAGACAAAATTGATGTTAGATCAAATTTATATACATTTCTATATTGTTGACATACCAGTTTGTTCAAGTAGTACTGATAGACGCGACCAAAGTACATAGAGAATATTTCTGGTGTTAAAGCTTTGCCAAAGGCCGGCAACAGATTGCCCGCATTCTCAAGAAGGAATTCATCAAATTCACTGTCCTCGGCTTCCTCCTCATCCCCGCCACCGGATGGCTCATTAAACTGACATGCCATTTTTGTGTCTAGGACATCCTTGATGCAAGCAAAGATAAGGTCGGCTATTTCCTGAGTGGGTACGGCAGAGTTCCTCACTTCATCAAACAGGTCGCTAAGTATGTCTAGCAAATGTACGACCACGCCCTGTTCCTCATCGTGGCGGATCATATGCGCGAATTTAGGCATGATAATCAAGCAGGCGCGCTTGACACCCTCACCATCAGCCATTTTGTGAAGTGAGATGATAAAGGCGCAGATGGCATCAGCGCTGGCTTTACGTATGGTCGCCGCTGGATGCTCAATCACCTTGTAGACATTCTCGAAGGACGTCTGCAGATAGGGAGCAAAGGCGCTGCCTGTGCTGTTAGCAAATTCCCTAAGGGCCATAATGGCCTCCTCCTTTTCATATAGATAATCATTCTCCACCTGATATGCATCATCGTCATCATCATCCTCATCGTCTGTATGATCCAAGTCAATATCATTTTCACTGGAGGGCGCCCTTTCGAGCATTAAATTGTTTCCGGTATTGTCATCTTCAATGGGTTTAATATCCTCTGTCGATATAACCGATTCAATAATGCGATCGATAATTTTGGGAAACACCGTCGACATGCTCTCGTTAACAACAATGGACAGAGCGCCAATCAAGTTGTAGATGGCACGTTTAAAGTCCGGATCATTGGGTCCATAATCCAGCATCATCAGGCAATAGGCCATTGTGTCATTAGCCAGGGGTAAGAAGTTATCCTTGCCCACGACGCGTGTAATCGAGGCCAAAGTATCAATTGCCTCGTTGCGCAGCTCCATCATCTCCTCGGCGCAATCCTTGACCAAATATTGCTGTAGAATTGCGACAATTTTTGGAAAATATGGCATCAAATCCTCCTTGGCAGCCACAGCTGTTGCCGAGACGGCCGACAATGCCAGCACACGAAGATAAATCGAATTGTTGGTATCCAGCAAATCAAAAAGACTGCAAGGATGTCAAATTAGCTAGGATATTCAATCTGATATCCGATATTACTTACCGACTCATCAATAGCGGCAAATGTGGCACAATATCCTTCTCCAAATTCTGGCAGTAGGTTTCCAGTGCATAGAACATGCGATCCGTGTGCTTTGGTTCCGGATTGCCTTTCTGCAAAATTGTTCAAATAAAAGATATGGCCAAATAAGCAAATATATAGTCTACTTGTGCTGAGTGTGAATTTAGTGAGCATGCTTTAAGATTTGTGCTGTCCTGAAAACCTTGTACTTAATCCCTCACCTGAGTTGCAGTTATTGTGCCCTGCTTCAATATTTATAAGGGATTAAGCACGATGGCAAGGTAATTGAAAAAAAAAAAACTATAACTATAGCATCCTCAACTACAAGACACAAAAAGATGAAAGAAACAACAATATACAATAATAATAAACGGCTTGCCGAAGACAAAATACCTTTGCAGACATATTTTTTGGCATAGAAGAAGGATTAGTAAGTTTGATAAGCATTTGCTCATTTGTAAGAGTTGTGATATTAGTACAAAACATCTCTGAGAAGGATATATAAGAGTTGTTCTGTTAGTATGAGAACGAAGGACTGAGGCAAGTTGTCACATAAACAGACTGACGGACGAAGAAGGTTATTGATTTTATTCCAAGAAATATTTATATATATTTTGGAATCACAGAAACTTCTATGCGTAACCTCTGCAAAGGTACAACATCGATACCACAGGCAAGACATTTATACAGTGAGAAGTGAAGAGTGAAAAAAAAGTATTCGAATTGAGTTAAACGGTGGTCACCATGTATTTGGTGAGAATTGATTTGCGTTTGATTTGCAGCTGATTTATGTACAGAATGGTATCTTTGCCGGGCACGGGATTGGACTCATTGCCATTGCTGTTTTGCTGAGCCTTTTTAGATGCCGCACAAACAAAATAAGATAGTTATCATGTAGACAGACATGAGATTTGGGGTGTAAAAAGTTTACCTTTAGCTCAATGACCAGCTGCTGCAGAAAATCGAATAGTACGGGCAGAATCTGTGGCGCAAACTTCGATATGTCCGGCTGCAGATGCTCTGAGAATTGGCCCAAGGCAAAGAAGCCACCAATGCGCACAATTGGTGAACTGTCAGCAATTCCGCTTTTAACGATATTCAACATAACTTCCAAATACTTGCTGCAAATGGTCTCGGAGCAGCCCTCGGCGATGACAGCGATGCTGATGAAGGCAGCACGTCGGCGCAGCGGATCAGGACTCTGCAATGCCAACTCGAGCACCTGCAGCAATGGAGGAATCAATTTGTCCGGTGACGTATTGATGGCCAACAAATCGAGTGTCTGTGTGGCTGCTGTGACTGGATTGTTGGTGCTCTCGCCGCCAAACAAATCATCTGTCAAAGATAATACATCATTATTTAAATATATTGATAATGAGCAGCCTTTGGCTTACCATCATCCATTTCAGTTTCACTGCACATCATCTCAAAGATGACAGCGATGATGGGTTCAAGTAGCTTCTGTTTGACAATTGCCTTCTTCTTGATGCGCACCACGCGTCCAATGAACGTAACCACCTGGACGCGAATCAAGCTATCGATTTGCTTATTGTTAGCCGTCTCCAGGCAGAATTCCATCAGATGCTTTACATTGTTATTGAGCAACTTTGGCACATACTCGGCAATGCTATCGATGACATCGAATACAACGGAAAACTCATGCTCGTCGCCCTTGTGGGCAAAGGCAAAGACGGTCTTGATGATGAGCGGCACTATCTTTTGCACCGTGTGCTCAGCGCTTGTGTGACCGGTTACAAACGGCATCAGATAGCTCATGCCCCTGGTTATGTTTGTCACTGTTTGCGTGGCCAGATTACCCTTCGCCTCGGCGGACATTAGAACAGCGGCAAACATCTGGCATACAGAATCCATGTGGGGGACAAATTGATCGGGCGCCGCATCGGTGAGTGTGGCAAATACCGAGGTGCCCAGCTCGCTCTCCGTCGGATCATCTGAATTGCAACGGGTATAAACGAAATTCAGCAGTTCTGCCATCCACGAATCCTTCTTCTCTTCCTCGTGACGCACCAAGGAGCCAATAAACTGAGCTATTGCATTCTTCACTGGCTTTTCCTTTTCGGCAACCAATGCCTGGAGCATACCAGTCTTAATACTGCAATATATATGTATATCAATATGAGTCCAACTCCTTCTCTCGATAATCTTTCGTTGCTTCTGCTTACCTTTGCTTCTGATCTGCCGGCACCATTTGCCAGTGGCGCAGCTTCTGGAGCCGCTTGTTCAGCAGCACCGCTGCGAATTGACGCACCTGTGGCTCACGCTGGGAGACAACAATCTGGCATAGTGTCGGCAAAGTGTCCGGATTTTCGTAAACTCTGCACAGCTCAGCTGTGGCCTAGCAACAAAAATATATGTAAAAGATCAAACACATGTGAATTTCCACATAATTTAATTAATAGCCGGCATATATGTATGTGTGTGCATATATATGGATTTGTCAACAACGTGCTTCAAATTATCAAGACACTATACACATAAACAAGTGGACAACATCGGGTGTAACCCACTGCCAAATACTTTAGTTTCAGAGTAACAACAGCTTAACACCGTAAATAGAACTGTATTTTGCATTGTGGAAAATGATTTTTGCTATTTTCTATTTATGGGCGTGGCAGCAATATTATTGACTAATGCAAATAATAGTAACTTTTAAATTGTATTGTGGAATGCTAATATATTACCCTACCTAATTTGTAAATTACTGAAATATTGGGTCTTAAATTTATATTTTATACCGCAAGTTTCAAATTTCTAGCTTTCTTAGAAGAATAAAAAATATACTCTTTCTTACTATGCAAGCAGAGTATAAGAATACATATGTACATACGTATATGTACATATATATATATGTACACATATGTATAGGAATGTATATGCGGCATCGAAATGTGCACATGGTATGCGCAGCTTTATTGCCTATAACAATTACATACATATATGAAAATTAATGGGGATTTAATATTGTTGCTCTGCACACGAGCAGCCATATAAAGTACGTTTAAAATGAAGACATTTGGCAAATAGGCGCCTTTTTAAGGCGTCGGCACTCTTTTTTTGCAATCGAAAGGATTGCAATTTACATACATACATATGTATGTATATGTGCTTATACCGGTCGCTTACCTCGCGTATCCGTTCAGTGTCTGTACACAATAAGCCAGTAATGATTTGATCCAGTACAACCTCCATATTTATGGTTGTTTTAAAGTTAATTGGGCCCGCACAGTAAAAATCAACGGAGGACGTGTTCTATATGCCGCCGAAGCACAAACACGAAACGAATTTTGGCGATATTGCAAAAAATATAGTGCGATGGGCCAGGGCAGACAAGCACGAGGGCACCACGTTTTACAGCTGGCAGGGATACAATAATTATTCAGTATTAGTATATGTAGTATATATGTTTGTATGAATGTTTGACGATTTTCACAGGAAAGATTTTTGGAATTTTGATATGGTATAGAATGTATTCAGCTAGCTGCCTACTTTGTAAATAAATTTAAAAGTTTCAATATAACAGCTCCGATAATACTTTAGAAATATCGAAAACTAAAAAATATCGAAAAGTGTGCCCAGTTTGTGGCACAACGGCAGCGTCGTGAGTCACGAGCACCATTTTGAACGCCAGCGTCGCGCGTTTTCTTATTACAAAAATTTATTGTTTTTTTGTTTTGTGTTGTTATAGTTGTGCGTTAAATGGATAAAACTGCTAGGAACCATAGCGGTAGCACTCAGAGAGATAATAATTCGTTGGGCATACTAAGTATGGATAATCTCAGAGGTAAATGCTTTGAACAGGATCTTGCGGCTTAGCTAAATGCATATTTTTAATATTTCTATATATAAATCTTTAGTTTTTGGGGATTTGTCGAATTTAAGCAAATGCGGCAGTGCAAATGCAAGCAGAGAGTCATTAAATGTTCACGAACGACTCAAGGTAATATCAATAATAATATAAATAACATATTGCACTAAAAAACGCGCGCTTTGTTTTGCCACAGGCGGGAAGGCTAAAGGCTTTGGAGACTTTGGAAAGACCACGCTCACGCTCCAGTTTCGCGGCAGAAGAACGTGGCTATAATGCTAAAGGATTAGAGAGGCATAAGAGTGAGTGCAGGCTTTTATTTATTTTTCTTTTTCCATGTAATATCGATATAATTTTGTAGCCGACGACAATCGTCTGAGCATTGCGTCCAGCCGGCAAAGCAACAACACAAACATCTCCGATCTGATCACTGAGGAAACCATCGACCTAAATTCTAGTGGCTCTGTTTTAACGGCAACGCCAGCTCCGGCTGGCACAAACATTTTCTTTGAGCCGGACGAGATAACGGGACGCTCGACCTTATGCAAAGGCGGTAGAAATGACTCGAAACGAAGCAGTCAAATCTCTGTGGCTGATATACTCAGATCCTCGTTTGTCGAGAAGGCGCGAGTGCAATTCGCCCAACAGCTGGAGAATGTGCCAAACACAGAAAGCTCAACTATCAGCACCTTGAGTGAATCATTTAACTGCTCTCGTAGTTTGCCACGCACTGCAGATATGAGCAACTCGAGCCTGAATGGTGGCTCAGGCATTTCCTTTGGCTCTGCAGCTGGTCAGGGCTTTGACGAGAGCTTTGCTCCGGCTGAGATGATGCAGTCGCAGCTAGTGATGGGCGAAATATCGTGGGCACAAGAATTTGCCGTGGTGCCAACGGCTACCCTCAGCAAACAGGCATTGCAAAAGATAGCGGCGCCGACCCAGACTCCAGAAATCGAGACATCAGTATCCAAGTAAGTTAAATAATATATTATAATATGAATATAATTAACAACTGCAACATTTGCAGCTCAATTATTGCGGGAGATCCCAACTTTTCGTTGGGCAACTACTTCCAAATGCGCTCGGAGAATTTGTCATTCATTGTGGGTCGATCAAGTCGAGGAGCAGTTCAACAGCAGGTTGAGCAGCAAAACACAACGGTAAGCAGCGCAGGTGAGAAGACGCCACAGGTGGATAATAAAACTTATACAAAGATCGAAAGCACTGCCAAGATGGAGCGCAATCTGATGAAGAAGATGCAGCAGGACAAGTTCAACAAGGCCGTCCAAGCCGAAACTAAGAGAAAGCCAACTAACTCGGAAATATTTAGTTTGTCAGCTATTGATGAAGCCTTACGTAAGTATGAATTGAATTAGAATCTCGAGAATTGTTTACTAAAATTGATATGTTACAGGCAATCTGGACATGAATTCAGATACATCTGTAGGTGAGGTTGTCAACAGGCTACGAGGACGTGGCTGTGACTACGAAAACAATGATGAAGATAAAGAGAATACGCTGTGCAAGTCCAAGTCCCGATCCAAGTTAACGGACACCATGAGCTTTACAGATTCAATATTGAATTCGAGTGACTTTCAGCAGCTACAGCAGAGCATGGCATCAACAACAAAGCGACAGCCATTGAGTCCGCTGGCGGACTTGATGCCAAGTCAACCCAGTATACTTGTTACAGCTAGCGAAGGCAATGATGCTGACATAGATGAGTGGCCATCGACACCGGTGAAGTCGCCGGGGCGTCGTATTCGCCGCACAAAATCTCCGAACGACTTGCGAATTGTGAGTCCAACGAGCAGCGATGGCGTACAACCGCTGCCCACCACCGATGAGGACGTGGATGCAGACGAGGATAAGACGCCGGTTAACAAGAAACGCAATGACACCCCACCCGTTGTACGCAAACAAAATTCGTTCTGCTCCACGCGTCTAGATGGCTGCGATGCAGTGCCATCCTCATCCGAATGCGAGTTTGGCGTCTCCCCGAATCTGGCTCAAAGTGTTTCTACTGCCAATTTGCAACATGTGTCGCCATTATCGTCGCCTCGCAGCTGTTTGTCCTCGCCGCTGCTAGACAGCACAACAAGCTCGGAACGTCGTCTGCTCCTAGTTGGCTCGGGCTCAGCACGCAGAGTCAATACCTCCCCGGCACCCAGTGAGGCGAGCTCCACAAGTGGTTTCAATGCAATGCGAAAAGTGGGCAGTGGCACCCAGGTGAGTGTTGCACCGCGCAGCATGTCGCGCTGCTCCAACTCGAGTGAGTTCAGTCATCGCGATGGCAAATTGCTGCCCCTTAAGGTGACCCACACGAGCCTCTGCTGGGGCAGCACAAAGCTGCGCACAGATGTGCGCAAATCCATGCAGATTAAGAATACGAGCGACAAGCGTCTCGTGGTTAGACTGTGCATACAAGGACCTGGCTTTCAGTTGGTCAGCGGTGATAGCAACTCCATCACATTGCAGTCCATGGAATGCCGCAGCATTGGCATTAACTTTTGTCCCACCGTCAGCGGCGCAGCCATTGGAGCACTCAAGTTCTATGCTCCTTTTGGAGCCAACAATTGTCAGCAGCCGGGATTGGAAATTCCTCTATATGGTTATGGAGGTAATGCCTCAATTACCATACAAGGACTACTTAAAGGACCAGTAGGTGCCAGCTTTCTAACCGTTGGCAATGTGTGCGAGCTGTCTTCGGGTCCACTGACGGCCAGCTTTAAGTTTTACAACAAGGGACCGCTGACAGCCTTTGCGGGCATCTCAATCGATTCGACGGTGTTCTTGAAGCCACGTCTCAATGCCGCCTTCGAGGTGCATCCTAGCAAAATTGTACTGCCCCCTCACAGCGAGGCTGTGGTGCAGATTGTGTTCAGGCCCAATCGAGAGGATATTAAGAACATATTGAAGAAGACGTCGCAGGTGCTCACACTGGCTAACATGCGCGTCTTTTGTGGTGATGAGCCCAATCGACAGCGCATGCGCGCCTTGGTGCGGCGCATGACGGGCGAGCAGCGGGAGCAGTTGACCTCATCCATGCTGGACAACATCTTGTGCAGTTTTCCTAATGAGCACTCCATACGCAGCATAACCATGCTGAACGAGCCACCAGAGTTTATACTTGATCTGGTGACTGTAGTTCGGATTATTGATGTTGCTCTCACTCTCAATCGCGACTTTGATGAGTCTTCTGAAACGTCGCATCTTTGTTTGCCGGATGCCGAAGAGACGGTTCTCTTTCGCACCGTTTGTGCAGCCAATTCGCCAACTCCAAGCCAAATGTTGGAGCCCGTTGATGAACATCACGAGTTAGATGCGACAACAGCCATGGATCATCAATCGCTGGAGCGCAACTGGTCTGTGCAACCGTCGACGATTGAGCTTGATTTGTCCAGCGGCGGGAGCATAGATGGCGTTAAAATTTACATCAAGAACAGCTTCAGCTCTCGCCAGTATATCGAACTAAACTGCAATGTGCCAGATATTCTGCACATTTCTCCTAATGAATGTTATGTGGCGCCCGATGGTGGCCATGTGGAGGTCCTTGTGCGGCCATTGCGCACACCTAGGCGTGAAATACTTAATAAGCAAATCCAAGTCCTTGTCGAGGTGTCTATGGAAAATGAACGTATCAATGTGCCCGTTACTTTTAAAGTTTGAATTTAAATATTTCATGTTTTGTGTATTTATGCTTAAGTCCCTCAATTTCGATTATCGTAGATTTTAGTTGAGGTATTGTACTTTTTTATCATCAATCATTAACAATTCGACATATCAAGTTTAATTAAGAATAGAATTCTAAACTATTTCATGCCATTATCTTAAGTTTTCCATGAAGAACTGACGGTACAATATGCCCATTACTCTTAAAGTTTGAATTGATTATCATATATGTGTATTTATACCTAAGCATCTTGATTTCAATTATGTTAGTTTTTAGTTGTGACTTAATTTGTATTTTTTGAATATTTTTTCTTTGTCATTCATTAAAAAGCAGCTCAATCAACTTTTAAGAATAGAATTTAAAAGAATGTTTTTGAAAAGTGTAGCGGAAAAGTATGCTGCAAACCTGCAAAACAGCTGTTGCACTAATTTGGTTTATATTTCGTATTCATAACTGGTCACACTGCTGGATTTTACTAAACATATTTACTTTTTGCTGCGTTTCAGCTGTAAATTTAATAACAATAAATATAAATTAAGTCTGCAATAAGATTCTTAATATTAGTTGCCGTAAGACGATAATATGCCTTCTTATGAATTAGCGCTGGTGCTGCGGCAGCTTCCACGGGTTTGTATGCAACAACAAATGCACCGGTTATGTAAAGTAAATATAAATGTGTCTTTTTTTATTTAGCCGGAATTGATTTCAGTCATCAAGCGGACAGCTGAAGCAATTTTTGATAAAGGCGGCATAATTCGAAAATTTGAAAATCTTGGCACACGTGCACTGCCCTTCAAAGTAAGCGAGCATGGGGTTGTGAACCGAGAAGCAACCCACTTTACAATTACGTTCGATGCGGCGCCCACAAAATTATCAGATTTAAAGGAGGAATTTGGAAGAGATATCGATATCATACGCAGATACATCTTCAAGGTGGAAGAGCCAGAGGATTACAAGTGCACATTACATGAGGAAATGCTACCGCCCGCTTACCGCAAGGATGTGCAGGAGATAATTGATATAGCGAAAAGGAAACAGAAACCGAAATATAACTACAACTCAGGATTGGATTACTATCCCTTCCAAAAGTAGAACCGATAATCTTTAAATAAAAGTTGTGTATCCATGATGAATTGTTAAAACGTTTGTGTGCATTACTTTGTCTAAAAGTCTTAACCATTATGAACTGTTTGGGATCTTTGATGAAATATTGAGTTTATCAG
Organism: Drosophila gaucha; assembly: GCA_035045545.1. Taxonomy (NCBI): domain Eukaryota; kingdom Metazoa; phylum Arthropoda; class Insecta; order Diptera; family Drosophilidae; genus Drosophila; species Drosophila gaucha. Next base: position 922,129 of record JAWNOY010000222.1, read on the forward strand.
CCAAGTTTGCAATGTTTGCTTTTTATTGAGTTTATGGCACCCAATTAATGTTATCAGAAATTGATAAACAGGCATAATCAAATCAGCTATAACTTACAGCGTATACGAACTTATAAATAGTCGTAGTCCAATATTCAATCGTTGAGGCAGATACGAAAGTTCTTTCAATCAATTACCATGGCACCTCAAATTCGGCCAATTTCTGCAGAGCTGCAAGCGGTGGCTAAGGAGCGCCTCAACGAGGATCCTGATCGCATTGAAGCGGATCTGGAAGCATTGAGAACTTGGATTGGGCAGCAACCTCATCTTAATCCACGCACAGATGATCAATTCCTTGTGGGTTTCCTAAGGGGCTGCAAGTACAGTCTCGAGAAAACGAAATCTAAATTGGATAAATTCTACACATTGCGTACTAAGTATCCAGAAATGTTTAACGTAACCGATGTGGACGATCCCTTGTTGAGAGAAATTCATCGATTGGGGTAAGCTGGCTATAACTTTTTACGAAGGTCAATTGATTAAGCTTTATCTATTATAAATAGACCCATAGTCTACCTACCCAATACGTTCAACGGAGCACGAGTTGGAATGTTTAGATTAGGCGCTACTCCTGCTGATAAATATAAGATAACAGATGTAATGCACGTTGGTCAAGTGATGCAGGAAATTGCACTTTTAGAAGATGACGATGCTATAATTAATGGAGTAGTCTTTATCATGGATATGAATGGAGCAACTGCATCGCATTTATTCCAAATGACTCCTGGACTAGCAAAAAAGATGACTGTATTCAATGAAGAGGCATTTCCCATGAGACCCAAGGCTCAGCATTTTGTAAACACTATTTCTGGATTCGAAACCATTTTCAATATGATTAAGACCATGATGTCCAAAAAGCAACAGGAAAGACTCTTCGTACACAGCAAAATAGATTCACTATTGGAGCATGTGCCTTTGAAATATCTACCCAAGGAATATGGTGGCGAGAATGGGTCCATTGCAGAGAGCATAGAGGAGTGGCAGAAGAAATTTGATCAATATAGGGATTATTTTAAAGCTAATGCTCAATATGGAACCGATGAAAAACTGCGTCCTGGTAAACCAATTGATTTTGATAGCCTTTTCGGTACGGAGGGCTCATTTAGAAAGTTAAATGTAGATTAAGAATTAAATTTTTTTTTAAATATGTTTTTATTAGTAAATCTAGATTGTGATTTTAGGGGTTTTTGAACAAATGAATAAAGCAATTTTAAATTTAAAAGAAATAGTCAATAAATCTAGTCACATATCGATTTAAAATATCGATAGTGTTGTGAATTCGCTGACAGCTGTCGCCCATGTGACTTTGACGTATGGAAAAAAACAGAATTTTTCTGTTTACTACAGACAACATCGCTGATAGCAGAAGTAATTATTCAGCATACTTTTAGGCAAAAATAATGTGTTAAGCTCGACTCATTTCCCAGTAATTTACAGATTAAGGAAATAATATAGTGATATTGAACATCAGTGGACACCATATTGTATCAAATTAAACCAAATTCAACCTTAAAACTGGTGTGCAGAGCGTAAATTCGAGTAACGCTGTCTGCGCGCTGTTAATAACAGTGTGATGTTAATGTTAAAGTCGCTAATCTGTAATTTAACATTCCTGTGTGTCACGACGTATGTGTGAATTTGACGTATGGAAAAAAGTGTATCACATAACTCTGTCGTAGTTGTATTTTTTAATTAATTGGAACGTAAATTTTTCAAAATTAGTGGCGTGCAACTGGCTAAAAGCAGTTGTAGATGCCTCTAAGTACGTCAGAGTTTACGAATTAATTTACACACATTGTGTTAAATCGATATATATACATATATGTGTGCGTAACGAGTATACGATAATTGCGAGCACGCGTTTGTAGAGTATTTTGCGTTGCGAAGATGCATTCGCTTAATTGGACATCGCGTCTTATATCTCGAGCGTTACGTAGCAGCTTCTCGACGCTGCTCGACTCCGCGTCGGGTGCCACAACAAAAGGTGCTGCAAAGACAACACCAAATCGATCTCGGCCACGATTCGTTTCAGTGGTTTGTGGCTTTGCCAAGGACAATCTGCGACACAAATACAAGCCTGGCAAATACGGCGAAGACTCCTGGTTCAAGGCATCTACAGAGTCTGCCGATGTGATGGGCGTGGCCGATGGCGTGGGGGGCTGGCGGAGTTATGGCATTGATCCGGGCGAGTTTTCCTCATTTCTCATGCGCACCTGCGAGCGCCTGGTGCGCTGCACCCACTTTAACCCTCAACGTCCCGTCAACCTGCTTGCCTACAGCTACTGCGAGCTTATGGAACAAAAGAAACCCATACTGGGCAGCAGCACGGCCTGTGTGCTAATCCTGAATCGAGAGACGAGCACGGTGCACACGGCGAATATAGGAGACAGTGGTTTTATGGTGGTGCGCGAAGGCGAAATTGTGCACAAGTCGGAGGAGCAACAGCACTACTTTAATACGCCCTTCCAACTATCCCTACCCCCGCCAGGCCATGGGCCCAATGTGCTCAGCGACAGTCCCGAATCGGCGGACACAATGAGCTTTCCCGTGCAGGAGGGCGATGTCATACTGATTGCCACCGATGGCGTCTTTGACAATGTGCCCGAGGAACTGATGCTGCAGGTGCTGCGCGACGTCGAGGGTGAACGCGATCCGGTCAAGCTGCAAATGACGGCGAATACTTTGGCACTGATGGCCCGCAGCCTCTCCCAAAATAGCGATTTCCTGTCGCCCTTTGCCATCAGCGCTCGTCGCAATAATATTCAAGCGCGCGGCGGGAAGCCAGACGATATAACCGTGGTGCTCGCCACTGTGGCAATGTGAACCAAGTCATCGTCGTCCTAATCCCTAGTTTATAAATGTAATTAATTGTAGTTTGTACTCGTTTAGTTTCTAGGAGTCAGTTTGTTCCGGTAGATATGTCTATATATATGTTTAAGCTGCATGTTGAGATTGTGAGGACAGACTCTTCAATTGTTAGTTACCAATACCCATAAACACACACATACACACACACACACATACTAATCGACGCATCCTGGTGAGGCGACCCCAAAAAAATAATAATCGAAGTCCAAAGCCCTTAAGCAATGCCTTGAACTATATATATAAATATATACATAATGTATATGTAAGTAGAAACGCTTTTGAAACGAAAACAAAAAAAGTTATCAGCCGAAATGATCGTTGTCGTCAATGGCAACGAGTTACGAGAGTTCTAATCAATAATAAAATGCGACATACATAACATACACATACAAACAAAAATATATACCCCCCACACACGCCCAATCAATTAAAAGTTGTGCGATGCTATTCAAATATTTGAACTGAGGATTTATCCAGACAGACTGTCTGACGAACTGTTAGTCAAATGTACTCACTGATATTGCGATTTAATAAAAAAATATTCATTGAAATTAAAAACAAGTTTGAGAAAGTTTTCATTTTTTTCCATGTACTATTTTTGTAAAGGGTGCAAAGGTCGTTTATTGTTTTTTAAAGCTATTTTTACTTGGAAATGGCTTGCATTTAGTTTGTGCTTGTATGCATATATTTGCAGGCACTGTTAACAGACGCAGCTCACCAACATCGATCGCTGTACGAGTTAGTGTTTTTTATATTGCGCAGTCTATATCGGCGCCGATACCGTGAGTAACACGCACATCACTAATTTCTTTGCGCCAGCTGTTGCGCCAAATGCAACGTTAACTAACACTAAATACGAATCGCAGCACAACAAAAGGCAAAAAAACAACGAAGGCGCAGAGTGAAAAACTCTTTCAGCGAAAATGGAGCTGTAAAATTTAAAAATAAGCATAAAAATGAAGCTCTACAAATTGAATACGCATACAAGGGGCTGCAATAAGTCATACGGTAAGCAGAGAAAATAAAAAATATGCCAATAAAAGCTTACAATGTGCATTTGTGCAGATGCGGACCTGGTGCTAAATCCACAGGATCATCCAACTGCAATAGTTGGCGATGTGGTGGAAATATATGCACCCGACGATGAGAACGGCACGCATTTGCTGCTGCAGATAACCGAGCTAAATGAACAGAGCAAAACGGGTCGCAATGTGATAAGCATAGAGTCGGGCATAGCCACGGCATTTAAGATGCGTCCCTATATGAATGTCGTAATGCGCATTGTGAATCCCGCGGACGTTGCCCTCGACTCTATAGAGATTACATTTAAGGATCAGTACATGGGCCGCTCTGAAATGTGGCGACTGAAAACTTATCTGGTGAGTTCTGGCTGTCACTAAATGTGAGAATTCAATAAATATGTAATTTTTTGCCTGCAGACAAATACCTGTGTGTATGTGAATAAAAAGATTGACTACAACGACATGCAGATACGCTGCCAAGTCTATGAGATGTGGTCGCAGGGCGAGCGCGTTGCCAGTGGCGTTATTACAGACGACACGAAGATAGTTTTTCGCAGCAGCACCTCGATGGTTTACTTATTTCTGCAAATGTCTTCGGAAATGTGGGATTTTGATATACATGGCGATCTGTACTTTGAGAAGGCTGTTAATGGCTTCCTCACCGAGCTCTTTCAGAAGTGGAAGAAGCTGGGCTGTAACCACGAGGTGACCATCGTGCTCTTCTCTCGCACCTTCTATGCGGCCAAGTCGCTGGATGAGTTTCCTGCGCACATGCGCGATTGCTTGCAACAGGACTATAAAGGACGTTATTACGAGGACTTCTATCGGGTGGCCATACAGAACGAGCGCAATGATGATTGGTGCACGGTGTTGGCGCAGCTGCGCAAGCTGTTCACCTCCTACCAGGAGACTGTGTTGCGCTATCATGAGCGTCAGCAAATGGTAATACCACAAGCGACAAACTCAACAGCCACACAGGGTAACTTTCTCGAGGTGCTCAACATTTCATTGAATACCTTTGAGAAGCATTATCTGGATCGCACCTTCGATCGTACGGGTCAACTCTCTGTTGTGATAACGCCCGGTGTGGGCGTCTTCTCTGTGGATCGAGAGCTAACCAACATTACCAAGCAGCGCATCATTGACAATGGCGTTGGCAGCGACTTAGTTTGCGTAGGCGAACAGCCGCTGCACGCTGTGCCGCTGCTCAAGTTCCACAACAAGGACACGACCCTAACCTCGGCTGATGACTACTCACTGCCGCACTGGATTAACCTGAGCTTCTACTCTACGAACAAGAAGATTGCCTACTCCAGTTTTATACCACGCATCAAGCTGCCTTTCCTCTCTGCTGTTGATGAAGGCGATGTGGAGGAGAATGAACGCAATTTCCTTAGCTGCAATCAATCGGAGTATATACACAACTCGCTCTTCGACTATGATGCATACGACGAGCAAATCTTTCAGCCACTGCCAGCGCAGAGCACATGGTTCGAATAATTATTATCTAAATATTTCCTTATCAAATAACTCTTTGTTCCTTTTGCAGCTCGCTGCAGCGTGTGGTGCGCGCCAAGAAGACGTCGGTGCCCAGCTTTGAGACGTATGCGTATCGCAACAATGACTGGGAAAACCTAACGCCCACTAAAATACCCAGCTTAAGGCGTAAAATGTCCGATCCAGATATACATCATGGCACTTCGGGTATGCTGGCCACGCTGACAGACACCGCCAATAATTTGTCCGAGTCGCTGGCCTCGGAGAAGAATGCAAGACGCACGATTGTGAGCATTGCGCCAATTGTGCGTCCTGGTCGCGCCTTGATCAATCCCTTTGATCCGTCACATGTGACCATTAAGTTGACTTCCAATAGACGTCGTTGGACGCACATCTTCCCCAAAGGGCCGACAGGTGTGCTCATACAACAGCATCACTATCAGGCGGTGCCTGCTAAAGCTTTGCCCGCTGTCAACTACAATCGACAGCTGCAGCATTCCAACAGCAATAGCAACAGCAATAACAATAATAATACTAATAACAATAATAATGAGCAGGAATTTGGCTCAGCTGCTGGCGATCAGTTTGATCAACTGTCCAATCACTCGCTGTTGAGCCAGAGCAAATCCTACAGCTCGCAAACCGAGGAGAAATCCGATTGTAAGGACACTTAACCATGTTTATGCTCCTTTCTAACTGTTGTCCTTTGCAGTTTTCAAGCGTCGCAATCCGTCGCTGCTGAATGCCGCCCCCGCTGCCAATGTACCCAATCTGACGGCCACCCAGGCCAAATCCTTTCTGTGGGGTGCCACAGGGGAGCAGGAATGGACGCCCGCAATTACCACAGGTATGTTTGCTTAACATATTTATTTTGGCTACTAATTTAACGGCCAGGTGGGATTCGCTGAAAGATTCTTATCGTGCGGGTGGGTGAGCAACTTCAACTGCATTCAGCTGCAGTTGGATTTGTGCAGCATGTTGCAAATGTTGCTGCTGCTGCAGCTAGCTGTCAATGGCTCGCAATTGGGTCAGTTCCTGGACCGCATTGGACGTGGCAATCAGCTGCAAGGCATCAGCATACTGCAGAGCGCGAATGCAACGAGTAAGGGATTCTTGGATGAGCTGCATCGTGAGCTGCACTTGGAGCACAGCTATTTTCGGTTGCTGCCCAAAATTGTATCGACTGAAGTTGCGGGCTGGCAATTCGCCAGTCTGACGGATCAGCAAACGCTCTTTGTGATCATGGCGAGAAATTCAAGGGATCCGATTATCGAGCTGCATGCGAAGCGGTCACGCGAGCGTCGCTTCTGCAAGACGTACTTTCTGCTGCGCCAGGATGAGGGAGCAAAAGCTTTGGATATCTTCTTTGGGTACCTGTGGCTTAAAGGCTTTCGCTCCGCTTTGGTTACGGTGGCCATGAGAAGTCACTATCACATGGATCCATATCCCACTTTACGTGTGCTCCAAGTGAGCTCCACTGACAACGTGCGCTCCATCTTCCCTCCGCCTCTACGTTCCGATTTCATGGGCTACAAGCTGCGAGTGCCCGTCCAGCTGGATGTGCCTGCCACCTTTTGGTATCCACGCAATGACACTGAGTCAGCTCAGCTGCAGCTAGATGGATCTGGCGGCACCTTGATACGCGAATTGATGCAGCATCTCAATGTCTGCCTGGAGGTGTACCCACTCTACATCAATGGCTCCAATAATATCCATATGCCTGCGCTGGTGCAGCTGGTGGCGGAGGAGCGCATCGAGCTGAGTCCGCATCAGTTTACGACACTGCAGCGCTCCGAGCAGGTGGACTACTCGTATCCCTATGCCGTGGTGCCACGTTGCTTTATGGTGCCGCTCAATGCACCCTTTCCGAGCAGCCTCTACGTGATCAAGCCTTTTCGGCCCTATGTGTGGTTGACCCTGATTTTGATAGTGCCTTTCAAGCTTCTGCTGCGCTACTTGGGGCGACGTTTCACTTCGCCAAGCAGCATGAACTTGTGGACGCTGCTAGGCGTGCCGGGTAGCCAGGCACGCGGCTATACCATCCTACATTCACCGTTATACTGGACATCCCGGCTGCTCGTCTGTGCCGCCTTGGTCTTCAGCACTTTCATCATTGTCCAGCTGTATGTTACCAAGTTGACGTCGTTCCTCACTGTGGCTCTGACTCCCAAGCCTATGCTCACGCTCCTGGAGTTGTTCCAGCTACCCTATCCCATTGTGGTGCTGCGCAGTGATGTGGACTCGATACTCGCCTCCTTTGGCAATGAAACGGAATTCAGACGCCATTTCCATTTTACCAACATAATCGAGTTCTATGATCAACGCGTGGAGATGCACGCGGGCTATATCTATCCGATCAGTACGATACGCTGGAAATTCTTGAGTCTGCAACAGAGATATTTGAAGCAGAAGCGCTTCTGGCTCTCGCCGCTCTGCTACGGCACGTTTCCGAGTCAGTTTCAGATGCGCATCGGATCGCACTTCAAGGAGCCGCTGCATCGGTTCGAGCTGCATGTCCAGGAGGCGGGATTGCAGGACAAGTGGCGCAATCTCTACTACAGGCGGGCCAAGGGGCTGGGCTTTGTCCGGGATTTTGCCAGCATTGAGTGTTATGAGCATATGCACGAAGTTCGTCCTTTGTCTCACAATTTGCTCTCGTCCGTTTTTTATCTATATTTAATTGGGGTATTCGCTAGCCTGGTCGCGTTTCTTTTGGAGTTTGTTTTGTAAATGTAGAACTACTACTAACTGCATTTTTATTTCGATTTTAAGGCATTTCGAGTAATTCTCAACTAATTATTTTATGTATTTTGGATATATCTTTCATTTCTTAACACATTTGATACCGACGAAAATTCAACCAAAATTTGATTACACCTAACTATATATCTAAATATATATACATATATATGTGTGCATATATGTATTTGATGGCCAATTCACAAATCCCGCTACTCCACCAACCCATCAAAATATAATAATAAAAAAAAATGATTGAACTCTGCGACAACCAACGACAATAATCAAATATATATAAAACAAAACCCAATTGGATTAAACATAACCTCAATTATCGAAATTCACAAATCGACAAATCGCAACGTAACGGTTTTTTAGAAAATGGCATTGCTCTAAATTTTGGGAATACAACGGGCAAACACATGAAACCAATTGTCGAAAGCGAACATAAAAATTTTGGAACATCACGGCTTGAGGCTACGAACGAGGCGGTCGGCAAAGGAAAAATCATCATAGGTTTGGCAAAAAATAATCACAATTTTGTACAAAGCAATGCATCCCACACATACATTCACACATACACACACACACATATACATACATAGATCTTGTTCTCAGTAGTTTTTCTAGATCCCAACACATACACAAGCACACACTTATATACAACTAAACACACACATATACACCTACACACACATACATTTACACGCATTTTCACACACATACGCACCTTGTACACTGTAGTTATTCTAGTAGTAGAAAAGTAGTTAACTGTGCACATAATTTTGACTGAAGCACTACGTAGTTACCTATGTGTTTTCTATATAGTATATGTTATCGCATTAAGCCAGTTATTGGTACACACACAAATTGAGCAAGGCTAACACTTAGGATCTTTAATTTGACAAAAATAGTCAAAAAATGAAAAGCAGATCTTTAAATGAAATCAAATTTAAAGTCAGCCAGCAAATCTATATTAAAATATTCCAAATAATCGATAAATGCATTTCATGGCTATAGGAAATTCTTTCATTGAATATTATCGATAATTCAGATATTTAAATTATTCGAATGTAAGCTTATAGAGGAACTTAAAACTAATCCCGATAATCGAAAATATCTAAATTCAAATCTATCGATATATTTTTTATTAAAGCACTTATGTAGGTCTTTAATTTTGATAAAAATAGTCAATAAAAGCAGATCTTTAAATGAAATTAAATTAAAAGTCATGGTGCCAGATTTCAAATAATCGATAAATGCATTTCATGGCTATCGATTATGAAATATCGATCAATTTATAGCAACTATAAATATATTAATTCTTATATATATTTTTTTAGTTGCCAATTATTTCTTAGGAAATCCTTTTATTGAATATTATCGATAATTCAGCAATTGAATTTAATCGAATTAAGTTATAGGGGAAGTTAAATCTAAACCCGATAATCGATAATTGGTAAATTCAAATGTATCGATATATTTTTGATTAAAAATTGATCGATTTCTAGTATATTTCGAAATGTAAAAAAATAGAACATTTTGAGTTATATATAGATTATAAATTATTAATACTAGTTACGAAACATAATTTGATTTTCGATTTATATATACTTTCAGTATATTAACTTTCTGATATTATAAGCAATATTTTCTTCAAAGTCTTTCTGTATTATACTAGAAATATTTTTGTTAAACAATATTTGTTCTGTCTGATTACAATTATGAACTTGATTCAAAAATTAGAATTTTCGATAGACATAAGCCTGTATATAGCTCAAGCGTAAATGCATCGACAACATTTCATTGCAGCCGCATATCATTCCGCCTGTATACCTGCTCGCAAATCGCCCTTGTAGCTAGTTACCCTGTAGCGCTCCTTCTGGATACACCCACATAATACCCTATGCACATCTATCCACACAAACTGAACCAGGTGCTGGGGGGTGTTATATAAATATATATCCTCATCTTGACGCATGTGGCATGAGCTGCACAAACTTCTACTACTATTTTTGATCGTTATTTGTAATGTTCGCATGCTTTTTAGCCACGCCCACTGCTCATTGCACGCACGCACCCGCCTTAAAGTTATTGTTGACCACAAATCCTAAAAAGCAAAAATTAATATTAAAATAAAAAAACATTTAAAGCTGGTCTTAATTTTCGTACACCTGGAGCAACTGGTCTTTTAAATATTATAGCTTAAGCGATTTGAAAATTGTGTAACTATTATAATTATATATATATATCTACCTATATATATTTCTATATTTATATCGTATCTCGTATCGGCGTTGGCTTTTTCTATTTGCGTACCTTTCTTGAACACCTTTGCCCAATTGCACGCTGCGGCGTTTGCTGCTTGATTCTTGCTTTTGTTTTTTATCGCATTTGCCGATTTCAGGCGTCGACTGGAAATCCTTGTCCATACCCGCCTGCCTGCCCATCACCACGGACTACTTTCCCGATAAGCGCTCGCTGCACAATGACTATGTCATCTCTGATTATACGCTGCTGCCGGACGATGTGAATCTGGATTATGCCAAGAGCCGTGCTGTCTATCGCAAACCCTTGTCCACGGAGGAGGTGTGCAAGGAGATTGTGTCCCAGCGTTTGGCCCAGGGCTTCCAGCTGATTGTCGTCGAGGAGAAACCGCCCAGCGCCAGCAGCTGCTGCTCCACGAGTGGCAGCTGTGCTCCTCCAGCCAGCAATCAGGCCACATCTGCAGTGTTGTCCGTGAAGCCGCCCTGCGAGTCCAACAGGGAGTACCTCTTATCGATAGGACGCATCTTTCATAAGATCTCGCTTAGTGGTTCAGTTATTACTGTGACTGGCTATAAGCCCAGGTGGGATTTGGAATAGTTTGTAACCTCAATTAGCTAACACTATTTTTCTATTCAAGACATCCCTATCCGCCCATCAATGTGGACTATCGCTATCGTTTCCATGCCCCACAGCATGAGACGTATGAAATCTCTGGCGTTAATTTTACCACAGAGAAACTGGAGAACTTTAGCTGGAATCACATGGATTTATATATATGCACGCGTGGCGATGTGGACTATCCACTCATGGAGGTAATTATTGGCATAAATGAGCAAACTTTTAACTTCCTCTTTTCTCCTTTGCAGAGCCTCAAGTACTGGCGCTTTCGTATGTATCTGCTGCCAAGGGAGAGCATGGTGAATAAGATCGTCAGCTCTGGCAGCCAGCGTTGCGATATCTTTACGGAAGCTGTGGTGGATAATACGCGTGAGCAAATCGAGGACTTTATTCGACTCATCGAGAATGTCAGCAAATTGAAGCGACAAATTTGTCGTAAAGCGCGCGTAAGCTTGCAATGGTTTTTTATATAATTTCACATTTGTTTAGTTTGTTATTCTTTTTGAATTTAAATTGTCGATCGTTATTCGATTTCTAGTTCCAGTTCCAGTTCGAGCTCTAACAGTTGCAGTGTGTTAACAGCGCTGTTTGTCACTTACATTCGTTTATGTTAATTGTAACTGTAACTGTATTTGTAGTGCTTACCGCTTAACCTAATGTCCATTTGCAGGATAGCCCTACCACCCACAGCCTAACTAAGCGACGACACAGTACGAGCATTATATCCAGGCCTCTCAACCAGGTTATCTATTCACTTTACCAATCTAACTGAATATTTTTATAACTGCGAATTGTTTTTCGTTGACGTTGCGCACATTTTGTTTTTTTTTTTTTTATTTTGATTTGCGCACGCTTTAATTTTCATAAAGTTCTTTACTTAATATGCGTTGTCCATCATATTTCTAATGTTCTAAAAATGTCTTCTGTCTCGCCTGTGCCCCGCCCCCCTTCAACGCCAACCTTTCTGTCTGTGTGTCCTGCGCAACTGCAACTCTCGTCCTCGCAGGGACTCACGAATTCGCCGTTTCGTGAACGCGTCGGCAGCAATCGTCTGCCAGAGAAAAGACCCAGGTTTTTATATCGTATCCAAAAAAACAAAAACATTCACTCACACACACACACATACACTATGATTTGCATCTGTATATGTATTGCTGCGCTTGCTGAGCTAAGCTTTATTGTAACGCCCCCTCCCTTGTCCTGCCTCTCAACAATTTGGTGACTGACTTTGTAGATCTTCTTTGTTGTTTGTACACTTAGCTTGTAGTGTATTTTTTTAAATTTACTTATATACATATTTTTATATTTTACTTGCAATTTAATGCCTTTTTGGTTTTATTTTTCTTATTACTATTTAATTTGGTATTTGGCTTTCAGCAGCATGATACACCCACACCTAGAATCACTGAAAAGAATCATAATCTATTAAATTCACCACAGCAAAGGTTTGTGCCAATCCAGTGTATTTATCATACTCTCTAGCTCAACCCAATTGCATCCCGTTCCCAAAATTCCAAATTCCCCACATTTTATTAAATTGCTAAATTTAAGGTGAGTTGGAGAGTGAAAGAGAGGGAGAGCTGAAGGCTCCACTTATAATTTTGCACATTTTTGACATTTCTACACTCACACACACACATGCACTACTTACCTAAACTCAACACACACTTAAAATTGGTATGGTGAATGTTAAATCAGTGAGAGTGAGCGAGCGTCTATCGCTTAAGCTACATGCCAATTAGCATTGCTATCTGCTCTCACACACACATCATTTACGAAAACTCACCACACTTTAATTGGTAAATTTTGAACGAGCACTCACACATACTTGCACATTCACTGCCTTTCCTCCCACAACCAATCCATGGCAAAAATTACTAATACTTGCAACTAGCCACCTTTACTCATGTCATTTTCTCCCTACGCAGCATCAATGTGCGCCCCAAGGTGGAGCCGGGCCGCATTGCTCGCATCTTGCCTGGCGCAGATGCACCTACAGTCGCGACAGCAGCAACTGCAATTGGGCCACGCGACGACCAGGATGATGGGTAAGCAGCAAGTCAGGAATCTCTTTTTCTTTTCTAATCAATTGCATTTTATCTAAGCTTTCCCGTGGATATTAAGTTCAGTGCAAATGCAACGCTCTCCGAGATGTTTGAGGCCATGAAGCATCCGGTCAATGGCGTTGGCTTCTTTACCCAAACCCAATCGCTGCCCTCCTGCACCTTCATCTCTTACGATGCGTTGATGTGGCTCAAGGCGCGCCTGACCAATGGGCGTCATCCTTTGGACCTGCTGGAGGCCATGCGCAAGTGAGTTAAAGACTCTGATCAGCTGCTCAGCTTCCTAATTTCTTGCTTTGCAGAGAGGGCATGATTTGTCACGCCTCCGGGGACTGGAATCAGCCTATTGTGCCAGGATTTGTCTTTTACTATGTGGTGCAGCAGGATAGAAATGCCAAAGGTGAGCTTCGCTGATGAGGAACAGTTTTCATTTGGTCTTATATGATATTTTCCTATAGATTATTCTCCGCCTCTCAACGACTACAGCGCCTTTGTCAACGAATGGCTGGAAATTGAGCTGCAGGGGTGTAACTTTTTGTGGCAAGATGAGCCTTCGCCGACAAATGTGCCCAACTTCTTGCGGGATACGCCAGCACCTCAATCCTGGACAGCATATTGCAAGAGCAGTGAGTTACTCTTTACTCCTTACCTATGCAAATTATTAATGTTTTCCCATTTTCTGCTTGTAGAGCGCGTTTGCCGTAAATCGCATTTGGAGATTGATGTGAATCAGAAGAGCGATCGCATGGAATGGGGTCATGTGAAGCATCACACTGTGATGCAGCCAGGCTTTGCCTTCGAGCTTGTCGTGGAGTGGGTCACCTCATCGGGACCCATTGTATCCGATTTGGTATATCATATATTTATATTTATATATAAAATTTGATCTCTTATTAATATGCTTTGCCTGTGGCAGATCTCTGGCTGGATGCGCAAGGCGAATCAGTGTTTCTATCAGCTTGTATCTGTGCCCGCTGATCCCATGGCTGAGCCTTTTACAGAGAAATCGGATCCTTTGCGTGGTCCCATTTTCATTCCGTTGTGCGTCAATTTTTTGCCAGAAGGCAAATCCCTCTTTGATGGTATGTTTACAGAGATCCTTTCCATTGCCTGTTAGCAGTTGACTATTGTTTCTTGCAGAGTTCCCCGAGGACAGCCGCTCGGATCGCATGCTCTTCCTGCAGGAGGCCATTCTGGCCAGATTTGGTTTTATGCCCTGTGTGCTAGAGGAGAAGTTCAACCAAAAGAAGGACGTAAGTAGCTGAAGGCATCAGCATGCAGCAGCTAATCCTTCTTCATTTTTTCCATTCTTTGCAGCTGCCAAAGGAGTATCAGTACGTGCATTGCACTGGCAACATGTTCGCACTAATACGGTATATATATATATATACACTCTATATGTATTCTATGTCTAATTAACTTCTTTGCTTTTGCAGCTGCGCCAGCAACAAGTTTCAGGTGGAGTCACCTAGTCGCCAGGAGGCGAATGTCACCCGCTGCGTCTATGGCCATACGAACAATACGAATGTGCCCAAGAAGGTGGGCTTCCTTTGGGCGTGGAATCACATGATACCGAATAAAAAATGGAAGGCTTTGACCATCAACCACTCGGCAGATGGTGAACTCTTTCAGCTCAAAATGTTGAAGGATTTCCGTGAGTTTTGTTCGAATGGGGATCAACGTTTGGCCAATTTCTGGTCGCAATCGCAGGAGCTTAAGCGCAAGTCCCTTAAATTTGAATTCAACAATAACAACAACAACGATGAACCAAAAAATATGTAAGCAAAATGTTTGCGAAAAAACCAAGAGTTCAATATTAAAAACTTATTAAATTCTCATATTAAGAAAAACATTCAAAAAAACTAGAGGGCTGGGCTAGCTTCGGACATGTCGAAGTTTGATGATTCCATTGTAATTTTAAAGGATAGATATAGTTTTCTCTATACTGCCAACGGTCGCATATTTCAATTTATTTTTTCACGAACCATTTTTCACACTTTCACTTTTTGTTGCATACTTTTGAGCGGAGCAATTAAAGCGCTGCGAGCAAGCAAAAATGATATAGAAAAATTGCTTTACCTTGGCTATATCCTTGCAAAGGACGAAAAGACATATTGCGTTTCTTTCCTGGCGACCAGCCCTATAGATTCCCATCCAAATATTAAGGGGTCATCTAAGGATCCAGGAGTTGTGATATTTCAGCTCCAATCCATAGAAATCACCTTAAAAACACAAAATCCCTAATATTTCGGAAACCACAAGGACTATTCGAATGTCCTTTGGCCCATTAATAGTCCTTGACACCCCAATTATTTACACATATAACCTGCCAGGATACGCAAGGATATTGCCGAATTATAAGCAATTTTCTTTGTAAACAATCGTCCTGTTATCTCAGCAGTTTAAAGGACTTTCGTCCTTGTTGCTGTTAATTCTTAATCAGGAGAATAAGGACATTTTTTGTTCCGAAGGACATCTCGATAGTCCTTTAAATGGCAAAGTTATTGCCGATTTTAGGTAATTTTGGTCATTTTTCGACCATATCCCTTGCATAAATATGAAATCGAATTTTTGGTGGAATCCTGGAAGTCCTTTAATGCCAATCGATAGTCATGTTTACCACAAGCTCAGAATTTTATATCCTTAAGGATTTGGGCGAATTATAGCCAAATTTTGAGGCGCTTGCTGTTAAACTTTGAGATTTATTCTTTCGATTTCCCACGCCCCGAAGAGGCGAGTATGCATATATTCATACATAGTAACATCTTACTTTAAGCCACATTTATTTATTTTAACTTTGAATTGCATTTAATTATCGTCATAAACTCAACATAACTTTCTTTTGTTTTTGTATATGTAAAGGAAAAAAGTGCACATAATTTGTTGTTGCTTTGAACTCGGGATTTAAATGCCGCTAGGCCCTCCGGTGGAGGCAGAGGTTTGCCGATAAGTCCTTCGCAGTTGCTGCTTAATAATGCTAACCTAGTACGAGGGGTAAGGTAGGGAGGGAAGAGGAGTTAGTTGTGACAGCTTTGGTCGTGTTCTGGTTTGCTTGCAGTTGAAGTTGTTTGCTAAATGCTTTGGTATGCGTTGTGCCCGGTCGGCCACGCCTACTGATTGCGCAGATATTTGGTCAGCAAGTCGCGATCGCGTCTCAGCCAATCGGCATTCAGGCGTATTGTCTCCACAGCCTGCGAGACGGTGCGGTCGCAGCCAGGTATCTGGTTGGTCCTGAAGTATTCCTCCACTTCACGAGCCTTCTCCTCGCTGGCAAAGTTCTCGATCAAGTATTTGATGAGGCGTGTCAGGAGGAAGCCGCCCTGCCAAAGATTAAGAGAGAGGGTTAGAGAATCGAGGAGCAGTAAGACATGACTGCTAGTTTATTACCTGATATTGCTCGAGCAGCTGCTTGCTGTTATCCTTGAAGAACTCCCAGGCCAAGTCGCGACCCTTGGGATTAACGGCCACAGCGACAATGACAAACACCGAATCCTGGGCGCGGACTTCACCCTGCAAAAGCAAAAGAAATTGAAGAAAAGCTATATACCTATATTCGATATTCGAAATCTTACAGACATAGCAAAATCGATGACGCGTCGCAGCAGTTTGACGTCGCCAATGCAGCCGAGGGCACGCGAGATGCGATCCTGTTCCTCGTGTAGGTCGGTGGAACGATATAGTTGCAGCATCTCATTAAAGATGTCCTCATCGCCATCCTGCAGCACGGCCTTATAGCAGGTGCTGCGCAAGTCGGCAGGCAGCGGCTTGGTGCCGTTGACATGGCTGCGAAAACGTTGACGCGCTGCCTCCGTAATCGGCGGACTGCGGAAGGAGACGAGACGTGTGAGTACAAGGCTGCGCAGCAGCGTATCCAAATGATTCTCATTGTCGCGTGGCTCCCAGCCCAGACGCTCGGCCACCGGCTCGTAGAGACTGCGTCCAAAGCTATTGAAGTCTTCCATTAGATCCGTGTGGGAGATCAGAATATGGAGATTGGCAAGCGAATTGGTAATGGCCGTCCACACGGTGTAGTTCGTCTCGTTGCGATAGCTGCCCACCAGCTGGAGCACATCAACGGTGCTGGCCTGGCCAGCCTGGACCATGGCAAACATATCGTCGATCAGACCGAGTCTGTCAAGCGGTGGCAGCTGCATATTCTCCACGGCGGGCAGCAGCTGTTCCAGCATCTCCGGGGAGTAGCGGGTGCGATAGTAGCCAACGGTGCCTGGATTGATTTTGATCCAATCTTCGGCGCCCACATTATCCAACACCACTTCCATAGAGCTCTTTTCGAGCAGGAAAGTCTTTGCGATCTGATTGGGATTACGCGCTGTGGACACGGATATGGGCACCACCCACAGACAATCTCCATCCGGCACCGAACCATCCGCTGTGAATTTACTCTGTGTCAAGCGGAGCACACGCTGCGTTTTGGTTTTCTGCTCGGACTCGACGCTGACAACGGGGAAGCCCTTGTATTTGGTCCAGCTGGACATGACAGCGCCCACATTCTTGGAGCTGGCCTCCTGCAGAGCCTCCCACAGATCCTCGGTGCAAGTGTTGCTATATTGATGCCTGGTCAGATAGAGATTCATGCCCTTGCGGAAGTCATCCTCGCCAATATAATCGTGCAGCATGCGTATGACCGATGCGCCTTTGTTATAGCTAATCTCATCAAAGATCTCATCGATCTCTGAGGGATGACCCACTGGCACCTCTATGGGATGTGAGTTCTTCAACGAATCCAGTTCCAAAGCTCGGGTATACATATCCGTAACGAATTGTGTCCAGATATCGTACTCGGGAAACAGATGATGGACGCAAAGGAACTCCACAAAGGAGGCGTAGCCCTCATTCAACCACAAATGAGTCCACCACTCCATGGTGACCAAGTTGCCTGGAATACATCATATTATTAGCAAGGATTACTAAGTTAGCTAGTTGGATCCACTCACCGAACCACTGATGCGCAATCTCATGACCCACCGTGAGAGCAATCGATTGCTTTCTCATTAGCGATGTATTCTTCGGGTCCACAAGGACGAACGTTTCGCGATAGGTGACCAGACCCCAGTTCTCCATGGCACCCGCTGAGAAATCCGAGATGGCAATCAAATCCATCTTGGGCAATGGATACGCAATATTGAAATAGCTCTTGTAGTAGGGCAACACTCGGGTGGCCACCTCCAAGGCGAATTGTCCTTGCTCCTTCTTGCCGACGGGTGTGAAGACCCGTACAATGACCCCATCGTCCGACTTGGCCTCAACAAAATCATATTCTCCCACAACGACCGCCACCAGGTAGGTGGACATGATGGGCGTGCGATCGAAGCGAACGCGACGCAAACCACTGGGCAGGATGTCCTCCTTCTTCACCGGCATATTGGAGAGGGCGACCCGATCCTTCGGCACCGTCAGCGTAATGTCAAAGGTGGCCTTAATGGCCGGCTCATCCCAGCAGGGAAAACAGCGCCGGGCATCCGTTGCCTCGAATTGGGTGACTCCCGCATAGCGCTCCTCGCCACCGGCCGTGAAGTATTTACTCCTATAGAAGCCTTTCATTTTGTCATTCAGCTCCCCGGTGAAGGACATGTACAGGACACCGGGTATGCCCACAGGCAGCTGCTTTTGAAAGTCCAGCGTGGCCGTCTCATTGTCCTTGGAATAGCTAATATGCTGTGCCTTCAGCTTCTCGCATTCGTAGTGAAACTCCGCGCTCTCTATCGTTATGTCCAGCGCATTGAGGGTGATCCGAGTCGTTGGCTCTATGACCTGCAAAAGATAATAAATATAATAATAAAAAAAATAATAATTATAATTGCCATTTTAAATGCAGCGACAAAAAAAGGGGCAATAAGTCAACGATCGTATATACATATATCTATATATAGTGCTGTCATCATCCATCACACTATCATGAGTCACTAAGAGTCTGCTCGACTAGTAGATATCCTATATCAAGACTTTGAAAAAGTTTCCTATTTACTTTACATACAGACAAAAGGTGTAGAGCAGAAATAGGGTTAGTTTTAAAGAGCCTTTCTATGAGATTCTCATAAGATTTAATTGAAGTATTTTTTATGTATGCATTGAGGTGGGGTTAAAGCTTATATATTTTAGGGCACTACAAGAAAATAGAGATTGAGAAGAGAAAATAAGAAAGAAGAAAAACAACGCCTGTTATCAAAAAAAAAAAGCTACAAATCATATAAACAAAAATAAAACATGATAAGTTATCTAAAATTAAACAATAATATAAGTCTAGGATATATAATGTTGATAAGCAAAACACATACACCTATTGACAACGACTACATAGAAGTTTCTGCTTGAATGTATATTCCCATCTTATCATCTTATCTTATTAATGGGTATAAAAAACGAAACAAAGCCAGAAACGAGTAGATGCGATTCACACGAAAGCATATTCGCAAGTTATTAAGTTATATTAACCCGTTATTTCAAGGTCATAACTGATGCAACAGTCTGTATTGCCTAAAGTAAACCATTTTATGAACTTATCAGATTTAATAAATATATATTTAAATATACTTGCCAAATCTGTTTATGTATATTAAAAAGATAAAATCTTTTTATTTTTTTAAATTTTTTTTAGACAAAAATTTGTTGAATTATGCTTGTTTTACATATCGAATATTTACTGTATTCTCATATTTTTTGCGAGCCCGGTTTCCGGGCCGCATTAAACTCGTTTTGGCCAACTTTTTATTTGTATTTCAGTCGACGCAGCCGCGCCGCTTAGATTTTAGACAAGCATTTAGTTTTTGTTTCTGTTTTATGTTTTGTCTTTTTGCCATATATATGTAGTGTATCTGAAGAGCGATCAAAAGGCAGAGCAGAAACCCGTTGCAGCTGCGTCTTCCGATAAACGTAAACACAATGTGTGTACCGTTATGAGATCAGCAGAGGCGTCGACAGTGTGACTGAACTAGGGAGGGGGGTGACTTAATCAAATGCTGTGGCGCAGTGCGCTTCAAATGAATATACATACATATGTATGTGCATATATATGTGTGCGTCTCTACAATAAATGCCAGTCATTGGTGTTGTCAACACATAACAAAGAAATATTTCCTTGTCAACGAATGTAGCCTGCATGCAAATTGCAACATAAAGAGAAAATGGCACACAAACACACACACATACATATACACACACACTCACTCAGTCATGTTGGCGCGCGCCCTCTCATACGTGTGTGTGTGTAAGGGAGAAGATATTATTTTGCACACGTCAGAAATGAAATTCACCAACACACATACACTTAAAACTAAAGACAGAGAGAGAGAGAGAGACCTGCATACATATTTATGATTTGTAGTCAAAGTGAAAGCGAAAGTTGCCAGAGGCTGCAAAGTGAACGAAAACAAAAAAACTAAACTAAACGAAACGTAAGACAACGGTACTTACACTGATTTGAACAATTGTCTTGCCCGTAAAACTGAATGCCTCCAGATCGGGCTGAAGCATTAGCTCGTAATGCTTTGGCACCACACTTGTGGGCAACCGCTTAAATTCGCTTTGCCCCGACTGTGCCATATTGTTGTGACCGTTTAATTGTTCCACTTGATGACGTTTGCAACAGCTGTGAATGCCTCGATTTTGGCCCAATTGCTGTTGTCCTGCTCGCGGATCAAGTAAATCGGCTGATGTGTGGGCGAGTATATCCCGATAGCGATTGCACAAATCACCCAGCAATGGGGCGTCGCTGCTCTTGAGTGGGGCTCCCAACGAGACGTCCGAATAGTCGCGATAGAACTGCTTTTGCACCTTCACAAATTGCTTCGATGAGACCAAGGTGTTCAGATGGCAACTCTCTGCACGTAGTAGATACGCAGAATGCTTATCAGCGTTGTTATTAAGGCACAGGGTTTGCAGGCAGAGGCGTGGGCGTAACCAGGGGGCGTTAGTAAAAGCACAAGCGCAGCAACAAAAGCTCTTCCGAGCTAGTTTCCACGCTGCAGTTGAATTGTTTAGTAGCGGGGAAGCGGGCAGCGGGTTGCACACTGAAACTAGAAGTGGAAGAAAACTAGCACAAGGTATTATTATAAAAATTATTATTACATTACTTAGCACAGAGTGTGAAATGCGTTTAGCAGCACTTTTAAATTGTGTTTATCTTGTTACGACTGGAAACGGGCAGCGGGGTGGCTGAGAGTGAGAGTGCGAGGGAGAGGGGATTGCAGGGTCTGCTTACTTGGCTGTACTCTTCTCACCTTCGCACAAATGCTGCTCAAAATCGGAATTCGCTTTGACTAAATCCAAATTGAGTTTGCCAAGTTCTGCAAGTACCACGTTTTAATGCACTTAACTTTAAATTTAAGTAAACTATATATATATATATAAATATATATATATATTCGTTAATTTATAATCAAAAAGTATGTATATAGAGACTGTATGAAATACTGCGGGCAACTGCTGGCGGCTTCTGCTGGTGGCGAAAAAGCGAAAAACAAAAAAAAACAACACACAACACGCTTTCAGTGTGACCTACTTGAGCTTGGTACGTTTTGGGATTGGGGCGCGCACAGCTGATGCTCGTCTTGTTATGCAGCCCGTATTGTTTTGCTTTTAACAAAAAATTTATCAATGGATTTCTGTACGTATTATTACCGTTTCGAAATTTCCAGGCCTGCTTTGCTGTACGTATACCTCCTTTTAGCACATTTTTGTACATGGCATTTGTTTTTAAATATTAAACGATTTATCAGCAGTGCAATGCGTGAAATCCACTTTCCACTGGTTTACCAACACTGAATGCAGCCCACACACGTCACGACTTGCTGTCCGGCATC
The DNA here is from genome assembly GCA_035045545.1 of Drosophila gaucha. NCBI lineage: Eukaryota > Metazoa > Arthropoda > Insecta > Diptera > Drosophilidae > Drosophila > Drosophila gaucha. The sequence continues at coordinate 944,062 of JAWNOY010000222.1, forward strand.
ATTGACGTTAGTGTCATAAGATCAATAGTTATCGATATCGAGTTGTTACCGTTATTGCATGCAATTAACTCAGTTGGCGAACTTTTTGAATTAGACATGTTTAACGTATCGGAAACATTCAAATATATTATTTTCTTGCCAGTTCGCAAAAATATTGCCTCCAATCGATAAGAATCGGCAACTCTTATAGTTTGAGAGCTAGATTCCCCATTTAAAAGAGTAAAGACTATATATTTAATAGTTTTTGAGTTAAAAACACAAAATTTGACAGAGTAATGAATGAAAAATGTATATATACTCTTGATCAGCACGACGAGCTGAGTTGAAATAGCCATGTCCGTCTGTCGTCTGTCTGGATCAACGCAATCTCCTCCGACACTATAAGAGCTACAGAACTGAAATTTTGCATATAGGCTGGAATCTGCTGCAGGCATTGTATATCTCGGAATCATCCGGATCGGATGACTATATCCTATAGCTCCCATAGGACAGAACGTTTCGATCAATGTTTTAGTGGGATTACTTCGGCGCTATTGAAGTCTCAGACTTCAAATTTGGAATATATACTCATGAATCGCACCCCCATCCAAAAAGATATAGAGTATATAGCTACGCCCTTTGGGGGCGTGGCAAATCGGAAAAAACTATATCTTATACAATTATAAATCTAGAGTTCCAAAAATTGACGAAAACGTTAAACTTGACCGTTTTGACAAAATTATGAAAAATTATATATAACCGCTTCTGGGGGAGTGACAAATCGGAGAAAACTATATCTTCCAAAGTCTTATAGGTACAGCTTCAAAATTTGATATATAGGTTACTGTTGCCCTGCTCAATAGATTGCCCAAATATGATATATATCCTATTGTTGGGGGCATGGCAAATCAGAAGAAACTGTATTTATATCCTTTACAATTGCCATTCCTCTCGTTTTTATTTGTGATTTAAACATATTTACATAAACTTAACTTATTCCCGCACACACATTTTTCCATCATACATCCTTCCGTGTGCCGTTTTTTAATCAAACAGTTGGGCAACGCTCGGTAAAAAAAAGCGCTAAAAATAACCATTAAAAATACGCTGCTGCTGGTGGTGGACGTCGAATTGACTTTAGTTTGTTACAAGTGATTCGGGCTTGTGGAACGTTGGGCTGCACTTAAAAACCCTCGGTGAATGTTCACGTAAGATCAGGCACCACATGCTTCCCGCTCAACGTTTACTCTAAACTCCCAGCTGCAAGTGCAAGAACAAGTCAGCAGAAGAATTAACCATAACAGAAATATCGTCGGGCATCCATTTCCAATATATACCAACATTTCATTTAAAATGAAACTGTGTTCATCGCAACAGCTGGGTTTGGCTGTCTTGTTTATAGTTTTTAATATTTGCTCGCGATTATCCGTCGCATCGCCAATCGGCTGGGGTAAGTGTTATTGCTATTATACAATTGTGAATTCCAGCATATTTGGTTAGGAAAGGGTTATTCAATTGCTATGGCAACGCTGTCTGTGCCATGCACCTGACCGATTGCACAGAGCACAGAGTGTGGCCCTCTAATAGAAATCAATTTGCCATCAATTCGGCAGAGAATGCGCTTGGCTTATGCTTATGTAATCGGTTGACATTTAAAATAGACAATCTAGACTATTTTCAATTATGAATGTGACCGTCTGTATACATGTGTGTGTGTATTTTTTGTTGGCCATGTTTAACGTGCTGTACGTGCTTGCGTGCGTGCGTATCAATGCATGTGTGTGTGCTATCAGCTGATTATGCCATTTTGTTTTCTTCGTATCATTCTGCGTTAGTTGTTATCACCTCCTCGTTGGTGTTTATCAATTCAAGTTCAACAATTAGCAATTTCATAATGCAAACACACAAATTGGTTGTAGAATAGACATCTCCTTTGATACAGGCATTTGCAACCATCAATTGGTTAGGCAACTTTCACCCCTACTCAATAGAGAGAGTGCAAGAGTGAGAGAGAGAGAGCGAGAGAGTACAATGCCTGTTCTGCAGCACTGTTTAATATTGCCGGGCCGCCATTTAGAGTTGCTTTATTGTCACGTATGCCAAAAATTGATGGTTTCTTTTTGCTTACTTTTATGTTATTTTTTTTCTACAACATTTCAGTCTCGTCTTTCGCTCAGCTTCTGTGAACTTTTGTTTACTTCAGCTCTCATTTTACTTCAACTTCGGCAAAGCTGACGCCAACAAAATTCAAATACAGTTTTGTTTTCGTTGCTGTTGTTGTTGTTGTTGTTGTTGGTCAAGTGGAATTTCAACCACGCAATCCGAATCGAATTCTGATACAGTGTGAACACACGTACGTACACATATGCACATAAATTTGTGCATGCATAGGGACACACATGCATATACATATATATCGTATGTATGCATGTATGTGTTTGCTTTCATACTGATATTTGAGTAACAGCAGCGATAAGTAGTCGGCTTTCAACAATTCCACGTGCTAGTCTTTAGACCCACTTGTTGCCGCCTGCAATAAATACAAGTTACATTAATTGTTTATTTATTTACTATACTCTTGTAAAAAGGGTATATTCATTTTTGTCTGAAGTTTGCAACGCACAGAAGGAAGCATCTCCGACCATACATCATTCGGAAAATTTCGACGTTATTAAAGTCAGAGACTTGAAATGTGGACCATATATTTGTGTATCTCACCTCCATACAAAAATACATATATAGTATATGGAGCTATTTCAATTAGGGGCGTGGGAAACCGCGTAAAACTATATCTTCTACAGTTTAAGAGCTAGAACATCCAAGTAGGATGTTTAAGTTGGCTACAGTTGAGCTCTCCTTAAGATCAATCAAAAAGTTATATATCCACGCCCACTAGGAGCGCGGCAAATCGGGAAGTTCATCTTCATAAATCCTCTAATATTTTGGGCGCTGTTAGAGCCAGAGTCTTGAAATTTAAAACATATATTTGTATGAAATCGTTTCGGGACAATTTTGGGTGCCGAAAATCCCGATCCCGACTCATCACTTTTCCAAGTATTGATGTCTCTTATTTTTGGGGATGGTAGGGAAAGAGTAGAGGGTACGTGCTTATGAGTACTGTTGTTTTCCGGTTGGTCATAAAGATTTTTTACGTAATTTAGTATTATTTGTACGGTTTCCAGCCTGTAAGCTGGTCTAGGATTGTGTGGATTCCAATTCTGTCGAAGGGATATGATTGATGCGTGTTTTTTTTTTGGAGATGCTTCTAGCTAGTAAATGGTGTACTAGGAGTCGACTATCTAAAGCCGATTTCCCTTTTTTAAAACCAGTTTGACTGTTATGGATTAGAGAAAACCCGTCATTATCATTAGAGACAAACCACAATCGCTTTGCTATTCTTTTGTTAGGATTTTTGTTTTTCGCCTATTAGCTGTCTTGTCTCCAATATGTTCAGAGTGAAACCGCATTAATTGTTTATATTTTCATTAATTACAAATATACAAAACTTTAATGAATTCTATAAGATCAATGCACCTGCACTCAGTGCAGTAAATGGAATTGAGGATTATCGATAAGAAGTTACTCCGTATATTGGCTATGAGTTTCTAAAATTATCTTAGATAAGTTATCTTAACTAGGTAGACAAACCGGATTATCGATATTTATTAATGTTATCAAAGTTATCAAAGTGAATTATCTGCAAATTCGATATATTCCATTCTAAGTTTCTTTCGATATTCTTGATGTTGGCAACTGAGAAAGTTATCGAAGCGAATTCACTTCAATTGCGAGTTATCGAATTCTTAGCACTTGTTGAAAGTATGTAGAAAAGGACGAGCTAAAAGGGAACAGATAAACATCTTAATAGAAGATATGTATATATAAATATCTACTCTGCTAACCCAGTAGGTACGGAGTATAGAAAGGTGCTCTAAGCAAACATCTGTTTGTATTTACAAAATTCTAATTAAATACATATGTATCGTAAAAACAGGCTATGAATACAAATTTGATCAAACAGGTTTTTATTCTCTTTGAAATTCACGTAATTGTTATTGATTTAGAGAAAGTTTTTATTGTTAGTCAGTTAATGTAAATTAAATAATAAAGATTAAAGTCAAATATTATGTTTTAAGATTCTCAGTAAAATGCATTCAAATCTCAGACTAAATATATTTAATTTACAAGCAAAGTTCATTTGGATTATCTGAGGGACATTAGGTCTCTGTCATTGATCACTGGATTATCTTTTCTATATATATTTGTATATAAATATTGCGACGCAAAAACAAAATGTGAATTATAATAGAAACCAAAATATGGAATAGAAATTAAATATTAACAAAGCAAGATGAGAATTCTAAAATTTGCTTTGTAAATTATCCGTCTTTTTTTTCTTTACCCCAATTATATAATTACTTAATTCTACTGAATCAGCCAGGGTAGTCCAAAATACAATAGTTTGATTGTTAAAGTATATGAATCATCGATCTATTAACGTAAAGACATAAAGCGCTAATTGACTTATGTGTGTTAATGGCAGTTGTCAAAGTTTATATCATATTTGATTGAACTTTTATTTGTTAAGCTAACTAAATTCAATATTTTCTGCATCGATAAGCCGTTGACTTCAAAGCCCCTAGAGCGAAGGTTAAAATATGCTTAAGACCCTCGGACCACGACAGCTCGCAACTTTGGATAGGTTCGCCAAATGCGTTTTACAATAAACAATTAGACACTCTGACGTCTATAGCTCTTGGTATATATATAAGAAAAGCATGTATATATCATATATTCTATATCAAATATTCGCATCACTTTACATCTTTTGAAAGCAAGTAAATTCTATAACACATTTTGAATACATATTTTGCAGGGTATCTAGTATTCGTCTATCCCAAGCTAATCTATCTCTCTTTTTACTATTTGTTTTGCTTTTTTGTGGAGTCAATACACGAGTCGAGTTAGCCACGCGATATTTGGCACGCAACAGTGACCCACAAAAGTCCGCGACTAGGGCCAATGGTCAATGACCAAATAAACAACCAACTATTGACCGTAATCTTTCAATATTTATCGATATACCTATTTTCGATAAGTTATAAGTCAGCTAGAATCGTGTGTGTGTTTGTGTGTGAAAGTGAAAGCGAAAGCCACTGAGACACCTGTTGCAGCCTTCGCTGCGACAAGCAAACATTTGTATATCCGTTACGGAACTGCTGTTATTAGCTTTTGTTTTTAACGTCAGGTAGTTCTGTTCCCATTTCCGTGACGCGTGCGTTAGCTTTGTTTTTATTTTGTTTGTCCAGTGCACTTAATCATAATGTGTTTAATTAAATGCCTAATTAACAGCTGCCAAATTGGCCAAAATAAAAGGTGGGCCTTTTTTTTGATCAGCAGCCGGTTTGGCAACAAAAGGAGTTTGTTTTGTTTTTAGCAGATCTGGATTGTGAATAATCGCATATAAGTATATATTGAATGGTGCACGGGTTTGTTTTGTTCACGTTCTTTCTTTTATTACGTTTCAATTAAGTGAAGGTGGGCAGCAAACTTTGCCCACCTTCGTTTATATTACGTGTTGTCAGGTTATGTGACCTATGCATATTTGTTTATGCATATTTGTTTTTTTTTACCGTTGGGAATTTTCGCATGGGATTTTTCGTCTGAGCCCTGGGTCAATCGTTCGTTATCTTATCAATCGGACTCGTTCAGTGGGAAAGTTGTGCAACGGAATGCCATGCATCTCATTAATTGAACGTCATCGATCGCAGACACTCATTAATAGAAACTTTCAGAAAATCCCAAAAAAATATATAAAAAAATTCCTACTAATGGTAAACATTTTTTAAATATGAAAATTAAACTTACAGATATGGAAAATGATCGTTAAATATTATAGATGCAAACCAAGTGTTCATATTAGTGAGCATCCACTGTAATTAAGAATCGCGTAATTGAATGAATTCGAGTCTAAATACTAAATTTATATGAATAAAGCGAATATTGATTGAAATACTGTATGCCTCTAATAATCAAAATAGGAGAGAAAGAGAGAGAGAGAGGGGTATAGTAAACTTGTGGCGCTAAGTTAATTGAATGATTGTGATTGATTGAACTTAATTTGCAATGCGCCTGGCTCCTACACCAGTTGCCCCATCCCTTTTCCAACACTCATTTATTAATAGCCCATGGCCTTATTTTTCGATAGTCATCCCTAGCGATTGCGTGTGTGTGTGTGATTGTCAACTAATGCAACGGCTGCATTCCAGTAGCTGTCTCTTGCTCCTGCGTTTGCTGTTCCCTCCTTTTCCAACACTCATTTATTATCTTTCGATAGTCATCGATAGCGATCGCGTGTGTGTGTGATTGTCAACTAATGCAACAGCTGCGTCTTGTTCCTGCATTAGAACTGTTCCCTCCTTTTCCAACACTCATTTATTAATAGCCAATGACTGTTGCTTATCTTATCGATAGAAATCGATAACGCGTGTGTAATTGCCGACTAATGCAGCGTTTGAATTTTTTTCTTTTAGAATTCGCCGTTACACTGCGCGACAAACTTCTGTTTCTCGATAACAAATGGCAGACAATCGCTTCTGCAGCACACGAATTCGAGGAGCTATCAGCATTGGCCTTCGATGAGGCCGAGGAGGTGATCTATTTCAATGATCGACAGCATCAGAATGGCAGCATATTTTCGCTGCGACGCGATGCAACGGTTGCCGCGCATATTGTGGAGCAGGCGGTGCATCGTACGGGCAATGATTCCGTATCCGGATTAGCTTACGATCCGCTTAACCGGAATTTATTCTGGGCAGACATGCGTCAGAGCCGGATTTTCTTTGCCAGCATCGACACGCTGTACACGGAACCGCCCAAGGTGCTGGTGGATCTGAGCGCCGAGGGCGGGCGACCCGATGGTGTGGCTGTCGACACTTGTCGTCGTCAGCTCTATTGGACAAACTCAAAGATCAATCATGCTTCCGTGGAGCGTATCGGATTAAATGGAACGGGCAGACAGACAATCATCAAGGAGGACATCGATATGCCGCGTGGCATTGTGATCGATCAGCAATCGGATCGCATTTTCTGGATCGACGACAAGGTGGGCATATTCTTTGCCATAGAAAGCGCCCGGCTCGACGGCAGCGATCGTCAATTGGTGCTGAAGGACAAGCATCAGAGTCCCATACAACTGGCCATCACCGATGACACGATCTACTGGACCGACAAGGCGGACAAAGCAGTGTGGAGCTATCCCAAGCCAACGGACAAAAAGCCAGCAACAAATGCCACTGAACCGCTCGTGGAGCCCACAAAGCTGGCCAGCTGGAAGGAGGAAGTCTATGGTATAGTCGCACGCACCGGTTTCTATCAACATCTACAAAAGGACGCCCATTGCGCTAGCATAGTGAAGAAGGTCAAACAGCGCCTGGACAGCAGGCTGAACAACAGGAGCCAGGAACGAAGCCTTATCGATGATCGCATAATTAAGCTGGAGCGAGAGCATTGCTTGAACGGTGCCAGCTACATGGGCAAGGGTAACTTCTGCATCTGCCAGGTGGGCTTCAAGGGGGCGCGTTGCGAGATTTCGGAATGTCATAATTACTGTGTGCACGGCACCTGCGAAATCTCCGACATGGGCTATCCCAAATGCTACTGCCAGCCGGACTTCTACGGCGAACGCTGTGAATACTACAAATGCAACGGACATTGCCTGAACGATGGCCATTGCGTTGTGGACAGGGACAGTGGGGAGTTGAGCTGCGATTGCCGTGACAATTTTACGGGCACACGCTGCGAACACAACGAAACGGCCCACTGTGCGACCTATTGTCAGCATTTGAAGCAGCAGCCGGATGCATTTGTGCCCGCCACCTGTGTGGACATGTGAGTAGCTTTGATAGCCAAGCAGCTGCCTATACTAAACTACTTCAATCTCTTCCAACAGCTGCGAGGAGTTGCGCCTGACCAATGGCACCATTGTTACGGAATATCAGTCATCAGCCTTGTGCAGCGATATACCCAGCTATAGACAAGGATCTCTGATAGTTGTGCTCGTTGTTGGCATCGTCTCCAGTCTGGCTCTGGTGGCCATCATTGTGCACGGTTTCCGCCTCATCTACAAGCCGAAACGCCCACGCATTAAGAAGACCTTTGTGGTGCGCAAACAGGCGCGTTTGAACTCCACTAGCGACACGCCTCTAACCAACCGCCCACTGGCCACAGAGCAATGCGAGATTACGATAGAAAACTGTTGTAATATGAACATTTGTGAAACGGTTAGCTAAACTATAATTCGAACTAAAACTAGTTATTAACTTAATCAAAACACTCTCTTTTTACAGCCCTGTTTTGATCCGAAGCTCGTGGAGCAACAGTTCTCAGCACGGGATAAAAAGGCGCCATGCGTTAAGGAGGATAAGAAGATACTGATACACAATATGGAAGATGATCTGCTGAATTAGATGACTATCTAGATATGAAAAAAACATGTGAACAACGTCGTGCACGGAAGAACGGACGGACAGGCGGTATTCGAGCTTGTAAAGCTGCTGCTGTTAGCCGGCTCGTCGACGTCTTTGCTCAACCAAAGCTCCTACAAAGACCTAGCAAAAAAAATATTGCATACTTAATTTGAAACGGAAAACGTGTACTTAGCAAATTTTTACAATTAGTCTGGTCTCATTTATTTATTTTGAGTAATCAAGTCTTTAGACTGATTAACAACAAGAATTGTCATTAGAGCGGTTTTTATATTCATTTTCGATCATATAGCTTTTAAGTTTTTTTTCTTTTTAGTCTTGAGATCGGTTGAAGGAAATTTTTAGTTGAAGACATTCGGCAATGAGAAACAATGTAAAAGGATTTGAAATGAAAGTGAAAGAAAAGTCGTACGACTGACATTAGCTTTAAATCAATCATACACACACACACACATACATACATATATATACATGTGTATATATATTTAAATGCAAGCGGCTGATTTCATATATAATTGCCAATTGCATAAAGAGGCAAAATGTGATTCATAAAAACGGTTAAACTGTTTGTAAATAATAATAATAATAATAGTAAAAAAAAAAGTTTAATTTGTATCTGAGCAGAGAGAGTTCCTTTAACATAATAATTTGCAAATTTATTTTTGTATATACACAAACTTTAGTTTTTTTGTTTTTGTTTTTTATATGTAATATGTCATGACACACATATGCAACTGCCACCCACATACACACATACATACATACATACTTACAGCTGAATGTTCGCACCAAAATTGCCTTTGTACTTAAATTGGCCTTTTATTTTAAACAAAGAAACAAAAAAATCCCCAAAAAAATATATAAAAGAAAAGAGAAGAAAAAACTGCAATCCATTGCGAACGAAAGTTGTACATATTAATAAGCTAGATATTAGTTGTTATTAATAAGACACTGGTTGAATAATAAACAGAGTACGTACCTTTGCAGTTTAAAAACCAAAAGAAATCCATTAACTTGCAGTTATTATTGTGCACCTTAAGCTAGCTGCATCTAACTTGTAATATCATTTTTAACTTACACACTTCTCTGACTCATATGGAAAAAAAATAGAACTACGCTTAGTCACGGATGACTATGACTTTTTATAGGTATGCTTGCAATTTCTTTACAACTGATCTGTCGCGTTCGGATCTAAGATTCTTCTGCTGCGGATGCATTTTGAACCGATGTAAATTACTGACTACTTTGGCCAACTAAGGTATCGTAATTTATTGCGCAACTGTGCAACACTTCAATATTCATATCGATAGTTAGCAGCGATAGTTGTATCGATGCCATTCCGAGTACTTTTCGTCGTATCCATTTTTCTTGACGTCACTCCAATTTTTCGCAAAATATTAAACTTGTATTTAAATCCAATATATTCTTAATCAAATACACATAAACAAAGTTTCATTTGTGCACACTGACAGGATGGTAGGTTTGAAATAGTAATGTAACATTTTCGTCGTTTATTTTGCTTGTTTTGTGAACTTTTGCATTTGGCGTGGCCTGCGGTTGCGGCAGCTGCGGCGCGTGCCCTGCAAATTGTAATCCGCATTCAATTCAACTTTTTTATGTGGTTGTGCATCATCAAAAACTGTCGTTGGCTTTCCTTGTTGAAAATTTAAACAAAGAGTTAGGCATAGGCCCAAATATAGTTTATAACAGTCTTACAGTTCGCGCCGCGTGTGTATCTACACGTATGTACATACATACATATTTACATATGGATAAACGTTTACTGTGTACTTGCCCTATACGTACATACATATATACTAACCCAGTGACCTTCGCCTTTGTCGTTTTTTTTTGTGCACTTTCAGGGAAGCAACGACAGAGCCTCCAGATCGCCACGTTCGGATGAGCAGCGCGATATCGGCGAAATGCCAGTCACAAAGCGTTCGCGCTCGGACTCGGGTAAGTGTTTCGTCCGGTTGGGGGTGAACAAAATTGTTTATAAGCCATATATAAGTATGTATTGATTGACTATATATATATTTATATACGTAAGTTTATCAAAGAGCAAAACAAATATATATATATACATATATGTAGGTAAATGAAACGCAAGGCAACAAATCAAACAAAAGGAAAATATGTATATACAACTAAATATCATTATTTTAATTTTTTTTTTGTAAACATATACATTTGCATACACATCTCTCTCTTTCTCTCTCTCTCTCTCTCTTTACTACTACTTCGTTGCATTTTAAGGGCCAGCACAGACGTTATTAAATAATCGGTTTTTCTTTTTGTTCTGCTTAAGTAATTGCAGACTTCATAAACGCACGATGATCTCAAGTGAGGTGAGGTGAGAGTCAAACAAATAACCAAAACGAATACCAAATACGAAAACGAAACAAATATCGAAACTAAGTCAAGTCAGTCCAAACCACACGCGCGATCCCCAAAAACTAATTGCGAATCGACTCCCACAAAACTATCGATAAGTGTCGTCATTATCAGAGAGAGTGCGATAAACAAATACAAACCAAATAAACATCAAAAATCACCTTTATAATAATCCAATTAATACATTAACAAGCGATTGGCTTGCCAAAACAAACAAAAATTATTCATTTAATGTACTGTAACTAGGGTCCAGGCCAGAGTGTATGACTGTATGTATAAAAAAGTGAATCCTCGCCGCATCAACACTGAACCGCAATGAAACAAAAAAACTAATCTAAAAAGCATATAACTATTCTCTCTCTCTCTCTCTCTCTCTATTTCTTCTATATATATCTCTCTCTTCTTTTTTTCATTTATTTTGTAAGCGTTTTTTCTTATGTTTGTTCCGACCAAACGACTTGGTTCTTTTGTCTCGCCAATCAAGAATTGACATCGATCAAGAGATGCCCTGTATAGAGTATTGCCAATAACAACTGCTACTACCCACCAAGATACAACGACAGCCCGATACGGGAAAAACCGAGTTGCATTTACTTGCTTTTAACAACATTTTTTGCCGATTTCAACGTCCACGTCGCGGTTCCCGTACTCCGAGCTGCGTCGTCGTCGTCTCCGTCTCTTCATAGAATGTGCTGCAACAACGCGTTGGACTGATTGATCCGCCCCCTACACCTAGAACTAGTCTTTTTAATACCACAAAATATTTAAATATCAACATTACAGTTGGGCGCGTGAGTTGATTTCTTTTTTCGTGACACGAACATATACAAATCGATACACAAGTCGTAAGTGCCATCGCACTACTTACTGAAGGTCTAACACGCGCCCATCTCTAATCAACACAATTCAATTATTGCCAGTTGTTTATAACAAATCAACATGTTCCGATAGTTTATGAACTTTCCAATATATACATATATGCATATTTGTGTTTTCACAGATCTAAACGATTTTTTAAATGATGTGTAGATGGTTATTTAGTTAGCACAAGTATGCTGTCCATTTACAAAAAAATATTTAAAGTAAAATATAAATAGTATCTATATATGACAACTACACACACACATATACATACATACACACAACATGATTAAGGTACGGCGGAAAAACTTAACCAACTTAAAAACATATTGTTGCTCTTATTATCGTTTCAGCGTCTTGTTTTTCTTTTTATTTTTCTCTTTTTTATCACAATGAGCAATGTAATGTGTGACCCTTCAAGTCAATATACCACGCCCCCCAACTCATGGAAACCGTATCGAAACGCACATAACTAAGGTCGCTTATAATTTCTATTTTTACGAATACATTTACAGGAATTGTGCACACCGTTAAGCCCAGCTTCCCAACACTGACCAACACCACTAATGTGTATTAACAGCTATTGCATTTTGAATTCAAATTTTTTTTTGTGCGCCCTCTTTGGGGTGTTGTTGGTATTTTTCAGTGTGCACAGTTCTTTAGTATTTTCTTCTTTGGTTTCGATTTGTGCGGCGACGATTTGCCGGCTGGATGTCCGTTGGAAGATCTTTATATTATTTTGATTGCTAAATTCGATATAACTGCATTTATATCTAATCTACACACCACACAAACACACACACACACAGTCGTACTTATTATTAGCACAGCCTACGTATATCTAAAGCTTATAAACTTATTAGGCTAATTTATGTTTTAATTTTACGGGTGCTTTCTTTTTGTTCTTGCATTTTCCAGCCTTTAAGAATGACAAATCGAATGTCTTGCTATCTATCTGTCAGACACTATATCTATTTACGTAAATCCAACTCATTTTTTACCAATCAAAAACTGAACAAAGAATAATTTAAATGAAAAACTATTCGTGATGCAAAAGACGATTTACTTTTGTTAGTACCAACACCGATAAACGATAACAGTTTAAAAAAAATACTGCATTTAAAAGTAACGAGTAATGCATCGATAGCTTTTAATTGTCATTGTGTTGTAGCCTCTCGAATGAATCTCTGTGACTGAATCATCTGCCGGTTGGCAATTGGCCCGCGTCCAAGCAGTTCCAGACTGATCTTCTCCAGAACACAGAAAGTTACATCTATATATACATATATATAATAACTATATATGTATGTAGAGTTCGCCGGCCAGCAAAACTTTATTATGATTAATGATTTTTTTTCTATTTTTCCTTTTTGTCTTTATCTTTCTTGCAGGCATCGGTTTTTGTTTCGTATCGCTTCAAAATGCCAACTGCTGCAGCCATTGCTCGAGTTGCACTTTGAAGTCGACACAAAACTCATAAACGAACAAAAAAAAATCAAAAAAACAAATCAAACTGAAAAGAAAAGAAAAACAAATTGCTTAAACGATCGCCAAACTGATCGGTTTGCTGAATGAGCCCATTGTCCGCACCTCATATTAGATGCACTAATCTATCTTCCCAAATTCTAGGCAAGTCAACGGATACGAAAATTCCCTACCTTTCGCAGCCACTGTACGATCTAAAACAGACGGGCGATGTTAAATTTGGACCTGGCACACGTTCCGCTCTGCTGGGATTGTTGGGAGGTGCCTTGCCCAAGCTGACATCGGAGCAACATGATCTGGTTAGCAAGGCCAAGAAGTATGCCATGGAACAGAGCATCAAGATGGTATTGATGAAGCAAACACTCGCCCATCAGCAACAACAACTGGCCACCCAACGCACGCAGGTGCAAAGACAACAGGCTCTAGCTTTAATGTGCAGGTAATTAAAGAAAAATATGCTATAGGCTACTCATCTATAAACTTTTATGATGCAAAACCTGGAGAACAATTCGTGAAAAAGCATCGTTAGCCAAGCCGCTGCTTCGCGTTATTGAAGCTGGCTTTGGTTGCTAATGTTGTTAACTGTGCAACTTAGCTGATAAGATCTGATTTTAAATATAGCTCAGCTTAATCCTTAAGTCAATTGAATCTTCTATTAATGTGTATTTACTTTATAGAGTCTACGTGGGCAGCATTTCTTTCGAGCTCAAGGAGGACACCATACGCGCCGCCTTTACACCCTTTGGACCCATCAAATCTATCAACATGTCCTGGGATCCCATTACACAAAAGCACAAAGGCTTCGCATTTGTTGAGTATGAAATACCAGAGGGAGCGCAATTGGCATTGGAGCAAATGAATGGCGCTTTGATGGGTGGCCGGAATATCAAGGTGGGCCGACCAAGCAATATGCCACAGGCTCAACAGGTCATCGATGAGGTGCAGGAGGAGGCAAAGAGTTTCAATCGCATCTACGTGGCCTCCATACATCCAGATCTATCCGAGGATGATATCAAGAGCGTGTTCGAAGCATTTGGTCCTATCCTTTATTGTAAACTAGCTCAAGGCACTTCTGTGCACACGCACAAGGGATACGGCTTCATAGAGTATGCCAACAAACAGGCCATGGACGAGGCCATTGCCAGCATGAATCTCTTCGATTTGGGCGGTCAATTGTTGCGGTTGGTATAAAATATAATTAAATTGTAAAATGCTTTGCTAATCTCTGTCTGTCTTGTCTTATTCTCTAGAGTTGGACGCTCGATTACGCCGCCCAATGTCTTGTCCTGCCCTGCTACAAATTCAACAATGCCAACGGCTGCAGCGGTCGCTGCTGCAGCTGCCACTGCTAAGATACAAGCTCTGGATGCAGTGGCCAGCAATGCGGTGCTCGGATTGTCGCAAAATACACCTGGCTTGGGCATTGCTGCCAAGGTAAATGCTATGCCCGTTGTGAGTGCAGTTACCTCGGCAGCTGCTCTGCATCCTGCCCTGGCGATGCCCACGGCACCAGTTGCTGCCCTCCTACCTCCAGGCATGTATCAGGCGCCTGGCTTGGGCGGGCCCAGTTTGTTGGGCTTGCCAGTCGGCTTGCCTTCGCTGCAGAGTGTGGCACCCACACTTCCGCCACCTGCACTGCTCGCAACGCCGCCAACGGCTGTTGCTTTGGCAGCCGCCGCTGCTGCGGTGCCAGCTGCAGCTGCTGCAGTGCCTCTTGGTGCCGTGGAGGCTAGTAATGGAGCACCTCCAGTCTTGTCTGTAGCGGCCAACAATGCGGCGGCCACGGCGGCAAATCTGTCGGAGAATATCAAAAAAGCGCAGGAGAAGCAGCAGGAGGAGCTGCAAAAGAAGCTGATGGACGAGGGTGATGTACAGACCCTGCAGCAGCAGGAGAATATGTCCATCAAGGGTCAAAGTGCACGCCAGCTGGTGATGCAAAGGCTGATGCGGCCACAGGACTCGCGTGTTATCATCCTACGGAATATGGTCGGACCCGATGATGTGGACGAAACATTGCAGGAGGAGATCCAAGAGGAGTGCAGCAAATTTGGCACGGTTAGTCGTGTGATCATCTTCAATGAGAAGCAAACGGAAAACGAAGACGACGACGAGGCGGAGATTATTGTGAAAATCTTTGTTGAATTCTCGGCCGGCGTTGAAGCTGTGCGTGGCAAGGATGCGTTGCATGGACGCTTCTTTGGAGGACGTCGAGTGGTGGCCGAACTATACGATCAGGCGCTGTTCGATCAGGGCGATCTGTCCGGTTAGGAGGAGGAGAAGGGACAGAAAGCAGCGATTGTTTCTTTAGGCTTACGGATTCGGACCTTTCTCTGGCAGCAAAAGCCTCTTTTTTTACTTAGAACATAAACGAACAATTATTTATTACTTGGCGATGGAGGAGATTGTACATTTTTTGGACAGTAACAATGATTGAGCACACAGTATCTATTATAATAAATAATAAAAAAAAGAAAAGTGATTGAGGTATTAAAAATAAAATCCCAAGCAATTGTCGCCAGTTCTGTATAAAAATAAGTCAAGTGCATGTTCTGCCGTTACACAAAATAACAAAAACACAAAACTAACAATTTGTAAATTTTACTCATTTCTGCGCTTAAAAGTTACAATAAAAAAAACTAGTTTCCCATAAAGCAAAATTGATTTTTCATATAATTGAAGAAGTGTTCTAAAAATTTAAATTGATCATCGATTTTTTTAATTGTTATCAAGGAATCGAGAATCAATTAGGTCGATACACTGTTAACGCTAACAGCGAAAGTTGGCAGTGCCCAAAAAAAAATACTGTATGTTATTTAACAGCGTTGTGTGCTTTGCGTTAACAGACTTCAATTTGCGTTAGCACAGTGAAAGAAGAAGCATTGTAAGAAAGAAAAATAGAAAATATGATGCCAAAAAGTGAATAATCCAACTGATATTCCGCCGTAAAAAAAAACCAAATAAAATTGTTGTGTTTGTGTGCGGCGCGGAGGGAATGTTAGCGCGTTCCAAACAGTGTGGCGCCTCCAATCAATCGCAATCGCAGCCAGTTGAAGACAATTTTGACAAAGACATCGCAGCAGCAGTAGCAGCAGCAGCAACAATCATCGACAACTGGTCGCGACTTGCGTAGCTGTTGGAGAAAAAAAGGTACACACACACAAAAAAAAAAGAAAAGGAAAATCTCTCTGCTCCTTTGTTTATGTTGTTAATATTGTGCTAAACTTTTTCGTGTGAGTGTGTGTGTGGGTTGCACCTGCTGCACACAGCTGATATGCTTTACGACGGGGGCTGTTGATGATGTTGGCCACGAATTTCTCGCTGGCCTTGCCTTGATAAGCGCAGACTGGCTGTCGCACACACATACGCACACACACACGCACCCAGCTTCCAATAGGCAAGCCCAAGACTTTTTTGTTATTACAGTTAGTATTGACATAGATACACACATATGTATGTAGCTACATTCATATGTTTATGTGCTGTTTATATTCATTTTCCAGCACTAATTTACATTTGTTGTTTGGCATTTGCTTCCTTCCGTTCATTTGCCTTGCAATTCGCAAGCGATTTGGCGTTGCCAGCTCGATCGTTGTTGTTGACATTCGATGCGCGTCCTGTGCCCCACGTTCAGTCGCTTTCCAACACACACATAGACTCATATGCACAGATACATCTGCATATATATAAACTTACCCACACTGTTGCAAGTAATTGTTTCAACATATTACGTAATTTGTCTCTGGCAGCCCCCTCAAAATAAAAAACAATAAGACATTTTACAATCACGTGTGGCATGATTTCAGCATTTTTCTTTATTTACAATCAATCGTAAGTCTGATAAGCTGTGAAACGCTTTGGATTATCGGGTCTAGGCAGACAGTCCTCGACTACAAACTCTCGCTGGATCCTGGAAAAACGTTGTTTAGGCAAAACCTTAAAGATTGTTTTGTTCAACATTTTTCTATTGAAATTTAGCTAGCTTTTTATGAGTACAAATCTTAAACGTTTTACTGGCTGCTAAAGCTTTTAATTAAGAAATTGATCACATATAGTTTATCTATTACTCAAATGTGTGATAAGTCCATCGAGTATATTCAAATAGGATTTAGATCAATTTCTTATTGTCAATAATTCGTAAACGTTTCACTGGCTGTTCAGCTTTCCCACTTGTATATCTACATATATAGCATTACAGCCTTAGTTGTGATACATATGTTTTTTTTTTGATTTCAGTCATTATCACATCTCTCTCTTATTAAATTCTTAAACGTTTCACTGTCTGCTTTCTCTTTTCGAATTAGACAAGATTAAAAGTATGCCATCATGTTGGCGATGTAGTTAATGTTTGATTTGATCAATTCGTAAATTCCAGTTTTTCTTCCCCCAACTATATGTGAATCTGACGCATCATCTTCTATTACCCTACAGAGAGAAAGAGAGAGAGATAGAGAGAGAGAGAGAGAGATTAATTCGCAGAATTAATTCTTGTGGTCAACATTGAGTCACAGACCAGAAACAGAAAAAGAAGAAGAGGAAATTAGCATAGCACAGATAGCCTAAGATGAGCTGCAAAGTGCGGCTAATGGAGGATGGGTCACTGGACGAGGAGCCGTTAACATTAAAGGAGATCGCCTATCAGAAACTCTGCAACAATCTGGACATAATCAGCGGCTATACGGAAGGCGGCCAACGTACATTGAACACAGGCATTGTGCTAACAAATGAGATTTGCGATGCATTTCTGGAGAACTATCAACGCTTCCATAGACCCCTGGACGACAGGGTCATCAATCTATTTAGCGATACGCGTCGCACCTCGCTTAAGATTGTAAATCTGCGCTATAGCACGCTGAGCAGCATAGGTGGGTATCGCAGATAAAACTCTGGAAGTATATATATATATATGTAGACTCATCTATTGACTTCTTCTTGCAGGTCTGGAGACGCTCATGCGCCACAAACTGTTTGCTTTGTCCATGTGGTACTGTGATAAGATCACAGTGCAATCACATCACCTGCTTGCCCATTATGGCGATAGCTTGCGCTCCTTGGAGCTGGGCATTAGTTCGCATCTGTTGCAGAATGCGGAGCCCAATGAGAAGGAGCCCGTTGACTTTCAATTGACCTGCCCACATTTGCGCCGTCTGGTGCTCAATGGCGTTGTCATGCATCATCGATTGCAGTTCGCCCATTTGCAGGACCTCAGTCATTTGGATCTCACATCCTGCGTGCTGGCGAACTTTAGTCTGGAGGCGCTTGGCATGCTGCCCAACCTGCATACGCTCATCCTGTTCAATGTCTGGCCCATTGCCAATCAGCTGCATGCGATTTGCTGTTTGCGTCGCCTCTGCACTTTGGATATATCCATATCGAGCTCTGGCAATGGCCATGGCACCTATGATCTGCCCGATCAGACGCTGGTCATGCTCATGGACAATCTGCGACATTTAACACACTTGGATATCTCGGGCACGAATTTGGCGGGCAACGGCGTGGCCACCAAGGAATCGACGAATGTTAATACCAAGACAGAGCAACACTTTGGACCCACCGATATACCGGGATTAGCGTCTCGCACACAGCGCCCGCTGCAATTTCTCGGCCTGTATCATACGGCGCATTGGGCGTGCAAGCGACATGATATACCCGCCCTGGAAGTGGCCGGCGATGCCAACGAGCAGCAAATACTCACAGCGGCGCGCTACTACCACGACAGACCCGTGCTGTTGACAAGGGTGAGCCAGAGTCAGCCTAAGAGTATTTTCTAGTCTGTATCTTAATTGTATACTCTTTCTGTTGCAGGTCCTAAATGATTTGTATCATCTGTTTCGCTTTGAGAACTGCAAGGACATACATACAGCACTGGATGTGGTGCTCTGTGCTATGGACAGGCATTTGAAGTTCAAGCATATGCAAATATCGGGCAGGTGTGTGTGTGTGTGGGAGTAGAAGCCAATTCTCAATTTAAATCTAAACACTCACAGAAAGTTAAAGCTTTGTATTTGTTTTAAAATCTTGGTGAAGCATAGCAAATGCAATTCTGAATCTTAAGTCGACAGCTACAGCTATTCACTTTTTGTGTGTCCTTTTAGCTTGTTTACTCTTGGCTAAATCTAATATAATTCTATTGCTTATAGCGCCACACTCTTCTACATAGTCAAAGGACGGGATCGTTCGAAGTTTGGCACGCTGCTGCGCAATCATATTATACGAACCCTGCTCAATGGCATGGAGATGCATCTGACAGATGACACAATGCTGCGCAATGGCTACCTAACGCTGACACAGTTTCATATGCCCATCGATGTGGTATGGACTATATGCTAATTATAAAGATAAAGATACTTTATCTAATACTTACCTCTTTGCAATTGTCAGCTGTTCGAGTATGAGCGCCTTATTAAGATACTCCTGCATGGCGTATCGAAAACAGAGCAGGAGGGCTTTGTGCAACGCATTGCCATCTATTTGCTAAACACGCTCGCCTGCCAGGTGGATGGCAGACAGAAGTTATTCCTAGGCGAGCTGGGCGTGGTCAGCGTAAGGCTCAACAAATTATCTATATAGATGTAAACTATATTTATTGATTTATCTGTTTGTAGACAATGTTGACACTCATCAAGGATCGGCTCACACGCTCAGTTTTTGATGATGTCATGGAGGTAGCGTGGTCGACCATGTGGAATGTAACTGATGAGACTGCTATTAATTGTAAGAGATTTCTGGACGGACGCGGCATGGAGTATTTCCTTAAGTGTTTAAATGTGAGTCGGGATCAATTATAAACCTAACGAAAATGTGATGCAAATATTCGTACTGCAGACCTTTCCCGATCGAGACGAGCTTTTGAGAAATATGATGGGACTATTGGGTAACGTGGCCGAGGTTAAATGGCTCCGCCCCAAACTGATGACACAGGAGTTCATAGAGGTGTTTGCTCGCCTGCTTGATTCGTTGAGCGATGGCATCGAGGTGGGTCAGCTTGGTGGGAGACTAGCCAATGACTATCCTAACCAACTGCGCTTCCAGGTCAGCTACAATGCGGCTGGAGTGCTGGCGCACATTGCATCCGATGGCGCCGATGCGTGGACCATCAAAACACCAACACGACAACACGTCCTTGAACGCATGGTCGCCGCCATTCAGCGTTGGAACATCAAGAGCGAACGGAATATCAACTATCGCAGCTTTGAGCCGATTTTGAGTCTGGTGCGCTGCTATGAGACGCCCGAATGCCAGCACTGGGCCGTCTGGGCGCTGGCCAATCTCACACAGGTGGGAGGGCAACTAACTAAATAGCTCTTTTATCAACTTATCGATATTTATCTTTAGGTCTATCCGGATAAGTATTGCCAGCTGGTGGAGCAGGAGAATGGCATACAAATCTTAACTGAGCTAATCGAACACGAGAGTCCTTACTGTGAGATCAAGCGTATAGCTCGGCTGGTCATCGAACAATGCGACCTGGGTATGGAGCGCATGGTGGAGGGTTGAACCGGATCCAATGGCCAGGAGTCGTCTAGAATTACGAATTCAAGTTTGTTGTAATGTTTTATGTTTTGAGAGGCAACAGGAGCAAGTGTTATCGTTCAGATTCTTCCTCGATTTTTTATGTTTACTTCAACAAGAAACAAAAACTAAAAAAAAATCCACTTTTAAAATATGGGAGTAATTTAGCTTCGCGTGTTTAACAGAGAATTAGGTAAAATAAAAAGAACGCTAAATATATCTATTATAATAATTATTATAGATTATATATATATATATATATATATATATATACGGTATATAGCTATATATCATGTTGTAAGCAAACGAGCGATTTTTTTAAGACCAGATTAAGGCCCTATCGGAAAAACTGTAAATATTGTTAACAAAAAAGAAAGAAGAAAAGAAAAGGCAAACGATGTATGTAGCTGCATATTAAATAGAACTTTAATTAATTAATCCCATGCAACGGAAGTCTTTCGTATATCTAATTATATATAATATGTATGGGTATTTTAGCTCGATTTGTTTTTTTTTTAGTATTAGAATTAAAAAAAACGTAGTTTAAGCTGTATGCGAAACCGTTTAACTTGTCCGCTTTGTGTTCAAATGCAAATGTTTTTCGATTAGTTCCTTTCAACAATAATAATAATTTTTTTTCCTGTTTTTTGCATGTTCAAGCGATTTCTTCAAATTATCCTTAAATGTCTAGGCTAATTAAATGTATATATGTATGCGTACATAAGTGTGTTTCATTATGCACATACTATATATTTTATTTACATTTTTTCTGCTCATTTTTGACTCTTGGAGTTGCGTCGGAAAAGTTTCCATCCTAACATAAAGTCTATATAAATTTAATTTTTCAATATTTATATTTATGTTAAGTTCGCAAACTTTTTAGACTACCCTCGTTTTTAATTTAAATTTTGTTGTTAACATTTAATGAGCTCACTCCTGGAGTTTTCCTTTGGGATCTACAAAGGCTATAACAGCTTTTACCCACACACACACACACGCACACGTGTATGTATGCGTGCAAATTGCAGCAGTCTGCCAAATGCTTTACAGCTTGACAATTGCTTTACAGCTTGACAGGGTTGTTGTTGGAGCGAGAGATAGAGAGAGAGGGGGGGGGCAATTGTTGTTGTTGCTGGGCCATGAAATGCCAACGAGTTGAAAAGCGAACAAACGTGTGGCGCATGTGCAGCAAGTGTAAAGTAACCCCACACACAGACACTGAGATGGAGAGAGAGAGAGGAGAGAGTCTGTCGCCACCCACTAGCAACCCTTCTCCTTATGCTGCCTTGCTCTCTGCTCTCACAGCCGTCGCTTCTGTCAGTTGCAATTTTGCCGCCCGGCCGACGGTTCGTTTTGTTTTGTTGTTGCGTGGCAAACACATTAAGAAATAAACATAATATACGGTTTTAAGATGTGATTACAAAGACAATTTCCTTATTGTGACTTCGCCAATTCATAGTTTGTTCCCTCTTTTAAACAACAACAATTCATAAGTTTATTGAACAAAGTCAACAACAGTGAAAGAAGAAAACAAAAGGCACAACAAAACGGATTCTGCGCAGTTCGCATGGCAACGGAAGTGCACGAAGTGTGAGTAAAGCGAAGAGTGGGGGAAGGACTGGGGGAAATAACATCAACATGAAAATGCATTCGTGTGTGTTTGCCCATTTTGCCGGCCCTCTAAGCTAAAGCAGCGCAGTTACTTCCGTTACCGCAGATCAATAACCTTGCTAAAAAACAGAATAACAAAGGGGGGAGTTCGTGTCGGTTGCCATGGACAACAACAACACAAACACAATAACGGTAAAGTAAAAAATACAAAACAAAACTGTATTCCGGGCATGAAATAGGCTAAGGTATTGAGTACCGATTTTAGTCTATGATTAAACGGAATATCATTTACTCTGGCCCAATGCAAAGCGTTGCAGCAATTCCAAACACGACAAATTGCAGCGAAAGATGTTTGTAGGGCGAAATAAAATTTATAAAAATTCCCGACTCGGCTGAGGATTGAACCTCGAGCCGTGACGAAAACGAGAACAAAACGTTCGGTGCTGCGATCTAACGCGCTCGACCAAAACGACGTCAATTCGTGTCGCAGCATTTCACTATTTCAAGCACACAACTTGTTGGAAGACTGGAAAGCTCGCTGTTGGCAAAGCTTGCACAGTGCTTTGGGATATAACAAATGTATATGGGAATTTTTTATATGTAAAATATTTATTTAATTTATATAACGATATTAGGGGAATTTTAATTTGAAAAAGAATTTTAATTTGAATATTAACACGACTTGTTTTAATTTTTTTTTTATAAAGAAATATAAAGGAATTGGCAATATGTTAAAGAATTTTAAAAATATATATAAAATTTATGAAGGTTTACTTTATACATATATATACACATATTAAAGTCTTTACTAATACCCTTTCAATGAGGCTATATTAATGATATCTTTGACTATATAAAGTAAATATAGATTTTGAATTCCTGAATGCTTACTTGATAATTGAGACTCAGTATTTCCTGCGAAGATTACAATTTATATAGCTATTTTATTATATATACATACATATATGTTGCAATTTCCGCCATATAAAAGTTGTCTTCTCTATGTTTCTTGTGCCACAGTTGCTTTTAATCAAAATCACTGCCAATTACCATTGAAAAGATCATCATTACGCACTTCCTTAACAATCCTGGAGCGCACAACGGACCCTAGACGAGATGTGGCCCGGCTCCGAGAGAGGGAGCTCGCGAGCCTTGGAATTGCCCACAAGCCAACAGAATGCAGGAGGTAGTAGTCAGCAGGAGACGTTGGCGGACATTGAGCACATATCGACCATAGCAGGTTCATTGGCCTCCATTGGCACATTATCACACACACAGATGCGCTATGTAAGTGCACTTTCTGATTGGAATCGAATAATCTAATTAGAATAACTCATTTTCCTTTGTAGTGCACAAATGATGCTGGCTATGATACGGAACATACCTCTCTAAACTCAGATTTTGATGAGGCGGAACTGCGCAGAGAACTGCTGAGAGATGTGAGTTATAAGCATAAGTCTACACTGAGAGAAAATATATGTTATAAGTTTTAATGGGGAATTCTATTAGACTGATATGAAATAAGATTAGTTAGATTAGTTAAATTATCAATCTTAAGCACAAGCTGCTTGATTTTTTCTGTCAGTGTGTTTTTTATATAGTAGAAAACTTATAAAAAATACACTCAGAAAAAAAACATAAAGTACAGATTGACTATATGATAATATAGCAGAGTAATAACTTCAAACAAATTTAATTTCAGCACAAGTTGCTTAAGATTTTCTCCGAGTGTGCTTTTCATATATGTGAAAACTAATTGAAAATACTCAGAAAAAAAGGATAAGTTAAGAAACTTAGCTAAGCTTATAAGATAAATTAAAACAAATGTTATTTGAGCATAAGTTGCTTGATTTTTTCTCTGAGTGTACTTCTTATAGAGTCGATAACTAATTGAAATCCTCATTCATCTTTCTTCCTAACAGAAATGGAAACTTTTATTTGATATGGTAAGCAAAAGATCTCTATTTTCATAAATATATATTTATATATATTATATATACTCCTTCAGTTCGATCCGGAGGGCTTTGGCGAAATATCTGTTACCGAATTTTTGGTCGCCTTGAGATCCCCCGAATTTCTATCCCAAGTGCCTATGAATAAGCGGGAACTGTTGCTGGAGCGAGCAAAGAAGGCGCAGCTACCCGTTGGTCCTGGCTATGTGACGTTCCAGGACTTTGTCAACGTGGTAAGTGCAACTAAATCGAATAACCATGTGGCCCATGTGCCCCATGTCTGTCTCGTGCCGCACGAAACAAACAACGGGATTTGAGTGCAAACACAGGTGCATGTCCCATTTGCTGGGGTTCCGAAGTGTAGGCTCGTGTTCAAACACACACAAAGCACAGCTGAGCTAGAAGGATGAAGTCCTGCGCACGAACAGAAGTAGCTACAACTTGTATTTTTGTTATACTCTGTTCGGTGCAGTGAAGAGGGGTATATTGGTTAAGCGTAGATAATGTTTAGGATTAAGGTTGGTTGAGTTTAGTATTGTTGGTCTTGTGGATGGACACAGTTGCAACAGAGTTTTTAAGTTTTATTAATATACCCTGTAAAATATGCTGCCTGCTGATATAAATGTTCTGGATATAGTGTAACAAGGAATGTAATGGATTCTTGAATCAGTTTCTTTTGAGGTTTCTCAGAGAAACGGGTCCTTGTGAAATGTCTTCTATTAACTGATTATCAGATTCTTTCAGATTTAGTTTTAGAATGTTAACATAATATATATATATAAATTAATGTAACATTTTGTTTTCAATGATAATCAGATTCCTTCAGATTCTTCTTACAATATTTATATAATATATATAATTCTGGTTCTTTTTATTTTCTTCAAAAGACGAGTTTTTATAGTCAAGCTTCTTCTTATTTACCAGAATATCTTCTATAGATGTTATGTCGAAGTATACCTAACCTTTTCATATGTACAAATAGAACGTTCTTTAGAGAAATTAGTTAACAACGCTTTATAAAGAGAATTCTTTCTAGAATTTAAATATCAAGTTTCTATCTTTTTTCTTGAAGTATAGAGTCAACGTTTTTTCCCCCTTAACAACTAAAATATCAACCAAATATGGAATTCGATTTATCAAACAGGTATTCGTATGAATTTTGTTCAAGGAGACAACATTTTTTACGAATTATCGAGGCTTTCGTTTGAGCGGGGAACGAATTATCCGAATTATTCTTGATTATAAATATTAATACTTAATATCTCTTCCCAGAAGAAACCCAATTTATTAAAAGTTGATATTTGTATTCTCATATGAATGAAGCTCAGATCTTTGGGTTTTTCTGAGATAAACTGTTCTCAGAAAAGCTGAAAACTTTATAATAGGCGAGACAGCCAGTTATCTCATATAGTATATCTTCTATAACAGTCAGTATAGGAAACATTATATATAGCACTGTCAATTCTTCTGGTTCAGGTCTTCTCAAGATCAATCTACAAATATATTCTCAATATATCTTTTTATCTATTCCTCTTTCCCATTTCAATATAAACCCAATCACTTTTCACTTTTAAATCAAGAAGCAACTGATTTTCCTCTATATACAGAGTATCGCGCAGTCGTTGCTCTACTAACCAGTTGTTCTTTTCCTGTTTGCTCAGTGGCAAATGCAAAAAGTCCATTCCCACTGGCCAAATAAATACCGCTTCGTCCTGGCCAGGACACGTTGTTGGATTTGTGTTTACCTGGACAACACAACTCGTTGGACTGCGTTTGCAGTTGTTGGGATTACGGACTACCGACATGACCAACATGGTCAACCGTTCGGCCTTAATTCGAATTTCTTGTCTTGAAAGTACTTCTCTCTCTCTTTTTTTGTTTTGCAATATGTCCTGCCAGAGGATTCCCTCTGTGTAGTTAAGAACATTTCTTTTTAGTTCGCTAGAACTGTTTGCTGTTGCCATTGACAATTCTATTGCAATTTGATTGATTCTACGCTTGATTGGCACGAACACACACACACACATACACAATAACAGTCACACACACACACATGCATAATAAATGTCAAGTGTAGTTCGGCTTCGTCTTGCTTTTCAATTGTTTGCCCAAAGAGTCCTCAAAGTCATGAATTAGCTAGGCCCATCACAAAGCCTCTATTTGCCCTTGTGTGTGTGTGCGTGTGTGTGTGTGCGTAACGGTAATTGTCAATGGCACAGCTCATTCAGCTGCTGTTTTGGTCAGCCTCAAACCCAGAACCTCAGAAACCTCACAATAAGCTATTGATAACATCTCCAGTTAATAGACCCCATTAGGCCTACGACTATTTGTATACCCTTTCGAAAGTGGGTAGATTAGCAGTTAAGTAGCTGTTTGCACCTATATATATGTACATGTACTCCTAAATAAATATGTATTTGTGAAAAACATTGATAAGCTCTGTCAACATTACTGTAATCATTTCTATATTGAGGTTAGGTACGAAAATCTGGAAAATTTTTAAAGCTAGAAATCTTGACTTTTTGTTCTTAGTACTTTACATAGCTTAAGTGTGATTTGATATTTTAACTGCCTAAAGTCATACTTAACCCTACTTCTTGTAGGCTAAGCACGTCAATTAAGGAATTTATTGAAGTAAAAAAACGGAAACTGGAAATTTTTAATAGAGAAATTATTAAAAAAACTATTTCTTGATTTTCATGTATGACTATAGCCTTCGGTGACCAGTGAAATATGCGTAAAGTCGGGTTCGAACCTTACTAAGTTCGTATATAATACCATCAATTCTTTTAATAAATTTGCATGATGTCATACTCGACAGTTGCAAATCAAGATGAGATAAAAATGTATATCTTATTCCAAAACCATGCAAGAAGCTTTATTAATGCTTAATTTTGAGGTTAAGTTAAAAATGAAAGAGTTAAGCGGTGGAGTCTACTATGATGTTCAGATGTAATGGGTCTTTTATATATCATACTCCGTTAACTTATGTTAAAGACATCTGAAAATTCATGGAAATTCAATGACTTTCTGTTTTCAATATATGATATAGTAAATGCCTTGGTATAGGATATAGTAGAATATACAATATAGCTAAAAACTAGCAATCTATTATTTTTAAATATCACTGACATACTTGGTCTTCGGCTAAGACTATGGTATACTCATATATCTACAAGGAATTCGAATCTTGATACTCATTGTTCATCCGACAAATATATATATTGTTTGAAAAACTCGTACTCCTATCCAAAATAGTATATATATAGAGTCTAACTATAGCCCTTTATTAATTGCTTTCAATGTCAACTTTATGATTCGCAATTCAGAACTAGCTACAAATCTTACCTACCTCTAGTAGAGTTCTAGACCCTCTATCAGTTCTATCTTTGAAATCTCGCAGATCCTGTCGCAGCAAAAAAAACCGCAGCTGCAATCTCTTATCAGAGCCGATCGATCTTTAGCAGCCTCATAGGCAACATACTACACAACATTTTTGTACTTAATTATAAATTTCAATGATTGGCCAGAGGGCGTCAGGCGTCGGGCGTCGGGCGTCGGGCGTTGGACCATATGGACGCTAGGAGCAAGTCCTTGTTTGGGACGCTGCTTGAATTAAAGCAGGAATGCCGCTAGCAAGCCAGGCCTCCAGGCAGCCAGGCAGCCAGCCAGGAGCTGGCCATGTGCCATGCATAATGCAAACGATGGAGGATGGGAGATGGGAGATGGCCGTTGGCCGATGCCGACATCGATACAATGGAGAGATTGCGATTGCTTGATGATTGCTGAATTTTTAACAAAAGCTCGCACGTGACAAATCCTTTTATGGAAGCGCAGAAGCAACAGCCGGGCATGGAGACCGGCGCCGGGTGCACACATCCAGCCGCAACCAAGACGAGGGGCAAACGTGTTGAACGTTATGACAACTGCAGGCACGCGGCTGTCGGCTATCAGCTCTCAGCTCTCGGCTTGCGGCTGTCGGCTGTCGTCTGTCGTCTGTCCGATCGTCAGTTGTGCATCTGGTCAACACACACACAGCGGGCGACGCCAGAACCAGTAGGAGATGCAGCTGAATACAAGAATTTGAGCGGGAAAAGCTATTGATCCATATCAAAGCTGTGATGCTCTTTCCCAGTAGAGAACTTAGGATTTTTCCAGGATTTTTGATCAGCTAAAAAAATTAACTGTAAATCTATAAACTTGAACTGGTTCGGTTCATAGCTTTAGTTTTTAAAGCGTAACATCTCTGTAGATCCATGCAAAGATGCTTGCTGCTTCGGGTTATGTCTTAAAACTTATTGATATTCTGGTTCTTGAACCAGAACATGAATAGAGGCTTATTGTTTGCATTTTACTTTTAAATCAAATTTTTCATTCTCAGCTATTTTTGATCTTTCAAACTTTCCTTTCAATCTTTCGAGAATCTTTACTTTGAGTTCATCAAATTATTTAGAACTGGTTCAAGGTTTAAGGTTCCTAATTAAGCTTTAATTGTGGTTTTAGTTCGTGAACCCATTTTTCTTTGTTTTGTTCTAAGATGTAGGTTTATCTGTCTTTTATCTATTTCCAATACTTTGAATGAAGTTCTGCTGTTTATTTAAGAAATTGCTATTGCGTTTCTTGGTTTAAATTTAGGTTTTAAATATAATTTTTATGTTGCCTTCTCTGCTTTTGCAAACATTTTACAGTTACGTGAAAATCTTCAGATTTGGTTCTTAGTTTGAACTAATGCTTTACTTGAAAGTAGATCATTTCATGTTGAAAATCCAAATGTTTTCATTAGTAGTTCTATTCGGCTGGTTCAGTTAGTGTATTTGGTTTTCTAGAGCCATGAGTTGGAGATAAAAAATATTCAGCCGAAAACTATATGTAGTATAAGGCATGTAGTATAGGAATGCATAGTATATTGGTTTATACTTTGGGGGAAGTCATAAGATTCTTTCTAAAAATATTTGTAGTATACAGATATATAGTATAGGGGTATAGTATAGAGGTATATGATATATATAGTTTAGAGAAATACAGGTTATCGAAAAGAGGAAAATAGTATGGAGCATATAGTATAGGGCCATATAGTATAGAGGCATATAGTATAGAGAGATATGGCATAGAGGAAAATTGTAGAGTGGTATATGTGGACAGAGCGGTATTTAGTATAGAGGGACTTTATATAAGTATATAAAGTATAGGGGCATATAGTATAGAGATATGGAATACAGGAAAATACAGCACAATTGTATTGAGACATGAAGAATACATTGCTATATATATCATAGCGGTATATAGTATAGCGGAAATTTGTATAGGGATATGTTGTAGAAGAATACAATGTAGGGTCATATATAGTAAAGATGCATATAGTGTAGATTCTTATAATATAAAGGCATATAGTATGGAGAGACATGAAATAGCGAAAAATTGTATTAAGCCAGATATTGGGATATATTACAGAGGAATTTTGCATTTAGATTTAAAGTATACATATAGGCATATGTGATATAGAGGAATACAGTAAAGAGGCTTATAGTATAGAGAGATATATGGCATAGGGGAAAATTATATTGAGACATAATAGGAATTCAGGCATATAGCATAGCGGTATAAAGAATAGAGTGATTTGGTATGGCGGTAAATAGTATAGAGCCATATGTTATATAGAGGCATATAGTATGGAGGCATATAGTATAGTGGCATATGTAATAGAGGACTATAGTAAAGATGTATATAGTATAGGTGCTGATAGTTTCGGGATATATGATATAGCGGAAAACTGTATTGAGGCATAAATGGTATAGAGTTATAAGAGATATAGGGATATATCTACATCTATCTATACATAGTATAGATGAATATGTGGTATAGAAGAACATTGTATGGGACATATAAAGTATAGAGGCATATAGTATAGATGCATAAAATATAGAGGCATATAGTATGGAGAGACATGAAATAGCGAAAAATTTTATTAATCCATATATGGTATGGAGAGATATTGGGATACATATTATAGAGGAATTTAGCATAGGAAAATATAGTATAGGGGCATATGTGATATAGGGGCACATATAGTATAGAACCTGCTGAAGTGGAACTCCTTGAGCTGCTCCCATGTAGCTCATCAAGCATTTGTGGCATGATCGTGTGTATATAATGATTTGCACACTTGCCATTTAGCTGGCTACCGAAGGGTACATGGCTTTTAATTGCAGGCTGATCGGCCAGCAAAAAAATAACAATAACAGAAGCTGAAGCAGAAGCTGGAGGAACGCTGCGTAGAATTCTTGCATTAATCAGAAAGTCAACGGAGCTGCCAAGCATTCGATCATAAACGAAAGCAATTGGCGACGAGCTGAGAGTCGCGAGTCGCGAGTCGCGAGTCGAGAGTCGCCTCCATTATCATAATCAGCGGACGCAGTGCGGCGGCGCAGCTGGCAGACGCCAAAAGCTGCAAGCTGGGCCCGAGCCCGATCCCGAGCCCGAGCCCGAGCCTGAACCTGTGCCAAGCACGCACCAAGAAATTCCAGCGGCTTGTCTTGAATGGGGAATGTCTTTGGAGACGGAGGAGGCGGCGATGGCCCGGCCAGCTGGCGGATCGGGTTTATTGAATAAACATTTGTGCAGGCGCTCCAATGACCAGTCCCCAAGTTCTCCAATCCCCAAACCCCACTTCACTGGCGTCTGCTCTGCTGATCTGCGGAGCTGATAAAAAAAAAAACGAAGCGAAGGAATCAGATCAGCTGCGCACGCTCGTTATATATATATATATATATATATATGTTTGTAGGTAGGTGCAAAATGCCTTGCGCCTTGGACTCTGGGGATGCGAGTCATCCAAGGCATAGTAGCTGCATAGATCTCGTCTCGTCTCGTGGATGCGGTATTAAATCAATGCCAATCCATAAATGGACCAGACGACGCGTCCCGGTCTTCAGTTGGAATCTCTTTAGCGATTTCATTATTCCACAATTATATCGCAAATCGCATGACAAAAAAAAAACAACGAACACTTTAGAACGTTCGCAACGGCTGCCTTTGTGCACTTTTCCAGGTAAACAACAACAACAACAACAGCAGCAACAAGGTGTGAATGTGCTTCAAGCTAGTTTCTTACGCGTTGGATCATAATTCTAGAAGCTGCCAAGATTTTGCGGGTTAGTTCGCATAGTTGGGGGATCAGGGTATTATAATAGCATTTTTCTATAATATATTGTATATACATATATTACCAGATTTTATGGTAAAGCCAACAATTTTCATAGTATTCTGTCCATAGACATTATGTTTGCCCGATACTGGATAATTATTATGGCATTACAATACAATTTTTATATATATTATCAATATAAATATTCAGATCTCATGGTAAAGCCTAAAAATTGTCATAGGATTCTTTCCTTTTTGTTATTTGTTAAGTTTTTCCTTAGACATATTGTATATTTTTGAATTATATTTACATTTTTTATACATATATATTTTCCCAGATCTTCGGAAATCTGTTAAAAGTCAACAATTGTCCTAGAATTCTTTCTATTTTTGTTACTTGTCAAGGTTTCCCTTAGACATGATTATATGATTTTTCTATATTATAGATCTTCCAAAGTCTGTTATATACAGATCTTATATTATATTCATATGTATATATATAATTCCAAAACCTTCCAAATCTGTTAGTCAACCATTTTTATAGTATTTTTTTTATTTTGTGAAGTATTTTTTAAGATATTATGACACGATTTTCTTTATATTATTTATATATAAATATATATATTCCCAGATCTTTGCAAGTCCGTTATATAGAGAACTAAGATCCATTTTCATAAGATTCTTTAATTTTTGTTACTTGTAAAGCTTTTCCTTAGACATGTAGACATAATTTTTCTATATTGTATATGTATATATATATTCCCAGATCTTCTTAAGTCTGTTATATACAAATTTTATGGTAAAATCAACAATTTTCATAGAATTATTTCCATTTTATTGCTTGTCAAGGTTTTCTTTTGACATGACATGATTTTTCAATATTATATATGTATATATATTTATATTCCCAGATCTTCCCAAATCTGTTATATTTATATATATCCAGATCTTAAGGTAAAGTCAACAATTTTCCCAGAATTCTTTCCATTTTCGGAAGCTTTTTCCTTAGACATGATGTTTGCCCTATCAATGCTGGCTTATTATTGGTATCAATCAAATTTTTTTCATATTATATATGTATATTTATATATATATATTCTCAGATCTTCCCAAATCTATTGAAGTCAACAATTTTCACAGACTTCTTTCAATTTTTTGAAGGAAAACCTTAGACATAATGTTTGCCCAACTCGCTGCTGACTTAAAGCCAATCGATTGTGGGTTAGCTTCAGGCCAAACTTCCAACATTCGATTATACATATATCTATCTAGCTATCGTTCCTATCTATAGCCAATCATTGAAGCTCTAGCTGGCATACACAAAAATTGCCAAGTTGCCCAAACTGCATGTTAGGTTATTTTTTTTTTGTTGGTCGTTTTGACTTGTGGCCCTTGCCAAGGACGTGACAATGCCAAGGATGCGGGGGCGGGGGCGGGCTGGCAAAGGCTGAGGCGCATAGAGCTACTGTTGCTGCTGACGATGTTTGGTCAATGGTCAATTTGGCAGCAGTTTATTTTGATTGTTGTGCATCCGGGGCAAGGATAACGATGTGAACACGAATTGGCACAGCACCAACTGCAACTGTCCCAACACACACACACACACACACACACATACACAGAGAGAGTGTGGGGTTGCTTGGCTCTTCAATATTTTTGCCATAGTCACGAAATGTGCTGATAACGATTCCTAAAATCCTTTTTTTGGCCTGGTTTTTTTTTTTTTTGGTTGATGTCCTGCGGCCAGCACGCGCTCCACAAATAATCGCTTATGCATTTTTTTTTCTTCTGTTTGTTTGCTTTATGTTGGGAACGTGAGCAGGTGGGCGTGGCAGCTGCAGGTGTAAATGCTTTAGCATCTATTTTCAAATATATCGTGGGTCACATAGCCAAAGGCAAAAGCTGTTTGGAAGGTAACAAAGGGGTATATACTCTTTAAGAATCAGCTCTTGAATAATCCTTGAAATCCGCTTCTTTTCGTCTCTTTGCTTTTACAGAGTATTAAACAGTCGTTTGCTTTAAGTATTTATCTACAATTTATCTAGATGTGTTTGCTCTGTGTTTGTTTTTAGCTGCTTGCCCCGCTCATTAGTCAATTGGCCCATGGGTTTCGAAATCAAATTAGCTGCCGCATACGCTGTAATGGCCACAACTAATTATGTTGAATAAAATGTTTTTTGGTGGAATGACCTACGCACCTGACATTTATGATGGCACATAAAACCCAGGTCTATGGCAATTGTAGTTTTTGGCAGTCTCTGCAGAGGTCAATGGAACGACCCTGCACCCGCTTCAAGCTCAGCTGCCTCGTATAATTGTGACACACGGAAGCAAACACGAAGCGCGCATCATTAACCTGTGTGAACCGACGCAATAATGAGACATCAAGTGCGCGCCACTTCCTTAGGACACGCGCTAGCCATGTTTACACCTTGTTGCAACTGCAACAACAGCAGCAGCTGCTGCTGCTGCCAGCGCGCTGATTGTGCACAAACATGGGCATGGGCTGGGCATTGCCGTGTGCAGTCGCTCGGAAAAGTCTGTAAAGAATATATAAAAAATTTGATTGTTAGTCAGTGGCAATCATATCCGATTACTAGCCATACACACATACACACAACATATGCACATCTAGGTATTTACTATAAGCCTGGCAGGCAGTCCACGTTTCTAGCCCTCGCTTTTCCTCTTTGCCAACAATGCGTGTGTTTAGTGTTATAGATTTGCCATACACTGCGAGAGGGTATTATGCAGTTGGGATGAGTTTTGTAACGCATTGAGGGAGGTCTCTGAGAGTCCATGTAGCCATATGATCCTATATAGAAAATATATATAATTAGTTTTTTGTTTTAAAATATTTAAATTAAATTTAGAAATTGCAAGCACTTACAATTGTTATCTACATAAATTCTGGCCATCGATAAGCGCTTTTTCTCAATTTCATATAGTTTCTACGATTTATCTAAGCCAGCAAAATATCAATCTATATACCAACTCTCATTTTACACGATTTTTAATTGCACGCTTTTCTAAGCAACGTATCTAGCGTCTAAAAACAGAGTTTGGGTTTGTAGCTTAAAATATATAAAAAAATTTGTGCAATAGAGAACATGGTTATGGTCTATCTATAAAGAATTTAGAATTCTTAACTACATATAGCTTAAGATATATAACAAATGATTAGAAATCGACAAATATTACTATACTTTATCTCTGGTCTAACTAAGCAAGTGTACTTAGATTTCGAAGAGTCGAAAGACTCTTGCAAAAGTTATATATACACAGAATAAGATTAATTAATATATAACAAAGTTTATCTCTATATATATATCTTAAAATATATAACAAAGATTATCTATATAAAGCATAAATTATATATGCCTATATCTTAGGTAGAGTATTTCAACTTCGACAAAAAGATTTCACAAATAACAAAATTTTAAAAGTATTTTTTTAACTTGGCAAATATAGAACAGTTTCTTGTATAATCTAAGCAAGAGTATTTGTTATTCAACTACGACGATTTCTGTTGTTTTTCTTGCACACTTCCATTTCCATTTTGCCAATCTTTTTGCGACGAGCTGCCAAACAAAGACGTGGAGTGGCTGACTGACTGGCTGGGCTGGGCTGGATTGGATTGGGCTGGGATGGCGGGCTGCCTTTGTGCCTTGCGTGTCATTCCATTTCCGCCAGCGTCGCAATCGCAAATCAAACAACGGCGACAGCTGCTCCTTGGCAGTGCTTTGCATATATGCCCAGATCCTTTACCTTTCCATATGTACAAAGGAGGGCAATCTTAATCTATATAGCTTTTGATTTGCGAATATATCGTTCTCGCGCGCGCGCTCTCCGCCCCGCCCCGTTCCAAGACAAAAGATTGCGGCGTCAAAGGCCAAACGTCGAAGTAGCGCAAATCACAAATGAAGTCTTGACATGCGTGTGCTATATATACATACGACCACTATGTATATATACAGTTGTGTGTGTTTGTATAGTTGGTGCTCTGCACACACAGGAAACTGCAGAAAGGTGCAAACGAACTTCCGCTCCAAATCAGTTTTCGATTTGTTGTTTAGCTTCAGCTTCAGCTACAGCTACAGCTACAGCTGCTCTGAAGGTTTCTTTTTGCCACGCGCTGCATTTGCACAGTTGTCGCCGCTGAGCAGATGCAAAAGATGCCGCTTGAGTTGCAGCTTGGCCCACATAAGAAGCTCATCGGTGATTGACTTGGCCAGTGTGGCTAATCAATCATCATCATCGAGCATTCGCCCTTTTAATACGGTAGCCAAAACGACTGAAAGGCTGATTACCTAGCAGTAGCAGACGCCGGTTGCCTTTTGGCCCTATAATTAGGCAAACTGTAGGAGCAGCAGCGGGAAGGAATTACAGCGA
This sequence comes from Drosophila gaucha, assembly GCA_035045545.1. NCBI lineage: Eukaryota > Metazoa > Arthropoda > Insecta > Diptera > Drosophilidae > Drosophila > Drosophila gaucha. Next base: position 979,877 of record JAWNOY010000222.1, read on the forward strand.
CAGGTCCTGCAAGGCAAATGTGACTTTAATGAGTAAAAATGTGATAATTAGTAGACGCCAAGAGGCCGACAAAAAGAAACGTTCGTAATTACAGTGAAAACCATTTGTCCGGCAAATTGCGCACTGGGCGGGCGACCCAACAGCAGCAGCAACAACTCAGGTTAGCTAAAGAAGATTTTACAATAATACAAATGATACAAACTGCTGCCATTTTCACCTGCGGCAATCATTCTTACTCCTGTCTCTCGATAAACAATGCAAATTGAAATGATGCGTGCAAAAATATTTTGATTCAATTAAACGAGCCTCCCATCATACTGCCTTCAAGTTGTCTTCAAGTTGCCTCCTCGCCGCTGCCTAAAAATAATAAATAAACATTGAATTAGGCTGACAAAATATTTGTGCGTCAATTAACAGGGAAATTGGCTTATAAAACATGATGCTGTGAAAGCTTAGCTATAAGATAAGCTATAAGTATATAAGATATGACAATTGAGAATGCTTTTTAGATAGCATATTTGGTCAACTATCAAATATGTCCTCGCCAGCCAGCTGTAGGTTAGCAGAGCTTTCACTGTATGCCAGATTCTTCACTTGAAGAATAGTTCTTAGAAGACAAATGGTGTTCACTTCCAAGCCAAAAAGGAAAGGACTCTAGATACAAAGAGGAGCAGACATTAGTTAAGCATTCGTTAAAGAAATACAGGTACATACAGCTATACAAATTATTGGACTCTGATCCGGTTTCATCTGCATCCTCATCCTTATGCTCGTCCATCTCTAAGGAGTAGAACACTTGATCTCTGACCGCTTCAAGCATAGTTTTGCTATACAACAAATGGTGTCCAGTTCCGATACGAAGAGAATTCACTTATTTCAGGACTCCAGTTGCTATATATCCTAAAAGAAAAAAAAAAGTTGGTCAGTTATTGAAAAATTCCGCGCTGTGCTTTTACTCTATACTTATTGACTGACATACATATACATATATAGATTATTGCATCCTGATCCGGCCGCATGCAGGCAGTTTATAAATATTGCTTAACTGCTTGGAATAAAAATGTCAACACACGCTGAATGAGGGCGCACATAAAATGCATAATGGAGTGCACAGCTAGCGAAGATGTCCTTTTTTGCGCATAGCTCAGGGGCTAACACAAAAAAAGGAGCACACACACAGACACACATGCACGCAGGCAGGCAGGCAGGCGCTGCAACAACGTAATTCAAAGGAATTTTTTCGTAGGTGTTCCACCATCAAGCGAAGCCGCCAACGCCCTGCTGTAGGCCCTTCTCCAGCCCTGTTGACCATGTCCTGAACACTGCTCTCTGTGGTCCTTGTTGTAAGAGGGCGGGGGAAATGTGTGTGTTAAATGTTTTGCGTCAATTTGTCGCTTTATGTTTGTGACCTAAAAAAATGTGAATGAGGCATAAATAGAAATAGGTAGTATAGCTGTTGAATGTCAGCGGTTTAGGTAGGGTATCCAGCGTTTACCTGGTCTGGCAGCACTATGACGTCATGCGGTGCTCGGCCGCTTGGTAATGTCATTATCAGGCTCAGCCGCAGGACGACAGGACGAGGCCAGTGTCCAGGGTTCAAATGTAATTCGCACACCCCGTTGTGCATGTCACAAAACAAATGATAAACATTTTATTTGTTAGAAATTGTTACGGCAGGAGGCGATAGGCCCTATTTTTAGTTGCCGCTTCATGTCGTTTGATCTCTGCTGTTGTGTCCGTGTTTGGCCAAACCAGATTTATCACAATTTCACAATGCATTTGGGTGTTCCATTGTTCCTTTGTCAACAGCTAACAATTTAATACGTAGAAACGACAAATCGGAAGTAAAATTTGCCCTATTTGATTTTTTTTAATTTAAGGAAGTGTGCATAAAGGGCGAAGAGATAATGTAAATGCAACTCTGGGTGGGAGGCGAATGGGCAACGCTGGCAAATAAAAAATCAAAGCAAAGATCGCAAAATTAAGCACATCGCAGCGTTGGACGACATTGTCGTTTAAATATATGTATATGTATATATATAGCATAGGTATATAAATTAAATGTTTTATGTACACTTGTGTTAATTGTGGCTTAAGTGCAATATTAAGCATTATGTTAGCAAGCTGTGCAAGTCGATGAACTGGGAATTGTGTCAGTGTCTCAAATTAAAAGCGCGCCAAGTTAAAATTTCATTGCGTAAGTAGGCTGTCTAAAACACAAAATATAAGTAGATAATAATACAGTTAAATTAGTAAAACAATTGTATTCTACCATTTAACACGAGTCTTCAATGAGAGAAGTATGCCGTTATAATTGTGATTACACGCCTGCCTAATGCATTCATAAACTTATACAAGTGTGAGTGTATGGCGTTGCCACCTCGTTGCGACTGAGTAGAAGTGTGCACAATTGCAAGTTAATGGCCACCGCAGGCAAATCGTCAATTAAAATAAATTTGATAATTACTAATATTAGACTGTCGCGGAGCTAACTAGCAGCAAACACTTGTTACCTCCCACGGCCCCCACAGCTTATGACCACAACAACCATGTTAGCGGTTGCGAGCGGAAGTAACTATTTTATTCAGCTTCCCTTTTGCCCATTTAGCTGGCGAGCTTAATTTGTGGATTGTTTTTGCTTTGCTTGCATACCCTGCACGCGGGCTATTGGAGAAGTGGGGTAGCTTGGCATATACATAGATGTTTTGAAAAAGGAATTAAATTTTTTTTTTCAATTATTTAAACATTTATTATTTATTAACATTTGTTTTGTGTTTAGTAGGTATGTGCTAGTCGAGCAATTTTGTTTTGTAGTTTTGCATTTCATAATCGTGAATTTTAATTGCGCGTAGGCTTCATTTGGATTTTCTTGTCTGTGTCCGTTTTAATTAAACACAATACACATTTTCCGCCTTTTGCAGATTTTCGTGTTGTTTTTTTTTATATTTTTTGCTGTTAGTTTTTATGTGCGCCTTAATTGCTCCGCCCCGCTCGCATCTTTTGTGAACATCTTAATTACATAATAAAAATTATTTCGCTTTTGCAATTCCTCGCTCACTCCCTAACTCTAGTTTGGACTTCTTTTCATAATTTTATGGCTCGTTTAGTTTTGGGGTTAAGATGAATGGGTTTTTCTTGCTGATTTTGGCCAACAGATATGGTCCAATTGGAACGTGAAGACATCTAGTGCTTTAATCATGGCTGCCATTCATCTTCTCTTATAAGCTCTCTCTCTGTCGCTCTTATTAGACTCGAATTGAAAACTAACCTTCAAATTGTGCTAATTCTTAAAAAAGTTTTTAGCTTTGACTATAACTTTTGATGTCCTATTTCATAAAATATTAAAATTCTAATTGGAACACGAAGAAACTTCAGTAATATCGCCAGCTGTCTTATAAGAATATCTTTATCTCTTGCTCTCTTATTAGATTCAAAAGCTAATCTTAAATGTTTGCATTTTTTTGAAATTATCTTTAAAGTTTACTGTTGTTATTTGCACAGATATGTAGAATTTTCATTCTTTATAATATATATTGTTTTTTCCAGATGAGCGGCAAGCGTTCGCGCAGCTTCAAATGTGCGGTTCATCAGCGAGATCGTGAGGTTTGTTCTGAGAACGATTTTCAGCTGGTGTTAAGTGAGCCGCCGCTCTTTAGGAAGATGGTCCATGCGGTGGCCATGGAGGTGCTGCCGGAGGAGCGCGATCGTAAATACTATGCCGATCGTTACACATGTTGCCCGCCGCCCTTTTTCATTATATTGATCACAATCGTAGAGGTGGGTTAAACTAGCTTTGTACTTTAATCCCGAATGAAAAGTGAATATTGTAATCTCTTAGCTGGGCTTCTTTGTGTATCATACGTTGGCCACGGGCGAGGCGGCGCCAACGGGTCCCATACCCAGCGATTCCATGTTTATTTATCGTCCCGATAAGCGACACGAGATCTGGCGTTTTATTCTATATATGGTGCTGCATGCCGGCTGGTTCCATTTGGGCTTCAATGTGGCCGTTCAGCTGCTCTTTGGCTTGCCCCTGGAGATGGTGCATGGATCGACGCGCATCGCCTGCATCTATTTCTCGGGCGTGCTGGCTGGCTCACTGGGCACCAGCATCTTTGATCCTGAGGTGTTTCTCGTTGGCGCCAGTGGCGGCGTTTATGCTCTGCTGGCGGCGCATCTGGCCAACGTCTTGCTTAACTATCATCAGATGCGTTACGGCGTGATACGTTTGGCATTTATACTAATCTTTGGTAGGGATTGCCGTGAATACTAATGTCATTTGCGATCTTTTAAGATTTTCCCTTTTTGCAGCTTCCTTCGACTTTGGCTTTGCCATCTATGCTCGCTACGCTGGCGAGGACTTGCCGCCTGGACAGCTGGCCGCCAGCTCAGCGGCTGTCTCATATGTTGCCCACTTAGCGGGCGCTGTGGCGGGCTTGACCATCGGCTTGCTTGTGCTCAAGAACTTTGAACAGAAGCTGCACGAACAGCTGCTCTGGTGGATCGCTTTGGGCACCTATACGGCGCTCGTTGTCTTTGCCGTCGCCTTCAATGTACTAAATGGTGTTACTTTGTTCAATATGCGCGTGGAGAAGATAAGATTCACTCAGACCTACTTTAATGACTTCCAGGTGTAACTGGAAATGGAGTCCAAAATTGAATTTTGTTGAAGTTTTTTGTTATTTAGTTTATTTGTTTTCCAACTGGACAGTGAATAAGTTTATAGTTTATCAATTTTGTTTAACTTTTCTTCTTTTTTTTTTCGTAAGTTCATTTACTGCGTGCAATATATGTAAAGACATTCAGACATATATGTATTTGTATAGTATATAATATATATAGACAATCGTCCATACGTTATCAAACGCAATACGTTCCAATTTTCGATATTTATGTTTCGTAGTACAAAAATTTGAATATATCGATAAAAATATCGATGACACAAATAATATGTATATTTACAACAAATTGGAACTGATTAGATATATATATAAATTGCTTAAAACTTGATGCTCATGGAAAGTAAAGTCTTTTTTATAAATTTAAGCAAGATATAAAACTAATCAAGTTTAATTACAAAACTTAAGCTGTAACATAAATGATATTTAAGTGCTCTATTGAAACCGATGTATTCCAAAATTTTTCCAGAACTGTCCCACTGCAGGCCTTACATATATACATACATATATATACAATGAACAACGTTATTCTCAAGACTACCTCACAAATCGGTAAATATTAGATAAAGTTAAGACGCGAAATCGGTTTCAAAATTTATACACTAATACAGCATTCGAAACTGCCCTTATGACAAAAAAAGAAATGATTACTGCCAGCTTTAGTAAATAAAAAACAGCACCAACTAAACTATTTATAATTGTATTTTGTACATTTTGTACATAACTCAAAAAGCAAATAAAATAATCAAAGCAAAATGGTCAAATTCTTTTATTGCGTAATGTCTTTCAGCTTTGATCGGGTCGGTGTTGCCAGCTGGACTTGAGCTTTGGAATATTCTCTTTTGCAGTGTGGTCACACTGTTTTTTTTTTGCTTACTGGAAGACAGTAAGCAGTGCACTTGTGCAATAGTTTGTGTTCAATAGTGAAATTTAAAACAAAAGTTCAATAAAAAAGAGTGCAAATAGGACAAACATACACATTATAGTTGATGTCTGATCTTATACATACATAGTTACAAATATATATTCGTATTTATGCAGTGTCTTATTGCGCATTCTTCTTTAACACACAAAATGGCGCTGCAAAGCTGCCACCTAGGTTTAAGCTTAGCATTATTCTCTGTTGTCACAGTGCTTGTAGTGACGTCATAAAACAAAGTGAAGAATTTTTCTTTTTTAGTGAAATTTAATACAAAAATGCAATAAAAAACCAGCAAAAGGATGTATACTATGTGCTACAAAGGTAAGTCGTGACAGTTGATATTGTTTGATTTTATCTAGATATAAATAGTTATGTACATGTCATTTTCAAGACACGCAAAGTTTTGAAAATTGCATAGTGCGATAAAACAGAACTTAACATGTATCCATCCATCCATCTGTATCAGAATTTTTGTTTGCCTTTTCTTTGCTTTGTGAGTGAAATGCGAAAAACTGTAGAATTTTCATGACAGTTTCGTGCACGCACCTGCTACAAGGCTACCTGTCAGCTGCCACATGCCACCTACTTCTCTGCCTCCCAACAGCTGTCAACAAAGCGTTGCAGCTTGGCTTTTTGTTGGAACTCTTTTTTTGCTCTTTTCCTTTCTTCTCTTTTTTATGTTTGTGACGGCAACGTCTCACTCACAGCTGCCCCCAACTCCGAACGCGAACCAGTTCCCATTGACATGCTCCTTCTGCAGTTAACAAATCCCAGCGGACACGAATTTATGTTTGTTTGAGCATATTTCACCGTTAGTCATTCGTCACACAGCAACAACAACGGAAAATATAAAAGGGCAACAAATCCAATGGAGAATGGCCAAAATGATATAAGCAAATAAACTCGGCTGAGTGCTACGAATAGAAACGGTGCGCAAAGCAACAAAAAATAGCTGACGCGCTTTGCTTGGACAAAGGATTCAGTTGTCGTTGATTAATGTTTGGGCCCGTTAATTTGTTGATGTACGCGCCTTGCTTGCCAACGATTATAAATGGTGCCAAATGGAACTACAAATCCGTTGGGGAAATAGAAAAAAAGAAAACTCTGGCAACGCTTTTATTTCAAGCTCTGTTCCAACTTGATCAAATGAGCTAAAAATCGATATTTGGTTGACTTTTGAGCGAATTGCAAAATATGTGATGAGTCAGTTCAGCTGAATAAGAAAGAGACTGAAGAGCAGAGCAAGCAACTAGATCAAATGAACTGAGAATTGACTTTTGATCAAATAGCGAAACATATGATGAACCAGTATTTAAATCAAATGAATGAAAAAGAGACTGAAGAGACTGGAACATTAGCTGAGCAGAGCTAGCAACTAGATCAAATGTACTTAGAGCTGTGTTTTACTTTCTTTTGAGTTATGAACCAGTTAATAAATCATATGCAATAAGAAAGAAACTGAAGAGCTGAAGCTGAGCTAGCCAGCTAGATCAAATGAACAAAGAATCGGCATTTAATTGACTTTTGAGCGAATTGCGGAACATGCGATGAGCCAGTAAATAAATCATATCAATAAGAAAGAGACTAAGGAGTTGAAGCTATGCAGAGCCCTGTCCTTCGCATCGGCTTGGGCCCGCAAACATGTTTATAAAAAGTACAAGTTAATATTTATGTAATTCAGCAGATACGAAGAAGAAGAACAACAACAACAACAACAACAACGAACAGAGATCATTACATTGACATATTCATGCACATGCAGCCCCATGTCCAGCTGTCCAGGAATGCCAACGAAGAGGCGAACAATGCGGGAGGCGAGGAGAAACCGCACTTGATGGCCATGTAAAGTGCGGACTTGTGCGTCCCACGCGAATCAACCTGCATTTGTGGCCATGGCTGGGGCCTTTGTTACTGCGTTGACAGCCACCACAGTGGAAAAGTAACTCACAGTTGGGAGCTGAAGCTGGAGGAGCTCTTTATCTGTGACAGTGGAACACAGCGAATTGCAGACGACTGTCCATGTTCGATGCATGCTTATCAAAAGGTCTCGTGTGTACCTGTCATAAGGCCCCACTGAAAATATATATAAACTGGACTCGAGTGCGCTCGAAGCCATTTGCAGTTAACTTTTTAATAAACTGCTGCAGCCCCGGTGGGGCACAGGTGGAGTACGGCCAGGATACTGCCATTTATCTCGCTTGAATATGGAAATTTTTGCTGCCTGGCCCAGCTTTTTTTTACCCTATGTGCTAAACGCTTCATTAAGTGCTGCGGCAGTGTCCTGGCAGCCGAGTGTCCTTACATCCTTATGCTATAATTAATTTCTGCAACCTGAATATGCATGGTACAGCAAAAAAAGGAAGTGCTTAGAAGCCCCAGTGGTGGCCAGTGCTAAAGAAAGGCAAGCGCCTGGCCGCTTGACCTCGCTGCCAAAGGACATGGGACAATGGATTCGCAGCTTTACAAAATTTATATGGAGGCAACAGCAATGTGTATATATAATAAGGCCTGGCCAGTGTAACCACAAACAAGGATTTCATTTGGATAGGCTGGAAGCTAAAAGGAGCTGGCCAGGATAAACAAATTAGCGTTGGGTCTTCTGCACTCAACCCATTGCCAGGACGAAAAATCAAAGTGCTGCGGGCCACATCTAATCTATGTATGTGACTCGTCCTGCCCACCGAAAAACTGTCTACGGGCACCGTCATATTGAATTTCCACGGCGGACTGCGTGGGCTTTTAGCTTAATTGCTATTAGGACCTTTTGGCTGCAATCGAGGTCCTTTTGCTGACCCAACCATATGAGCTCATTGGAGCTCGAAACGCTCAGTCCAAGACTTCCCCCAAAACTTCCGCTAGACGTAATTTTTGTTTTCATTTGCGCAGGAGGCGCCGCTGTCGACAGCGACAGCACCTGTGCGTGCCGCCTGGTAATTTAGGTCCTGGCGTTCCTGTATGCTGGCGCAGACAACAAAGGATTTGCCTTAAGGTGGGGGAGAGAACAAAAATAGCTGTCGCAGACACTTTCAAAAGGGGATCCTGTGAAAGGGACTGCTAATGGGTATGATAGACTTGTCTATTTTTGTGAAATTTTATAATTATAATTTATCAGGAAAAGAAGCTTAATCGGAGTATTGAAACTTTTTATTTATAATCTGGAGTCAGTTACAGGCTAAAATAATCTGCTTGTTTTGAAAATCGATAAATATCGATTATAATCGATAGTAGCAAGTATAACGAATAATATATTAAGGAATATTTAATTTATTGCATAGTTTTTTACACTCATTATAAGTAGATTTTCTATATACACACATATATAGACTATCCAAAGATACGAATTTTTATACCCTGAACCCATTGAAAATGGGAATTCAGGGTATAATGGTTTTGTGATAATGTATGTAACAGGCAGAAGGAGGCGTGGCAGACCCCATAAAGTATATATTCTTGATCAGGACGCCGAGCTGAGTCGATCTAGCCATGTCCGTCTGTCCGTCCGTCCGTCTGTCCGTCCGTATGAACGCAGTGATCTCGTAAACCACAAAAGCTAGAGATTTTAGATTTTAGATATATATTCTTGTATACCATACGCAGTACAAGTTTATTTTTTTATTCGTTAACTCATCCTATTTCCTTATTATCGATAACAATCGATATTTTGACTTTGTTTTTAAGCTATAACTTTTAGACCATAATACCTAGAGACACCAAATTGACTATGTAGGTTACTGTGATGTAAATACAGACAATAAACTTTTTAAATTTTGGATACCTTCCCCCATTAGCTCCATAAGTGGAAAAAACGTATTTCAAATACTAGGGAGTTGGGATTTCGTATATATACACCTCTAGATGTCAATATTATGTCCTGAAAATTTCATTAAGAAAGTAGATCTAGAACCGAAGTTATTTTAGAATGAATTTCTCATAATGCTGCCCAGAATGCAGCCCAAGCGCATCCGCTAATTCATGTATGCAGTAAGCGGCGCGCGTGCTTGTGTATGAATATGTGGGCGTAATTTGTACCGGTAAAAGATGTAAGCTAGATTGTTTATAACACCGCCTCGGACCTGGTTCAGGGGATCTCGTAGTCGGGCAGACCCGACTAGAGCTTTCTTTCTTGTTTATAATATAATAAGCACTACGAATTTTAAGAATTTTTTAAAATATAATATGTTTTCAAATATAGTTCTTTGATCTTTGATATCTACAAGGTATCTGCTAGTCGACTTGTGCTTACTATATTTATACTTCTTATATAGACAGCTAAGGAATATTTCATTTCATAGAGTATCTGCTAGTCGACTCTTTCGATTACTACTTTCCTACATACATTATACTAACTAACTATATTTCCTAGTAAAGATTATTTCATTAAGACGCTAGTTTTGCCCACTCTCACAGGGTATCTGCTAGTCAACTCTCTATTACTACATTCCTACTTATCACTAACTATATTTCCTAGTAAAGATTTTTTCATTAAAACGTTTGTTCTCCCACTCTCATACTATACAGGGTATCTGCTAGTCGACTCTCTTGATTAATACATTCCTACTTATTACTAACTATATTTCATAATAAAGATTTTTTCATTAAGACGCTTCTTTTCCCCACTCTCATAACATTACAGGGTATCTGCTAGTCGACTCTATTACTACATTCCTACTTGTCACTAACTATATTTCCTAACATAGATTAACTCATTAAGTTATCTCTTTTTCCCACTCTCATCACATTACAGGGTATCTGCTAGTCGACTCTCTTGATTAATACATTCTCACTTATTATCACATGATAAAATCCCAAGCGTTTGCGTGTTGAGTTGTCAATGCAAACGGGGTATATGCCACCCTAATAGGGTGTGCCGCTTAATTGCCAGGATACGCGCCCTACGAGTCAACTGAATGTCAACTCCGGCTCCGACTCCGGCTCCAATTTCTCTCGAATCAAGGTCGGGTTGAGTTTAGAGTCGATTTTTGGAAATATTTTCTCTTACGTATTTTGCATAAAATGTTTTGAACGATGAGCGAACCAATGGATGCCCAGGCTGTGGAGGTGCCGCGTGTGCTGCCAGAGATTACGTACACGAACTTTCAGGACGAATCCGAATTGAAGGCCATACAGGGTCTGATCGATAAGGAGCTATCGGAGCCGTATTCCATCTATACGTATCGTTACTTTGTCTACAACTGGCCGGAGCTTTGTATCTTTGCTCGACACAATGAACTCTACGTTGGGGTCATTGTTTGCAAACTGGAATCGTTGGGTTGTGTTCTCCAGGGATATATTGCCATGCTTTCCGTGGATCCCACGTATCGACTGATGAAAATTGGCACCACGCTCGTGGCGAAGGCTGTGGAGGCGATGCAATCGATACATGCGGATGAGATCGTCCTGGAAACGGAGCTGACCAACAAGGCGGCGCTGCGTCTGTACGAGAGTCTGGGTTTCATACGCGAGAAGCGTCTGTTGCGCTACTATATGAACGGGGTGGATGCACTGCGTCTCAAGCTGTTTATGCCCTGGCGTCGAGCCTGAACTACCAAAATTCTTGTGTTTTCAATTTCATTTTATTGTTGCGTATTTTTTGTGTGTGAGTTTTCGGCTTAAAGATAAGTAAGGCATCTGTCTCTCTTTCTCTCTTTCTATATCTCGTTTGCTATCTCATTCATTTTGCTGCTGTCAATTAGCGCCCCCTGCAGCGACTTCAACTTTGGCTAACTGTTCAGGTGGGCTACCTTAATTGAGTGCAACAAAAATGCCTCACACATAACCTTTGATTACCCTTTGCTGCTGCTGCTGACTGCTACTCATGATGGGATAATTGCCCTTTTCCAGGGTCACATTAAATGACTTTGGCTATGCGAGCTCCGAAACACTTATGATAAGGATACGCCCGCTTAGAGGTGGTCCTTTGTCAAGCAAATGAATGGGCATCACAGTTAATTGATGGAAAACAAAAGCGGGCTACGAGCACGTTACAGAGATTTCTTTAACAATTGAGAGTATACATTTTCCAGACGTACTACGTCAATAGCGCTTTTTTTTCAAGAATTCTGAATTTAATTTCACTTGTGGATCCTTAAAACTTTGTCATGAATTCAATTGTTCTTATACATGAACATGTGAAAGTAAATATACGTTGTTTAAGTTTCGACGTTCTTTGCGATTCTCATGCATTTGAGTAGACTTTTTGTGTTTCACTCTATTTTTCTCTAACTCTTTCTCTCTCTATCTCTGCCAGGTAGAAGAGAGCAAGTCATTCGCGCTCCCAAACGAGAGAGAACACGACATATTCTCTGTCTCTCGCTCTCTCAAACAGCAGAGAGTATGTCTTGCTCACTCATACATATGAAACTATATTTATTTACATACATATATATTATATTTTTTATTATATTTACATACATATGTGTATACGTTGTTTAAGTTTCGCCCTTCTATGCGATTCTCATGCATTTGAGTAGACCTTTTGTGTTGCGCTCTTTCTTTCTCTAAATTTTTCTCTCAATCTCTGTCAGGTAGAAGGGAGCAAGACATACACTCTCCTATACACGAGAGAAAAAGACATACACTCTGTCTCTCGCTCTCTCAAACAGAGATCTCTTGATCTCTCATATATACACATACACTCACTTATATACAAGACATACTCTCTGTCATTCTCTTGCTCCCTCATACATATGAAAGCATATATTTACATACATATATGTATGTGTATACGTTGTTTAAGTTTCGCCTTTCTATGCGATTCTCATGCATTTGAGTAGAGCTTTTGTGCTTCACTCTTTTTCTCTCTATCTCTGTCAGGTAGAAGAGAGCAAGCCATGCGCTCTCCCAAACAAGAGAGAGCAAGACATACTTTCTGTCATTCTCTTGCTCTCTCATACATGTGAAAGTTGTTAAAGTTTTGCCCTCTATGCGATTCTCATACATTTAAGTAGGTCTCTAATGTTTCGCTGACTCGCGCTATGTTTTTCTTCTCTTTATCTCTCTCTCTCAAGCAGAATGCCTTGCTCTGCTTTCTGTTTCTCTCTTGCTCTCACAAACAAGACACACTCTCTGTCTCTCTCTCTCTGTCTGCCTTTCTCTTGGTATCACTCTCTCTTGCTCTCTCTCTCTTTTGCTTTTTATCTCTCTCTGTTACTTTCTCTACCAATACCTTGCTCTCTTGCTACATCTTGCTCTCAATGTCTTCCTCTTTACTCTCCGTCATATAGGCCCGCTCTATATATATCTTTGTATATCTCTAAATTTATTAGCCTTTCGAACTGCTTCGCTATATATATACTATATACATACTGTGCTTATATTATGATATCCTCTTCCGAGTGTCAAAAACATTTCATGCATAAGTAGATAAGCGCTTTAATTTATTTATATAAATAACATGATTTGTTTAAATATAGAAATTTATCAAATTTTGGGATTTTAACACAACAAAAATCTTTTGTTAAGTGAACATCTATTGGGCACTCTCATTGACAAGTTAATGCATATCTGCATATTATTATTATGTTATATAACTGAATATTAATTAAATATTCAGAAATTATTCAGTCTGCATAATCAAAGGAGCGCAAAATGATTCTCATAACAATCGAGCAGCTGGTTAGCATCCATAATCAGGGACACTTGATTGCATCTGCTAATTATAACTGCATTTGCATCGTATCATTGCCAATTATATAATCCAAACACACACACACACACAGATACACTGACAGATACTGTGAGGAGCTTTGGGACTTGTGGTCATTGTCATTTGCGGATTGTCGTTTGCAAATCTACCAAGCAAGAGGCAAATGTCCAGAACAACTTTGGGGGCGGCCAGGATAATGTAGCTTGTTGCAAGTGACTTGCCTCTATCAATATACACTTAAAGAAAATAAATTTGTGGGCAGAGGCAAGCTTTGATTAAGCTGAAAATAACATATCTGTATATTAATGTTCATTAAAATTGAAATATAGGAGCTTTATGAAGTAAATGAAGTATAAGTGGGCTTAGTTTTTATGCAAAAGATACTGAAATCAGGAAAAAGTAGTCTTCAATAAAGTCTTGAGTCAAAAAAAAACTCAAACTAAATAAATTTGTTGCAAGACTTAAAATAAGTTGATGCAATTTTAATTAAGCTGAAATAATAGATCTGTATATTAATATTAAAGAAAATAGGAATATAGGACCTTTATGAACTAATTGGAGTATTTGTGTGCTTAGTTTTAAGACAAAAGATTCTGAAATCAAGTAAAAGTGAAGACTACTTTATAAAGTCTTAAGTAAAAAAAAACTCAAACTAAATAAATTTGTGGCAAGACTTAAAAGACTTAAAAAGTAGTCTTCATTAAAGTCTTGAGTCAAATAAAATCAATATTACTAATATAAAATATTGTTAAACACTTAAATGCTTTAAGAATGTATAAATATGCTTAACTTTAACAACAACAACTTTTAAGTCAAGTATATAGTCTTCTTCTATCAAAAGGTTAAATAATGAAATCTTTAATGTTGAGGTTTGTAGTATTAAGTTGAGGAATTTCATTTGTCAGCCTTTTTTTTATGCTTTGATATAAAGTATTTATACTCTTGACTGAATATCGTTTTTAATTAGATTGATTTTGGGTCAAAACTTACTTGAAAACATAATATAAGACTTTTAGCTTTTAATTGAGTACTCGAAGTAAGATTTTTTAGTTCTTTACTTAATTCTAATGTTAGAATTTTAGTTATTAGTTAAAGCTAGTTGTGAAGTTCTTATTTTAAGTATTTAGTATATGAAATCAACTCTTACTTAATATTAAATATTAAATATTTTTAAAAATGTTTTTAAGTTCTTTTTGAACTTGATCTTTTAGTTCTTAACCTAAGACTTTTTGGTCTTTATTGAGCACTTAATTTAATATTACTTAAGTTCCAATATTATATATTTTTAAAAATTTATTTGTGTCCTTTTTGAACTATTTTATTTAGTTAGTAATGTAAGACTTTTTGCTCTTTATTGAGAAGTTTATTTATTATTTATTATATTTTCATTATTTTAATTTATTAAGTAGTTTCAGTAATATATTAACACAAGACTTTTTGCTCTTTATTGAGAACTTGACTTAATATTTTTTCTTATTTTATTAAGTATTGTATTAAGTAGTTTATGTAATAGATTCAAGCTGTAAACACGTTGGTTTAGTAGAAGGAAGAAAAATAAAGAAATACCAAAACTAAGAATCTTAGTTATTTTTTTAAAGTTGAATGTAAGACTTAGAATACTTAAAGAAAGTTGAGCAGTTCTTATTTTATACACAAAGATTGCTAAACTAGCTATAATTAAGTACTATATCTTAAAATTTAGCTGATTTCTGAATCAAATATATTGGGAAATTTAAAAAAAAAAGTATTTCATAAAAATAATGATATTAGATAGTATTAGGTTTTTCTCTAAGTGTACAAACAGCTGAGATTTATG
This sequence comes from Drosophila gaucha, assembly GCA_035045545.1. Lineage (NCBI taxonomy): Eukaryota > Metazoa > Arthropoda > Insecta > Diptera > Drosophilidae > Drosophila > Drosophila gaucha. The sequence continues at coordinate 994,939 of JAWNOY010000222.1, forward strand.
TGCAGCGGGCGCAGACAGAAGCTGCCATCAAATTGAAATTCAGGCAAATGTCAACGGCAGCCGCCAGGCTTCGCGAAGGCGAAGGAGACTTGACTTGAGTTAAGCCAAAAATCCACATAAATAACGCGAGCAACGGGCGTCGGTCATCAGAGAAGCCCCTACTCCCCTCCCACTGCCCCTGGCCCCTCCTCCTCCAGTTTGCGTGTGTCCCTGGCAGAAGTCGTTGGGCTTGTTTCTGCGAATGGCAGGTGCAACTCAATCAACGCCGCCAGCCGAGGCGCAACGTTTGCGTTGCATGGCATCTGGTCGAGTCAGCGGGCAGCCCCAGCGCCAGCTTCTTTGGGGCCACCTGCCCCAAAATGTTGCCAGCGCAGTCGAGTGGCTCAACTGAGGAAGCTGCGCTCCGCTGGCTGTGGTCCAACTCAAGTGGGTATCAAAAGATCAACGATCGTAAGAGGGCAAACCAAGTGCCGATCGAGTGTTTTCGCTAAAAAGGGGAGGCATTATTTTTACAGCTCTAATGCCAACAAATAGAGCTGGAAATTTCAGCTAGACCATCGACAAAAGTTGCTTCTTCACTCTTCGATGGGGAAGTTGACGATTGAGAGCTTAGCTAAATTTAGTTAGCGGAAAAAATATAACTATGTAGAGCTACTCAGAGTTAGGATCTTAGGTTCTGTAAGGACCAGCCTGACTAGCATAATCTGTAAATTGAAAACTTCCGTTAATTGCTATAACAAAGCTTAGCTTTAAGACGTTGCCTTTGAAGCGGAAGTTAAACTTCTTAAACGTAACCTCACTTTTATTTGATTTGATAATATTATCGTTTGTTTGTTTTCTGAGCTTAATATGATTCTAATGTATCAGGCGAAAAGAGACATATATCCCCATAGAGTGTATATATTCTGTAGCTGGATCAATAATAGCCAAGTCGCCCACAGCAACTATCTTGAAACTTGTAAGAGCCAGCGAATCTTGAAACATAATAATTAAGTCAAATCAAGTAACTTTAGAAATATCGATAATATTATTCATTAAATTCCATTAAAATCGATAAAGTTTGATACTTCTTTAGTATTTTACCTACCTTTATTTATTTAAGTTGACTAAACGTGTGCAACAGATGGTAACAAAAAAAGAAAAATATATGAATTTACATAAGAAAAATATTATCTAATAATAAGATAGCTTATATAAAATTACATCAAATACCCTAATAATATCTACCTATAGCACTCGAAGATCAAGTTACTTTCAATATATCGATAATATCTTGCATGAAATCGATTAAAATCGATATTAAATTTCAGTTTTTTAAGCAAAAATATAGTGAGTTACTTTTAAAATATCGATATCTTTCTATTAATCGACTAAAATTGATATTAAACTTCGGTTTTTAAGCAGATTTATCTGTTAGTACTCAAATTACTTCAGAAATATCAATAATATATTTAATATATATCGACACCAAAGATCTTGCATGAAATCGATTAACATCGATATCAAACTTTAGTTTCTGAAAGAGCTATACCTATAGCACTCAAAGACCAAGTTACTTTCAAAATATCTATAATATCATTCATGAAATGGATTAAAATCGATACCAAATATCGATAATATTATGCATTACATTGGATTAAAATAGATATCAAACTTTCGTTTCTTAAGCAGGTATACCTATAGCATTCGAAGATCAAGGTATTAAAATATCGATATTACATTTCATAAAGTCGATTAAAATCGATATCAAAATTTAGTTTCTTAAGTAGATCTACCTATTGTACGCGAATATCAAGTTACAAGTTAATATTGATAATATATTTCATGAAATCGATTAAAATCGACACCGTAGATCCAGTTACTTTAAAAGTAATAGTAATATCTTGCTTGTAATCGATTAATATCGATATACCTAAGGTACTCGTAGATCATTTTACTTTCAAAATATCGATATCATTCATGGAATGGATTAAAATCGATATCAAACTTTAGTTTCTATTGCAGATCTACCTATAGCACTCTAAGATCGAGTTACTTTAAAAGTATCGATATTATCTTTAATGAAATCGATTTGAATCGATATGAAACTTTGATTAAAATCGATATCAAACTTCAGATTCTTAAGCAAATATACCTAAGGTACTCGAAGATCAAGTTACTTACAAAATATCGATTATTTCATTCTTGAAATCGATTGAAATCGATATTAAATTTCAGTTTTTCAAGCAGATTTCCCACTTTTTGACTCAACCAATTTTGTATGCATATAAACATTGATTATATATAGTTTTTAGATACCATCCTCAAAATTTCCATAAAATCGACCCATTGTTTGATAATGTTTTACCCATCAAAATGCTATACAAGATAGTTTCTGTAATCTACCCATCTCATAAAACCCACTCAAATAGAAAAACTCTGTTTTTAATTTCATTTATAATTTAGACATTTATTTTGTTCAAATTTTTAATTTATTGTTTTTTTTTTAGTTTTTTCTTTGCTATTTTTGTTGTCTTGTTTTCGACAAAAACATGTATACACACATATACATATATATATATATATAGTTTTTTGCGGGCGTTACAGTTTGTAGTGGGCGTGGTCACAACTATTTTCTTTAGCTTAGCTTTTACATTTTGTATGAGGGGGGGTGGGGGAGGTTTGGGTCAGGCAGGGTTTGAGGACTTTTTGGCTTACGCTTTGCTGAGTTTTACGCTAGATTAACTCTTGATTTGATTTGTGAATATATATGTATATATATTTGTCGGTCAATTTGTCGAGATGTAACTAACTATACGTACATGAATTCGAATTGGAATTTGAATTTGAATTTTAGTTAGGAAAAAAATGCTTGCATTTGATTTTTGTTTTACATTTATTTTGATTATTATTTTCTTTGGCTTTTATTTTGCATTAATAAATATTTGTGTTTAAATTTTGAACGCATTTAGTGGTTGGTTTTTTTGTTTTTCTATGTTATTATTATTTAATTATTGTTTACTGTGGTATTTTTTTGTTTTTTGTTTTTTTTTTTTGACTAGTGTGCGAGTTAATAGTATTTACAATTTCAATTTGTTTTAGGCTAATTATGCATAGCTATATATCTAGAGCTTTGTTTTTTTTTGTATTTAAATAAATTAAATGTTCTATATAAATATAAACAAAAAAAGGTTTCTGATCAAAATCCTATTAATAAGTTAGACAGCACAAATAAATAAAAGAAGAAAATTATAAACATTTTTAATAGGAAATTATAGCGAACGGCGTTTTTTTTTAGTTATAGTTAAAGAATGGGGGTTTTTTCTTTCTTTCTTTTTTTGTTTGAGGGTGGGGATTATCTTCTTCTTCTTTTTGTTTTCTTTACACGCAAAATAAATTCAGTCTTTGGTTCTATCACAACATTTGTTTACACGTTTCGGCCCGTTCTTTGAGTGTTTTCTTTTTGTTTTTTGCATTTTTGTTTGTTGTTCTTTTCGGTTGTTCTGCGTGAAATGTTGGAAATGAAACGCGTAACGGAACGGAACGGAACGGAACGAAAAGTAAAGCCGAACGAATTTCGAATTTCAGTTTGGAACTAAAAATCAAAATATTTCGCTTAAACTTTTACTAACTCTTTTTTTTTGTTTTATGTTTTTTCTTGTCTATGTCTATGTTTCTCTCCTGGTTTGCTATATGGGCATATATATAGTTATATATACCATATGTTTCATTGACTCTGCTATTTGGCTGAGTGCTTAGGACACGCCCAAGTCGTGCAGCAAATGTTGTGTGATCACCTCGCCCTGCTCCTCCATCAGCTGTGCCGTTACAGTGTTGATCAGATTGAAGGCAATCGCAAAGACCGTGAAGGCACAGTAAACACCCAAAGCCAGCCACCATATCAATTGCTCGTATTCCCGATGCCCGAAATTCTTGAGCACCAGAAAGCCAATGGTCAGGCCGGCCAGAGCGCCTGTCAAATGCGCTATATACGAGACCTGGGGGCCCTTCGAGAAGGCGGGCGTGGCAGCGCCATCAAAGTATTGCGTATACAAAGCATAGCCCAAATCGCAGGAGACTACAAAGATAGAGAGAGAGAGAGCGAAAAAGATATTTTACAGTTAGTTAAAGTTTTTAAGAGAGAGACAGAGAGAGTCAAATTTGCTACTCACCAAAAATGACGACAGAGCCGAGCTGCGTCGAGGCGGACTTCATGTGGGCATAGTTGAGCGTTATGTTGGCCAAATGTGCTGCCAACAAAGCATAGACGCCGCCACTGGCGCCCACGAGGAACACCTCAGAGTCGACGACGCTGGTGCCCAGCGAACCGGCAAAGACGCCAGCCAAATAGATGACACCGATGCGTGCTGTGCCGTGCATCACCTCGAGCGGCACACCAAAGAACAATTGTATGATGATGTTGAAGCCCAAATGGAACCAGTTCGCGTGCAGGAACATATAGCTGAAAAAACGCCAGACTTCGAGGCGGCGATCGGGTCGATAGACGAGCACCGAGTCGCTGGGTATGGGCACCAGCTGGCCGTAGCTTTGGGCGGGCATTGTGTAACGGTCATAGGCGAAGATTGCAATCTGCAAAAGAGAGCAAAAATAGAAGAGAGCATTAGTTAAAGTTGAAGTTGAAGTTGGAGTTGGAGTTGGAGTTGGAATTGGGGTGGCTTTGATTTATGTTGTTGTTGTTTTTGTTGCTGTCGCAGCACGCGACGTCAAACTTCTCGGTGTCCCACATAGACAAACACATACACACACATGCACACGCAGACATTCGTAAGCCTAAATAGCAAAAAGAGAGAGAGAGAGGGAAGTGCTGCTTAGTCCTGCCAACTTTATTTTGGCTTACGCTGTAATGTGTGCGCGCTCTCGCTCTAGCACGCTGTCTCGCCTGCTTTCTAACTCGCTCGCACTTGTTTTGTCTGTTTCTTCGTTTAGTTTTTATGATTGTTCCGTGTTGTTGTTGTTCTTGTAACTTGTTTACAATCGATTTTGGGGGCGCCAGGCAGGCAGCCAGAGACGTGTATGTATGTGTGTGTGTGTTAGTGCTAGTGTGTGTAAGAATGCGCAAAAGAAAGCAGCAAATTTTATCGCTTTTAGTTGGAAGTTGAGAATTTGTAAAGTTCCTCAACGAAATTTTTATTGCATTTTGCGGTTCTTTGATTCAATAATAATAATAAATTATCAACTACAACAACAACAACTAGAGCTGGCTATTATCTATAAACGGGTCTGCTGCTGCTGTTTTTTTTCACTTCAAAATGGACAAACGGAAGCGGAATGCCAGAACTGGAACTAAGAACTAGTAGTTCCAGTGTGGAATAGTGCAAGTGCAAGAGATTATTAATAGGGAAATGGTTTGAGTTTGGAATGTTGGAACAAAGTGAAATGGAACGAGATTAGTTTTTACTGTTTCTTATGCTACTGATAGTGCTGACTGGGAACAAAGTGAAATGGAACAATGTTGATTTTACTGTTTTTTATAGTTTTGATATGGCTGAGGGGAACAAAGTGAAATGGAACTTTATTTTAAATATTATCAATTGAAGAAACAGAGTGAAATGGTTTTTAACCTTTCTTTTGAAATTAGCTCGTGGGAACAAAGTGGAATGGAACACTATTTCATTGCTTTTTAGTGTATCTAATGTTTGCTATGGTAATTATTAATGGAATTCAAGCTTGGAACAAAATGGAATAGAAGACTTTTGCATGGCCTTTCACTGTTTTTGTCATTAAGGAAGGAATTGTCTTGAATGTATATCAAAAACAAATGCTATATGGAACAACTCTTCATCCATCTCTCTCTCCCTCTTTCTCTCTCTCTGTCTGTCTCTTTTACTCACCTCAATGACGGAGATCATCAGAATGAACCATGGCCAATGTTTGCGATGCTCGAATTTGAGCATCATCAGCTCATCCGTTTCCATTGGTGGCATGTTGCAAGTTGTAGCTGTGTTTGTTGTTGCTGATGTTGTTGTGGATGCTGCCGCTGCCGCTGCCGCTGCTGCTGTTGCTGCTGATGTGCATGTTGTTGTTGCTGCCGTTGTTGTTGTTGCTGGCAACTTGTGCTGCATGTAAATGTGCTCGCCCTGGCGGGTGCAGCAAGTGCTGCTCGCCGTGCTGCAGTCCGTGTCATAGGAGGAGCAGGCAAAGGAACTGTTGCAGGAGGCAAAGGAGACCGCAGCTGGAATGTCAATGATGGTCGCCGTCGTTGCCGTTGCCGTTGTCGCCGCCGTTTGTGGCGCCTCCAGCTGCTGCGCTTCCTCCTCATCCAGCTGCAGCTTTGTGTGGCTTTCTGTGCTGTTTGTTGTGGCTTCCATTTTTATATATATATATTTTTTTTATGCGCTTTACAAAAGTCTTTTCTTTGCTTCTTCCTCTTCTTTAAAAAGCGCTGAAAGAAGGGAGCGAGAAAAAAGTTTATAATTAATTAAGTGTAGCGGACAATAAACAAAAAATCAATTAAGTACATAAATTATTCATAAAGCAGAAGCAATGTAAAATGAATTTAAAGGCAGGCAACGACTGCGCTATACCCTGCAAAATAAATTGTGCAGAAAGGGTAGCTTAACTTGAGTTTTAGTTTGATTTATTCTGAGAAGTTGTTATGTTATATATATATATCTTTCTGTTCCTACTACACAAAACCACATATACCCCTTTTAAGCTTACATATAGGGTATAGTTAGACTTGATCTAAGTACTATATTCTACATTTATATCTTCAGTTTCCTTTTCAATTTCATTATAAAAACTTTGAACTACTCCAAAACCTATATACCCTTTAGACACTTTTATTTACAGGGCATCAGAAGAACAATTACAAAACTTGAAAATTTCTTTCTGCCAGCGAATTGTTTATTGTCGAGAACTTGGAACTTGCATTCCTAGCGAACGTAACAGGCTCCCCCATTTGCAGCCTCCACTCCCCTCACACGCCCCCACCCGCCCCCACCCGCTGCTGCGCCGTCTGCTTCCGCTTGCAACAATCTCGCCCCCAATCACCTCACGTCCCCCACTTTGAGTGTCTGTATGTTTGTTTGTATGTGGGTCAGCAGTAACATCTCCGGCCTGAGAGGCCCATAAAATTTGATGGTCTTGCTGTTGCCACCCCCGCCCCGCCGCTTTAAGGGCGGGTTGCTAACTAAAATTAGCCAAAGGCGCACGTCGGGAAACTAGTTGAAGGCGACGTCACTTGGAGTCGAGTGTGTGGCAGACTGAAAGGAGCGTAGAACTCAACTATTTGTCTGTACAGTGAACGCTCGACTGACGAACAGTTGGTAAACAAAGCAAAAAAAACAAAAAAAACTTTATGCTTTGTGTAATTTGTTTACTTTTTATCATATAATTTTCTTTACACCTTTTTTCAAGCATCGCATCTTAATCGCCTGTGTTCGCTTCAGCGAGTTCCCACTGTAGTCTGCTTATATAATAGTTGCCAGTTAATGCTCTAAACTTTGTTGCATTTAAGACATAACCAAATGGCTTTTACAAACTTTTGTTGCAACAACAACAACAAGAAGAAGAAGGCGAAGGCCATCCAGCTAATGGGCCAGCCAATCAGCTAATAAACGAAATTGTTGTCAATTTTTGTTGAACAAATTATGTTAATCGCATTCGTTTCAATTACGAACATCAGGCACAAAACGCTAATGACATTTTTGTGGGTTGCAGCGAAAGAAACACAAATTAGAAATCAAAACAAATTGAAATTGAAATGAAATCTTTCTTTCTTCACACATTTGCACGCCTAAATTGACTTATATTCTGTGTTATTTTTTTTTATAAGTCGCTCAACAATAGGCAAAAGAAATAAATGTGAGTTTCAAATTTAACGGTTGCACAACACACACACACACACACATACATAAGCTAGCTTAAAAGCTGCGCTCACTTCCTCTCCCATACACACACACACATAAAAGCATTTGCTTGTCTTCAAGTCGCGCTCACTCGCTCGCATATTTTAGTAGTTATTGCAATTATGTTTGTATGCGCGTGTGTGTGTGGGAGCGAAGCGAAGCTAGCAGCGCACTTCTAACTGTGCATATGTTTGTTGTTGTCTTGCTTGGTTGCCTAGCAGCAGGCGGGGGCCGTTATGTGTAGTGTTTGTTGCTGTTAACTTTGTCTTTGCCTTTGTGTGTGTGTATGTGTGTGGCATTTCAATATGGCACGAAATCGCAGCCGCTGCTTATTAATTAATTAATTTATTAATTTTTTTTATTGTACATTTTTGCGCAAGTTGCACCAAATAAGCAAACAGCATGAAAAATTCGCGATTGTTGTTGCTGCTGCGGCTCGCGTGTTGCACGTTTGCCAATTAACAGCAGACGGCAGACAGCAGACATGTTGCGTATGAAATGAAATTAACTCAAACTCGTCGCTGGTCAAACGCCAATTGCCGACGCCGCCGCCGCCGCCGCCGTCGCATTGTTTCACATGACCCTTTCGCTCTGATGCGCTCTCGCTTGCACTTGCTGCATTCAACTGGCATGTTTTTGCATTTTTTTTGTTTTTGCTACACTTGCACCTTGCCACCCCTAAGCAAAAACAACAAATAAAACGCGACTTGCAACAACTGTTGAGTTGAACAAACTCATTACGCGTTGTTGCACGCTGCACTTATTTCTGTGTTTTTTTTCTTTACTCCTCTCTCTCTCTCCCCCTTTTATGCTTTTTGCTTGTTGTCTGTGACAATTTCTATTGCAATTTTTCTCATTAAGGTCAAACATGGCTGTGGTTGGCTGTCTTTCGTCTTACCTTTTTATAAGTATAATTTCTATAATTTTTTTTTTTTATCTATTTTTGGTTTCGTCTGTTTATCCAAAATAATGAAGGGGCGCGCTTTTAATCCAATTGCTGCTTCAGTTAGTTCGAGTACTTTTGTTGTTGCTGTTGAAGTTTTTCACTTTGTTTTTGTTGCTGCTTACAAATTTTGAACTTTGTTTTAATGCTCATAAAATTCATTTTGAGCATAGAGCGAAATATTTGTTATTGCTTTTGTTGTTTTCCTTTTTGCACTGCACACACACACGCACCTAAACACTTGAAATTATATTTTTTTTATATTTCGAATTATTTTTGTTGTTTTTCGTGCCGCAGCCGTTAACTGAAGTCGAGTCTCACGCAATTCAATTTTTCTTATTTCTTATTTCTTTTTACGATGCTCTCGCATTCGCGTCTCGCACGCAACTAAAGCAGCTCCAAGCAAGTTCGTTCTTTAAATAGCTGGCCGCGCAACTTCTCGCAAACGACTTTATGCATTTGGGGGTGGGTTGCCATCGAACCAGGCAGGTGAGCTCAGAGAGCGCGTGACAGAGAGAGACTGGCACAACACATCGAACCAAGCCGGTTGCAACCGTTGCACTTCCTTGCATACGCTGTGAAGCTAACTAAAATAATTTAATGCGTGAGATTACAATTAGTTTAAATAAAGGAATGGTTTTTTTTTATTTTTATATGTGAATTTAACAATTGAAGTTGACTTGATATTGAAAGTAGAAGAGAGAGCGATCGCAACTTGCTCGAACTTGCTTCAAACATGTTGCATGTTGTGTTTTCGTTTTCTGGCGTCGAGAGCGTAAGCGTATAAGAGTAGCAACATTCTTGCCGTCTGCAACATGCATGTCCAGCAAATCCGGTCTCTTAAACTTGAATTTCATGTGTAATGTATACAACGAACGTCTTAGGCGCATTCCATTGCTACCATTCATACAATGCAAACGTATAAAAAAAATATGCAGCTCTACCTGAGCATTTGACTAGCCAATTGAGCGAATTCCGTTGCACCGTTGCCGGAGATCGATTGATTATGCGTAATGTGCTTAGTTAATCGTCTGGCAATGTGTTCAGCAACGCGGTTTGGCAACGAATAACGGTATGATTCATCGTGTTTTTTTTTTTATTTTTACCTTGTCATTGACTTAACCAGCTGCAAAGATCGCTTTGTGATGAAATCTTATGAGTTGTTCAATGTTCTAGGGAAACGTTAACAAATGACCTTCAGCATATGTAAATTGAAACTTTCTTTGTCTTAAGGTTTATTTTGGGAGTAAATAAATATGAACTTAATTTAGTTATTTGAGTGGGAAAATAAACTATTGAACGAGAGATGCTTGAAAAAATTGCAGAGCTTACAAAATAAATTCATATAAATATTATAAATAAATATGTATTAAATTCAATTTTTGAGTGATATTAAATATAGTTTTAAGCAAGGGAAGTTTGAAAAAAAATGGAGAAGTTATAAAATAAATACAAATAATTTTAAGAGCTATCAAAAATAAACACAAAAATATATCTAAATTATTGGAAACAAATTAATTACTAGTATATGTAGAAAAAATAAACCTATATTAAAAAAAATTATATATTATATATAGAAAAATATATAATTATACTATGGAAAAAAAAATATATTTTCATATAATTTTTTTTTTATACTTTCACCTTAAAAAAGGGAATATTAATTTTCAATTTGGTCAAAAGTTTACAACGCAAAGAAGGAAGCATCTCCGACTATATATATTATATATATTATTGATCAGCACGACGAGCTGAGTTGATATAGCCATGTATGTCTGTCCGTCTGTGTGGATCAACGCAATCTCCTCCTAGACTTTTAGAAGTTACAGTGCTGAAATTTCGCATATAGGCTCCAATCTGCTGCAGTCATTGTATATGTCGGAATCATCCAGATCGGACGACTATATCCTATAGCTCCCATAGGACAGATTGGTTTTAAGAATTGTTTTAGTGGGATAACTTCGGCGCTATTGAAGTCTTAGACTTCAAATCCCATTCAAAAATATATAGTATATTGAAGCTATATCTATTGGGGCATTTCAAACCGCGGAAAAATATATATTCTACGGTTTAAGAGCTAGAACATCCAAATTTGGCAAGTAGGCTACTGTTGACCTTTCCTTAAGATCAATTAAAAAGTTATATGTCCACGCCCACTAGGGGCGTGGCAAATCGGGAAGTTTATCTAGTATTTAAAATAAATACTCAAATATTTTTTGGACGCTGTTAGAGCCAGAGTCTTGAAACTTAAAACATTTATTTATATAAATCCCCATACAAAAACATATAGTATATAAAGCTACGCCCATAAGGAGCTTGCTAAATCTATTTTTTCTATATTATTTATATATCATAAAGTCGGAAACTTTTCAGACTTCTCTCGCATGTCCATAAAGTTAAGTTCCGTTTAAGATTTAACTGCTCTTTGGGTATTAATTTGGATTTTAGATTGGGTTTTTGATAAGGATTAATTGAAGTTCCAAACTCCAAGCGAACGTTTTCAACTTTTTTGATAGGGTCAAACATATACTAGTCATATAAAGCAGTTCTGATCTATGATCTATCTAATGAATAGCAAAAGTCTTTGCCTTAACTTCAGCTTTGCATAATATATAACAGAAAAACAAAAAAACTTTCTCTGCTGCCGCTGTAGGTATTTAATTTCACACCTTCTCTAAAGACAGGGGTTTACTTAGTAGATAAAAATCGGTAGCAAAAATAAATATTTATACAAATTATTAGTAGACGATGCCGTAGGCGATGCTGTGATCCGGACTCCGGAGGCAGTTTAAGCCTTCGCATGAAAATGCCACAAAATGTTGCACAAAAGGAGTAGCAGCTATGTGTTGCAGGATCAGAAGAACGTGCGGTACGTGTTTTGCATGATAAGCCGGGAATTTACACAGATGCCCAAAGAGATAAGACAACACACACACACACACTCACACTCTCTCGACTCTGCGTGAAAAGTGAAAACGCGTTTTCCAACATTCAGTGAGAGAGTTTTTCACACACACACAAACGATTCACCCGCAACTCTTCTCAGCAGAGATTTATGATGACTTTTTAACATGTGCAACAGGTAAGCCCGCACAGAGAGAGAGAGAGAGAGAGAGAGGGAGACAGAGACAGAGAGATTGACCATGACCATGACCAGGCACGTCATCGTAAATCCTTTTTTCCCACGTTCTCTCAAAAAATATGTGGGAGGCACGTCCCAGTCACCTTTTAGCCTCCACACTTCACTTCACGTCGCAGTCGCAGTCACAGGTACTCATAATTGCCGCCTTTGTGGGCGTGGTGGTCTGGTCGGGGAATTCCTTGAGCAGGGAAACATGTGCGTGCCACATGTGCGATTCAGGAATTTCCGCACAGGAAGACTGCTGCAGGTCCTGCGTTGCATGTCCTTGCTTCCCTTCCTGCTGCATTGCGGATTTTCATTTGAATTGCTCAACGCGTTTTTCGCGACTTCGACTTTTGTGTTGCACTTGTCCGAAAGTTTCCAACAAACTACACGTGTGTCTGTGTGTCTCTGTGTGTGTGTGTAAATGTGTTTTTCCCCGCATTAAAAGTCATGTGTCCTGCATAAGGATAACTAGTCTATTGCACTGCTATGCAGAGGCGCGTCTCTCGCGCTGCTTCCCAGAATGTGACGCAGATGCAGGCGAAGTCGCCAGCATTAATAATTCAATAGGTGGCACGAGGCGGGGTTAGAATCCTTGGCATAATATTTGATAGCAAGTAGAAAAACTATGAAAATGCATAGCCATCGAAAGCTTAAAGAATTTATCATTATATAGCTGCAGAGAACTTTTTTCATAAGGTAAAGGAAGAGAAATACCAAAAAGATGTTTCCAATCGATAAAGTATATGAATTCGTGAAGATATTGTTATATCTGTTTGTCTATGGTTGCTAACCTGAATTTTAAAGCTAATCTCATGAATGCTGCTAGAGGTTCGCCTTTAAGCAATAAATAAAATATATCGGTATTTGCTATATCAGACAAATATAGCATAGTCTATATAAGTACAATCTATTCGATCTTAAGGAAAACAAAAAATTAAATAGATAGAAAAATATATTTTGTTATTAAAATTTTTGTATTATTTTTTTAGGTCAAAAACTTTTTAGACTATCTTTATCTTCTATTTTCTATCTTCCATCTTCAATATTTTATCTTCTAGGTTCTAGCTTCTAGCTTCTAGCTTCTAGCTTCTAGCTTCCAGCTTCTTTCTTCTAGCTTTCATCTTCCATCTTCTATATTTTGTGTTTTATCTTCTATCTTCTATATCTTCTATATATTTTATATCTTTTATCTTCTATCTTTTATCTTTCATTTTGCATCTTCCATCTTCCACCTTCATTATATTCTACATCTACTATCTACTATCTACTATCTACTATCTACTATCTACTATCTACTATCTACTATCTACTATCTACTATCTACTATCTACTATCTACTATCTACTATCTACTATCTACTATCTACTATCTACTATCTACTATCTACTATCTACTATCTACTATCTACTATCTACTATCTACTATCTACTATCTACTATCTACTATCTACTATCTACTATCTACTATCTACTATCTACTATCTACTATCTACTATCGACTATCTACTATCTACTATCTACTATCTACTATCTACTATCTACTATCTACTATCTACTATCTACTATCTACTATTTACTATCTACTATTTACTATCTGCTATTTACTATCTATCTTTTATCTTCATTATCTTCTATCTCCTGTCTTCTGTCTTCTGTTTTCTATCTTCCATCTTCCATCTTACATATTCTATCTTCATTATCTTCTATATCTACTATCTACAATACTATCTACTATCTTCTATATTCTATCTTCTATCTACTATCTACTATCTACTATCTTCTATCTTCCCTCTTCCAGATTCTATCTATTACAGTACATCCAAGTCGATCATTATATTACTATCTAGTATTTAGGAAATATTTACCGAAAGCATAATTTGGTTTTCATTAAAGATTTTGTACTATTATTATACCCTGAACCCATTGAAAATGGGAAATCAGGGTATAATGGTTTTGCAAAAAGTATGTAACAGGCAGAAGGAGGCGTGGCAGACCCCAAAAAGTATATATATTCTTGATCAGGGTGACGAGCTGAGTCGATTTAGCCCTGTCCGTCTGTCTGTCCGTCCGTCCGTCCGTCTGTCCGTCTGTCCGTCTGTCCGTATGTATGAACCCGTGGATCTCAGAACCTATAAGAGCTAGAGACTTCAAATTTTGCATGATGGTCTGTGTATACAGCGAAAATATCGAGTTTGTTTTAGATATTCGATAAATTTTTCCGTTTCAATGTTATCGATTTAAAACGTTATCAAGATTCAGTTTTTTGACCATATCTTTTACATATTTTTAGCTACAGCTACCAAATTTTGTTTTTAGCTTTCTGTAAATAAAATACATTTTCTATTTTTTCATATTTTGGATACCGGCAGAAAATTGCATTCAAATCCGTTAAGTAATACAGAAGTTATTAAAGGAAACATTGTATAAGCACGCGGCAGCAGCCTGTACGTGTGCACACATACATTCAAATCAACTACGCAGTAATCGGCGAGCGAGCTTCTGTGTGCATGTGTATATGTGTGCACGTGTCTGTGTGCCTGTGTGTATGTGTGCATGTGTATATGCGCGCAGAGGTAATATGTATAGATAAAAGATGTAAGCTAGGTTGTTTAAAACATCAGCTCGGACTTGGTTCAGGGGATCTCGTAGTCGGGCAGACCCGACTAGAGCTTTCTTACTTGTTTTTATTTATTTTTTACAACTAATTTTTTACAATTGATTGTATTTTTACGAGCTGAGTAGAGCTCGAACCCTATATATGATGATATGTGATCTAAGAAGATATCTTTATAATATATATGAATATATAAATAGTATGTATAGATATTAATCATAAAAGTTTTTGATAAGCTCTATCTGTTATCAAAAATCTATTTTTAACATTTTTTTAATTTTTTATTTTTATTATATTTATTTTAAAATAAACATTTTTTTAAATTTATATTCCAAGACAAATACATATCCTTTCATTAAATATATTCCCAAATCCCTTTCCTGCTCTTTCTTTACCATTTAACTGTATATTTTCTTGTTTATCTTGGAGATTTTTCTATGCTCTACATACATACATACTATTATAAGTGCACATCCTTTTCCTGCTGCTCCTTCAGCTATATATCCTTGTTGATCCTGAAAGTGTTTATACAGCTAAGATATTTTCCAACTGTTATAGAAGCCAATTTCTTTTATTCAAAGTCTGTTTATTCGAATCGAAGCCAATTCCAATTTGCCTTCTGGATCCTTGCTCCCATTTATACTTTGCTAAAGTCCTTGAATCAACAAAGCTGAAACAAAAGGCATTCGCTCTTTGCTTAAGGTCCTGGGAAAACTTGGCATACGAATGTCCTGCTTAGCTGACCCTCTCTATGTGCATGTCCTGTGTGTGTGTCCTGTGTGTCCTGGTGTCCAGTTGGGATTAGGCTGCGCTCAATAATTTTAACAATTACTACTTGAATGCAATGTTTATGTTCAATTATGGACGAGACTGAGAGACGGGAGTCGCCAGGACATGGCAGGACACTCGTTGCAGTTCGTTGATTGACATTTTTATTATGCATATTCAACTCGATTTGCCTCGTTCCCGGACCTTCGCCTTGACAATAACAATAAATTTCCAATTTGTCTTTGGCTTTGGCCATAATGTCCTGCACAAAGGACCTAAATCCAATAGATAAATTTAAGCAGCAGCAGTAACGGCAGTAAGAGGGAGTTCTGAATAACTAGTTATGCTGCGGACAGTCTCATTACTTGGCCATTATGCTGCCTCCCCCGATATATATATATATATAGAGTCTCCCTCTCAATCAATTTTTTGAATTCCATTTGCTTTCGTCCTTACAATTGGCTATCGCGTTTGGCTTCTGCAACTGGCAAATGACAGATTTTGCATTTATTTTTTAGTATTTCCACCCATTTTCCACCTCCTCAAATCGCTTTCAAATGCAAATTTACTCTGCTGCAGTTTGTGCATCGAATTAGTTTCAACTGCTTTCAATTTTGTTTGCTGCCTCAGCACATTTCTCAGTTTCTCTTATTTTTTTTTTTTTTCATATTTTACATTTGCGAAACAAAGTTTGGTCAGAAAATTTACTTGTAATTAACAAATTATTTCAGCTCGAATGCGAATCGGGCCAGCAACTCGTTCATGTGTAAACGAATGCGAGTTTGTTGCCCAAAATAAGTCAAGCAATCTAAATATAGATTAAGAGCTTGAACTACACTTTTCAACTGAAATGTTAAGCTTTATCTGAGCTGTCTAACTGGACATGTTAAAGTATTTCAAGAAATATCTAAAGATCTCAGCAAACACAAAAAAAAGTTAGTTGGGCGTTACCAGCTGCATAATGCTCTACCTTTGAGTTAAGATATAAATTTATGAGAAAATCTACTAAAAGGATCATCGAATTTATATTGTATTATATTATATTATCTAAAGATTTAGGCAAACTAAGGAAGAAAACAAGTAAGAAGAAAGTTGGGCGTAACCAATTGCATAATGCTCTGCTTGAGATAAGAATTTTTATAAATTCATGAAAATTATCTGTAGAGGAGAGAGGCTGTGGACGAAATCAACAAATTTCCACCTAATCTAAGCTCCTAAAGTGTGCCTTTCCGATTTCCCACTTTCTCAATGGGCGTAGCTATATACAGCCTTATAGAAACAGTCGTTCCTAGATATAGTGGAATAATCAGTGCAAGACTCCCATAGAAAATGGGAAATCAGGGCAGAAGGAGGCGTGGCAGACCCCACAAAGTATATATATTCTTGATTTTCAAGTCGACGAGTTGTGTCGATCTAGCCATGTCCGTCTGTCAGTCGTAAACCACAAAAGCTAGAGATTGGAAATTTGAAATATATATATATTTGTATACCACACGCAGTACAAGTTAATTTTTTTTTTCGATAACTCATCCTATTTCCTTATTATCGATAGCAATCGATATTTTGACTTTGTCTTTAAGCTATAACTTTAAGACCATAATACCTAGAGATACCAAATTGACTATGTAGGTTTCTGTAATGAAAATACAGTTATTAAACATTTCAGATTTTGGATACCTCCGCCCATTAGCCCCAAAAGTGAAAAAAACGTATATCAAATACTAAGGAGTTAACATTTGGCATATATACACCTTTGGATGTCAATATTATGTTCTGAAAATTTCATTAGGAAAGTCTATGTAGAACCGAAGTTATTTAACAATCAATTTATCATAGTGCTGCCCAGAATGCAGCCCAAGCACAGCTGCTAAATCATCTACATGTATATGTGTGCGTGCGCTCATATGTTAATATGTGTAGATAAAAGATGTAAGCTAGATTGTTTAAAAAACCACCTCAGACTTGGTTCAGGGGATCTTCTAGTCGGGCAGAGCCGACTAGAGCGTTCTTACTTGTTTTGTTTGCAACTGTTAGTTTTTCGGTTATATAATAGAGCGTATTATTTCGAACTGAACTCATTAGGGTTCGAACCCTATATCTTGACATGATGATTTGTATGCCCATGCATATCCCCGGCCTACGAATTCTACCTAATTTAACTGTGTTTATAAATGTAATAGCTTTGGAAAAGAATCTGAGTTAAGACGAGAGTTTTTACAGAAATGATATGGGTGATTTTGTATGAAAATAGTTACTCTTAGACTGTAACCTCTTCTGCATTACAGGGTATGTGCTGTGCTAGCACTAGTTTTCCACATTTCCAAGGTTTACTTTAGGTTTTTAGTTTCTAAACTTCGCAAGTTGCATATAAAATATAAATTTGCAAATACCACATAGATTAGGTCAAACATATAAAACATTTTAATTAAGCTCCACTTTTGCCGAAACTGCCCCACCCGCAGCTCTATAAAATTGATTGAAACAACTTTAGTTGGCTTTGCTACTTGGCCCCGTGCTCCGTGCTCCGTGCTCCACTGGCAGCGACAATGTTGTTGGCAGCCACAAAAACATATTAAAAACGCGGTTCGTCCAGCAGCCAAGTTATGATGAGCCTGGAGATGGGAAGGGGGAGAGGGTAGGGGTAGGGTAGGGACTCGTTGAAAGGGAATGCTATAGGGGTTCGGCACTCGTTGCGCTAATCAGTTAAGGGGCACTTGTCCACTTTGGGATGCTTTGGTTTTAATTACGCGGCGAAAAGTTGCTCTCTCTCTCTCTCTCTCTCTCTATCTGTCTCTCTCTGGTCAGCAAGCACTCAGAACTGGTCAACCTCCTGCTGCACATTGGTTAAAGTGCTGCCAACACATTAAAAGTGCAATTCATGCGCTGCTGCGGCCACACATGGCTGCAGCTGGCGGGGATTAGGGTGTCATGGAAGACATGAAGCTCAGCAGAAGTTGGCGCACTAATGAACATTTTATTACAAAAGTTCAGTTTCAACTGTGTGGAGGAGAGTTTTCAAAACTTTTGGCAGCTGCCCTCTCTCTCTCTCTCTCGCTCTCTCTCTCTCTGGCATTTATTGCATTTCAGCTTGGACTGCACTTGCTCCAAACGGAAGCTGTCTGAGCCAATTTGAAATATTGTTATGCCAAGTGTACGTCCATAACTCAACCTCTTCCTCCGACTGCGCCTTAAGCCAAATCCGTGGCTGCACTTGGCTGGCTTCCTCCTTGGTTGACTCCACCCTCATGTCACCTTCTACCCTTTATGTGTTTTTTTTTTGCGTGAAGTAGACAACCGCCAGACGTTGACACTTGAAATCCAATACGTGCTCACTGGGCAGTCGCTCCTCTTTTTCCCATTTCCGTGGGGGTTCCTCCGTCTGGGCAGTCAGCTTTGTAATTTAGTTTTAATTTGCCTCGCGACACGCTGACCACGCAAATGGATATCCTGTCTGCTCCTTCTCCCCCTTTGACCTTTGTCTGACCCTCCCTAACCCTGTTCGTTAATGAATTTCTGCTTGACTTTCTGTTCGCAGCTATCAAATAATTTTAATTACGGATTTGCGCAAACATTGAAAATTGTTCAAGACGAAATTCAAATAGTTTTTCGTAATCGTATCCTTTTCCAACGTAGTTCGAGTGGGCAAATGTGGTTAAGGGAACAAAAAAGGGGTTTTATGTTTCTCATTGCGCATAATTTAATTGGTTTTCATAGCAGTTTGTTTTAGTTTAACAGGAAATATTCTTATGATTTTTATTTTAGAATCTATTTTGTTTGGGTTCTTTTTAGTTTAATATTGTTAATTGAGGTCAAACAGTATGCAGATTAAAGGCTGGGTATATAAAGAGGGGTATTGAAAGGGATAATATAGAAAACTTCGTGTCAAAGTGAATATATTAGGATATGATGATACGACCTATGTTATATTAAAGGTGGTGTGTATATAAATCTTAAACTTTGGGCAATTGATATAAAGAACAGTTAGGAAAAGTCTTGAGAATTTCATAAAGAAGAGCCTAAGGAAAATATATAAAAAACTTTCTTGTATTAATATAAATTATAGATTTTAAGCAGAACTTATATTAGGTGTGAGATAGAAAGGAATTATATAAAGACAATTAGTTTAGAATTTACGTCATAGGCTAGAGTTATTATGCTATGTTTTAAAGAGAAGACTTAAAAGAAGATATCAGAAAAATTCTATGAATGATATATAAGGATTTCTTACAGGATTTCTAAGTTGATCTTCTATTTAGAGCTGATATCTTAGCAGTTTTCCTTCTGAATTTGTATATAAATGTCCATTGGATTCATACATACAGTTACAGAGACAAGGACGGGCAGATAAACAGACGGATGGACAGATAGGTGCACGGAAAGACAGACAAGCGGACGGACTGATAGACAGACGGACGGAGGGACAGAGAGACAGACGAACGGACTGACAGATAGACAGACGGATGGACAGACAGGCGGACGAATAGACAGACGGACGAATAGACGGACGGACGGACAGACAGACAGACACACAGACGGACGGATGGACAGACAGGCGGACGGACAGATAGGCGGACTGACAGATTGACGAACGGACAAACAGACAGGCGGACTGGACTAACAGACGGACGGACAGGCGGACGGACGGACGGACAGCAGACAGACGGACGGATGGACGGACAGATAGACAGACACACAGACGGACGGATGGACAGACAGACGGACAGACAGGCGGACGGACAGATAGACGGACTGACAGACAGACGGACGGACAAGCAGACGGACGGACGGACGGACAGACTGACAGACAGACAGACACACAGATAGGCGGACGGACAGATAGACGGACTGATAGACGGACTGACAGATAGACGAACGGACAAACAGACAGGCGGACTGGACTAACAGACGGACGGACAGGCAGACAGACGGACGAATGGATGGACAGACAGACAGGCGGACGGACAGACAGACGGACGGATAGACGAACGGACAGACATTCAGACGGACATCGCTAAATCGACTCAGCTTGCCATTCTGATCAAGAATATATAGCCTTTATGGTATCTGTCACACCCCCTTCTAAAAATTACACACTTTTAACAAAAACCGTTATAAGCCAAATTCCCATTTACTATATAGAAAAGTTATCAACACTTCTCAAACTGAAAATCCCCTTTAGTTATCCTTTGAGAGGTAGCCTTATATTCCATTCCTTTACTTCGCTCCCTTAACAACTTTAAGTCCTTTTCACATTTTACTTAATGCAACTTCTCATTATTCGTTTATCCTTTGAAAGTAATTTTTTTTTTCATTTTTCATACGATAAAATCCTTTTACAAATGCAATTCAGTTGCCTCGCAAGGATTTCGCTGTCATTCTGTTTTCGCTCCTCAACGAACGTCACATTAATTAAGAAACATTTTTTTTATGGGCCACCTCGTTGCGTTACCTGCCATAAATATCATATGCACCTGTTGGGCTGTTGTGAAAAACCCCAGCTACCAGTTACAAGATTATCGGGGCACAAACTGGACTCGACTTCCCTCTCTCTCTCTCGCTCTCCCTCTCTCTTAGTCTCTGTCTCTTTCGGTCGGCGGCCGGCGGCTGCCAATGATGGATTATGCTGTCAATCTTTGGTAAATTGCTCGGCTTAAAGCCGAGAGCCTGGCGCATGCTGTCCCATGCCCCAATGTGGCACGTGCTTGCGGCAGCGACCCACTCGGCGGGCTGCCCCACTCCTTTTCATCCACTCGTTTTGGAGAGCTCGACAAGTCGTCACTTGAAGCTCCAACGTTGTTGTCGGCATTCATTACAAGAAGCAGGCGGCTAATTGAAAGCTGCATTCAACAAAAATTGACGGTAAAATGTGAAAAACGTGCAGCAAACAGAAACAGAGAGAGTGAGAGAGAGAGAGAGAGGGAAGGGGGGCGGCTGGCAGCTGGTGCCGCAGGCAAAAGTTATGTAAAAAGGGGGAGTCGGACCTCCAAAATATAAACGCCGAGGCAGCTGTCGATTATTGACACTGCGGTTGAGTTGAAGTACAAGAGCAGGAGTAGGGGCCAGTTGAAGGGGCAGGTGAAAGGGGGGGGGGCACAATAAACTGCGCCGCCAGATGCTGCAGACATCGATGGGCAATTACAACACGCGAGCCCCCTCCAACAACAGGTTGCAGAGCCCCGAAAAAAAGTGGAGCCTCGATTCGTTTTCGTTGCAAACCTTTTTTTCGCTTTTTGCACTTATGTTTCTCTGAATAACTTCTTCTTTTTTTTCGAATTTTTTTCTGTTTTTGTGGTTTATAATGAACCTGAATCGGCGCGAGGCTTGAGCTGCTCGTGATAGCGCATCGCACAGTTCCTGCTAAAGTAGCGCCGACTCCCCCTCCCCTGGCAGACCCCTTGAGCTGGCTGCCTGCCTCCCTCCCTCCCTGACGGGCAGCGCGATAATTGCCGGTAAAACGCCTCGCTTGGCCTTTTAAATGCTGCCTCTCATTTTTTTTCCTTTTGGGTTTTTGTTTTTATGAAATTGTATCAGCATTATGGAAAGTTTTTAAAGAGGGTATTTTAGCTATCGGAAGGGGTTTGTGATTGGAGTGGGAAGGAATTGAGAAACTTTGTTGAAGAAATACTTAAACTTCAAATTTTATAATATTTTATATCACATTTTTGATCATTTATTATGAAACTTAAATTATAGAGATGATATATCTAAGTTCTAATGTAACTCGGCTATTATAAAGCGCATTGTTATGAAATTTGTTATGCAGAGTCTTGATATGAATGGAAAGTATTGCCGAGTTAGTTTAGTATGAGATATATTATAGATTATATATAACATATATATATATACATAAAGTTCTATTGGATCTCGAGTCTTTTATAGCGTATTGTCATGCGATTTAGTATTTAGAGTCTTGATATGAATGGGAAGTATTGTTAAGTTAGTTTAGTATTAGATATATTATATTATCGATAGCAAACAAATATAGTTCTATCGGAACTCGAGTCTTATAGAGCATATTGCCATGAAATTTGTTATGCAGAGTCTTGATATAAATAGGAAGTATTGCCAAGTTAGTTTAGTAATAGATATATTATATATATAATGGATAGCAAGTATGTATAGTTCTATCGGAACTCGAGTCTTATTAGGCGTATTCCCATGAAATTCAGTATTTAGAGTTCTGATGTGAATTGTAAGTATTGCGAAGTTAGTTTAGTAGGAAATATATTGCAGATTATAAATAGTATATATATGTAGTTCTATTAGAACTAGAGTATTATAGAGCGATAATGGAGCGGAGTCCTGAAGTGAATTTAAAATATTTAGAGTGAGCTTAGTAAGAGAAATATTTTTTATAATAAGTAAAAAGTAGATAGAGCATATAGCCACACAGATTGATATGTAGTCCTATTGGAACTCAATTGTTATAGTGTGTATAGCCATGGAAATCAGTATGCAGCTTTTTGATTTCTTTGATTGATATAATTTCTATATTTGGTATACATACGCTGATGTACATTGCCATATGTGGGTTATAACTATTGTAACTGGATTCACATAACTGATTATATAGATCATAAAATTGCATATAAAGCGTTCTAACTTGACTTAAGCAGTAACAGATTTATTTTATTTCCTTGGATTAGTCGATTAAAAATACTTCCTTTTGAACACCTATCCAACAAATTTGAAAACCGTCTAAAAACTTTTCTTTCCTAACTCCACAACATGAAATATTTCTTTGCTGGAATCTTAAGATTCTTAAATAGAAATGATTTAGAAACTCTCCAAAATTAAGTTTTGTGGTAAACAAAATAGAGATTTTTGTTACTACTGTTTTCTTTTGGACATTCTCTCATATATAATCCGTAAATCTAAGGTATTTCTTTATATATCATATTTCCCGTAGAAATTCTCTCATTTTCATAAGCTAGTGTATAGCTAGTTCGTCGTGCTTAAGCTCAACTGTGGTTATTCTTAAACTGTGTTCACTTTACTTCACTTTTTTTTAGTAAACCATCGACCCATCGACGTTCCGGCTGCCCTTTTTCGTTGTTGTTTTTGCTGCTGCAATGAGCCACAAATTGCAGCTGGCGCACGGAAGCGACAGACACGAATCCAGAGTTTAGGCCCCGGTAAAGCTGGTAAACCGGGTCGGGTAAAGCACGCGCCGCTCGCGACGATCCCGACGCCGGCTTCAAGCCATTGACCGAGCCGTTCTGCTGCTCTGGACAGGCACACAGAGTGAGAGAGGGAGAGTGAGAGAGGGAGAGAGTGCAACTCAATCAGGCGGCTGCAGCAATTGTTGCACCTGCCTGCAATTGCAGCGTAAAGTAAAGAGGGAGGGGGGAGGAGGGGCGGGGGTAATTAGTAACAGGCCGCTGCGTCAATCGCGTGCTGATAATTTCCACAACTGCGCTAATATGAATTTATTTGGTTTTAAAGCGAGGCAACCGAAAGAAAACCTAAAAACCATATTGAAGGGTTGTCCAAACTAACTCCCTCCCTCCCTCTAGCTCTGTCATCAACTCGATTTTGCGTAATGGTTCGACAATCGCCTTAAATGCAATTGCCCATTTTCCGATTTTCCGATTTACCCAAAAAAAAACGCACGCTGTGCCTTTGTCTATAGGGAAAATCAGGCTCAGGCTCCGCCAATTCATCGGCTCACGCGCTGCGATTTGTCATGGCCTGACCGTGACACACATTCCCTAGCCCGGCTATTGTGACTGGGAACCAGTCACGTTTATGGTAGAACAAAAAAATGGAAATTAATTCGCATTAAATTTGGGTCTCTCTATCTCTCGCCTTTCGGGCAATTGTGTGGCATTAGCTCTCCTGCCAAAGGACACGTTCATGCATAATGCCCCGTCCACATGTGTGTGTGTTCCCTCTCTCTCCCTCTCTGTCTCTCTGTCTCTTGGCCCGGTTACTCTTAAAAATTCACATTCATTGAATATCCTGCGGTGCAGCCACTGTGATGACAAACACAAACACAGATATTTGGGTTTGGGTTGTGAAAATTATCTGCGCAACTAAATGGAAATTCAGTTACGCTTTTTCGAAATGAAAATTTGGTAGTTGGACAAAATGTTGGCAGCAAATTGTCAAAATAGCTGGTCAAATGTAAACTCTGGAATGTTCCTGGCTCTAAAAGAAGGCTAAGTAGATTGTAAGGGTATTTATGAAAGTCACAGGTTTGCAGCATCTATTCTCTGTGGAAAACATTGCTCTAAGTTTGTATAGGTTTGTAGATGCAAGTCTCATCTACTCTACTTTAATTCATACCTTTCTTTGCGATTCTCACTAATTCAAGTAAGACTTTTAGGTTTTTTTTTTATATAAACCATTTTTGTTTCAATTCTGATATTTTTTTTTATGTCTCTACCCCTCACTCTCTTTCTCCCTCTATGTCGCGCTATCCATTTCGTTCTGTGTATCTATCCATCTCTCTATATATATCTAACGCTTTTTCGATCTGTATATTAACTTGTCTCTCTTCTCCCTCTCTAGATCTTGCTTTTTCTGCATATCTCCCTTTCTCTCCACCTATCTAGTCCCTTTCTCTAAATAGCTCTCTCTACCGATCTCTTTGTCACTCTCTCACTCTGTCACTCTCTCTTTCTCTAACTCTGTCACTTTCTTTTTCTCTTTTTCTCTCTCTCTTTCTCTCTCTTGCTCTCTCTCTCTCTCTCTCTCTCTCTTGCTCTCTCTCTATCTTTTGCTCTCTTTCTCTCTCTCTCTTTCTCTCTCTCTCTTTCCTCTCTCTTACTTCCTCTTTCTTACTCTCTCTTTTTTTCTAATTCTCTCTCTTTTTCTTTCTATTTCGCTCTCTAGTTCTTTTTCTATCTCTCTATCTTTCTCTCTCTCTCTCTCATTTTCTCTCTCTCTCTTCTTCTCTGTCTCTCTCTCTTTCTATCTTTAATTCTCTTGCTTTTACATAATCTCTCTCTATCTCTCGCTTTATTATTCCTCTTCTCTCTCTCTCTCTCTCTCTGCCTATAAGTAGTTCCCTCTTCTCTCATTTTCAGATTCATCATAAGTCTGTAGTTTCCCCCCCTCCCCACTCATTCTATATTAGCATATCTCTTTTTTTTAGCTCTTTACCAGGATCTATATATCTACCTCTCTCTTTGAGTTTCTCTATATTCCATATTATAAATATATATGTCTGCGCTTCTTACACTAATTTACTTCTCTTTTTAGATATGTTCATTGAAATATAAAAGATGATCTTCCCCCACATTAGGGAATGTTAATTTTTGGGTAAGTACATATAATATTATATAAATACTGATTAACTTCTCTATAAATATGTATTATAATATTATACATGAACTTAATAAGTAATATTATAAAAATCATATATAAATCAAATAAGAAAGTTCCCCTCATTAAAGTAATCGTGAGACCTATTAAACAAATGCTAATATTCGATTAGTCATTTAATGAAAGACTTCTCTAATGAGTCAGCCTCAATTTTGGAGAATTTATATTATGATTGGGTTTTGAGCAGCGGTTCCTGGAAAACGTGTGTTCGGCACGCTCCACGCTCTGGGCCATATGGTGCACTATACAAAAAGAGAGAAAGAGAGGGATAGAGAGAGTAAGAGAGAGAGAGAGGGGCGAGCGGTCAAGCGAAAGTGCAGGACCTCAATCAAGGCAGCAGTTTGAACCCCTCACGCAGAAGGACAACAGCAGAAGCAGCAGCAGCAGCAGCAACAGCCGTCAAAACAGCGTCAAAACTAATTTTAATTTTCGTTAAGAAAACAAGAGTTTGGATGCAGGATGAAGAAGAGTCTCCTTATTCGGGTTTGGCATCTGTTGAATAGAGGGAAAAAAAAAACACTTTTCATTTTCGGGAAAAGTGAAAATGCGGCACGGTGCGTGGCAACAGTCAGCCAACTGTTGTGGCTAAGGCGATGCAAATCTGACAGCATCATCATTAGAGGAAAGTAAGTGGCGTTCGTCCTGCCACTGACTCACTGACTGACAACTGACAGCGCAAAGGACCTTCGCTGCGAGCAGTATTTGGCGGGCATCTTTCATAACAAATTGTGATAAGCACGCTCCTTGGGGCGTCCTCCTATCGACCACACTTTCGCTTCCTTCCTCAGTTATATTCCAAATGCCACGCGACGTTGCCTGCAACAGCTGCCACAAGTCCTGTAGAAACGGGAACAGCTCTGATCCTGGCCACATGCTGCCACTCTCTTTCTGTGTGGCGCAACATGTGATGGGTGACAGGTCAGAATCTTGGCCTTTTGTGTCAACATTTTGCAATAAATATGAATTTTTATTAAAGGAAGCAGAGAACGGGAATTTAGATTAGGTTGAAGGATAAAGGCAGAGCAGGAAGCATAAGGAGCTGTTGGGTATTGCAACAGGAGCTGCATTTTTAATAATATTATAAGAAATAGCAGGAACAAACAAGTTTTAAGACAAGATTAACAGAGGCAAAGTGAAAGGATAGGCATAGAGAGAGAAAGAAAGAGTGAAAGAGCAAATAGTTATAGCTCATATAAAAATTCTTATTTTAAGATACTTTTTATACCCTGAACCCATTGAAAATGGGAATTCAGGGTATAATGGTTTTGTGACAATGTATGTAACAGGCAGAAGGAGGCGTGGCAGACCCCATAAAGTATATATATTCTTGATCAGGACGACGAGCTGAGTCGATCTAGCCATGTCCGTCTGTCCGTCTGTCCGTCCGTCCGTCTGTCCGTCTGTCCGTCTGTCCGTCTGTCCGTCCGTATGAACGCAGTGATCTCGTAAACCACAAAAGCTAGAGATTTGAGATTTTAGATATATATTCTTGTATACCATACGCAGTACAAGTTTATTTTTTTTTTCGATAACTCATCCTATTTCCTTATTATCGATAACAATCGATATTTTGACTTTGTTTTTAAGCTATAACTTTTAGACCATAATACCTAGAGACGCCAAATTGACTATGTAGGTTGCTGTGATGTAAATACAGATAATAAACTTATTAAATTTTGGATACCTCTCCCCATTAGCCCCATAAGTGGAAAAAACGTATTTCAAATACTAGGGAGTTGGGATTTCGTATATATACACCTCTAGATGTCAATATTATGTCCTGAAAATTTCATTAAGAAAGTAGATCTAGAACCGAAGTTATTTAACAATGAATTTCTCATAATGCTGCATAGAATGCAGCCCAAGCGTAGCCGCTAAATCATCTACGCAGTAAGCGGCGCGCGTGCTTGTGTATGTATATGTGTGCGTGTGTGGGTGCACGCAGAGGGTAATATGTACCGGTAAAAGATATAAGCTAGATTGTTTAAAACACTGCCTCGGACTTGGTTCAGGGGATCTCGTAGTCGGGCAGACCCGACTAGAGCTTTCTTACTTGTTTTATTTCTTTTTTTATACCCTGAACCCATTGAAAATGGGAAATCAGGGTATAATGGTTTTGCAAAAAGTATGTAACAGGCAGAAGGAGGCGTGGCAGACCCCACAAAGTATATATATTCTTGATCAGGGTGACGAGCTGAGTCGATTAAGCCCTGTCCGTCTGTCTGTCCGTCCGTCTGTCCGTCTGTCCGTCTGTCCGTATGTATGAACGCGTCGATCTCAGAACCTATAAGAGCTAGAGACTTCAAATTTTGCATGATGGTCTGTGTATACAGCGAAAATATCGAGTTTGTTTTAGATATTCGATAAATTTTTCCGTTTCAATGATATCGATTTAAAACGTTATCAAGATTCAGTTTTTTGACCATATCTTTTACATATTTTTAGCTACAGCTACCAAATTTTGTTTTTAGCTTTCTGAAAATAAAATACATTTTCTATTTTTTCATATTTTGGATACCAGCTCCACATTTCCCAAAAAAAAATTATTTAAAAAAAAAATTATCAAATCCACAATTTAATTTTTTTAAATTTTTAAGTGAAAACCGTATTTTCAATAAATTAATAGCACTCAATGCAGAAAATTGCATTCAAATCCGTTAAGTAATACAGAAGTTATTAAAGGAAACATTGTAAAAGCACGCGGCAGCAGCCTGTACGTGTGCACACATACATTCAAATGAACTACACAGTAATCGGGGCGCGTGCTTCTGTGTGCATGGTATATGTGTGCTTGTGTATACAAATGTGTGCATGTGTATATGCGCGCAGTGGTAATATGTATAGATAAAAGATGTAAGCTAAGTTGTTTAAAACAACAGCTCGGACTTGGTTCAGGGGATCTCGTAGTCGGGCTGAGACCCGACTAGAGCTTTCTTACTTGTTAAGTATAAATATCTTGTTATAAGAATAACATTCCTATGAAAACTCTAAAAAAGATTTTAACTACCTAAACCAAGTAAATATCTATTGTTAACTTTGCCTAATCGCAATCAATTGTTGCATATTTGTGGATTTGGTTTTCAATCAATTTTCATTTTCGCCTCGTCGATGATTATTGACTCGAAATTAGAGAGAGCGAGAGAATAGTTGCAGTTGGTGGGCGGGACGATGTAGCCCCATTTAATTGGCATTTAATTTCGGATGGCCAATGGGCAGCTGATTATGGCAAATATGCAAAGCCTGATTGCCAAATGGTCGAAAGCCGAAAATTTAATTGTCGGCTTTCGCAGAGCTGTTCATTCAAAACTAATTCAATTAGTCAGGGGCCTAACCCGGGAATGTTTCAGACTGAATGCTATGAATTTAAGTTTTCAATTGGGATCTTTTAAAGACTACTTAGTAGACTTATTATTTTTGCTTCGAACCAATTTGGCAGCAGCTCATTAATGCTGCTCTCTTTATACACATTTGCCGATATTTAATGAGCTGCTGCCAGCCAAATGGACAGCCAATGCTTGACGCTGATATGAATATAAATATATATACATATATATGTATATATATATATATATATATATATATATATATATATATATATATATACATATATAAACGCATTTATGCTTTATAAATACATGCATGTCCTTTTGTATGCTGATGTCCTTGTTGAACCCATTGAAAATGGGAAATCAGGGTATAATGGTTTTGCAAAGAGTATGTAACAGGCAGAAGGAGGCGTGGCAGACCCCATAAAGTATATATGTATATTCTTGATCAGGACGACGAGCTGAGCCGATTTAGCCCTGTCCGTCTGTCTGTCCGTCCGCCCGTCCTTCTGTCCGTATGAACGTATGAACGCGTCGAACTCAGAACCTGTAAGAGCTAGAGACTTGAAATTTTGCACGAAGTTGCTTGTATACAGCGAGCATATCAAATTTATTTCAATATTCGATAACTTTTCCTGTTTCCATGATATCGATTTAAAGCGTAATCGTTATTGAGATTGATTCACCATATCTTTGACATATTTTTAGCTACAGTCTTTAAATTTTACACTTAGCTTTTTGTGAATAAAATACATTTTCTATTTTTTTTTCATATCTTACAAAATCAATTTATTCAAAAATCAATTAATTAATACCGAAATTTAATTTTTTTTTAATTTTTAATGCAAACCCGTATCTTCAATAAAAAAAAAGCATTTAATGCTGAAAATTTGATCAAAATCCGTTAAGTAACACAGAACTTATTAAAGAACATTTTGTCAATTGGTAAAAGCAAGCGGCAGCAGCGTCAAGCCCCTAGCATTTTATTCTATACGTGTGCACTCATACATTCAAATCAACTATGTATGAGTGTGTATGTGAGCGCAGAGGGTAATATGTATAGATAAAAGATGTAAGCTAGATTGTTTAAAACACCACCTTGGACTTGATTCAGGGTATCTCGTAGTCGGGCACACCCGACTAGTGCGTTCTTACTTGTTGGACTTATCTGACCCTCTAGGTAAACACTTGCAGTGCAATGCATAAATCTGCAATTACATCGTTTTCCATTTAATCTTCATTTCCACTCTGATTGCCAACTGCCAGTATACTTGAACATGTCCATGTGCATGTCCTGCATGTCCTGTGCACGGCCCGTGCATGTTCTGCAGGCATTAAATGCGCTTAATGAGCATCTTTGATTATTAAAATTGCGCTTGCTTTATGGCCCAATAATGTATTCTTAATGGACTCTTTACCCATTCATAGACTCCTCACACATGCTCCCTCTCGCTCACTCTCTTTCTCTCTCTCTCTCTCTCTCTTACACACTCTTCAATCAGCTTCCTCTCGTACGCTTGGGCCCGCCCCCTTTTGCATCTGGCTAATAAACTTATTTTGTTGGCTAACTTAAGCAAACATTGGGGCCGTTCCCCATCAAGTACACCTACCAAAAGTGTGTATAGGTGGGCGTGGCCGCCCTCACCTCCGCCCTGACTCATTAGGGGAACACCTACCAAGGTCCTACCAGGTGGGGCCCACTACTAAATGGCCACGCGAAGACGACCGACTAATTAATGCCGAAAGAAAAACCGCGAGACAAACAAATGAATGAAATGAAATGAATGAAAGATTGCAAGAGAAACACGTCGAATTATAGATACTCTTCAGAAATCATATAAGGGAGTATAGAGAATTCATTTAATAGAAAAGATATTTTAAAGCGTATTTTAATTTAGCTGAAGGAGAAAGAAGGTAAAGAGAACATAAGGTAACCGAATTACAGATACACTTCAGAAACCATATAAGTCTATATTCACTCGATTTAAAAGAGATGAAACATTTAAGAGCTTGAAGTAATTGAGTAAGAAAGTAGAGATAAATTGAGGGATTCGGGTTACAGACACCCTACTGCAATCTAATATGGGAATAGGGTCTTAAAATTTGGAATAGTGTAAAAAATATTTTTATTAAACAAACAGTTTTAAAAATAAAGTGGAAATAGGTGATATAATTTAGAATGAAATTGCAAAATATTACTATTACAGGTAATATAAAAGATAACTCTTAAGAGAAAGAAAGTTACATTTTTGGAAAATAAAGTGGAAATATGGGAGTATTCTTGATATAATTCAGAAATGATAATAAAATTGTAAAAAATAAGTACTACAAGTAATATAAGAGATAACTCTTGCGAGAAAGAAAGTTACGAAAGTTAAATAAAAACTTTACAAAAATTTTTTTATATTATTATTTATTTGACTTAGTTTATATAGCTTTTAAATTTCTAAGAATTCTTGCTTAATATAAAAATATATATGCTATAAGAAATTAGACCAGTTCCAAAAAATTGTGTTTATTTTAAATATAATATAATACTGGTACAACAAAATTAGAAGTTTTTTAGTGTACAAAAATCGGTTTCTTAGAAAAATTACAAACTTTATTTTCTGCAATTTTTGATATATATGATATATATTTCATATGCTATGATATGATTTGATATGATATATATATATGATTTATATTTTATATTTATTTTATTTCGAAATTTCTGTAAAATATATGGTATATAAAATTTTATATAAATTTTTACTCATATAGAAAAATTAGAAGTTTTTTAGTGTTCAAAAATCGTTTATTTTTTTAGGAAAATAATCAACTTTTTTTTCTGCAATATCTGCAATAATAATATATATTTGATATGATATGATATATATTTCATATACATTTTTTTTTCGCAATTTCTGTTATATATGGTATATATAATTTCATATAAATTTGTACTCATATAACAAAATTGTTTTGTTTAATTTAAGAGTATATAAAAAATGTTTGACTTAGTCAAAATTACAAAATTTCTGTTTAAGTTTCTTAACAATTTCTGATAAAATGTGATGTATATAATTTTTTATAAATATATATGCACATAATATTAATAATATATATAAATAATATTATAAACAAGTTGAAGTGAATGACAAATATGTTCTACCCTCATATAAGGAAGTGTATAATGATGCAGGAGCTGGGCGAGTGAGCAGAAACAAAAGCAGATGGACTTTGCAGTTGGAGTTTGGCTAAAGCTGCTGCTGCTGCTGTTCCCTGTAGGTGTTGAGATGAGCTGGATACAGAGTCGGAGACAGGGGCAGAGCCAGAGTATCTGTGGCAGGCTAAAAGCTAAAGCTGAGGGACTTTTAATTAATAAACGATGACTGCAAAAACCGCAAAAGACAAAGCAAGAAAAGAGAAGCTGCAGCATTAGGGGTATCCGTGCTGAGTAAAAGATTTCTGTTGAGGCGCGTTGCTTTGTGGCTTTTGGCTAATCGCTGGCATTATTAATTAGGCATTGCCAGCGGAATGATAATTGCGGCTGTCGTTGAATGTGCGGGGAGTTGTTCGTTTTGCCTTCAAATCATTTGATTAGCCAATCAATAATGGGCGCTGTGTCTGCCTCTGCCTCTGCCTCTGCCTGCTGCCTCCTGCTCTGGCTGCCAGCCGCCTCCTCTAGCTCCTCCTGCTGCGCTGTCCAAACAGGCGGCGGTGAAATGATTTTGTTGTCTCGCCGCGGGCCACAAAGGTGCCAACAACAACAACAATTGAGAGCAGGGCGCATTATGGATTTGCTGTGTTATATTCTGCTCTGCTCTTTTTTTTTCCTGGAGCTCGCGTCTGCGGCTGCTCCTGTGGTGGCTGGCAAAAAACACATAACATTTATTTATGCTTTTTTTTTTGTTGGTTGGCTTCGGGATCCTCGCAACCAGATCCAGATCACTTATTATTAATTTTAGTGGTTAAGAAAATGGGAGCGAGTCGTCCGCAGGATCGGGCACAGCCGCAGGCAAATGACGCAGATGAGGCATGCAGATGGGCAAAAGGTTGTTGGGCAATCGCCCAGGTACCGATACACACACACACACACACACTCGCGCACACTCGCACACCCGCTCTCTTCTGTTTTGGGCCAATTTTAATTAGTTTTGCTTTGAGCCCGCTGCGTCGTCGTCTTCAGCCTTTTGTCCAGCTTCTGCTGGAGTCAATTTGTGCAGCATATGCGCTACTTGGAATGCGCCTTCTCTGAGAGCTTGGAGTGCCGTAGGGGAGGAGGGTGAGCAGTAGGTTTGCTTGCAATTCGCATTCGCGCACAACTCACTCATTTTCCATTCAGTTTCGGGCAACGCCCACTTTTGGGTACGCTTCGTCCAGTTGTTCATTTTCGGCTTGGGGCCCTTTTAATAGTCCGCCAGCCATTCGGCCCATACTATATATACGCCATATACGCAAATCGATTAAAATTGTGGAGTCGCTGCCAGCCAGTCAGCCAGTCAGCCAGCCAAGCACGGGACACATATTTAAATGCCAAGTGAAAAACTATAGCCAATTACTTTAAATTAGTGTAATTCCCATGGATCGCGCTCTCTCTCTCTCTCTCTCGCTCTCTTTTGTACTGTTCGACTGTCTGGCAACGTTTATCATTTTAGAACACAATCGAACCGCAGCAAAACTTCATATGGATGCTATTCTGAAAGAAGGGGGTGGGGGTAGGGGGGACTTGTACTGTGGTCGAGTCTTGTGGCCCGCGGGTGTAATTTTAATTTGTGCCCAGTTGTGAACGATGGGAATCCAGGGCTCGGCTCAGCTGTTTAGAGACGCGTAATTGGCGCTGCGGCGTGCGCCTAAGCTGCACCACAAAAAAAAGTGTATGTATGTATATATGTATATATGTATGTACATACATATGTACATATGTGTATGCCCCACGCCATGCTGCATGCCATGTCATAGTGTTTGCCACACGTTGCCAACCCTCTCAAATTGCCAGTATTTAATAACTTTTATGCGTTATACCCTATAAATAGCAGCAATGCGGCAGATATATTTGTTTGCATATTTTAAAATTAATGCTTTTTAAAGAAATGTATCCTTAACTTATATTTGCAGGCAATTCTTTAACTAATTAGCATTCCAAAAATGTGCTAAAAAAATACTCAAAGCGTTATTTACTAAATATGGCTGGCAAGCAGCTTTAAGTTGGCTGCGCATGGAAATAGCTAGCAGCAAGAAGTAGCAAATAGCCATTCACTGTAAATTCTTTTATCAAAATATGTGGGCACCCATATTTTATGCTTTCTTGAATAAATAAAGCATTTGCTGCATTTATTTATTAGATTAAGTATATAATTAAATAAAATAATAACATATATTTGTCGCGAAGAAATCCTTAGCTTAACTAACTAATATGCAAAATGGTTATTAAAAATGTCCTAAAAACCAATTTGTAATTAAGCTAGGTTGCCAAACATGAAACTGGCTGCGCTAAAGCTCAACAGCAAGAAGAAGACAATCGGCATTCACTGCGATTATTTTCTTCAAAAATTTCAACAATAATTTGCGTTTCGCAGGGTATTTAGCTGTTTTAGCTGCGTTTTTAAGTGTTGCATTTGCACATTACTAACTGGTTCAATTCCTTGGAGGTTCTTTCACTTTTCGGGCAACGCCGCACTGTGGGAAAATATGTAGAAGCTGGCAATCAATGTCCAAAACAACGCCGCCGGCCATGACAATCCGGCTCAATTTATGAGCCACGGCCAGTTTGTTTGGCTGCTGCCTGTTGCAGCAGTTGCAAGTTGCATTTGCAGTTGTTTCTCATGGCATAGATCTGTGGCAATAATTGATTTCAATTTATAGAGCTCAGGTGGGCTGGTGCTGCCCGCCGGGCTGAACCGTCAAATAAAATTAGGATTTTATGTAGCTAACAAGCGCGCTTAACAAATTGTAGCTAATCCTGTGGATGTGCAGCCCCAGCCCAAAAATGATAGTAAAAAACTAAGCTCTAGCCAAGCGTAGCCAAATTTAAACAAAAAACTATCCGTTAAATTGGCCGGATAAGCTTTGACACTTAAAGCTCACGGCTGAGGCCAAACAACTTTGCTGTTGACCCTTTTGGCTAACCAAATTATGCGGCACTTTTTTTTCGGCTAGTTTTTTTTTTGTTTCCCAATGCTGGGAAAGCTCACACAGAGGCCAAGTGCCCAAGAGCTAACATAGCTGGCCAAGTAGCAAAACAGCTCGCTTAACCATGTCATATTCTGGATGGGAACTCTGGCACCCCAAAAGCAATTAAAACGCGTTTTCGCAATTAAATGACTTTGCTATTTTTCATATCTTTTGGCCTTTTTTGTTTGCACTAAACGTAATGGGTGAAGAGGGTATATTGGTTTGGTTTCAGTGGATCATAATTTGGTATATAAAATGTAGTCTATAAAGTTTCTAAATCAAGGTTTTTCAAATCCCCATTTATCCCTTTATCGATCTTTATCTTTATCTCTATTTCTATCTCTATCTCGCTATGTCTCTATCTCTCTTGTTCTCTAGCTCTCTAGCTTTCTTTCTCTCTTTCTCTCTATTTATATTTCTATTTCTATTTCTATTTCTATTACTTTCTCTATCTCTATCTCTATCTCTATCTCTATCTCTATCTCTATCTCTATCTCTATCTCTATCTCTATCTCTATCTCTATCTCTATCTCTATCTCTATCTCTATCTCTATCTCTATCTCTATCTCTATCTCTATCTCTATCTCTATCTCTATCTCTATCTCTATCTCTATCTCTATCTCTATCTCTATCTCTATCTCTATCTCTATCTCTATCTCTATCTCTATCTCTATCTCTATCTCTATCTCTATCTCTATCTCTATCTCTATCTCTATCTCTATCTCTATCTCTATCTCTATCTCTATCTCTATCTCTATCTCTATCTCTATCTCTATCTCTATCTCTATCTCTATCTCTATCTCTATCTCTATCTCTATCTCTATCTCTATCTCTATCTCTATCTCTATCTCTATCTCTATCTCTATCTCTATCTCTATCTCTATCTCTATCTCTATCTCTATCTTTATCTCTATCTCTATCTCTATCTCTATCTCTATCTCTATCTCTATCTCTATCTTTATCTCTGTCTCTAGAGATTTCCCTATTTACTCTAACTTATTAGATATTTTTCTTAACATACAATCAAAAATATAGCAGCCAAGCCCACATTCGCCCTCCCACTACAACAGTTTAACAGCCACTGCTTTGCTAATACAGTTTTAGAGCTATCAGACTTACTTACTTCGCCTCGTCTGTTTGGCTTTTCTACAGCGAACAGAGTATCTGGCTGCCATGCACACCCGTTCTGGCATGTTCTTAGTTGTTTTTTATGTTAGTTTTGTAGTTCAACAAAAGTTGCTGTCAAAAAAAAGAATTTGAATCCCAAAAACACGTTGGCAGGCGCAGGGGCAGAGAGTCGACTTCTGGTAATTAGACTTCTTGGCGTGCTCGAGTTGCTGCCATAAGCGTTGGCTGAGAGGGAGGCAGATGAAGAGAGGAAGGTCCCAACAGTCTTTGGGAAAATGTTTCCAATTAAGAAGAGCTGGGCTAAAATAAATACGAAATTGTAATAACTTTATATATATATATATATAGTTTATTTTCATTTGCGCTGTGCGGGTGGCAAGCGAGATGTGCGTAGCTGCTTTCTGGAGCAGAGCAGAGCTGAGCTGAGTGTGTTGCGGCCTTTTGTCACATGGCTCTGACATGGTTCCAGCCAAGCGACGATGACGCTGCACTTTGTCGGAGCTCATCTTTCGTCATTATCATTTCTAGAACGCGCACTGCCGACATTAACATTAACTTTAACTCGAAGTTAAGTTCAGTTGTTGCTTTTGCTGTTGATGCAACTGCGAAGCGTAACGAACACGCTTATAACAACACGAGAGCAACAACAATTGCTAAAAACAACATCCAACATACACAAAGCATAATCATCATTAGCGAACCCCCCCAAAAAAAAAAAACTCGCATATATGGTATAATATTGATAAAGAGAACATGCCTTGAGCACCGACTCCAACTCCAACTCCAACTGAAGCTCCAACTGCAGCTCCGGAACGAGTTGCTATATAATCAAATGGCGCACTCGCTTGTTACTGCAGAGACGCCTCGGGAGCAATAGCAGCTGAAGCTGGTCACAGCTCGGCGCATGCCCAACTGCCACTTGCAACAACACCTGCCACACCTGCCACACACTCGCCGTGCCTTGCAGCTAATTAGTCTTGCTTTAAACAATTCTATCAATGCCTAAGCACACTAAGCTGCAATTGCATAAAACATCTATTAAAAGGGGCACGCTTGACTACCCTGGAATTATTGCCAGCAGTTCCTAGGAAACTAGACAAGCTTTTCATAAACTATTTTTCTTAATTATTTATATATGCAGTTTGCAAATTTTATGTTTTTTAACAAAGTTAAATAACTAGTATTAGGGGTAGTCCTTTACTATAAATTTACTTAACTTGCTGAAAACTGGGTAGAAATTCGACTCCAGTAATATTTTATATGATTTTATACTTAAATCTTAAAAATTGTTCTAATTTTTTGGGCAAAATATCTTATCATAATCCCTTACCGATTAAAAAAAAAAATGTTAAATTTTGTTTTTTATTATTTTAAATCTTAAATGATTTTTTGTGTTTTAAAATAATGTAAAAAAAACCTTAAAACTGATTTTGAGTAGTGTCAAATTCTGATAAGATTTTTTGTGAAAAATCACCAAAAGCTCTTAAGGTCTTAAGGTCTCTAGTTCTTCACTATAAATCTGCGTAAAAGCATTTTCTTCATGTGTTTTTTACCTTTACAAATAATTCTGCTTTTAAATTTTATTAAACTTTGGAAATACATATAATATTTTGGAAATAGAAATATGTCAAAGTTTATAATTTTCAAAATTATTTATTTTAAAAAGATTTTATAAATTTTGTGAGCAAAATATCATCATTATGTAATTTTGCAATTTTCACATTTTTTTAATATGCAGTTAAATCAATATAAGTCCATGCTAAATCGAATACCTTAATAATTCATAAAAAAGGATGCCCACTTGAAAATAGTTTGTTTGAATTCTTGTTTGATAAATCGAATTCCTGTGTAAATCGTAAAATTCCCTAGTCATTGCAAATTATTGGGATTTGACTGAATTCAAAAATATTTTTTAAAAAATATTTATTTTTTATATTAAATGTTATTTAAAAATTATCTCTGAAATTATTTAATAGTTCTCTGTATTTCAACTGATCTCTCTTAAGCCTAGACTATCTTTCTTGACAATTAGCCATATAGTATCAATGCAATCATAATATTTCCAGTAATTCCTCAACATAACGGTTTCTCCACCCATTCTCTTAGCGTAACCTCAAATTTTCGTATAGCTACTGTTAGAGGGAAATGTCAGTTCAATTGTCATTCGTGGAAGTAAATGGAGATGTCAACTGAGTGATGCTAACAACGGATTAGGCGGATGAGCAAACACCGATAAGGCGTATTTAATATGCCCAAGCGAGAGAGAGAGAGTGCGCGATAGATGATGCAAAACGGCGCTAACCCGTAAGATTTACGATGGAAAGTGTGAGAATTTGAGAAGCAAGAACAGTTATAGAAAAGTGGCTATCTAGATGCTCATGAACAGACCCAAATCGAGCAGTCTATCCAGCTCTGTCTCTCTCTCTTTCTCTCTCTCTGTCTCTCTAAGCCACTGAGCCGTGAAATATGATCAAAATATTTGTGCTGGGCCATAATTATGAAAGGCAACAACAGAAGAAGAAGAAAAAACAGTAACAGAAACCGAACCGAAACAGAAATCAAGGCAACTTAGTAGACAATGAAACCCTCGCTTGGACCCTCAGCCAGGTTTTTTGTTACCTGTCTCGAATTTTCTTTTCTCTCTCGCACTGCGTTTTTTATGACTCTATTTGGAAATTGATTTTATGGGCCGCAGCATTTCGGAAGTGCAACACAAATTGCAATAAAACATTTGATTGATGCCCAGTCGAGGGAACCTCCAGCTAAGTAGTGTTTCCCCATGTTTCTTTATCATTTTTGTTCTTAAATTTCGAGAGTTTTTTTTTGTAGTGAAGTGCAATTAAAAGGAGGCGACAGAAACAGAGAATCAAAGACAAATTGCAGGGGAAAACTAAAAAGTGACATTGCAATTAATTATTTTGTCAGGGCTACTCCCTCCCACCCTATTTTGTTGCACCTGAGTCGCCGAGTCGGCGAGGCAGGTGCCAAGAGACAAGTGAGAAATTAAAACTTTTTCTGCTGCTGCTGCTGCTACTCCGGTAAAAAGCCCTAGGGTGCCAGGGCGGGACAGCTCAAAAAATGAAGCGCACAATTAAACAGTTCCCAGGCCACGCCCACGCAATTTACGCCCAAAAACTTGGCTAGGTGTGAAGACTTAATTAAGTATGAATGTGGCACACAAACAAATGGAAATCAACTCGGGCAAATGCAAAGGGTCAAAGTCTTAAATTTTCAATTTCACTAACTTTAATGCTTTAACTCGTTGCCACGCCCACTTTTTATACGTGCCAAATTTTGGTGCTGCAGTTGCAGCAGGTCGTGGTCAGCGCATTCCAAATAGAATTCTGCGGTTGCCTTTTTGCGGTCGCCCTTTTGTTGCATGCCTCACAAAATCTAGTTGCATCGCCCTAGGCCATCGCCACCCTTCACTCCTCCTCCTCCTCCTCCTCCTGCTTCTGGCATGTAATAGATTCTGTGTTGCAATTGTTACCTGTTACAAAATGTTCTGTTGTCCGGCTACCTGTTAGGGCGGCAGGAATCGATAAGTGCCGAGGACTACACATTCCACATACATGCGTCACAACTTTTTTTGTGTGTGTTGATATACCCTGTACTAAAAGGTCAATGGGTGTTTTGCTAATGAATAGCAGCTGCAAAATAATCTCTAAGTAGGTATGAATTGAACGTTTTGTCAATAAACATCTAATCATGTCCGATTGCTGGATGGGCCTGAAGGTTCTCTTAGCTTGGAGTTAAGTCTATCAAGTCTTAGCTCTCTGCCCAATAGTTGGCACTGAGGTTCTTTGATATATCAAATATATACAAAATTTATATATTATTATTATTTTTTCATTATTTATTTTTTTTTTTTTTTTTCCAAATCTTTTATTGTACCCTTGTAAAAAGGTTATATTAATTTTGCTTAAAATCGATAAATATCGATTAAACTTAAGATACTTTGAAGGAATTAGGAGCAAGTACCAAAAAAAAGTAGCTTTAAGTTTTTTTATTGAAAACAGCTAGCATTTTTTGTTATAGTAGGTAATTTTTATGGTTCGCTTCTATGAATAAGTTAAATTGCTAATTTTCAAGTCGAAAGCTGATATACCCCCTCTTTGCTTACTTAAATAAATATTTTTTTTTTAAATTTTTGATTTTTTTAAATTTTACTGTTAAATGATTTCTGCTGTTTTAAAAATAACTTTAAAAATGATTTTGAACAGTCTCATGCCAAAAATCACAAACATGTTTACTTCTTTAGATCTTGACTTTATATATCCTAGTGGTTCAATTTTATGCATAGGTTCAATTATTCATTTTTAATTCGTAAACTATGAACTCATTCACTAGTTCAATAGTTCATGTTGGTTACGTACTATTTAGACGATCATGAACGTTGCCTATAGCTCAGTTAATCAGGCGCTCGTAATCGATAGCTAAAGAGCTCAGTAGAAGATATCATTCATGAGCAGCTGAAGAACTCAATAAAACGTAGAGTTCATGTGGAACTGAGCTTCATGTGGAGCTGTGAGTGCAATAGAACGTATAGTTCATAACAGCCTTAGGGAATATAAAGTGTCTAGTTCATGTGGAGCTTAACAGTTGAAAAGAATGGATAATTCATAGCAGTTCTTACCGAATATATAGTTCATGAACAGCTTACTGACTCAATAGAACATATAGTTCATGAATGCTTCAACAAAACGAATCGTTCTTGAACAATTGAAGAACTGAATAAAGAGCATCTTTCATGAACTAGAACTAGATTTATGTCGTTCCTTGATCACTGCATAAGTTCAGTGATTAATTTTGAATGATCTCTGCTGAAAAAGAACTCTACTATCTTAGCTACCCTACGCTCAATTTTTCTGAAAATAAATATACTTACTTAAGAGAAAACTTGGTTAGAGGCACTAAAAATTTCAAAGAAATTGAACTCTAAATACAAAAGTTATTTAAAGATAAAAAATGTTATGCTTAGACAGTAATTCCTTAAGCATATAGCTTACAGCTCATCTGCTAGTCGCTCAAGCCCGTCTCAAGCACTCTTCTTGCCCATTCAGTCTTATCAATTGAATGTATATGAGAAACCTTTTGCCTGCCCAAGAAGTTCTTCAACTGATCCTCAGTTCGTGGGCGTCTGTTGGACCACCAAAGGCAGCTTCCCTCTCTCTCTCTCTCGCTCTTTCTCTTTTCTGATTTATGCATCGCTTATGGACATTTTTCCAAGACTTAATTAGTTATTAACCAAACCCAAAAGCAACAGCAAAAACAAACACTCCCTTGCTTCAATGGGCGCGACTTAGCCTGAGCCTGAGCCTGAGCCTTCGGGCTGAGGGCTAACCCCTACCTACAGAGGAGCTGCACAATCGAATCGGAATTGAAAACAATTAATGTGTAATTATCACAGTGAATCTTG
The DNA here is from genome assembly GCA_035045545.1 of Drosophila gaucha. NCBI lineage: Eukaryota > Metazoa > Arthropoda > Insecta > Diptera > Drosophilidae > Drosophila > Drosophila gaucha. The sequence goes on from JAWNOY010000222.1 coordinate 1,036,598, forward strand.
CTAAAGGAGCGATAATACCAACTTCAATGTGTGTGGGCGTGGCCAGATCGAGTCGTCAAAAACGCCCACAGTGTGGGCGTGGGCGTGGCACAGTCGTGGTTCTTTAAAGGCCATACATCATCGTCAAGCAGACGATTGACTCGACTTGAGTTAGTCGACCAGCCACGGCCATGCAATTAGCCTTTGGTTAGTGAGCGAGGCTTAGAGTGTTGGCCATCTTTCAATGCAGGCGCCGCATCATTTTGTCAGTCAATTTATGCAATTATGTTGTTAGACTCTGATGGCCTCCGTGCTGCAAGGGCGAAGAGTTGATCAAAGTCCATGCCGCTCAATGTGGCAGACATTGACGGACAATTAGCAGTAGGAGCAGAGGAGAGGAGAGGAAGGAAAGCAGGAGCTGAAATAAGCAGGAGCTGAAGGAAGCATTAGGAGGAGGAAGATGAAGAGCTAGCGGAAATTAGAGGACGCTGGTAAGTTAGATGCAGCTGGATGAAGCAGGTGGATGCTAAAGAAAACAGGAGAGATCGGAAATCAGCAGCAGAGAGCTGGAAGGATCTGATGGGGGCTGGAGGAAGCAGGAGAGAGCTTGAGGGAGTTGGGAGAGCCTGGAGAAAACAGGAGGACCAGGATTAAGCTGGATGAAACAGTTGGGAGCTGGATAATGCAGGAGAGATCTGGAGGAAGCAGAAAACATCTATAATAAACTGAAGGAAGCAGGAGGAAGCTGGATGAAGTTGGAGGGAGCTGGAAGGAGTTAGGGGTAACTAGATGAAACAGGTGGGTGCTGGGAGAAGCTGGAGAGATCTGAAGGCATGAGGCATCTGGAGAAACCATGAGAGATTTTGAGGAATCAGCAAAGATCTGTAATAAGGACCTGGAGGAAGCAGGAGAAAAAGCTAGGATTAAGCTAGATAAAACTGAAAATTGCCGGAGAGATCTGGAGGAAGCAGAAAAAATCTGAAATGAGCTGAAGGAAGGAGGAGTATGCTGAGTGAAGTAGGAGGGAGCTACAAGAAGCAGAAGGCAGGTGCAGGAAGTGAAAGGAAACTGGATGAAACAGGTGGGTGCTGGAGAAAGCAGGAGAGATCTGAAGGAACCATGACAGATCTGGAGAAAGTATGGAGATCTGGAGGAAGCAGAGGAAGATGAACCTGGAGAAAGCTGGAGGAAAAACAAGTATTAAGCTGGATGAAATAGGTGGGAGCTGGAGAAAGCAGGTGGGTGCTAGAAGAAGGATGAGGACTTGGAGGAAACATGGATGTGGAAAAACTATGAGAGATCTGGAAGAACCATGACAGATCTGGAGGAAGCATGAGAGATCTGTAATGAACTGAATGAAGCAGGAGGAAACTTGAAAAAGTAGGAGGCAGCTGAAGGAAGGAAGCTATAGAAACTGGATGAAACAGGTGGGTGCTGGAAGAAGCATGAGGACCTGCAGGAAACATGAGGAATCTGGAGGAACCATGAAGGATCTGGAGGAAGCATGAGAGATCTGTAAAGAAAAGTACGAATTAGAAGAGAACAGCAGGAAGCAGGATGAACTGAAGGAAGGACAAGTAGCAGCCACGCGTCCTTCAGCTGCCTAATCGAACTAATTATGTAAATGAGCTTAGAGCCAGGATTAGGACTCGTTAACAATTGAAATTGATGGCGCTGCAAATGTCCTTTAAGTAGCTTAGCTGTACTTCAACTTGGTCTATCCGCTTATCAAGATTTGCATAAAGTTTGCTTAATGTCTAGTATTATATTATACATGTGATCCGGGCGTGATTCCCGGATAATCCAGACAAACGCATGCGAAAGGACAATTAAGCATATTCTCGTGCTCTAATTGTTTTCGGTCTTCGAGTCCTTTGCGTGCGCCTTGCTTTAGCTGCTGGGCAAAACATTTTGTTTGGCAATTACTTCAACCGCAACTGAACCCTGCTTTGGCCTCTGTGTCCTTTGATCTGCACCGAAATGATCTGACGATTTTAGTTTCCCAAAAAAAAAGAAACAATAAATATTTAGTAAGTTTTTAACTTGCCAGTAAAAACGAGGATTAGCTGATAGTGAATAGAGCTAGACTGTGGGAACCAGTTGATCTACTTAGAGCTCTTAATGATTTAAGGAGCTCAACACAAGTGGAATGCTCCGATCATTGATCTTGTCCCATAAGCTGCTCATCTGCATATGAGAAAAATATTCCAATTTGATCTTAAATACTACAAATTGTCGCATCCAACTAGAGACTTTTCTCACAAAAACTGATTCTCAATAAATTGTGTTATGAATCTCGAATAAATGTCAAAATATTTATAATAATAACGTAACTGTTCCCATTCAGCTAAAGATCGGCTGCAGCTTCTGTTGTTATGGAAAAGTCTTCTGGGCTATTCCCACAGAGCTTTGGTCAGCTGCAACGAACGATCGGTTAGTTGCTTTCAAGAATTTTGTTTGATCAAAAGAAATAACAAACAGATTTTCTATTGTATTATTGAATGACCTGTAAATATGGAAGGGAAGTGGGGTATCTACTCTGGTGGGAAAGCATGTAACAGGCCGTAAGAGTTGACTAAATATTTAAATCTATTCTATATATATATATATATATTGATCAGAATGAAATATACCCTGTAAAAATGTTGGTATGAAAAATAAGGTATATTGGTGTTGTGATAGTGTTTATAACAGTAGGTTAGATTTCTCTTTGATTTTTTATGGACATATATATATATATTGATCAACATGACATTTGGATACCCTGTAAATATTTTTGATGGACATTGATAATGCTGTTCTAATAATGTAGGATGTAAAAGAGTATTTGTTTTATATGAATTTCTATAAATTGCAAAGTTTGATGTGTTATACCCTGTTAATATTGAAAATGTATGATGAAAGTAGTATGTTGAAGTTTTGAGTATGTATTTTACAGTTAAAAGAAGATATATTTGAGTGCAGAAAGTATTATTATATGCTTAAACAAGAAAATGAGCTGAATCGATGTAGCTCTGTCTGAAATCTATAGAAAAGCAACTACTATAAGAGCAATGTCTGTAAATTGGATATCTAAGTTTCAGTAAATCCCATAAAAATAATTTTGTATGTGATTTTTCTTTAATATACTTTCATACTCATAAAATGTTAACACATAAAATGCCTGTTGTGCTTTTTAAACATTTTATAAAAGCAAAAGTTGAAAATTCCCTTAATGTTCTACCTTGCGCAAATTAAAAACAGTTAACTTGCTATCAATTCGCTCCAAAATTGGTATATAGCTGATTTCGAGAATCTTCTTCAAGTTCTGAAAATATCATAAAAATCGAGAAATAAAAACAGAAATTATCTAGAAAAAACTTAACCACAGTTTGCTACTAGAGTCGAATTGAGGCATATTTAATGCTTGGCTCTCTAGCTGCAGAGGGTATCTCTTGTTCTAGCTTACTCTGGTCTTACGTTGCTTGGGGGAAAGCCCCTGAAAAACATTGTCGGTCAGCTTAAAGCGTGAGCCATGACACCTGAAAGCGATCGGAGCAGCGCCCACACGAAATTGAGACATGTGAGCAGAGCCAAAAATGCAGTGTTTTTTTTTTTTGGTATCCAGTGCCCGAATGGAGACACATTTCCCAGCTCTCGCAGTCAAGTGTGTGTGTGTGCGTGTGTGCGTGTGTGCGTGCGTGTGTTGTGGGTTGTGCGATGTGTTGCACTTGCCGGATTAGTGGCACTTGCAGCAAGTGCTCTTAATGACTTTTGATTTGCAGCCGACGTGGGAACCACATCGATCGATGGACTCGGATTCGGCCTCTTTGTTTGCTTGGTGACATGGGAATCTGATGGCTGGGACATAGCTTGGAGCAGCTGGGAACACTTGGATCTTCAATTTTTGGAGAACCGCAGCTGATTTGCATATATATATATTTATATATATAAGAAAAAAGAAGAGAATTCCAGAGCTGTGATTCGTTTGGTGCATTCGTGCATTAAATTGTCGCCGCCAACCGCAGAAGCCCTCACCTGGAGCTCTATATAGCATATTATACTATATATAGAGTAGGCAACCGCAAAAGTCTTGCGGCTGCTTCAAAGTCTGCAGCAGCAACTTTGTTGTCACTCTGCAGCACTTTGTCTCCCTCTCCCTCTCCCTCTCTCTCTCTCTCTCTCTCTGTATTTGGGAAACATTATGCATGTTAATCCTTTAATCGCAAATGCAGTTTTCGGGCTTCACTTTAATTTCGTTTCTTGACCATATTTTCTGCTAATTTCTTTTTGCTTGTCTGCAATTCTTTGTGCTCGCTCTCACAAAAGATACAATTTATGTGTGCGTGGGCCACATATAATAATCCCTAAGTGGACATAATCCTTTTGTTTGCCACTGTCCACCATAATTCCAGCCTCTTTCAAACAAAACCAGAAAAAAAAAGAAGATTTTCTAATATTTTACTCAAAAAAAAAAAGTAGATTTTTAATAACTCTTTTTGGCTCGTTGGCTTTGTTTGCAGTTTTTGCTGGGAAATCGTAAAAGGAGTCCAACGGATCAGGAAGAAGCTGCCGAACGGAACAGTAGCGTTTTGTTCCATGGGCGGATATGGATATTTAATACTTTTGTCTACAAATGTGAGTTAAATATTGTCCAAGGCGGCGGGTTTCAAGCGACTTAAAAACGCTTGCGATCCCAATTTCGATCCTTATCGAGAAAGACCCAAGGCACAAACGAGATATATACATATATACCTATATATATATGTTATCGTTCCATATATGACACCATATGCTCATGTTTATCACAGAAATCCTGTTAAGAATTCCATTGGCCCGCTTCACACATCTGTTATGGTCAGGTCTTGCTCTCTCCTCCTCTCTCCTCTCTCTCTCTTCTGTCGCCTCTGGTCTCTGGTCTTTGCCCTGCCATGCTGGTGGTCTGCAGCACACACGCTTAATAACCGAATAAAAAATGATAACCCGAAAATAAGAAGACATCAAAGAGCAACGCGAACGACTGCAGCCAAATTGAGAGAACAACAACAAAAAAAGTCGCAGCGATAGCTAACAAGCCACGAAGAATCAGCCAAAAGAGAACAACAACAACAGCAGCAAGAATAAAATATGAAGTGAGACTTGTTGCAATGGGGAGTGCAGGACTATGGGATACTCTGCTAATGAGATGGTGGGAATGATGGAGCGAGTGAGAAAAAGTGAGTGAAAGAGAGAAAGTGAGAGAGAAATTGAGAGAGATGGAGAAAGTGAGAGAGAAGGAGAGAAAGAGCGAGTGAGAAAAATAGAAGGAGAGGGAGAGGGAGAAACAGACAGACAAAGTGAGAAACAGAGAGAGAAAGAGGAGACTAAGAGAGGGAGAGTAAGAGAGGGAAAGAGAGAGTAATATAAAAAGAAAGAGAAAGATAGAAAGATTGAAAGATAGAAAGAGAAGGAGAATGAGAAGTAGAAGGAGAAGGGAGAAGGAGAGGAGAGACACAGAGAGAAAAGAGAATGAGGGAGGCAGAATGAGAGCCAGAACGAGGGAAAGAGTGAGAAAGAGAAAGAAACGGAGGCAAACCGAAAGACATGACCTGGAGAAAGAGGAAGAAAAATGAGAGAGAGACATAGAAAGGGAGACAGATTGGGTAAAGTAGATAGAAAGGCAGAGTGAGTGAAACAAAGTGAGAGAGAGAGAGACAAAGAGAATGATAGTGAGTGAAGAAGAATGATAGAAATAGAGAACGGAATAGCTATAGAAGGACAGAGAGTCGGAGAGAAACGAAGGAAGAGTGAGAAAAGGATGGTGAGTGGCAGAAAGAGGGAAAGAGAGAGAGAGAGAGAGAGAGAGACAAAGGGAATGACACAGAGAATGATAGTCTGAAGGAGAGAAAATAGGAATGATAGAAAGAGAGAAAGGGCCAAAGTCTGGGAGAGAAACGGAGGCAGAGAAAGAGTGAGAGAGAGAAAGAGGGAATGAGATAATTGAATGATTGTTAGGATATTTTTACAAGAAAGATCATTACTCTGAATATAAATATATATATATATAAAGTCTTCTCAGTCTATCAAACCCAACTATAACTGAATATTTAGCAAGCATTTCAGCTCTGTTTCTCTGAAGCGTAACTACCAACTAATATACCCCTTTACATCATGTGAACAGTGTATTTGAAAAGAACGAACAAAGGTCCATAATGATCGCTAAGTTGGGGACCTGCGCCGAGCGAGCTGTTTGGACCACCGCCGCCGCCTAATTTATTCACAGCGATGCGAAGAGCATTGTCCATGTCCAGAGCGCAGCTAAGCTAAACCCTTATTAATGAGACGAACAGATGAGAGTCGGGGAAGAGCTGGTCAAGTTGGCCAAGTGTCGCACGCAACGCGCCGATTAAGCCCAGTTAGCGTCTGCTGCTCCTCACCTGCGGCGAGGTGCCGACGATGTCCAAACTGGGCTTAAAGTGCGTTGCATTTTATCGCCTTAATGGCAACGACTTCAGAGACTTCAGAGACTCGCATCGAGAATTTCAGAACTCGGCAAGTTCCAGATGCTGTTTCAATTAAGGTTCGGCTCGTAAAGTTGGCCTTATCGGCGAGCTGGTCGCTCGCTTGTCACTCGGCCCCGATTTTGGTTTGTATAAATAAAGACATTAAAAGTGCCGTCATGTTTCGGCCAGGTTAGACGCGGATTTATTATGGACCACCGTGGACAGGCTTAACACTTCCCTACACACATACACACACATATATAAATATATATATAACATATCTTTTTTTTTCTTTTCACTTGCAATCAATCTTAGAGGGGTCAACAGCGTTTGTCAAGCCTGAGAAATGTTTTGGCCCAGAGTCAAGACAAGTCATAAACAATCATTAAACATGAAGCTAGTCTGGCTACCCGGCGCTACGCGGCCGGCCTGCTGCACCACCACCACCACCACTCTTGTGGGCGCGCGCATCCACAACAAGTTCCACAGAATCTCAGCCGCCGTCAAGTGTTGACAACTTCTTGTGGGGTCAACTGCAGCTGCTAACCGAGATTTTTTTTTTTCGGGAATTATGTTTTGTTTATTGCGAGTTTTGTGCGATTAAAACAGAGATTGCAATGGAAAAGGCAACGGGAGAGAGGAAGAGAGAGGCAGGCCAACTTAATGCTCCAGATCTCCCAGCAGCATTTAAACCGATTAGACTCCGCTCTGGTGGTTGGGTGGGCAACCAACTGCACCACATTTTTGTGGAGAATTTCACTTGACAATCTCTCTGAATTCTTAAACTTTTGAGCTTCTTATTTGAATGTGCTGAATATGCAAATGGAAGTATCTGAAATACTCGTTGATCAGAAAGTTAGCTCAAAATAAAGCTGCTCTTTAAAATAATAGTCTATGGAATTTATATGAAGAAAGTTCTGAATATATTTTCAGAAAAGTAAAGCTAAGTTAAAACGTAGTTTATATGTGAAAAGTCTGCTCTTAACTCAATTTCTAAATGAATTGGTGAAATTTTAATATATTTTTGCTTTAAAATCTATAAGTTTTTCTGATATGGAACTAGCTAGCAATATCCTTCTTTTACAGGAAAACTATATTTAGAACTATTTCTAGGATTTTAACTAGAGATGGGATCGGGAGTTTGTTCCGAAACAATTTTCGGTCTGGTTGGTGAAAATTCTAAAAAGTTCGGGAAGGTCGGATAAGTGCTTAATCCCTAGAAGTGCTTAATCTCAGAACATATCTCTAGAATATCTTACAATGATCTCATGATCTCTGCAAGTAGTTGTCTGACCTAGAGAAATCCAAGTACTACAGTATATTTACAAGATATATATAGAAGACAATTTCCAAAAAAATGTAGTACTTAGTATATATGTATTGGGTCGATCACTAAGTAATATCGATACTTTTTGTGCAATTCAAATACGAATTTTTTTATTTTATAAAACATTTTATGAAATTATGTATTCTCCACTTTCATCTAATACCTTTTGCCATCATTCGGGGAAGAGATTGCTTGCACGCTAATAAAATTTTTGGTCCGTCATGAAACGAAATTACTTAGTAAACGACCCAATATATATCGTAAGTAATCAGTTTATTTGGTCAATATACATATATATATATATAGGTATCCAGGTGAGCTAAGTCCCAGCTAAACAAAAGAAAAAGGTTCAAACCCCAGTCTAGTATATAGCTAACAACAGTTAGTTACTTAAAAGAAAATTCGACAGTTTGATGGAAAGGTTAGCCAAACAGTTAAAAACTATTAGAGATAAAATACCCTAGAAATGATCACTGTTTCATAAAAAATTAAGTTCCCAGTTTAAAACTTGTTTTCCAAATCCTTTAGCTCAAATTTTAGTTTTTTAATATATTTTCTATTGTATATTCGATTGAACGAGATTTAAACTTCCATGGTGCTATTATTAATCTCTAAATTTTGTAATACAGACTCAAAATATGCAAGACTTAAGAGTCTTAAGTTAAGACCCAAGCAACTTATGATAGCTAGGTCTATCACTATAATAATATGATATAATATATATGCTATAAAAGTACTTTATATTGTTTACTTTCATAACATATATTATTGAGGTCTCAAAAGTCTATTGTTATTAATAGTTCAGTTTTCATTAGCTTTAAAGATTTCTTCATATAGCTCTATGATAAATATGATAGATGTTATTTCTCATCAAAAAAATACATTTTCATTTTCTCTAATATCCCAATTAACGTTTCACAAAACCAAAAAAAAGAACCTCAAAACATTTAAGCAGAAAACTCGAACGTGTCGTAATGCAGCTGACTTCTAGCTACAAATACCCCTTGAATGGGTATATATAAAGATATATATACATATATATATAAAAGCAGACTAAAAATAAAAGCCAACTCTGTGCAGGTTCCAATGTCCAAAGAGCAATGCTTCAAACTCGCCAAGCCAGCTTTTTTTTCTATCTTTTTTCATGAATGAATTTTTCAATTCCAATTGCTGCAGCGGGCGGTGAGGCAAAGAGGGCGTGGCGGGGGCTAGCAACCTACTCGCGCATGCAAAACACGATTTACTATAAAGGCAAAAGTTGTAGACGACTAGAAACATTGAATGAGCAGCAGAGGCAGCTGGAGGAGGAAGAGGAGAAGGGGAGGGGGAGGAGCAACTGCGTCTGGAGCTCGAGCTGCAGACATTTGTGTGGATCGTTTCATTCATAAAAGGCGCTGGCTGTGGCTGTGGCTTGGCGTTTGGCACATGTTGAGGCCGGATGAGTCATCGTCAGCGTCTTCGTCTTGCAGCACGTGATTGGAGGCAAGCAACACCAACGTGTCTGGCCAAAGTCGAGGTGTGTCAATTAGCAGCCAGTTGTTGTGGCAGGCAGCCGCAGTCGACATTAACTTGGCCAACTTGGCAAGCCGGTCCTAACTAATTGTTAGGAGCACTCTGACTCATCGTGCATCCACGACGACGACGATGCCTTTGCCAATATTCATGAATCGAACCAAGCAGTCAACTGGTTTTTTGTTTTTGGCTGACTAGCTTCCTGCTTGGCACCCACATGAGCTGAGTCCACATCCGTTGCGGCTCCAACGTTTTGTCATTAAATGCGGAAGAAGGCGTTTTGGCTTGGCAACATTTGTATGCAGCTGCAATTGCCCCCCTCCTCTTCCTCCTCCGCCTAGAGCTGGCTGGGATTGGGGATTGGCGGCGGCTTTGTGGCGCCCACCTTGCCGCGTGCCGCTTTTGATTAATTATGCAACGCCCACGCTGTCTAACAATACTCGTTAGATACACATATATACTCCTCTGCTTGGACACCTCTGTTACCACATTTGACCCACTTAGCCACATAGGATATTCGACTGGACATGCCAAGTTGATTTTCATGTTTGTTGCCAACCACCGACCCATTGCCTTGGTTACAATTATTTTTTTTTTTTTTTTGTTAATTACCCGACTTTGTTGTGGTGGGCGTGAATCAGCTCCAAATAACACGAAAATTGTGACAGCTGAGTGAATGGAACATGTGGAACAGGTCTTTCATAGGGGGATTTTCCAATAGAGCATATCAAATAAATGTAGCTGAAATAGTAGAGGAAGTGAATTTGAATTGTATTAAAAGAATAGTATTTATTTATATAATCATATAGTATACTAATTATTTTTTACCCCTTTCGAGGAGTTTTCTAATTTTGACAGGAAATATTTTATGCATTGAAATTGATATTGGATTTGCAGCTGCAGAGGAAGCTGAAAGAAGAAGCAGTGGGAGCTGTGGGGGGCAGCTGTGACAGATGAGAGGGGAAGCTTTGATAGTGAGTGGATGAGGAATCTGGGAGGGGAAGTGGAAGAAGGAGGGGAAGAAAGAAAGGGGAGTAGGAGGAAGTAGCTAAAGATGGGGAGGGAGCTGGAAGGGGAACTAGAAGAGGGAAAAGGGAAGAGGGAAGATAGAAGAGAGAAGAGGAAAGAGAAAAGAGGGAAGAGGAATGATGAAAGGGGGAAGAGGAAACAAGAAAGAGGGAAGAGGAAAGGGGAAAGAAGAAAGAGGGAAGAGAGAAGAGAGAAGAGAAAAGAGAAAAGAGAAAGGATAAAGGATAAAGGAAAGGGGAAAAAGGAAAGAGGAAACAAGAAAGAGGAAAGAGGAAAGGGGAAAGTATAAAGGGGGAAGAGGGAAGACAAAAGAGGAAAGAGGAAAGATGAAAGATAAAATAGAAAAAAGGAAATATGAAATATGAAATTTGAAGTATGAAATACGAAATATGAAATATGAAAATGGAAAGTGGAAAGAGGAAAGAGAAAATAGGAAACAGGAAAAAGGAAAGAAGAAAGAGAATGGACAAAGGAAAGAGGAATGAGGAAAGGGGATAGTGAAAAGAATGATGAGGAAAGAGGAAGTGGAAGAGGAACCCAAGAGGGACAGTTAAAGATAAAGTGAGAACTGGGAGAGTGTAGAGGGACCGGGAACTGAAGATGGAGTAGGAACTGGGAGTGGTAGTAGAAGTGGGAAGCGGGAGCTGGGAAGGAAAATGAAAGATGGAGACAGCCGAAAACTGAGCCAGGAGAGGCAACTGAAGAAGAAGAGAGATATCTGGGGGAGCGAGGTCTAAGGAGAGTCAAAGAAGACGCTGGGAGGGAAAGTTTGAGCTGAAAGAAGGACCACCTGAGATATCAACTATTATTTGTATACTCTAAACTAATAGGAAATAGAATCCAACCCAGAACCTTACATTACTTGAATTCTAACGCTCAGTCTAATGTGCCTACTGTTTTGACAAAAATTCCATACGACATAGCGACTTCTCTTCATTTAACACAACAAAAAATTCAAAGAGCATGATATACGATATTCTATATATAAATACCACTTAAATAACCTAACTTATGCTACACTGACATTCGTATTCCTAAATTGTCCTGTGATATAGAAAAATCCCTACTGAATCCCCTAACTTGCCACTGGGTCACACCCGTCCCCAAAGCTCACAAAGGCAACAACCCTAAAACGAAGGAGATAGGATAATCTATTGGTAAAAAAGGGTATTCAAATATTCATAGATTAAAATTCGGAAAGTTTCACCTATCTGTTGTACATCCTTTTCTATAGCTAATACGATAACTTTTGGCAATTATTCATCCTAATCTCTGCTTTTACATGCCAAAATCCCGAAATTTTTCCAACCGACTTAACTAAGCACCAACTCACATTTGAAACTAAGCCAAGTTAAGCAATCGAATTGAGGCAAACTCCTTTTGTGGCATTCGCAAAAGCAATTTTATAAAACAAATTATCTCATTTCGTAGTTCGAGTGGAATGGAATCGAGAGAGAGAGAGAGAGAGAGAGAGAGAGAGAGAGAGAGAGAGAGACAAAGACAAAAGGGTTTTGGTATAGAGAAGTTGGCCCAAAAGCCGCATTTCCACATAACTGGCGCAAAAGTGCCTGTGGCTGAGTCCTGGCTGAGCGAAAACTTTATCCTTTTCAATCTTAACTTTCGCCATGATTTCTTGCGGTTTTAACTGCTGTTTGTGCCCCTTTTGTTTTGTTGCAACTAACTAAATTGAATTGAGCAACAATGCAACAAAGTTTGCTCTGCCTCGACTGGCTGACTGAAGGACTAAAGGACTGCCATTGTTAATCAAGCCAAGGACGACGACGAGCTAGGATTCGTCAATCATAAAGTAGCTGACCCGCTGGGCAGGTGTGGGTCTGAGTCCAAGTCATCTGCATGCGAACGTGCCGCAAATATCAGCTGGCAGCAAATGGACAGCAGCTAATTCCCTGGCCCAAACAAAAGGACCTAAGCAAAGGTCAGATTTCCTGCCGAATGCCAAAAACATATCAAATATGGAATTCAATCGAGACAATGGGCAAACATTTTGAATATATATGAATAAGAGCTGACCGTGGCTCGAGTCCAATTACGGCTCGAAGGGGGCAGCTGGCTACTCTTGATCTCGATTGATCTTTCAATCAAAGCAGAAGCAGCAGCAGCAGCAGGAGTCGGGAGTCAGGAGTCGGCAGCTGCTGAGCCAATTTTCATGAGCTGGGCGTCAATATTTGTGGCTGCCTTTCCAGGAATGCCCGAAAAAATGTTATCGCCAGCTTTTTATCATCGCGGAATGAGCCGCGTCATCAGCGCAGATTGAAATAATTTGTTGCCAACTTGCCAAGTCATTCCAAGTGGTCAGCGGTGGCGGTGGCGGTGGCGGTGTCGGCGGTTGCTCTGATCTGTTTTATTTTTCGTTTTGGTGGTTCGTGCGGTTCCGGCGATCGCGTGCGATAAGCAACGTCAATATTTGTGTTTGGCTTTTGGGAGGCAGAGGCCGATTATTTGGTCCTTGTTAGCCCTCGAACGCGACCTCAACGTAGGCGACGCGTCGGCCTCTCTCTTAGATCTCAGCTCTTTGAGACGCCCCGACAAGTGGCTCTGCCCAATTTGCGCTCTGTTTGTGTATCATTGTGAAGGAGCAGAGGCCGGGGCCGGGCTAATTGTTTGTTGTTGCGCTACCTACCTGTCTAGATGACTGACCCGACCTGTGGGAATAATGGCACTGACCAACTGTAATTGGCCCTCTTTTCGGATTGAATTATCACAGGAATACACACGATTTGACAGGGCGGTGGGAAAATGGGAATTGGCTGGAAAATAAACTATTTATTTAACAGATCTAACAGCTAACTATGAGTAAAGCAGATATAGTAAGTCGATATGTGACTCGAGTCATCAAATATAGTTAAAATTCTAACTTTCTATCTACAATTTATTATAAACATCTTCTTTATATATATTTTGCTTGCAAAGAAATCGCAAATTCGTTGAAACTTTAAATCGAATTCGTATAATTTTTTTGTAACTGAACTGATTTTGGTGCTATATACAGCATTTTCTTCCTAAGCTCTGCTCTTCATTGATTACTAATCAAAATGTTATACAAAAATGTTTTCTTTTCTCGTCTCTTTTGAGCATTAAAATTGCTTTCATTATAAAATTTAAAAGAATATTCCTTACTCAAAATATATATTTTAAAAAATATAATTTTTGGTTTTATTGCTGAAATGAATATGAAAGCTAACTAAAATTTTTTTTCTCTTTGCAGCAGTTGATGACATAAATCAAAATATATTCTTATAGAATTGATCGTATTATTACCAACTGAACTCAGTAGGGTTCGAAACCTAGATGACTTTTATAGGTTATTTCGAAAAATCGAAAATGTATAATTTCCCGTCAAGTATTAGGCTTTTGTAGGGTACTTCTTTATTGGGGTACTTCTTTTATGGGGTACTTCTTTTATAGAGTACTTCTTTAATAGGGTACTTCTTTAATAGGGTACTTCTTTTATAGGGTACTTCTTTTACAGGGTACTTCTTTTATAGGGTACTTCTTTTACAGGGTACTTCTTTTATAGGGTACTTCTTTTACAGGGTACTTCTTTTACAGGGTACTTCTTTTATAGTGTATTTCTTTTATAGAGTACTTCTTTACAGGGTACTTCTTTTATAGGGTACTTCTTTTACAGGGTACTTCTTTTATAGGGTACTTCTTTTACAGGGTACTTCTTTTATAGGGTACTTCTTTTACAGGGTACTTCTTTTATAGGCTACTTCGAGAAATCGAATAAGTTTATTAATACCACGTCAAGTTTTACAAAAACTTTGATTTGTGAAGCTCTGGAAGTCTCTAGTTTAAAGTCACAAAAGTCTGCAGAGCTGATTTTTGTCTCTAATACTATTTTCCATATATGTTAAGTTCTCAAGATTTGATTCTACATCTAAAGTCTACTCAATAATAAAATAACAAATTTTTTAAAATTTTCTTTTGTTAGAATATTACATAATATTCCCTTAATAATTTATTTAAAAATCTATTTGTTACATATAGTCAGATCTGATCAAGAATATATATATAATTTTTGGGCTCGGAGATGCTTGCTGCTGTCTATTACACATATTTGAAAAAAAAAAAACTACACTTATTTGTCTAAATTTATTTTTTTAAATTGTTTTTAATATTTTCCTTTAAAATTTAAACATAAATACTTTCAAAATTATTTTTTCTAAATATTTAATTGTCAATATAGTTTTTAAATGACTCCTTATTATATTTGAAAGCTTCACACTGGTGTGAACCACTTCAGTTCGTGAAATATTCACAATAGATTTGCACATTTCGCAGCAGTCTGGCAACACTGTCTAACTCTTGCATAGCTTTGCCACGTGCCTGTACTTGTGCAATTTTTGAAAATTATTTTTTTTGATTATTTATTTCGCTTATTTTTAAAATGAACAGCAGCAGCGAAATCGAAGTTGTGGACCTACCTAGGTAAAAGATTGGGAATTCTATACCAGCATAAGTAAAGCAAGAGAAAATTTTCCATGTCAGCTTCTTCGGCTCCTGCAATAAGGAAAACGAGCCCCCGCTCGAGGAACATTTTGGGCAGGATTTTCAATTGAACTCTCGCATTTCGCTGCTTGAACTCGTCTGCGATGCTAAGCAGAAAAAGAAGGTGATTAACATTGATTTTTAGAAATATTAAAAAACTCTAATCTCACTTTTGTTTTCTTTTTAAGGACATCTGCCACAACTGGATCAAGTTATATAAGCAATCTCCTGAAGCTGCTCTTCTGCAGTTTATGCAATTCATGTTGGAAGCGAGCGGAAGTCAATACCAAATAGTTGGCATAAAAGAATTCCCCTTCAACTACAGTGAAATCCTGATAGCGGCTACGGCGCATTTTGGCAATGTAAGAACATAACCTCACTTTGCATATTCATAGACATATATTGAGATATTCACAGAAGAGACTAACCTACCCGCTGGTTATGCGAACGGTCAACGCTTTTACTCGGAACATTTGCGATTTTGTGCAGTGTTTGCTGGAACTACTTTATACCACTGGCCTCCTCTTGGATGATGTCCTCTTGAAACATTTATTTGGCTTTGTGCTGGTCTGCGCTGACTCCAAGGTGCGAGCCTTTAGGCACACCTGCACGCTAATAGGTAAGTGTTGACGACTCTTGAGCATCCTGTTGAAGAACCTTTTGATTTCTCCACCCCAGCTCTCAAGATGATGAGCGCGCTGAGCGACCTGGCGAGCGAGGCGAGCAAACAGCTGAAGGACTTTTGGTTGCAGCTATACGAGAACGTCTTCGTGGAGCGCTCCAACGATGTGGTCGATGAGATACGTTATCTGTGCCTCGAAGAGTGTGGCTTGTGGCTGGAGAAGTATCCGCTGTGCTATCTGTCGGCGGATCATGTGAAGCATATGTTCCAGGCGCTGCAGGATAATGCGGGCAAGGTCATCGAATGTTGCTTCCAGTCGCTGTTTAAGCTCTACAATAATCGGGAACTGCGCACGGTTTGCCTTGAACTGGGCGCCAAGTATCGGATGACTCTACTCGGGTTGACGATGAGCGCGGAGAGCGAACTAGGACAGATGGCCATCGAGCTGCTAGGACTCTTCTATAAGGGCAATCCGTCGTTGCTTGATGACTCCATGTTGGAGGTGATCAATCAATTGGTCTTTGCCGCCCATCGGGGCGTGGCACAGGCAGCAGCGGAACTGGTTCCCTATCGTTATCAAAAGGCAGCCACGGAACAGGAGGGAATACTGATGCTGGCTCGGTTCTTCATTAAATTCGGGGAGCATGATCACGCGGCCTACCTAGTGGATGCCTACTATGGACGCAATGACATTATCCTAGCCTGGTCTAGCATGGTCTCCATGCTGCTCCAGCCGAAGTCCATGAATCCCGCCGAAGCCACAGCCATCATTGAGATCCTTACAAGGGCCGTCAAGCAGACTGTAACTGGAGAGATTCCAGCTGGACGTTACACGGAGGATCTGGCCCGAGAACCCTATCCGAATGCCGAGAAGCTGGCCACGCGAGTGCTCTTAAACAAGTTGCCCAGACTTTTGCGGCAGTATCGCAGCTCCAGCCAAGATCTGAGCAATCTGCTGGAGCTGCCACAGTTTATGGGACTGCAACGCATACCGTGCGACGCGCTGCTCGAGCAGATCAAGGACATCATGTTCGAGCAGCAGGACGACGTGGTACTACAAATGGGCGCCATGACCTTGGAGCATTTGTACAGTCTCAATGTGAACCATGGCAATCATTGCAAGGAGCTGCTGAACAGTGCGGTGACCAACTACATGATCGCTGCCACAGCCTGGGAGCAATCCGTTGCTGGCATCTCCCGTCTGCCCATAAAGGACAATGCTAAACGTCTTGTTGATACGCTTAGTCTGCTCTCCACGCTCTACGCTCGCTTCGATCTCAACGATTGGCAGCTGAGCGACAATATTTTAGCTAAGCTTCAACAAGGAGTGGAGGATCGGAAGACAAGCGCCTCTTGCCCGCCGGAGCAAGCCATTTCCTTTTACTTGACTATAATCTACATTTCTGTTTCCTGGGACCTGAGACGTGTTAAGGACGCAGCCAGTGCTGGCCAGGATGTCACGGCGGATTGTCGTAGTTTGCGCCGCCGTTTGGACATTTTCCTCTGCATTAACTTAATGCTGATCGAGCAGAGCACCTTGATCCCAGTGGAATGCGATGTAAGTCGAATGGATTTTGGCCTAGCCTTGGTCCTGCTTTTACTCCAGATTCTCCTAATGTTTGCAGACATTCATCTACTCCTACTTGCGATCTTTCTACTGTGTTTAGGCTTTTATCTACTCCTATTCCCATTCCTTCATCTTTTTCCAGGCTTTCATCTACTATTAGTCCTCCTTTTCCTTTTTACAGCTTTTCATTTACTTCTACTCCGATCCTTCTCCTGTTTCTAGTCTTCCAGGTACTTGCACTTCCATTTCTTCTCCTGTTTCCTGACTTCCTTCTACTCCTATTCCCACTCTTTTTCTCCCGGTCCTAGTCCTGTTTGCAGGTTTCCTTCATCTACTCCTACTTCCGATCCTTTTCCTATTTCCAGGCTTTCATCTACTCCTACTCCCTATTTTCTCCTATGTTTCCCCTTTCATCTACTCCTATTCCTCGTCCTTCATCTATTTCCAGGTTTTCAATGACTCCTTTTCCTTTTTGCAGCTTTTCATCCTACTCCTACCACCGATCCTTCTTCTGTTTCTAGTGTTATAGGTACTTGCACTCCCATTTCTTCTCCTGTTTCCTGACTTACTTCTACTCCTATTCCCTTTCCTTTTCTCCCGGTCTTAGTCCTGTTTACAGGTTTACTTCATTTACTCCTACTCCCGATCCTTCTCCTGTTTCCAGGCTCTCATCTACTCCTGCTCCCTATTTTCCCCTGTGTTTAGGCTTTCATCTAGTTCTATTCCTTCACCTATTGTCAAGCTTTCATCTACTCCTACTGCCGATCTTTCTCCTATTTCTAGGCTTTCATCTACTCCTTTACCTTTTTCCAGCTTTTCATCTACTTCTATTCCCGATCCTTCTCCTGTTTGCAGGTTTGCTTCATATAATCCTATCATTCTCCACTTTCCAGTCTTTTATCTACTCCTACTACCGATCCTTCTCCTGTTTTCAGGCTTTCATCTACTCCTACTCTCTATTTTCTCCTGTGCTTAGGCTTTCATCTACTAGTTCCTATTAATTCGTCTATTTCCAGGCTGTCATCTACTCCTATTCCTCTTCCCTCATCTATTTTCAGGCCTTCATCTAGTCCTCCTCCCTATCTTTTTCCTGTTTGCAGATTTCCTTCATCTACTCCTTTTCCACTTGCAGACCTTCATCTAATCCAACTTTTTCTTTTCCTCCTGCAGGCCTTCACCTATACCTGTGACATTTTTGTACTCTTTGCCGACTCGGTGCGTCGGAGCAAGTGCAGCCCGATTCGTTCTCTGGAGTGCAAGTCGAATATCAGCGACTATGAGCTGATTGAAAGCTTCGTGCTGCGCTTCGTCTTTGATGGCGGCATCGCTGAGCTGCTGTCACCGGAGATGTTTTCACTCCTGCAGAGCAAACGACGGATTCTGGCCAGCTACTGCAAACTGGTCTTCCATAATGTGATGCCAATGATGCGCGCCTGCATTGTGATGCAGTACTACGAGAGTGTAGGTGGACCTATAAATGATATTCTCACAGAAACTTTATAAGCAATAAATCTTTTCCCATGCCAGTTCAATCCGCTCTTTGGCGACATTCTGCGCTCCACTCTCGAGCGCTGTTTGT
Organism: Drosophila gaucha; assembly: GCA_035045545.1. Taxonomy (NCBI): domain Eukaryota; kingdom Metazoa; phylum Arthropoda; class Insecta; order Diptera; family Drosophilidae; genus Drosophila; species Drosophila gaucha. The sequence continues at coordinate 1,055,186 of JAWNOY010000222.1, forward strand.
CCGTGAATCCCACGAATTTCGGCATGACTGTCATGCACACCTGCCTGCTGGTCTATAAGCGCATACGTCTCGCCTTTCCCGATCCAAGGTTGGCTGCTGCTTCCTCGGACTTTGCTAATCTGCTAAAGCTGGCAAATTCGCTGGCAGAGCTCTTTAATATCAAGCAGCTGGAAGTGCGATCAGGAGTACTTGTCCTCCATCGCGCTGGCATTCGATTCGCAGCGGAGCTCGTGTCCGTTGAATCGATGGGTCCTCCGAAGAACCTTCTCTATTTGACTGTCATACAGCAGTTTGTACCCCAGCTGCTCGCCCAGGATATGCTGGATGTGCTGAAGTCTTTGGAACTCATCGAACATACGGTTTTGCCCAACAATAAATCTGATGACTGGCTGCCCCTGGTAGCCTATCGTAATTCCATGGAGCTCATTTTAATGCAGAGCTGTCGACGTAAGCTTCTCTAATATTTGGAATAGAATATAAATATTATTAAAGTTTCGCATTTGCAGGTGATGATCTCTATTGTTTACCTAGCGATGGAGGGGATTAAGTGAGGTGCAATGGAAAACAACTTTTTATATGGTAAAGTTTTTCTTTGTATCTATGAAAATAACAAAAAACAGATAACTTTTTAAAAGACACAAACTAACCTCAATTATTTTTGCTTTGCATATTTCGATGAATTGAAATTCGATTTCGCATTCCACTTGTAAGTTTTGTATGTGAATACACATATATACATACATATATGTAAATGTGTGTGCGTGCATTGATAGCTGGTGCTCTCAGTTACAGGGTGGCTCGTGTGCAAGCAGAAGGTAGCTGAAGTGGATGCTTTTAAAAGCATGCTTAACCCATATAAGAAAAGACACATAAAACTGACCTAACATACCTTTATATAAAATACCTTCAGTCGCTCTTTTATCATTTAACAGCATTCGATTTTGATTTGCATGTTTTGTATAGCGATTGCCGTTTGCAGCTTAATGCACAAATACTTGCCTTTGTGTGATTGTATGTGTGTGTAATAGCTGCTGGGCTGGGTTACAGGGTGGCCATGGGTGTATTCAAGCCGCAGCCAACAGGGCGTAGCAGCTGCAGCTGCTGCCAAATGTATCGAATTTCCATTGCTCAACAATTTTCAATTTGGACAAATTGACTTGCAGCTTGGCGGGATTCAATGGCATTCTGGCTGGCAGCAGGGAGGACCTCGCTCAGCGCCTGTCAAAGGCTGCACACGAGCCTAACACGGCCTTTGACACCCGTTTTAAGGTCTACGTCTGAGTGTGTGTGTGTGTGGGTCAAATACATATTTTTGGGCATGTAATTCAAGTGGACTCGCAGGCACTTCTGTTTGTTTTTGGTTTTGGGTAACCGTGTTCCATGTCCATTTCCTTGGCACATGCCAAGTGTCCGGCTGGCGGTGTCGCATTACGAAGACATAGAAGACATTAAAGTTCTGACGTCATAAATGTGGATGCAGCGGTCAACTAGAGCAGATTTCGTTCGAATTTCGCTCACAGCTGTGCAGAGTTGCCAGCTCGTTAGCCAGCGCCACATCAAGCATAAGGCAGAGTTGCCAGCTTGTTAGCCAGCGCCACATCAAGCAGCAGGCATGACCAGCAGCTGGGCAGCCAAATTGGAAGAGATCTCCGATCTGGCAGGTAGTTGGCCCCCCTCCCCGCCACACATCAATTTCGCGTAACGGGCAACCGCTAGAGAGGAGTCCTTGCTTGCATTTCACGCTCGGCAAACGGGAACAGCGAAACGGGGCACAGCCAGCGGCACAGATGGGCTGATGCGATCCGAATCAGCGGCAACGGTTGCGGTTTAACGAGATGCGTTGCCGCCTCCAACACTCACACACACACACGCCGTCGCCTTCGCTGTTCTCTACTGATGTCTGCATGCGATAAACGATAAACGCGCCTCGCTACGGCGATTAGTTTCTTGTTCTTGTTTTTTTTTTTGGCCAAGCTAAAACGAGAAAGTGTAACAGAACATTTTTTTGGGCACGCGCATCTGTCGTGCTGGCATACACATACAGAAATATAGGGGCAGCACCAGCGTTCCCTAAATTTCGCAAGGGCGACACGTGGCACTTGATTCATATCAAATTTCTGGCCACAAATTGTGTTGCTCAACTATTTGGGAGTTCGCATTTCGAGGAAGGGTTTCCTGGTCCTCTTTTTGTTGGTCTCTGCCAACTGTCAACCCATTTGGCCATATTTTATGGGCACTCGCTGGCGGCCATCCAGCCAGGGCAGGGCATAGCAACTGTTATTAACACAAATTTATTGCTCTATTTTTTTTGTTCAGCTTAAAAGTGCAATTGGGGTACTTGCACGCGTTAAAAAACGCGTGGAAATCGCTTGCAGAATTGCCATACATGAGATTCAGATGTAAGCTGTAAGCGTTGCCAGCTAGTTTTTTGCAAGAACTTATTGGAAATGCCACAATTAATAGGCTTGTAAATAGTAATAAATAAAAAGTTGTAAGGTTGTGTAAACCCGCTGGGTGTTAGTCATTTAAAAGCAGTTTTTTTTTTGTAATAAAAGTTTCATTATACACGTCTGCAAAAAAGAAGCCCCCAAAGCACGTCAGTTTCCATGCCATTGCAACTACATTCGCTGTGATTAATCGCATAAATTATTAATGCGTTCCAAAATGTTTGCTCGCGTTCAACAACAATATTTTCGAGCTGTCACTGCGTAATTCGCACTGCAATGTTCATATGTTTGTGCGAACGTGTGCGTCTGTGTGTGCTTGTGAGCATTGAATCCGTTTAATCTGCTGGCGCTTCGCTTCAATTGTGTAATCCCGTTGTTGTTGCTGCTGTTGTGTTTGTCAGTCAGCACGTGTTTTCTCTTAGTGTTGTTTGCGCAGCGGGCGGTCTGTGGTGTGCGTTTCGCAAGTTAAATTGTTTATTGTTCGACATTCATTAATTGCATATGTAAAAAGTGTTAAAAACATTCGTTAATGCACATGGGAAGTGTGAAAACATGATGTACAAGTGCTGCAAGGCAATAATAAAACAATAAAGAAAACGAAATGAAAGTTTCATCAGATTTTAGGCGCAATGTGACCGTAGTAAAAGTGTTACAAAATACCCATGGAAAGCATTTTCTGTGATTGAAGTGGCGCAAGTAGAAGTTGTACGTAAAGACATTTAGAATTAAGTGCAAAATTTTCATTTTAGGTGTGTAAAAAGTGTTAAAAACATTTGTTGATGCATAAGTGAAGTGTGGAAATATGAAGTAATGTTGTATAAGGCGCTGCAAGGCATTAATACAACAATATACAAAACGAAATAAAAGTTTGATCAGCTTTTAGACGCAGTGTGACCGTAGTAAACGTCTTACAGAATACCTTCAGAAGGCGTCTATTTGGATTGCAATAAGGCAAGTGGAACTTATTTGTAAATATATTTTAAAATATGTAGAATTAATAAATATAATTATGCTTTACATGTGCAGTTATTTATAATATATTCATTTACACACATTTACATTTAAACTCATGTTTGCGGCTTGTTTGCTTGCGTGTTAAAACATCAATCCATCAACATTTTCCCTTCAGCTTGATCAGCTTTTAGACGCAGTGTGACCGTATTAAAAGTCTTACAGAATACCATAAGAAGGCTTCTATTTGGATTGCAATAAGGCAAGTGGATCTTATTTGTGAATTCACATTTTTTAAATTATTTTGAATTAATAGCTATAATTATGCTTTACATGTGCAGTTATTTATAATATATTCATTTACACACATTTACATTTAAACTCATGTTTGCGGCGGGTTTGCTTGCGTGTTAAAACATCAATCGGTCAATCCATCAACATTTTTCCCTTCTGCCGTCGCGGTATTGTCCTTTGACAAGCGTCCCTTTTTTCATTGATAAATGCACAAATTTGTAGATTGTCAATCAGGCTCGTGATCTGTGCGTCTGAGTGACAGCAAACAGACATAGTGTGGCAAAGGATCTGTCAAGGACATGCCGGCACATGCATTGCCCGCAATCTGTTTGCTGTCCTTGTTATTGTTATTGTTACCTTTGTGTGTGTATCTCTCTGTCTTTGTGTGTGTGTGTGTGTGTGTGTGTGTGTGTGAGTGCAAATAAGGCGCACCGTGTGTTTGGCTCCTGCGCCGGTAGTCCTGCAACTAAATCATTCGCCTGTTTACAAATGTGTCGCCAGCGCGTAATTCAATCCTTGTGCGCAGGATATGCCAAGGTAGCCGTCGCCAGCGCTTGGCAAACCAATAAATACCACTTAGATGCAGCCAAGCAAGGACTCTCTCGCTCCCTGTGTCAACAAAAGTCATGTGTCGGCATGTCGCCGTCTGTGCATATGCCATGTCCTTTGACACACAAAGGTAGCGGGAGAGACTGCAGCTGAGACTGAGCAGGACACGCATAAATTAAGCGCGCAGCTCCATTGATCCCTGCTCTGCACCTTTGCTCCCCATTAGCACGCGTCCACTTGGGACGCACGCGCAGCATCCACTTGAAAGGATATGCTGTCCTCCATAGAGAAGGGGCACAAGCTGCACAAAGAATCAGTTCGGCTCAAGTGCAGCCGGAATTGTGGCCGGGTTGAAATTAGTCAAGGCCTGTCGGCAAATCTGATTTAGTGCCAGCTGCTCACAAAAGGATGCTCAAACAATTCTCGCATTATCCTTTGCGCTCGGGCACAAATTATAACTTTAGTGGCAATTTAATTAAGCAATTACAAGGGGTTCTCTCTGCTGCTGCTTTCTCAAGTGTTGATTTATTAACAGATGCTCAAATTCGAATTGGACTGAGGACACAGGATAAAGAGACAAGAAACATATGCTGCTATGGCGTGTTCTTCGAACTAAGATCTTTACTTTATTTATTTATATTTTTAAGAAATTTCTCGAAGTTGAAGTTCTTAAGATGTCTATGGAAAAGTTTTAGTTTAACTACGTTAAAGATTGATTTAAAATTTTTTAAATTTTATTTTAAGTGTAGAAAGTCCAGTTTGATATAGAAATTTTTGCATATTTCTCGATGCTTCTTTAATTTATATTTCTTAGATTTACAGATTTCCCTTCTTTAAAATGTCTATAGAAAAATGATAGTTTATTTAGGTTTAAGATTGTTCTGTTCTTATAAGTTTTTCTACACAAGTTTTCCAACTTATTATATGAAAATTTGTCTGGATTCTTCTTCTTTAACTTGAACTTATGAGACCTTTCTTTTATTTTAAGTAACTGATTATTTCTTTTAAAGATCCATGGATTAAATTTCTATTATTTAATTTCTTATTTATCGTTGTACTTATCAACTACTTATAAGCACTTTAACTTCTGTTTTTATATCGAACTCTGTTATATTTATATCGATCTCTGATTTCTTCAGATATCTTTTGAAAAGGTTTAGCTTAACTGATTCTAAAATGATTTTAACTCTATTCTAAGTTGCTTTTTTCAAGTTTCTTACAATATTTTAAACAAATTTCCCATATTTATTCAGAATTAATGTTGGGTCTTAGTTGGTTTTACTTATAAAAGCTTTTTAAACGAGTTTCTTGAAATATGATAATGAAATTTTCAAACTTGTCTTATTTCTTTTACTCAAAATTTTGTTTAAGAGAATCTTATATTTTTAATCTCTAAATGCAACTTTCTGGAGAAATAATTTCACTTATATGATTTCTCATGCTTCGACGATCCTTTCAAATAATTTTCTTCATTACAAACTGATATTTTTATAGACTTTTATGCTTCACTAGCTATGCTTTGTAGACCATATAGATGGTAATATATGAAGGTCGCACAGGTTTGTTAGGTTGGTCAAGCGTTCGACATATAGGGACAGTTCAATTAAATGCGATATTTATATCAAACTGACACGGACCACAAATTGGAAAATTAGTTGACCAACTGACCAGGAGCGACAGCTGGACAGATGGGCGAGCAAGTGCAACAGATGGGAAAAGTGGACAGAAATTAATTACGAGCCAAGTGGAAAGAAGAATGTGCATAAAATATTCAAGTAATATTTTTGGTCTTTGGGAAGGCAAGTGACAAGTGTTTTTGTGTAGGCCAACAGCTGACTTCGTGCAGCCCCAATAGGCGAATCCCCAATGCGATTGTCTCCACAATTAATCATGTGCGTCATTTTGTGATTTTTAACGACTGCGCCTGCTGTCAACGCATCCTGCGGCCCATCGGGTCATAAAACTGGGATGCGCCCTGATAAATGTGCCTCAAGCAAAGGCAAGCAAGAAGCGCCCATCAAATAGATTTATTATTGAAAATATTTTTGTGTACCCTTTTGATTGTTATGGGTCTCACTCTTCAGCAGTCCATGGCAAATGTTGTGACAGGAGCTCGAGACGAGGCCGTGAACAAATGTTGTGTTAAATTTATTTCAATTCATTGGCATTTTATGATGACTCGGCGCGTTCTCTTTCATTTTCATCTCTATCTCTCTATATATTGTTGTTTATACATTTTCGAGGCGTTCGATTTCAGGGCAATAAAAGTGAAAATGGGTCCTTAGCACAGGAGCAACAGCAGCAACGGCAGCAGCAGCGGCAGCAGCATCATCTTCAGTATCAGCTGTCGCCTTTGTGCATGGGTCTTTGAACTTTGTCCAGTGACAGCAGCTGACTTCGACAGCTATCAAATGAAAGCGAAGACAACTTGCAAAACAAGTGGAATCTTATGCTTGGGACATAAAAAAGTTTTGCGTGCACTGAAAAAATGATAAAATAATAAATTTTAGTGTCAGAGAGGAAAAGGAAATTGGTTTAGTTATAGGTAAATTTAAGCAGTTTAAGCAGAACATCAAGATGACTTGTAAAATACATGATATAATAAATGATATTTAAAGGAAATTAAAAATAAAATAAATTTAAGTAGAATCAATTTAGAACATAAATTTTCATCGAAATTGTAGATAAAATAAGAATCGGTTTAGTTATATTTTAAACTAAAGCGTTTTTATGAGCATAAATGCGAGCAGGGATTAAATTAAATTTTTTTGAAGAATTCACAAATGGTCATGAAATTTTCAGAAGTTTTAAGCTATGCAATTTATCAAAAAATGTTTGAAATAACATCAAACCCAAGTGTTGACATAGCAAAGTGAGTTTTATATGAGTAACTGTTATTCTTGAGGTCTTTGGGAAGATTTCATTTGAAAATATTGAAGACTTTTGACATTAGCTTTGACAAAGCAATAAAAGAACTGCGAGTTATTGTGAAAAAAGTTTTAGTTATAAAAAAATGTATTTTTATATTTTCAAAAGTTCCTTAAGCCAAATCCTACTCTTACCTAACATAGATCTTCAGTAGCTACTGCTTTTATCCGGAGAAAAAGCATAGTAGCCTCTATAGATGGCTTGAACTTGATTTTTAAAAACCCAAATTCTGCCTATACAACTAATTAGCCTCCCTGTTTGGTCGAAGGAGTGAGGAGAGCGGCGCATACAGAGAGGGACATAGACACACACAACACCTTTACACATAATTAGAGGCCTGTTGACTGCGGCGACAATGAATGGGGGATATGAATGGTAAACAGCCAGCGGCGGCGGCGGTTACCAACCATGTCCAGCTTGTCGGCCATTCATTAATCCACAATCCACATTCAAGTGGAGACACAGAGAGAGAGAGAGAGAGAGAGAGAGATAGAGAGCTGAGCTGAGCTACGTGCAACGCGACTTGCAACGTGCAAACGGCGGCACAACAACAAAGCAGCAAGAGCCTATTAGCCACAATAAAGAGGCATCTTCTCTCTACTCTCAAGTCGCAGTCGAAGTCTCGAGTCCCAATTCTATTATGCTGCTATGCAGATGAATGGGAATGGGAATGGGAGTGTGTGTCTGTGTGTGCGTGTGTGTGTGTTTGTTCGCCAGATGCCATTACAATGTAAATACAAGAAAAGTTCAATCGGCAACTTGATGCGGGTCTCCCTCGGAGCGGGGCGTGGGGTAGGGCCGCCACACGTAGAAAGCCATTTCATTAGGCAGACACAGAGACAGAGAGCTGCAGCCTGAAGCTTCTCCATCTCCAGCTCCATTTGAGTGGCCCCGACTCTCTGTTGAACAATTGATCAAATATCATAATTTATCAAATGACAATGCGACAAGGCGGCAGCCTCTGTGAGGCGACGGCCCCGATCTTTGTGCCCAGTCGAACTTGTTTGCTTGCCCCAATCCCCACACCCAGACACTATCCGATGTCTGTGTCGTCTCTGCTCTTTAGTTTTTTTTTTTTTTTGAAAGCTACAACTTAATTTATTTGAACAATTTAGTCTGACACAACAACAGTGCCCAGAATCTAAACAGACCCATTTGGCTTGTCTTGTTCTTATTTATACGTATGGCCCTGCCCAATGAAGCTATCAAAGCATCTATTTAGCATAATTGCAGCCGAGCCGCGAGCTACGGCCGTTTGCTCGTGGTGGTCTATGCTGCGAGCTATATAGAGGGTACAGTGGAACAGATTGACATATTTCGAGCATTTGTGAAACATTTAAATTAGAGATGGGTGTCGGGATCGGGATTTTCAGGACCCGAAATTATCCCGAAACAATTTTCGGTATCTGGCGGGTTGGAAAAGATTTTATGAAAAGTCCGGGACGATCGGATACGTGCTTGGTCATGAGATCATGGTAAAAAATTCTAGAGATATGCTCTGAGATGGCGGCATTTCAGAGGTACCCGTTTGGGACCCGCGGGATCCGAAAATTTCTGTTCATAAGCATATCTCTAGAATCTCTTACTATGTCACCTTGATGTAGGGATGGAATTTTTCTGAATCTTTCCCAACAAGCCCTCAAATTTCGGAACAATTTCGGGTCCCGAAAATCCCGATCCCGATGCCTATCTCTAATTTAAATCTAGATCAAGTTATCCTTTAAAAAATTAAATTTTCTATCAGTTTATCCCTTTTCGAAATTTATTACACAATTTTGATGGAGCGTCTGTCGAGTTATTATTACAAAATTATATGTTAACAAATCCATTTAGAGGGTATTCAATATGGCAAAGCAACAATCGGTGGTCGTAAGCCCCGAATTGGAAGCGAAGCAGAACTGCTGCTGCAATTGCAAACGGAAGCTCGATCCCTATCAGCTGTTCGACGATAATGTTGAGGACGTGGCGAAATGCCTCTCCCAGATAATGGTCATCTGTGGCATCAATACGACCAAGGCCTGCAATGCCAAATCGATTATAAAGCGCGCGTTTATCTATCACGAGAAACTGCGAACTCGCTGCCCCGCCACTCCGCCGGCAGGCACCCATTTGCATCGGGACGATATGTTGCAGGCACTGCGTATCAAGTGCGAAATGGAGAGTGTGGAGGCAATGTTGACGTATGCGATCATCAAGCGTGCCTTCAAGGCCTTCTTTCACGGCAAGCCGGATAGGACGATCAGTAACCCCATACAGGATGCCATGTCTGTGCATAATCAGAAGTCGGCCTGGTTGCATGCGGCATTCAGGACGTCGAGAATCTTCGACAACTATAAGGCGGCATTCTTTTGGGCCCACAAATCCTACGAGAAACAAATCACAATTGTCTATCGGGCGCTCTATGATCGCATGAGTGCGCGTGCTAATCCCTTAACGGTGCCCACCTGCACCTGTCGTAACTGCTCGAAGATGGAGGTGCCAGGACATCCGAAGCCAGGCTCGAAAGTTCACGAGAAGTTCAAGTTGGCGGACTGTGCGGATTTGCCCATGGATTGTATTTTGTGCGGCCTGCAGGTGCCCAAGATTGAGAGCGACATCAAGGTGAAGCGACCACGCCCCGTTATCAATCACGAGTTGAAGCTGCCGCGTTGCACCAAATGCAATTCGCCGATGCTGATCTGTGAGTGCAACATTGATCAGCTGACGGGCGAGTTGTTTGGTGAATGCGGCCAGGATTCGTACAAAGTGAAATGGTATCGCTTGGAGGACGAAGACCACGAGGGCCACACCAGCTTTGAAGATGCCCAGGAGCCCGAAACCGATTGGGAGAATCATCATTGCCCCATCGATTGCAAACACAGCATTTGTAGTGAAACGTCGAACGTCTGCCACGAGGATCACAACACTAGCCTCTCCGCTGAGGAGAGTAGCTCCTCATTTACCACCTGCACGGATATTGGCTCCGACGATCCGGTCGAAAAGCTGGAGAACTATCTCAATCAGCTGTGGAACGAAGAAATCGCCGCCACAAAGAATCCTCATCAAACTGCGCCGCGCACCGTTTTTCCACCAGGTCCGCCATGTCAATCATGTAACCGGGACTGAGTATCTACTCTATATTGGTTTGACAATATGAGTGTCCTATAGCCAACTAACATGATACATTGTATATATTGTCTGTGTCTGGTAATTGACAATGGTTGAAGATAAAAGCCAATGGGTAAATATTTTTTTGGAATAAGTAGGTTTTTTTTTCTCTCTCTAGACTTATCTGTTGTTCAGTTGGAGTCTTGGTAAGGTATCTTTTTAAAGGTAGTAACTAAGTTTGGTTCCATATTCAAGCGTATATTTATTGTAATGCTCTCTAGTAGTATGCTTGCTCTTGAACTGGATATATTTAGAATTATCAGCTCTTTTCTTGCTTTAGACTTATCTGTTATTCAGTTGAGGTCTTAGCTAGTAGGGCATCTCTTTAGAGGTAGTAACTAATTCATGTACCATATAAAGATAATGGATAAACACTTCATCCATTGTATTGCTCTCTAGTAGTCTGCTTGCTCTTGAACTGGATATATATTTCCCTACCAGAACTAGTTCTTTTCTTGCTTTAGACTTAACTGTTGTTCAGCTTGGGTGTTAGTCAGTCTCTCTTTAGAGCTAGTTACAAACATACTACTTACTAACTTATCATAGGTTATATATTGAAACTAGAGATGGGCGTCGGGATCAGGATTTTCAAGACTTTCGGCATCTGGCGGGTTGGGAAAGATTTTAACGTGCTTGGTCATGAGATCATGGTAAATTCTAGAGATATACTCTGAGATGGCGGCATTTCAGAGATACCCGTTTGGGACCCGCGGGATCCGAAATCCCGAAATGCCGCCGCCACCCTTCTGCTCATAAGCATATCTCTAGAATCTCTTACTATGCCACCTTGATGTAGAGATGAAGCACTTATCCGACCGTCATGGAATTTTTTAGAATCTTTCCCAACTAGCACGAAAATTGTTTCTGGACAATTTTGGGTCCCGAAAATCCCGATCCCGACGCCCATCTCTACTTAAGACTTATCTGTTGTTCAGCTTGGGTGTTACTCTGTCTCTTTTCAGAGCTAGTTACTATTATATGTTCTATATTGAAACGTTTATCCTTTATATTATGCTCTAGTAATATGGTTGCTTTTGAACTAGTTCCTAGAAGTCTAGACTCATCTTCTCTTCAGTTATTGTTACCTAGTCTCTTCTATAAAGTATTTCTAGCGCCATCCCATTCCGTTTTTCCTTTAACACCTAGCTGCTTCACATTGTAGCTAGAGCAGGCAACAATCCTGCGATCGCCCACTTGCGAACATGAAGAGGAGCCATCGTTTATCGGACACCCGCAGATCGCGTCCCTGACAATGGCCACTTAAATGCCATTGCCAGTTGTAATCTCTGCTAAATTGCTGCCTCGGCTACTGTTGTCAACACCCGCTAGCGTTTCAAGCGTTTCGACCTCCCCTCGTTTGCACCTCGTTCACTGCCGGAGGTTCCACATAAATCGCTCGCATTATCTGCGCACTTGCATCGCATCCACAGGAATGGGAACAGTGCCAGTATGGCACGGGCGGGCTTCCAGTCTGCCTTCGTTCGTTCTGTTCCTCATCGTTGTCGTCGTTTCTCGCCTGCTTATCAATCTCGGCTCATCTGCACGCAGCCACTGGATGCAGCGAGTGAACAGAACATCTTCTGCGAAAAATAATTCCGCAACTTGTCACATTTTGTAAGCGCGGAGACGCCTCTGCGCCAGTTCAGTTGTCGGTTGAGAGTTTGCCAATGGTAATGGCCAGGCTTTACTGCTTTACTGCTTTACTGCCTGCCAGCTCGAGTCCTTGACTGCCAGCTAGACTATTTTTGGCAGGTCTTGCGAATGCAACTGCATCGTATCTCGCCACTAAATGCTGACTTATTCTTGAATTCTTGACTTCTCTTGTTTTTGCCTGTTGTTCACTTAGAGCCGCATTTGCATATAGATTTATTTTTATGGCCCTCACAATGGATTGGAGACGTTTAAAGTCTTTTTGGTATTTATGTACATTTTGAATAACTGGCCAAAGATACTACTACAAGGTGTGCTATAAAAGTAATATGATATAGCTAGACAGTGTTACGAGTAGAGGTGGACGTCGAGCTCGGGATCGAAAAAATTTTTGGGATCAAGCGGGATGGGAAAGAAAAACCCGGGTTAAGAGCTTGATCCCAAAATTCCCGCGGGTCCCGATTAGAAAATAAATAATCAATAAAATTACTTGTATTAATCAAAGAACAAATATTAACGAGGAAATAAATTCTTATATAAATCCTGTTAAATTTAAGAGAAGTTCAAATATTTTTTTATTTTGAGAACAATGCAATGAATTCCATATTAATTACAAGTGAATTACAAATGCTTGTAGAATTTTGGAAGAAAGGAGAACTCATCTTAGAGAAGAAAATTTTGAGAAAATATTATTTTCTATCATAAGAGTTCTGAAAGTTAAAAAAAATTTTGGGAAATGTCGGGACCCGCGGGAAAAATTAAAAACTTATCGGAACAATTGGGCGGGAAAATCCAAAATTATTTCTAGACGTAGTGGGTCGGGAACGAATTTCTTTCCCGATCCCGTCTCTAGTTACGAGCTCTTGAAATAGCAGAAGATCTAGTAAAAGACTTATTCCCATGCATAAGCCTATTTGCCTTACCTCTCTTTGCAATTCTCATAAATTTTAAATGAAATTTTGTTGTTGATCTGCTAATTCCAACACCTCATATCATCTCACTCACAATTATATATAATATACAAAATTGAGAAAGAATTTACTCATTTCACTTACCAAATATGAAAATTTGTATCGTTCTCACTTTTGGCGTAGGGTAAAGGCCCCACTTGAGAGTTCAGAATCGAGTAAACAGTGAGCATTGAGGAAAAAGCTCTCGCTTTTAATTGTAGACCACATCTCGAACCATTGAACTTTTAAAAAGCAATCAAATTTGCGCCTAATGCGATCTCTTTGAGGCGATGCCAAGTGCTCCTTCAGTTGGTTCTTGTGGAGCCGCTTTGATTGTTGGCATTGTGCGGCTGGAACTTAATAGTCTTTTTATAGCTGCACTTTTTCAACTTCAATTAATGAAGTGTCGAGTTGTTAACACCAAAACAGCCGAGCTGCCGAGGTACTAGCTGTGCCCATCAGGACGGCCCTAGACCCTGCCTCAGTCGCTGCCTCAGTCACTGCCTCAGTCACTGCTTCTATTTCCAAACATTTTGCCCACCAGCTACAGAAATGAGCCCCGAGACATGCTGGGAAAAGCCGAGCAGCACCTCTTGCTTGGAAAATGTAAACAAACAAATTAAAACGAGTCGAACGGCAGCAGCAGCAGCTCCCGACTCTCGTCTCGGCGTGGCCACCAGGTGAGAAATCGACTGGGAAGTCTCTGGGAAGGCAGCAAAAGCAAATACAAACAGACAGAAGCAGCCGCTGCCGCAGCCGCAGCCACAGCAGAAGCTCTTTAATCTTTAGCTGTTGAGTGTTGGAAATGCTTGAAAGTTATCTCCCAACCAAATTGAGTTATTGGATGGGCGTCATTTTTTGGAGACAACTAGTCGTGATCTGGCAGTTAAGTGAGCTTTAATTGCTTATCAGGCAGAGACTATGACGAAAGTGAAAACTGGAACAGGCCAATCAATTCCAAGTTGATCAAGAAATCGTGCGAGTTAAGGTAAAGCTGGAGTGGAGGACTATGAAGAAATAAGTTTCATCTTTTAAGAGATTTAAATAGATGAAGACTTACTACTTCATAGGATTATCAGGTGGAGCTACGAGTTTACGTAAAAGGCTTACAGATCTATAAAATGCTGTTACTTGGCCTTAGGCAAATTGCAAATTTGCAAACTGCAATCATTCGCATCGTAAATTTTATGACTGAACCCATTGTTGTATAGCTTTAAGACTTCTTCTGGGTGTCAGTTTAATAGTTAACCTGACCGAAAATGACTGTGGGAAAACAACAGTTGGAGCGTCAAATGATAAACCTGTTTGTCAATTAAACAAAAATATTGTAATAGTTGATAACAGAATGGGCAAACACAGCCCTGAGCTCGTAGTGTGGAGGCAGCGTCAGCAGATGCCGGTGATGAGAACTTCCCAGAACCAGAATGTGAATGTGGATGCAAGAACAAGAATACAACAACCTGTCAACCCAGCCAACAACGGCTGGGGCCCAAAGGCTGGTTCAGTCTGGTTCGATGTGCTTGACGCCCGTCCGTTTCATTATCGCCTTCGACTTCAGCTTGGGGCTGGGGCTGGGGCTCGGACTGCTGGTGTCTCCATCCACCTTCGCACAGAGTCTGCCTTGGCTTATTGTTTAGTGAAGCATTTAACTTATAAATATTGTGTGTGTGGCAAAGAAGAAAAGTGTTTTGTGTATGTGATACCGTTTTGAAATATGCCAGCAACAGAGACAGCAGCCAGCCAGTCAGACCGTCAGAGTGGAGGAGATGCTGAGGACGTCGGGGGTCTTCTCTTTCTCTCTCTCTCTCTCTGTCAGAGACGCAACGCCATGAAATATTTCCCATGACAATTCTGTTTGTTTTTCGTTTATTGTCTGACTGACTGCCTTGGTCTTGGCACCTAAGCGTCGCCAGCGTTCACATCGTCGTCGCCCACTCGTTGTCCAGAGCACAGCTCGGTTCACAGGGTATGGCAACACAGTTGGCCAGGTTCATGAGGCCTGTGAGAGCACTCTCTATTTGCTTTATCTATGCTCAGATACAGTCCATCTATCTATCTCACTGTCGTGCAACATTTCCCAGCCAGAGACTTGTTGAAAAACTGAAAGAAAAAAAAAACCCTTGAGCTGCTTCCCAAAGAGAGTCGGGCCGTACTAAATGGTCAGTCTTATGGCCTTATGCCGGCAATTTTGGCAGCCGTCTAGCACGAGTTGGTATCCAAAATATTCCAAGAACCAGTTGCAAAAGCTAAGCGAAACATTCGCACAATTTGCAAATGCCCTTTCTGTTCATTCAAATGAAATCTAATTGCAAAATTTTATAGTGTATTATTTTATCTTGAGGTAGGAATAAAAAGCATAAAATTTAGGCAGCCTTTAGACCCAAACTGTAATTTGGATTTGCACGTGCATGCTTAATGACAAATTTGATATAAAAAGCATTTCGAAAGGGTATAATTATTAGCTACACAGATCGTCGGCATGGTCAATGAGAAGTGCCGCCGAAATTCCGTGAAATAAAAATATTCAGCGCTTCCAATGCGAATGATAATTAAAATTGTTTTCGAATTGGGCCGAAATGTGGTTGTGGTTGTTCGCCAGGTCAACGTTTGTGCGATTGGGACACTGGTATCCAGTCCACCAGTTAAGGAACTCATCTGATTGACTTGGCTGGCGCAGCTGATGCAGCTGCCGGCACAGGGCGCAAAACGGATGCCTGTTCTTATGCAGCCGATATTCGGAATGCCAATTGAAGAATTGCTTATATAGCTCCGGCTGCGCAGACAACTCTTCCAGGTGCTCAGCCAAATGTTGCGGTGAGTCAAAATCGGCGCTGTTGATGTAGGAGCCAGGCGGCACCAGATTGCTAAGATTACCACCGCCAACGATGACGGGCACCACATAGTGGGCCAATGCCCTGTACATTTGCGGATGTACATAGTCTGGACATTCGCTCGGCTCAAAGATCAGCATAAACTTGTACAGAGCGCAACTGGAAAGAGAAATGACAGGATAAACAAGTAAGAACACTCTAGTCGGGTCTGTCCAACTAAGAGACAGCCTGAACCAAGTCTGAGGTGGTGTTTTAAACAACCTAGCTTACATATTTTATCTATACATATTACCCTCTGAGCGCACACATACACGCACACATATACATGCACACACTAGCACGAGCGGTTGTGCAGCATTATGACAATTATAAATATAAAAATATTGATTGTTAAATAACTTCGGTTCTAGATCTACTTTCTTAATGAAATTTTCAGAACATAATATTGACAACCAAAGGTTTATATATGCGAAATCCCAACTCCCTAGTATTTGAAATACGTTTTTTCTACTTTTGGGGCTAATGGGGGGAGGTATCCAAAATTTTAAATGTTCATTATCTGTCTTTTCATCACACAAACCTACATAGTCAATTTGGTGTCTGTAGCTAATATGGATTTTAATGTTTTGCGTACAAACAAAGTCAAAATATCGATTGTTATCGATAATAAGGAAATAGGATGAGTTCTCGAAAAAAGAAAATAATCTTGTACTGCGTATGGTATCGTGAATATATATCTAAAATTTCAAATCTCTAGCTTTTGTGGTTTTCGAGATCACTGCGTTCATACGGACGGACAGACGGACATGGCTATATCGACTCGTCGTCCTGATCAAAAATATATATACTCTATGGGGTCTGCCACGCCTCCTTCTGTCTGCTACATCCATTGTCACAAAACCATTATACCCTGAACTCCCAGTTTCAATGGGTTCAGGGTATAATAAGTTGGTCAAAGGACTTTACGACACTTACTCTTGGTTTTCATGGCAGGTTACGAAGGAGTCCAGTTCCATGTGCTTGCGCAGCTCCTGCAGATAGAGACTTTCGGGCAAGGAATAATCATTTACTTCGTATACCATGTAAAACACCAAGTGGGTTTTCATCTGGAGTTTTATTTGTAGTTCGAAGGCCGCTTGTCTTGCCTGTTGCTCCAGATGGCTGGTTATTATATTATCGATTTCAAGATGATCTCGACTAATTCCAGTAAAATAGTAATCCGACCACATGAGGTTCGAATCCCGACGATAAGTCATGGTGAAGTTAAAGATAGTTTCGCCATGCTCCAGCAGGGGATCCTGTGCCAGGCTCAATGGATTTTTCGCAGCAAATACCGCCAAAAAATTTGGAGTTCGATTAACCCTATCCAAGCCATCGAGTGAATAAGTTCTATCGGCATTTACCACAATGGCATGGAAGGGCCCACCATCATAATCACGCTGATTGGTCAAAGTGCAGCCGCATTGGAGGTACTCCCATATGCCCAAGTCGCTCTCAGAGTTCCAGAGCAGTATTGTCTTACCGCCGGGACGGTGAGCCATGTGCCTTAACCGTGGATTATTGTGAACCGCGAAACGCATTAGCAACAGAATGATTGACGTACACACGATGCACTTCAAAATGGTCAAGTACAAAAACAATTTCTGTCGTTCTTGCTCCTGATCCGCGACAAGGGACTTGATTTTCGATTCGTTGTCCTTGCCCATCCTGATTGTCTGCACATAAGGCAGCTGTGGCTGCTCTTCAGTTTTAAGTGTAGTGCTAATAATTTTGACGATTGGCATTTTAAGAATTTTTTGTTTGGCTTACTTAATAATAAAATGTCATGTTTATAACTTTATAAATGTAAAAATGAAGTTCAACAACAATGCCAACTTCGATGAAGACAATTGAATTCAATTTCTTTAGGAATGAAATTGATTTAAATATAAGAAACTGACTGATTGACTGACTGATTAACTAACTGAGTGGCAAATGTTTTGATTGACTGGATGATACATCGAATGGTTGAGTGATTGAGTTACGGACTAAACACTGACTGAGTCATTGAATGATTGACTGATTGACTTGGTGCACGTCTGATTGACTGATTGACTTGGTGCATAACTGATTGACTGATTGACTCACTGCATGAGTGACTGACTGATTGACTTACTGCATGATTGACATACTTCCTTATTGTCTGATTGATTGACTGACTGTATGATTGATTGACTGTCTGATGTAGAGACTCTTTAAAAGTCTATGATTGACTGACTGAATAACTAACTGAGTGGCAAATATATTGATTGACTGGATGATACATCGAATGGTTGAGTGATTGAGTTACGGACTAAACACTGACTGCCTCATTGATTGACTAACTGATTGACTTGGTGCATGTCTGAATGACTGATTGACTTACTGCATGAGTGACATACTGCATGATTGACATAGTGCCTTACTGTCTGACTGATTGACTGACTGTATGATTGATTGACTGTCTGCTGTACAGACCCTTTGAATGTACATGATTGACTGAGTAAATAACTAACTGATTGGCAATGTATTGATTGAGTGACTGATACACCGAATGGTTGCGTGATTGAGTTACGGACTGACTCATTGATTGACTGACTTAATGACTTAGTGCATGTCTGAATTACTGGTTGAGTGACTGACTGATTGACTTATTTGCATGATTGACATACTGCATGATTGAGTAACATCATTACTGACTGACTGTATGATTGATTGATTGTTTACCAAACCACATCGGTGACTGTATAATTTACAGACCATTTAAAAGTCTATGATTGACTGATTAAATAACTAACTGATTGGCAAATGTATTGATTGAGTGACTGATACATCGAATGGTTGCGTGATTGAGTTACGGACTGACTCATTGATTGACTGACTTAATGACTTAGTGCATGTCTGATTGACTGATTGACTTATTGATTGACTGACTTAATGACTAAGTGCATGTCTGATTGACTTTGTGCATGACTGATTGACTGATTGACATACTGCATGAGTGACTGACTGACTGATTTACTGCATGATTGACTTACTGCAGGAGTGACTGACTGATTGACTGCATGATTGACTTACTACATTACTGACTGTTGATTGACTGACTGTATGATTGCTTAATTGCTTACCAAACCACAGCGCTGTCTCATTTACAGACCATTTGAATGCCTGTGGTTGTCTGTCTGATTGACTGATTCTTAATCAAAGCACAGCCTAACCGTTAGATCCATAAAGCTGACTGGAAAAGTTTACTTCATTCACTAGTAACCATAATATATTTTAATTATTCAATTAGTTTCACAAACATTTGATCGATTCTAAACAAAATCATTTGTTGCGGCTTCCATTAGTTCGTAAGCTCTTTCAATTAGTTGAGCATTCCGCTTCGAAAGTCCTGGGGATCTGGACACTGGTAAACTGACCACCACTGATAGAACTCATTAGGTAGCCGATTTCGTCGCTTCTGTTGCAGCTGATAGCAGAGAGCGCAATAGGGTTGCTTCACATGTCGGATGACATACTTGGAGTGCCACCAGAAGAACTGTTCGTACAGCAGGGGGTTTGAGGAGATCAATAGTAAGTGCTGTGCCAATTCGTATGGTGAATTGAAGTTTTCGTCGCTTAAGTAAGAACCAGGTGGCACCAGGTTGCTGAGATTTCCGCCGCCAATCACCACGGGGACCACCCAATTGGCCAGCGCCATATAAACTTCTGGGTGCACATATTCCGGACACCGACTGGCCTCAAAGATCAGCATAAACTTGTAGGGAATGCATCTAAGGAACAGGAGGGAAATGATGTGGATGGGAGTTAAAGAGAGTTCAAGTTAGCTACTCATTGGTTCCGTGACAACTTTGAATGACGCTCAGTTCGATGTGTTCGCGCAGCTGCTCCAGATAACGACTCTGCTGGTTGCTGGAATTGTTCACCTCGTACAGCATGTAGACAGCCAGTTGCTGTTTGAGCTGGAGCTTGAGCCGTAGTTGGGCTACCACCTTTGCAGGCATATGCAGCATGAAGTTCATGATGGGAGCTACGAACTTAAACACCCGCTTATTCGGTCTGATGATCTTGGAGAAATAATATTCTGTCCAAACCAGATCCGAGTCAATGCGATAGGACATCGAGTAATTGAAGATAGATTCACCGTGCATATCCAATGGATTCTTGACCACATTTAGTGGCTTTCTACTGGCGAAAACTACAAAAAAATTGGGAGTACTTGCAATCTTATCCAAGCCTTCCACTGAGTAGGGTCGATCTGCATTGATGATGACGGCATCTATGGGCCTCTCGCTGTAATTGCGATTGTTCGTAATCGCACAGTAGCACTGATGATACCTTTCATGCCCTGTGAAGCTGTTCTCGTTCCATAGAAGTATCGCCGTTTTCTGTGCGAGTTTCTGCTTTCTGGAGACTTGTCGCGGCACAAAGTGCAAAAGCAAAAATATTACCGAGAGACATAAGATCCATTTCATGAGCATGTTGCGACTGTTGGACAGTTGTCGGGATACATTTAAGCGTCGCGTTGGCGGCAGTAAAATCAGATCGGAATCCATGGAATAGTCAGAGTCATCATTGAGGCAACTATGCTCCACATCATCGTCCGATTTCTTTCGCTGCGCATGATGTCGACTGCTAAGAATTTTGCCTATGGGCATGCCGCGAACTCTATCGATGGGCATTGTGATTATTGTGGATATATATATTATTTAATGTTCTGATAGAAGTTGACTATTTGACAGTAGCAATGGCAACTATGTGGGATAGATTTTTTTAAATTTTGTATTAATTTTTTCTAAAACCTATGTGAACTGAATCATATATATTTTTTTAAAAAGAAGTAGAAAGCTCTAGAAAGACAGAGAATTAGAAGAAGGGAATTATATTATATAATATATTCGTATAGCTCTAGAGAGAGAGGGGAAAGTGAGAGCAGTAAGAATACCAAAATCTGTAATCAATCATCAATTTCATCCACTTTTCCAATTTGCAATTGCAGAATTTAAGAAAAAAACAACAAAAATTCTTGCCATTTATTGTGTCGATTGAAAAGTGTTGCAAGTTCCTGAAATCTGCCATAAAAATTCGCTTTCCTTTCGCTTCCTCCGTGAAACAGGAACCAAGCAATCAATCATTGTGGCTAAGCCATCAGCAACATGACAAATCTGGCCACAAACTTTGCGTAGGAAAAAAACTGAGGAAATATTCAGCTCCTTCGTCTCCTCTAGCTCCTTCTCTGTCTGGCAATCCATTGATGATATATCACTGCAATTTGGAATATTCATTTGCCAACTTTTGTCGCTGCTCATTTCAAATGCGACACACAAACTCGCCAAGGATGTGCCTGGAGTTGGCCAACGGGCTGCTCAAGAACGTGCCGATGCGATTGAGACTGACTGTCAAAGCTGTGAACCTGCTGCTGTTTTGTTTGAGATGCAGATGAGAGGGGGGGGGGGGAGTTAGGATTCGCTTGGGCACGTAGCAACAGTTGCCATGCAAATTGGCCAGCGCCAGCTTTATAAATAATGCCTCGTTTATGTGCGAAAGTGAAATTGGAATCGCAGATGAGGCCTGGAGAGGAGTGGAGAGTAGCTGGTGTAACTGCAACAGAAGGCTAACCACATTAGAAGTGGGGGTGAAGCGGCGACTAAGCCCAAACGAAACACATATAAATTTTAATTATTCCAGCGAATCGGGGCCTAAAAGGCAGCACAGCAAACAGCACAAAGCGTGGCTAAACAAAAGATGCGATACGATTGCATTTGGAGGCTGTGAGACGTTGCCTCAACATGGACCGGGACCGGGACTTGAACCTGGCCCTGGCCCTGGCTCTGACTGTTGCTCCTTCATGTTGCTTGTTGGCAGAATGGAATTGAAATTCCATTGTGAATTTTGGGGGCGTTGCCGAGTCGAAAAATGCAATAAATATGCATATGAGAGAGCGTTCGCTGAGAAATATGGCAAAGATTTGAATAATTTGGTTCCCACACTCCCAAAGTCAGCTCCAGTTCCAAATCTTTAAAAGGAGGCCCACAAATATGATGTGAATGCGCCAAAAGTCGCCAGCCAGAGACTTCGACTCACTCATAATTTTAATTAAAGTTATTAATAGGTCGCGTCAAGATCCTCAATGTGATTTACCTGCCTCTCTCACTCTTCTGACTCAGTTGCTGAGGTGTCCTTAAGCCGGGGCTCAATTAAATGCCGCACACATTGTTGGCAACTGCTTAATTATTGAGACGGCTCTCAAACAACATGCAACAAGAAAAAAGGACGCTGGCGGCCAATTCGCCACCTCAGAGACGCCGCACGAAATTGGACCGTCTTCGTGGCTCCGATATATATTGGTCGGAATTAACATGTAATTATCTCAGCTTGGTCGAACTCGAAATGAAACGCAACGAATCGCCGGCGACACCCAAACCAAAAACAAACTGCGTCTTGTTACTGCAGCCAGGATCGAGGTCCCAAACGTGGCCTAGGCCACAGCTGCCTACAGCTGCGGGGCGTGTCTTAGTCTGACTTAGTTCGATTCTCGATTCCCCGATTCCTCGACTCCTCGTCTCTTTGACCACCCGCGCTTGTGGCGCTAAACTTGTCAGTTTGACCCTAATTAGGTGTTATCTAAGTGACCCGACTATTGGTTAACTGTGTGTTTATTGATGTGCCGACACGTTCTCTCTCTCTCTCTCTCTATCTCTCTCTCTACTCACTTTCACTGACTTCTGCCATTTCCTGGCTGTGCGTTCTGTGTCGTGTCGGGTCCATGATTCATCATGTCCCACGCTTTATTTGGCGCCACCATCCACTGCTGACCCACAAAGCCACACTCAACACAATCAAATCTCAGTGATTATCACTGCCCGGCACCGGACCATTGTCCAAGTAGCTATTGTCATTATCAATATAAATAAATTCCCTTTCGCCGAATTACCCCGACGCTGTCTGACATTCGCGTAAACAGTTTGATGATGGCAATCAAGTAAAGTTGGCCCCGTTGGGCCAATTGCTTGCCGGGCTCTTGTTGTCACGATCAACGCGAATATAAATTCAACTCTGGCCTCCGCCCAGTGGCCCCCACTGGATGACACATGCGCCTCCACAGTCCGGATGCAGGCACTTGCCAGCCGCTGATTGATGCGCAGGCGGCAGACGTCGTTGATGCTCATTGCTCAGCTTTCCACTTGCTGTCGCAATGAGTTTGAGTTTTTCTTGTTGAAATTACGGAAAAGTGATGTAAACCAGGAATTCCGCTCGATATTTTACCAAATTTTAAATAAACAACAATCACTCACATTTCTTAAATGTTGCTTTATTTAGTTGCTTTTTTAAGTAATTAGAATAAGCCAAAGGCAATTTGTAGAAATGATTCTTATAGGAGATAATTCATTAGATAAAGAAAATTAGATAAGTTAGGTAGAGTTAGAAGTAAGCAACTTAGCTTGAGAAGAAGAAGTGGAGAGTTTTGCTCAAGTACAAGAAAAAGTGAGAAACTTATCTTGGAATGAAGTAAAATGGGGAACTTATCTTAAAAGGAAATATAAATAATTAATCAAGAAAGAAGAAAATTAGATAAGAAAGGCAGAGTTAGAAGAGAGCAACTTTGCTTGAGCAGAAGAAGTTAAGAGCTTAGCTGAAGTACAATAAGTGAAAAACTCATCTTGGAATGAAGTAAAAGAGAGAAACTTATCTTAAGAAGAAATAGAAATGATTGTTCAAGAAAAAAGAAAATTAGATAAGTTAGGCAGAATTACTACTTAACTTGAGATGAAAAAGTTAAGAGCTTAGCTCAAGTACAATAAGAGAAACTTATCTTGGAAAGAAATAATAGAGAGAAACCTATCTTAAAAACAAATTGAAATAAGAACTATATCTCATAAATAAGTTAAAGTGGGAACTTATCTCGGAATGCAGGAAAAGAGAGAAAGTTATCTTAAAAAATAAATTGAATTGAGATAATTTATCAAAAATAAGTAGAAGGGAGAAACTAAGCTTTTAAGTAGAAGTGAGAAACTTTACTTTAAAGTAGAAGTAGAAGTGACTTAAGTTAAGAAGAAGTAGCAAAAATAAACATATCTCATAAACAAGAAGCTTCTTACTGCTATTTATCTCGGAATGCAGTAAAACAGAGAAACCTATCTTAAAAACAAATTGAAATGAGAATCATATCACAAAAATAAGTAGAAGTGAGAAACTTAACTTTAAAGAGATGTAAAACTAACTTAACTTAAACAGAAGTAAAAATGAAAAACTTATATCAAAAGCAAATAGAATGAGAATCCATACTTTAAACAGATACTGAAGTGACCCAAGTTAAATTCAGTTAAAATGAAGTAAAAGTCAGAGAAGTTGTTCGCTCCAACTTTTTCTTAAGATAAGTCTAAATTGATTTAGTTTCTCACTTCAACTTTCAGTTTAACTTAGTTTTAGTGAGTAAATTTCTGCCTTCTACTCTCTTCTCCCTTCTACTTCTACTCTCCGTTGACTAATTTCAATTTCTTCTAAACTTATTCTTCTCTTGCCTGTATTTCGCTGTCTTTATTCTGTATTAAAAATAAAAGCTTTCTTGTTTTGCAAACATTCCTTCAGCATAGCTTATCACTTTTTACTTATATCCTAATCTTATTCAGTTCCCCACTTCTGCTTTATAAACTTAGTACATTCTTAAATATACTTTTTAATTAACTTAACTACTTGCTGCGTTTGTCTCAGCTTCTCTTTTCTCTCTCGCTCTCTCTCTCTCTCTCTCTTGTTCATAGAGTTTTTATTTACTAAACTCATAATCCAAGTTCCTGTTTGCTTTCAGTTGCTATTTGGTATTTCTATTACTATTCTGTTTGCGACGTAATTTCTTGCTTGTCTGTTTCCACTTCCTCTTCTGTCATTCATCTTCTCTCCGCCGTTCCTTCTGTCTTTCAACAGTCATGCATATTTCATAGTTGCCGCCCTCCCCCTTTGCCCTTGATGTCCACCCACTTTTTGTGCTGCACTCCCTGGGGGCGCTACCGTGACGACGAGACATGGACAATTATGTAAATATACGGAGGCGCCTGTTCCGCCGTAGACGCCGGGGAATACAATGGGACAACCGCAATTATTGCCGACCATTTGGCAAATGAATGCGTGACAAAATGCAGAGAAAACATTCGAGTGGCATGAAAGAGACACAGAGACATTGAGACACTGAGGCGCAAGGACATTGCCGAGGTCAGGACAATAGCCGGCGCAGCGGGAGTGGCAGCGAGGTCAAAGGTCAGCCGCGCTAATGTTGTGCTAATTGCGATTGGAACGCGGCCCGAACAACAGCGACACGAGACATTCGGCGCTTAGCCTAATTGAAGTGTCCTTGTCCACGAAAGATTTACGACAATTACTGAAGGAGGTAGCAATCGCTATTGTCGTCGCGCCTCATTGCCAGCGAAAGCAAAGAAAGCAGAAAGCCGACCACTCAGTAGGACATCGCTAAACCGACCTGAGGCATCACTCTCTGTTCTCTTGTCCTCTGCAGCATCCTGGCCGGCGGTCCATGACCCGTAACCCGGCTCCAATATCGTTCGAGTTGGCTGTGTGTGGGGGGCCGCGTCGCATGCGCCTCGTAATTTGATCCTGCGCACGCGTGGCCCAAGCAGCAGCAGCAGCAGCAGGCTGTCCTTAGTCGTCCTTCGGCGCTTGTCGGGCCAACGGCTGTGATCTTTAACTTTTTTGGCAGCAGTTATGTCTGTCTGATCAGTTAGGCCAGGTGTGATATGTATCGATCACCAAAAACAAAAAAATACCTGTAACTCGATCTGCAGCTCGTTTCGCTCAAGAGTCCTTGCTCAGGTCCAGAGCGTATGCAAAGTAGACCACCAATTGGCTAAACGGCTGCTGTTGCCTGATCTTTAATATATGTGCATACTCTTACTCGTTTGGGGTTGTTATGATAGAGTGAGTGCAACTTAAAGCTTAACACTTTTTAGAAACAGCAAGCTAAAGAGTTTAAGAAAACTTTATATTTATTCTTAAATATTGGTTTGATGCATAGTTTGGTATTTCTTAATCGCTTAAGAATACAAAGCAAAGCCGAATTGAAATACATTTTAAATAATATAAAAGTATTTAAAGATAGAATTTTTTGTAGATTATTTGTACATACTTA
This sequence comes from Drosophila gaucha, assembly GCA_035045545.1. NCBI lineage: Eukaryota > Metazoa > Arthropoda > Insecta > Diptera > Drosophilidae > Drosophila > Drosophila gaucha. The sequence continues at coordinate 1,081,092 of JAWNOY010000222.1, forward strand.
ATTTATGGATATTATATATATTAATTAAGATATATATTAATTTTTAAAAAATTCATTTAAAACTGATTTGCCAGTAAAACGTTTTAGAATGGCAATTCAAAGGAACATTTCTAACTAAAGAAGAAGCATTACTTCATATAATGTTTCAATGACATGTGATAAATGCATACGAGCTTAAGCAAAGGCATTCTTTCATATTCAGTTTGCTGTTAAAACGTTTGCGAACGTAACAGAAAGGAGAAATATGATGAAACATACAATTTTCAATGAGCTCTGAGTATTAAAAGTATAAAAAAAATCTTTGTCAATTAATCACAAGTCATGAAATCGAAGTTATCTGTCCGATTGTCTGATTGTCTGTTAAAACGCTTACGAATACAAGCACAAAGAGTAAGCAGGAAAGAAATTAAGCTGCTTCCATTTAAGACGGAAATACTGTAAAGGAGTCATAGAAGCTTAATAAAAGTATGTTTATTTAGCTTAGCTTTCAGAACGTTTACGAATGAAACACAAAAGAAGAAAAATGAAAGGAAAGAACTTTTTGTATGGCAAGCCAAGATTGGCGCAGGAAGACTGAAGAGAAGTGCATAAAAAATCTTTTACTGAGCGCCGCTGTAAGAACGTTTACGAAAATGCAGCACAAAACAGAAATATGATAAAGAAAGAGAATATTTCGTAATGTATTTTTGTCACGGTATACGAAGAAAGAGCTAGGCAGACGAAGGAAGAGTGTGGAAAAGTTTCTTTATGCTGCTAATAGAACGTTTACGAAAGAGATACAAAGCAAAATGACAAAAGTGCATATTGAAGTTTCTAGTTTCTGCTATTTGAACGTTTACGAAAAGATACAAAGCAAAATGAGAAAAATTCATATTGAAAAGAAAATAGATTTGTGTAGTAAAAAGAGTATTTAATTTTCGTTTTGCCAAATGCTTTTCTTATTCCTTTTTTCTGACCACCAAAGTTGATTGAAATTTTGGCAATGACCCCAGAAGTTGTTGTTGGGCAGCTGCCGCCGCTGCTGCTGTTGCTGCTGCTGCTGTTGCTGTTTGACTGAATGTGGCAGCTGCTGCCGCTGCCGCTGCTGCTGCTGCATCAGCTTCGCCCACTGAGCAGGTCGAGGAGCCGGCGGAGCGTTAAAACGCACACGTTGACAGCTTTTTTTGTCTCATTTTTTAAGTTTCTTTTTAGGCGACGGCAGTTGCTGTCGGCGTCTTTTTTTTGTGCAGTTGCATTTGCAGTCGCTTAATGTGCGATTTTTATCTGCGAGATATAAATTGTAATTATTGCATTGTGTGCCATTGGGGGAAGTTCTTATCAGCTGACGAACATTAGCGAAACACAACAAAAATAATTGCAAATGAGTGTCGAAATAAAAGTGCAGCACACACCCGCCCACACGTGAGAGATGGGGGCGTGGTAGGGGTGAGGGGGTTCTGTTTTTTTGTTTTTTTTTACAGCTGTTGCGACTGCGCATTGTGGTGCTGGGAAAACACGTTGGAAAGACAAAGCGTAACAAATTGCTCAATGTTAATGTTGTTGTTGTTGTTGTTGTTGCTTTTCGCGCTTTAACACTCTTTTTTTTTTTGTGTTTTGGCTGCTCAGAAAATTGATGATGTTGACGTCGACGAGGACGTTGAGTTATGGCCAGTCGAAAGCTGTGACAGCTGCCAGCTGTCAGAGAGAGAGAGAGAGAAGCTCATAGACAGAGAGAGAGAGAGAGAGCGAGAGAGAGAGTGAGAGAGGGGAGATAGAATGCAACAGCTGACTGACCACCCAATAGCTAGACATTAGGGCGCTATCAGAGGAAAATACATTTTAATTACCAAGCAAGTGATGAAAATCGCTGCAGGCCACAGCGAGCCAGGCTTATAGTATATATATATATATATATATATATATATATATTTGGGGCGACGTCCAACGGTGCGTATGAAATTGAAAATCAAGACCGACCACACATGACTGCGGCGCCGCCCAACCCCAAAATCGCCCCTTGGCTCCGCTGCACACTTTGACGTTGATGGAGCTGTCGATGATGCGTTGCACTCGCTGTTCACATTTTGTTAGTTGTTATTAACTGATTTTGTTGTTGTTGCTGTTCTGTTGGCTGCAGCGGCTCTGATTGATGCCCCCCACCAACAAGGGCCAGACGCCAGGGCCAGGGCCAGGGCCAACAGCAGCAGCGCCTTCTGAATCGCCTTCGTTGCGGTCATGGCCCGATAATTGATATATGTTTCGTTCCCTCTCTCTCTCTCTTGCTCTCCCTTTCTCTCTCTCGGCAGATCAAAGTGCGAGAGCAGTCGTCATGATGATTTGATTAATTTGAATTGAGTTCTTTGGGAGTTTTTGAAGTGTTGATGGCCAAACTCTAATTAAAACATATAAATGTAGACCCTTATCGCTTTTAACTAATTTCAAACTCTTCTTTCTTTTTTTTGTTATAATAAACGTGGGTCAGGTGAGCGTGTGTGTGTGTGTATGTGTGGAAAGTGCGCAAGTTTTTGACAACTGGTTCTCAGCGGCGTTGACAACAAAAATACGTGGAAAATATAACATTAAACAATCATAAATACAATTTTCCCACAGCGCCACACACAGTGAAAGCGAGAGCAAGAAATGATGGACTAGCAGATGCCCTGTAAAAATGTTAGTGTCTGTATAGAGTTGTAGCAAGAGTTTGTATTGAGTTGAAAAATTAGTTAGATATGGATCAAGTGAAGCTTAAACATTTTGGGAAATCGAGTGTACAGAATGATAGACTAGCAGATGCCCTATAAAAAAGTTGTAGTAAGAGTTTGAATCAGTTGAAAAATTTATATTTGATTTAGAGCAACTGAAGCTTAAATATAGTCAAGGCGAGTAAACAAAATGATAGACTAGCAGATGATCTGTAAAAAAAAGTTAAGATCTCTATAGAGTAGAACGTGAATTTTAGTGTTTAGTAAGAGTTTGGCTTAGTTTAAAATATGGTTAAAACAAATTAGAAAATAAGGTGAACAAAATGACAGACTAGCAGATGACCTTTAAGAAAAATTAAGATTTACATAGAAATGATTGTTTAGAAACAGATTGAATCAGATTAAAATATGGCTTAAGATTAAGATCAAGTGAAATCAAGTGTACAAAATGATAGACTAGCAGATGACCTATAAAATAGTTAGTATATCTATAGAATGGAGTGTGGAGTAAGAAATTGAATCAGTTGAAAAATTAGTTTTAGATTTAGAGCTATATTCAAAGCGAGTGCACAAAATGATACACTAGCAGATAACCTGTAAAAGCAATATGACCTTTAGCCTTGAGTTTCTAGTAAAAGTTTAAAATTAGTGGAAAATGTATTTTTAGATTTAAAGATTTAAAACTGCTCAAACTCAAAGCTACAGCAATTGCTTTGAAACTGTTATTTATGCTTGAGAATGCTCTTTTAAGTAGAAAGATTCATTTTCGAAAATTGAAAACTTCAGCTTAAGATTGTGGGAAGCAAATTCATTTTCACATATATGCATATATTTTATATGTATATATTTAAATGTATTTATATATTTAAGATATTTTTCGTAACTTCTTTATTAACTAGCATTTTCAGCCCCTTCTAATGGGCGTGACTATACAGTGATACGTATAATGCTTACATATATTTTATATAAACTAAAATACATTCAAGTCTCTAAACAGGCTATAAAAACAGCAGTTAATATTGCATATATAAGTATATACAGTCGGATCCCGCTAACTCGCCCACTGCTAAATCGAAATCCTCTATAATTCGTCAAAAATTCTGTCAATTTAAAAAAAACTCGTTCGAACTTCTGATCTATAAATCGAATGCCTGTATAATTTCTAAAAATGTGATTCCTTACAATTTTGAATTATCGTGATTCGACTGTATGTGGAACACTTTATTTCAAATAAATTTTAATATTTCATTTTACTATCAGAAATCATATCCAAGTAATATACCCCCTGCTTACCCCTACAATATCTTACAGGGTATAATGAAAACGAGCAGCGGTCGAGAAACTTTTGTAGTACATGAAAATGTCATTCGCATAACACAGCCAAAGCGACAACAGCAACAACTAAATGTTTTATTGTTGTTGTTGTTTTTGCTGACAACAACGAAACGACGCACAAAAGTTTCAATCTTTCTCTTACTGGCTATCAGCCCCGCCCCCTGCTGCCAGCGCCCCTCCCCTTCTCCACGACTGTAGACCAAGTTGGTGGCACCTTTGCGGTTGACTTTTATTATTGTTGTTTGTTATTTCGAGATAAGAGCCAACAAAAACAACAACAAAATGTTTGATGTACTTCAAACTGAAAATTGTTTTTTTTTTTTGGCTTAGAGTTTTTGTTTAATTTGCTTATGCGACTTGACCTTTTTATTTCATATTTAATCGTCGCACTTGCCAATTAACTAAGAGCCGGATTTTTCGGTTGCGCCCTGAACTTTTGACCCGTTCGCACGCTCAGCTTTTGCTGTTGGCCCTTTTCTTTTTTTTGTGGTAAATTACACTTAAGAGCTACACACTTTTGCTTTCAGTGTATGTCACTGAAAAAGTGTGAGTGTGGTTCTCTCTGTGTGTGTGCCTCTCTCTCTGTGTGTGTGTGTGACAAGCCCTCGGTTATCATCAGAACTTTTAGCCGCCTCATTGCAGACCAAAAAAAAACCCTAGAAAAAACCGAAATATGAAATTGTTTTCCCACGCAAATTAACACTCGACTTTGTTTTCATATTTGCACAAGATGACTTCATTTTCTTCGCCTGTTTATTTTACTTTTTTTGTTTTTAATATTTTATAGCTGTTGACTTGGCTTACAGCGACTGGGCCAGCTTGCAGCCAAGTCCAACACCAATATACACCACACACAGTTGCTGCTGTCTCATTGTTGTGGGTGCCGCGTTGTCATTGTTTCATAATGTGTGTGAGTGTGTGTGTGTGCGTGTGTGTGTGCCACAATTTACAGTCACATGCATTGTCGATGACTCGACGCGTCGACTTTGAAAGTTGAGGTTACAAATATTTTGCCAGGAATTTGTTTAGATATTTGTGAATAGATTCCAATTTTTTTTTTGGTGTTTGTTATATGAGCTAATCGTAGCGCTGGGGGAGTTACATCATATAGATATATAGATTATTTGCAATATTTGCAATATTGAAGCAAATGCAGTCTTTGATAGTTGAGCATGAGAATCCGGGTTGCAATCTTGGGCTAGTCTATGAATGTTGTCTAAAGGTCAGATGTAAGTTGCCAATGCTATTCAAAATATATAGTCTGCTATAACAACAATTGATTATAGTCCAGCATGGTGTTAGAAACTTCAATGTCAGCATATTTAAAATAGCTCTGACAACTATCTCTTGGCGCTAAGAGAATAATAGACACTTGCTTGGAGTTGCGACCAGGTTTTTATACCCTGAACCCAATGGATTTCAGGGTATAATAGTTTTGTGACGACAATGTACATATGTAATGGGCAGAAAGAGGCGTGGCAGACCTCACAAGTTGAGTCGATCTAACCATCTCCGTCTCTCCGTCCGCTCGTATGAACACAACGATCTCGTAAACCACAAAAGTTAGAGATTTGAAATTTTAGGTATATATTTTTGCTTACCATACGCAGCTGAATCTTTTTATTTTTTCTTCGATAACTTATCCTTTTTCCTTATTATCGATAAAAATCGATATATCGACTTTGTTTTTACGCCATAACTTAAAGACCGTGAAAGCTAGAGGCACCAAATTTAACATGTAGGTTTCTGTGAAATAGATAATAAGCATTTCAGACTTTGGATACCCCATAGGCCCTATTGAGTGTGCGAGCAGAGAAAATATGTTAAGTAGATTGTTTGACACATCACCTAGGACTTGGTTCAGGGTTCATCTCGTAGTCGGGCAGACTCGACTAGAGCGTTCTTACTTGTTTTGTGTTGAACTCTCAGTCTGAATTTCTATTAATAGTTTTTTTTTGTTTAGACCAAACCCAGCTGAGACATTCACCCACATTTTTATATAGATATAGCTAAGAGCTGAATCAAGAAGTTCCGTCTCAGATTTTCATTTCAACATTTTGTCAATTTATTCATAGCTATTGAGCTGTATTGAGTTCTTAAACGATTTCTGAACTCAAGTGGTGCAGCTCATGTCAAGCTGGAGCAGTGCTCAGAGAAATATTATTAAAAAGAAATGCCATAGTTTTTGTGAGAGCTGCAATCAAAAGCAAAAGGCCAAGCAAAACTTGAGCTTGACTAACTCGAAGCAAATAAATTGCAAGTTCTTGAGCCAGGACTTCCACTTAAATCAGCTCGACTTAGCATGTGTGTGTGTGTGTGTGTGTGTGAGTGGGCAAGGAAACAATAAAATTGCTTTCTCGGCAAGTTTTTACTTATTTGCCTGCTCTGGGACTTGGGTCCGAGATGGCGATATGATAGCTGTGGATGACACTCGTATCATGCGCAGCGCCCTAAGCACAAGGATCAACTTCATCTCTGTCTCTGGCGCAGGCTTTGTTTGCCTCTTGAGTAGCATTTTTTTTTTACGCCAGCGATGCAATTGGATTGGTTTGTCGACAGCTTGAAGAACCTGCAGAGATTTAGCTGCAAATTAGCTTCATTAATGGATAGTTGGGATTTTCGCTTGACTTTTGCCCAGGCATTTTCATTTTGCATTGTGCTGCTGCGAGATTTTCTGCGCATTTTCCTGCATTTTCGTTTTCGTTTTCGTTTTGCATGCAATTTTCTTTCTTTCCTTTGCTTTTTGCTGCACAGCTCGCATTTCGCTCAATCAGCGCTGAAATTTATTATGCTCCATAATCATTTGTCATCTTTCCATGCCATTTTCCATTTTTCCATTTCCATTTGGCGCCCGCAGCGAGCGCATTAAAATTGTTCGCAACATTTTTCACGCATTCAGCAAAATGGCGACTCGCTACGGAAAAATCCGCCAATTGCCCCCGGCTCGGATCTCAGGACCCTCCCAAAAAAAGGAGCAGGAGAAATCGAGCCATGCAGCAGCAGCAGCAGCATAGGTCATAAATATTCTCGAATATTGTTAAGAATATAACAATTACTCTACTTCTCACTATCTCTCTCATATACATACTATACATATATATATATGAATATATATATAATAATATTTATTATGCTGCGCTTTTATGGATGTCCGCAAAGCTGCCAACCCAGTGACAAATAAACGAAGCGCCCTCTAGCGACGGAAATGTGCAGTGTCAGGGTTTTTATGAAAGAGAAAGATTAAACGTACATATGTTTTATTTCCTATATTATTTGGCATATTTCATTTTATTGTGTGGAAATATATATATATATATATATATTTTATTTTTTACTTTAGTTAATATTTTATTGTTTTGTTATATTTTTATCTGATTCCCTTAAATTTAAAGTACAAAAGAAATTTGTTTATATTTATATGAATTCTTAAAACTTTCTAGTTTCTAAAAGATACTAAATTAAGCTGATATATTGTTTATAGATAAAAAAAGGTTTCTGTGATCAAAATACAGATAATTAACATTTTCCCAATGGCCCCAAAACTATAAAAAACGTATTTCAAATACTAGGGAGTTGGGATTTGACACATATACACACATTTAAATGTTTTATTAAGAAAGTCCATCTAGAACTAAAGTTATTTAACAATCAATTTCTCATAGTGCTGCCCAGAATGCAGCCCAAGCGCAGTCGCTAAATCCACTACGCAGTAAGCGGCGCTTGCTTGAGCATGAATATGTTTGCGAGTGTGTGCGCGAGATGTTAATATGTATAGATAAAAGATGTAAGCTAGATTCTTTAAAACACCACCTCGGACTTGGTTCAGGGGATCTCCTAGTCGGGCAGACCCGACCAGAGCGCTCTTACTTGTTTATATTCTCAATCTTACACTCCTAACTTGTTTATAAGAAATATTCAGTTAATTCTATAGATATGTTGACAAATTTTTGATATACTGAAATCTCACTCTCTAAAGTTATTATTAAGAAAACTTAAATGGAATTTAAAGTAAGCTAAACAGATTTTTTCTATAATCTAATCTCATTTCATAACTGTTTTAGTATACATTCTCAAAGTATATCAACAACAGCCCCATATCCCATTCTTCTCTATGCAATTTATAGTCCTTGCAAATCATATTATATATATATCTGCTATCCTCTAATGTATGGCACAACTAAGCATAACATATTTTTGTTTTCGTAGTCTCAAAAAATACAAAAAAAACAAAGTTCAATAAATTTTCAGGAAAACTCAACAACAATAACAAATTTTCTCGCATAATTTTCTTTTGCGTTCGATTTCTTTTTTGGGGTTTCTTCTTTTGTATGCATGCCCGAGCGCATTCCATAAGGAAATATCAATAATTCATGCATTCGCAAATAAAAATAAAAACCAACATTAACAACAACAAATAAAGAAGAAGAGGAAATTATGAGTGGGAGAATGTAAATCGCTTTCCATAATTCATCGACTCGTTCGCGTCGGCCTTCCAGCGAAGGGTCGTAAAACGGCGACAGCTATATATATATATATATGTATGTATGTCCATATATCCCAAAGCCAAGTCCGATTCTGAGTCCATGGCGATGACGTTAAGGTGCGTGCCCATCCTCTTGATAGCACTTTATGGTCGCATATCGTAAAAACTAATGAAATTCGAGTGACGCGCCAGCTAGCTGTGTTTTTGGGTTTACAAGTAACAATTCCACGAAATATTCGCGCACTTGCCCACACAGACCGATGAAGAAGAAGAAGAAGACGACGAAGAGGCAGTGGCATAAGGACACAGGCGGAAGCAGGTCCGGTCCAGGATGAACTCGCAACGACAGGTGAATTTATGATGAAGTGAGTTGTCAGCGTCTTTTGTCCTGCGCGTGTAAATTATATTAAATAAAATTCCAAAAACAAAAACAAAAAATGAAAAAAGGCGATAAAAACGAAAGTAATTCAAAATCTGCGCGTGTGAGGGTTCTAAATTGTTACAACTCACGCCCACGCACACGCACACACACACACACAGAGAGAGAGAGAAAGAGAGACAGATTTATATCGTTAGATTTATGATCCTGTTAGCGCCACTGCACTTGGTTATCCTTATCTCCAGCGTAGCATCAGCCACAAGGCTGCAGCAATCTTCTTTTATGGACTGCCAGTTGGAATAACTAAAATGTAATCTCTTCATTGTTTTTCTTCTTCTTTTTGTTTTCTTACCTGCTATTCACCTTGCTTGTTGATTTGTTTTGATTTAGTGACTGTGAAGGGGGGAATCCCGGGAAGTTGCGAGTGTGCGTTGAGAGTTGACTTCAGTTTTTACAGTTGCGTGTTTTAAATTGGTAAATCTTAATTTTTTTCCTTATAATTAAATATTAATTATAAGAAATAATTACTTGTTTTTTTTTACACAAAATTCCAATTATTTGTATTAAATTTGTTAATCTTTCTTAACTCTTTACACTTTATTATAACAAGAAAATATATTTAAATTTTTTGTGCCGAAAAATTTTTAATTTTTTCTGCGCGCCCATTTTTATTCAACGTTTAGAACTTTTATGATAGATCCACATTTTTATTAAAAAATCATATTTTCTAAAAATTTTCTCCTAAAGTTCTCCTTTCTTCCAAAATTGTACTAGAAGTATAAATGGCAATTCATAACATTGTTGTCAGAATAATAAAATCTTTGAACCTCTCTTAAATGTAATATGATTTATATAAAAATTTATTTTCTCGTCAATATCATACTTCTGTTCTTTGATTAAGATGGGTAATATTATCGATTATTAATTTTCTTATCGGGACTCTTATCCTGACTATTTTATAATCTTACCCATCCCGCCCGATCCTCCAAATTTTTTTGGCTCCTGTAGGATTCCCTGAAATCCCGATCCCAAAGTCCATTTTAATTCATAGCCACAAGAAAATATTATTACATTTTTATTAGATCATATATATGTATATCATTACCCCAACTAAGATAAAGATCTTAAAAAATTTTCTGAATTCTTGAACTCTCTCTAACTTCACTGTTAAAAATTCTGGTTCTCCACAACCTCACTCTTCAGTAAATAAATTCTTTAGAATATGTTTTAAACTGATTCTACTATACTAGAACTTATGCTCAACAGCAAATGCATTTTAGAAAAGCAAAAAAAAAGTTATACACATGACAATTTAAGGAAAACCGTCCTTTTTCGAATAAATCTATTCAATCTATCGTTGACTACCCTATGCAAATTACATTAATTTAAATAACGTCTGTCTGTCAGCTAAATCAATTTTCAAATGAAGCTTGTGTGGAACTTTAAACACATGTTCCCATATTGTCACGTCACATCATGTCACGCACTCCCACACACACACACACACACACACTCACACACCACGTGTCAACGGTAATTGACGCCATTTTGTTGCACGCGACGCCATTGCAGAGCAACTTGTGAATATTTCCGAGTTTAATTTGTTTATGCATTTCGCTCAATCAAATTGCACTTTGCCCTGCTCATTACCAGCAGCTCGCTCTCGCATTGAGGGAATTGAAAAATTAGCCAACGGAAATGTCCTTAACACGCGATTCGGTGATCAGCGTCGCGACTCCAATTGGAATCCAACTGGACAAGGATATGGTGTAACCAAATATCTATAAGATATGCCAGCATACACACATATATGTACAAAGGTATATCAATATTTGCATGCGAGGCGCGTGTTTACCCTTAACTGTATAATCACCTCATCTATCTGGCTCGCCACCCACTTTGAGTGGGCGTGGCAGTGCACACAGCTGCAATTAGGCCTTGTTGGTTCAGTGGTGGCCCGTGGTCCGTGGTCCGTGCTTCGAGATGCCAGCCACGTTGCAACGTTAGTTCAGCTGTGGTTTGTTCTCCACAGGTTCTTCAATTAAACAAAGCGTGGGCGAGGGGTTGGCTGCGAAACGTGACGGAGCCTTGAATAATGCTAACCATAAAGCAGTTCAGTAATCTTGCACTCGAAGAAAACAGGCAGCATAAGCAGAAATTACTGAAATGAATGACCAAATGAAGTTGGACTTTGGAAATTTATGGTTTTAAAGCTGTGGAAACTTTATAGAACAGGTTGGAATCTGATGAAAGTTTATAGAACAGATTGGAAGTCAAAGTATTTAATATCACAATTTATAAATAATTTGATAAAAAATGGAAAATTTTTATTATTTTCATTTAGTAACTGCTAAAGGATATTCGTGATCCTATATGGAGCTCTAAGATGTATATTATTCGAATATTGGATATGATTTTGTCGAGCTATAGTAATTTATAAATTGATTTTAAAATCTAACCCATTTTTATATAACAGGCAACAGGAGGCGTGGCAAACACCATAAAGTATATATATACTTGATCAGGACGAATAGCTGTGTCGATTTACCCCTGTCCGTCTGTCTGTCTGTCCGTCCCTATGTTTGAACGCGTCAATCTCAGAACCTATAAGAGCTACAGAGTTGAAACTTGGCACGTAGGTCCTTGTATACAGCGCGCATATTGAGTTTGTTTCAGGTATTCGATAACTTTTCCTGCTTCCATGATATCGATATAAAACGTTATCGAGATTGAGTTTTTTGACCATATTTTTAAAAATATTTTGACATAACGTCATGTAGCTGATGAGTTCTTGATTAGTAATCGAAAGAAGAGAGCAGTATAAGCCCGAAAAGTTGTATTGTGTTTCATTGAGAGCCAACCATTCTATAATAACACATTTCGTACTCAATCCCATTTTTATCAAAATTTTTTTTCAATCTTTCTCAAAAATTTTAAAAACTTCAGAATTTGTAATGCTGCCAATCGATAGTTATGATCAGTGCGAGTTCAGAAAGTTATATTTTTCACAGATCGCACATAATTTCCTCAAGTTATAGTAATTTTTGCTACAAAACCTATATAGTTTCTTTCAGTGTAGAGCTTATTAAGCTCAATATTCCAGTTGCATCTGTAATTTTCAGACCTTGTCATATTAAAGTAAAATTAAAGTTCTAACTACTAACAATCCTATTCCAACTATGACTAACTCCCAGCTCTATGGAAAGTACTTCAGCTGGAAAGTGATTTCCCTGTGAAATTTGCACCACTGTGCATGCTGTCTTTGTCTTTTTTGCTGCCTGCATAGCTGTCCCTTTTTCGCGGCTCAGTCTGCGGTTTGGCAGCGTTTTGTTCTCACCTCGGCGCACACATTTCACGCGTATCGGCGCTTCGTATCTTTAACAAAATTGCAAAACCGCAGCCAACGGCAACAAAGGGAATCAGAACGGGGGACGGTGGCAGGGGGCGCGGGTGGTTGCAGTTGGGGTAATACGATACTTGGTCCGATAGAGGCGACGTCTGTTTAAGCCCAGCCACAAACCGCAAACTCAAAATGCGTCAAGAGAATTCTTGGCCAATTGAAATGGAAATTTCGATTGTTCAAATATTTAGTTGGATTCGTTCTCTCCACTTTGCATTTGGCACGCTCTCATTTGCCAAATTATTTTCATACAATTTTCCGCACAATTAGACATGGAAATGCAAATCCCAGAGAGATTTTCTTTTCCACCGACAAGCAGCCCTTTCTTTTCCCAGCCAAATCCAAATGCACTCGAAAGTTGAGCTTCTGCTGCATTTGCCAGCTTGAGATACATTTGTATCTGCAGCTTAAGTAGCTCGACAGTTGCCTTGCTGCCTTCCTGTAGATACAAATGTATTTCACTTTGCCTTAACTTGGGCAAGACAAGACGTGTGTGAAAACTTGCTGCCGAATTTTATATTTATCTGCCTATCATAGGTGGGCGTGGCAGTGGGCGTGCTCGACTGGCTGTTATTATCATAGAGCAAAGACAGGATGACTGGCAAAAGTTTTTCAATTTTTGCTACAACTTGGCTCCTACTCCTGCCAGAACATCCTTGACGTAGGTGTAGCTGCGGGCCAAGTTGTGTAAACATTTGTAGTTTACTTTCAGTTTAGGCAGGCTCGTAAAATCTGTCCGTTTCGTTCCGTTTCGGTTTTGTATCTTTGGCCCACTTTTCGGCTCGCTTGCTGTGCCCTTTTTCCTTTTCTTTTTTATTGTGGGCCTCAATTGAATTAGAAAATTATCCCAAAAGTTATACGGGCTTAAATAATGGCATACTAACGGAGGGTTTCTCCTTGAGGAACTGCGGTAATAGGGTAGAAAATTACATTTTTATTTTGCGCTTAGATTGCATGCCAGCTAAATAAAAGACGATTTGTTGCTTTTGCTACAACTTTTTTTTGGCAAGTGGACGAAATACAAATAAATATATTTGACAAAAAATAAAAAAAAAAGTTTCCCATGCCGGGAATCGATCCCGTGCCTTCCGGGTGAGAGCCGGAAGATATGGGACTTGAAATAATTGACTTACTAATTTCTTACTGCAACTTGGGTAGTTTTAGACTTTGTTTAGGAAATTCTAAACTTATTTTAAAACTTGAAAATAAAATAGAATTTTTCCGTTTTTATTTTTATTATTTTATATATTTTTATTATTTTTAATATTTATTATTTCTTATATATTTTGATTATATTTTAAGTATTTTCATTATATTTTATATATTTTTTATTAATATTAAATACTTTAATAGATCTATATATCTAATCTTGATTCTCATATTTCTCATATTATTTCGTAAGTCATTTACTTACTATATAAGTATATAAGATACAGATATATAGATAGATATATGTAAGATATAATTCTATATATATACTCTATTGTATTATACTATATCTTAAGACATTTATTTAATATATAAGTATATAATATATAGATATAGATGTAGATATATATATATTTATATAAGATATAATTCTTCTTCGAATCCTTTGCAGAAACTATATAATCTATATGTTATACAGTCGAAATCCCGATAATTCGTCCCCTGCTAAATCGAAAACCACAATAATTCGTAAAAAATGCTGTCCCTTTGCCATTTCGACTGTATTTAGTTAAAGATTCTGTAAACATAAAATGAAATTTGAGACTTGAACAGCTTCTTCATTTTGATTCTCATACCTTTGCAAAAGATTTATTATTATATATGCTCTATTTTATTATACTATTTATGAAATTATTTATTAAATATGTATTTGTTTTATCTTTGTACATTTTCAAATCTGAATTTGAAATCTGTCCAAATATCTATCCACTCAACATGACTTTGCTATTAGAGCAGGTCAACTTCATTTGACCTTTTTGTTTTTGCGAAATTTAATTAAAAAACATTCAACAGACGCAGCCGCATTTGTTATGCATTTGGCTGCAATTTGCAGCTGTGAATAAAACACATAATCATCAATTATTCGCACAATTACCGCAAACAAATAAATATTCTTAATTTATTATGTTTTTCGAATCGCCCACAATGAAGCCATGGGAATTCGTATTTGGGAATCGGGAAGCGAGCGGAAAGAGACGAGACGAGACGACAGTCGACGAAAATATTAAAAATAAATTTTCAACCCAGAATAGCAAACACACACACACAGAGAAATTTTGGGACTTGGGAGCTAAAGATTGAGATTAATGTTGGTAAATGAATTTCTTCGTGTCGTTGCGATAAATTTCATAGATGCATTTAGTAATTTCAATTTGTAGACACCTATTATATGGCAGGTTTATTGGCCCTGTCGTGATACGATATTCTTTAGCCTATTTTTGGCATATCTCGTGGGATCTAAAAACAAATGTCGCTGCCTATCAGAGAAGGGGAAGCTTTTAAGCAAGAGCGGAAATGTACTTAAAGGTATTTGAGGGAGAAGCAGAGAATACATAAAATTACAAGTCTATATCTAAATGTGAGTTGTCTTAATAAATTGTTGTCGCTTGTCGTTGTCTTATTCTCCATTTGAACAAATTTCTATATCTTAAACTCCAGTTCATAAATCAAATTCAGTTCGATTGTCAAATTTTGTTGCGGCACTTTTGTCGGTTCTTTTGTTGCGCTTCGCGGAAGCTGCGACTTAGCTGAGATTATTTGTTTGTTGGGTTAGTCGCATTGGCGCCATCATCAATTTTCCGCCGAGGCTCTAATCCGAAGCATTTGCTCACAGCTCCATCATAATTAATAAACCCACCCAGGCCACAAACTGGGCCTGTTTCAACGGTGTCGTGTTTATTTCAACATCAATTTTACGCTACATTCTATGGACGGGATGAGCAGCGGGCTTCTAAGGCAGGGGGCGTGGCGGGGGGTCTGTGTCACATGTACGACCCATAAAAACAACGTTATTTGTTTCGCCCAGCGATGTCATCAGTCGCTCGCTCTGGCCACGTCTGCATAGTTTGTTGTTCTTAATACCCTACCTAGAGAGTATTTCGATTTTGTTATGAAATATAATAGAGATTGACTGCAATTCTATATGGATTACAGATATATATGCTAGATAAGTTTAATAGATGAATGAGTTAATAAGGTAATATCTGTCGATTTCTTTATCAGTTAAAGAATCTACTGAAAATTCTATATTATACAGTTAACACAAGAATAATCTGTCTTAAATTAGTTTTTGGATAAACTGTAAATTGTATATCTTTTTCAAAATATATTTTCTACACTTGTAGCCTTTGACCTTTGACAAGTCATGATAATAGGGTTCGAACCCTACTGAGCCCGTTAATAATATGATCAATTTTATCGACAAATTCGCTTGATGTCATAAATGACAGTAGCAAATCACGAAGAAAAGCTAAAACTTGACTCTTTTTTATCTACATAGCTACATTTTCTCTATATACAACAACTATTGTAATAGATCTATGGAAAGCTTGGCAGAATATTGAGTTTATGTATATGAAAACGTTCTTATTTTCAAGATATAAAACTGTTTTTCAATCAGCAGGTGGACTACTTTCCTCATATATTTGTAAAGTCGGATTAAGTCGCACCACTATATAATATGTATCAAATTTTATTTTCTATATATATTCTATATTATATTCTATATCTATTTCTATTTACTTACATACTAATTTCAGTATATACTAAATTTGTTTAAATTTCCCTATGAAAATACTTAATCTATATACGTATGATATCATATAAGAAGAATCCATGCTGCAAGCCCTATATCTCATAGAGTATACCAACTTTAATCTTTCATACTGTATCTCTTTTACTTCATTTCAAAGCGTACTACCACATAATATATATAATATATAATAACCACTCTTTCAGAAATGTTTTTCTATATTCGTATCAAATCTAATCTAGATACTAGTATTTTATGTGTTTTCTTATATAACAAATCCTCCTCTAAACCATATATCTGCAAGCATATCTAAATATTTTCGGTATAAGAACTATCCGTGCTGCAAGCCTTATGTCAAATAGAGTATACTAACTTTGGTCTATATATTTACCATATAAGATCAATCCATGCTACAAGCCCTATATCTCATAGAGTATACCAACTTCAGTCTTTCAAACCGAATCCCTTTCACTTCATTGTTGTAATTCTTCCATGTTGTTGTTGTTGCTTTTCTGTCTTCAGCTTCGTAATCGGCGTTTAGAGCCATTTTCGCTGCTTGGGTGTCCGAATTTGTTGCGGGTCCCCAACTCGGGGTCAGCTGAGGATGGTGAGAAAATTGCGCTTACCGTTTGCCCGCCGCGTTCCCTGCCGAGGTGCAAAGTGTCGGCCCCGAAGCTTAATTTAGTTGTCACCGACAAAGTTTTGGAGCACCGGGGGGGACTGGAAGGGGGGCTCATTGCAGTGCGGCGCATTTCCTGAAAATTTTCAGCCGTAAAAAATCTGAAATGCTGCTTAACGTTTTTCATTTCTTTGGCATTTCAAATTTGACGTCTCATTTATGTTGCGTAGCCAGACCCAAGAACCTACCTCCCCTCCCCCCGCCCTTTGCTGACCCTCCCCGCTGCCAGGCTTCTGCCCTGTAACGGGGCCAACTGCTATTTCAACTTGTTTCATTTACTTTCGGGCTTCATTTCTTTTCATTAGCCGCTCTCCATCTACGGCCCGTTCGACTAAAGTCATAAAATGTAACTGGTTACCAACGCCAACTACGTCGCTTTAATGTTCTCATATATATCTCTCATGTACTGCGCGTAACTACGTGCCCCCAGACAGCCCCCTCTCCTGCTCTCCCCCTCTCTCTCGTGACCCCTTGCAATATGTGTTACTGTGCTACACACTCTCAGAGTGAGAGAGGGAATGGAGACCACCGGGCAATGCCGCGTTTTATTAATGAAAAATGCAAAAGTTTTTTGATTTTCTGTTTAGAGCATTTTTTTCTTTTTCTTTTTTTGTAATTCTACGTGCTTATGGCCCATATTAGTTGTGGGCAGGCGAGGAGGAAGAGCGGAAAGTGTGTGGAAAAGTGAGCGGCTACAACGCTAGTTTATTAACTACGCAAGCATTTGCTCAAATTTGTTAAAGACTTAAGATGGTAGACTCTAGATTAGGTATATTCGTTGGTTCCGGTTTTCTGAATAAAATTTGTCTACTTGACCTCTTAAGCAAGCTAAACTATCTTTAAGAAACTTATAAATCTACAAAATAGATTGAGATTCTATATATAAATCTTAAATATTTTGTGTCAATTTCAATGAAATGCAAATAGATAAATTATTTTAATTATAATAATTAAGATAACTCTAGAGATTTGAAATTTTAAATATGTATTCTTGTATACCAGCCACAGTACAAGCTTTTTTTTTCGATAACTCATCGTAACCCGATAATTGTCGATATTTTAACTTCGTTTTAAAGTCATAACTTAGAGACTATATAAGTTAGAAATATCAACTTTACAATGCTTACTTTTTTTACAGTTAAATCAAAGCGAATGTGGTTTGGGAAAGCAAAAGAATGTTCGCGCTTTTAATTCTATTGCCTTTGTAGAGCGATTCATATCCAAGGAACTAAATAAAAAATTTGTTGAGGAATTCGTCTTTTTAATTCATATCGAATCCAGTCAAAAGCAACATTTAAAAATTTTCTGATCTCTCAGTTTTTGAAAAATTTTTTATCCCGGGTTTAAACCCCATTCACTGAATTTGAAAAGAAAGTAAAATTCGAAAGAACATCATTGTAAAGTTTTCTCCTCTCTCTCTCAGTTCATATAGGATTTTCGTTCAGCAAGATTTGGACCGAGTGTGGCCCAGGGGCAAGGCATCAGGTCTTGCAAGTTAGACAATTTAGGAATACGAATATCAGTTTTAGGATTATTTGAATATCGTAAATCGTTCGCTTTAAATTTTTGTTGAATGAAAAGAAGTCGGTATGTCGAAAAGAATTCTTGACAAACCTTTTTTAGAGGACATTCATACCGGGTTCGAATCCCATTCAGTATATTTGAAAAGAATAATAATATTCGGAAAAATCCAATTAGTTCGTTCTTACTTGTTTTCATTGTCATAGTTAATATAATATCATATGTTGTCATACATATTGTAAATTTTAACATTAACATTATGTTCCTTTTAATTAATCCTGTTATTTTCCGTATCCTTATCATTATCATTAACGTTATAAATGACGGCGCTTTTAAGGCTAATACTATAAATTCATTTTAAATACTGGGCATATTAAATAATCATAAGTTATTTGAAACTTTTAAAATATATTTTTACTACAAATAGATTCGTGTAAGCAAAACACATATTTCAAATTTCCACACATATGCTCCCCCACCTCAAATAGATCTCAGTATTTGTTTTGTTTGGCAACAAACTATGTAATTATTTATGTAGCTATATTTGTATATAGTATATATAGGCCTACTTAGTAGTCGAACATAATAAAAACTGCACAAATCATAAAAAATCTCTCACACACACACAAAACACAAATTCTCTGTGGGTAGCTGTTGCCGCTGCGAGGGGGCTGCCCCTGCCCCTGCTATAGAGTGCAATGGAACTTAATGCTGGATACTAAACAAAAAAATATAAAAAATCCCCAAGTGGCATTAAAAAAAACTCAAAATGAAATTAAATCTTGACACCCACGAGAGTTATGTAGTTTTTTCCACTTTTTGTTTTGTTTTTGATTATTTTTTGCTGCTTCTTCTACTCATTGTTGTTGTTGGCATTGGCTGTCGCATGTTAATTATGCGACTACCTATGCTCAACTGCCACGCCTCGCCTCGTTGCGCCCCCCTTTGGTTGGCTCCGTCAGATGTGGGCCGCGCGTCCGAGCCGTAGAAGACCTTGACTCTTTGAAGATCTTGATACGATTTATACAATTTTTGATTCATGACGTCTGCTCCACTCGCGCTTCGATCTCCTCGCTGTCGGGCCAACGCTCATTCCGTAGGCAAGCCATGTCTCCATATTTGTCGCCCCACAAGAATTTTTCAATTTGCATACGATTTTTGCAGCTCCTCCCGGGGGCCAGTTGCTTATAAGGCGGGATTAGCCAGCAGCCAAGAGTTTGGGCCGTTAACCGGGCCAAGTGTCGCTTCTAATGGGACAGCCGATTGACAAACTAACTTAGTGACTAGCTGATTGAATAGAACTCTCTGTGTGTGTCTGTGTGTGTGTGTGTGGGCGTGGCGTTGATTGACGGCCAATAGATAGACCAAATAGGGCCTGGCTATATACGAAGGTGGCCAACACGGATTGCAGCAAACATTTTTATTTCTCTTGTATTTTTTATTTGCAAATTGTCTCGTTTGATTTCACATTTCGCTTGTGCCGCGCGGGCCAACTAAAAATACATGACAGATCACACTGTCTGTGAAAGATCGTACGATTTTGTGTATATAAAACAAGATACCAAAGTCAAGTACAAACATAATGAAGACGAGATACCCTTCGGACTGTGTTAAGAAAGTGAATGTGGGGAATGGAGAATATGAGGTAATAGAAGAGAAATAGCTGAAGAAGAGATTTTTCATATACATTGTACTATAAGCTTTATATAAAAAGAATATTAGGTAAATTTTATAATTATTTATAAGAATTACTTTTAAATAATTATTTGCTTTGTTTCAAATTTGTAAACTAATTTCAAAATATTAAAAAAATTTTTTTTTGATTATTAAAAACTTTATTTTAAAAACAAGCTCAAAAATTTAAAAAAAAAAATTTGTAATATTTTTAAAAATTAAAAAAAAAATTGGTTATTTAAAATTTGTAAACTAAGTTCAAATAATATAAAATAAATATTTTTTTTTTTTAATTAATTTACATTTTATTATTAAAACAAATTTTACAAAATTTAAAAAAAAATTAAAATAGTTTTTAAAATATAAAAAAAAATTAGAAATTCAAATTTGTTAAATGTATATTTTAGAAAAATATTTTTTTTTAAATTAATTTACATTTTATCATTAAAACAATTATTGAAAAAAAAATTAAAATTTTTTTTTAAATTAAAAAAAAATTAGGAATAGTTTTAAAATAAATTAAAATTATAATTGACACTTTTATTTTTATTAAATAAAAATATTCTTTTTTTTTTTGGATTTCTAAAGTAAATTAGAAATCTATTTTAAAATTATTTTTTGCAATATCTGTTATGAATTTATATATTCTTCAATTTCATAATAAATTAATATTTTGGGAAGTTTAAAATTGATTCCACATATCGTTTAAGTTAGCTCATCTACTCTTAAGTTGGCTATAGTGTATATTTCTATTATAAATATCAGCAACTGGTGCTACATCTATTTTGAGTTCTCTCGCTCGCCACAGTGGGCTGATCGCCGTCTTGTCGCATATTTTTGCTAAATTTAAATGACCAAACATTCATAACGACATTCACTTTGTTTTCACTGCCTCGACGTACACCGAGCTACGCCCCCTACGCCCACCTGATGCTCTCCCCTAGTCCAACTTGTGTTTGAATTTTGAAAATTTTTGTTAAACTTTTTTTTGTTTCGTTCCTTTTTTATTAATTTTCTTGCATTAGTCTTTAATGCGTCGTCGCTATAATTAAAGTCGCCATAAAGCTGACAATATTTTAAGGCAATTCGCAAAGTGCGACAAATTAATGAATTTATGTGACAAGACTACAAAAGACCACACGCCCCCGCTGCCGCTGCGCCCCTGGCTGCTGCTTTGGGGCAGCCACCTGTCTGGGCGATCGAACAGTTTATCGCTTAAATTGTTTCAAATGTCGCCAGGCGCCGTCCTCCCCACACCCCACACCCCCAGCCCCAGCGCCCCCTGCTCAAAGGCAGCCCGCGTGGGCGACCCAACGACAAGATTTTCAATTTGCTTTTTCGCCCCGAAACTTAAAGAGCAGCCATATATTTTTTTAAAAGAAACACACACACACAACTCTTGTGGATATTTATGAGTGTTTATGTGTGTGTGTGTGTGAGGCGGGGAGGTAACGGACTTCATGTAGAACAAAGATTGTTGCACGTTTCTTGGAAATTTCGTTAATACAGTTTTTTATTTTTATACATTGCCGAATAGATTCGCGCAGATTGCGCGACTCGAGGTGTTTGTTGCTGTCCACACGCTGACTGCATGATAGCCGGCCGCGTAGAGATCCTGAAACTGCGGCATCTATGTGCGTGGCGGCGACTCCAGCCCACGTGGGGGCTACATGCATCGAAAGCGAATTCCATGCCGACATCCTGGGAAACTGTGTGGGCGTTGGCAACAAACTCAGACTCGAGACGCGAGACTCAGACTAAGCTCTAACTAAATCAAATTGGAGAACCGGCTGTGAGCTGTGAGCCAGCTCGTTGAACTCGTTTCCGAGGCGCCATCTCGAGGGGCGTGGCGCGATGCTGGGCAGATGTCTTTGTGGCTGCACTTTTAAAAAGGGAAACTTAATTGAGTTCAAATTTAGGCATCGTTTTTGCACTCTGCTGCTGTTGTTGTGGTTATGAATGTTGTTCTCGTTCTCGTTGTTGTTGTTGTTATTGGCCGCACGCGTTTCTGTAAACAAACAAAACACAAAAAAAGAAAAAAACACACAAAAACTTGGCAACAAACAAAACGCAACGCGTGGCAGCCAGAGTCGACCTGGTCTGCAGCATCTTTCAGTTGTTTTTCTTTTTTTTTTTGCTATTTGTTTTCCAAACAAGACTCTTTGCAGCGCGCAGCCAGACAGAGAGGCTGCTTGCCACCGCCCGCTGCAGTTGCAGTTGCGCGTTCAAGTGCGTTCAATTTTCAATAAATCCATAAAATTTAGTCGAAGAAGATTCCATCCAGCAGTGTGGCCAAACCGCAGTCGCTGCCACAGACACCGCAGCAACAGTTGCTGCAGCCAGTATCATAGCCTGCTCCAACTGCTGCCCCATCTTCTCGAAATCCATCTCGATTTTCATATCGACTGCTGCTCGGTGGTCGTTGCTTGGCAAACGCTTCGCTGGCGATGGCAGCGGACTCCGGACGCGGGACCCGGGACTCCCAATCGACTCAATTTTTGTTTTGGTCTGCGCTAAGTAAACAATGCAACAACAACAACAACAGCAACAACTATAAAAGCAACAAATATTGTCGGCAGGGGCTACAGCAACAGTGAATATGATTCACTGCGCACAGTGGTGCAAATTAGTGATAATAATTGAAAACTTAAGGCAACTGAGTAACTCATAAATAACTCTAAGATAAATATCTAAAAAAAAATAAAAAATATTCTTAAAAAACTATATTTATATTCATAAAACATTTTCTTTTCTTACAGCAGTTATTTGACTCGTTGTTACAAGCTCATCTCAAAGTTCATGGAAGCTGTCAGGTGGGTAAATATCAAAGGAGCTGAAATTGCGGTATGTTCACTTACTTTTATTAAAACTTACCTTAAATATAATAAGTAAAATATAAACCAAAAACTTACATAGTAAAAACAATTATCTGGAAGATAAATGTACTAAAATCAATCCAATAATAAATTTACTAAATATGCTGGGGAGATAAATTTATGAAGTGGAGTTATAATCATAAATTAACAAAGCGGAACAATATATTGACAAACCTATATTGACAATATATATTATAAGTATAAAAATGCTTAGATGAGGTATGTACAATGATTATATATGTATATGGGATTAAATGTATAGGAATACTGTGAGGATAGATATACCATAAGGAAAAATGTGAATTTACAATGAGGATAAATGTGTTTTTTGGGAGAAAAAAGATATATTATATAAGTATTCGAAGGCGAGAATTGAAAAATGTAAGAAATATACTCAGATCAAAAATTTACCATGTGGATAAGTATATATAATAGGGCATATACAATGAGCATAGATATACTTTGAAGAAAAATGTGACTTAAGAACACATTTACAATGAGCATAAATGTGTTTTCGGGTAAAATAATATAATATAATATATATTATATTATATAAGTTTTCGAAGGCGAGAATTGCAAAATGTAAGATTTACCATGTGAATAAGGATTGTAAGGTGAATATCGCACAATGAACAAAATTTACCAAGACGATGAAATTTATCAAGAGAATGAATGTGCCATACAGATAAAGATGCTACAGTAAAAATTCTTCAGACAATGAAATTTAACAAAAGCATAAAATTTATTAAGAGAATAAATCTATCCACATATGTAGGCAGCTTGTAAACTTCATTGCAACTTCATGGTAAATTTCTATTTTTATACAACTTTAACTTTACACTATTAATCTATAAAGATTGAGATAGAGAAAGAGAAGAAAGAGTAGAGTAGAGTAGAGAAGAGTAGATTAAGACTAAAGTTATAGAAATACAAATTTACCATGTGGTTGCAGTTAGGTTAGTTTTTTAGCAATGAACTTTACAAGCTGCTTACATTTGCTGCCGAAACTGAAGTATAGGTGTTTCAAAGACCTTAACAACAGTTCAACAAGTTCTTCATAGATTTTCGCTCAATTTGAATGCAACTTGCACCACTGTGCGCAGCTCAGCTGAAGTAAATATGAGAATGAATGTTGCCGGAATACAGTGGAGCTTGGCATTGCTGTCTGCTGAAGTTGTGATATTGTTGTCGATGCCACAAAACGTAGCTGCATACTTTGCATCTGCTGCTGCTGCTGCATCTGCTGCTGCTGCAGTCGCATCTGTAACTCATCATTTGTGAAATATTGCTCTTTTGCATACCTGGAACTTGGGCTGCTGCTGCTGCTGCTGCTATTGCTGTTGCCACTTGGCTAACAGAACTTAATTCCATTTTATCAGAGAGACGCGATTTCAATCAAGTTGGCGGGCAGTCGACGCCATCGACGCCACCGCAGACATAATTTATGGCCACTTTTCGCAACGATTTTCAATTTTTGCGCATTGATGTTTTCTTTAGCTGTGCTGTGCTCTCTTCCTCTTCTTCTTCTTTTTGTTGTTATCTTGTGAGGCCTGCTGGATTTTCTTTGCCCCAGACCCAGACATGTTTTGATGTTTCGCAATGGGCAATGGGCCAAGCAAAAGGGACAGACTCTCGCTCTCGAGCGTTACAAATTGATGGGCCAAGTTAATTGGCCCAGCCAGACAGATAGCCTGGTCAGGTACTTGTTTAAGTGTTTAATTAATGCAACTGGCATTAGATGCGCGCTGCTTGAACCACGAGTCCAATCCTAGAAGCAGGCCGCAGACCACTTAATCTGCACACAGACAAAAAAGAAGAGGAAGAAAACATAGCAACTGGTCGACAGGCAAAATGCTTGGATAACTTCTAGTGTTAGGTGCGGGTGAATGCTGTCAAATGTTGTGCAATTCTCGCCTTGCTTGGGTGTGGACACGAGCTGGCGATAGCATTCGTTGTGGTGAGTGCTAAAGCGGGGTATATTAGCTAAGAGAAGAGGTTTGTCACATGCAATGAAATGAAGGTCTAGGAGTCAGGGCAATCAATAATTCATTTATCTGCATATAAGGTAGTTTATATTATATGGATTTTTAGTGTTGGTAGAGAATGGGGTATATTAGCTAAGAGAAGAGGTTTGACACAGGTAATGAAATGAAGGTCTTGAAGTCAGAGCATGTCAGTTGGTAAACAGAAATTGATGTATCTGCATGCAGAGTAGTTATATCATAAGCAATGTAACTGTTGTTACAGAGTGGGGTATATTAGCTAAGATAAGAGGTTTGTCACAGGAAGCTCTAGAGTGAGCTTATGTCAGTTGACATTCAATTAATAATTTATCTGCATATAGAGTAGCTATATTCTAAGAAGTATTTCTGTTTATAGGGGGGTTTATAGGGTATATTAGCTAATAGGAAACGTTTGTGATAGGAAGTACAATGAAAATCTAAAGTCAGAGCATGTCAGTTGGCAAACAATAATTTATGATTCTGCAGGGAGAGTAGTTATATCATAACTTTTGTTACATAGTGGGGTATATTAGCTAAGAGAAGATGTTTGTTACAAGAAGTAAAATGAGAGTCTAAAGTCAGAGCATGTCAGTTGGCAACTAATAGTTAATTTATCTGCATGGAGAAAACATATATCATAAGGTATATTACTGTTTGTAGAGAATGGGGTATATTAGTTAAGAGAACATGTTTGTCACATAAAGTACAAATGAAATTCAAGAGTAAGGGCATATCTACTCATCGTCAATAACTAATTTCCCACTATGTAGGGTATCCATATCATAAGTTATGATTTTTAGAGAAAGTGGGGTATATTACCTAAGAGCTGATGCTCGTAACAGGAAGTTCCATTCACATCTACAGTCGAAGCATTTGTGTTGTTAGCATAATAACTAGTTATGCTGCAGTTGCAGCAACAAAGATTATTAGTGCTGGTAGAGTTAGCTAAGATAAGCTGTTTGTAACAAGAGTGAAAAGTAAGCTTAAGTCATTGATATTTTCTTTGACATAACAATAAATAATTCAAATGCAGTTTATGTATTCATATGAGCTAAGAGAAAGGGTATATTAGCTAAGACAATCCTTTCGTCTGCCTTAAGTGTAAAGAGTAGGTATTTCAGTTAAACTTATACTAATTGCTGAATTTCTAGTTGAGTTTAGCAAATGCTAGGCTTTGTTAGTGTTAGACTAGAGCGGGCATATTAGCTAAGACATGCTGTTTGTTACAATTTGTTAAACTAGCTCTAAAGTCTAGGTATTTCAATTGGAATAACATTAACTTGGGGAGTTCTAGTTAAGTTAAGTAAACTCTTAGTGTATTGCAGTTGCATAGTAGGAGGCATATTCGCTAAGACAAGCTATTGGTAACAACATTTGAATCTTTAGTATAACTAATAAACATTTTGAAGCTACATCAATTTCTTTTCTTTTAGTTGAGTAAATAGTTAGGGTATTCAAAATTCGCTACAGTTGTCTACTTAGCTCTAGGCGTGGGTTGTCTGCTGGGTGCTGCTGCTGCTGCTGCTGCTGTCCGTTGTCTGACTGACTTTCTGGTGGGTGCAGCCAGCAGAAACGAGTCAGTTTTGTGGATTATCCTTTGTTACGCATCGACAAGCAGCCAGCGAGGAACATGAAATGCTTCTTGTTCCAGCAACTCCTGACTTCGTGCTGCTCCTGCTGCTGCTGCTGCTGTTGTTGTTGTTGTTGTTGTTGTTGTTTGCTTTCAGTAGGAGCCACGCACTTTGCCGAAAATCGAGGCTTAATTGCAAACATTTTGCTGTTCAAGTGAAGTCTGATTGCTGCTCCTGCTGATGCACTCTCTCAGCTGCTGCCGCGTTAATTGGGCTGGCGAACATTTGCGCCCTGGCACTTTGATGCCTTGCCGATGATACTCCATGCCCCAACACACACACACATACACACACACATACAGAGGCGACATGCAACTGGCGCAGACAACAACTGGGGGCAGCAACACCGAAAATTTGCATTTCAAGCAGGCCGCGATTTATGACCAGGACCACAAGAGCGCCTGTGACGAATCCAATTATGAGGCGCAGCCAGCTGCCAACTGTCCAATGAGCCATGTGTCGAGAGTCGAGAATCGAGAATCGAGAGTTGAGTGTCGAGTGTCGGGTGCCGGGTGCCATGTGCCTGATCCGATAATGCGCCATCAAATGCCCATAAATAAAACTCACAATGCGGATTAAGCGTTTTGTTAACAGATTTATATTGAGCTGAGTTATGGGGGCCACCAAAAATATCGGAAAGACGAGACATGCTGCCAGCTTTAATGAGATGCATAAATTGGTAATTGGTAATCAATGAAATAAGTTGCACATTTAGCAGGGTTGTGAATTAATTTCGTGTTGAGATACTGGATAGTAATACCATATAAGATTATAGAGATAATGGCGAGGGAAAACTACATGGCAAGAAATAGTTCTTGAGGAAGAGTAAATAGCATTTTGAATATTACAACATGTTACGTACATCGGTCTTCTACGCGATTCTCATTAATTTCAAGGAGCATTGGAAGCTTTCGTTCTTTGATCAGAAGTTAGTATTAAATCCCATAGATTTATTCACTCCTTAGCCTAGGCCGTTGGTCTCACTTTCACTTTATCTGTATATATCAATATATCTCAATATATCTATCTCTCACCGTCTCCCTCTTTCCCTATCTAACTGTCAATATCTCTCAATCCCTTTTTAACCCATCTGATATATCTCCCAATCTTTTCACTCCGTCTATATCTCTATATATCTTTCTATCTCTCTCCATCTCTTTTTCTCCATCTCACTCTCTGTAACGTAAAATATTAAACTTTCTCTCTTTATGCCTCTCTATCTATCCCTCTTTCCCTAACTTTTACCTATCTCTTCTGCCTATCGCTCTATATCTCTCCTTCTCTCTCTCTCTCTCTCTCTCTACCTATATACCTATAAATCTATATATCTACCAATATTTCCCTATCTTACTGGCCCTATCTCTCTTTTTCTCTGTATCTCTCTCTCTATATATTTCTCGCTCTTTCTCTCTCTCTCTCTCTTTCTCTTTCTTTCTTGCTCTCTCTCTCTTTCTTTCTTGCTCTCTCTATTTCTTTCTCTCTCTCTCACTCACTTTCCTTCTATTCTCTCTCTTTCTCTCTCTCTCTCTTTCTCTCTCTCTCTTTCTCTCTATCTCTACCTATATACTTAGATATACAGGTACAGGAGATCTATCCATCTTTCCCTATTTCACTAGCTCTATTTCTGTTTCTCTACATCTCTCTCTCTCTCTCTCTCTACAATTCTCGCTCTCTCTATTTGTCTCTCTTATATGTCTTCATCTATCTTTATTTCTGTCGCTGTCTCTCTCTAACTCTCTGTCTGTCTTCTCTCTCACTATCCATTTCTCTGTTTTTCTCTACCGCTCCCTCTCTTTCTCTCTCTGTTGTCCTCTCATTTGATATAAATCAGAAAATACCAAAGCAATTTCATAAAGTATTTTTGTATTCATAATCAATTTCAAAGTCAATTTATTGCTTTGAGCAAATGGAAAAGCCTTTTATGGAATCTATCAAAAAATTACCAGATAAGCAAGCTGAAGCAATATCAAAACGTTTTTCGAAATTCCACTTTATTTCTCATGTACGAAACTCCAGCTGTTTTCGTATCGAGTATTTGGCAATTATTAAAAGAGTTGTCTCTGTAATATTTTTTTTGTGCTGTCAATTCCGAGACTCGGCAGAGTTATTGACTGACTGTGAATCGGCTGGATTTCGGAGGGGTGTGCTCGCATAATGTCTGAAGCGAAATTACAGCCACCGAAAAATGCGGCAAGTGCAGCCATGTGATAAAAACTTAACTTGCAGTTGCCCGCGGGCGAGACCGAAAATCAAATTGAGGCAGCGCTGCTGAAGAAGCACTCAAGGATCATCCTGAACGTGTCGATCGTCAGCGACAGCAGCAGCAACGAGAAAAAAAAGAGGCTACCAACCAAATTGACGAGTGGCAGCCGCGTGCTGAGCGCCCATTACGTTGGCTCCAGCCCCAGACCCAGAGATCCAGCCCCCAAACCCTGGGCTGAGCGTCGAATTAAGCAAATTACGGTGCTCGGCAATCGACGATCGTCGATCGACGTTCGGTGATCTGTGATCGTTGATCGTTGATCGTTGCCCCTCCAACATCAAAGTTCATTGCTTGACCAAGGAATGAGGGCGAGGTGGGTCAGGGAGCAGCTGCGGCAGCAATTTGCCTTAATGCCAAGGATTAAGATGGCTCCAAATGGGGCCCGGATGCCAAACTGCAAACTGTTGACTCTTTTTTTCTTACTTTTGTCCACCCAGTGACTGTTTAAATTTGCGCATGTAAATTTCAGTGCGTCGACCATAAAAGTGCCGTCTGTTGATTGGGGCATTTGAGTACCAGCAGAAGAGAGTATCATTTGGGATAAGTTCAGTTTACTTTTCTTTTAGAGAATCCTTGTGATAAGGCAAGAAGTCAGGCAATTGTCAAGGATTTCGATTTTGTAAAGATTTCACAGATTCTAAAAATTAAATCTGTAAGGAAAAGAAGCTTAAAATGAAAACTTGTATTTAGAATATTGTATTTATATCTATAGATGTAGATGAATATTTAGAGTTCTAAAGATATCACAGATGAAAATGTGCATCTTTCTATAACATAATATGTATATGTATCTATATATGTATCTATAGATATAGATCGATGATTTACATTTAAATATTTAAATATATTTGTCCCTATAGATATAGAATGATGATTTAGATTTCAAAAGATATCATAGATTCTAAAGAAAAAATTTTGGAAGGAGCTGAAACTCGAAAAGAAAATTTATATCTTGAATAAAATATATATGTTTCTATAGATATAGATCAATGGGTTAAATTTCTAAAGATATCATTGATTCTAAATATTAAATTCTTGAAAGAGAAAAGGTCGAAATGAAAACTGGCTTCTTTATAATATATATAGTAGATCGAAAGTTTATATATCTAAATATATTTAGATAGTAAAAAGAAATTCTTGAAGAAGAGCCTCGAAATTTAAATTTTCATCTATACACATATCTTACTATAGATATAGATCGATGATCTAGATTTCTAAAGATTTCCATTTCTGAGTATATTATATATGCCTCAATAGATATATATCAATGACTTAGATTTCTAAAGAAAACATCGATTCTAAAGATGAAATTATTAACGAAGAAGAAGGTCAAAATGAAAACTAACTTCTTTCTATAATATAATATATATATATATATGTATATACATATATCTCTATAGATATATAGTGGATCGATAATTTATATTTCTAAAGATATCATAGATTTTTAAGAATATATTCTTGAAAAAGAAGATATATATCTATAGATATAGATCGATTCATTGAGCTTCTAACTAGAAAACCCTATAAAAAAATTTTGAAAAAAAAATAATTTTTTAAATATCTTGAAAGCTCTTAAAACATTTTTCTAGAAGAAGCTCCTGCACTCTCCTTTCCTTCTCTCTCTCTCTCTCTCTCTCTCTCTGTCTTTCTCCCAATTTTTCTCTTCTTTCATCTTCCTCGAAAGGGCATCCGCTGTTCAGTTAATCCTGTCTTACGTAATCTCCTGCTTGTTTTTGCTGGCTTCTCACATTTGTGCGCCGGCTGAAATATTTTTTGAATGCAGATTTTTCACTTAAAATTATTTCAATTACGCGAAGTGCAGCGGGCCAAGTCCAAGACGCAAGATGAAAGCCAAGTGCAAGACCAAGAGACGAATATGCCCTGGCCAAGACCAAGACCAAGAGCCAAGAGCAAAGAGGCAAGTCCAATGCTGATTCGTAGCATTTTTGTTTGCTGTTTTTGTCGTCATTTGGCAGCTGGTGCCGCCGCTTCAGTTGTCGTTGTCATCCGCGGTCTGCTCTCGGCCTGCTGCAAGTAGATTAAATGCCACAACGCTTTTCGTCTGGGGACCCAGAACCGCAAACAGACAAACTTGGTCAATTATTTTCAACGGCGAACACAAATTATTGATGCAGCAGCCAGTGAAAGCAATCAGTAGGAGTAGCAAGGGAGGGGGGTAGGAACAGGAGCAGAGAAGCTGAGCTTGAACTGGCCCCGACTCTGGGCATGGCATATGTGGTCTACACAGAGAGCTCATCAATCTGAAGACGTTGTCGAGACAATGGCCAGGACGCGCCACCACAAAGGTCTTCATTAAATTAGTGAAATGAGCACGTAGCTGCAGTTGCAATCCAGAACGGGGATGAGCCCAGCGACCATGTGACCATGACTCTGGCTCTGGCTGTGGCTGCCACAGCATTTAATGTCACAAATATTTTGTTGTCAAATGTCGCCACTGGTCGTGGCTGTCAAGCGTAGCAGAACCAGCTCACCTGGTGATGACTTAACGAGGATTTAAACGTGCCCAAGCCATGCCAGACTCAGCTACTGATTCGATCCGATTCGATGCGATGCGATTCGATTCGCTTCGATCCTCTGCCCCGTGTGTTGCAAGCTGCAAGCTGCAAGCTGCACAGGTTGCATATAAAAATCGCATTCGGTTTGCTAAATTGGCTCCGCTTGCTGGTGGGTCGATTGGCGGATTGAACCATCAATGTCTCGTCAAAGTTCCTTGTGGGCGGAGGGAGGGGCAGCTAGAGAGATAGAGAGAGAGAGAGAGAGAGGGGACAGTTGCAGCAGAAATCGAATGCGCCACCAAATTGCAGCAACGAGTTATTAAATTTCAGCGCAAATACGGTCAAAGCATCGTTTACAATTTCGATGTCTGCATTTGAATACTCTGTAATATGAATAAGAGTGGGTGTTTGCAGTTGTAAATGGAGTTGAATGTGCTAAGGTGCAAAATAGCTAAAAAGATCTTTTAAAAATGTGAATAACATAAAAACTTATTTCAAAAAATTATTATTTTATATAATACAGGGTAGCAACTCTTTCAGCACACTTTGAGTAACATATGTTTTTTTTTTAATATTTTTAAGTTAAGATATATACTTTTTACTCTTCACTTTTGTGTTCATAGATTGATTTCCCATTTAAAATTTACAGGGTAACTATTCTTCCAGCACTTTCTGTTATCAATATAAGTTTATATAATATAAAGGGAATTTCTGCTCTATCATGATTCCTGAAACTTCTTTTACCAAATATTTATAATTTCTTATTGTCACTAACTCTTTCTACAGGGTAGCTGCTCTTCTAGCAAGCATATGTCAAGTTTCTAAAGGGTATTAACTCATTTTACATTTTCTATTAAAATGCTTGTACTTTTTACACATTACTAATAACACTTGTTTTCGTTAATATTTATGCATGCATCAAATTTTTATAGGGTATCTACTCAAACAGCATTTTCATAAATTCTTAATTGACAGATATTTATACTTGCTTCTTATCAAATACTCTTTCTGCAGTTCATATTTTATTATTGAATTTCTACAGGGTATTTATATATCACTAAAATTTCTACAGGGTATCTGCTCTTTCAGCACTCTCTAACTCTTCTGTTCGACTTGGCAAACTGCGACACGAAACCGAAAACCAAAACAAAAGCTAAGCGCTGCCCCTACCTCTCACCCCATTCCTCTCCCCCCCTCCCCCTTCGTAACCCCCTACAAATTGAGCTAAGGCCCTGGTGCCTAATTAGGCCAATTCTCGATGAGGCAATGCCAACAAACAAAATCGAGCGGCTAATTTTTTGTTTGTTATTTACTTTTCGTTTGCCAATTGTGAATTGCAATTTGTTCTCGATGTTGTTGTTGGTACCGCAGGCACATGCTGAATACCACACACACACACACATATACACACACACTCGTGTATACACTCATTCATATTGAACTCATAAATTGGCCAACAAAACGCAAAGTGTACTTGGTCAGAAAATCATGCACTCGCAAAATTTTGCAGCTGATTTTTGATTCGTTTCTTATTAGACATTTAATAGGGAAATATAGTAGAGCTTATATTCATAGATATATATTTAAATAAGTATATATATATACCAAAATTTACAGCATTTTTACGAATTATTGAGGTTTTCGAATTAGCAGGGAACGAATTGTCGAAATTCGACTGCATATACAGCTATATTTATTCTAATGTGATCAGCTTAAATGTTTTTCTTTGATTTTCAACTTTAACTAAACTCACTCATTTTCCACTTATAAAAGTGATTTCTTAAAAATTAACTCAATCATTTCTCCTAGAAACTTTTTTTCTAAGCTATATTCCGAATGAAACTTAAAGCTTTGGATCTTGTGAATTTCTTAAAATGAAAGCAATAAATTTTTACACAGATCTTTCAACAATGGTTAATATAGACATTATAATAAGTACTTACCAATGCTTTCATCTATAGCTATAAGTCTTTAAAGCTGATCAATTCTTAAGCAAAATTTTTTGTAAATATTTGGATATTTTAGTTTTTCTGATTAAGAGAACTTCCTTATAAATGTTACAAATGGGAAATATTGTTTTGATTTGCAGTCATATTGTTTATGTAAATACGAGACTTGTATGATAAGTATGCTGCGACCTGACATAGTAAAAATATTCATTGAAATACAATTTTTATATATTTTCTCAGAATTAATCTTCCAGATTTTTCAGATGATTTTCGTACGCTTGCCATCTCCCAACCGTAGAAAAACTCTTTCAAAACTTGTTTTGTTTTTCAAATCGAATTTATTGTAGATATATATTTTTATTGATTTTCTTTAACTTTTGTCAAATTTTCATTTGATTAAGGAATTTGTTTGTTAGTTCGTTTGTAGCCTAGCTAAAACTTATACGACAGCTCAGTAGTTAGTTTAGTTAAATAAATACATAGACTCAGCTTTATATATATATAGGATGCATAGCACTAGGATGTTGTCTTAAGCGCGGCATGGTTTGAAGTCTCCTGAATTGAGCCTCGCTCGATTAGCAATTGAGAGTTCCATTTTCCCGAACTCCTTTTTTTGGCATTTACATAAGATAATTTGTTAGCATTTGGATTCTTCTTCGTCTTTGAGCAGGTTCTTAGAGATATATTCGTTTGAGCACATTGTCCTGGAATGCCTTAGAAGCTAATGACTAGTCTATTGTTCAGATATGAGTATAGTTCGTATAGTCTTTGGATGTGGCTTAACGCATGCCCAGATCGTGCAGCAGATGCTGCTTGAGCACCTCGCCCTCCTGCTCGGCCAGCAGCTGAGCCGTGACCGTGTTGATCAGATTGAAGGCTACGGCAAAGCCGCTAAAGGTTGTCCAGACGCCCAGCGCCAGCCAGCGCAGCAGACGCGGACGCAGACTACCATCCAGCTGCCGGAGCAGGCAGAGACCCACGCTGAGCCCGGCCAGGGCGCCCGTCATGTGCGCTATGTAGGAGACGGAGATGTTGGGCGTTAGCTCCGTCAAGGCCAGCTGGCGGCAGTAGAGCGTGTAGGCCAGATCGCAGGAGACTGCAGAGGAGCTCTAGTCAAAAAACTGATAAGAGATTAGACAGAGATGAAAACTCACCAAAGATAAGAAGAGCTAGCAGCTGAGCGAAACCCTGACGCATGTGTCCAAAGTTGAGCAGCAGATTGGCGAGTTGGGCGGCCAGCAGAGCATAGACGCCGCCACTGGCGCCCACCAGATACACCGTGGAGTCCACAACGCTGGTGCCCAGCGAGCCGGCCAGCACGCCCGCCACATAGATGACAGCTGTGCACCAGGAGCCATGGAGCTGCTCCAGCGGCAGGCCATAGACCAGCTGGGTGAGAACATTGAAGCCCAGATGCAGCCAGCTGGCATGGAGCAGGGCGTAAGAGACGAAGCGCCACAGCTGCAAACGTCGATCCGGACGATAGATGAGCAACGAGTCCTCCGGCGGAGCAGCGCCCACATAAACAAAGACAAGGATCTGCAGTGGAGTGGAGTTGATTAAGCTCTTGATTTAAGATTCGATTTGAAGGGCTGTCTAGTCAAGGGTGGACACAGCCATAAAGCCATCACAATGTGAGCTATTTCTTTTATGCAGACGCTCCACGGCGCCAGGAAAAGCTAAGGCAAAAGGAAAAGCCAAGCAAAGCAACCCTCGGGCTGTGATGCAGTCGAAGCGAACGAGACAGCCAGCAGACGGCGGCGAGACGTCGCCAATGCCCCATCTCTCTCTTTCGCTCTTGTTGTAGCTGGCGGCGTCCAGTCTGCAGAGCCAGACACTAATACAGAGGCAAAAAGTGTTGGATTTTCGCACGCACTCCCCAAAATGTTGGTCTCCTGTTTCTGTTTGATATATCCTTGCCCAGCCCGGAAGCCAAATGCCATTTGCAAAT
Organism: Drosophila gaucha; assembly: GCA_035045545.1. Taxonomy (NCBI): domain Eukaryota; kingdom Metazoa; phylum Arthropoda; class Insecta; order Diptera; family Drosophilidae; genus Drosophila; species Drosophila gaucha. Next base: position 1,116,175 of record JAWNOY010000222.1, read on the forward strand.
GCCGCATGCCACTCGCTTTGCGGCCAGCCGGGCAATTTATGTGCCACAAAACTCAACTCAGTCCAGCTCTCACACATGTGTGTGGCATTAAAAATGGAATTGCAAGTGGCAAGCGGCAAGTGGCAAGTGGCGAAGGGATTGGGCACGCAACCCAACGGGGGCTGAAATATGATCAGGAGAGCTATTATTGTTTGGCTCTGGGACACCCACATGGATCCACATCCACTAGAGAACCAACCCCAGCAATAACTTGAGATGATGGCCGAATAAAGGGCAAGCAGCTCAAGAAATTGTTCCTCAAAGTGGGAAAGGGGAAGGGGGAGTGTGGGGCAGACAAGCCAACAACAGCTGCTATGCCTGCCACGGGGTCAGAGGTCACAGAGCGTGGCAGGCATATAAGCATATTTAGTGCAGCTATAAACAGGGCTTTCTTGAATTTAAATAGAAATTAGACGCAGCCACAAACTAGCAGACAAGCAATAAGGGAAATGGCGTTGACTAAGGAAATCGAATGAATTTGGACAAAGTTATATGAGTATTACTAGGGACTTTGGTAGCTTTATAAGTCAAGGCTTTTGTGACATTTCCTTTGTTCAAAAATTGAAACCTCTAGGAATTATTTTAATTCTCATTTAATACAAATTAAAACATCGAGAATTGAAGAAAGAAAATTCAAATTTATAGGTTCTAACTTTAAAGTATATGGATTTTAAAATAATTATTGGGAGTAATATGACTTGAAAAATTAACATTCCTTGCAAAAGCTAGTTTCCACCATAAAATTCGGTTCAGTTTTGACAAAGTTATGTGAAATTGCAGTTAAATACTCCGAAAACTTCATAGTCCAGATTTTAAATTTTTGATATATAATTCGATTTCAAAATAGATTTGAAAAATCAATTTTTGTAAAAAATGACTTTAAAGTTAGATGATAAAATAATGTATAAAAAATATTTAAAATGAACTTAGTTTTGACAAAGTCTTGGGAACTGAGAGTTTTGTCAAAATAATCTCAACATTAAACAATTTCAAGGACAAACAAAAAAAAAATTTTTTTTGTGTAAATTTTTGTTTTAGATTTTTTTTAAGTTATTGAATAATTTTTTTTTTGTATTTTTTTATTTTGTCTTGTCTTTATTTGCAACTGTCTTAGAAACATCTAGCGAATTGAATTGGCAAGTGAGAGTTATGTATCAGTGTGAACTGTTCGAGAAGGTATTTTGAATAATGATATTTTTTTGACAAAACTGTCAGTTCTCAAGAGTTTTGCCAAAACTAAGTTCATTTTAAATTTTTTGTATATTTTATCTTAGTTCTTTCTTTTAAATCTAGCTTTAAACTCATTTTTTAAGTACATGACATACAACCTAAAAAATTTAAAAAAATTATTTGTCAACTCCTTGTAAAATTAAAATACAATATCAATCCAGAGATCTAGCTATGAAGACAATCGATTCAGCTTTGACAAAGTTAGTTGAATGGCAAGTAAAAGACTCTAAAAGCTTCAAAGAGAAGATTTTCCATTTTCAATTTATCATTTTTCTTTTAAAAATAAATTTATCATTTTTCTTACAAATAATTTCTGTATAAAATGAGTTGAAATTTAGATGATAAACTTAGAAACAAGATAAATTGAAACAATTATGAAAAATTAGTTTAGTTTTGGCAAAGTTTTGAGAGCTTAAGCTTAAGGCTAAATGTTAACTGATGTGAAATAATCGATATATGTAGAAGTAAAGGAAAGGATATAGCAAGAAAGGAATTTTAGAAAAAAATCAAGTCACATAAATAAAAGTTAGCTACATAAATTGTTGATTTTCCACTCTAAACTTCCGTTAACTTAAGGTTAAGAGGATTTTCGTTTATTGCGTTAGCTGGCTGCACTTTTCTGACAGCAATTAAATGTGCCCCCAAATTGGTTTTCGGCTTCTGTTTTGGGCAATGTGTTCGCTGTCATGGCAACCGAGTGCTTTAGCTTAATCAACCCTCGGGACTGGGCATAGGGTTTTTTCTTAGGGACTGGTCAGCATGGTGGTCGATCACCTACCTCCAGCAGCGAGACTAACACAATGAAGCAAGGCGTTTGTCTTGGCGGCGGCTGCTTCGTTGTTTCCTTCTCTGTCGCGGTGTCTGGCAACTGCTTGGGTTGGGGCTGCTGCATCAGCTGGTCGAGACAGACGCCCAGCACCAGGCCGTTGCTGCTGCTGCTGCTGCTGCTGCTGCGTGGCTGCGACGGCGGCATCTGCAACACTGTGGCAGCGGAGAGTAGCATTTCCGATTGCGGCGTCTATTTTTGGGGCGTCTGCCTTGTGACGGTGCCCCACTTAGCGGCTGTCATGATGTTGCCGGCGCGAGGAATTTCGTCTGGCCCGCTGTTGGCCCCTGTAAAGAGACACAGCAAACAAAGAGAGTGAGTCACACATGTAAGACAGAGAGAGCGAGGGAGAGCGAGAGAGAGGGAAGCTTGTAATAGCTGGCCAAATTAGCTCAAGGTTGTCTGTCCAACAATTTCCACGTTCCTTGTATTTGGCCGCTGCGACAACTGCAGCGCAATTTCTTTTGACTTGATTTGGCGCCAGCCAAGTCAATGTGCCACGCCTCCCCCACCCTCTACCTTTTGCCCTCGTCCTCGAAATGCCGCTTGTAATGTCACCAGACGGCAATAAAATAGTCGGAATTTATTTCTCTCGCCTAGACAGCGCATTTTTCGACAAACAAATTTATTTCCGCTGCAAAAGCGAGTGGAGAAAACCCCCAGAGTAAAACCAGAGAAAACCTTTACCAAATATATTTTCTTTTGCTAAATCATCTTGTTAGAACTTTTCGAATAATAAATATATCCTGCCTGCTTCATAAATCAGTGTTAGAAACCGAAAAGAACGGTTATTGGTTCGATTTCAAATAACTCCTTGCATTGAAGTTCGGTTCGTTAAACTCGGTTCTTATTTTCTAAATTGGAATATGGAAATTTCAATTTTAATTTATAATGTTGCTTTTATATATAGAATAGAGTTTCTATTCAAACTCTAGCTAAAGCTTAGTTATATCTAATTTTATTGGAATTGCGTTGAGGCTCAAACTTTTTTTTCTTTCTATAAAATAGTATAATATGTGGTATATGGTATATGGTACATGGTACATGGCACATGGTACATGGTACATGGTACATGGTATATGGTATATGGCATATGGTATATGGTATATGGTATGTGAGATATGAGATTAGAGATATGAGACTTGAAATATGAGATATGGTATATATGAAATATGGAGTCTGGAATATGTGATATGGCATATGGGATATGAGATTACAAATATGAGATATGAGACTTCAAATATGGGATATGGGATAGTATATGGTATATATAGTATTTATTATATTTTATATAGTATATAGTATATATACTATATTGCATATAATTCATGGTATATAATATGTGGTATACATGGGATATGGTATGTGGTATGTATGGGATAGGGACATGAAGTATGGGATATGGGCTTTTGTATTTTGGTATATGATAGATGGTATATGACATTTTCTATTAGAGTAATCCTAAAATGGAATTTTATATTAAAGAATTTTGAATATATTTAACGAAATGCTCATTTCTCTATTTTTAAGTTTATGGAATATAAAATTGTTAAATACTCCTGTAAAATTTGGTTTAAAGAACTTCATAAAATAAGTACTCTAAAAAAAGAATATTATGTACTCAAGTTTATGATCTCATAAACAGAAACACGCAATAAGCAGATGAGGGAATGATAAAAGTATTGATGCAAAACTTCTGCTGAGAAAAATTCCTAGCTTTAAAATACGTTAAGGTAGTATATGTACAGATGTGTTCACAAAAATAGCAGTAAAGTAGATGCTAACAAAGATGCCAATTTTTTTTGCATATTCCTTCTTATAGATTTAATTCTTGGACTTTGCTTTTGTAAAATGGTATATAGACATAAGTAAAATGAAAAAGTGCCGTTAGCTTTTCTTCGTTTTGGCACTTTTTTCATACTTTTGTGCTTATGCACACGAATTTTGCGGTTCACAAAAATATATGTATCTACCCTCAGCAACGCATTGCAGTGTTCTCTAAAGACTCACCGAATATAATGAAAATTTAGCAAATCGATAAAAATGTATCAATTGATAAAGTTAATATCGAAAATTGAGGTTTACATGCGCCAACAAGAAGTGTTGCAACTAAAAGTTGTAGCTGTTGCTTGTCTTCGTTTGTATTTGAACTACTTTCGGTTAGCTATTTTCTGATTGTACTTTGTTATTGGAATCGCAGTCCTGGCCAAGGCAGCTTACAGTTGGTCTGTGGCCAGCTTTAGTGTCCTGGGCCCCGTTGGCCATGGCGTGTTGCCCTTGGTAATGAGTTTTAATGGTGATTACCTTTTGGAGCGGCTAGCTGGTCAGGGCAAAAGCCAACTGATGAAGGAGCAGGGGACGGGGGTAGGGGCCGGGGCAGGACACATGTCGAAGGTAAGCCAACTGGCAGGACACTTTCTTGCAAACGAGTTTTGTGAAACGGAAATGCTGCGTTTCCCATCTTCGATCCTGCGTTCAGGATGCAGTGCCACAAACCGGTTGACCGAGAGACTAAAAAGGGGGCAAGAACTGTTTGTTTTTGTTGTTGGTTTTTTTTGGTAAGCTCAATAATGAGCGCACGCCAAAACTGTACAAATATCGACAGGTGTAGGGATGTCCTTAATGTCCTTAAACATCATTTCTTGTTTCGTAAGCGTTTCAGCTTTTGTTGCTCTTTGTTGTTCCGTTGTTGTTTGGCCTTCGCACGCAACTTATGCGCCGCTGTGCCCATTCAGGACACGCACATATATCCTTGAACCAACTCGAAACGTGAGCTGGCTGCGACTCGAGACTCGAGACTCGATTCTCGAATCGAACTTTCTGACGTCTCTGTGTAATGTATGCATATATATGTATGAGTGGATTATGCAAGCAATCGGACTCACCAGGCGACCTCCTTGAAACTGCCACGCCCCTCAAGGCGCCCACTTTGGTGCCCCACTGCGGCAGCACTTGATTCGGCTTTGAGTTTTGTATTTGTATTTGTATTTGCATTAGCAAATATTTAATTTGCATAATGTTGGTACATCGTGTGTGTGTGTGTGTGTGTGTGTGTGTGTGTGTGTGTGTGTGTGTGTGTGCTGTGTGTGTGCTGTGTTTGCATTATTTCCATTTGTATTTATCAAATATGCGTGCTATTTCTTTTTGCTCAACTGCTTTTATTGATTCATGAGTAAATAAATAAATTGATTAAAAAAGAGTTTTGGGTGCATTTTCAACTGTTTTTAATAGTTAGTTTATTAAAGCGGTTATTATTCATTATTCATTTAATAGATGGAGTAGATAGTAGATAATAAAAAACGAAATTTACCATAATTAAATTAAATTGTAATTTATAAATAAATAAAACAAAAAGCGGAATAAAAAAATTCAACTCTTGTTTGTGATTTACAAATATTTTTAAAGCGAAATTGCGGTTATTAGCAAATATGCAAACAAGAAAACAAAACTTCAATAAAATAATGATTTTAAATATTTTTTGCCAGGAATTTCGATTTTTACCGTTATATGGCATACTTCAATTAACTCAAACTATATTAACTTCCTTGGTTCTGCTTTTGTTAGAGATTTTCAATAGCTTCAATATTCATTAACATTTCTCTTCACAGAGTGCGCTGTTATTAACATTTGTGAAACTGTTAAGGCACTTGCAAGAGATCACAAAAGCTTTAACAGTTCGCTTTGCATATTTACTAACATTTCTGTGTTAAGGGTTAACGGCGCGCTGTTATTAACATTTATCAAACTGTTAAGGGCCTTGCCTTAACAGTTCGCTTTCAATATTTACTTTACTAACATTCTCATGTTATGTGTTAACAGTGCGCTGTTATTAAGATTTGTCCGACTGTTATGGATTAAGCATGATATCTTCAAAAAAGCCTTAACAGTTCGCCTTGAACATTTCTTAGCCTTAACAGTTTGCTGTTATTTTACATTTGTTCAACTTTTATGGGCTTAAGCCTTAACATTTAAAAAGCTTAAGCAGTTCGCCTTGAACATTTACTAATATTTCTATGCTACGCCTTAACAGCGCGCTATTATTAACATTTCTAAAACTGTTATAGGCTTTGCAAGAGATCTTTAAAAGCTTTAACAGTTTACCTTCAGGATTCATTAACATTCAACAGCCTTAAAAAATTATGCAGTTCCTCTTGAACATTTACTAACATTTTTATGCTACGCCTTTACTGAGGGCTGCTATTAACATTTCTAAAACTGTTATGGGCTTTGCAAGAAAACTTCGGAAGCCTTAACAGTGCGCCTTCAACATTCGTTAACATTTATACGTTAAGCCTTAACAGCGCGCTGTTATTAACAATTCTCAAACTGTTATGGATTAAGCAAGAAGTTTTTACTTGCCCAAAACTTTATTCATATGTATGTGACAAGCATAAAAAAAGTTACTTCAGGATAAGTTTTTGCAAGTTGGCAAATATGAATGAGTTTTAAATATTTGATGCAAAGAAAATATAGCTTGCATAAAAGAGAGACAGAGAGAGAGAGAGAGAGAGAAATTAAACGTATTCAAATGAAATGTGTTAAATAAAATTTTAATTACCAGCAATGCGGGTAAGTCAAGCAAGAAGAGTTAGAGAGAGAGAGAGAGAGAGAGAGAGAGAGAGAGAGAGAGGGAGACGGAGAGAGGAGCGAAGTTAAAGAAAAAAAAAATGCTGTGAGAGTGAGAAAGAGAAATGTGCACAATAATAATTATGACTGGGCTGAAATGTTAGCTATGAGAAACTTGTGAAAAGTGAGAGAAAAAAGTAGCTATAAAAAATGAAAGAAAAAAGAAATAAAAGCGACCTTGGACTGAGTGGGTGGGTGGTTGGGTGGGTGGGTGCACAAAGAAAGTTGCAACTGGAAACACATTAACAACAATGACGAGAAAATTGTTAAGAAAAACTATATAATTGAAAAGAAAAACATGCATATGTGAGAGAGAAAAGCGCTGGGAGTTTTCACTTTTTATGCACACACACACACACATACACACAAACACACACAGCATTAACATTAAATTTGCAAGTTACTTTTTTCTTAGTGCTCGCAATTAAAATTCAGTGTTGGGCAACGCGCGTTGGGGTAAAGTTATGAAACGAAAAGAGCTTTAGTTTGTTCAAGGGGATGAGCTCACTGACTCTGCACTTCACTTCACAAAGAAAGTCGCACGGTGGGGCGGGAGGTAGAAGGTGAGAGGGGGGCTCAGCGCCCAAAAGTCTTTGCTCATTTCACAATAAAATTCCGGCAATTGAAACGAATGCGATTAAAAGCCGCATGTCATGCGAGAGCGCGAAGGGAGGCAAGTGGCAGCAGGGGGAAGCAAATGGAGCATCGCGATAGAGGCCCCCGCCAGCAGCTGAAGGGGAAGGGGGCTTAGGAAATGGGGCTCAACTGCAGCGGCCCACGCGAGTTCATTTCCATTTAGGTTGCATGCCACGCCAACGTCTCGCGCGCGTGTGTGTGTGTGTGTGTGTGGGCAAAGCAAACTCGAATCTCGACTTTGCCTGCTTTCAATTTAATTGTAATTTCTTTTGTGTTTATTGCGTTTGCCTTCTGCTGCTTACGTTTTAATTTCATTAACTTGTGTTTACTGTGTGAAACACTTGCCCAGCCACTGCCCTAACTGCCCCACCTCCCTCGCAACCGCCTAGCCATAACATTTTTGGACATTAAACTTAACCTACAAGCAGAGCCAGCGCTTGTAAGTTGTATCTGTGCCAGCGATTTCAACAGAAGCTGTTCTTGCTCGGGCTCTGGCTCTTGATGAACCTCAGATACACGCACTTGCAACGGAACCAGATGCCCGTCAGATTGAGCAATCGAGTGGTCCACAAAAGTGCCGCAGTTCCGTCTTTTATAGCCAAAAATATATTCGTTAAAGAAATTTAAAAGAGCAATCAAAACATGTTTACTTGCGGGGAGATGAACATAAGAGTTTATGATAGGAAAATATTTAAATTAAATAGCAACTTTAGCTTTAAAGTTTGTTATAAGTGAGCTTCAAAAAACAAATTGCTTTTAAATTTAAAAAAAATAAGAATAATTTTTAAAAAAAATGTACATACCAGGAATCGAACCCGGAACTTGTTGCTTGACTTTCATATATCACAGTCCTCTATCAATTGTTAACAAGTATTTTATAGGTAATAATTTTTCATATCTAAATATGAAAGCAAAAAAAGGTTTGCTGTAAAGGGAATCGAATCCGGGTCTTTAAGCATCTTTATCAGTTATCGCAGTTGCTTATGGATTGTTCTTAAGTATTTAATGAGTAATAATCAATAATTAATTACGCGAGCATAAAAAGTTACTCATGAATCGAACCTGCTTCCCTATAACTGACCAATTAATTATTTAATAAGCAAATATGTAAAAAAAAAAACAGTTTTCCATACCAGGAATCAAAACCGACCCCTTGGGATTGGCTGTCAAGTTTTGCAAGCGGCTTTCGTTTGTTTTAAGACATTCAATAAGTAATGACAGTAATTGACATTTAAAAATGCTAGCAAACCCCTTATCAAGGGTCAAACACGACTCCTTGCCCCTTCCTGATTCGTTGCTTAACTTGATTAAGAATTTATAACTAAATATGTAAGCAAAAAAGTTTTACACATCGAAAATCGAACCGGGGTCTTTGTGGACAACTATCAAATATATCAATAGACTTGCCTAGCTATTAATTATTCAATAAGTAAATGTGAAAAAAAACAACAAAATTTTCCACACCAGGATTCAAACCCAACCCCTTTTGATTGCCTGTTACCTATCCCTATCAGCTATAGTTCGCTTTAAGACATTAAATAATTTGTAATTGACATTCAAACAACAAGTAAGAGCACTCTAGTCGGGTCTGCCCGACTACGAGATCCGCTGAACCAAGTCCGAAGGCGGTGTTTTAAACAATCTAGCTTACATCTTTTATCTGTACATATTACCCTATGCGCGCACACACACACGCACACATATACATACACAAGCACGCGCGCCGCTTAGTGCGTATATGATTTAGCTGCTGCGCTTGGGCTGCATTCTGGGCAGCATTATGAGAAATTGATTGTTAAATAACTTCGGTTCTCGATCTACTGTCTTAATGAAAATTTCAGGCCATAAGATTGAGATCCAAATGTGTATATATGCGAAATCCCAACTCCCTAGTATTAGAAATACAATTTTTTTAGTTTTGGTGCTAATGGAGGGAGGTATCCAAATTCTGAAATGTTTATTATCTATATTTTCATTACAAAAGCCTACATAGTTAATTTGGTGTACCTAGCTAGTATGGTTATTATAAGTTATAGCTTAAAAACAAAGTCAAAATGTTTGTTATCAATAATAAGGAAATAGGATGAGTTATGGAAAAAAAAAATAAACTTGTAGTGCGCATGGTATACACAAATATATTACGTGAAATTTCAAATCTCTAGCTTTTAGGGTTTATGAGATCACTGCGTTCATATGGACGGACGGACGGACATGGCTAGATCGACTCGGCTCGTCGTTCTGATCAAGAATACATTATACTGGGGTCTGCCGCGCTTCCTTCTGCCTGTTACACATATTGTCACAAAACCATTATACCCTGAAATCCCATTTTCAATGGGTTCAGGGTATAAAAAGTTAAGCAAAGCAGGAGTCAAACCCGACTCCTCGTCGCTTATTGATTCTTACTTAACTTGACTAATAATTTATAACTGAATAAGTAAGCAAAAAAGTTTCCCATACCGGGAATCGAACCCGGGCCTTCCGGGTGAGAGCCGGATATCCTAACCACTAGACAATATGGGACTTGTCCCATTTGCCAACAAGCTCTTAAGATCAGCCTGCGTTGGCGTATGAAAAAACGAAGTAAAAATCTAATAAAATCTAAAAATATCGAAATGTGCTTATAAAATGTAAAAATAGCTTTTGTTTAGTTGCTTTATAGAAAGCATAAAACTGCGCAAACTTAAGTCGAATAGTACACGTATTTATGTTGAATATTTCTACGACTTCGCGTCAATGCACAAATCAGTTAGCGTCCGGCAGCAGCCAGTTGTCAGACATAATAACTGGCAGGCCTGTCCGGGCCAGAAGGTGGAAGCAGCAGCAACAACAACATAGACAAGCGACATCGACACCTGACCACGCGACGCAGGTTGTTGTTGTTGTTGTTGTTGTCGGTTGGTTGGCTGGCGGTTGGTTAGTTGGTTAGTTGGTGTTACCTAAACAAGTGCAGCGCGTATCCATGTTTATTTTACGGTTCAACGATTATTGCCAGTTATTGTCTAATGGCAACGTAAAAGGGGGACGACTGTCGAGACAGGCAGCCCAGGCAGGGTAAAAAGCCAAAGCAAAATCGCCAAAAGCAACAGACAGAGAGAGAGAGGGAGACAGAGAGAGTGAGGGAAATGCAGCTGAAGGCAGAGGCAGCGGCATTTGGTCAGAGGCACAGCACACTAGGTGTTGCTAGACTCTTGATTGTTGTTGTTGCTGGTGTTGTTGTTGTTGCAACCACCGCATTGCTGAGTGTATTTGTGTTGGCTGTTGTTGTGGTCTCGCTGGGTCTCTGCACTCGCTATCAATATTTCAAACACGTTCCAAAACTTTTGCCTTTTTTTCCTCCTCCTCGTGCTCCCTGTCCGTTGCCAACCCAAAAACGGAAGTTCACACGGAAATATATAGGGAAAAGAAACAACAAACTATATATATATATATATATATAAAACGAAATGAGTAAACGACACCCGAAACAAAAATAAAATAAAACAACACACAAAAAATACAAACATCATGTTTGATAGTAAAAAATAACAACAAATATGAAAATGAATCACGCAACATCAGAACGAAAACAGCTGAAGGGGCAAGAGAGGTGGGATACGGGAAAAGGGGGGCGTGGCAGTGAGCTGGCTGCAGGGGAAAATGCAAATGGAACTTTCGGTTGAATTAAAACTAAACATTTCGATTATGCCATAAATCGATGGCAGCACACAAAACTAAGTAAAAACATAGATATATAGTATATATATATATATATATATATATATATATATGACGAAACAGACGGAAGAGATAGATAGCAGCAGTAACAAAATATGCACAGAACGTGTACACTGAGCGAAAGAATTGGCTAACAACTGATGGAAGTTAAGTGCAGTTGAGATAGGGAAAGAATGAGAGATGTTTATTATGACAAGAATTTGGTTGCTATAAAAAAGCTGATTGAAATCTGTGATTGACTTATTGAGGTATTCCAATACAGTAAAATATGTTTAAATTAAAAGCTTTGATACTTGGTCTAAGAATTTTTGAAGTTTAACAGAGTTTATACTTGAATGAAGACAAAATGATATGCATTTAGAATTAAAATGTAGTTAAGATACACAAAAGTGGAAGATCTTTATTATGACAAGGTTATGGGTACTATAAAAATCTGATAAGCTTCCTTTAATTTATTTCGATGTATGAAAAATTTGCTTAAAATAAGACTTTCTTAACTAAGACTAGGAATTTTTGAAATTTGACAGAGTTTTTGCTCGAATTAAGTTAAGTTAAGTTAAGATAGATGAAAGAGGTGCTATAGAAAAGTTTAATGAACTTTGTGATTGATTTTTATTTACGTATTTCAATATTATTAAAAAAAGCATATTTAATACTAAGAATTCTTAAACTTTTACAGAGCTTGTACTTAAATTAAGAACAACTAATAGAGAGATCTTTATTACGACAAAAATTGGATGAAATCTGCGATTGACTTCTATTTAGATATTTCGCTATAAAAAAATGTGCTTAAAGGAAGTTAAGAATTTAAGAACTTTGACAGAGGTTGTATTTGGTTTAAGACCAACTGATATGAAATTAAGTGTAGTTAAGAAAGAGAAATGAAGGAGATTTGCACAAGATTTTGGGTACTATAAAACATGTAATTGACTTCCTTTTAAGTATTTTAATTTATGAAAAATTTACTTAAAATAAGACATTCTTAACTTTGATATGTAATTTTTGAACTTTGACAGAGTTTTTCACTTAATGAAATCCAACTGATAACCGTATAGAAATAAAGTGTAGTTGAGATCTTTACTATGACAAGAATTAAGATGCTATAAAAAAGTTTAAAGATATCTTTGAGTGACTTGTAATAATATATTTCGATGTAAGGTAAATTTGCTTAAAATCATACTTAGTCTAGGAATTTGTGAACTTTGGCAGAGTTTGTACTTGAATTAAGTCCAAGCACATTTGGCATAAGGCCACGAGGCAAGAGCAACAACATGCCCCAAGGCAACAGAGCACAGTGGGGGGGTCTTCTATAGAGGGCCGCTTTGACATATCAATAAATTTAGCACGCAAACGATTAATGTGCGCACACACACATATATAATTATATATATATATAAACATATGTACATATATGCTAGAATTCCAGAGATGAGAACTTGGTCTAGATTCTGGGTCTGTTGTATGGCTCGCAGATGGCACTGAAATCTTCATCTGGTGGGCACTTGATTTATAGCTGCTGCTGCTGCTGTTGATGCTGGGCAAGTGCTCAAACTGGATTATATGAAATTTCACTGGACTGATCTAATAAAGCTTAAGAAATTGCGGCACGAACATGAACTTGATAATTAACTTCAAAACGCGACTGCATGCAAAAGATACAAATGCACACAGATGCAGATACAGATGCAGATACACTGATTGACAGATACGTTTGGAGCGCGCATAGGCTGGCGAATGTGCGCCAATTGCCGCTGATTGTCGAGCGTGGCAATTTAATGCAAAAGCCATCAATTAACCCGCTTTCCAAGCAGCAGCAGCCGCAGCAGCAGCAGCAGCAGCTACAGATGCAGATGCTAAAGTATCTCAGATAAGTTGGCATCGAACGGTTAACAAGATGCAACGATTTGCACGTAGTTCCGTTAGCTAATTGGTCTATAAGTGCAGGCCCCCCTCCCCCTCTCCAACTTCTCATTTGAAGCATTTTAGGAAGCATTCGACGGAAGAGGAAATTGCAAGCTAAACATGTTTGAGTAAAGGGGGAGGGGAAGGGAAGTTGTTTTATTCCTGCAGCGCCATGAATAATTAATTTATAATTTTTCTCATTGTAAATCATAACAATTAATGTTACTTTAAGTGCGCAGAGCAGGCGAAATATGTGAATCTGACCACAACAAAATCAACATCAAAAGGCAATTAGGCGACCAAGGCGGAGCAGGGCAGAAAATATAAAAGAATGCTAAGAAAACAACAAGAAAATGAGAGGGGGAAAACTGCAAGCGGCTAGAACAATTCGCACGATAATGGAAATGAAAATGGCATGAAAAGGCTTTTGTCTGCCCTCAAGAGAACAAGAGACAAGAGTCAAGCTACAGCAGCTAAACGAACAGCTGTGGAAGAGGAGGAGGGAAAGAAAAGCTTGTGCGAAAATAGGGAGAGCTCGTTAAACAAGTGCGACCTCTGGAATGCGTGAATTATTTGTGGGTAAAAAAGTTGTAGAACAATTGATAGACACTAAAATCAACTATTTGCGGAAAGTGATTAACTATGAGAGTTTCTGAAGAGCATTTCAAGAAGAAGCAGAGCTGGAAACCTAAACACAATTTATTTGTTGATTCGTCTAACGTTTGAAATCAGTAGTTATGCTAAACATTTTGTATATTGAAGATATTTTTTGACATAAAAGAAGCCAGGTTATGGTAACATAAAATGATATATAGTGTTGTCTCGATATAGTGAACTAATTATTGCAGTATTGAGGTTCTTTCCTTTACAGTATTGAGACTGTTCACTATATCAAATTTAAAATACTTCCTCAAAAACTCGTTTAATTTTCTCAAAATACGATTTGTATATATAGAGTCAAGAGATCTTTAAAATAAATTAGTAGAAAAACATAAATTTTTGCTTATTAAAGGATTATGCAAATTGACGTTTGCTACTTGCGTTCACAAACTTTGACTCTTGAACCTATTTAAAGTATTCATGTAAAAATTTGGGTGTTCACTACATCGTGATATTTCACTTTATAATGTGTTCACTATACCCAGACACGACTGTAATAGCAATAAAAATAAAATAGAATAACGAAAATTGATAATAAGAAAGACAAGTATTAAGTATGTAATAATAGTTAAATAGATTACATACAACTTATAAAATATTGATAGACCCCTTAAAAAAATAGTCAAAATGTCATCTATGTGGTTGGTCTGAAAAGTTTCCGACTTAACTTGAAGAAGATAGAAAAATATTTATGTATATAATTTATATACTATGTATGTCTATATGGCTGATATTTTGACTACTTTTTCGTACAGTAAACCCTACACTTACAAAATAACAGTCAAGTATCATCTATGAGGCTGGTCTGAAAAGTTTCCGACATTAACTTGAAGAAGATAGAAAATATATATACGTTTATATACATGTCTATATATGGCTGTTATTTTTACTATTTATTTTGGTACAGTGAACCCTGCACATACAAAACAACAGTCAAGTATCATCTATGAGGTTGGTCTGAAAAGTTTCCGACATTAACTTGAAGAAGATTTTAAATATGCATATGTATATATTATCTATGTATTTAGTAAGATCGGAAATTGTTGTATTGGCATACTTTCTTACTTCTTTCTTTGTTTCTATTTCTGTACAGTGAAGCCTACACATACTTTAAACTAAACATTCTAGAAACATACTATATATATTATGTAATTTTCGCATTTCTTCTAAGATCTAGATCACCTAAGAAGTTTAAGCCAACTGAAAGTCAATTGTTATTCTCTTAGTCCCATTTATAGAAAGTAAAACAAAAAATATGAATCTCAAATTATACGTAAGATTGTAGATCTGCCAGCCTAGGCAATTTGGGGCGTTCATTCGGCTGAGACTTTCATTTGGCTGGGAAAATTGTTGGCCTAAGAAAGCAAATGGGTTCATTAATGGGTTCAATAGCTGCAAATTGTGTGCAAATGTGTCTGTCTTGGTCTGGCTCTGGCTCTCGGCCAGAGCTCGCACATTGAACCGATATTGAAGCTGGTCGCCGCCGTTCGATTATCACATTTTTGCCAGAGCACATTAGCAATGCTGGCGCTGGAGCCACCCAACTTGGTCTGGCCATGGGTACGATTCAGTTGCCATTCACTGGGCTAACTATTTTTAGTTGAAGCTTTGACTGAGCCGCCGGAGCTGGCCCTAACTACCCCAAGTCCCCCCAAGTCAGTAGACATGGCGTGGTAATTATTCGCGTTCAGCTGACTGCGCGAGTCTGCAAAGCGTAACTTGTAGCTCGTAGATACATTCACGTGAATATGTATCTGTATCTCGGCGCACGCATCTACATATGGAAAGCTTGAGTGTGGCCGAGAGTTAATCACCGTTGCCGTTTAGCTTAGTCGAGCTCTTGTTGTTGTGTTGCTGCTGGTGTTGGGGCTCGCATAGTTTACATTTTTATAAGTTAATTGAGTTAACTGTGAAACGCTTTTTTCTTCTCCTTCTTTCTTTCTCTTTGCTGCGCTCATTTGCTAATGCAAATTTGATGAACGCAATTCGTATCTATCAGCTGCAATATCTATTCGTATCTCCAAGTTGCCACTGACCCAAGCTAACATACACATATGCAACAATTTCAAAAAGTGGGCGTGGCAGCCTGTCCCCTCTCTCTTTCTTCTATTTCTTGTAAAATATTTACAGTTTGTTGTCTTGTTTTGATGCATTTTTTATGGCTTGCTGTTAGAATTGGTAGTAAATGCATTTTGTTGTGGCCAAAAGCAAAAATTAAAATTAAAATATATATACATATATTCGGTCGTTTGTCGCTTTTAATTACCAAAATATTTCATTTCATTTCGCATATTTGCACAAACATCCAATTTTAATGCACATTTCTTTTCACATTTCCCATTTTCCATTTTGCATTTGTATTCTGGGCTTTAGTTTTAATAGTCGCGTAAAACGTTAGATAATAGAGAAATAACCCACCCACTATAAAAGCCCATAGAGATTTGTTCACATAACTCATGGAAGAGTCAACATTTGGACAAATATCACAAATATTTTCACTATCTTTTATCCATACACAAACTGTATTTCCTGGTTTATGGCACAGATTGCGAGATCATATTCTATTGAACATGTAGCTCAACTGTTTATGTAGAAAGTGTAATTATTATTTAATGCAAAATAAATATAAACAAATATTTAGCGGCTATAAATGTGATTGGCAAATATATTTGTTTAATCTATAACAACATAAGATACCCTATAATTGTGGAATGACGACTCTTTTTCTGATGATCAGCTAGACAATCTTAAATCACAAATCATATATGTATGTAGCTGTGAGTCTCTAGCTTTTTGTAGACTCAGCTGATACAGATATTCCAAATTTAACAAATATTCCAAATATATAACTTTAAAAAATACTTTACACTCTTAACTTATATAAAAAGCATTTGTATGTGGAGCTTATTTGTTATAAATATTAAATATATTGTATATGTCTAAAAGTTTACATACATGTCCCAAAACAGCAAAACCAGAAAATACTGTGAAAAGCTTTTGAATATTGACTAAATATAATAAGTACTTAATATTTTCGAAAATATATTTATTTAGAAAAACCAGAAAATTGATTCACAAAGTAGATCTAAAGAAAAATGTTTACATTTAAATCGGTTTTAGTTTAGGCGAATTTATTACGATCTATCGATATCAGAGGTTAATAGTAGTTGCTAGACAATAATCAGAAAATTCTTGTGGGAACGTCTATGGTGTAGTAAATCTGAAACTGAAATAAGAATTTCCTTATCAAATCCAATTTCGAGACATTCCAAATGATGTCAGAAAGAGATATTTCTAATAGTGCAAGTTTCGGATTCTGAAATATTTAAGCAATTTTTTTTTAACGAATACTAAAAGAATAAAGATGTCTAAAAGAACTATTTCCCTCTAAAAGGTTTTTTAAAAATTTATTTTTATATCTATTTATTAGCAGTTGCCATGTACCTTATCTCCCCTCTCTCTTTCTCTCTCTCTCTGTTTCTCTCTCTCTCTCTTTATCTCTCTCTCTCTCTCTCTATTTCTCTCTCTCTCTCTCTCTCTTTATCTTAAACTGTCTCTGTCTTTTATGTCACTCTATTTTAAAAAGACGATGTGCACAGTGTTTTCTGCTTTCAGTTTCGGATTTCTCTTTCCTAAAACCTTCATAAAATCATAGACTGATTCTTAGTTTCTCAATTTCATATAATATTGTCATCTGTATGTAGATCTCAAATTGCAAACATCATCTAAAGTATTACAGCAATATATATATAAATTCTTCTTCAAATTCTTGTCATCACCTGCAGATAGCGTATTTAATGATTCGGCACTCACAATCCAAAGCCCTCACTCGCTGGTTATCTATTTGAAATTTAATATAGTTGTTTAGTTGATTAGTCGAGCTAAGAGTGCTAATAGATTACTATATGATTATTTGGTTGTTCGATTTGTACGGTGCGATCACCTTCCACCTCCAAAATATGTGTGTTCGTCACATGACACCGACTCTTTACGATTCAAAAGAAATTAGATAATAGTTGGGCAAATAGAAACCAGAATCGAGGGAGTTACGACCTGCTGACACTCATAAGACATATTTTTTGCATACGCCGCCAGCTGAGAGTAAGGTGTCGAGACTTTATAATAGTTTGGTTTGTCATAGCGTCAGCGCTCTGACGTCAAATGGGTTTCGAATTGGAGTTTGTCGGTCTTGTCCAATTGGAATCCAATCGGAGGGGTTTTGCCCACGCGACGCATTTGACGCCGTGGGAAAAACTTGTTTTTTTGGGTCGGTAAGTCGGATGCGGATTTCAGTGGCGAGCCGTTGCGTGGGCCTGACTCAGCCAGTTCGACATTCTATATATATACATAACTTTAGATATATGTATATATATAAAGACATATTGTCGGCCCTGAGACTCGGTTCCGTTTCACTTTTACAAAAGTTTTTCGACAGCTTTGCTAATTTGCTGCTGGCTGCAAGAATTTCAGCTATGCAGTTTAGTGTCTTTTCACACGTAGATACTCGCAGCTCGCTGCTCGCAGATACTTAGATACAATTGTATCTGCCAGTTGCATCTATCTATCTATCTGTGTGTGTGTGTGTTCGCATGTTTGTTTGCTCTTGCGCTTTGTTTATCTCGCGCCTCTTGAGTTTGCGCTTTTGTTTTTGGTCGCGCGCACGAAATTTTCAACGCGCTATCGATGAATGAATGTTGCAGCAGGGGCAGGTGGAGGGGGAGATTAGGTGCCTGTGTGTGTGCGTGTGCGTGTGTGTGATAAGCGATGAGTGTGCGGAGTTCCCTTGGCGCATTCTCAACTGTTGTTGTTGCTTGTGATTCACAGCTCGCATTTCGCATTTCGCATTTCGCATTTCGCATTTGCAAATTGCGCTGGTTAGGCATTCTTGCTGCAGTCGCTGCCTCAGTCGGCGTCGCTGCCGCCGCTGACGCTTGGGTGTCGTAATTTGCCGCTCGCTTTGTGCTTTGTGTGAAATATTCACGTGCAGACAACAACGAAGTCGTCTTGATTTCGCAGCCTAGACTAAGCATGTAAAAAAAATAACTCACAGGGCATCCCAAAGGCTTAAGCAACCGTAAAGTCTTGGCAACTTTGAATGCCAACTGCCCTTAAGCTTAAGTAATTCTTCAATTAGGCATGAATCAAAGTTAATTTAAAGTTTTCAAAGTGTTTAACAACAGTTGGTAAAACGTTAATGAAGCACAAAAATACTTTCGATAAGAATTAAAATCTGTTTAGAACTATATAAAGTATTTTTAAATGAATAATTTTGTTTTTTTTGGGGCTTATTGATAGAGAAAAAAGACTTTTAGAACTGCTATAAAACTGTAAAATTTTTAGATTTTAAGCAACTTTTTTCTTGAATTAAGCACAAAATGTCTTAAGGCTAAGATGATATAAAATTGACATTAAGTTAAGTTACGAATTTTTTAAAAATTTTGATTTGGGAAGTTTTTAGATGAGGTCTCATAGTATCTAAGATACAAGCTTAAAACTTATGACTAGAAATTTTTAGATAGTATCTAAGATACAAGATTAAAACTTATGCCAAGACATTTTAAGACATATTGATTTAGGAAATACTTAGATTAGGTCCCATATTATCTGAGTCTAATACGAAGATACAAGATTCAATATCAAAGATACAAGCTTAAACCATATGCCGAGAAATTTTGAGCATTTCTATATTTGGGAAGTGCTTAGATTAGGTCTCATAGTATCTTTGTGTTATACTTAGATACAAGATATAATAACTAAGATACAAGCTAAAAACTTAGGTCAATAAATTTTGACTTGGCAAATGCTTTAATAAGATTTCATAGTATCTTTGTTTAATACTAAGATACTAAACTTAAGCCAAGAGATTTTGGGAAGTGCTTAGATTAGATCTCATAGTATTTGAGATTAATACAAAGATACAAGATACAATAACTAAGATACAAGCTAAAAACTTATGCCTAGAAATTTTTAGAAATTTCGATTTGGGAAATTTTTAGACTAGGTCCCATATTATCTTAGTCTAATACTGAGATACAAGATACAAGCTTAAAACTTATATTAAGAAATTTTGTAAAATTTTGATTAGGGAAGTGCTTTGATTAAGTCTTAATATAAGACTTCAGAAAGGTCGCAACTCTTACACTACTTTTAAGTTAATTACTTTTTTTCGCTCAGTGCATTTGCTGAAAGCATTTGCCTGGCAAAAAAATAGGAGAGCAAAACACTTTTGCTGCTTTTTGCCATTTTTACCCACATTTATTTGGTGTGCTGCACTTCCGCTCTGTTTCCTCTCTCACTTGCCCCCCTCTCTCTCTCTCCCTCACCTGCCACGCTCACCTGCGATAAGCAGTTAAAAGAAATGTTGCCGTGTTCTATGCCGCGGCTGCTTTCGCTTCACTTTTGGCATAAACATTTCCTAAACTTTTATCTAATTCAGCAAACTGCATTTCGTAAGATTCCCAAGACACATTTTCCACATTTCCCGAGCCATTGTTGTTGCCTTCAGCTGCTGCTTCTTCAGTTTCTTCAGCTGCTTCAGCTTTTGTTTCTTTCGTGTTGCAACTTTTCACATCGTTTCTTTTCGTTTATTATCTATTTTATTTTTCACGCTTCTCTTCTTCTTCGTCTTCGTCTTCTTATAGCTTGGCTTTGATTTGGCTTTGTTTTGGTTTTTCCAACGCAGACTTCAAGGCGTCTTGTCGTTCGCCTCGCTCTTATGCAAGAGTTTTTGGTAAATTTATTAAATTTCTTAAGCATAAAGTGCGCTAATTTATTAGCTCTTCAAAAGAACTGAAACTCGACTGGAATGCAGCTGCTGATAAGAAATGTTTCTCTACAACTCTTTAACTATGCAAATTAGTTGACTTAAACTTAGATTGCTTTAACTCGCTTCGCTAGTTGTTAAAAAAAATATATATATTTTTATATATCTGTTAACTAACCCATTAAATATTCAGGTCTCTCCCGCTTCAGTTCTTGAAATGGTTTTTCTTTTCACACCTCAATGTAAGAAAAAAATCAACTCAAAAAAAAAGCAAACTTGACATAATTACAAAAAAACAATAAGAATATATATGTGTATTTACAAAAATAAAATGCAGTGCGTACAATTTTTAAAAAAGTAGCAAACGCTATAATTTTTATGGGTTTTTTTTTGTCTTTTTCATGTTTTTCGCATAAGCAACTGAGGCCCCCAGAGATAATCGCGCGCCTCTATATCAGGTCTGTCTCTCCCTCTCTCTCTCTCTTAGCCAAGTCTTAGCCAGGCCGTGGAAATTCAAGGCAACGCGTCGATCATCGTCGTGTGGCGTCTCGACGGCATTCACTTGCCCCAGCCCCCTGCCCACCATCTCGTGTTGTTGTCTGCTCTGATGTCATGGGTGCTTATAAGCATGATATATGGTCATATAGCTGTTGATGTTGTTGTTGTTGTTGTAGCTCAGCTGCCGTCGCACGCAAAATTTGCATGCACTTTTAGCAGCCAGACAAAGCGGAGTTAAGACCAGGCGCTGGCCACGCCCACACGACCCACACGCCCACAAAGGCAGTTAAACCTTGCAAATGAATGAAACGATAATTTAATAATAAAAACAAGAGAAAAAAAAATACAACAACACGTAAAACGGCAGCAAGTCAATATAAAATACTTTAGTGAATGAAAAAATAAATCAATAAACCAAAATGTAAACAAATTAAACAGTAAAACAAAAGCACAAATACTTTTTTTTTTCAAAAAAATACTTTAATTATATGTTGAATACAATTTTTTGAGCGATTGTTGGGCAAGCCTCAATGTCGAAATCAGCTACAAAAGGCTTATAAGGTGGGGACTTAAATGTAACTATAGTAATGGAAATATATGAAATTACATCAAGGTAATTATAATGAAAGCAAAAAAGGGTATTAAAATCACATATTCTTTAAAAACTTCATAGCTTCGATGAGTTGCAGTAGAGTTCAAATCGGTTATTGATATATCAGACTTAAATATAGATATCGTCAAGAAGAAAGTAGATCCCATAAAATATAACATACTTTAATTCCAAATATATTTCATACTAATGCTTATGCTAATGCTTATACTAATGCTAATTCCAATGAAAATTCTAATATTAATAATAATAATAATAATCCATATTGATTACAATGACAATGATAATGCTAATGCTTAAGGTAATGCTAATGACAATGATAATGATTATAACAAGAGTACCAATTATGTCTAATAACAATGATAATGATGATGAATAAGCTAATGCTAATGCTTGTTCTAATACTAATGCTAATAATAATGATAATAATATTTGCAATGATAAAGATAGTTGTAAAAATATGACAATAATGCTACCATAATGATACAAATGCTGATGCCAATGCTAATAGTAATGAAATTGAGACGTACAGCATTGATGATGATAATGATAATGATGATCGTCTTTTTTTGGTCAATGGCTTATGCTAAAATAGTCAAATTGATACTTAAAGTATAAATACCCATGTTTAAATGCAATAATGACAATAATAATGATACCAATGTTAATGCTAATAATAATGTAAATTATAATTATAATGAAAAAGAAATGATAATGACAATGATAATGATAATAACATAGTAATGTTGCAGATAAAGATAATGACATGTTAATGCTCATACCAATAACAATGCGCATAGAAAAGCTTACAATAATGAAAGATAATAATTGAAACAGTAATTAATAAAATATAAATATTTAGGTAATTATATAATATAATACTAATGAAATTGGCAATTCTACTTTTATCCATTGTATGCCCTTTGCATATGCCAACCACCTTTAAATGTTCTCTAATTCCAATAGATATAGCTTCAATCACTTAGCTGTGAATGATTATGGCTTGGCAGCTTAGCCTAGGATCTTGTCTAGCTGCGATTTTATCTGCGAGCTCTTGCAACGTTTTTGGCTACACCGCTGCGTGCGTCTGCCCACGCATCCCATTCAAGAAATTCAAGAAATTGGTATTCGAAGCCCCATTCAAAGAGAGGAGGAGGGCTGTCGCCGGTCCTTCCTACACAGAAATTATATGCTTGTTGTGTGTGTGTAAGTGTGTATGTGTGTGTGTGTGTGACCAAATTCAAATTTGGGCTGCCAAAAGAGTTGAATGAAACAAAACAAAAGAAATCCAAATCGAAGTCGAAAATCCAAATCCGAAAACGAAATCAAAGCAAATGGAAATGGAAATGGCAAACGCAGCCACAAATTGGCAAGTAGCACTTGGCCCCACAGATAAAAGATACAAGATATAAAACTACGAGCATTTAACTGCCTCGGCATTAAAGCGAAATTAGATCAGCAACCCACATTAATAAATAAATACAAATCGAATCCAAATGAACTGCGTGCCACAGATTTTATCGGCACAGTTAGTTTCATTCATAAAAAACACAATTTTTCGACCAAAAAAAAACACATAAAGAGAATCCGCTATGAAATACGGCAAAGCAAATGCAAACATTGCATAAACAAAAAAATGTTTCGCTGTTTACGCTGCGTATACGCAA
The DNA here is from genome assembly GCA_035045545.1 of Drosophila gaucha. Taxonomy (NCBI): domain Eukaryota; kingdom Metazoa; phylum Arthropoda; class Insecta; order Diptera; family Drosophilidae; genus Drosophila; species Drosophila gaucha. The sequence goes on from JAWNOY010000222.1 coordinate 1,139,349, forward strand.
TGTGTCGCAGGATGTGGACATACGAGTTGTTAGAAGTGCACTGAGAGAAATAAGGCGAAGCACAACAAAAGAAAGATTTAAATATATTGAAATATATAAATTTAAATAGAATGCAAATTCAATTGAATATATTAAATAAATTTTAATATTTAACGAAAACTCCTATATACATAACTTTGTTTGTGGGTCAAGTTTTTCTATCAAAATTCAATATAAATTATTCAATAAATACTTATTTAACACAATACTAAGCTAAGCAGAAACTCTTATATATATAAAACTTTGTTTTTGAGTCAAATCTTGCTTAAACTTTGGCTTATACTTTTTATACCCGGATGTGTTCCGGGTGAAAATGGGAAATCAGTGTATCATGGTTTTCTAACAGGCAAAAGCGAATTTAATTGGAAAGTGAGAGTTATGCATCAGAGTGAACTGTACGTGAAGTTTTTTGAAATAATATGTTTGTAAAAGTTAAAAATTTTAATTTTTAATGAAGACACTTTCATTGCTGGGTGGAGATGGGAAATCGAATGGATCGCCTATAAAATAAGAGCAAGGCATATAGGAAATCAAAAATATAGTCAGCTGAACCACAAGAATGGTATTTACTCTAACAGTAAAGCTGAAAATCGAGGTGTTACGAATGTTAAAAACAACCTATAGAGAACAGACCCTTTTTGTGGCATTTCGAAAAAAAAAATCGTTTTTAAACCAGAAAATTGATAACAAATTCTTTAAATATGTCTAGCAAAATTTAATATAATACAGTAAAACCTCGATTTAACGAATGTGAGGGGAATCACAAAATTTTTCGTTATATCTATTGATTCGCTATGGATACCTATTAGTAAAACCTTGAAGAAATTTTAAGAAATCTGAAAAATTTCATTATAAATATTGTTTTTATCTGTTTACATTAAAATAAAGTTAAAACTCCACTAAAGTTGGGGAATATAAAAAAAAACAGTTACATATAATTTTTTTAAATTAAAGAATAATATAGAGAATATTTACTTATTTTGTTTGTTCTGACTTCGTTGTAAAGAGACAATTGCAAAAAATTTTATTTGAATTTTTTCGGATTTCGTCGTATAGAGGTGTTTGAATAATTGCATTTTTGTATGAAAAACTTTCGCAAAAACGAGACGTTTTTAAGGGACTTAACATAAAATTCGGTATATTGAGTTTTTCGTCATGGCGCGGCTCTTTATATGGAGGTTTCACTGTAATATTTAATATTATTTATTTTATTTAATAAATTAAATCTAGTATTTCATACTTAGTCAAAGTCGACTCGGATATTTATATAATTCAGCAAAATTTCTAACCACATTTTTCGCTCAGTGCGCCAGAGCTAAATTTACAGTTAGAACAGTAATTTTTGGGGGCTGCAGCTGTTCAATGCCGACGCGCTTCTGTGTATTTCGCAGATACATAGGCGGACTCTAAGCTGATGGATTTGTGATATGCATGTGTGTGTATATGCGTGTGTGTGTGTGCATGTGTGTGTGTTTTGGACACTCACCAATGATGCTGACAAGTTACTGCCGACTGCTGCCACAGCTCGCACTGCTTAACGCTGACGGCAGTTGCAAATGCAGTTGCAGTTGATAGCCGCAGCCAGAGCCGTGTATCTTGTATCTGACGGATGCGCATTCATTGCCCGCAGCCTGAACACATTTAGCACTTGCAGCGCGTCCTTTTCGGCTAAAGTTTCGTTGGTTTGGTTTTCCTTTATTCCTTTTTTTTTTATATTTTTTAACCGTTAAGCGTCGCTGTTTGCCGTTAGCCGCTGCCCGTTGCAAAGTGCCGTTCACTACTGAGCTCGTTTTTTATGCGCTCCGATACTTTTATAGATTCGCAATGTGCCTCGAGGCGCAGAGCGGGGGTTAGGGGGAGAAGGAGCGCCGTTAGCCAGGAGCGAGTGTTTGTTAGTGTAATTTCTTACCATTTTTTTTGCTGTTTGCCTTTGCACCCCTTTTTAGCCGGCCGGTCAGCGAGAGGCAGCAACCACCCAAAAGGTCGCCTGGCAGCCTGCCCCTCCCGCTGACGAACTTGTTCGATGTGGTTCGAAGCACGTTGCCAGGTTGTCAGGTTGTTTTGGCCAACACAACGGTAAAAGCAGAGACAGGGAGAGGGGGAGCGAGGGAGACAGCGAGCCAGGAGCCGGTTTCGGTGGCAGGTGCAGCCGATGAGCAGCAGCAGCAGCAGCCGCCGCCACACAATTAACGAGTCTCATTACTCAGCGGCCTGCAGCTGACGCTGCTTATACGAAGCCCCCACCCTCTCTGTATGTGTGTGTGTGTGTGTGTGTGGATTTGCATTGGGGTCAACCGCTTGTCGCTCATTTGACGATTAATAACAATATTCAGCAGCAGCAGCAGCAGCAGCAACAACAACAACTGCAACGATTATCAGCAGATTTTCTAAAAAGAAAATTATTGACGCTTTCCCAGGCTCGCGTTTTTTTTTTGGCAGCTGGCCTGACAGTTAGCCAAGCGCCACCATCGAAATTCAATTCAATTCAATGCGGTTTCTCATCCCTCATCGAGAGCTAATAAGGAAACTGAAACCCAGCCCCCTGCCACGCCCCGTTAGCTTACATATGTAGCTGGCACTTAATTCCGCACTCGGAAACATTTCAAAATCAAATCTATTGTAAAACACCAACAATGACTGAGAGAGTGAGAGAGAGAGGGAAGAGCCACTGCCCCCCTCCCCTCTGGAGGCCCTCATCAGCTGTCAACGTCGTTTTTGATGAAGTAGATGTTGCTTTCGACTGTTGTTGTTGTTGCTTGTCTGTTGTTTTTGTTGTTGTTGTTTTCGCTTGTGGCAATCGGCAGCAGGCGAAACATATCAAATTATGTGCGATATGTTAACAAGGCGCGTTGATTTAATCAGTTGCGATAACCCACATAAGTATCTGACAGATACAATGCACCCAAAATGTTAATAGATACTTTGCGATTGAGCCGAAGGTCAAAGGACTGAGCAGATTCAATGATGTTAGCAATTTTAAACAGTTTTATAGTTATATAAATGACGAGCAGCTCGAATCGGAGAGTAATATTTGGTGAAGGGGGAATTTGCTTGAATATAGATAAATAGCTGAGAGTTAAATCTCAGGGAAATTATTGTATATAAAATTTAATTTAATTGAAATAAAAAAACTTAATTAATTTCGTTAACATATGAGAAGTTTACTTTAAAAATAAAAGAAGGAAAAATAAATTTAAAAGAAAAAATAATAAATTAATTAAAATTTAAAAAAAAAATAATTAAAAAAGATTTTAAAAATATTAAAAAAAACTAAATAAATTTGTAAATAAATAAAATATATAATATATAAAAATATATGATATATATATATATAATAAAATAAATAAAATAAAACAAATCAAATAAACAAGATAAATAAAAAAAAGGTAACATAAATAATAAAAAGATAATAAATAAAAAATCTAAAATAAATAAAAAAAAATAATAAAATTATGTGAAAAAATAAAACAAATTAAATAAAACAAATAAAAAGAAATAAATAAAAAATTACAAATATAATTAAAAATGTATAAAAAGTGAACTAAATTTGTAAAATAAAAAAAAGGAAGTAAAATAAATAAAATATATCAAATAAATCAAGGGAAGAAAAAAACAAAACAAAAATAAAATAAAGTAAAATAAATAAATTAAGATATATAAATAAAATAAATAACTAAAAAAAGAAATAAGATAAATAAAATAAATCAAATAAATAAACTTAATAAAATTAATTAATCAAATTAATAAAGGTAAATAAATAAAATAAACAAATATTAAAAAGAAATAAATAAAATAATAAAAAAAAAAATTATTTAAATTAAATAAAAAATAAATAAAAAAGAAAAAAAAATAAGCAAAGTATTAAAATATATTACAAGTTCAATAAAATAAATAATATTAAAATAAAATAAATAAAAAAAAAAAAAAATAAAATAAAAATAAAAATTAAATTTATTTATATAAATATTTGTTAATCTTTTAATATTTCACAAATTTGCATGCATAAATATGTTTTTAAATATATACAAGTATATACTTATATATTTCTTTCTTTTTGCGCTCTTTCAAAACTCTTCACAAATCTCTCTAAAAATCAGCTTTGTATCTGAATTCTACGCTAATTTGTCATAAACTTTCCTCAACTGAAATTTGTTGTCAGACTTTTATTGAGCATCATCACAAACAGTTGCTTACAAAAGTATTTTACACTGAAGACAATTAACAATTTTGTTTTTGCTGCCCACTAAACTTTTTTTTACTCTTACTTTTGAATGCGGCAACAAAAATCAAAAGCAAAAAAAAAAAACACGACAATAAAAAGCGAAAAGCCAAAGAAAGGGGCTGAGAGAGGGGGTAGGCGGGGAGGCGTGGCAGGCGATTAGACGATTTGACGCACAAAATATCCGCAACATAAAAGAATCCAATAAAAAGTGATTACGTGCGCAGACTGTGGTGGGTGGAGTGGAGGGGAGGAGGGAGGAGGGACAGGTGTGGCTGAGGCAGACGTCTGCGGCTTGCAAATCAAAACAGATGTGCGACAAGGCAAACAGACAACAACAACAACAAAAACAACAACAACAGCAAAAGTTTGCAGCAGCTAAAAGATACAAAGATACAAAGATACAAGATGCAAAGATAGAGGCGAAACCGAAATGAGATACGAGCTGTGAGCTGATTGTTGTTGTTGTTCTTGTTGTTGTTGTTGCTGCTCGTGCCACACGGCCAACAGACGGCTGGCAAAGTAACTGTGCCACAATTGCCGCATATCCTGCAGGAAAGGCTGCCAAACGGGAATTGTGCAAGGATTTGCAACAACCTAAAATATATTTTAAAAAAAAAAGAAGAAGAAGCAGTAAACTGGTTGGCCGCATCGCTCACCTGCCGCATGTTCAACTGAACTGCGTCCCTGCCACATGCCGCATGACTCAAATTACGCTTCCTTTTTTCTTTATTTTTTTGGTGGGCGCAGCGCTTCAGCTTAGAATAATTATGAAGCTCCCCTTGCCACAGTGCTCGCTGCTTCCGCTCTTTGAGAGAGAGAGAGAGAGAAATGGAGAGCGAGAGGGTACACTTAGAGAAATAGTAAAGTAGTCGTTAGGCAAATCTTAAGCTAATGTGAAACTAATTTAACTAATTTAAAATAAAAAAACTAAAAAAAAAAAATTAATAAACAACAAAAAATAAAAAAAAAAATATAAATAAATACATCAAATTATTTAAATTTGTAAAATATAAAATTTAAGTGAGAATAACAATAAACAAAATAAAACAAAATTTGTAAAATTATATGATTAATATAAATAAAATAAAAAATAGATAAAACGCAATAAAAAAAAAAAATAAATAAAATAAAAATATAATTATAAATATAAATTAAATGCATTAAATTTGTAAAATTCATGCAAACTTAGAGCATATTTAAAAAATTTAAAGAATTTTTAATCTAAACCCAGTAAAATTCTAAACTTTTCGCAACCCGAAGCGATACTTCTTTTTACAGTGTAGCTTATTGTAAGTATACAAAAAAATTGTAGTTAGCTTTTTTTTAACTTCTGAGAAGACTTGTTTTAACTGTCAAATTTTTAGTCAACTTTGATACATGTTTAATCTGAGAATATTCCTCGAATTGTATGGAAAAATGTACATATAGCTCAACTCTTATTAACTCTTTTCTTGGACTTTCCAAACATCTTATTTCTTGCAGTGTAGCAGTTGCAACCACGACCACGACAATAGTGCAGCACACGCAGGACACAGCTGCAAATATCGCCAATGTCAATGTGCGATTCGCAGCCAGACGCTGCTGCTGCACGTTGGGCATACAAAGCAGCGACGGCGACGGCGACTGCGGACTGTGGCACGAAAAACGGAAAGTGCTTGCTGTAATTTTTTATTGAGAAATCCAAGAGACAACCAACACACATACACACACACACACATATGCAGCCAACACACAACAGTCGAAAGGAAGCGGCCACAAAACCAAAGAATGCGACGCCTGGCGCATAACAATGCCTGCTCTAGGCTCCAAAGTGCTGCACAGTGGTATACTTGCACTCAAAACAAATTGGCCCTCTTGTGCTAACTTGGTCAACAAAGTGGCCTGAAAGACAAAAACACCTAATCACAATAATACAAAAAGAGAGAGAGAGAGAACTCTCTTCAAACGCAACATATGTGCGAACATGTTCACAGTGCGCTCTTATACGTTGCAACGGCGAACAGCTGTTCGAACCAACGAACATGTTGCGTATAAGAGAGGGAGTAGAAGAGCGCGCGCAAACAAGTTGCGTAGAAGAGCTTGTTTGCTGGTTTGATGGAATTTCGTGATCGCACTTAATTTGAGATGCAACTGGAAGGGGGGATTTGTTCTAACGGTAAAGAAATTCCCAACAAATGCATTGTAATTCGCAACATGTTAAAGCTTTGAAGGAAAGGTAAGTTGTTTTTAAATTTGAAATTTATATTTAAATTGATTGTTGCGGATTTTTATTGATATAGATTATATATTTTTATATATAAAATTCAAACAGTTAAAAATTGTATTTAAATTTTTTAAAAATTTTTTTTGTTTTTTATATTTTTTTCATGGCTGCTTCCTGGCACCTTTAAGAGTTCAGCTGGCTTTGCATCAAACTCACTTGAAGCGCTTTTAATCTTCCCTCTCTCTCTCTCTCTCTCTCTTTACTTTTTTGTCTGCCATTTGCCTTGGCCTCTGGGCAAGCTGCGCCGTAATTCAATGTAAACCATTCAAAATGAAATCCATTAGAGTTTATATTTCACTCATAAAACGTTTGTAACCGAACACACGCACACACACAAACGAACCAAAGCCCTAGGCTCAATTTAAACTAGCTCCACACACACACACACACACACATACTTGCACACATTCACAATAGCCCTCACACTTGGTCAATGGCATTTGGGGCGCAGCTTATCCAAAAATATTTGCATAAGATCCGAAACTGCATGCAAGAAGCCTTGCCACAGCCACGCCCACTGCCGCCCACTTCTTAGCAAAATGTTACAAAATAGCAGAGAGACGTTCCCTCTCCCTCTCTCTCCCTCTCTCGCTCTCCCTCTCTTTGTGTTGGGCCAGTGAAAGTTTGCTGGAAAGTTTTGCAAGTGGAGTTCATATTTGAGTTGAGTTGGGCTTTTGCCTGCGCCTTTGCCTAATTGTATGAAAATAGTTTGTCCTCTAGTTTTTGGCTGCCCCAAATGTGACGTTGCAGCTACCTGAGCGAGGTGCAAGGTGTTGGCCAAGCGCTCTGGCCTTTGGCCTAAGCATTTGAAATGCATTTGAAAAAACAGCATAGGTCATATTCTCTCTCTCTCCCTCTCTTTCGCTCAGGCTCATCTTTTTGGTTGAAATGGCCGCAAGATGCTGGCTTATGGGCGTGGCCAAGATCAATGCAATGGCGGCCACAGCAACTGACCAAAGGAAAACCAGTTTAGAGTTCTGCTTGCCTGGCTGTGATTGGAAGCGGCTAGCGGCTAGTTGCTACCTGTTGTGGCGGCAACAACAGGTGAGTCGAGGCGTATCGAAGTCCTTGTCATTAATAAGAGTTAGAAGCTGTCCTAATGCTTAACCCGACGGCGCTAATGAGCCGCAACTGCAGCCGTTGCCCCTGCCCCTTGCCTCCAGTCTGATTAATTTGTGGGAAAGTAAGGGTCAATGCCACACACATACTCACATATAAAGCAGACAGCTGGGCTGTTCCTTATCCCCTACCCTTCCTCTGCTTGCCACAGTTTGTGGCATGCGAATCGCTGCTAAGCGGCTTATGGAACTTGCTGTCGGTCTGTTGGCACCTTCTGTTTTGTTTGTGGAGGCGCCGCATAAACTTCTCAATTTAATGCCGACTTTTGCTTTTCTCCAATAAAATACAATTTTCGATTTGTCTATTTTTCAAATTTCCCCAAAATTTTCCCAATGCACCTGCAACAAATCGCAGCACTTCAAAGCAGTTCACTTTCCAAACATACTTAGCCTAATCTGCAGATAAAATATACTACAACAACTTATGCTAATGGCGCGTACCAAAATAAAAAAAAACAAGAAGAGGAAAAACTCGAGTCGAGGAAAAGTCGAAGCGGAAAATGCAAACAATTCATAAAAAATTTACATACATTAAAGCCGAGTGTTAGGGTTCGAGGATCCCCAATAAAAATTAGAGTGCCACAAGTAGGGAAAGTCGGAAAAGTCGGCAAAGTGGAAGCGGAACTACCCTCAAGAAAAACAGCAGAAGAAGAAGAAAAGTAGGAGTCAACTCTGAGCTGCTGTTACTTAAAATATTTAGAAATAGATCATGGAGATCACGGAGGAGTGTTGAGATCATAAATCATGGTCGCTTGGAACACCCACTGTAACATTATTTAAATGATATATTATGAACATGGAAGTGCTATAATTGCGGCTTGTTGGGGTCGCGATAAGGTGGCTCGATTATGAGACGAAAATCGAAAATAGTTACTAAAGCGAGGCATGCGGCATTATAACCATAAATTATGTAAATCATATATTGAAGACCTTAGACCTGAGAGACCCATACAGCTGGGAATTTTAAATGGATATTATGTGTATATATGTATATAAATAGAATCGAAACTATATTTTTGATAGCTGGAACTAGTTAATGAATGGAAAATATAGTATTTATTGTAAGTGAAATTAATTTTTTTTTAAGACTTTAAGACTATAACAGGATAGGTGACTTAAAATAAGGGATAGCCACACATAATCTCTAATATATATTTTATATTATATTATATTATATTAATTATAATTTATATTAATTATAATTTTAATTAACAATCCTATTCGGTGTAGCTCTTATATAGCAGCTTATAGTTCGCTCTAGGACGTGAGGCCTAGCAAGCCTTTTCTTAGGGGCTCTCAGCTTCTCAATTTATAGGCTGGAGTGTCGATTGATGTGGAGCTCAACGGTATCCAATTTCAGATGCCGTAGTCAATAATGCAGGATTAATATTGCGAATATAGAAGGAATGTTCTATAAATGAAAGTAGAGGACCATGTCGACGTTTGTATGCCCTTCTATTTTCAGAATTTTCCCGAAATGCAAAAATACAATATTCAATCTGCAGCATAAAAAAACTTATAAAACTATATGATATAGTCGAGCGATCCGAATTTTTCTGAGACATATAATAGCTGCAGTAAAAAGAAGCCTATATTCTGAATTTCAGCAGGGCACTTTAAAAACTCTGGAAAGAGTTTGAGTTAATCTAAACAGACAGATGGAGTTACACACAGACGGACATTTACATATATATGAACTTAGCTAGTTGAGCTGCTCAAGAAAATATATAATTTAAATAGTCGAAGATGTTCGCTTCTGGTCGTTGCGAAATTTCAATGGAAAATAATATAGAAGGAAATGGTATGGTAAATAGAGTAAAAATTAGAAGAATTTTGAATCGTAAAACTTTCGATCGAATGAAAATTTAAGTTTTGTTAAAATTTTAAAACTTATATATAATAGGATATGTAAAAAGAAATGCTAGAAAATATAGATAGATAGCCAAGATTCAATCTTTAAACATATATTTTTTTTTATCAGTTAAATAAATTAGTAAATATTTATTGAAAAATAATTTTAATAGCGAATTTTATTTAATAGAATTTCTTTGGCACATAAACAAGATTAATCTATGTACCTTAATTTGATCTAAAAATATCTTCTATCTTATCTATTCCCTAAATGAATCCAGCTTCTGCTGCTGACTTCCACTTTTGATATATGCATAAACAAATGTATTTAGGAATTAGAAATGATGAGGTTCTAAAAAGCATTTTCCGTTTTTCACTTTTCATTCATGACCTGCATATTGCACGTACAACTCGTTGTCTCTCCCTCTCCCTCTCTCCCTCTCTCTCTGTCTGTCTGTGTGTGTGTGAGCAATTTATTACCTGCCATTTACCGTTGCTCATTATTAATTGCATGCAATTAATCAGCTTTACTTGCGTTCAACTAGCCGTATACGCAATCCCCGCCCACGCCCTCTGCCCCCTGCCGTTGTTCCTGCGTTGATCTAAAATTCTTGAATGAATTCAATTGCAAATTGTAAATAAACATTGGAAAATTTGGCTCGACGCTTTAAGGCAGCCAATTTGAGTGTGAAATCGGAAATGGTTTTCCCCCCTCCCCCCACAACGTTTTCCTGTCGAAATGTGTCGCTGTTGCAGAGGCAGGCGAAGGGAAGGGGAGGAAGGGCAGGTTGAGGAAATTTCTTAGATCACTTCCGGCTGCACTTGACGTTCGCCTTGTGCCGCAGGACGTGGCAATAAAACGCATCGCCAGCTGCAGTTCCACTTGCTCGTGTCCTGCAAAAGGTCTCATGTTATTTTCTTATAACAAAAAAGCTATATATATATATATATATATATATATTCTATTTCAAGTTTGACATGGATTACGCTTCCGTCCGAGCTTGTCTTTTACTCAATAAAACTTTTTGATTTCCGCTCGAGTGGACAAAACTTTTTAATGCGGATCTTCCGGCTGGGTCGCAGCAAAATAAAAGCGAAAACGATAAAAAGAAATCAAATCAAATTAAATTGAATCGAGCCAAGGCGAAACACAGAACAAAGAGCCACGAAAAAAAAAGAAAGAAACGAAGAAAATTCAAATGTCGAATTGGGCGAGAGAGCGCAAAACACCTGCCCATGGAATGCCCCTAGCAAATACCACTTTAATTCAATTGGATTAGGTGTCCATTGCAATACACGCCAACTACAACAACAACAAGTAAGAACGCTCTCACGTGGGGTCTGGCCGACTAGGAGATGCCCTGAACCAAGTCCAATCTATCTACAGCTGTGTTCACAAAAATAGCAGTGCAGTAGATGCTAACAGAGATGGAAATATTTTTTGTGTATTCCTTCTTATAGGTTAAATTCTTGGACTTTGCTTTTGTCAAATGGAATATGGACATAAGAAAAACGACAAAGTCCCGTTAGTTTTGTTTTGTTATGGCCTGTTTTTCATACTTTTGTGCTTATGCACATGTTCACAAAAATAGCAGTGTTTGGTTTAATTGCGCAAAAAGTGACGAAAAAGTTAACAAATTTGTCAATGAAAAGTTTAATTAAGTTCATTATTATTCTTTACTATTATTTGTATTAATATACACTAAAAAAAATTGAAAAATGTTCATGTTAGTGTATAGAAATCCAAAGTTTGGTTGGCTGCTATGCAGAGATGGTCTGCAATTCCCTAAAGTGCAATTCCCAAGTTGGAAGTCAAGAGAGGGATTTTCCTTGGACTTAATTTTTTCTCCAAAATCTAAAGTATTCATTATCTGTATTTTTATCACAGAAACCTACATAGTTCTTTTGGTGTCTTTAGCTGTTATGATCTTTAAGTTATAGCTTAAAAACAAAGTCAAAATATTGATTGTTATCGATAACAAGGAAAAAAAGCTGCGTTATCGAAAAAAAAAAACGAAACCTGTACTGCGTGTGGTACAGTATAATATATATTTCAAATTTCAAATCTCTAACTTTTGGGGTTTACGAGATCACTGCCTTCATACGGACGGACAGACGGACATGGCTAGATCGATTCAGCTCGTCGTCCTGATCAAGAATATATATACTTTATGGGGTCTGCCACGCCTCTTTCTGCCTGTTACATACATTGTCACAAAACCAAGATACCTTGATTTCCCATTTTCAATGGGTGCAGGGTATAACAACAACAACAACAACGACGACGAAGGACAGAAGCGAACAGCTGGACAGAAGGCTTGGGGCATCCACACAGACTCGATGAGGTGTTTGCATATCGTGGGGCTTCCGCGGCGGCATTTGACTTAATACGATATTAATGCAACCTCCATTAGCTGCCACGCCCACACACACACACACACACTCGCACACACGCTTTGTGCAGGCATTCAAAAACAACAAAACAAAACAACTCGGCGAATGTCGATGAATGAGCGCAATGAATAAGTCAAATTACTGAATGAATGAGTGAATGAATGGGTGTGTGGAAGAATGCACTCATTCAGGCATGCAAGTGTGCAAAGGTAATGCATTAGCTTAATTACTCTGGCGAAAGGATATCCGATGCTGAGGCAGGCCAAAGAATCTAGAAAGGAAAAGCGAAAGAGCTAATTGCATTAGGAATTTGGGCATCATTTTTTAAGCTTTTTTTTTTAAATCTTAATAGAACTGCTCGTATCTTATAAGTTCTTGAATGTAGATCTAAAGAAGGCATCTTTACGAATTCCAAAAAGGTTTCGTTTATAAAAATCGAACAGCATTAGAACAAGTTACACTGATTTCAAACTCGATTCAATTTTTAGTTAAGAATGTGAAATTTCTAAGTTTTGTTAATTTTTAGAATTTAAAAAAAATTTGACTTTATTTAGCCAAGCTACAATCCTGGAAGTTCAAAATTATTGAAAACCAAATGTCCCAGTTTTTTTTTTTAAATCTTTATAAAGCTGTTTGGTATCTCACAGATACTTGAATGTAGATTGAATGATGGGATCTGTACGAATTCGAAAAGTTCAACAATTAGCAAATTTTGAACTCGATCCAATTTATAGCTAAACTTTGTTCTTTTTTTCTAACTTTTATCAAATTTTACAATTTGAATTTTAATCAATCGATGGTAAGTATCGGTACGAGTAACAAAAAAATAGCTACAGGAGCTACAGAAGCTACTAGAAGGTCAAAATTATTGAAATCTGGATCGTTTTTTTTTTTTGAAAATTCTTGATTAAACGGTTCATATCTTATAGATTCTTGAATTTAAATCGAAAGAAGGGATATACACGAATTCGAAAAGGCCTTCTATGCAAAACTAAAACTGTATCTTAATCTTTTCAGACAAAAGCGGTCTATAGTCTCCATCATGAGGTGCTCAACAGTGTCAATGGCGATAGGAAACGCAACTACAAAGATATTATACACTTTTATAACTTTACATATGTGCCGGATCGAATATCAAAAGTTTCAAGTATTTTGATGAGACTGCTGACGTAAGTTAACTATTTCCCATTTCTTTCTACATCATTTGAATTTGAATTAAAATTTTTGACTTTTAACAGAATGTGGATTTGCTGATGTTGCCCAAGAACCTCATACACAACCAATCGCGCGACATTACACAAATATCCGAGAATGATCGCCCGATCAAGGTTGTCTACATCATCAGCTCAAGCCCGGCCAAGGTAAGTGATTGTTATTGCCATTGATGTTATCCATTATGATCATTATATCTGTTACTCTCCCGCCCAGAGACTGGACTGTATGAACCAAATGATGCTTGGCTTCGGGAAGCGGCTGTGGGACTTTGCTGACATCGGCAAATCCCAGTGGATGCAGGACGTTGTGGATGATTGCTAGAACGAACGAAAGTAGGCAAAAGCAATGAGACAGGAGGAGGAGGAAGAAGGCCCTGATGCATAGGGGTGCACTGTTCGTGGGGGTCATGGGAATACCGGGAGGAGGCGGTCAACTCATCCTTATACATATACATATACATATATACTATATACTATCTTTTACCTTTATAATATATACAATATATGTCTGTATGTACAGCCTTAAGATCGGTACTTTAGCAAAAACTTAACACTTAAGAACTAGAACAAATATAATATAATATTTTTCTCACAAAAATATGTATATATATATGTTAATATTTATTCATTTATATTTATACATATTTTTATATATATTTTTTATATATTTTGTCGGTTTACATTATGAAGACATGCAATAAACTAACTTTATTCCCAAGCTACTCATTTCTCTTCTCCTGGTACTTTTTAAAAATGTTTCCCCTGAGGCTATGCAACGATTTTTGTACATTGCAATTTTAAGAGTGCTGATTTTTTAATATTAGTTGTCACAGGACGAAAAGATATGGTGCGTTTGGATCGTGAGGACCATCTCTATCGATCCCCATCAAAATATTATGGGGTCATCTAAGGATCCCGGACTTGTCATTTTTCAGTTCCAGGCCGCCAAGGAAAAGCTCTAAATACACAAAACCGCTAATATCTCGTCAACCACAAGGACGATTTAGATGTCCTTCACTCCATAGATAGTCCTTGACACCCCAATCAGTTTGACATATTAGTTGCCAGGATACGCAAGGATATAGCCGAGTTACAGGCTATTTTCCCTGTGAGAAAATGTCGTATTATCTCAGCTGCCTTAAGGACTTTCGTCCTTTTAATTGGGAAATCTTAATCAGGACCTTAAGGACATCATTTGGTGTAAAGTACATCCCCCTAATTCTTCAAATGGCCAAGTTATTGACGCTTTTCTGCATTTCTGCCCATTTTTCGAGCATATCCCTTGCAAAAATTTGAGATCGGTTTTTTGGTGGAATCCTGGAAATCCTTGAACGCCAATCGATAGGCCTGCTCTTCACGTGCTTAAAATGGTATGTTCTTGCAGGATCCTTCAGGAATTAAGCGGTCTAGAGCTAAAAATAGAATGTCCTTTTTAAAAAAATAGCCCTAACTCGGTCATATCCTTGCGCAGGACGAAAGGATATGGTGCGTTTGGATCGTGAGGACCAGCCCTATCGATCCCGATCAAAATATTATGGGGTCATCTAGGAATCCAGGACTTGTAATTTTTCAGTTCCAGACTGCCAAAGAAAAGCTCTAAATATACAAAACAGCTAATATCTCGGCAACCACAAGGACGATTTAGATGTCCTTCACTCCATAGATAGTCCTTGATACCCCAATCAGTTTGACATATTAGTTGCCAGGATACGCAAGGATATAGCCGAGTTACAGGCTATTTTCCCTGTGAGAAAATGTCGTATTATCTCAGCTGCCTTAAGGACTTTCGTCCTTTTTATTAGAAATTCTTGATCAGGACCATAAGGACTTCAATTGATTTAAAGCACATCCCGATAGTCCTTCAAATTGCAAAGTTATTGACGCTTTTCTGAATTTTAGACCATTTTTCGAGCATATCCCTTGCAAAAATTTGAGATCGGTTTTTTGGTGGAATCCTGGAAATCCTTGAACGCCAATCAATAGGCCTCCTCTTTACGTGCTCAAAATGGTATATCCTTCAAAGATCCTTTAGGAATTGAGCGGTCTAGAGCTAAAAATAGAATGTCCTTTTTAAAAAAATAGCCCTAACTCGGTCATATCCTTGCGCAGGACGAAAGGATATGGTGCGTTTGGATCGTGAGGACCAGCCCTATCGATCCGGATCAAAATATTATGGGGTCATCTAGGAATCCAGGACTTGTCATTTTTCAGTTCCAGGCTGCCAAAGAAAAGCTCTAAATTCACAAAACCGCTAATATCTCGGCAACCACAAGGACGATTAAGATGTCCTTCACTCCATAGATAGTCCTTGACACCCCAATCAGTTTGACATATTAGTTGCCAGGATACGCAAGGATATAGCCGAGTTACAGGCTATTTTCCCTGTGAGAAAATGTCGTATTATCTCAGCTGCCTTAAGGACTTTCGTCCTTTTAATTGGGAAATCTTAATCAGGACCTTAAGGACATCATTTGGTGTAAAGTACATCCCCCTAATTCTTCAAATGGCCAAGCTATTGACGCTTTTCTGCATTTTTGCCCATTTTTCGAGCATATCCCTTGCAAAAATTTGAGATCGGTTTTTTGGTGGAATCCTGGAAATCCTTGAACGCCAATCAATAGGCCTCCTCTTTACGTGCTCAAAATGGTATATCCTTCAAAGATCCTTTAGGAATTGAGCGGTCTAGAGCTAAAAATAGAATGTCCTTTTTAAAAAAATAGCCCTAACTCGGTCATATCCTTGCGCAGGACGAAAGGATATGGTGCGTTTGGATCGTGAGGACCAGAACTATCGATCCCAGTCAAAATATTATGGGGTCATCTAAGGATCCCGGACTTGTCATTTTTCAGTTCCAGGCCGCCAAGGAAAAGCTCTAAATACACAAAACCGCTAATATCTCGGCAACCACAAGGACGATTTAGATGTCTTTCACTCCATAGATAGTCCTTGACACCCCAATCAGTTTGACATATTAGTTGCCAGGATACGCAAGGATATTGCCGAGTTACAGGCTATTTTCCCTGTGAGAAAATGTCGTATTATCTCACCTGCCTTAAGGACTTTCGTCCTTTTAATTAAGAAATAATTAATCAGGACCCTAAGGACATCATTTGGTGTAAAGTACATCCCGATAGTCCTTCAAATGGCAAAGTTATTGACGCTTTTCTGAATTTTAGACCATTTTTCGATATATCCCTTGCAAAAATTTGAGATCGGTTTTTTGGTGGAATCCTGGAAATCCTTGAATGCCAATCGAAAAGCCTGCTCCTTACGTGCTCAAAATGGTATGTCCTTTCAAGATCCTTAAGGATTTGGTCTTTCTATGGCTAAGGAAAAAAGTCCTTTTTGATAAATAGCTCTAACTCGACCATATCATTGCGCAGGACCAAAGGACTTTGTACGTTAGGATGGTACATATCAGCTGCATCAATGTGCATCAATAGATTATGGATTCATCTAAGAAAGCAAGATGAAATATTAAAAAAAATGTATATTTTTTGTTGCCAGTCGGTTGTTTTGTAAATTTACATAGAATTTATTAGTAAAAATTAAGTGTTATTTATGTTACAGTTTATTTATACAAACATCATATATATATACATAAGTTTTCTTTTTTATATAATTAATTGGTAATCAAATCAAGTCTCCAGGCGCAGTTCGCCGGTGAGGAATGTGAGCGTGCTGCTGAGTGGGGGAGGCGGCAGTCAGGTGCATCTGCAGCAAGGATGGATATTTCGCAGACGAAAAGCAGCGTCTCTTGGCAATGCGACGCCAGGAGCTGCTGACCACATCCAGATGGGTTACGAGTTCATCACGACAGGGCGGCAGGTCGCCGGCAAGCGTACGCTCCAGCATGACCTGGCAGAGTTGCTGCTAAAATAAAAAAAACTTGATCTTATAGATTTATACAGATTTATATAGATGTATATATATAGCATTTTAAAAATTAGACGCTAGGGGCGTGGTAAATCGGGAAAGTCTATATAGTGCTTAAAATTTTTATTTTCCTCAATATTTTGGATGCTGTTAGAGCCAGAGGCTTGAAACCTCAAACATATATTTGCATCAGCCACCCCTAGAAAAAAAGATATTGCATATATATCTACGCCCATTAGGGGCGTGTCAAATCGGAAAAAAACTGTATCTTCCACAATTTTATACCTAGAGTCCCAAAAATTGATAAAAACGTTAGGATTCATCGCTTCGACAAAATTATGAAAAATTATACATATCCGCCTCTTTGGGGCGTGGCAAATCAGAGAAAGCTATATCTTCGAAGCTTCAAATCAGAGAACACTATATCTATATCCTTTACAATTGCAAGGGTATTACCAAAGTTCGGCATGGTCAACTGCGGCCCATCCCTCTACTTTTTCTAGAGTTTCAAAAACAGTTCGTATCTCTCAGATTCTTGAAAGTAAAACAAAAGAAGGGATCAGTTATAATTTTCTGTTCTCTGTTAAATGAAGCTAGTTTTTTTAATATTCAAGTTTTTTGAGCTCGCACGAATCAGTCAATTGACATTCTCAAAGAAAATTATGATATCTGGAATTTATTTAAAATAAATTGAAAAATTCACATTATATTCTTACTTATTAAACCTTTAATATAATCTGGCTTGTGAAGTTTCTTAAGACGTGAACCGACACAGAACTAATTAATGCTACCATAAAGCATTTTCAGAATGCTCAACAATTAAAAGGACTCATTTGCGCTGGGCCAAGTGAATAATGGGATGTGAATGGGATTAAAGAGGTGCCCGTGACCGATGACAGCGAGATGGCAGCAGCGCTCGTGCCAAAGCGTTGCGAAAGCAAACTTGAAATTTCATTGAGGGGGAAAACAGTTGAAACTGAAACCAAGAGCAAAGTACAAAGAGGGATATAGAGAGAGAGAGAGAGAATAGAGGGCATGGACCGGAAGAAATACGCAGGGCATTAAAGCAAAGCGTCGCAGCGAGCAGCTGCTGGAATCTGATAGGAAGCGCAAGTAGCGCTAAGGAGCTCATCATCTTCAGCCATATCCGGGACGCAGCAGGGAAAGTGGTGAAGGGGGCGGGGCAGAGGCTGCGCTTAGAAGCGGGCAATAAGCGATATACGATGCGATAACGAGTTGAAGTTGATGTGTCGAGACGAGCTAAATGGAGAGAGTTCAGAGTGGAGAGTTCAGAGCTGAGCCGGGAAGGCGGGTAGGCGGGGCGTGCGCATCTTTGGATTGAGCTGATTCCACTTGCAGGATATAGGATAAGCGTAGTCAGCCGAAATTACCAGCCCAAGTGCTATTCGTGCTGCTGTCGCACTGTCTTCACTTCTTGTTTTCTTACATGTGCTAATGGCTGCAGCTGCCACGCTGCGGCACGTTGCACGGCTGGCACGTACGGCTCGAGCTGTTTGCCACCACTTTGTCAGCGGGCGTGTTAGCAAACTGATTGAGTGCAGCTTTCCCTGCTGTTGACCACCCAAGCAGCAGTTGCCAATTAAAGTGGTCTCTATATATATTATATATATCTATAAGAATGAAACTATGTTAACTTTTGTAGTTCAAATTGAATTGGAATCAAACTGCTTTGAGATCTTGCTTTAAATACAGGTAAGTATTTGTTATACGAATCTAATTTGTGGCACAGTTCAAGAAGAAATTTTAGTTGATTTGAAGCTGAGCTCTTTAGAAAACCTTTTATCTTCGTTGTCTGAAAAATTTCGGACCTAAAATGTTGTATAAATATAAATATAATGTCTTCATGACATCTTCACTTTGAGTATGGATACTTTTCGAACTAACCTCTCTGTTTATTATAGAACAATTATTTATGTTTGAAGTTGAAATTGAATTAATTTAAGATCTGTTTTTATTAGTATTTGGATTAAATCTATGAAATTACTTTAAAGTACTTATTTTAAGTTCAAGAACTTTTAATCCTACTATGTCTAAACCTAAGTTAGTTTGCATTGCTTGCAAAAAAAAAAAAAATCCGACTAGATTAAGTTTTACAAAATGGTAACAAAACACTATTCATAAGTGTAAATATGTAAAATAAGTGTAAGTGTAATAAATAAATAAAATAAGACAGAAAAATATAAAAAAAAAACAAAATTTTTGATTTACAAATAATTTTAATTGATTTAAGGCTAAAGTGCTTAAAGCTAAAGTGCTTAAGCTAAAGTGCTTAAACACCTCTTACCTTCATTGCATATTTGCATATATATTAACTTATCAAACTAATTTTTATTTGTTACCTAATAAAAATTGAGCATGAATATTTTTCGACTAACTTCTCTGTATATTATACAATAGTTGTTGATTTTCAGTTAGCTAAAGTTTAATTGGAGCTAAGCTGATTTAAGATCTTGTTTAAAACAATCTACTTTATTTTAATTATTTTAAGTCAACAACTTTTGATTTGAAAATAATTTTAATAGATATAAAGCAAGGTTTCTTCAAATCAAATTGATTTGAAATCTTCATTATATAACAAAACCATTATACTCGAATTCCCATTTCCAATGGGTTCAAGGCATAAAAAAATCTATATGTTAGTATTTTATAAACTAGTTTCTGTAGTTTCTGGAACTTATTTTAAGTTTAAGATGTGTTTTATTGAAAATATTTTAAATTGATTGAAGTTAAAGGTCCCTAAAAGGCGTTTAACTTTGTTCTCTGAAAAGTACCCGACCAAACTGATTTAAGATCGTGTTCAAAAAGGGGTTCATGTTAGATTTTCTGAATAATATCTGTCATGAACTTACTTAAAGCTCAACAACTTTTAATTTAAGAATAATATAAATACATATCAAGCTAAAGCCAAAGTTTCTAAAAGGTATCATATGCTATTGGACTTGACAATATATAAATTACAAACTAAAAGCTTGCTAGAGTTCGTTTTGCACTTCTTTTAGGTATATGCTAGCTTGCTACAATTTTCAAATAAACTTCTTATAATATAATAAATTTCAATAAAAAATTTATATTCAGCTCAACTTTATTATAGACTATATCCTGCTCATCTATCGAACATGTATACAAGTTTGCAAACTAATTTGTCTTCCTTTCTCTTTCTGGAATATAAATCTTCTTCTGTAAATGCCTTTATCCTTTTACTTTTCATTACAATTCGACAATTCCACAGTTCTACAATTCTACAATTCGACAATTGGACTCGCACACGAATCAAATGCACGTGCAAATTTTCTTAGTTTTATTGAATGTGATTTCGCCCCTTGCCCTCGGCCGCAGGACTGCAGAGCTGTGCATGCATATTCAGGATAACTACGACGGCATCTGCTGCAGCGCAGCACGCGCATCCTTTGTGCAAACACACAAACAAAGGAATGCGTGTGTGTGTGTGTGTGTGTGCACACATGTTGCCCCGGCAGGAAGCGCACTGATTGAGGAGCAATCGCTCGTAGCCGGGACAGATGTTTTTCTACATTAAACAGCCGCTCTCTCTCTCTCTCTCTCTCTCCCTCTCTTTCTGCTCCTCCGGGGCGCGTGCGCAGCAACCAAAAAGAAGAAAAGCAGCAAACTATGCCAAATCGGAAGTGCCGCTTCGGGGCCCACACAATGGGAGCGAGCGACCTTTTCCCCGACAGCCGCCGAGGTTAAATGTCTACCAAAAATACTTCGGGCCTCGGGCTACAACGATTTATTGTTCTCGCTGCTGGAATACGATCGTTGTTTTATATCAATTATTTGGCAGGGGCACATCCTTGACAAGTGTGCCAGGCCCTAGAGTTCACGACTCCGGAATGTGGGGCAAGTACATTCTAAACTCAAATTGTTTAACCTCAATAGCACAGTGTCACAAAATTAAGAGAAAGTAAGCAGAATGGAATTTAATTTGAAAGTACTTCAGACATTTAAGCAGCATTTTAATGGTGAGGACTCATAAGTTTCTGACCTTATAATGAAGTGAAAGGGAAATAGAACTATCCTCAATAGCACAGTGTCACAAAATTAAGAGAAAGTAAGCAGAAGGGAGTTTAATTTGGAGAGGTGGAGTGCGATTAGGCAGCATTAAAATTGTAAGGACTTTCTTTGATGAGTCTGAAAAGTTTCCGCCTTTTTCATGAAGTTAAAGGGAAGTAGAACTAATCTTAACAGCACAGTGTCACAAAATTTGGAGAATTTAGCATTCATCATTTAAATTTAAAAGACTTGCAGTTGATAACTCTAAAAAGTTTCCGACCTTAAGTTAAAGGGAAGTATAAATATCCTCAATAGCACAGTGTCAAAAAATGATGACAAAGTTAACAGAATTGAGTTTAATTTAGCATTTATATTTTAAGAACTAGGTTTGCAGTTGATGAGTCTGAAAAGTTTCCGACCTTATCGTGAAGTTGGAAGGAAGTAGAGCTAACCTAATAGCACAGTGTCACAAAACTGAGAGAAAGTATATTTACTTTATAGACTTTAAGTTGAATAAATAGTAAGGACTTTATTTGATGAGTCTGATAAGTTCCCGACTTTATCATGAAGTTAAAGGGAACTATAACTAACCTTAAAAGCACAGTGTCGCAAAATTGAGAGAAAGAATATTTAGTTTATTGAATTTAATTTGAAGATCTCGAGACGTTTAGTGTGGGCTTGGTTCCCACTGACGATTATTAACACGAATGAAACAACGATCCTTACCACAAGCCAAAAATTAATGCCAAATTTTTTGAGAAGATTGGGTGGAAACTGTAGATTTTCCACACCAGAGTCCGTACTTGGACATTATCGATAATAAAAGATATATCGGAAATATAGTCAATCTAAATAGAACAATGGAAGAAACAATCACTGAGGGATTTCATTAAAACAACTCCAAACATTGGTACGAACAGCCTCCAAAAGGTTAAGGATGTCAAAGCAGGATATATTTTTCATCAATTTTAAGTTTAAATTGAAGTTATACAATATAATATTATAATTAGTGGGTAAACAAAATTTTGTCAAAATACCTATGCCATTGCATTGTTAAATTTTTGTTTTATTAAAAAAAATATATAAAAATTCTAAATTCTAAATTTTTAACTTTAAAAATATAAATTAAATAATTGCTTTCACTTAGAATAAGAAAGAATTGCAAAAGAAACTGAGGCATTGCTATGTCAAAATACATATGCCGACTAGTCTATATAGTTTTGATCAGATCGACATACTGAGTCCATCTAGCCATGTCCATCGGTCCATTCGTATGAATGTATTTTAAATGTTAAGAGATTTCAAAAAGCAAATAAAATATGTACGCTAGATGACTAGAAACATCACCTCGGACTTTGTTTAGGGTATCTCCCAGTCAGCCAGTGCCGACCATTCTTACTTGTTACACAATCCTAGTTAGTTCAGCAATATTTCAGACTACCCTCTGATATTGCTTTCGGTTCAAGTGAAGGCAAAACCCGCTTTGAAGCTTCTATATTTATGCATTCAGCTTTTAATCTAGTTTGTTTGCAATTATAATTAGATTTTGCAAAATGAAATATTTGTTGTAAAAGACAAACTAAATTATTTTTATTTTTATTTACATTTTCGCCAGTTTTCATTAGCGAATCGTCTAACTGCAACTGTTGGTTCAACAATTTGCAGCAGGCCCCAGCCCGCCCAGTGGACTGTTAACACCGAGATAAGTCCACACACTCGGCACGTAATTAGATTTTAGTGCCAAGCTCTGCAGTTTCTGTGGGCAGGTGTAAACAGCTTTCTTTTCGGCCACGGCTGGGGCCTTTCTCATTAGGGCAACACAAAATATGAGCCCGGTCGCTATCAGCCACATAACAAGCTGCCAGCCAGCGAGCTGACCTCATAAATTCTCGACAGCCGAGCCAAGGCAGGAGGTGCCAGGACGTGCCGAGGCAGGGTCAGAGGGGGTTCAGACAGCCAACGAGTTTCAATTAAATTTCAACTTACAAATCAATAAACCAACCTTTTGCAACGCAGTTCATATAAGGCACACACACACACACGCACACATGTATGCAAGGGGCAGCTGGTCTAAAGGAAACAGCGCTTGGTGGCTGGTCGAAGGCTGCAGCAGGCGTGGCATTGAGGCCGTCGCCGTGTGCAACTCGACACCGGAACAAGTGGCAGACGCGGCTTGAAGGGGAGAAGAGGGAAGAGGGGGCAAGCATTGCAAGTGGATTGGAGGAGAGGGACGAGGAGACGAAGGAGGAGGAGAGGGAAGAGGGAGGATGAAAGGGAGCAGAAAAGGGAGGAGGAGGAGTAGGAGCAGAAAGAGGGAGCAAGCATTGCACGTGGTTTGGAGGAGGAGGAGAAGGAGAGGGAGGAGAGCGCAAGCACCGCACGTGGATTTTAAGAGAAGCAGGAGGAGGAGGAGGAGGAGGAGGAGGAGGAGCAGAAGCAGGATCAGGAGGAAGCAAACACTGCACGTGGATTGTTTTTCATTTATGTATGTGTATGTGTATGTGTATGTATGTGTGTGTGTGTCTGTGTGTGTGTAGTTTGTCCACGCCAAATGAAGCGGCAGGAATAAATGTGTTTAAAAACATTTGCTGGCATTAACAGGTCACAGAGAGGCACGCGCAGGAGCTGGAGCAGCAGCAGCAGGAGCAGCAGCAGAAGCATTTCACAACAACGAGTCAGCAATATGGACAATGAGCACGACATCCTGCCGGAGCGCGGCATTAATTGGTTCACTGATTTCAAAGGAACAACAAGAGCGGAATTAAGGACACGCTGCGCCTGTTTAACCTGTCCACCGCAGCAGCAACAGAATCCAATGAAGCGCAGTTGCCATTGAGTTCAGGGAAAGCTGCTTCAGATAGTCGCAGCAGCTGCGAGTGCGAGACAAACTAACTGGCGGAAAATGATATTACAAGCGCATAACTCGTGCCAGGATGCGATGCAGACTCTCTCTCTCTCTCTCTCTCGCTGGCTGCAGATGAAAGCGGGCAAATCTCATTAAAAACTGAATCGAAATGGTAATTTGAGTTGTTCACAAACAGCAGATACTTGGCAAACAGATTGAGATTGCGATTGAGTTGATAGCAAAAGGAGTCTCCGGCATGCATGTGTGTGTGTGTGTGTGTGTCAAGGATTTTGTTTGCCAAGTTGTCTACAAATAGCAGCCGCCAGCTAGAGGCCAGAGGGGATCACAAACAGGACGCAAGGTGTGATTTTTTTTCTTCTTCTTCTTCAGCTTGTTTTTGTTTGCTGACACGAGGTTTCGAATGCGGGCAGGTGGTTTCTACGCAGCGGCAGCGGCAGTGGCACGGGCAGAGGAAGAGGCGCCTGCTTTTTTGATTCTGATTTTAATCAGCAATCAGAAGCGCAGGGAGTTAGACTTCATCATAATCCGGCATTAGATAGATTATCATAAATAGATTATGAAAAATTGCATTTAAATGAAGCATATTAATTAAAGTAAATGTGTGTGTGTGTATTGACACTGATGCATTGATTGATTGATGCTGCGCTGCAATCAATTTAATGAAATGCTACATTTGTTCAATTTGCAAAATGCATTGGAAATCGGAAATGTGGGTCGAAATGCCATAAATAAGTGCAGCTCGACTATGAAATACATTCAGCTACATAATTAAATTAATTCATATCAATGCATTTTTTGACACAAGCAGTTTGTTTTCATTTGTATTTAAAATAAAAGCCAAGTAAGAGGGGTCTAGCAGGGAGTATGGGACTGCCAGATAACCTGTAACCCATAGAGAGGATTCAATCATCATTCAATCAATAAAAACATAGCACACACACATATATGCTTTTAGATATTGAATAACTTCAGTCTTTAGCTACAAACGTTCTTAATCGAGTTCTCTGCGCGTAATTATGAGTTATTCAAATGAGTGTATATAATGAAGTAGCTGCTATTTGAAGTACACTTCTTTCTGGTTTGGGAGGGAAAAGGGGGAGATATTCCAAATGGGAAACGTTAATAATCTATGTATTTATCACATATACATATACAAAATTGAGTACCCCTTGCTTTCATTGTACTTCAAGTTATGCCCTAAAACCCAAGTCAAAATGTCGTTTTTTATCGAGGAGGTATTGAAAAATATGACAAATTTATAGTTATATACTAGTATACAAGAAATAATAATTAAATTTGAAGTCTCCAGCTTAGGCAGAACGAACAGACTGATCGTCTCAACTAATCAAAATAGTGTATATTATCAAAAATATATATAGTCTATCAGGATTCGCCCCAATCTTCTTGTATCTTTAACATATATTTTAACATTTTAGCCCATTATACCCTAAATTTCAATTTTCAATGGAAAGAATTTGAATAAATTCAATTTTTACAGCAATTGCAAAGGAATTGAGGCTTTGATCTAGCAAAGACTTCCCGATAAGTAGCAAAGTTTAAATATAACAGTTTGTTGAGTAGCAGCGTTACCCAACGGTCGTGCAGAACAGCTTAATAAATACCAAAGCTTATATAGATAAGCTCGAGGAGTCGCAAAGTTAACATATAACAGTTCAATAAGAAACAGAGTTTTATATAGAACTGTTCGAGGTGTAGCAAAGTGAATGTATAACATCTAAATAGCAAGTTCACATACTACATCACAATAAGTAGAATAATTTTCCAAATTTTACATAGAACAGTTCGAAAAGTAGCTAAGTAGAAATGTTCACAGAGAACAAAGCAAATTGAAATTATAACAGCTCAATTAGTAGCAAAGTTAATATATAACAGATCGATAAGTACGAAAGTTTACATATAACTGCTCAACTAGAGCAAATTACCATAGAATAACTTGACGAGTAGTAAAGTCAACATACCTCAGTTCCAAGAGTATCAAAGTATAACAATGCTTACATAGAAGAGGTCGAGAAGTAGTAAGGTTAACATTTAACTGTACGATAAATAGGTAAGCTTGCATAGAACAGCTTGAGGCGTAACAAAGTTAATATATGTACATCAGTTCCATGAGTAGCAAAGTTTAACAATGCTTACATAGAAGAGAAGTGGTAAAGTTAACATATAACAGTTCGATAAGTAGGAAAGATTACATATAACAGCTCGGGGAGTATCAAAGTTTAACAATGGTAACATAGAACAAAGAAAAGTTTACATAGAACAGTTCGATAAGTACTCCTCGAGGATTGTCGCAGTTAACAGTTCGATAGGAAGTTTACATAGAAGAGCATCTAAAAGTTTTTCAGTGTTTACATAGAACAGCTTTATTAGTAAAGTTAACATAGAACAGCTCAAGAAGTAGCAAAGTTAACATATGACAGCTCGAGGAGTAGCAAAGTTAATAATTAACAACTCAATAAGTAGAAAAGTTTAACAGTGTTTGAATAGAACAGTTCGATAAGTAGCAAAATTAATATAAAACGCCTCGAGACATAGCAAAGTTATCAGCTCGATAGCAAGTTTTCCAGTGTTTGCATTAAACAGCTTCATAAGTAAAGTTAATAAAGAACATTTCAATAAGTGGAAAACTTAATTAATGTTTGCATAGAACAGATGTCTTTTGTTTACAAACCATGTTTAGGTCTGGCAAGGATGGAATAAACATTTTCAAATGGCAAAAGTTGATTTCAAATCTAATCTAAACTAATGAAATATTTAGTTTCATTTGAATCTCGTGTTGTGTTTTGTGCTGCAATAAATTTGCATAAGCATAACTGTTGTTAAATATGCGTTTGATATTTGGCATATTTTAATTAATTTGAATTTCGCCCAAGCGTCATTTCAATTTACAACTGTCAACAAAAAAAAAAAAAACAAAAAACAAAACAAAACGAGCTGAATGCTTGCCTTGTTGCAACGCAATTGTGCAACAGGATGTGGCAATCACATTGTTTGTGGCAACAGCAGCAACAATAATAATGTTTTTCACTCTGCGAATCATGTTTGATATATGTTTACAAAATGATTTTCATGTAACGCTTTTGTTAGCTAATGTTGGATTATGAAAAGTTTTTTCTTATTTAAACTAGATGTGGTTATTGAAGGCAACATGCATACATAGTATATACATACATATGTATGTATATGAATTATATATTATTTTCTAGAGCTAGAGATTAAATCAAACTTAGAATCCATACTTTAAATGAAATCCCGGTAATTTAAGAGTTGGCAATAAATTGTATATATCTATAGGAAAATTTGAGTTAAAACTTTGTATATAAAATATTTGCTGAATTTATAGAGATTTCTTTACAATATATCCTCCCTTTTTTAGACACTTTTTACTACGGATAGTTTAATGATTTTTATTCCCGAAATTCTCATATATTACTTATAAATTCTGTAATAAAGAGTGACTTTCTTAAAGACAAAAAGTTAAAAGTTACGCAGAAAGGCAGACATTAAGAAGTATATATGTATATCAATATCAATATCAATTTTTTTAAAGAAAATTTTGAATATACATTTTTTTAGAGTTTTCTAATATAATCATATATTAATTAAAATTATTTGGAATCGGAAGCAGTTGAAAATATATATATAAATATATATATAATTGAATTACTCTGTATCCAAGCACTAGTCTAGGATGTGAGCCTAGAAATATTTATGAGTTATTTTTAGTTATTGACTGCCAATTTTGATTAATAAAAATAAATGAATAATATTCAAAAAAAAAAGATTTTCTTTCAATTGTAAGGATGTTCTATAATCTTCTATTAAGCAAGAATCTATTTATAATATGCTTTAGTTTTCTTTTAATTGCTATTACCGTTAATTATAAATCGATTCAATATAAAGTAACCTAAAGGGCCATGTTGCCAAATCAGCTTTTTTTTCCCCTCAAATCTGGCTTTTTAAAAGTGCAATTCCAAAACAGCGGGCAGCGGGAAATATAGCTTTTTGAAAAACAGATTTAGCAGTTTTTCAGCTGTTTTTATTTGACTTAATATTGGAATGTTTTTTGATCAAATTGTGTACAAAATGTGAAATAGAAAAGTCAGCTTTTTTCCAGCTTTTTCCTCCACAAACTTCCTGGATCTAGCTTTTTATGCATGCCAAAAAACGGCAACACTGCTGTTAATTATAAATCGATTGAATATAAAGTAAGCTGAGGGCGTTTATAACATGGGTTTAAATCTATAAATAAATAATAAGATAATATAGGGAATCTATGCCTACATACATATGTATATGTATATAACATTTTAAGACACTCCAGCTCATGTTTTAGTAGATTTTTTAATTAACAAGATATAAACACTTAAAAAGAAAGCAAATTGTTTTTATAGCTATTTCAAGAACCAACCGATTCTATACTCAGCAGACTTTGCTATAGACTACTGCTGTCTCTTCGCCTTGCTACTATTGCTAAGCTTTAACCAGTTGGGAATTCCATGCTTACAACTATTGCCTGAAGACATTGTTAAGATTTTTCCATTTTTTGATAATACCCTAAATGGAAATAGGAAATAATACTTGCCTTTATTCATTAATTTCCAATAAAATATTACTATATAGAAAAACGTTCTGTATTCTCCTGTTCACAGTTCATATAGCTCATACACAAATACAGTTAATATTACTCACTTGCCCTAATGGCTGCATAATTTTCTCAAAAATATCTATCTCCGCTTAAAATTCTAATCAATATTTGCATTGTGGCGCATTATGTAAATGAGTTAAGAGAACTTTTTCTCAGCTCATCAAGCTAAAGGAAAAGCCGTTGCTTTGCAGTCTGCTCTAAGCTGCTTGTAATTACCTTCCATTAGGCAGCTAATTTTGTTACGAGTAATTAGCATTCTGCTTCGGCTCAGGTGAACTACTCGTACTTAGCATAAACAAAATTTCCCTGCTACTTCTTCGTGTTGTTGTTCTTTTGAAGCTGGCAGCTTACTAAAATTGATTTTGACACCGAAAAAGTTTCGCGAAAAGTTTTGCAACTTGTAAAAGAGCTGCAAAACTTTCAACGAAATGGACGCCATTACAAGGCAATGGAAATGCACATAAAACAAGAATAAAACAAAAACAAAAACAAAAACAACAACAAAAAGAAAGAGCATTAAACATGAAGAGCTGATGCAAAAGGGAAGGCGCCAAGACACGCCCCAAAAAAACAAAAAAAAACACGAAATGGCAAACTTTTGTAAAGATTACATGCGCATTACCAAGTCCAAGTGGAAGCCCGAAGACCGTGAGGAATTATGCGAGTGCAGATGCCAAAAGGTCGCACCGTACAGGTAACACACAGACAGACAGACAGACTGAACCTTAAGTGTGCCAAGTGGTTCGCGACCTGTGCAACATGGCGAATGCATTTTGAAATTGATGTTGATGTTCATGTTGATGGGCAGCCGCCAGCAGGTGGACAGCTTTGTGAGGGCAACAGCTGCAGACAGACAGACAGCCTGCCTGCCTGCTAGCCGCAAATTGATGGCCAAGACAAGTGCTGGCCAACGCGGCGTATGCGCAACGTGTGCAGTTTATTGAAGAAGAAAAAAAACGAGGAAACTTGCTTAATTTATGGACGCAGCAACTGGCTCCTTGTTGTGCAGCATGCGGCATGCCCCATATGAGGCACCAATCAATTGCTGCACAAAATGTCAATAAACAATTCGTGGAAAATGAACTGGAAAAAAACAGGCGGAAAATCGTTGCTCGAATCGAAAATGCGAACTGCGAAAAAAGGACACTTAAAACGCAATTCAGTTAAACGCAAGGGGCAAGCATTTAGGGCGGCGACCGGCAGGGGCGTGGCGGGGCGGGGCTGGGTTGCTGACATTACGGTAATTGAAGTATACGCATTAATTCATTTGCTTCTGTGCGTGTGTGAGAGAGTGTGTGTGTGTGTGTGAGTCGAAGCAATTTGCCATTTTGAATGGATTGAATTGGATTGCGTCTAATGCGGCTTATCCCATGCACAGTGGGTGATATTTACGAGCCAGCGACATCCTGTGGTGGGCAAACAGAGCGCAAACCTCTAGAGATGAACCAAAGTGTTCTCCACTTGATTCAATTGAACTAAAATTTCGAAATTAACCAAAGAACTACCAAATAGCTTAAGTCTTATCATAGTTATATGAGTCTTAGTTCATTTATGTTTCTTTGTCATGCTCAGTAGTTCATTTGAATCAATAAAGATGAACCAAAGTGTTCTCCAATTGATTCATTTGAACTAAAATTTCAATGAACTACCAAATAGCTTAACTTTT
The DNA here is from genome assembly GCA_035045545.1 of Drosophila gaucha. Lineage (NCBI taxonomy): Eukaryota > Metazoa > Arthropoda > Insecta > Diptera > Drosophilidae > Drosophila > Drosophila gaucha. Next base: position 1,169,553 of record JAWNOY010000222.1, read on the forward strand.
GTCATAGTCTTAGTTCATGTATGTTTCTTTGCCTTGCTCAGTAGTTCATTTGCATCAATAAAGATGAACCAAAGTGTTCTCAACTTGATTCAATTGAACTAAAATTTCGAAATTAACCAAAGAACTACCAAATAGCTTAAGTCTTATCATAGTTATATGAGTCTTAGTTTATATATGTTTCTTTGCCTTGCTCAGTAGTTCATTTGCATCAATAAAGATGAACCAAAGTGTTCTTCAGTTGATTCATTTGAACTAAAATTTCAAAGCTTACCAATGAATAGATTAACTTCTATTATACAATAGTTATATGAGTCTTAGTTCATTTATGGTTCTTTCTTTATCTTTGAGTAGTTCATAAATCTTGTTCAGTAGTTCATTTGAATCAATAAAGATGAACCAAAGTGTTCTCCAGTTGATGCAATTGAGCTTATATTTCAAAATTAACTAACTCTTACCATTGCTCTACGAGTCTTAGTTCGTTTGTGTTTAGTTTTCGTTAAGTATAATTGCTATTTTGTTCAGTAGTTCATTTGAATCTATAGAGATAAATCTCAACTTGATTCAATTTAACTAATATTTGCAACTGAACTAACTTTTCCCATTACTCTATAAGTCTTAGTTCATTTGCGTTGCCTTGTCTTTGAGTAGTTCATAACTCATTTATTATTCAGTAGTTCATTTGAATCTATAGAGATGAATCGAAGTGTTTTTGAATTGATTCAATTGAACTTAACTTTCATTATAATTTTATGAGTCTTAGTTGTTTTGTGTTTCTTAGTCTTTGACTGGTTCATGAGTGTTACATTGTTAGGTAGTTCATTTGAATCAATAGTGATACCTCACTTTGATTCACTTAAACCATCATTCATCATTTTTGAGTAGTTTATCAGCGTTTTATTGCTCACTAGTTCATTTGAATTAATACAAATAACCAGTTTTGATTCAATTGAACTAAAATATTAAATGAACTAATGAGTTATGTGTTACTATATATTATCTTTCAAATTCAAATTCAAATTCCTACTATATTGTTTAATAGTTCACTTGAATCTATAATGATTCTTAGTTTTGATTCAATTGAACTAGTATTTTAACTTGACTGCTGAGTTACTTACTATTTACGTATTTAATTAGATCTTGTAGTCCTAGATTATTATATCTCTAGTTCTTATTGCCTGAGCGAAGCTTATGAGTGCAATATTGTGAAGTAGTTCATATGAATCTATAGACTTCCAGTTTTGATTCAATTAAACTAATATTAGTTACTATTCATTATCTTTGAGTAATTCATGAAAGTCCGTAGTTACATAGTTTGAAACATAATTTGTTTTATCTTTGGTTCATGACTTCTATATTAAATAGTAGTTCATTTGAATATATGGGTATAGTGAAGAACCGAATTGTTCCCAATTTTGATTCAGTTGAACTATATTTTAGTTACTCTTCAGTTTATTGTTTAGTAATATATTCTATGGGTAGTTCATGAGTCGTTTATTTAGCACTAGTTCATTTGAGCCACATCAATAGTTCCTAGTTCCCTAGGAGTTCTATAAAATCGTTCACTGTGGAATCAAATCAATTCCCCGCTATAAATTCAACTCAAATAAAAGACAAGTTCTTTCAGCTATTGAACGAGTGAACTAATTCAATGAGCCAAGGAACTAGTGGGAACAACTCTAACGACTCAGCGTAATCCCCTGCCCGGTAGAGCACACAAAGCACACAAAATCAAACAGATGTACAAGGAGCTGTGGAGATGCTTTGGCCGCGCTTAATGGCGCTGTAATCAAAAGTCATTATGTCGACCATTGCCATCAAGGACAAACGCAGAGAGAGGTCCTTTCTTTCTTTTGGGTTAGGGTGCTGCTCGGTCGTGCTGCCTGCCTGCCTGCCATCGGTTTGCCAGCCATTTGCTTACAAAGGCTAAATTACGCGTATTATGACCAGGCAAACTCTGGGGGTAACACATCAGGACCAGGACAGACTAGCCCACAGCCCCGCCCTTTTCTTATTAATTTGTTTGTCAAAGCAGAAAGCAAGCAGGAAACAACAATACGCCGCATCATGTCCAACCGGGGGCCACGGCGAGCAACAGTTTCCGACTCCAGCCTGCGCCCTGCGTCTGGGCAGGATAAACGACTAAAACGCGGATTAGGCGCAACTGCACGCACATCATGAGGTTGCAACTTGGAATCAACAGCAACAGCAAGAGCAAGGGCAAGGGCAAGGGCAAGGGCAAGGGCAAAGGGAAAGGGCCATTCCACAGTTTAGTAAAAGGAAATCAGATGAATGGCAAAGGGAATGAGAAATGGGAATGGGAAATGGGTGACCAAGTGTAGATCCCATGCTAGCATGCAAGGACACGTGCTGCTCCTGTCTTGCGTGCTAGTTTCTCTTGGGTTCAGTGCAATGTCAAATTTTTTTTTTTGGGAGTGCTGGCAAAGGAATTTTTTAGCTGCTGAGAATTGATCATATGAGGGTGACTTATGAGTCATCTTAACTACTTGATTGCTGTTAAGACAAGTTTTGGAACATAAAGTTGGAAGGGGGAATTTTAAATTTGAAGTAAGTTAGATATTAACTGTAGAATTATATTTTAGTTATTTGTATTAACTTAAGCGAATGAAAAAATGTTGATTAAGTAAGACTGTAGAAAGTTTACTTAAACTAGTCTGAAAAATGGCATACCTTTAAGTGTAGATACAAGAAGAAATAAAGCTATTAAAAATATACATATGTTAATTTTTAGTATGTATGACATATGTTTAATAAGGCTGGAAATATTTCAGACTACCCTTGTATATAAAGAACTAATCAAAAGTATTTTGAGTATTTTTAGAACTAGTAGGTTTAACAGTTAACAGACGAGTTTGCTTGTTTAAATTATTTGTTTAAATTTACTAAAAATTTGAGTTTAAAGAGTCTTTTACTTCCAGACAGTAAATATTTTGAGTAAGCTTTATTTTTTATATTTTATTTTCTAATGAAGGTTTTGATCCGACATTTTCCTTGCTCATCAAATATTGTTAAACATAGCATACACTCATAAGTAAAAATATTAGCAATATCTCAGTTGAAAAGCATTTAGCTAACCCCTGTAAATAATGACTTTATACTTAAGCTTCACATGAATGTAATAAATTTTAAAGGAAAATAAAGCAAAATAAATAAAAAGTGCTTACGAGAAAGCACCTTTGCAAATCAAGTCAACCAATCAAATCAACTATATAGAAAGAGCTTAAACTTGTTGAGAATAGATAAGATGAGTCTAACTAAAGTTATCTTACAACTAATATTTTATATTACACTAAAAATTTTAGTGAATATATTCTGATTGGATGTTTGTAGATATCTCTAACTTTTCATATAAAGTACTTTATTCTATTTGCAATTTATTCGATATATCTTCGCAATATAAGAAAGCTCTATATCATGTGCATTATATCACTTATTATATATATTTATATATATCACATATCATACATATATATCATCTATGCTAGGCTACCTCCAAGTTCGTTGCACTTCCTCTACATATCTATAAGACCTTTCTTTTCTCTGCTGTGCATTCACCTTATATGCTACCCTAAATTATAGATCAGCTCAAGAATTCCTTCGAGCATATTTCATTAAAATCATTTTTCCAACATGTCGAAATGCCTATCGAAAAATAATGTCTTGACTTCCAAGAAACAGAAAGACGTAAGTTAATTTCCAAAAATCTAAAATATCTGTCTGCAAAAAGTTGTTTCGCGAGAAGAGCACGACTCACACTAAGTTATTCACGTTTAGCAACTAATTGCACATCATTTAACAATATTGATTAATATCGACATGCGAGTAGTCGGAAGCATGTGAACACCCAGCTGAACCGAAGCACTCAACCCCTGCGTGCTACACACACATATACATGCATATATACTGTCTCTATATAGAGTATTGGAGGATTCTCGTCATAGTAACAACAATAGCATATTATTAAGTGTGCTGTTCTATTCAGTTGTTCAGTTGTTTAATTCAGATTCGCTTTTGTATTTGTTTATGTTGCCAGCGATTCAATATAAACTCGTGCAATCACCCAAAAATAGAAACAGTTTTTCCCACAGCTAGCGAAAAGTTCGAGATGCAAATTAATTGATAGAAGAAGGGATGAGTATATAGGAGAAGACTAGATACGCTTGAAGATGTGAAGACTGATTTATAGAGATGGCATTGTTGCGGAGTATATACCCACGGAGATATAGAAATTGCTTTTCATAGATGGAATTGTTTCGAGAGTAGTTAAGAGTATATATCCTTTGAGAGATATGTATATTTTTTATAGATCATTACAATACGTATCGCTAGAGACAATATATAGATAGATTGATTGATAGATTCAATAGATAGAGATATATATATATATATATATATATATATATATATAGATAAAGATAGAGTGTGTTTAAGGTATTTCAACTAATTACTTTTTAAAGTCTTTTTATCAATTGGTACTTCTTTAAAAGAGCTATAGTAACTAGTTAGAGTAATACAAGATCAAGAATCTCTGAGATATCTTATTAAATGGGAGAAGATATTAAGAAGATAGAAGATAGGAAAAGACTAGATACGCTTGCAGATATAAGGTTAGTTTTATATTGTTCAGATTGTGTTGATGATAGTTGAGAGTGAAAGAAATGAAACTTATTTTATATAGACAGAACAGACTTATCTATCTAGTAGTTAAGAGTATGGAACTTGCTTTATATAGATAGTAGTGTCCCCTCTATCTAGAGTAGTTAGGACTATGGAACTTGCTTTATATAGATAGAACAGAATGCGCTAACTATCTAAAGTAATTAAGACTATGTACCCTTGCAGATATATCACTTTTTGTTCAAAAATATTTATATAAATAGAATTGATAAAGAAAGATTTTTTGAGACAGAGATAGAACTTTTCATATATCACACTTTTCGAACAAGTTTTTCTTGACTAAATTCACTCCTCTAATAATACTGCCCAAGTATATCTATCAAAAATGTCTTCTTTTGAGCGTCACACATACATCAACTATATCATAATATCCCAACCACAAAGGGTATAGAAAACTCACAACTGGGCAGGGGGCACACGTTGCTTACTGTGATGCTGCGACTGTGACGTCACGTGGGGCAGTCGCAACACGTCATGAGGCACACAGGCACACAGACAGACAGACACTTTGTGGCAGACCGGGGGCGATGCTTTATTTATGTTTAATTTTTTGCGTGCTCTGTAGCATTTACGACGCACTGCATCATCGAGCGGCACATGACGTAGATCCTTTGGATCCTCCCCCGCTCTTTGTGTGTGTGGATCGCGTTGATCTGCGGGTGGTCGACAGTTTTTTGCTGCCCATTTCAAGTGCAAAGCGCTAAAAGTAAATTCGACTGTTGCTTGATTGACTTGCCCGAGAGCAGCGCCATGGGAGGGGGCTAGAAGGGGCAGCTCTGTTAGCTGCTTTCGCGGGCAACTTTATTGTATTTTGTCTGGCTGCTTATTTATTTGCATGTATTTAGCGTGAATTGCGCCTTTTCTTTTGCTGCGAACACACACCCACGCGCTACAAAACTAAGAAACTGACAAACTGTGCGAAGATAAATTCTCAGCCTGCTCCCCTCCCCCAACATAGACTAATCTAAACTGATGCATGGCAATCAATAAGCCATGTTGTAGTTTATGCCAAATTAACAGCAAACTTATCTAGAAATTGGAATTGGAAAAAAAGGGAATGTTTCTCGATATTATGCTAAAGATTTCTATGTGCTGCAGGTGTTGATATACCTGCTCAGCGCTCACCTCTGACCCATCGATGCGTTCGGTTTGGCTGTTTGAATTTGTTTTTGTTATGGCTTTCATTGATGCCGTGCGAAAAACAACATTGTGCTGAAATATGTATGGACTCTTATTATTGCTATGTAAATTTCGATTATGTTTTTAAGCTAAGGTAATTCCACATATTCAGCTAAATGATTCCTCTCTGTCTCTGTCTCTCTCCCTTTGGCAGCAAATTTGAATTTGCAATCTCGTTAATGGGCAGTTGGAAATTTCAACAATTTCATAAAATTTTACGCTTATCATGTGTTGGCATCTCTGTCCGAGCATTGTTTGTTTTTATAAACCTATTATTCAATATGTACTTTTGAATTATTAAGTTTTGGCATTTCTGTGACGCAAAGTAGTAAATTCTCTGCCTGAAGTGCGAATAAGCCATGCCATATGCAGCAGCAGCAGCAAAAATCTATTGGCATAGGGACTGGGGGCAAACAGAGCAATTGCCTCGTCAGCTGACTGAACGTAGGAGGAGGAGCGCCAATCAAATCATTTCCCATGGGGCAAAGCACAAATCAATTCCACTTAATTGCCAAAATAAATATTCTCACCTGTATTTATGATTATTAAAATACATTCTGTTTGCCAATATTTTTAGCAGTCGATCGTTTTTAATAGCCACAGGATATATTAAGGCCACAAACAAATTAATCAGCCGTGCAGAATAACAAGTTGTTAGTTAGTATATCTAAAATAAGCACACTTTGTGTACACTTGGATATATATTTATTTAGCAGTCGCTATAGATTGCATAACACAACATTTTGATTCAAGAAAAATAAAAAAACAAAAAGCCATAACAAAACATAAACTTAACGTCACACTGGTGTTAAAGATAAAAGCCATGCACACAACCCATAAATGCACTATGTTCTTCTTTAAACTAAAACTTTTTTATAAAATTTTATAAAATATTATATGATTTCCTTTCATATAAATAGATTTTGTTCCACTCTCATCCTTTATTAGCGTCATCTGTTGTTCATTATCTCAAGCAAAACAGCTGTGTAACGTCAATTGCAGAGCGCCATCTAGCGCTCAATCAACACAAAATTGCATTGCATACTTATAGTCGCTTCTACTGCGCAATTAGCTTACATTTATGCCTGGCGCCATCTAGTTTTTATTTTAGCAATGCGAATGTTTGCCAATACTGAGAGAATTAAGTTTATTCACAAAACAACAAATATCAGTGCGGTAATTTTAACAGACGGTTCATTCGACAAAGAATCTGAGTTGACTAGAGAGAGTACAAATGAACTCTTATTGTATCTTATCAGGTAATCAAAAGTTTGTTTATGTGCCAAAAACACTCGAAACTGAAAAAATAAACAAATAACAATGCCCGCAAATAGGTAGTGCTCCAAACAAAGCCAAAAATAATTTATAATAATTGGCGCAATAAACAGCAAACGTCGCTGATAAAATGTCAAGCCGCTTTATCAGCAATAAATATGCAACGTGCAGTGGGGTGGATGGGCGAATTGCATCAATACATATACGCCGAGCAATGGCAAATTTTGTGATAAAATAGCTATACTCGACGCCAGTGTCTATAACTGTACATATATTTATATAATATACTATGTTAATTCAAATTCAAAACAGACTCTTTGCACTGCAGCAACGCACCCACTGGAGGAGAGACAGATAGATAATGAGAGAGCGCGCAACAGCTGAGTGCAAAAGAACGTAGGCAGAGTTGCCCTCGCTTCCGTTCGCTCTCCGACGCTGATTCGCCGCAAAGAGAGCGGCATTGAGCGCATTTTAAGAAGCAACTCCGCTTCGAATTGGAGCTCAGTTTGTTGTCGCTCGCCAAACGCAACGCATTGGGGGTTGCTTTCAGTTCCGTTCGCTACAGTTCCGCCGGCTGTTTATCAATAACAACAAACATACATATATTATTAACTTCGCAACCAAAAACAAACAAAAATTGACATTCAACATTGTCGCCGTGTTTTGCCGAGTGCGTGCAACTGTTGCTTTGTATAATTATTGTAATTAGCCCGGCCCAGATGAGGGTCAGCTAAAGTTGAATAATAAAATAACAAATAATTACGCTCAAAATATGCAACTAGCTGCCCAAATCGACAACAATAACAAAAGCTACGCAAGCATAGAAAGTTTTTATTGTTATTATTTTTAAGCCAAAAAAAACCAAAAATAAAAAGGCCAAAAAATACAGCGAAAAAGCGAAGCATCATCATAAAAAGAAATTTGAGTGTGTTTTTCTCTGTGTATGTGTGTATGTGTGTGTGCGTGTGTTTGTGCGTTACATACTAAATTGGCAATATTTTAACAGTTTTTGGTTAAATAAATTAAATACATAAAATGTCTGGTCCACTGCCCGAAATCAGCGCGGAGCAGCGCAAAACATTGGAACAGGTGAGAGCAAAAAACATCTTCACTCACTCTCTCTCTCTCTTACTTTTACTCTCACTCACTCTCTATATGTGAGTGTGTATGATGCTTGCACATTGGTGCAGAAGATTGGCTTTGAGTGGGCGTAAACTGTGATAACGTGCATAATAAATATTTAATTTTTAAACAGCCTCTGAATGCTAGTTGGAATAACTAAAAAAAATAACAGGTTTTACCGTTTTAATGTGCATTGCGAAATAGCTAAACACACATTTACATACAAACACACATACATATGTACATATCATCATGACAAGCATAAACACATATGTCTTCCTTGGGTTTCTTTGGCCTTGCGATAAAAAAATACTGAATATGATAAATTGCGCATTTAAATGCGCTCAGAGAGTTGAGTCAACACGAGCTAATCGATGGAGCGTGACAACATATAGCTATAGGCTATAGAAAAATTGTCCAAGTTTTGCATGCACTGTGTACCACTGTGCAAAATTTTGGCCGGCAACTTGTTGTTCTGGCCAATGCAGCTGTTGCGCTTTGTTGACGTTATTCTCGGCTCCAACCAGGCAACAAATCTGCATAGCGTCCGTTGCCCGCCCATGCCACGCCCACAATTTAGTGGGCAAATAAACAAATGGACAAACGGTTAAAGTCCAAAAATCGTGACCCACTAAACGAGTTGCAGCCTCCACTAGATTATTGCCTTTGACTGCATTCTTGGCAGATGTTTTTACAGGGGGTTTACTGTATTTTACCCCCCTTCCCTACCCTACCCTACTTTCATAATTATATATTGCACTTAAAGTGCTTCTATTACAAATGTCACTTCAAGGCAGAGCGAGGGCAATTATAAATTGTAATTAACTTATCTAAAAGCAGCGTAAAAACGATCTCTCAAAGCGACCCTTTGGCCAAGTACAAAGCAATCAACGCAACTGAACTGAACGATTATATAGTATACGATTATATATATACTAGATATATATGTATTGATATATGTCTTCTGTGTGCTTACAACATGCTAATGAGTTCTGTTTAAAGTATACCCTGTAAACATTATATATGAAATAGGGTATATTGGACTTTAGGAAAAGTATGTAACAGGCAGAAGAGCTATAAATAACTATATCATATCAATATATGTATAGCTATACATATATTGAATTGGTTCGATTTGCAGACTCAGGAGAAGAGTATATAAAACTCAGCTAATTTAGTTAAGGATTAATCACATTTTCGTAGAGTAGAGGGTATCTCCAAGTCGTTTGCTCTCAACTCTCCTTCCTCTACGCTTTCAACAACTGGTTTCTTTGCATGGAAAGACCCAATGAGCGAAATAGTCAAGCGAATACTTTCGATATTTGATTAAGCCCCGGGAGTTAAGCGATTGGCTAAAATGCCAGCAGTCAAGGGCTTTACTTGCGCTAAATTTGCAGATGCAAACGGCTAGCTAAATGAAAATGCGTAAGTAGAGTGTGATGGACTAACAGATACGCTGTAAAAGGTAAAAGATAAGACAGCTATTGCGACACTCATAGAGTTGTTTAAAGCATATAGTCGAAATCTAAGCAATTCTTATGGATACCTATAAGTATTCCTATATAGTCTCAAGAATACTTATGACAGCATAGATACTTCTAAAATGTAAATTCTTATGAATACTTTAAGTATTCCTGTATAGTCTGAAGAATACTTATGATACCACAGATACTTCTATGTTTCTAAGTTTAGATAAATTGTTTAAGTTGTTTAAACTAGAGATGGGCATCGGGATCGGGATTTTCGGGACCCGAAATTGTCCCTAAACAATTTTCGAGCTTGTTAAAAGATTCTAAAAAATTCCAGGACGTTTGGATAAATGCTTCATAGTAAGAGATTCTAGAGATATGCTTATAAGCATATTAGCGGGTTCCGAACGGGTATCTTTGAAATGCCGCCATTTCAGAGCATATCTCTAGAATTTCTTACCATGATCTCATGACCAAGCACGTATCAGATCGTCCTCGACTTTTTTTAAATCTTTCCCAACCCACCAGATGCCGAAATTCGTTTCGAGACAATTTCGGGTCCCATCTCTAGTTTAAACATAAAATTTATCTAACATATAAGCTTTCTTCTATCTATTCCACTTACATATATCCAACTTCAGCCCTTAATTTTGATCTTTGTTTAATTTGCAGAAGCTTACGGATAGCCAAGTTTATATAGAATACTAAATTGAATTGTACTTACCCAACAGATACCCTGTAGACAGCATAAGAAGTAGCTCTTGCAATTCTGACGCAGCTGTTTATAGTTCAATATCCAATCCAAATCTGCATAATTCCTGGCTGATTTGCATATATAACATATCTATGAATATATAAAAGAAATATGCTTTTAAATTTCTAATTAGACTATTAAGTATCTCCATAATTCCTGCCTGACTTGCGAATTTAACAATAATTCTAAATATATTGACCATAAATTATTCATAGCTCATTAAATTCTTATTATACTTTATAGTTTCCAAATGTTTCATAAGGTCAACTTTATTGAGTCGAGTATGTATAAAAATACTTTATTTCAGCTACTCATGCACTTCATTTAATTTTCCATTCCAATTCGAATTCCAATTAGACCTTAAATGTTGGTGCGATCAGCAAATTCAGCAATCGACACCTCGCCAGCAACTGCCAAAGCCTTTTAATGATTTCTTAGCCTTGTTTTTTTTTACAACTAACTTGTTTTTTTCTTTTGACTAAGAGTTGTTAAAAAACTTGACCAAGTTTTTGCTTTGGCAGTTAGAAAAAAAAAGAACAAAGCAAAGCGAGCAATAGGCAGCTGCAAGACGGCTGAGTTATGAGGAAGTTGGCCAAAAATGCTCGACGCTAATGAAAACCGTGGCCAAGTGCCTCCCTCCCTTCCACTCCCCTCGCCCCTTCCTGAAAAGCCACGTTTCGACTTCAAGAAGCAGCTTGGCCTGCAGTTCAAGCCCAAAAATGAAAACGAAAACCACTCAAAAACTGGCATTTGGCCTCGTTATTGAATTTCAAGTGTGGTCTAAACTCAACTAAGCTTAACTTAGCCAAGTTATCTGTGCTTTTCAAGTAAACAGCCTTTAGCCAAGCTTCATTATTTTTTTCGCAGCTTGTTTTCGTCGCTCAATTGAACAATCGAAACACGTTATTTTATGTTAATTATATCGGACATATATGTAAATTGTGCAATTGCATTTAGCCAAAAATTATTCATAAAATCAAACACTAAGCAGAATAAATTTACAACTTTGCGATTTTGCGGTTTGTTTTCACAATTTCAATTAAATGCGGGCAACTTTTTGATTGAACTTGAATCAGTAAATATATATAATATATATATTATATACAATTTGCTGAGTCAACAAATTAAAACCTTGACGTGTGGCTTTTTGAGCAAAGCGAAAGTGTAGCTGTTGACAGACTAACAGATGCCCTATAAAAGTTGTTGCTATAGGAGAAGTTTAATTTTTATATATGTAGATATATGAAACGATTCCCATTTGCCCAAAAAGCGAAAACTAATAAGCTGATCCTGAAGGCACAGAATTGATATAAGAGAAGATTAAATAAACCAATCAGGTACAAAAAATTACAATGGTTGTCTGAAAAGCTTCCGATTTAAAAATATTATTTAAAAAATTAAAATATATCAAAATTAAGATTCGGAACATTTTTAGACAGTCTAGTAGATATGAATTTTCTTTAAAAAATATAATGATTTTTCAGTAAAAAGGAAAAGAAATATTGAATTTTTTAATAGAAAATTGTCAGAAAACCTCATTTGCAAATGAAATCGCTTTACAAAATGATCTATGATTCTTCTATAAGATACATGGATAGGAACTCCTTCTGCCAAATAGAAAATTTGAATTTTAAAAAATGTTCTCGAAGTTCCGTAAAAGAAAGCTTATTTGCAAATTGAATCGGTTCATATAAGGATCACATATGATTCTTGTATGCCCAAATACATACTACATACATATTAAAATGATCAACTGCTTCACCAACATACCCCACGCCATGTAATACACAGGGTATTCGAACTGGTATCCACATATAACATATATGTAATTATGCATATCCCACGCATGCAAAATACCATGCTCTACCTGCTGTTTAGCACACCTCACACAGCCCATTTAAACATAGGGTATTAAATTTGCCATTGATTCAGGTCTAAATTAACAGTTATTAAGGCTAACAGCATTTTGGACCGCAAGCAAAATGAAGTTAACACTGCGATTGTGAACTGATTGATATGGAAAGTTACGTTCAACTGCAGTCACATGATTAACGGTATATAACGGCCAAGATTAAGGTTTATAGACCGATTAGACAGTGTTAATAGATATTAGCTCAATTCAAGGTTGTTTGGAATTAGCCAGAGCTAAATTAAACGTTTCTTATAAATATTTATTGATTTGTTGCACTTGCAGTTCCGCAAGCTGATGAGCCCCGAGCTGAACGAGACGCATGATGATTATTTCCTACTACGCTGGCTGCGAGGTGAGTTACAGGTGTGCTAGGGCAACTTCTATAAGCTAAACTGTCTCTTATTGGTCTCTTACAGCTCGCAAATGGAATATAGATGCAGCAGAGAAAATGCTTAAGGCGGTAGGTCTCCTTGAATATATAGATATTCTGAATACTGATCTGCTTGATATATATTCTGAATACTAATATAAATTATATAATATCCTTAAAACTAATTTACTATATATGTATATACATCTAGAACATATATGATGTATATCTAAAATACTGATCTACATGATATACATCCTGAATACTGATCTGATTGATATATATTTTTAATACTGATCTGCTGAATATATATCCTGATTACAGATGTACTGGATATACAAATATGTATATATTCTGAATACTGATATATGTATGTTACATAATATTCTGAAAACTGATATAGATATATATATATATAGATATATATTGAATACTGGTCTACTTGATAGATATCCAAAATGCTTTTCTGATTGATATATCCTGAACACAGTTATACTTGATATATATTCTGAAGACTTGTAAAACGTTTATCCTGAAAACTGATCTAATATAGAGGAGATACATCTAGAATACTGGTGTACTTAATATATATCTTAAGAACTGATCTACTTGAAACATATTCTGAATACTGATATATATTACATAATATCCTGAGATTGACTGATTTACTATATATACATCTAGAACATATATCATATATATCTAAAAAACTGATCTACATGATATATAACCTGAATACTGATCTTATTGATAGACATTTTGAATAATGATCTATAGAATATATACCCTGAACACAGTTATACTGGATATCAGTTCTGAATACTTATATAGATAACATTTATCCTGAAAACTGATCTACCATAGATATACATTTAGAATACTGATCTACTTGATATATAAAATACTAATCTACTTAATATATATTCTGAATACTGATCTACTTAAGTAAAATCCTGAAAACTGAAGATTTGACTTCATATACACATATCCTGATTACTATTCTGATTGATATACATTTTAAATACTGACCTATAAGCATATATCTCCTGAATACAAGTTATATATTCTGAACACTAATCAGCTTATTGCATATCTTGTATACCGAGCTGTATGAAATATATTCTGAAAACTGGACTTTTTTTATATATATCTATATTCTCTATATTCTTAATACTCATCTTTATAATATATGTCCTGGATTCAGATATACTTGATATATGTTCTTCAAAATTATATACTTCATGTATATCGCAAAAACTGATACGTAATATAACCAAAAAACTGATCTATTTAATATTCCTTTTATCCTGATTACTGATCCTAAATCCTTAATATATTCAAACAGTGCCTTAAGACTCGCGCCATGTGGAATGTGGACAACATAGAGAAATGGGATGCTCCGCAGGCGCTACGCGAATATTTGCCCTATGGCATCATGGGCTACGACAAAGAGGGATCGCTAGGTACTTATACAAAACTGTCCCAACTAAAGCTGCGACTCATCTCTCTCTGTCTCTCTCTATCTATCTGATTCCCCGCAGTGATCGTTTGTCCATTCTCCAATTTTGACATGTGGGGTATGATGCACTGCGTCACACGCTTTGAATTCCAAAAGTATTTGGTGCTGCTGCTGGAGCGCTTCATGAAGATGGCCTACGAGCAGAGCCTGCAGCATGGCTGGAAGGCACGCCAGCTGGTCGTCTTCTTTGACTGTGAGTCGATGAACTTGAAGCAGTTCGCCTGGCGGCCAGCAGCTGAATGTGTCATCTCGTCGGTGAAGCAGTACGAGGCCAACTTCCCTGAGCTGCTCAAAATGTGCTACATCATCAATGCACCGAAGCTCTTCTCGGTGGCCTTCAACATTGTGAAGAAGTTCCTGGACGAGAATACCACCAGCAAGATTCATATTTATAAATCTGGCTCGGACAAGTGGCAGCAATCGCTGTTCTCGCACGTTGATCCCAAGAACTTTCCCAAGTGCTGGGGCGGCCAGCTGGTGGACAAGCTAGGTGATCCGCAGTGCAAGTCCTTGATGGTGTGGGGTGGCAAGCTGCCCGAGGAGCTCTACATCGATCAAAGCAACCAGCAGAGCGACAAGAGCTTCACGGACACCCAAGTGCCCAAGGGAGACAAGCTAAAGCTGGACTTCAAGGTCAATGGACAGCAGGAGCAGCAGCTGCTCTCATGGAACTTCCGCACCCTCGACTTCGACATCAAGTTCGGAATTTTCAGCGTGGACGAGAAGACGGGCGAGAAGCGCAGCGAGGTGCCTCTGGGCACGGTCTACTCCAACGAAATGGACGAGGCGGGCTTCATCTCCACAAGACCCAACACCACATGTGAGTTGACTATATACCACTATCACTCTATCTATATAGCTACTATATCTTTTACCACTATCAGATACCGTTGTGTTTGACAACTCGGCGAGCTACTTGCGCAGCAAGCGTCTGCGCTACTGGGTCGATCTTATCTCTGAGGAGGAGGAGGGCATCACTGAGCTGACCAGCCAAATGGACAACACACAAATCGCGCCACAGCAGTGAGTTGCAACAGCTGCGAACGTCGTTGCCGCAGCAGCAATCAAGCCAAAAACAGACAAAAGCAAAGCACATTGAAGAGAAAATCGATTCGGCTAGCCGAATTTTATATACCCTTGCTAACTGATAGTAGCTCGACTAGCAATATACCAGCAATAGTTCGGGTTTTTAGAAGTTTACTATAGCTAATATTAAGAAACTCTATCTTGATACTGATTTTTTTAGTTTTTCACTTTCCACACATTTTCCGCTCGCTGTCGTGAATTCTTAAATGTCGTTTCGACTATCATCTAAGTCACATTTTTGACTTTTACAGTCCAAATAGTCGTGAATTCTATGGAATCATGAAAGTAAATAGCTTTTTCACATATTTTCCACTTATGCGAGTGAATTCAATCTATTTCCGCTCGCTGTCGTGAATTCTTAAATGTCATTTCGACTATTATCTAAGTAACATTTTTGACTTTTACAGCACAAACAGTCGTGAATTCTAACAAGAATCTATAAAAGTAAAAAGCTTTTTCACACATTTTCCACTTATGCAATTGAATTCACTCTATTTCCACTCGCTATCGTGAATTCTTAAAAGTCCTCTGCACTATTACTAAAATCACATTTATCATTTCTACAGTTCAATCAAGAATGTTTAAAAGAAAATAGCTTTTCCACGTATTTTCCACCCATACACGTGAATTCATTTTTCACTCTATCACCGCAAGGGTATAAACTATATACAAAACAAAAAAACAACCATATTTACTAACCTCGGTGCAATCAGTCACAGAATCGCTCGACGGCTCTAGAAAACAATGTGATAAATGATAGAAACAGAAAAATAATAATCAGAGCAGAGCACTTACGATTAGAGAGTAGTTAGCTTTACAGTTAGATAGTGATTTATTACATGTACGTAGTGCATTTCTTTGTGTAGAATATTTGTGTATTGTATTAGATTTTGTGTCTGGATCGTGATCTTGACTCTCGTCTCATATTAACGAAAGTGAATGTTGAAAACTTGTCTCGTATTTTAATCAATAAATAAATGGATGAAGATTGGGAATTTCTGCTTTGCTTTTGTTGTTCGGTGTTGGTCGCAATTGCGCCTTGAACTCCGCCTCATGGCTGCTGCGAGGAGGCGCGGCGCTTGCGCCTTCATCACTGCGGACCACCGGGATTCGGTCCAAGCTGTGGCCCATGTCCCACATGTGGCTGCAGCTGTTGCATGGGCATCATGGTATTTGGGCTAGAGCCCACAACACCCACGCCAACGCCCACGCCGACGCCGACACCAACAACGCCGCCAACGCCAAGGCCGACAGGTGGGCCAATGGCCTGATTTGGCGGCGGCGCTGGCTGATCCATGGCCAGGTTGGTCAGCAACTCCGTGACGGCCGGAAAGAGTGAGCACTGATTCTGCTGCACCCCAAAGTCAGCGAAGCGTCGCAGCAACGAGCTAGCCGCTGCCATCAATGGGGATAGCACCTGTTCGCGTTTCTCCGCCACCTGAGTTAAATTTGTGGGTATGTCATGAACGATGGGCAGCACCATCGAGGCACTATCCTTCCAGTCCTTGCCGTTGTACGGTATGCGTGTGATGTGCAAGAAGAAGAGGATCTTCATGCGGCCAAGCACCACGCAGGCACTGCCAATGGGCACAATCGGCATGGCCGAGGGCGACATGCGCATGCACATCTGCACGGTCCACTTCAGTTGATCGCCGCCCAGTTCGGGCTTCATCTCCAGCCGCATGATCTGCACGAAATCCTTGAGCACATGACCAGGCAGATTCAAGAGCCGACAAATGCTGTGCAGCGCATTGGGTCGATAAGGCGGCGCGGCCACTCGTGTGTCGAAGTACTGCTCGATGACCAGCAGATCGTCCGGACTAAGCTGGAAGGTGGGCTTATCGGGCATGGGAGGCAGCTGGGTCACCTTGAGGTGCAGCGACTGCATGTGCAGCTGGTTGAGCATAACCTGACACTGGAGACCATCCACCTTGAAGAGCACCACGCCCGGCTCGGTCGAGTTGAGCGCCGTCAATGTCTCCTCGCTCTGGATGTTCCGGTGCAGCTGGCGGCGCATGTAAACACAGCCCAGAAACCGTTCAATGGGACTCATGTCGGCCACATTGATGTCCTTATTGGGATGCGGACTGGGTCGGCACAGCGTCTCGAGTGCCTCATGGGTCAGCAGCGTGGGCACAGCTCCGGCCCATGGCCGATTGAGTGTGCCGCGCGTGCCGCTGCGATCGGCACCACCCACGCCCACACCTGGGCCGCCACCTCCCGTGCTCTTGTGCTCTGGGCTCTGCCCGGGTCGGGGTGAGGGACGAGGCATGCTTGGCGATCCGGGCCAGTTGTTATTTGCTGGCGACATGGCCGTAAATGGCGAATCCTGATGACTTTGCATATACAAAGTGTTGGGTCCCGGACTGTGCACCATGTGCGGACTGGGCTGTGGATTCAGCGGCGATGAGGGCATCAGGCCGCCGGGCGATGGATGCGGCATGTGCGGTGCCGGTGGCGATGTCAAATTGAAATTCGCATGACTCTGAGCTCCACTGGCGCCACCGCCACCAGCGCTAGGATGTGGACTGGCTGGTGTATGCGGATTGGAGCTGGAGGGCGGCGTGTGGGGTGCTGGAAAGCGAAGACCACTATCTCGTGGCGACTGTGGACCACGCATGCCGGCACCCAAGAATGGCGAAGAGCCGCCTGCGCTCACACCCGTCACGCTGCTCGGACCACCAAAGTTGTCCTCCATGCCCATGGGCGACAGCGGATTGTCGTCGTCATGCGGTGCTCGACCTCTGTACACAGCCGATTCATCCACGTACTTGGAGAGGAATGCCTTAAGTCCTTGAATGGGCGTAAACTCCTCGATGACATTGCGCTCAAAGCGGCTGCTGGCGCCATCGCGTATGGAGACAAGTCGATTTGCACGGAATCGCAGCTCCAGACAATAAACAGCCTGATAGGTCAGACGCATCAAGCAGGGCGACTGTGGCAGCATGCAGAACGACAGCACGGGCACCTGCGGACGCTGTAAATACAAAATGTATTATAAATTTGAATATATACACATCTATATCTATAGCTAACCGGTATGCCCAGCAGCGGCAGCACAGGCAACTTGGCAATGGAGCTCATCGGATTGTAGGTCTCATGCAGTATATGAGCGATGGTCGTGAGGCTGTGCTGTTGATTCAGATGCTGCGCCAGTTGGTCACGCATCATGGAGTGCGCATTCACTGCCGAGATGCCACCCACAAAGGTCAGTCGAAAGCCATGCGACTGCACAGACCAATAAATGTTGCAGGTGACCTCCTTTTTGGGCCCATAGCCAATTAGCAAGTTGGCGTAGGTGTAGGACTTCACCACCAGCATGTCGCCCAGGCTTAGACGCTCTGTGAAGATATAAAATATATTACTATATAGCTAGGATTAGGTAATAACTGTACTAACTGTTGCGCAGCTGCTCGGCAAAGTCGTAAACAAGCGTGTATAGGTAAACAATTTTAGACCAATCGTTAAGCAGATCCTCGACTGTCTTGGAGAAATCATGATTGGCCTGTTCGTAGGTTAGATTAACAGTGCGTCGGCTTCCCAGCTCCTTCTGGTGGGTACTCTGCAGCGGCGTGCTGTAGAACACAAACTCCACCACCCAGATGCGCACCTGGCTGTTCTTGTTGGTCTGGGAGCGTACGGAAATGGACAGAACCCGTCGCATAAGATCATCCCAGACATGTGGTTCGATCTTGGGCAGCGCCGACGATGTGCTTGGTGCCGGCGTTGGCTTTTGTTCGCCAGCTGGTCCACCTGCTGGATTGGAGCCAGGCTTGGGCAGTGCCAGAATCTTTAACACCAACGAAGTGGCATTCGCCTCCACTTGCAATCCGCTATGCGGTATACGGAATTTGGAAAGCGTCTGTGCCAGATTAAGGAACGGTATCTTCTCATCGCACATGGCCACCACATGCGCAAGTTCCGGAATAAAATAAGCAGGGAAAATGGTTTTCTGCTGCTTAGCGGGTGGTGCCAGAATATCGCCATTCGATTTGCGCTTATGCGGGGAAACCTCTGCTATAAATTTATAAAATGATTTTAAACCTTTTAGGCAAACAAAGTAAGCGGAACTCACCATCGACCTCGGTGCCCGGTCCATGGGTGGCCACAAAGGTGTCGAACTCAATCAAACGCATTAGCTTTGTATACAATTTGGGTACATCTGATGGCGGTTGAGCTACAATAGAGACTAGCTGCTTGGCCGAGTCGTCTACAATATCATTCTCGTCTTTCTGAAAGACCACAAAGCCCAGATGAAACGTATACTCCATTTCGTTGGGCATGTTAGATTTCTCTTTCAGTTGAACCACCTAAAAATTAATAAGAGATATTAAAGAAGTATCTTTTAAAGATTTTATGTTCACTTACAAGTATGATGTTGGGATGGCGATGCAGCTTGACGTAGATCTTGTGCCGTCCCGGCTGCAACAGTTCCTGTTCGGGTTGGGTGAGAAAAGGCAAGGTCTCGGTGGCCGTAGCTGGCAGATGTTGCAACGTTTTATCGCAGCGTCGATGAGTGATCCAATAGCGCAGCTCCGATAGCAAAGCTGGCAATTTGCTGCGATCATTATTCAGACATTCCTGCATCTCGGCCGAAATGGGGCAATCCAAATGCTTCGGCACATGGCAGCGGAACATGCCTGTGTGTGTGTCTATGGTAATGTGAATCTGTTCAGCTCGCAAGCAGGGCGACAGCACAGGCACCGTCAAAATTGCAGGTGTGCCTTGCAGATTAACTGAAAGAGAGAAGAGCATTAGTAACTGCATTAAGCATTAGCTAAAGAAGCTGCGAACATTTACACTCACAGTCAACGTCCTTGAGAAACGCCTGGAACTCGAGCTTGAGATCGCTTAGGCGAGATACGGATCGTATGTAAACGGTGTGCACAATCAAACGCTCCATGGATAGATGCTCCGAGCGCACAGCTCGATCAGCCACCTCGGTTGACTCCTTGGCACCCAAGGAGGGCACATGAACAACGACCAAAGGTCGACCAATTTCACTGGGATCCGATTGAACGGTGAGGCGGTAGCCCAGCTCCGACTTGAGATCACGCCAATAGGACACCGTTAGCTTAACGCCCGGCACATACTCCTCCACATTGACGTTGTTGTCATCGAGACGCTCGTAGTTTAAGCGCAGCGTCTGCGTATAGAGCACCTCCAGCTGCAGCGACTGGCAGAAGTAGTGCAAGCAATTGTAAACCTCGCTCAAGGCATTCGGATTCTCCACCAGACGCGCCTGTATCAATTGGTGTATGTAGTTGACCTGCAGCGGATGCACCAACGATTTCCCATCTACAAAGAGAGTTAACATATTTTAGATATACGTATACAATTTTGTTGGATTGATAACTTACCGCCTGTCTCCTTGTCTTCCACAAGCACATCGATGTCCAGCAGACGCCAGGGCACGTTCGGGCTGTCGCCCATGACGGTGAGGGCGACACTGAACTCGTGCTTCACCTCGAAGGTGACGCGTCCGTTGCGAATGCGAAATTCGCGCATTTGTGGCAACAATTTTCCCGTAACTAAACGATGCTGGATGACCTGGTTGAGACGCAGCAATGTTTGCTTCTTCTCCGCCGGCGTTATTGCATCCGGTGGCACAATACGCTCTCGTATGCAGGTTGGCAGGCGATTGTAGGTGCCTGTGGTCAGGACCTCAACAGCGGCGGGTATGTGAAAGTTAGGCAAACGTGCCCGCACCAACGTCTCTCGCGACATCCGAGCCAGCATATCAGCCGTCTCCACAAAGAGCATATTCTGCTTGTCCAGGAAGCTCATTATCTGCGAGCTCTTGTCCACCTTGGACACCGAGTTGCCCCACTTGACCAGCGCATTGAGCCGTGTGAACAAATGTCGTGTGCGTGCCGCATATGCATAAATTTCCACCTTACGCTCCATATCCGTCTTGCGTGGCAATCTGTGAAAAAAAAACACGAGTTAGTCGCAGCATTAGCAGGAATGCAATTTACTCACAATTCGGCAAGCACCATTAGCTCGTGGTAAGTGCGCTGTATGATGAAATCGATCAGCACCGACATGGACATGGTGTTAATGCGCGGCCCTCCCTCCTGACCGGCTGGCAGATAGCCCGCATTTGCGCCGGGCATTTGCTCCAGTGGCAGCGGAGTGGGCGCCATGTTTTTTGTTACCAATTGATATATGCAATTTACGTGTTGCAAGTGTTTTGAATTAACTTTGCAAACTGTTTGCGATAACTTTAACAAGTGGCTTTCAATGCAATAAGTACGAATTCATTATTTTTCGGACTTCAATACGCGAAAATTTCGAGAATTTGCAGAATGCCTAACGCGAATACGACATTGTTGTCCACTATTTTGCGATAACTGAAAACATCGCACGCACGCAATCGATAGGACAATAAATATCGATAGCTTAACACGACTCTGTTAGAAGTTAACATTGTTAGCAGCGCCACAGACAACAGTTTGCCGCCAGTTCAAATTGATACACGCCTGCAAAGCAACAGGTTATGGAAGCAAGTTCAAGATAAGAACTTAATATATTCATAACTGGCAGCTGCGAACTAGAAATGTTGTGTGTTACGTATTAACTATATCATTAGTACACATACTGAACCACGAACTCGAACATTTAAAGATCTAGAAATGGTACTATCCCTCAATGTAATAGAGTTAAGTAAGCTAAAATTAAAAAAAATGTTTCCATTAACATGCATATTTTTTTTTTTTAGCTAAAAAATAGCCGAAGCAAATTATTTTTATTATACTGAGGAATCCATAATATATTGCATTAACATCAAAAATTTAGTTGTTTATGATAACATAGTTCAAAAGCGGTATGAGTTCGAGGTCCTTAATCGCATTAAGGAAATCAAATGGAAGCAAAGTGTAGTAATAATAGTAAATAAATTAAAAGTAATGTATAACAATTGAATTGTATTTAGTAAAACATTTAAAATTGCGAATAATTATTTTAACAGTTTGCCAGCTGTTAACCGCAGTTGACACTGTTAACGGTTAGACAGGGCTGTTATTCAATTGCCAGCCTTGAGTTCATGTGGTTGGCAATGCGTCAAACGCAGTTTGAAACGGAAAAAAATAAACTAAAATAATATGTTAATGCTAAATAAAAAGACGAAAAGTTCAATGACCAAAACATTTCAATTGCCGTATAAAAGCATCCAGCAGCGATTATGATGATGTGGTTGATGTTTTTCTTTTAGTTTTTCCTCCAGTTGTTGCTGTTAAAAATAAAAAAAAACTGAAAACAACAACATTTCCGCTTTTGTTTCTTTGAATTCGAATGGATATGGATATACATATGTATAAATGTACATATGTATGTGTGTTTATGCCTGCCATGCGTATCTTTAAGCATGCCGCAGGTTGCTTGCTGCATGTTGCACATGTACTGCACTCTCTTCCCCCGCCTCTCTCTCTTTTTCTCTCTTTCCCTCTGCCACTTCAAGTGGCGGCACACGCCACCTCTTCCTCCACCCCCGCCCACGGCCTTCGCAAAGTGGCAGCCACCTTTGGAATCGTTGGCCGCTTCACTTGCACTTCAAAATTCAAATTTAGCTTGGGGTTCGAACCCCGCTGCACCTACGCCCTCCCCCACACTTGCCCCTGCTTTGTCCGTCGTCAACTCCCCCTAATTTGAATCGCCTGTCGTATATTAAAAATAGATTTTTATGATGTTTTGTTGTTTCTCTCTTTGAAATTCGACTTCGAATGCAGGAATTACAAGCATATCCGGCTCTGCGCCGAGGGTCGACCACTTTACAGATCTGACACGGAGCAATCCGTTTACTCAAGATCCAAACAAATGTTTTGACTAATTGTTCAATAATTTAAACAATGCTACAACTCCTGTAAACAGGACGCAGTTATCCAAAAACAACAACAAAAATATTGAGTGACGAAATGCCAACTACTTGAGTTTCCCATTAAAAAATTGAAAATAAGTTAAAGAAAATATGCAAGACTCTCTGCTAATAACATCAATTTTGACCATCACGTGGATTAATCTCCTATAAGATATACATATAGACATTCCGAGAAGAGATCGAAAATTATAGCTGCAAAGCCAATTGCCCACAGTGGGCAAATTTTATATTTATGTAAAAAACAAAAACGTTATATTATATAAAGGAAACTGAAATTTTGAAACTATGTTTCTTAACTTTAGGGACAAGAAATATGAAATACCATAAGACTATCATAAACAAAAATATATAAAATTTTTGATACATATAAAAATATAGTATTATAATATTAGCAAGTTTTCACTTAAAAGACAAGTAATAATTTGAAACTTAAATTATATATAACTCGAATTCGAAATTTCAAGGGGATACCATTTTTTACGAATTATACTGGAATTCGCTTTATCCAACAGAAATTCGAACGATTTTATTTTTAAGGAACATCATTTTTTACGAATTATCGAGGTTTTTAATTTTGCGGGGAATGAATTATCGTGATTTGACTGTACATGAAACAAACATATATAAGATTTTATACTCCTCTAGGATTTTTCTATAACCAATTTAACTTTTTAAAAAATCAAACGAATTATTGAGGTTGTCGATTTAGCTTGGAATGAATTATCGCAATTTGACTGTACATAAAACTAAAATATAACAGATTTTATACCGCTCTAGAATTTTTCAATTAACAATTTAATTTTTTAAAAAGTCTGTATAGGTTTTTATCAAGAATTTTTAAGTTTTAGATGATATGTTTGATTGATCTTTTGAAAGTAAATTAGCGTTACTTTTAAATAATTTCATTGCGTAGGGATCGAATCCTCAACCTCTCCCACAGCTCTACGAAGACTATCCTATACAAAAGTTAAAAAATATTACGATTCTTCGCCCACTGCAAACGAACTCTGAGCAATTCGAAAGAGATTAACGAGATAATTTATGGAACCGCAAGCTAAAGACGCTTTCATTTGAAATCGATTATAAAATTATTTACACAAAAAAAAAACAAAAATAAAGCGAAATATTTTTGTTTTTGTTATTTTCATTTTGTCTGCCTGTTGAATTTCACATTAAGGCGATTTCGCTTTATTTATCTGTGTAAATAATTGGAAAAGCTGCGCTGCTTAAGTCTCCCCCTACCCCGCTCCCTCCCCACCCATCAACTGCTCTCCTTTTGTTGTGTGGAATTTATGGTCGGATCTCCAACTGCATTTTACCTACGCAAAGAAAGGCTGGAGTTAAAAATAAGTGAAGACTTCTGCATCGGCATCAGCATTAACAGCAACAGCAACAGCAACTGCAATTGCGCAGCAAGTGAGGCCCCTGGCCTTTCGAGTGTCGAGAGCAGTGGGAGATTGGCTGAGGAACCAGGACCCAAAATAGATTTATGGCCGCCAGTCGCGCTGCACAGTTTTCCAGAAACTCAGCGCTCCGGGTGATGCACAAGCTTTAGCTCTCTCTCACTCTCGCTCTCTCTGTCTATCTCTCTCTTTTTGATACTTCCTTCCTTTGTGGCAGCAGGCGACTCTCTTTTATTAATTGCCGTGATTAAAGTCGACGCTGGCTGCCACGAATGTCTTTAGCACATGTCACACTGTTTACCCCTATAAAGCGTCCATCAGGCAGCTTCCCTCCTTCCGCCATTCCCAGCAACCACTCAGCTTTGTCGCCTAACTTGACCCTATACAGCATTCAAATTGCATTTCCATGTTGGCGCCAGACAACAACACCCTGAGCTTTATCTGCAGCCAATTCGATTTTCTTTGTTTTTCACATTGCGTGGGTCGAGGCCGCAGAAAAGTGCGAAAATTTCCATCAACAGGCGAACAATGTGAAGCGTATAGAGGGGCACTAAGTGTGAATTGTATTTCGAGTAGTTTTTGCAATCCAATAATTGACTAAAAACTTGATCAAAGATATTTTAACAAGATTTACAAGCGTATGGGGGTAGTCTGAAAAGTTAGCTAAGGTTAAAATTAGAAGAACGAGCAGAAGTTTTTATACCCTTGCCTTGAATCGATATTCAAGCTCAAGAAACAAACTAGTTCTACTAAAACAGTTTTTTCTGTGGAAGCCATCTTATATAGTCGTCCGATCCGCTGAATTCCAGAATGTACTATGACTGGAGTAAAAAAGAGAAGTTTGGCATGATCCAGACAGACAAGACTGACGGATTGAAAGATGGACAGACAGTCATGGCTATATATGTACATACGTAGCTCCATATGTAGATACTTTATAATATAAAAGGATATATTCATTTTGGTTTGAATTTTCGACTATATAAACTTTATATATGTATATCCTTTTATGTAAAGTTTATATAGTCGAAACTTTAGACTAATAATGAATACAGTGAAAGCTCCCGTGGACGGACAGCCACGGTTCCAGTATTTTTGTCCGCCTGCGGGAGATGTCAAAGAATTGACTGTACAATAATAACTTGATCTGAATCGCGTAACTCAAAGTCACTTTGATTAGTAATATTAATTTCATTGTTGTTGGGAGAAGAGATATATACTTTTAAAAAATCTTCAAAATTGTCTTCCAAATTTTTAAATCAAATTTAATTATGATCTTTTTAAAAATGTTTTTTGTCAGCCTGCGAGAGACGTTTTGCATAAGAATGTTTAAAAAATCGAGTCCGCGTCCGGACCAGGGAGCGTCCGCCCACGAGAAAGGCTTTTGTATAAAATCATGCAAAAAATCTTGGGACTATAAAAGTCCTCTGGCTACGGGAGATGTCCGCGACTATATCTTTCACTGTATATCCTTTTTGCAGCTGCTCAAAAAGATAGAAAAAATGTATTCTTTTTACTAGGTGGGAAACTACCAATTGCTTCCAATTATACAGTGTAGTAAAAATTCACTTAGTATAAATACATGTCACTATAATTTATAAAAATTACATAAGAACTCCTATAAAAAATTTTTCTTAACATGTTCTTCGATTAATAATGATAATAATAATAAATACACACTTATCGTTAGCAAACTTGCTCCATTTTCTATATTTCCATTGAAAAGCATTTTCCTACAAGCCTGTCAAATAATATCACATTTGATCACATTTGCCACTTATCAAGTTCTATAGGTTTTTGTCATCTTAACTGCCTGCAGTTAGTTGTAAATTTCAATCTATATTTAATGCGTGCAACTGCAACAGCATAAATCTGGCAGCAACAACAAAATCCACTTAGAACCAGAAATGAATCAAGGCAACAACAACAAGAGACATAAATCATATAGAAAACGTATATTTGATTATAGAATATGGCAAATAGTACGTAAGAGCTACATACACACATACACACATACATATGTATATGAATATATATTCCCAATTCAAAATGTCATATTCAAAGACCCATTGCCGAGGCAACACCTGACAGAGCGACATTAAGTTCAATACGCTTGAACAACTCAAATGTTGAGAGAGAAGCTGACGACAACACCTGTGTTGCAGACGTTCGTTTGAAAAGGGATTGGGCTGGGGCGCGTTGGGGCGGCGTCAGGTGAGCGAATCTATTTTGGCTCTGCACGCAAAAAGTATTTCAAAATGCCAAATTGCTCGACTGCGTCATCAACAGCCCAGAATACGAATACGAACTGGCGAAATTGCTGGCAACGCTTTCGCTCTCGCTGTCACTCGCTCTCTCTCGCTCTCCCGCTCTCTCTCTCTCTCTCTACTTTTCGCCGCGGCTAGGGCAAGCAGCGGCATGGGGGCAGCAGCGATCTGTGAGGTTTTTGACACTGGCTGCCGTCTGGCTGCCAACTTGACGCTGCGTTAGAAATATTCTGCGCAGTGGTCCTTGCCCGCACGGCGAATAATGTGCATGTGCATGTGTGTGTGTGTGTGCTTCCCTTTTGGAAAATGTGCGCGCGGCAGCAGCAGCAGCGGGAGAGTTAGAGCGAACGTGCGAGAGCGAGAGAGCGCGCATAATAAAAACATTATTTTCAACTTATTTTTAAACCGCGCACACTTGTTCCAATGGGGAGAGCCGAAGCGGCGCTCGGCCGATCCTCGGACAAACAGCTGCTAGCTGTCGGCATTCGTCTCTCGGCTGTCGGCTGTCGGCTGTTGGCGCAGGCATCGTCACCTCCTCGACGTCAGCAGCAGCAGCAGCAGCAGCGGCGGTGGCAGCGGCAGCGATGTAAAAACTGTAAGTGCCATCGCCAAGAAAGTTCAGTTCTTTCCGAGATCTCGCTGCGTTCGTACTAGAAAACAAAAAAAAAACAAAAGTAAAGAAAGAAAGAGAGCAAGAGAGAGCGAGCGCGCGCACCGTGCAACAACATTGCCTGCCTGCCTGTGATCCGTATAGCAATTGCTGAGGATCGGATCAGTAGTCGGGCCAAAAAACACTTGTGCATTATACGTATCTCGTTCTGAATCTGTATCTGTTCCTTGTGATGAAAAGTTGGTGCAAATCGTGAAATAAGAACAGGGGGAAGAAGCAGAGCTTGCCGTGTGTTGTGCGTGGTGATATATAGTATATATTGATTTCGCATCGACACCAAAACATTCGGCTGAATCATCGTCTATATTGAGGGCCAGGCAACAGCGATCCATTGAAATCCATTTGGAACGATCACGCTTCAGTTAACCCCCACGCTGGGCTCTGACGGATTCGTTTCCTGATCCACAGCTTGCGTTACAGCTAGGGTGAGTATCTCTACTCAGATATATATATATATATATATATATATATATAGCTATAGCAATAGCTATATATGTTTTTCTGTATAGGGTATGTAGAGTTTTCTATCTCGTTTGCGAATTACACAATTGCTCCAATAAGCAGAAACCTCTGGGCTATTCTTATATACTATATGTGCTGAAGACAAATGTTGGCAAATGAGCAAATTTTTGAAATTATCTCATAGAGGGAGAGAGAACTATCGGACCACACTTGTTAAATTAATATTATGATTTCTTTGATATTTTGACATTTACGTGAGAAATGTGTTTGCATTGGCAATGATCGGGCCAAGCAGATGGGATGCACTCATATAAACTGCCCTACAACAACAACAACTGCTCAAAGACCCGTTGACAACTTACAGGCCATCTCTTTCTCATTAGTTGCGTAAACAGCTTGAGTAGAGTATAGAGTATATATACTATATAGCGAACTGTATTTCAGCTAAGTCATGCAGTGTGACAAATGCGTCGTTCTGACTAGACAAAAACTGCGTAAAATTGTAGGAAATGTTGTGGAAAACAAAGTGTATATAGAGTAGGGGAATACTATGGAAATAGTGGGGGGCATGCTATAAATATTACAGGGTATGCCTGTTAGAGAAAATTCACATATAAAGTAGGTAAATACTATGGAAATATTATAGGGTATGCATGCTATAGAAAATATTATATATAAAGTAAGGAAAAACTATAGAAATATTACAGGGTATGCATGTTAGAGGCAATCTGACATATAAAGTATGGGAAATATTATAGGGTTTACATGCTATTGGAAAACTTATATATGAACTAGAGGAGCTTTATGGAAATATTATAGGGTATACATGATACACGACTTTTTATATATAAAGTAAGGAATAGTATGGATATATTATAAGGTATGCATGTTGGAGGAAATCTTATGTGTAAAGTAGGGGAAAACTATAGAAATATTTCAGGGTATGAATGCTCTAGGAAATTTTATATATAAAGAAGGGGAATATTATGGAAATATCATAGGGTATGCATGTTATAGGAAATCTTATATTGTATATAAAGTAGGGGCATACTATGGAAATATTATAAGGTATGCATGTTAGAGAAAATTTTACATAAGTAGGGGATTACTATGGAAATACTATAGGTTCTGCTATCTATAGGGGCTATAGAAAATCTTATTTATTTATTTAACAAATTAAGGCTGTTACTTAATACTAAGTTTAATGATAGCTCCTAGGACCTTCCATATTCGCATATATAGGAAATCTATATGCTATAGGAATACATCAATAATTTTTAGATAATCTGTCTGTGATCAAAGATTCTTATATCTATTCAAGGTAAAGTTAAGCAGGTAAACCAACTGAAGTCAAATCTTATGGTATACTACTACTATATGTCATATATATATATATACTATGAGAAAACTATAAGAATAAACATATATATATGTTCAAACACTATATGCCATTTGACGATATAATATATATATATGATCACTGTAACAGATCAATCTTACAGACAGATTTGCAGTTGAGGTAAACAGGTAAAGCAACAGATTTGGTATTTACATTAATCAGCCATATGTATATATATAGCTCTGAGATCCTTTGTGTCCCGTTATTGTTTATAATTAGGCAGCGTAAACATGCGCCCAATGTGACTGCCAATGAGTCCAGCGTTGATGGAGCTATAAACAAATGGATTCAACTCAAATGCTAGATGCAACGTACAGGAAGTCGCGTGGGTGTGGGGCAAGTCCTGTGTGTGCAACGGCGTGGCATTGACTTTTGGGCCGGCACAGCAGGCGCCGCACTGCCCAGCGATTTGTTTATTGTGCATCTGAATTACTTTTTTTCAAGTTTGAACTTAAATGTAAACTATGCACGCATTTTCTTCGCTCTCTCTCTCTCTCTCTCACTGTCTCTCTCACTCTTTCAATCGCTCTCTCTATAAATAGTCGAAACGCGCATTCGAGTCTGTGGCACGCAGCCACCGAGCCACCGAGCCATCGTTGTTAAGGCCACCGAGGCCAGCACCGCCTCTCCGCCCCCTCCTCCTCCCCCTCGCCTCAACCACGTCAGCCATTAACATTTCTTTTCTTTGTGTACATTAACAGGACTTTGAACTTTCTTCGGGCCGAGCGCATTTTGCGCAGATTCTTGCCCGTAAATATACAAAACAAAAAAGAGAGAGAAGAAAACGAAAAAGAAAAGCATTTTCATGTCCATTGTGCGTCGAGTTTACAAAATGCACTCGAAACACTTTTGGCTCATGTGGGGGCTGACTTGATGAAAGGTAGCATGTGGTAAATATTTTAAAAACATTCTCTTGTTGCCACCACAGAACAACCTAATAAACGAGATGTCATTATTAAAAATTATTTCGGATTATAAAATATGTTAAAATGAATTAATTATTATAGCACAAAATGTGATGGCGCTTGATCTAAGTGAGCTCTTCAATCAAGCAGAAAACATTTCATTTGCTTATTATTCTTAAGAATTTTATTTACTATTTTAGACGCAGTTTGCTCTCTCTATCTCTCTCTCGCTTTTTCTATCTCTCGCCTCACATTCTCACCTAACTTTTTATGACCTTACTGTAACGCCTCTCAGTTCTCTTTCTCTCGTTGCACGCTTGTCTCACTATCTTGGCTTACTCCGCGCTTCTCTCTCTCTCATCTTTCTCTCTCACCTCTTAGACTTTACTCTAAGGACTTTCTCTTTCTCTACTTATACAGTCCATAATTTCGAGAGTCTTTCTCTCCACACTCTCTCAACCTACTCTTTCCCCTTACTGTTTCATTCCTCAATCTCTTATTACTTTGCTCTCTCTCTCTCTCTCTCTCTTTCTTTACTCTCTACTTTCTCTCTTCTTACTCAACATTTTCTCTACTCACTCTCTTGACTTATTCTTTCTCTCTCTACTCTCTCATCTTACTCTTTCGACTTATTTTCTTAGCTAACTCTGTTCTAAAACTACTGTTCCTTACACTTTTCCTCCTTACTTACTCGACTTACTCTCCCCTCTCTCCCTCCCTCTCTCTCTCTCTTTCTCTTTCTCTTGACTTACTCTCTAGCCTTACTAAAGCTCTAATCTATTCTACTCTCCAGTTACTCCCTAACTTTACTCTCTGGCCTTGATATTTATTTATTTGCTTTGTCTCTTAACTCTCTCCTTACTCTCTTCACTTACTCTATTGACATATACTTTCTCTCCATACTCTCGTGAATTACTCTCCCATCATACTCTCTCAAATTAATCTCGCACCTACTCTTTTGACTTACTCTTTCTCTTTTTACTCTCTTACGTAACTCTTTCCCTCCCTTACTCTATTGACTTTCTCTCCTATCTTACTCTCTGGTATTACGCTTTGCCTCCTTACTCTCTGTACTTACTCTCTCATAATACTCTGTCAACTTAATCTCTCATCATATTCTTTTGACTTACTCTTTCCTTCTTATACTCTATTGACTAACTCTCCCATCTTAATCTCTGGTCTTACGCTCTCTTGACTCAGTCTCTCTCGAGTTACTGCTTCTCTCCTTAGTTAGTCTTTCGTGAATGCTTTTAATTGTAGTTTTTATACCCTGAACCCATTGAAAATGGGAAATCAGGGTATAATGGTTTTGCAAAAAGTATGTAACAGGCAGAAGGAGGCGTGGCAGACCCCTTAAAGTATATATATTCTTGATCAGGGCGACGAGCTGAGTCGATTTGGCCCTGTCCGTCTGTCTGTCCGTCCGTCCGTCCGTCCGTCCGTCCGTCCGTCCGTCCGTCCGTCCGTCCGTCTGTCCGTATGTATGAACGCGTCGATCTCAGAACATATAAGAGCTAGAGAGTTCAAATTTTGCATGATGGTCTGTGTATACAGCGCGCATATCGAGTTTGTTTTAGATATTCGATAAATTTTTCCGTTTCAATGATATCGATTTAAAACGTTATCAAGATTCAGTTTTTTGACCATATCTTTTACATATTTTTAGCTACTGCTACCAAATTTTGTTTTTAGCTTTTTGTAATTAATTTCTATTTTTTCATATTTTGGATACCAGCTCCACATTTCCCAAAAAAAAATTATTTAAAAAAAAAATTATCAAATCCACAATTTAATTTTTTAAATTTTTAAGTGAAAACCGTATTTTCAATAAATTAATAGCACTCAATGCAGAAAATTGCATTTAAATCCGTTAAGTAATACAGAAGTTATTAAAGGAAACATTGTAAAAGCACGCGGCAGCAGCCTGTACGTGTGCACACATACATTCAAATCAACTACGCAGTAATCTGCGCGCGTTTCTGTGTGCATGGTATGTATATGTGTGCATGTGTATACAAATGTGTGCATGTGTATATGTGTGCATGTGTGTATGTGTGCATGTGTGTATGTGTGCATGCATATATGCGCGCAGAGGGTAATATATATAGATAAAAGATGTAAGCTAGGTTGTTTAAAACATCAGCTCGGACTTGGTTCAGGAGATCTCGTAGTCGGGCTGTGACTCGACTAGAGCTTTCTTACTTGTTGTTTTATTGCTTTGTTCGTAAACGTTTGAATGTCACATATATACTATATTTTCTTGCGTCTGCTTTCGTCTCTTGATATTTTCTATCCTATATACCTTTTCGAAAGACGTTCGTATACGTTTCTCAGCAGATTGATTTGATTTTTCATTCTTCTATGTGCCGTCTTCGTAAACGTTTGACCACTAGCACTTTTATGACATACAAACTGACTGAAATAGATTGTTTAAATAAGTTTCAAGCACATTTTGCCATTTAACTCCGATCGAGCGCGTTTCCCTTATGAAGAGAACATTGGCGACACTTTAATGCCACTTTAATCAGCTGAAAATTGTCTAAACCAAATTAATGCGCTTCGATTTGAGTGTATAGCAACATGTGCCACATGTTACATGCCAGAGGCACCCCTGCCTCTAGAGGGGCCTGCGCCAATTAACATTTAATGCTGCTGCAGCCTTTTCCTGCTCTTTGAGATGTCATCTGCGATTACCGATCTGCAAAACTGCGATCGCAGCACGGGCCAAACGAATAATTAATTAACGGCCTGTCATAGAAACATGCGACTCTCGGACTGCTGCTGCTGCTGCTGCTTCTTCCTCTTCGTTCAGCTGACAGCGAGAAAATATTGCACAGCATTGAGGAGGTCTCGGAAAAGCCAAAAAAAAAAAAAAAAAATCATACCTAGCCACAATTTTCCCACTTGTCAGCTTTGTTTCCAATTTTCATGAAATTGCCAAAAAAAAAAAAACAATTTTCGGTCAAAATACTATAAATAATTTAGTAGAATTTCTGTGGAACAGGTATGCTGGCTAAATGGGCGAAAA
Organism: Drosophila gaucha; assembly: GCA_035045545.1. NCBI lineage: Eukaryota > Metazoa > Arthropoda > Insecta > Diptera > Drosophilidae > Drosophila > Drosophila gaucha. The sequence continues at coordinate 1,202,944 of JAWNOY010000222.1, forward strand.
ATTACCAGGTGGTTGTGCCATATCAACAGGGGCAAGCTGCGGGGGTTGTTCGGCGAGCCTACACCTATTAAGAGTATAAATAAAACTTAAGACACAAATCAAATATATATATCATATATATATATATATATATATATATATACAAACTGTCTGGTGTGGCTCCCACTCGCATTTATCATAGCCAATATTTTATGGGTCGATTTTTGTTGTAGTTAAAGGTGCACATTCTTTGCCACCTGCCGCTGCCTGTGCACCACAAGCTTTTATGGCTACAAACATTTTGATGTACTCTACGAAATGAATTTCATTTCAAATGCTTTCCACAAGAATAATAATAACAAGCAAAAACGTTGCGGTCGAGCGCAACTGACTGCTTAATACTCGTTCAGTTACCCTCACAGAATTTACAGATTTATCAGTAAAGAAGTTGATCTATTTGCAACCTTCGGTTATTCTAGCTATAAAATTGTGGAAAACTTAATTTTTTTGCCACGCCCATAAAAGACGTATATATAATATTTTGGTCAGTCTTTAGCGGAGGACAACACTAATCGAATTTCCGGGACTGTAGCTGTAAAATTTGTGGAAAATAAACATTTTACGATTTGCCACGCCTCTAATGGGCGTATATATAATATTTTTGGACAATTTCAAGCGGAGGATGACAGAAATACACTTAACTTTAGGGGCTTTACAGCTAAAACTGTGTAAGATATAGTTTCTTTTTCTCGATTTGCCACGCCTATAATGTTCGTATATATAAATTTGTTTATCAATCTTTAGCAGAGGTCAAAAGTAAAGCATTTGCCAAGTTTTGAAGTTCTAGCTTTAAAACTGTAGTAGATCCAGTTTTATCCGATCTGCCATGCCCCACTGGGCGTAGCTAGAAAATATATATATTTTTATCCGAGGATAACTTACACGAGTAGAAATTCTAAATTCCAAGTCACTAGCTTCAAAATTGTCGAATATAATTCCTTTTATTTTAGGATATAGTAATTTCCGATCTGCCACGCCTCCAGTGGGCGTATAGATAAGAGTTTTTGTCAATCTTTGGCAGAGGTCAAAAACAGCCGATTTCCCAAATCTAAATGTTCTAGCTCAAAAACTGTAGTAGATACAGTTTTATCTGATCTACCACGCCCCCAGTGGGCGTAGCTAGAGAATATATATACTTAAATCTGAGGATAACTTAAATGAGTAGAAAATCTAATTTCCAATTCTCCAGCTTCAATTTCACCGAATATAATTCCGTTTAAGTCTTAAACCCTATAGAAATTTCCGATCTGCCACGCCCCCAGTAAGCGTATTCCAAAAATGTTAGCAATTTATAAGATAAGAGTACACCAAGAATATATATTCTAAATTTCAAGTCTCTAGCTTTAATAGCGAGAAAATGCTTGCATTTATCCAAACAGTCGTAAAGATGGATAGAAACAAAACCCAATATACTCTCTTCTTTGCTTGAACGAGTATACAAACTTAAGGAATTGGCCGCCAAGAAGACGCAACAGGTTGCAAAAGTCTCTATTTGAGTTAAGGCCAAATGGCTGCCCACTAGCTGCTCTTTGTTAAGGTGCCTGTGTGAGGTGGGCAGTTAGCCACGCCCACATCACGCGGCTGGCCTCAGGCCGAGCAAACAAATGTCTGAAACGGAAAACGCCAGCCGCTGCATAGAAAAAACAAACAAAGACAACGCGCACATGACCTCCGCAACGCTAACCCCGCCCCCTGCCATGCAGCCCCCAACCTCACGCCCCTCTCCCACATACACACTCACGGTATTTGTTGTTGTTGTAGCAATAGGCATTAATCGATTATTTAGACGATTACGAAAAAAATAAAGCGAAAAAAAAAAGAAATTTTCAACAATAAACAACCACGAAGTGAGATCGGAAATATAAAATTTGATTGCCTGGAAAATTGAATGGCTCATCGTGTAGCATTTATTATAAAGGTGTATATATGTATAGGGTATGTGAACGCTAGAAATGCCCTTAGCTGAATTCACAGAAGCTGCACAATTATCATTTTATAAAGAAATTTAACAGAAGATAGCAAAGATTTCGTAGGAATATTAAAAGAGCCAAGGGAAGGAACTGAGTTGGGGAAGAACTATTTTGATAGATAAAAAAATTTGATGAAATGAAAACGAAATATTTAAAAACAAATATAAAAATTAATAGAAAATAACTGAAATTTGTGAGAAATAAAACTTGAGTGGAAATTATTTAAAAAGAAAAAGAAAAGGGAATTTGAAAGATTCCTACAAAGATTATGTAGAATATTGAAAGAGCTAAAAGAAGGTAGAACTCTGTAAGGGGGGATGAAAAGTTTTAAAAAATTTTTATAAAATTAAATTGAAGTCTATTAAAAATATATACTAATGAAAAATTTAAAAAAAATTATTTAAAAGTAGTTAGAAAGTGGCTGTAATTAGGGGAAAATAAAAAAAAAGAGTGGAAAAATTAAAAAAAAATAAAAATTTTCTTTTTCTGTGGAAAAAGCTGCATGAGTTAAGGAAGATATTTAAAAGTCGTTTCAATTAGCAAGAGAAGGGTCCTTACAGAATTTCTTAACTTAAGAAATATTTTATAAAATATATATATGAGTTCGTAAGGGGAGGTTTCTTTTAAAAAGCTGTAAGAGTTGAGGGAAATTAAAAGGAAATATTTAAAAAGTAGGAAAAGGATTTTTAGAGGATTTCTTATATTATAAATATAAATTTGAGTTCGTATAGATACGTTTCTCTTGAAAAGCTGCTTGAGTTGAGGGAAGTTAAAAAGATATATTTAGAAAAGACTTCTTAGACAATTTTTTAAACTTAAAATGAAAAATATTATAAGATATGAAATTGAGTTCGTAAGGAAAGGTTTCTGTTGAAAACCTGGATGACTTGAGGGAATCTAAAAATATATGTTTAAAAAGTTGGAACTGGCTTTTTAGACAATTTTCTAACTTAACTCTGAAAAGTATTATCAAAGATGAACTTGATCATAAGGGGAGGTTTCTGTTAAATTCGTTAAATTAAAAAAAAAGTATGAATAAGTTCTAATTTTGGCAAGGATCCGCTGCAAAAAGGAATTCTTAACATTTAAAAGAGACTTCATCTCTTTTTCCATAAAAATTTAAGTGCTTTTACAAATGTAAAAGTCATTTATAATGAAAATTTATTATATATTATAATATAACTGACCATATAGGTTATATATACAAATATATATATATCAACTTAAATATAGGTCAGCTATGAGTGCTAAAATAAGTAGATATATAGATTCGAGTATATATAGGTTTCTAGCTATATAGATAGATATCTATAGAGCTGTGTGGTGCTGCCTTATTGGAGGGGTTGGCAATTACGTGCGAGATTAATCAATGCCAAGACAACATGCACGAATTATGCGCATTGCGACGTGAATTTATATACTTTAGATGCAGCTAGAAAGCAGCCAACAAGTGCGCGAGAGCCGGTTGCTCGCTGACGTTAATCATACGCCCCGTGTGCTGCTGCAACAAGGTGACGACGCTGATGCAGACGACTTTGGCTTAGCCACGTTGTCCTTAATTAAAAAATTGATCAAATAAATATGTGAGCAAGCGAAAGAAAGACGAATTCCATATACCCTAGACAAAGCAAGACAAAGGCAGAGATAGGCGAGACTAGCGCTCATTAAATTATGTATTAGTTGTGTCTGCGACAAAGCGAAAATATTATATATATAAATATATTTTATTTTTATATTTGTTGATGCTAACGGTTAATTGTGACGCATTCAGCTTTTATACGTCATATGAAATTGATTTATTTATCTTCTGTAGACGCCATGACCAAGGATCAGCTGGCCACGCCCATACCCGAGGAGCTGTACAATCTCACCCAGCTGGCGGATGTGACACTGGCGGCCGGACCGCTCAGCACAGCAGCCAAAAGCAACAACATGGCCAACAGCAACAACAACAACAACAACAACAACATTTTCTATGCATCTTCGGATGACGACTCGACGTACAACTCGTACAGCCACAAGGTGTTCGATCGCAGGAAACTGCGTCGCTGCACCATCTCCGACTCGAATTCCTGCGCCAGCATCACCAGCAGCAGCAGCAGCAGCCAATCCAGCGAGCAGTCGCCCAACCAGACCAGCAGCAGCCTGCTGGAGGATGAGCACATATGCCCCGAGTGCGGCAAGAAATATTCCACATCCTCGAATCTAGCTCGCCATAGACAAACACACAGGTGAGCGCATTACCTGGCGAGATTAACAGTCTTCTGCTATAACTCTTGCTCTTGCCAGGTCAATCATGGACAAGAAGGCGCGCCATTGTCCGTTCTGCGAGAAGGTCTATGTGTCGATGCCCGCCTTCTCGATGCACGTGCGCACCCACAACCAGGGCTGCGAGTGTAACTATTGCGGCAAGTGCTTCTCGCGGCCCTGGCTGCTGCAGGGTCACATACGCACCCATACGGGCGAGAAGCCCTTCAAGTGCAGCGTCTGCAGCAAAGCCTTTGCCGACAAATCCAATCTGCGCGCCCACATCCAAACCCATTCGAACACCAAGCCGCATACGTGCGCCCGTTGCGGCAAGGCCTTTGCCCTCAAGTCCTATCTGTACAAGCACGAGGAGTCGTCCTGCATGAAGAATCGCAGCGAGGCGCCGGCACGTGCCGCACAGGTGTTGCCACTGCCCAACCAGCAGCCGTCCGAGCAGCTCGAAGCAGCTGCTGCTCTGCCCGACTCTGCCAAGTCGACGCTGGCGCACAAGCTGCTGCAGAAGGAGAAGGATCGGAGGCAGGCGCAAGCCCAGGCCCAGGCACTCGCCTATGGCTATCCAGCTGGCAATGCCTACTACGAGCGATTGCTGCAGCCGACAGTGTTGCAGCATCCGGGTGCACTGTATCAGGAGCAAATGCTGCCGCTGCCGTTGCCCCTGCCGCTGCCCTATCACCAGAGCTATGCGCATCAGCCGGCGGCGGCTGGCGAGGAGCGGGAACAGGAGCAGGAGCAGCCCGTTGACTTTTCGCCCAAGAACAATTTTACGCATTCGGCCAAGACGAGTCCCTTTGAGCTGACGGGCAACTATGCGATGGTCGCCTAGCCACGCCCATTAGCCCACCAGCCCAACAGCTGACTGTAAAAAGACAAAACGAGAGAGAGATTTAGAATTTTGAGACGAACCAAAAAAAGAACCAAAACAAAAAAAAATCTTAACCAAAAAAAAACCCATTTTGCATTCGATTTTTAGGAGCTTATTGTAGTAAACAAATATGTGATAAATATGAAAAAGAGCTAAAGTACCGTTAGAGAGTAGACGATTCCAATCAAATCAAAATACACACACACACACACACACACACACACATACAATCGATCTACGCCTAGTTGTAACGAGGATTTAGAGACTTGCGAAAAACATGTAACCAGTATTTTTTCTTTTAGCACTAAACCACATTATATATATATACTATATATATCACTGATTTTAGAATTTACACAAAATACACCTCTCTCTATATATATACATATATAGCTATTATTTTTGCCATATATAAATTTAAAGAGTAAAAATTTCTTTTGTTTTTAAGGCATTGCGATTTCCTGCTACGGCACGGAAGTCCAAGAAACGAGCGAATCTCTAGTCTTGTATCTTTAAAATGCGGCATGCCGGGCCGAACTGACCTCCTGCCTTCCCCCTTTGGGGCAGGGGGCAGGGGGTGGTTAGGCTACCCCGTGCATCTGTCGCGTTATTTTTAAGCACTTTACGGCCGCATGTGGTGCAATAATAATTGACATAACTACAACACTAATTAGACTCTACACAAATACATATATATATTGTACATGACACATACATATATACATAATATATATTATATATTTTGTATAGTTGTCAAAGATCGTTCTATTATTTTTGTACATTTTTGTGTATCTCTCTTTGTATTACTTGTATTGTTTATTTTATTTGTTTTATTTTACATGTTTTCTCAATTTTGTTGTAGCAACACACTGCATTTTGTATACTCTACACAAAAACTACAGCTAAAACAGACCAAAGATATTGTATATGCATACACATATACATATATATATATAATCATATGTATATATATATAGAGTACATTATGTATTATAGAAACGCACATTTATTCAAATTAAACGAGTGAGATCCACCGATCCCTGAAAATGAAGAAAATCTGTGTTTTCCTTTTGTGGGAGTTTTTCTTATGTTATAAAGGGAGGTGTTCCTTAAAACTATATGTACTTTTTTTATAGTCTATACACAAATAAGTGTACGAGTTTGTATATGATATTATCTATAGAATAACTTAAGTTGTCTTAAAAAAATTAAATTTTTCCTAAAAAATGTGATCCCCTTGCCATTTCGAGCTATCGGAATTTCGACTGCATATGATATTAGATACATATGTGATAGAAATGCGGTATATGATATAGAAAATGTGAGATATTATCATATTGTATATGATATGGATAGAAAAATTGAGGAGCTGACTCACTTAAATGTTTTTCCTATCATCAGAGAGTGCTTATAGGTGTTGGATCGTATAACTATATATATACAAATAATAGTAATAAATACTAATTAACTTAATTTAACTTACTATTGACAAATTTGTTAACTTTTTCTTCACTTTTAGCAAATTTAAACCAAAGACTGCTATTTTTGTGAACCGCGAAATTCGTGTGCATAAGTACAAAAGTATGAAAAACGTGCCAAAACGAAGCAAAACTAAATACACTTTTTTTTCTTATGTCTATATTCCATTTGACTTAAGCAAAGCAAAAAAATATTGTCATCTCTGTTAGCATCTACTGCACTGCTATTTTTGTGAACACAGCTGAATGTAGGTGTAGCTATAAAACTATATACGGATTGAAAGCTTAATTTATACGGGCTTGAATCTATATATATGTATATATGATATTATTGATGTAGTACCGTAACTTTGTACATACATTCTCTTAAGCATCAGACAAAATTTCATATATTAAAGAAGAATATAGCTCAAAGATGTAGTTTATATGGACTAGAATCTATATACATATATACATATCATATTGATTTGATTCTGCAACTTCTTACATAAGTAACTGAAAATCCATATCGTATACCAAAGAATACTGGAATATACCATCATATAGCTGCCATAGTTCGAAGTATAAAACATTTTACATCTAATCTGGAAGCTCAGTGTTTATTTTTTATAGAGTACTGGATCGTATTACTATACTGCTGCCATGTGCTGAAAATATTGCTCATATATGAAACATTTAACTGTTTTTCAACTATATTAGTGCTCTTAAGAAAGCGATCCATACTTTTAGGTAGTCCAAGTGACATATATGTATATACATACCTATATATACAAACATATACATAATTTATACTTCCCTATAGGAAACATCACAATTGACATCAGATTCGAAAACTCAAGATCAAAATAACAAAGAACGCCATCTACAGCTGAAATCAAGATCAAGTAACAATATCAAACAGTAACAAGTGCCATCAAAAGCCGAAAGCGCCATCTAGCGTACAGCTTATTAACTCTTTATAAAACAAACTTTTTAGCTGCTAATCATATATTTTATTGCATTTGAAACGAACTGTTTGTAACTCTAATAGCATATCCGACTTGAAATTTGAAATGTTGCTTGAATGGCTTATATATATATATGTATATGTATATATATATATGTGTGTAGCTATGTATTAAAGTATGTACAAAAGAAATGCATGTCGAATTACGGTATGCCAATAAATTTGAAACGATAATGAAGAAACGAAGTCATCAAATCCCCAGATCCAAAGATGCCAATCAGGCACTCTCCAGATTACGATTGCTGGCTGAAGCTTTCGGCAATGCATACTGCAGATAGATCAGATAATATATATATATATTTTATATAGTTGAAAAGAGATTACCTTTAGGGCTGGCCCAATATCGCCCACGCCGGACTCAAGGTTGCCGCCCTTGGAGCCGCCACAGCGCACCATCAGCTCTTCATAGGATTTGTTGTGCAGCATGCAAACGAGTATAACGGTCATATTATCGCCGCCGAGTCCATAGTTGTAGACACTGGGTGCCAGGCAGTAGGTCATCAGATGCTCACAGATCAGATCCGGCTGCATGCCGAGGGCGATGCGTTCGCGCACAAACTCAGCCACCTGGATGCTGCTCATCACATCCCAGATGCCATCGCAGGCCAGCACAACGAACTCCCAGTCGTCGTTCAGGTCACAGACCATGACATCCGGATCGGCGGTAACAATTTGCTCCTCCGGCTTCTTGCTGCTGTTGCGCTTGTACATGAAGTCGCCGAGAGCACGGGACAGTGCCAAGTTGCCATTGACACGATTGTTCTCGACACGACCGCCGCCGGCCACGATGCGCTTCACCTCCGACTCATTGCTGGGCTTGTGATCGACGGAGAGGGGACGCACTAATCCGCCCACGCTGGCAATGGCACGCGAGTCGCCCGCATTGGCGCAGTACAAACGCCTCTCCTTGATGAGCACCACAATGGCTGTGGAGCCCGCCATCTGTTCGCCCCAGCTGCCATTGTGCAGCATCTCGCGATCGAAGTCGAGGAAGGCGCGCTTCATGGCCAGCTCAACGGAGCTGCCAAAGTATTCCGGTCGCTTGGTAATGAACTTATGCAAATGCTTGCCCGCAAACTTGGCCACAGCCGCACCGCCATGCCCGTCGTAGACGCCAAAGAACGCAGCAGCCGGATCATCTGGCAGCGACAGTATATGAGTGTGGGCGTCCTCCATTTCGACGCGCCAGCCCTGCATGCAGCTGCTGCCCACTAGGAACGAGGCGTTGGCGCAGCGCGCCGAATCCTTGGTGGTCACCGGTTCAGATAATGTTTGGCCCATGATCAACTTAAACAACAACATAAACCCGCTGCAAACACAAAATGAACAAACGACAAAGCCAACGACAACCAGAGACCACCTCAGGCAGTAGCTACTCACTTATCGGAATCTATGATAGATAATTGCAATTGCAGCAATTCGTCACCATTGACGATTTATTTCGATTGTAGTTTTTGTTTCCTTCTTGTTTGGTTATCTAATAAATATTTATGGTTTCTCTGAGCAAACGAAAGATGATTTGGAATTTTGCAGACTGAACATACATCGTCTACTATAGTAGATTTCTTTGAAAGCAACTTTTGACAATTTATGTACGTATATTCCAAAAAGGAGCTACACAACAAAAGCAAGTGAGTGTGCTCGACTAGCTAGTTACCCTGCCAGTTGGCAAGCACTTAAATAACTCTATTCATTCAACGATCTTAAAAGAGCTTAACTCAAATTTACTTAACTCAGTCAAAATTAAACCCATTTTCCCATCTCCTATGTCATTTTCTTTAAAATCTTTCCCTACGATTGATTTCACATCTCAAATTTATTCACTTTTGCAAATTAAAATTTTTTGAAAACAAAATATTTTATTTTTTTCAAAATTTTTTTCATAAAAATTTTTAATTTTGAAAATGTGTAAAAACTTTGTTCAAATTTCAAGTGGAAAAAAATTACACAAAAATTTTGTCTTCCAAAGATCTCCAGTTTTCGACCTAAAACCTACATAGCTTTCTTAAAACTGGTGAAATTTTTGCCATTTTTGCCATAGTGTTCTTAAATGTTGCTCTATTTAAATCACAATTTCACTTTGATAAAATATATTTTTCTCTATCTCTTTCATCTACTATTTTTCGAGTGTTTGGATTTTTACTAAGTCTCTAATAGCTTACTTCAAACTTACATAAACTTGCCATAGCTGAAACGTTTTTTAAGTCCTATGCTATTTTGTTCATGGTTTGTCTTCTACATATTAAGCAATTCTAGCTGTCGAATTGAGTATGAGAAGTAAATTATTTCAACAGGGCCGTTTTTTATCAAATTGTTTGCCAAATATTGTATAACAAAAATTTTGACTTGTAAAGCTTAGAAGGTTCCCTACAGGTGTTTTACTTCAAACCTTCATAGCTTTTTCAAACTTGAATTCTTTTTCAGCTCTACAACCATTTTCCTCATGAATTGTTCTCTAGATTGTTTCAGCATTCAAACTAAAAATTAAAATTAAATTCAAATATTATATACTCCCCTCAGGTTAAAAGCTCAGTTGTTTTCGTGGTATTCTAGCCTTGTTAAGTGTCAGTAATAAATTTTGAAATTTTTAATGTAACTGTTGCTGTTTTCAAATCTGTGAGGATGACTTCATTTTTAACGTACCACTGAGCGTTGAGGATTCTTCTTTGAAATTTGGATTGAAATTTTTGTATACTAAGTAGAATAGTATTTTGTTTCTTAGGCTAAAAGCCGAGTTTTGTCTAAGCATCCAGTTTAAGTTCAGCAGCTTTAATTGATTTCTTTTATGTTTTAGATGTAAGTTCCAAGTCAGTCTTCTGTCTAAATTTAGGTCCAGGTATTTGGCTGAGCTATTCGTGGGGATATTGAGACCATTGAGTTGGACAACTTTCATGCCTGATGTGTGTTGATTTTTCATGGTTAATACTAATATTCCAACGATTAAGACTTGGTTCCATAATATTTAATTGGTTTGCAGTATTCTTGAGGCACAAGTAAGGTTGTTCAATTTGTTTATATTATAATAAAAATAATAATAAATATTAAAACACTTTTCTTTATCTTTTGATAATTTAGGTTTTTTTTAGTATTTGGTTTTTTTGGTATTTTTTTAATTGTTTGTATTTTTATATTTTCCATATACATAATATATAGACATTTATTTGTATTTTTGTTTTTGTCGTAGATATTACTACACGTTTATCCTTTTAGGCATAAGTACGAGTATTTATCATAATTCTTGTATGTAAACGTATTTGTATTTGTATTCGTAACTGTGTGTGTGTGTCTGAGTGTGTGTGTGTGTCTGTGTGTGTGTGTGTGTGAGTTATGCTCTTATACGAATAACGGCGCCTTAGCCAGTTCTACATTCAATTATACTTAGTTAAGTTTCTGTTTTCATATTTTGTATATACTCTTTAAAGTGTAAAGACACTAAATTTCACAATTTTCGTTTGTTGATTTCCATTTATTTTTGTTATCTTTTCTCTATGCGCTACAAAAATCGCTGTCCGGCTTAGCTAAAGAGCCGGACGGAGCGGAGGGAGGGGCCTTTATCGTGCCAGATTCCAGAGTTTTTTTTTATATATATATATTTCTATATAGAGAGAGAGAGAGTTGAAATAGAATAAAAGTTACGAGTTAAAGTTGAGGATTGCCTCGCTTGGGGCACCAAAATATGGGAAAGTTCTCTATGGGGTCAAAAGTTAACTATATATGTTCTCAGTGTGTGTGTGTGTGTAAGTGTAAAAATGTATTTGGTTTATATTATATGGTAAGTATATGTATTATAAAATCTCTAAACAGCCATAAAAGTCAAAAGTTCTTACATCGTATTATCGAATTAACTATCAATGGGATTTTCTTGCTTACGGTTATGCCAAGTTTTTGTCTTTTACTTGACTTGAATTCTGTTATTTAACGTTTTGAAATCGGAACTCGATTGTTTTTTGTTTTGTTTGTTTTTATCGGGTTTCACTATATATAAATACAAATTTGCGGCTCATTGTGTTACAATTAATTTTGGTCTTGAGACGGTGTGTTGCATGCCTCCCCCTAACGAACATGCTCGTATCTAAGTAGGGGAAGTCCCTATACATATACATTTATATATATCCGTTTTGCTATCAAACATTGAATTAGTTGCTTAAAAAGGTACGCATATCTGAATAAGTTTATATAACTTGTTAGTACTTGATATATAATATATATATATACGATTTTCGTTTGCTTATCGTTATCATATTCCATATTCCAAATAGTTATATATATGCTAAATGTATCGGTGTGCTTGGTTTTTGATATATAAGTATTTCATTTGAACGCTTACTTTAAGATTCTCGCTTTCTTTTTCTCTCTCTATTTAAGGACACCAAGTAAAAAACATTCAGTACAAATGGATAAGTTAATTTTTTTAAAAAAAGAGTAAGTAAAGTTGCTAAGTTTCTTGCTTGGACGATTCCAGCCTTTTATCGTTGGTGATCGAAAATTGTTAAACTAAGTTTTTTTTTTGCTTACGCGGGGGGAGGTTCAGGCCCAGGGAATGTACAATCCAATTATTATTAAAAATTTTCATTAATTTTCTTGAAATTTTTATGAATTTTTATAAATCCTTTTTTATGTTAAGTTCTTTCCTCGTTTTGCCCGGCAATTCGTTGTCTAACCCATGCACTTAAGTATCTAAAATATATATAACTATATATATCCGTTAGCTTAGGTACATGCTACAAGTGAAAATATGCATATATATGTGTATATAAGAAGAGAGCGAGTCAGAGAGAGATTATGTGATACAACTTGGTGTCCAGAGAAATGAAAAACCTTTCTTGATCTTTTTAAAAAAACTATGCTAAATATCTTATATGTGTGCGCGCTTTGATTATCGTTCTTTGGTTTCTATTCATGTTTTGTTGTTGTTTTTGTTGTTGTTTAGCTATTATATAATATGTCTGCCCTTAACTACGTTCTATTGGCTATCTGGTTTATCGATTCGTTTTGTTCGCATATAAAAATATTTTAAATTCTTTTCACTTTTCGGTTGAAACGTCGCAAGAGTACACTAATGCTAAAAAGTTGACGCACACACACACAGTCAGCTATATATATATATGCTATATACGATATATATGTGTCTGCCTCAGTTAACTATAGTACATATAAGTACAGCATGTATATACGTACATATAAAAAGCAAATCCCATTAAAGTGCCATCATCTAAGTTGCATTACGAGCTATTCAATATATATATATATATATTATATATATATATGTTATGTATATTCATTTAAAACATATTGTTTCGATTACGTTTGCATCACGCTTTACACTAAGTACAATTATGCATATATATATATGCCATATGCTATATATATATATTCCATTTAAATCAGCAAAAAGGTACGATCAATTTGTTAGACGATTTTTTATATTTTTTAAATTCAATATTCTGTATCTTAGTTGGAATCGTGAGAACTAGCTGCTAGTTAATGTTAGTTATCATATATCTGTATATATATATATATATATATATATCTCGTAACGTATATTTTGTTTGTTAGGTAGGAAATATGCTAGTCTTATAAATTTCACACATCAACATTTTGTTTTCTTTTTGGTTATTCGAAATATTTTGTATTTAATAAAATATAGTGTATATATATTTGTAATTTTTGTTTTAATATGTATTTGTATTTGTTTTTGTTTTGTGTATGTAAATATATATCGTAATTGGTTTTTGTATTATTAAAACATCTAATATCAATCCGAAACACATTTTCAAGATTCGACTTTTGCAAAAATTTTCTATTCAAATACCATAAATTTTGGATATTTCACTAAGTTTTGAGGGTTTTAGAAAAATTTGGATGGTATTCATCTAACTGAGAGCTGGCTCTACTTTTTTTTAAGTACTTGCCAAAAGAGTATATTAGTTTGCAATGCTTTAAAGTATATATATTCTTGTTCAATAGGACGAGCTGAGTTTATATAGCAATATTCAACTGTGCGTTTGTCTCTCAGAGCTTTAAAACTATGCTGAAATTTTGCTTTATATATCTCGAAATCATTCGGATGACCATATCATACAGTTCCTATATCCTATATAATACAGTTCCCATAGGATTGCTCCGTTTTGTAGATCTTGGACTACTATATCAGAGCGCTCCCATAGGGTTGTTGAGTTGTATAGGGAAAATCTTTTTGAGTTTGAATATAATATATATTTCAGACTCATCTGGATCGGACAACTATATCAGATAACTTCCAATAGATTGTTTCGTTTTTAAAAATCAATTTTTACAGGATACCATTTTAAGTTTGAACATATATAGTATATTTCAGATCGTATCGGATCAGATTACTTTAACACATTGCTACCATAGGATTGTTTCGTTTTAAAAATCCATTTTATTTATATTTCAGAATTGTATATAGTATATTTCAGAATCATGCTGATCGGACTTCTGTAACACATAGCTCATATAGGATTGTTCCGTTTGAGCTTGAATATATATAGTATATTTCGTATCGGATCGGACTACTTTACTACATAGCTCTCATTGGATTGTTTCGTTTTAAAAATCCATTTTATTTATATTTCAGAATTGTATATAGTATATTTCAGAATCATGCTGATTGGACTTCTATAACACATAGCTCATATAGGATTGTTCCGTTTGAGCTTGAATATATATAGTACATTTCGGTTCGGATCGGATCGGATCGGATCAGACTACTTATAGCACATTGCTCCCATAGGATTGTTCCGTTTGAGCTTGAATATAGTATATCTCAGCATTATGCGGATCGAACTACTTTAAGAGATAGCTCCCACTGGATTTATCGTTTGGAAATACTGCTTTTTAGTAGGGAAAGGTTTAGTACAGTTTTTTTCTTGACCTTGGGTATTGAATCTGTGTATTTTGAGAACATTTTGAATTCGCAAGGGTATGCAAACATCGCCCAAGCCTTTAGTTTTTGTTTTTCTTTCAAGAAAAGTTAAGCTGAAATACTTTGATTACTATACGATTCAAGAGAAGATACTTGAAGGTGTCTTAAGGTCATGGATATGCTGCCAAGTGAAGGTCAGTGACTTCTGAAATTAAAAGAGGAAAGGATTTGAAAAGTATTAAGTTCCAAATTCAATTGCTGTGGATAAACTTCTATGAAAAAAGCCAAGAGCAACTCCACCTAGGACAAGTTCGAAAAAGTTTTCTGTATCAAAAAACCCTCAAAACTTAGTCAAATACCCAATATATTGATATATATATATATTATATACGAGTTAAAGAAAAAAACACGTAGAGAGCGTATAACTAGTTTGTTCTTAAGTTTTTTCTTGTTTAATCTAAGACGTTTTACGGGCGCCGACAAAGCCGTCAATTACTATCATATATATATAAGTATATATTACTAGGTGTAACTCGATTCCATATGCTTGATTTTCGGGTTTTTTTTCGTATTTTTTTTTTGTTTTTTAAAAGAACAAAATCTAATTATGGACGGGTTCTTATCAATCTTGTTTGTCAGCGTCAAATGTTATAAACGTGGTTTTTTTCCTATATTTCGATCCATACAAATTGTTTTTCAGATGGTTCGGTCAATTGTGTGTGTGTGTGTGTGTGTGTAGTTTATCTTAAGAACTAACTACTTGTTTATTTAATTTTCTTTAAATTATTGGTATTTGTTTTTGTTGTATTTAGCTTGATAAATGCACATAACTTGCGTATGAAACAGATTCCAAAGCGACAAATTATTTATAAAAGCTCATCAAATTGTTTTCTTTCTGAATTGGTCAAACAACATGTGTGTGTGTGTGTGTGTGTGGGTTGGAAATCAATTAACAATCTATTGGCAACTATAGAAACCTGATTCAGTAAACTAAAATTAGTTATATATCATATCATATATGCATATATAGCTTCTAAGGAATTCTTGATGAGCTCTAACACAAACTAAAGCGAATGCTAATATATATAGACACGTATATATATACTATATCATTTCTGATATATCAGTTAAGTAGTTTTTTTTTATCATAAAATTGTCCCTTTTCCTTTGTTTTTACAGCTATTTGTTTAAAATTAATTTTGTTGGTGGGATATATGTTGTATTTGTTGTTCATCTTGATTTTCTTGTTTTAACTTTTGATTAGCTTGTTTCATATTAAAAACTACAAAAAAATGAATAAAAATATAATTTAAAAATAATAAATAAAAAACAAAGAAATATGCTTTCGTTAATCGTATATATATATGTATATTTATGTTGTTGTTGTTTGTTTGTTTGTTTTTGCATTTAGGACATAAGTAAATATTATTATAGTAAAGTTATATGTTTTGTGGCTATGTTTATAGGGTATACAATATAAAAAGTTATGCATATGTGTGTGTGTGAAATACAAAAAAGTAAAATATTTAAACAAATTGAAAACGTATTTATGATAAGCAAATCAATTTAGAAATATTGTACGTAATTTTATATATATCATATGATATTTCAAATATAGATATATATATATATATTTATGTAGTACACTTAGTATTTTTAAAGTTCATTTGTAAATTGATTTTTAAGGCTACACAGTTAAAACATTTGTTTTTCTTTCTTTTACTTTTACTTTTAAATTTAAAATTTACTTAAATACAAACGTTAGTTAGGTATATATATATATATTTATTATGTGTCTATTTTGTTTTAGTGAGTGTTATTTATATATATATTTTAATTCTTCTTGTTTTTTTAAGTCTATTAACGTTTCGTTTTTGTTACATTTAAAGCGTTCTTCATGATTTTCTTGTTTGCTTCTGTAATATTATAAAAAAAACACATTGAGTAGAAATTGAAAAGTTTCTTTACTTGCTTAAGCTACTATTAATAGTTGAATAGTTGATATTTATGCATATGTAGTTGTTGAAAGTAAGGAAAAACATTTAAATAATCGACAAGCAAAATACACTTAAGACTTTATTAATTAATGTCTATGAGAAAAACACCTCAAATGCTGTTAAGCTAAACTAAAGGCTATCAAAGAGACGAAACACAAATTAAAATTACAGCTTTTTGTTGCTGTTGCAGTGATATAAACAATATTTGATTGAATCTATATAAATATATGTATATATGTATGTCGTCTATAGCAAGAACTAGCCAGATATTATCGTATATAGTACCATATATGTCATATATAGCTAGATCTAGCCAGATACTAATGCATATAGCAAATATATCTTTACGATTTATCGTATATGTCAGCTTAAGCTAGATCTAGCCAGATACTAATGCATATAGCATATATATCTAAACGATTTTTATACACATATATCATATATAGCTAGAACTAGCCAGATACTAATACATATAGCATATATATCTTTACGATTTATCGTATTAAGTCACACATGTATCAGATACAGCCAGATCTAGCCAGATATTAATATATGTAGAATATATATCTGTCCGATTTATCGTATATAGTCACACATGTATCAGATACAGCCAGATCTAGCCAGATACAAATGCATATAACATATATAGCAGTACGATTTATCGTATATAGTCACATATATGTGAGCTACAGCCAAATCTAGCCAGATACACATATCATACATATCTTTAAATATATACTATATATATAAACTTCCATGATTTATAGTATATAGTCACATATATGTCAGCTATAGTCAGATCTAGCCAGATACTCATACTAATAGCACATATATATGTACGATTTATCGTATAAGCTTGAGCTTAGCTACATCTAACCAGACACACAGATCATATATATCCATATATATGTATATACACATATACTTCCACGACTTATCGTATATAGTCACAACACTAACGTTTCATATTTAACGTCTACAGCTGCTAGTAAAACTCATTTACTTTAAATATGATAAAGAAATTTAAAAAAAAAATTTGTTAAAATTAAAACAAATAAAAATTAAAAAATGTTTTGTTTGCCTTTTTGCTTAGTCATTTTTGTTTTTCTCTTTTTGCGTACTAAATAGTTAACATATATATTAATATTATTATTATTATTTGTATGCATATGCCATATATATGGTTTACAGTTAATTAGTAATTTGTAATTTGTTTAATTCTTTAATTCTTTCATTCTTTTTTACTGGCTAATTACGACAAGGACAAAAATTCCGACATCAATTTGTATTTTGCATCGATTTTTAAAAACTACATCACAATAATTATATGCTAGACTTGTTGTTTGTTATCTTTTCCAAATAGATCTGCTTGCATTATATAAATATATATATATGTATATGTATGTATATTTAAATTTCAATATTACATTTAATTCGTGCACAGCTGGATTAATTAATTAAATATATATATGCATGCTTTATGTTCCTATATATAAACATAATTTCAATTACATTCAAGTTGCGATTTCTTGGATTTACACAGATGTATATATATATACTATATATTTGTAGTATCATAATAGGAAGTGCCCACAGTTCTAAACATACATTGACGAACATAAGAAAAAGGGTTACGAGACTAACTACAAAATACTTTTAAGAAACCTAATTAACAAGAAACATTATATATATATGTATATATGTATTTATGTATATATAGGTAGATAGTAGTATCATAATCGTACGTGTGGTATATATAGCATATATATAATATAGTTTCCATATAAAGACAAGTTACAAAAAATCTCTGCGTTTGTTGAAAACTAAAATAGTTAAGATTAAAGACAGAATTACAAAATGACAAAATACAAAACTAAATTACAAATTAGAAACATGTTCAAAAGCCCATAACTGTTCGATTATAGCTAGATTGCTTGCCTTTTTGTACTTATAAGTGTTTTTTTTTGTTTGTTTTAGTTTCTGTGAAAATTTTAAAAGGAAACTTAAACGCAGAGAGACTTAAACCAAACGAAAAGCCCATTGCAAGGGGCTACACAAATTAAAAGAGCTTGATTTTTTTATAAGTAAATGACGCTTGGTGTTTTCCAACACTGACCTGATACCTGATCTGATTTTAAAATCCATTATATATATATATCGATATAGTTATTGCTAAATACAATGCAACTAATTTTGTTATATACTTCTTATACTTTTGTACAAAGCCCCAGATATAGCTAGGGTTAGCTTATATTTGTAAGTTCTATGAGAGTGTGAGTCTGTGAGTGTTGGTTAACGAACGAAAACAAAAAGAAAAAAAAACTGCATATGTCTATGTTTATTAGCTATCATATATCGCATGTTCACTTATCAGTTATTCAGATATCGCTAGGTTTATCTACTATATATATATGTATATATATATATATATATATATGTATGCTTTGATTGCTAGTAAGGTTTTTGCGGTATCATATTTGTTTTTGTTTTTGTTTTCGTTTTTTTTTGTAGTTTATGTTTATCTCACTAAAGTTTTTTTTTATTTTTTCCCGTTTTTTTGTCGTTTACAATATTTTATTTTGTTGTTGTTTGTTGTAAAAGGCAATTTTTTGCATAACATTATTTGCTTTGTTGTTGTTGCTGCTTTTTGTTGTTGTTGTTACATATTTAACTTTAATCTTTTGAGGTACTTGCTAAAAAAGGAGTCTAAAAAATGTTACTATGCCTTTAGCACTAAGTATTCTTCTTCTTCTCCTTGTTTTTGTTTCACAAACATATTTTTGTTTTGCTTAAAATTGTTGTTTTTAGAATTTATGCATTAATTTGCGTGTAGTATATATTAAGATTTAGATTAAGATTTATGTTTACATATATATGTCTGCATATAGCACTTAGTATCATAAATTTATTGAATACATATTTTTAGCGTAGTTATGTACTTTAATTTATAATATATATATATTTATTTATATATAGTATTTATGCACTTAGAAGTTCTAATAAAAAATATACAACACACATAGTGAAACGCTTTAGTTTTTGTTTTTTTGGAAAATTTCAATTGATTTTCTTGTGTGTGTGTGTGTTAATTACATATGTATGTATGTGTTTATGTTAGCTGTTGCACTTTACACTCCAAACTGCGTGTAGAAAATGCTTAAAACTTTTTTTTTATATTAAAAAATTATAGAACAAATATTAATGAATCAATCGTAATTCGCAATGGAATTATTGAACAATCGACAATCTTCAAATATTGACGAAATTAAAAAAAAACAACTTCAAACGATTCGGACGAGTTTTTTAACGTTTGCGGCGACTTTTGCTACGTGCAACACTTGTAGTTGTTGTTGTTGCTGTAGTGGTTGTTGTTGTTGCTGTTGTTGTTGCTGTCTCTTGCAACATGTTGCTGTTGTGCTGTTGCATGATGCTCTGTTGCATGAGCATCATAAACCACCAGCATTGTGTTATCTGCAGCTTCTGCAGTTCCTGTTGCTCCTCAAAGTTGTTGTTGCTGTTGCTGTTGCTGTTGCTGTTGTTGTCGTCGTCGTCGCCATCAGCCGAGGCCATTAAAGATCTAAACGAGCGCAAATAACAAGAACATTTGGTTAGTAAAGTCTTTGATCGGGGCTAACTTATATAGAAAACCAGTTTAAATTGACGTCTAGCTGGCATTTTCGACTCACTCGAGCA
Source organism: Drosophila gaucha (assembly GCA_035045545.1). Lineage (NCBI taxonomy): Eukaryota > Metazoa > Arthropoda > Insecta > Diptera > Drosophilidae > Drosophila > Drosophila gaucha. Next base: position 1,223,143 of record JAWNOY010000222.1, read on the forward strand.
TCAATCAATCAATCAATCAATCAAGTTCTATCAAGTTCTACGCTCTGTGTGTGATTATTTAGGAAAGGAGGCTGTGTTCTTGTTGTAGTTGTTGTTGTTGTTGTCAGTGGTGGCCTCTGGCATCCTCTCGTCAACCCTCGTGCACCCTACTCAGCAAGCTACTCAGCACCATACCATATGTTGGCGGGCGCAAAGTGCGCCGCATGCTTGCTGGCAGCTACCTGGGCGGGACTCAATGGCCCAAATTGGCTATACTGTGTCGGAATTTGTATGTGAGCCGGCAGTGGATGGGATGGTATGACCTGTGAATGCCAAAACAATTTTATAATTAGACAAACATATAAAAATAAACAACAATTAGAGCTGTGAAAAGCAAAGGAAGTGGCTTTAATTACGTTTAATTACTCAAGCAATTAAAGATTAATTAAGTAATCGATAAATATTTGATATTTTGTTTAGTACAAAAGCTAATTACCTATTCCTCCTATGTAAATCTCAGTTTATTACATTTGAATTACTTTTAATTACTTGTAATTGTACGTAATTAAATGTAAAAACTATTTAATTTTAGGTAAAATTTACTAATTTACTATTTAAGAACACAATTACATTTTAATTACTTTCAATTACTTTAGTATTTATAAAGTAATTATAAATAATTAAAGTAATTAAATAATAAAATTTTGAATATAGCATATAGTATAGTAACACTTTAATTACTTCCAATTACTTATGTATTTAAAATGGAATTTCGAAGGTAATTAAAGGTAATTCGAAGCACAAACATAAACAAATTCTATACTAAATTTAATATTGAAGCTTAAGTCAGCACCCACCTGTCGACTGGAGCTATTGTGTGCTGGTGGTGGCGCAACCACCGCCCGATTCGCATATGCGTATGTTGGCGCTGCCTGCGATACATAGACGGTGGGTCTTCGATACATATCGCCCTGGGCGTAAATGTCCGTCTGCAACATGGCTGCGGCTGTCGATGACGGTGAGCCGCCCAGCGGCGTGCCCGCCTGATGATGATGATGATGACTGTGGCTGCTGTGATGATGATGTGGCGGCCCAGAGGGCGGTTGGGTGGCAATGCCACCAGCCGACGCCGACGATGGCGGTGGCTGTGACGGCTGGCGATAGACCTGTGGTGCTCCCCACGACGGTGGACCCACACTGGCGGCAGCGGCAGCAGCCGCCGCAGCAGCAGCAGCCGCAGCGCTAATCGACGAGGAGTTGCTCGAGCTGCTCTTCGAGTGGGCCAACGGTGGTGCAACAGTGGGCGTCACATAGCTAACGGGCGCCACGGAGGGCGCCTCGCGCTTCGGATGTGCCAGCGGCATGGCAGCCCCACTCGAACCGGCTGCCCAGGAGCTGCGCTTGGTTTCCAGCTGCAGTTGCTGCTGCGACTGCTGCTGAGGTGGATAATCCGGATAGAATTCCGCTGGCTCCTGCTTGGTTGGAATATGCGGCAGGCTGACCACTGGCGGCGGCGGTGGTTGCTGCTGTTGCACTTGTATCTGCACCTGCGGCTGCGGCTGATAGTTACATTCGCTCTGCGCCATGGCCAGAATGCGTTTCTTTTGCGATTGCCCCGGCTCGTATTTGATGCTGGGCTGCGGCTGCAGCTGTGGTTGGACTTGCGGCGGCGGCGGCTGATAATGTGGCGTCTGCTGTGGTGGCTGCGCCTGCACCTGTTGCGGCGGCGGCGGCTGCTGCTGCTGCTGCTGCTGCTGGTGATGATGATGATGTTGCTGCTGTGGCGGCGGCGGCTGCTGCTGCTGCTGTTGCTGCTGATGATGATGATGCTTGGGACTGCTGCCGTTGGGGGCGGAGAGGGCGGCGGCTGCTGCTGCATGATGACGTCGTCGCGCATCCTCCGGATCGTGATCACCTACGGTAACGCATGGAATTACTAGATGGACGTGCTGTTGTTGCGTTGACTTATGACGACTGAGATGCGACTGAGAGGAGGAGGAGGCGGAGGAGGAGGAGGAGGGGACTGGGGCAGCAGCTACAGCATTGGGACAGAGATTAGCAGAGGTGGAGGAGGAATTGTGTATGGGTGGTGCGGGATTAAGCTGTAGACTATGATGGTTATGGTGGTGTGGTGGTTGAGGTGGTTGTTGGTTGGAAGTGGAAGCAGAATTGGAAGTGGTGTGATGACTGTTGTTGTTGTTGTTGTTGTTGCTGTTATTATTATTGTTGTTGTTATTATTGCCGTTGTTGTGGGAGCTTGGCTGAAAGCAAGGCTGTTGCTGTTGCTGTTGCAGCTGTTGTTGTTGCTGCTGTTGATTGCAGTTGTCAAGGACAGCAGCAGCATATCCATTGCCATGGCCATTTCCATTTCCACTTCCGCTTCCGCCCAGCGAGGAGCCTGCATGATGATGATGATGATGATTATTGCTACTGTTACTGCTATTGCTACTGCTACTGTGATGTGGCGGCGGCAACTGTTGTTGCTGCTGACTGCTACTGTTATTGTTAATGTGATGTTGCTGCTGCTGCGGCTGCTGCTGCTGCTGCTGCTGGCTGCTGTGATGATGGCTATGATGGCTATGATGATTAGCTCCGCTACTGCCGCCCAGCTGGCTGTTACATTTGCTGGCCAAACGTTGACTGCTGCTGCTGTTGCTGGCATTCGCGGAGCTGTTCGAGTTGGACATGGAACTGTGTTGGGCATTACCATAATTGACAGCCTGATGTTGCACATGCAACGGCTGCCCGCCATTGCTGCTGCGGCAATGCGAATTGCTCGTCGAGTGTTGTTGCTGTGGCGGCGGCTGCTGCTGCTGCTGCTGCTGCTGCTGTTGATGTTGCTGATGTGAATGTTGCTGCTGCTGCTGCTGTTGCATTAGGCTGCTGCTCGTCTGCGACTGCGCATGTGCCCGCTGCTTGCCGACGGGCTGCACAGCTGCATTGCCAGCGGGTCCATCGACGCCCTCATCCTCGCTGTCCGAAATTGTGATCACATCGCCCACGACAGCTGTCGGCGAGGGCGTGTCATGGATGGTGATCGTCGGCTGCTTCACGTGCGGCTGCTGGTGCGCATGCAACGGCGGCTGGCTGCTGCCATGATAGCTGACAGACGAACCACCACCACCACCACCGCCATTGCCACTGCAATTGTTCACCACAATGTGATGGCCGGCGGTGTTGTAGGCGCTGCTGTTGCTGCTGCTGCCGTGCGGCGCATGCGCCACAGGCGCATGATGATGCGAGCTCGACGAGCTGCCACTGGCATTGATAATGTCTGAAAAGCAGAGATCGAGATTAAAATTCGTTTCTTGACTTAATTGTAGAACGTTTGATACATGACAAATCTTAAACTAAAATCTTTAAAAAATCTTAAACTTGAACAAAATATATTGAACTAAAAGCTGACAAAGCTCAATTCGATATTTCCTATGATAGATATTGATGATATTGCAGAAAAGCAGAGATCTAGTTTAAAATTGGTTTCTTGACTCTATAAAACTTAAAATTGTAGAGCGTTTGATACAGGCAAAATCTTAAACTAAAAGCTTTAAAAAAAAACATTAAAATCGAACAAAATATATTGAACTAAAAGCTGACAAAGCTTAATTTGATATTTCCTATGATAAATATTGATTAAAAGGAGAGATCTAGATTAAAATTGGTTTCTTGACTTTATAAAACTTAAAATTTTACACTCGAAATCTTGAACTAAAAGCTTTAAAAAAAAACCTTAAAATCGAACAAAATATATTGAACTAAAAGCTGACGAAGCTCAATCCCATATTTCCTATGATAGATATTGATGATATTACTGAAAAATTGGTTTCTCGACTGTATAAAACTTAAAATTGTAAATTAAAAGCTTGAATAAAAATTTAAAATTGAACAAAATATATTAAACTAAAAACTGACAAAGCTCAATTCGATATTTCCTATGATTGATCTTAATGATATTGTTAACCAATTAGAATTTTTTATCCATAGAAAAATAATAAAAGTAAGAGCTTACAAAAAAACGTAGGCTTCAATTCAACATTTTAAGCTAAAAGCTTCATTTGATTTATCTAAAATAGATATTTGACTTTGATGGATTTTCATCTATATATAGGTTATAACAGTAAGAACTGAGTTGACAGAAAATCAACTGAGATTATTTTACAATATTTTGGCATTTGCATAATTTTGATTCATTTAAGAACTTGCTTAAGCATATCTTTATAATATAGATATATATATATATAGATTTTAATAACAATTTTAAATAGGTCTGCACAATTTCCGATCTAACAAAGAATGTATATCTATATCAATATAAATAATAAATTTTATTTTTGTATTTTTTTTTAAGACCATTTTGTATATAAAAAGAAAAACAATTTTCAACTGGGCGTCAAGTAAACCAAATAAAAACAGAAACGCATCAGGCATATATGTACATATACGAGATCAGTGAAGGACGCCGATATATAACTATATGACTATAACGCGGCATAACCAATTGATTAGCCGACACTCACTGCTCGCTGATGAGGCAGAGCTGGCGACCACGGCGCCAGCGGCGCCAGCGCCATAGCCTCCTCCTCCTCCTCCTCCATAGTTGCAGTTGTGGTGGGCGTGGTACTGCGGCGAAACGTGGGCAGCGCGCTGATATCGCTGCTGATGCGGCGGTGAGCTCTCCTTGACGCGCTTCTTCACCGGCGACAGCTGCTGATGCTCCTTCTTCTCGTGACGCGGCACACGATATGAGTTGCCCTTGCTGCTGGGGCAGAATAACAATTAAAGATTCTATTTAAACAGATTATAATGCTTATGATACGCACGCTAGATGATGAGCCGGCGACTCCTTCTTGAGATCGTTGCGCGGCAAGTTGAGATGATGTTTGGGATAGATCTCCTCCACATTGAAAAGCGGCGTCGAGTCGACGATCAGCGAATGCGCCGGCGCCTGCTGCGGCCAGGATGGCACCAACGCCATCTGTCGGCCAGTTTGTGGCCAGGCAACGCCACTGGCCTGCACCCGATTCGTGAGCAGCATACGCTGCCCAGAGCTGGGCTCCACCATGGACACCGGCACGGGCACATTGACATATTGCTGCGGCGGCACCTGCAACGGCGGCTGCATGGTGGCACTGCCCACAACGACATGCTTGGTGGGACTGGGCATGGCCTGGTACGAGGGCGGACAGAGTATGTTGGACACCAGCTGATGCTGGAACGTGTCGGTGCGTGCCTGAGGATACTGTCGAGCCACATTGCGCCCGCCATAGATCTGATAGAGACCCTCGTAGGCCAAAGGACGGCCATCGCGCACGAGCCGCTGCACCTGACTCGTCAGCTGATTGTTGATGGTGAAGGTCATGTTCTCTGTGCTGCTGGGCACAAAGTTGGTGACCAGCGTGGGAGCGGGTTGTACACTGCAACAAAAGTAGAATGTTTAGTATATACAAGTAAGAACGCTCTAGTCGGGTCTGCCCGACTACGAGATCCCCTGAACCAAGTCCGAGGTGGTGCTTTAAGCAATCAAGCTTACATCTTTTATCTGTACATATTACCCTCAGCAGAAATTGATTGTTAAATAACTTCAGTTCTAGATCTACTTTCTTAATGAAATTTTCAGCAAATAATATTAACATCAAAAGGTGTATATATGCAAAATCCCAACTCTCTAGTGTTTGAAATACGTTTTTTCCACTTTTGGGGCTAATGTAGGAAGGTATCCAAAATCTGAAATATTATTTTTCTGTATTTTCATCACAGAAATCTACATAGTTAATTTGGTGTCTCTAGCTATTATGGTCTTTAAGTTATAGCTTAAAAACAAAGTCAAAATATCGATTGTTATCGATAATAAGGAAAGAGGATGAGTTAACGAAACAAAAAATAAACTTGTACGGCGTATGGTATACACGAATATATATTTAAATATATATCATACAGACGGACATGGCTATATCGACTCAGCTCGACGTCCTGATCAAGAATATATATATACTTTATGGGGTCTGCCTCTTACATACATTGTCACAAAACCGTAATACCCTGAAATCCCATTTTCAATGGGTTCAGGGTATAATAATAGAGATTCTTTCATTTTTAACTTACGTATGGAAATCGCCACGTCGGCAAACCTCCATCATTTGCACCGACGCCTTAACATTGTTGCAATAGACATAGTCCACCAGGTGGGTGAGCCTCGTGAAGCTGTGATTCAGCGCCTCCGTGGGTGTTAGGCGTCGCTCTTGATCTATGGTTAGCATACGCTTGAGTAGATCTATGAACTCGCGACGATCCGTTTTCTCCGCCAACAGCTGACCGCCCTCCAGGTCCGTGGGCACATTCACCTGCCCAATGTCATCCAGGCAATTAAAAATATATTTACGCGCCTCCTTGCTCTTCGTATTCGTTTCCGCCTCATGCTCCTCGGTGGTCTTCAAACGCCAAAATGGATACGTCGAGTCGACGTCACGATAAAAGAACTTGGATGTCTTCGAGGCGCTATTCAGCATGTGCTCCGTGGGCAAGCCCTGTGTTTGCGATATATAACGTATCTGATCAAACTCAGAGCTGCCCGGATAGAGAGGCCAGCCTAGGAAGAGTTCGGCAACCACACAGCCCAGCGACCACATATCGATGGCCTCGCAGAACGGCAGACCCAAGATGATTTCGGGAGCGCGATAATAACGCGATTGCAAATACGTATTGCAAACGGTTTTGCTCACATGCGAAGCGCTGCCAAAGTCAATCACCTTCACACGATACGGCTGACGCACTGGATCCACAAGCATTATGTTCTCCGGCTTCAAATCGGCGTGAATCAGGCCCAGTTGCTTCAGCTTCAACAGGGCAGTCAACACCTGGTTGAAAGCGGGAAAGGAAAGAGTTTAAGTACGAGTTTTTTTTTAAAGATTCAAATTCTTGTCTCACCTGCTCCAGTATGGGTCGTATGTACTTCAACGGCAGCGGTGAGAATTTGTTTTGCTTGAGAAAATCGTAAAGATTCTGTTCGAGCATCTCAAAGACCAGGCAGGTGTGGTTCTTATGCTGAAAGCACTCGAAGGCGCGCACGAAATTAAATTCATCCGCATTCTCCTGGCTGAGACGCGACAATATCGACACCTCGATCTGGCCCTGACGCGCATACGATGGATGATTCTTTAAGATTTTGATGGCAACGATTTCGGAGGTGCCGCGCTTCCAGCACTTGACCACCTGGCCAAAGGTGCCGCGGCCCAGAAACTCCAGGACCTTGATAAGAGAAAGAGAAAGAGAGAAGGTGAGACGATTTGTCAGGCATAGATACTACTATATATGATATGATAAATTCCGATGATATACATGTGGATATAAGATACTACTTAATATATATATATATGTATTTGATAATTGTATATCTGATATATTTTATATGTATGATATATATTAATATGAGACTTAGATATCAGATTTTTTTATTGATGATTATAAGATATATTAGAATTTTACTTCAATTTGTGTTTAAGTAATTCATTTTTCATGGAACTCACTAGTTCATTTAGTTCACTAGTTCATTTAGTCACTAGTTCATGAACCATAAATACTATTAAGTAGTTCATTGACGATTCATTTACAAAAGTTACTCAGTTGTTCATGGCTAGAGTTGGGAATTTCAGTTCATTATCTGATGAACAAGTTCCTTTGCTTTTTTTTTAGTCATGACCAGGCATTCTTCAAAGATATTTAGTATTCAGGTCATAAACGATGCGTATTCATCAATTATTGAGTTGTTTAGTCACTGATAATCCACAGCTGAATAGCATTATGGAACTTACTTAAAGTTCATGAGCAGCTAAGCAAGTCAAAAGAACTTATAGTTCATGAACAGTCGAACAATTCTATTGTTCATGAACAGCATGAAAAGCTCTATAGATTTTTGAAGAATTGAGTAGCTGAGCAGCAACGAATACCTTTCAGGTGAACTATAAAGTATTGTTCACTGATCAATGAACAAGTTCAGTTGTGCATTTTAGCTGAACTGAACGATATGATAACTATATGAACAATAAACGATTCTTATTGATCTATTTTTCAGTTATTCAGACAGTATCGTTCATTGTGATCACCTAAACTGGATTAAACTGATTATAGTTCATTAATGACTAAACTAGTTCAATAGTTCATATGAATTGAACTTGTTCTGGAGAGGACAACTCTACTCTGAATTAGATATGATTCGGAATGATCAATTATTAGGATATATAGAGAGTATATTTCATATTTCATCATGATCAAATGAACTAGTTCACTAACCGCTGAACCAGTTTAATAATTTAAATGAATTGAATTTATGCTGAAGAGGAGGAGTTTACTTTGAGTCAGGAATGCATCGGTTATTTAGAGAATATCTGTCATAATGAACCAGTTCACTGATCAATGAACTAGTTCAATAGTTCATATGAATTGATCTTATTCTCGAAAGAACAATTCTAATATGAATAAGGAATGAATCGGTTATTAGGCTATTTAGAGAGTATATTTCATTATGATCCACTGAACTAGTTCATTAATCACTGAAACAGTTTAATAGTTCATATGAATTGATCTTAATCTGGAAAGGAAAACTCTAATATGAATAAGGAATGATTCCGTTATTCAGAGAGTATATTTCATCATGATCCATTGAACTAGTTCACTGATCACTGAACCAGTTCAATAGTTCATATGAATTGATCTTATTCTGGAAAGGACAACTCTATAATCAATCAGGAACGAGTCAGTTATTAGGCTATCTTGCATAATTATCCACTGAACTAGTTCACTGATCACTGAACTAGTTCAATAGACAACTCGACTAATAAGTCAATCTGTAACGATTTGTATTGATCAGAGAGCATTGGTTTATTCAGATTGGCTGAGCTGGAGCATGGTTCACTGTTCACGGAACCAGTTCAATCGTTCATTTTAATCGAACTTATTCTGAATAGAAAGATTTGTATTGATTCACATGATAAGTTATTTAGTTACCCAATAAGCATCGTTCATCATGCTCAATTGAACTGGTTCACTGGTTCATTTTAGTTTATGTACGCACCTCATATTCCGCAGAGAGCGAATAGAGCACCTCATGCTGCACCAGTTGATAGTCGCCGTCGGCTCCGCTGCTGGAACGCTTGCTGGGGGGCTGCGTATTGGCATGCCCCCCCGATGTGGCAACCTTTGCGTGCGCCGTTTTGAGGCTGCTGCTGCCACCGCTGTTGCCGTTGCCGTTGCCGCCGCCGCCGCTGCTGCTGCTGCTGCTGCTCACAATGTTCTGTGCGGCTGCTGCTGCTGCTGTTGCTGCCGCTGCTGCTGCCACTGCCGCTGCCTGCACCTGGCCGTGCCGTAACTCAACGCTGCCGCCGTTGTACGTGTCCACGCAGCCGCAATCGCAATCTGAAATTAAAAATTGAGTTTAATAATGAAATATTATAATAAATAGATCTTAGTAGCTGCAACAACCTCGTCTTAGCAAACGTCTGATAACAGAGGATAACATTTTGTTAAATCCTTCGATATAGATAAAAATTCTCCTCGAGCTGCGCAAACTGTGCAACAGCTCAGGCAATTGTAAAATGCGAACAGAACATCGCAGCGTTATAGACTATATCTATATATATCATTTATATATATATATATCTCAGTCAAAGCTGACAAAGAAAACGACACGAATTGCAACGCGCATTTTGGCCAATTGAAACAGTCGCAAATATGGCTGACAAGTCACAATAATTATAATTAAAATAAAGCGTATTACACCTGAATAAAGACATATACAAATAAATATATATATATATGCCATAAGGAAGCTGATATACGTACACATATATATTGAATATTTACCCAGGCAGCTCTTGGACCATTGTTGCAGGTATCCGAGAATCATCATTTTATTATACAGGTATGGAATATATACATTTGTATATATATATATATATATATAGCTATATATACAGGTATATATATATATATATATATTTGAAAATGTTGTATGCGCTAACTTTGTTTAGTGTATAAAACCTTTCGGAGCCTTAAATTTTTTAAAATTTTAGTATGTTTATAAACATTTTGAGAGTTGACAAAGTAGGCTCTATTAAGCTGAAGCTAGGGGTATATGACAGAGAGTGAGAGGGAGCTAGAGACTGAAAAAATTAGTTGTAAGCAGATATTACATACAACAAGATGATCTAAAAACATATCAGATATAGATAGAGATATAGGGAAGAGCCTGAAAAGTTAAGCTATAAGCAGATATTACAAATAACAAGATGATCTTCTAACCTTGCAGATGTAAGACTGGAAAAAACTTTCTTATGAAAAGTTTATGTATTATGTCTTCGTATTATTCCTATAGCAACTACAATATATAATATACTAATATACTATAATAGTTTGTTTGGATTAGAGATGGGAGTCGGGATCGGGATTTTTGGGACCCGAAATTGTCCCGAAACAATTTTCGGGCTTTTTGGGAAAGATTCATAAAAATTCCGGGTCGATCTGACAAGTGCTTCATCCCTACATCAAGGTGGCATAGTAAGAGATTCTAGAGATATGGTTAAGAACAGAAAATCCCGAAAATCGCGATACCGACACTCATCTCTAGTTTGGAAACGACTTAGCAGACATGTCTAAGACTTTGTAAAGCTATTCAATTGTTAAGTTTTATTAAATTATTTTGAAAAAAGAGCTTTTTATTAAAAATTGAATTAATCAACAATTTTTTCTTATATAGAGCAATATGATATAGTAGACCGATATCTATTAGGTTAAATTTGATCAAGATATTTGAATAAAGTAAAATGTGTTAAGAATAAGAACTCTATTTTTGAGCGATAGTTCCAATAATATGATATTATAGTACGATATTTTATATTGATCGATAGTTCTATTAACTATTATTATCTGATATATACCATGCAGACAAATTTATACATATATGTAAAGTTTTCTAAAGATTCTTGTAAAATTAAGACTACTTTAAAGAGAAACAGACTGAAAAACAAAGTTATTTCAATTTGACTATTGATTGGCTGATCTCAAGATCAGCTGTCTATATAGTCTTCATAGTATCTGCGAAAGTCTTACTCCATGCATTCCTCATTTAGTGATAAAAACTAAATATACCCTCGACAAAGTTAAACATAGTTCTATTTATTGATTTCCAAAGCATTTCAAATAGTTCAATTACTGAAAGTTCCAATTTCCGAGCAACAGCTGCTTTTGATTAGGAGGAAAGTAGGTTCCATAAGTGCGCAGAAGTCAAAGTTCTGTTTCAATTTCTTCATTCACAAGAATAATACCTGCTCATTAGTCGTCCTCCCACACAATTGAATCTCTTTGCTGAAACTTTGCCTTGGCTTCGTCCCTCCATAATTATGGCATATTAGAGGTCTATTGACTTTTGTTTGTGGCTGCTAAATTTAGAACTGGTTAAGTAGGATCACTGGCTCCACCCCCCGCCCCTCTGCTGCTGGTCATTACATAATTTAATTAATTTGCGTCAGAGGACATTCGATACAAATGCGAAAAAAAAGACATAAAAATAGCGAACAGGACGACGAGAGAACACGGAAAATAAAAAGAATTTTTTATAGCAACCAAACCCACGCGCGGAAAAACCAAGGGAAATTCTATAGCAGCGTGCTGAAGGTCGTCCAAAAGGAAGAGGGAGCTGCGGGTGGGGCATGGGGTCAAAGGGCAGGCTTGGCGGGTCCTAACTTGGCCTGCGGTTTGCTTCATGAGCCGGACACAAAATGTGGCTGCGAGTTGTAATCAAAACTAAATTTGAGGACACACGCGATGGCAATGTCCTCTGTGCGAGCAGGGGCGGCGAGGGGGCGTGGCAGGCGGGAAACAACATTTGAATGTGACTGAAAATTTATGGCACAGCGAGTGAAAAGTAACTGCAATAAATTATGCAAAGTCCGATGAGGAAAAGCGCACAAATCGAAAAGTCAAATTGAAATTGAAAGGTAAACTACAAATGGACAAAAGAAATAGAAAGAAATCAAACAGACTAGCAAATACCCTGTAGTATAGTCTGTGTAAGTCTGAAACATATGTAGGCTTTACCAATAATTTTTTTTATAAACAATTTGAATTTGTTCACTTTTAAATGCAAATCGATATTTATCGAAAGTTAACTGACAATCGATAATTATTGAAATAGCATCTTTATATGTTCATGCTAAACCTTTTGCGAAAACCTTGTTTGAACACTTTATTTGAAAATTGATTTTTATCGATACTTTGTTATTTCGATTGATTAATAATTATCGATTTATGAGTTATCGATAAATGAAAACTTAATTATATATGTGTTATGCAAGAACCTCAATTACATATTTTAAGCCAAAAAAACTTTATACCATTCAATTTAATTCAGCATTTTTGTTAAAATCGATATTTATCGAAAATTGAGTAATCGAAATAAAAATATATCTAATTTATTAATGATATATAATGAAGTTTTGGTATATGAGAGCTCACATAAGAAATTTGAATACACTTAACTTCACATACACTAGAATTCACAGTGACATATCGATTCAATATCGATATCGATTTACCTCCTCCTTCCGATTAGATAGTTCCAGTCTGTGTTAGCTTTGTCTATTCCTTTGACATAACTGTCAGGCGTAATAACCTTCTTTGCGGGGCATTCAAACAGAAACCGTATTTGGGCGCAAGGTCAAATGTCGGACAATTGTACAAATTGAGTCAAGCAACCACCCAACCACGCAACCACCCCACCGCCCCAGCGTTCGACTGAAGGCTGAAGGCGCCAAGGCAAACGCCAATGGCAAGGACTTTCGAGTATTTTGTGTAGCAAAATCTTTGCATTGGGGCTCACGTGGCGCAGTCACATGCTGCATGCCTCATGCCGCTGCTGCACCACCCGCTGCAACAAGTTACGAGGCAGCAGCACCCCCCGCCCCACACACACACACACACAGACACATCTATCTAACTGCCCCGCTCGACTAACGGTTTGACACATCTATTTGCATATTTATTGTTGAGTTGCACAATAAAAACGAATTCGCTTACGCAAATCTCTGCCACAGTTGCAGTTGCAGCTGGCGTCGCTGCTGGCGTCGCAGCAGCCGCCTCTCTCAACTTGCAACGTGACGCAGTTTTGGCAAACAAAACGAAACGTAACGGTTGTTGTTGCTGCTGTTGCTTGCCTCTTGCCTTTGCCGTCGAGCTTGTTGCATAAATCGCGACTCAGCCAACTGTAAAGCCAAGACGAGGGCGGCAACGAGGACGGGGCGTGGCCACATATGACACGGCATGCGGGTGTTGAACGTAACGGTAACTGATGAAAGGAACAAAAGCTGAAGCCACGCTTCTCCCTCATTTCTTATAGGGGATGTGGGGAAGGGTAATTTATGAGGGGGTTTATTTTAGTTGACATTTGAAGGACATTTTTGGGAAATTTTTGGGAAATTTGAAATAAGCTTCAGGGAAATACAGTATATTTATTAAATATCAAAATTACTTTTATAAACCAACAGTTTTACGGATATTTTCAACATATATACTATATGTAGATAGTTTTTGTTGACTATAACTAAATATATATAATTCAGGAATTTTTGTTTTTAATATTATATAAGGATTTATTTCTTTATTCATAATTTCAGAAACTGTTGACCTTTTTAAAGAGATAAGTATAGGGATTTTCTATGCCTTCTCTAACATTAATACAAAAATCTATTGAGTTTTACAATCTAAAAAATACTATATCATTTAAAAGATTATTCGAAAAACTCTTTTAAATTTTTCTGTATGCAATTTTTACATTATTCTGATAGGAATTACTAAACTTTTTTTTAAGTTTTACCAAAAAGTTTTGACATATGTACAGTCCTATACCGATATTTCGTTGCTAAATCGTTAAACTGAATTAACTAACTAACCCCTTAATAAAATTTGATCTAATTCCTCTTCGATAAATCGAATTGCTGTGTAATTCGTAAAAAATAGGATCTACTTGCCATATCGAATTATCAGGTTTCGACTGTACTTAACATTCAAACAAGTTTTTCGATTTGTTTCTACATTTTTTTATAAATTAAGAAATTTATATATATTTTTTCTATTTATCGGGACATTCAAGTAAAAATTATAATCTAATATCTTTTTATTAATAATTCCAAAAAATTATAATATTCTGAAAGAATTCTTAGACTTGCTTTTAATATTTTGATAAAGTGGGAAATTTTATATGACATATGATATATGGAATTTACATTCCAGTGTAATTCCCGCATTACTGGAAGGCCAACAAATCAGTTCGCGTTATCGCTGCCCTCGCTCGTTATCGGTTATCGGCTATCGGTTGGGGTTATTCAGTTATTGTTGTCGACTGGGTCAGGCAGTTTGTCAATAAAAAACAGCTCTGTCGTAATTAATGTAATTGAAATGAGCAATAGAAAAGCGCCATAAAAAGCAAAGTGCAATATATATAGATATAGATATACATTGTCTGTCTATAGATGGATTATGACAGCTGCACGTGCAGACGCTATAAAAAACTAATTACAAAGAGATTAAAGCAAAGTTAAAGCAAACTCAATAAAATTCTAACTAAATCAAAAACAACGGGAAAAACAAAGCTAAGTAGAATTACTTAGTTAAGTTAAAGTTGGGGAGAAAGTTGCGGCAACAACTTTCGTAAATCCAAATGTAAATTGAATTTCATGTTGCATGTTGCAGTTGGTGAAAACGCGACGCTGACAGCGGAAGTGGAGGGTGCCGAACAAAAGAGTTGCCTTAAAAAAAAGCCACGATAAACGCTTTAAAAAACAAAATATTTTAAAACCTCAAACGGAAGCGGAAACATAAGAAACGCTCGAAGAGAAAGACAGAAATAAAAGAAGCAAAAAATAAATAATATACGAAAATTAAATAAAATAATCATCATTTCCAGAAGCAACAGGTTATATGGAATCAAAATGTTGACGGCGGATAGCGCTGATTAATGGAAGCAAACAATAAACATGTTGACAACTGCAAATATTTGTTGCTACAATGAGAGCAATGCACGCACAAGCATTTCCACATGTCAACAGCAACAACAACAACAACAACACTCAACCGTTTCAACCGGGCAGTGCGCAACAATGTTGCTGCATAATTGCGCTTTTGTTGCCAGAATGTGTCAGAACCATGGAGAGAAAGTTGCGCTGCAACAAAAAGCAGACGCGACAATAATTGGGCGAATTCAAGTTGATGTTGGGCGCATGTTGCCAAGCAACTCGGGGCGAATTTACGCATGTATGAATTCATGTTCTTCTGCCGGAAATTTAACACGGGCAATATTAACATAATACAACAACAACAGTAACTCATGCCTTGCTGTTGCACACTTCAGCGAACAGAACAGTTAAAACCAAAAAAAAAAAAAAAACAGCCAAAATGAAAACTGGCACACTTACAAAATGGCAGCCTGGCAACATGTTGACGTTGCAAAAATGTCGCCAATTGCCTTTCTAAAAAAAAGGCGAACACAACTACATAAAATGCCTTTTATGTACTTTCACAGCACAAGAAAAACAAAAACAAACTCAAATACAACCAAATAAATAAAAACCAGCTCAAACTTGAAAAATCAAAAAGGCGATCAATTGACAACAAGATAAAACCGCAACAGGCTAAGTGGCAGAAGCAGAAGCAGTGGCAGAGGCAGAAAACAAACGCAGCAGTGGCTAAAGCTAAAGGGGAGTGAGAGCGAGATAGCAAACGCAACGTGTTATCGATATTGCTCAAGTCTAATGGCGACATGGAGAGAGAGAGAGAGAGCGCGAGCTGTCGGCAACATGTGTCCAGCAACAATTTGCATTTTGTTTTTCTTTTTTTAAAGGCAATCGGAAGTGCGAATAGTACAATATGCAAAACAAAAGTAATAAACAACAACTACGCCCAAATTGTGCCTATATTTGTTGTTAAAATTGCTTTGTTGTTGTATTCATTTGTGTAATTTCATTGCACACTTGATTGCACACGCAGCAACAGGGGCAGCGACGCCGACTGCGAATGCGACTGCAACGGCAATGACGCCAATAAACTTGCGCCCAGCAACAACAAGCCAAAGCAGCGAGGCGCTCTCTCTCGCTCGCACCCATTCTTTTATAAGTGTTGTTGTTGCTCCGATTAAAATGTATTTTGTTTTCGCCGCGAGTGCATTAACAGCAGCTGCGACAGCGACAACAACAACAACAGAATCAATTACAAATTAAATGCGAACAACAACGAAACAACAGAAAAAGCAAGAAAAATGCATTTCAAGTGCTGTTGGACTTTTTTTGCCTTTAATTTTATTTAACGATAACAACAAACACAATGGCAGCGAAAATTTTCACTTATATTGCAGAAAAAGCTGCAACAAAATAAAAAGCGACAGCAAAGAAACACAAAATGCAATTTAAATTTAAATTGCGCGGATTTACGCCAGCATGATTTTTTAAGAGTTTCGACAAACAGCAACAAAAGCAACAACAACAACTGCAGCAATAAACGTAAATGAGGTAAAAGCATACACAAACACATGCATATGCTCACACACACACACACACACACATGCCTGAGCATGCACACACACACACACACTTGAGCATGTGGAACGCATGCAAACAATGTGGGCGGTTTTTTTTTTTTGTGGGGCGACATTTGTCGTCTATGTGAAAGCTTCAACGTCAACGTCAACGTCGACGCCAGCGTTTTGATGCGTCGCTGCTGCTGTTGCTGCTGCGCTCTGCTCTCACGATTTCTATGTTGCTTTTTGGTTAAATGTTGCATGCAGTTGACACAAACAACAAAAATATAAATTACCAAAGAAAATAAAATTGAAATTAAGGGAAATTTTTGTTTCACAAGCTTTGCCGATTTTACGCCTAATAATGCTTGAGTGAAAGTTGCCTTATTTATAGCTGAGTTGAACAAAACACTATTTTCAATTCATGAAATGCAAAAATAAAATAGCTATTCAATGATTCAATGTATGCAGACAATTGCAAAATTCTGTTCTCAAGCGAAAAACCCAAATGTTGACGAACGACGCCAGCAGCGCTGCCGGCTTGGAGGTCGCAACGGCGCGACGTTCGCTTCGCGCTGCCCACAAGCAGAGCTAGCATTAGAAACGAGTGCTGTGCATTTGGCCTTTTCTAGCTATGTTTTGAGCTATCGATCGTACGTAGAGTTTAAACGCATAAAACTGTTTTTCTTTTGTTTATTTATTTTATCTTATTATATATGCAAGAGCAACAAGAGATTATATATTGTTCTACAAGGGCATTCAGTTTTTGCTCTGCTAAAAATAGCATTATTGTTGTGCTTGGCAACACTGTTGGCGCTGCCAAGAACAACAACAGCAATAACAGTAGCTGCTACAGCAGCAGCGACACTTTAGACGGCGTCCTTCAAGCGAGCGTTAGACGTCAACTGCAACGACCTCAAGTAACCCAATGGGAAGGCGAATGTGGCGAGTATTGCACAATGCATGCGGCGAGGCGAGACGGGGCGAAGAGAGCTGCAGAGAACCGGCAAAGAAGCAACGGAAATGGGCGGGTAGTTGTATGTGTTTGCACACATATGCATATTTATGCGATTCGAGTGTGGGCGTGGCATGGCGTGCCAGTTGACGGCGCGGCATGCAGCGTTTTGGCAGCTGTAAAAGCTGAAAACTAAAACCGTCTAAGCCCAAGCCAAATGACGTAAAAGATGAGAGAACAATGACAACAACAACAACAACAACAGCGGAGGAGAGGAGCGAAACAGGCAACAACACTTGAAACTCCTTGCTGCTTGCGCTTCGCTGCCGCCGGCAAACCAATAGACGCCGTTGCATGCATTATATATAGTACATGATATTTTTGTTTGTTGTTGTAACTTCGATTGAGGTCAACACTTGACGAACGCTCGAGGCGAACTGACTGATACACGGCAGGGCGAAGAGCGGGGAGGGCGAATTGAGTGCAGCGAGTCCAAGCAGATAGCAGCAGCAGCAGCGGCAGCGACAGCTGGGAGTCATCCGCGACAAGTTTAACAAGTCATTTCAGAACTGGAACAACCAGAGCGACAACAACAAGGGGAGCGAGCAGAGGAAAAGAGACAGAGAGAGAGTGGAAGAGCGAAGAAAAGGCGAGGCGAACTGCATTATGTTTATCACTTATTTGTGCAGCAGCAGCAAGACAGATCTCTACAACTCTCCATAGCGAACAATTGCTGACTAACTATGCATATAGAGATCTGGATATGATCGTCATATATGTATGTATGTTTATAGAAGATTACGACAGACATATAATTTATATAACATTAGTAAGTGATTCATTTAAGAACACTCAACAAGATAAAATCCTTATTTTTGAAGAGTTTAAATGAAGTTTTGAATAGAATGAGTAAGTTTTTCTTCTTCTTATTAATAAAGAATTTCAAAATATATATCTTAGGTTTATACATAGAATATTATTACTACAATCTCATTCAAGATAAAATCTTTATTTTTGAAGAGTTTAAATGAAGTTTTGAATAGAATGAGTAAGTTTTTCTTTTGATTATAATTCAAGAATTTCGAAATATATATCTTAGGTTTACACAGAGATTATTATTACTACAGTCTCATTCAAGATAAAATCTTTATTTTTTAAGAGTAAATGACTTTTGAATAGAATGACTAAGTTTCTTCTTCTTCTTATAATTCAAGAATTTCGAAAATAAATATCATAGGTTTATACAGAGATTATTATTACTACAATCTCATTCATTAAAAAATATTTAATCTTTAAAACGTGATTCATTTATGAATAGGTTTTTTTTTTATTTCTAGATTAGTTTTAATATTCTCTTTTCAACTCTTTAAAGTTAAGATTAAGATATCTTGTCTAAGTTTTGAAGGAAATTTAATTCACTTATCTAATTCAAAAGAACTCATCTTAAATTTATCTAGCGAGTATCATTATATCAATTTCTTTTCTACATTCCCGAATTCATCAAGTTCTATATTCCAAGTTTCTTTATAGTTAACATTTGGAAAGCTTTCCACTGAAAATCTTTCCTATGAAGCCCTTCACATATGCTAATAGCTTTAGCGTGATAATAAAGTTCACTTAGTTCTCTTCAACCACCCACTCAATCAAAACCGTTTTCCCCACAGAGCGAAAAGCGCAGGCAATGGGAAAAAACAAAATCCCAGGGAAAACCCCAAATGAAAATGCCAATAACAAAAATGAACGATTGCGAACGTAATTTAAATGCAAATAAAAAAAATGTATCTAAGCGCAAATGGAAAGCGAAGCTTGTGGGCGGCGGTTGTGGCGAGCTGGAGGCGTGGCAGCCAGCAGCTAGTTGGGCGTAAAAGGGGTTGGGGGCGAGGTAAAGCGTGTCAATTTGATTGGCCGAAATGCAGGGCACAGTTAAAATAACTGCAAAAAAAGGCACGAAATGAAAAGCGCAAATAGTGAATTGAAAGGGAAGAGAAGAGGAGGAGGAGAGGGAAATTAGAGTGTGGGGAAAACAAAGCGAAGCCGTCAGTTGAAATGAAATCGCAAATTGCATTTCAAGCGTTAAAGACAAAAGATGAAAAACAACAGCAACAACAAGAAGAAGGAGAAGAAGGAGAAGGAGATGAAGAGGAGGAAGACTATTATTGATTCACATTCCATTGATTCGCTTGTTGCATTTATTTTGCTGCTGCTGTTGTTGTCTCTTCTTGCAATTGAAATTGGCAATAAAAAGTGAGCCAAACAAGACAAAGTAGACTTTGCGCCAGCACAGTAAAGCCTGGCATCAAGTGGACGACACTTGTTTCTAACTTAAATTGAATCAATTTCAATATAAATTTATAGATAAATTGATGAAATTTATATTAAGATGATAAAATTATGATATTTGTTCTTTTATGTATCATCTATCATTTGTTATCTGTTATCTATTATCTGTCATCTATTATCTGTTATCTATTATCTGTTATCTATTATCTATTATGTATCATCTATTCTGTATCATTTATCATCGATCATCTACTATCTATCATCTATCATCTATCATCTATCATCTATCATCTATCATCTATCATCTATCATCTATCATCTATCATCTATCATCTATCATCTATCATCTATCATCTATCATCTATCATCTATCATCTATCATCTATCATCTATCAACTACCACCTACCATCTATCATCTATTATCTATCATCTAACATCTTCAAATACATTTCTATATACTTTTCACTTATTTTCCACCTATTTAGGTGGATGGATAAGTATATATTCAACACTTTTTCACTTATATTCCACAAAATTAAGTGATATTCATACATATACATATATATATATATCTATTCACATATATAGATACATTCTAGAACTTTCCTCTGAGCTTATTTTCGCTTCAATAATAAAATCATTTTTAAGATCTTTATCACTTTTGTTTATTTTCGCATATGTCCTGCTTTGCCGTGTTGTACTGTTTGTTCGTTGTTGGTTGAATGGGCCGAGTGCAACGACATTAGCACCATCCCCCAGCTCCAATAACACCCTCTCTCTACCCTCACACACACAGCCCACTCAACCACTAACACACACTTAAGCACACTCAATGCTCGGTTCCCACTGTGTAAATGAACGAAATTTGTGTCGGGTCGAGTGCTTTTTGCAACAACAACAACAACAATTGACAAGAAACCACAACAACAACAACAACAAACTTAGACAACATTGCATTTTGCATGACTGCGGTAAGGCTCCAACTACCCTGTAAACAAATGGGAACAGAGGGCATGTCTGATAGGCAAACGTTTCTAGACAAGATAAAATAAAAGCAGAAAAATATAAATTCTTCTATATGCCTTTCTCATGCATTATATATCAGATGTCATATACCCCTTTCACTTGTAAATACAGGGTATTTCATATGCGCCTTACCGCTAGCGTCTTGACTGCCTTTTGCCATTTGCTGGGGCCCCGCAAATATTTTGAAATGCATAAATGCAATTTTCGGCTTAACATTTAAAGTGCTTAGAAGATGGAAGAGAAGAAGATGGAGGAGGAAGAGCAAGAAATGGGGGGACAGTAGAACAGTGAATAGGGTTTGTCGTCTGGCGATAAGCAAAAAATAAAAATATACTATATATAAATATTTATATATGCGAGTTGAAATTTAATTCATGTAAAGGTAAATATCATTTCATTAATCAAATCATTTTTTGCATGACTTTTACTATGGATTATTTAAGCTTAATCAGCGTAAGATTTTGATTCATATAGAAAATAGCTTGATTTATATAGATTTTTACTGAGTAGGTGCAAAATGAGTGAAAAATTGTGTGTAAAGTGAAAACAAGCTACTTTAAGTATTTCTTACAAAGATCTATCAGAAAGTTTTTAAGAACAGAATTCACCAAAGCAGGTGGAAACTGCGTGGAATATAAAAAAGAGCTCTTATATCATGTTTATATGCATATATCTGTCATATGATAATCAAAATATTTTATTAAATGTTATTATTAGAAATTTAGTTTTTTTTTCATTTTCTGCTTTGATATACAGCCATTTTTAAGAATCCACGTAAACAGGTGGTAAGCTTGCTTAAAAACTCAAACGAGATATATTTTGAATACATCCAAAATACAATTGAAGCTGGTTAATTAGTTTTTTAGTATAAATTCTGTTTTTTTTCTTTTAGGAAATGTATTTTATGCATTTTTTGAATCCACGGTAACAGGTGAAAATCTTGTGTGGTAAGTGAAGTAGAGATAGTTTTTATAGCATATCCAATATCTAGTTGATGTTGCATATTTATTTATATTTTTAATATAAAATTCTATTTTTTGTGGGAAACATACATATGTATATCTTGCATCAAGAATCCACATAAACAGGTGGAAAATGCATGGAAATTTAAACTTGTTTATTTTTCTATATTCTATATGATTATTTTGTATATTTTGATTGGAGATTTGTTTCAATAATTTTTGCAATTTCACCCAAGCTGGTGGAACATGAATGGAAATGAAAAATGAGCTGTTTCCAGGTATACAAAATAGTTTAAATATATAAAATACAATGTATTTTAATCAATATGCAAATGAATAAATTAATTTAATTATTTTCTGCAATAAAATGCAAGTTATATATCAGCTGATATACTATTTTTATACTAAATACTATATATGAGCGCATTTAATCTCATTTAAGAGATAGTTGTTTATTCTCGTCTCGAAATAGTTGTTGTTGTTGTTGTTGCCTTGATAAGGCGCAGCTGGGAAAAGGCAAAACCAAACTAAGTTGAGCAGCTGTCAATAAAACCGCAATTGATAAGATTCTTCGTCTGTTTGCCGAGTGTATTAAATAGTATACAAAGGGGGCGTGGCCGCACGAGCTGCCGCCTACCAGCCTGCCTGCATTATCAGCCAATAATATCTAATGCACTCTGTACACACATACAAATAAACATATATACATACATATATATATATATATACCTTTTCTGTAGTATTTGCTTAGAGAGATGCAAATCTCGAGTCTCTAGAGTGCTTGCCACACAATGTGGCACAGTTGCATGCACTCTGCTAAATAAATCATGCAAATATATATATATATATATATATATATAATTGCTTTACACATATGGATCGATGCAAATGCGGGGGCGTGGCATCGGTTAAACTAGTTAGTTAGCAATTGCCACGCCTTTTTCTGCAGCAGAAAACTATTTCTATATGGAAAATATATATTAATTCAATCGATTCAAAACGTTTGGCAATATTCCCAATTACCACAGTTTATACAATTGTCTCCAGCTTTATATATATATATATATTTCATTCTATTTTTCATTAGTTTGCTAAACACAAAATTATTCCCACGCAGGAGTCGAAAAATAAACAAATAAGAACGCTCTAGTCGGGTCTACCCGACTAGGAGATTCCTTGAAAGTTTGTTCGAATTTTCATTTTTACATACTATAATACGGAGTTCTCGCCACGATCTCTCATTGCACAGACTACACGCAGTTCAAAGTATGTGTGCACACGTATACAACAAATGCTTGGCCTTGTCGCTTTTGTCGATTGACAAAATGTTTTCTTTAATAACTTCTGTATTACTTAAAGGATTTTGATGAAATTTTCAACATTGAATCATCATAATGTATTCAAAATACGGTTTTAATTAAAAAAATAAAAATAAATTGAATTGTGGCTTTATTTGCAACTGAACTTAATTTAAATTGATTTTTGTAAAATGTGGAGCTGTTATCCAAAATATGAGAAAAATAGAAAAAGTATTTTATATACAAAAAGATTTGGTGACTTTAGCTTAAAAGATGTAAAAGATATGCTTAAAAAACTGAATCTCGATAAAGTTTTTATTCGATATCATAGAAACAAGAAAAGTTATCGAATATCTGAAACAAACTTAGTATGCGCGCTGTAAACATGGACTTTCAATTAAAATTTTAAGTATCTAGCTCTTATAAGTTCCGAGGTCTGCCACGCCTCCGTCTGCCTGTTACATACATTGTCACACAACCATTATACCCCCATTTCCTATTTTCAATACGATCAGGGTATAAAAATAAAGCGTGTTTCATTTCGAGCAACAGCTACAGAAATAAATTTAACAACAACACAAACACAAACACATTAAATGTTACGAGCCGCAAAAACGCCAACAACAAACAGTTCAAAGACCCCCTAAAGAAAGCTCTATATACATACATACATATTCCCTGAGGTTACATGAAACACCTGCTCTTTGTATCCTGCCTCGCCCCCTCGAGGCTGAAGGCAAAATAGTTCAACGGAAATGAAAATTGCAGAATTTGTGACTACAAGAAGGCAAAAGAAAAAGTTAAGTTAAGTTAACAGAAGAAGCTTATATATCCCTAGAAGCTATGGCAACTATATATACACAGTTTATCGATTTTAAGAATGAATCATCTGAAATTTTTAAAGACTGTCAGCAAACTTAACAAATTTTGTTTTCTTTGAAGATTTCTAGTCATAAAATTTCTTTCTAGAAAAAAGAAACAATTTTTAAACAAATTATAAAAGCTTTAAGAAAAATATATGACATATAGCAAAGATATTATTATCCACTTATGTCCTAATCATTGAAAGATTCTAATAATTAGAGAGCTCATCAGAACTCTAGTTTGGTGAAGCTGTCTGATAAGAAAAGAAACTTTTTTCTTGATAAAAATAGTATTACATTGATTGTAGCTATATAAGATATATATGGTTATAAGGAATATAGAAAATGTATTTATCTAATAATCATCATTGATAGATTTAACGAAATATATACGTCATAAGAACTCTCTTCTACAATCATACAATATTTAACAAATAGCACATAGAAAGAAAGAAAACTATATCATATAAACTTCCATATTCTATGCTTCAGATTCTTCATATGTCAACTATATCACGCAGTAGTCAGATTTTTGTTATGTAGAAGCCAGATAGTTCCTATGGCAGCTATATTATAAAGTAGTTTCTAAATTCTGAAAGGTTTATAAAGTTTTAAATAGTGTAGTTCCTTTAAAAACATTACTAATATCAAATATCTTTTTCAAGCAGAACTATATTACGAGATAACTCCACTACAGCTATATCGTAAAGCTATCTTAGATATATTTACACTCTATAAATATGTCTAAAACATATATAGGTAAGCCAAGTTTTATAAACAAAGCTTTTAAACTAAAAGGATAATATGTATAGCTATAGAAACTAACTATAATACCTATAGAATATATATACATACATATATCTATAAACATTTACCTCGAGTACCTTCTCGACGTAAGCCCGCTCTTTACACATCATACTCCGATTCGTAACCAAACATTAAACAAACACCCTCCCCTACAAGAAAAATAAACCACTCGAAATTTCCGTGAATATATTTGCAAATGGCACGAAAGGACGAACTGTGGTTAGGTTGTTGCCAGGAAATAGGCGGGATGACTGCCTTATCGAGTGGTCAGCCATAAAAAGAAGCGGTAAAATTCCTTATAAATAAACATAAAATAGGAAAAACTTTATGAAAAAAGAACTCAAAGAATAAAGGAAAGACGCTAGAACAAGAAGAAGCAGCGGGGGAGGTAATTTCAGGGAAAAAACCCAAAAAACACTAGCAAGTTGTCAAGGATATGGAGAGGGAGGGAGAGAGGAAGTATTATAGCGTGAGAGAGTTGTATGAAATCATTGGAAAACCCAAAGTTGGAAATAATAAGTTTCATAGAACTAGAAAAACTTGGATAAAAATTCCAACAATTTTTAGAAATAGATCCCATTAAACTAGAAGTTAAATACTTTTGGAAAATGTTACAAATTTTAGATTAAGTCTATTATAACTAGTATTTAGATTTAGTTTCTATATTAAATCTAAATTTTTAACTATTTTGGATTTTCCTAAACAAAAACAAGTAAGAACGTTGCAGTCGGGCGCCACCGACTCCGTCAGACTCTGTTCCTGTTAAAGGTGTGTAGGCTCAATAAATTATTTTTTTTTTTCGCAAATTTAAATTTCATGAACAGTAACCCACATGTCAAATTTTTATGCTCTACGTCTAAGACTGTAGGAGATACAGTTTTACCCTATTTGCCAAGCCCCAAATGGGCGTAGCTATATATAACATATATTTTTGGGTAGAGGTAGGATACTAGTATATATATTCCAAGTCCCAACTCTTTGACGGAAATATTGCCGAAATTATCACGGTTTTAGTAAAAGATATAGTAATTCCCGATTTGCCACGCCCCCAGAAGACGTGGATACATAACTTTTGACTTATCTTAAGAGGAGGTCAACAGTATCCCACATGCAAAATTTGGACGCTCTAGCTCCAAATCTGTAGGAGATACAGTTTTGTCCGATTTGCCACGCCCTTAATGGGCGTAAATATCTATAATATATATTTTTGATTCCGAGTGATCTACTTGCACATGTATTCCAAATTTCAAGTCTCTAGGTCTTAATACGCTTAAAATATTATAAGATTTATACAAATCGCTATATATATATTCCCGATTTGGTACGCCCCCAGGGGGCGTGGGTATATAACTTTTTGATCTAACTTAAGGGAAGGTCAACAGTAACCCACATGCCAAATTTGGATGCTCTAGCTTCAAAACTGTAGAAGATATAGTTTTATCCGATTTGCCACGCCCACAATGGGCGTAGATATATAAACTATATCTTAAAACGTCCGCGTGGTGTACACGAATATATATTCTAAATTCCATTTCTTAGACTTCAATATTGACTAAAATAACAGTCTTAATAGATATAGCATTTCCCGATTTGCCACGCCCCCTGTGGGCGTATCGGAAAAATACTCAAACTTGATCTGACGCGGGTACACACGAGTATATATTCCAAATTACAAGTCTCTAGCTTCTATAGTGTCCAAATGCTGCGCGTTCATACAGACAGACGGACAGACGGACAGTCGGACAGACGGACAGACGGACAGACAGCAAGACGGACATTGCACAAATCCAATAGACTCTTTTTCCCTTTGGGAACAGAGTCTAAATATCCCTTTGATTACAGCTATTCCTCCATTAAAAAAAACCCAATCGATGAAATTCGTATAATTTATGAGGATATTTGAGGATATTTAGGGTAAGGGATTAAGCCAGACGACGACGTTAGCATGACTAAGCCTTACCTAGTATAAGGGCGGGGGTAGCTTTAGCTAGCTGTAACGGTATATGTGGCTATGTTGCAACATTCGCCAATGACTAATAAGGCCAGCAAATGTGAAACAAAGCTGAAAAGATATAAAACTAAAGCTGTAAAGCAATTGAAGTGGGCAGCGACACAAAAACAAAATAAACACAAACAAAAACACAGTTAAGATGATGATGAAGAAGAAGAAGAAGAAGCAGAAGGAGATGAAAAGAGCACAGAGCTCTAAGCAAAGTGCCTAAAGTGCAGGCAAAGCGAGCAAAGAGAGGCGCGAGGAGCAGGCGAATTGACAGCAGCCAGACGCTATTGTGAGCAGCAAGAGAGAGGAAGGCAAAGAGAGTGAGAGAGAGAGGGGGAGGGGGATGACGGGTGCACAGTGAAACTCACTTGGCGCGGCGTCGAGTGGGCTGCCAACTGAAAGCTGAGAAGAGTTGGCGCCGTCGACAGCTTTTCAATTTGGGTTGACAGTTGGCAGCGTCGACGCCGCAGTCGACGTTAGCGTCGCTGCCGTCGCTGAGTGCAGCTTTCGGCAAAGGCGAAAAGCAGCCTTCACAGAAGAAAGCAAAAATAACTGGATGGGGTTGGAATGAAGGCTCTCGTGTTGTATTAATTATTCAGCCAAAAGCATTAATTTAATATAAGCAATTAATTGTAGAAATTATACAAAACGCTTTTTATGAAATTACACATAATTAATAATTTGTTACATTTGCTGTTGTCATTTATTGGGATTTTGTGGTGGAATGTCGCATGACATTTAACAAATTTAATTAGCTTAGAGGGAAACGGAAACAAGAGAAAATTAATATGGAATGTTTGAAATATAAAGATATTGCTTTAACTACAGCATAGAAATAATTTTAAAATATATAGAGTAAGTAAAGTGAAAAAAGAAATTTTTATATTGAAAATTTGACATTGTACATACAGCTATGTTCACAAAAATAGCAGTGTAGTAGATGCTAACAAAGATGCATATTCCTTCTTATAATGAATGGAATAAAATGTGGAATTTTATGAACAGCACAGTTTGTCAGTTTGTTGTTAATTTAGTTATATAAAAATAAAAATTTTAAATTTAAAATAGATTGGTGTAATTATGGTCTTTTAAATATGATTTATAAACTTTAATGTAACAGCACTGCTATTTTTGTGAACATAGCTGTAGATGCTAACAAACTTCTCTAATTGCAACTAAATAAAACTCTTTCATTCACATATACTAACACATTTTTACCTCTTCTCTCATTCTTATACACCTTTCATACAATGGAATCTACTCACACATTGGAAAGTTTTTCACATTCAGCTGCAAGTCAAACTCTGAGCAAAAGAGAGAGAGAGACAGCATATGATCATCATAAACTCAAATTCGCTCTCAGTTCAACTTCCATGCTGGAATGTAAAAACAACAATCAGCAGCCGTGTTCCAAAATAGAATTCCACGCTAAAATTCTAATCAGCTATTTTTTCCGCTGGCAGGCAGCAGGCAGCAGCAGTAGCAATGCGAACAAAAGCCGCGTGCAACAAAGCAATTTGCATTTCCATATGCCACGACAAAAACAGCAACAGCGACAGCAACAACAAACTACAAGAACAATAATAAGAAATGCCCTACTCAGCGGTCAACAGCAGGCAACGCTAGCAGCGACGTCGACGTCAACGCTGTCGCTGCGTGCAAATGGCCACCAAAAAAGAAAAAAACATCAGCAGCAGCAGCAGCAGCAAGCAGAAGAAGAAGCCATGAGCAGAGAGCGAACGCATGAATATTTTTTTAGCTTAATTAAGCGTAAGCTAAAGCAAACAACAACAATAATGAAGATACACGGAAGTCGCCAGACAACAAAAACAAAGCACCTCAAATTTTGTTGTTGCGGCGACGCAAAAGCATTAAGGCGAAATGGATGAAGAGCTAGAGCAGCTATGGAAGAAGAGAGTGCGAGCGAGAGAGCAGGGCGGACAGTGGGCGACAGCATTTTAAAATAAACGACTTAAAATGCTGTAATAAGCCAAGAAAATTTTCAATATGCGACAGACAAGACAGCCAACAAAAACAAGCAAAAAGAAGAAACAACAAGCTGCAAGCAACAAACCAACAACAACTACAACAACATGTGCAACATAGTTGCGCTTGGCAATTTCGCCAGTCGCATTTTTATGTGGACGAGTTCCAACACGAGAATTTTACACACACACACACACACAAATTGCAGCGAATTTGCGGCGAGCAAGAGTGAGTGAGAAAGATGGCGAATGCCTGGCTAGGCTGGGTGGTTGGGGGTCCAATCAGAGCGACATTTGTGTCGCATAACTTTGGCGTGTATTTTTTTTTAAATTATGCAGAACACAAAACAAAACATAATATAAAGATGAACAACTACAAGGTACGCTGTAAGTTAAGAATTAGTAAGGGAAGAATAAAGGAAAATAAATTCTTGTTGGATGTATGCTAGTCCTCTAACTATATCTCTAGTATACCCTATGCTTGTCTTTCTACAGGGTATTTCCTTTGTACAATCGTCTATTGCAATGCTCGATTAAATGTTGAAAAACAGGTATAAATCAAGAGAAATTAAAATTTATTATGTAAAAAATAGAACTAAGGCAAAATAGACTGTGAAAATAATTTAAATAAAGGAATTACAAATTTGTTCATTTTATTTTTGTTTTCTTGCCAAAACTCGGAAATTCCACATAAATAATTTTAAAATAAAATGCGACCTTCAGTTATTATTATTATTTTTTTTACACAAATATTTGTATAAGAAATATCCGCATTTTGTTTTTAGTTTCGAAATAAGATCAAACAAACGAAAACCTTTAAAAAAAAAAATAGCAAAGAACTTGTGCAAATAAAACACAAAACAGCAGAGGGAAGAAGAGAAGTGAGAGAAAAACAAAAACTTGAAAATCTTCAAAATTTTATATTGAAGCAAATTTAAAAAAAAAAAATAAAAACAAAATCTTTTCATACGTCAGCTAAAACTTGTTTTTGCAACAATGCTAATAAAAAAAACAATTTTAGCATTAGTCATCGCTGCTACAGCTACGCCAGCGTCAGCGTCAGCATGAGCAACGACAGCGCACACCTGTAGAAAGCGAAGCGCTAACAATAAAAATCCACAGTAGTCCAATAAGAAAATAATTGCAGCAGACTCAGCCAGCAAGTGTGAGCGAGAGAGAAATGGCGAACGAAGTGACAGAGTAGTGAGCTTTGTGTTGCTAAGCCAAGCGCTAAGCTGGCGAAAAGGCAGAGCCGATAAGAGTATTTGTGTGTATGTAAATATGTGTGTGTTGAGAAGCTGCTCAATGGCAAAAGGATTAATTTCCAGTGAAACTCGATTCGCATGCAAATGGAAAGGTAGTCGCAAAAGGGGTTGCGGTTGCTGCTCACCCACACGCTCTCCATTGACTGTGAGACGTCGACGTCGACGTCGCTGCCACAGTCGGCGCTGACGGCGGCGCTTGACTTTCAACGCCCGCGCAATTTGTAGCCTGTTGTTGTTGTTGTTGCTGTCGCTCGTTTCTCAATTGACTTTCTATAATTGCGTTTAATGTGTTGTGACGGAGCCGCACTCGCAATTACCCCGGCCCCCTGCCCGCTGCCACGCCCCCTTAGCCCACTTGTGCTTGTTGTGCAACTTGGTAATTCTATTTTTGTTCAATTTTCTGCGTATTTGTGTCTCTTTCTTTTTTTAATCGCACATTTCGCTGCACAACATTTTCATTTTCACAAGAGATTTTCCGACCCTAAGCAGCTTTGATATTATTTAATTTGATTCTATTTTGTAGGCAACCTTTTTTGCTGCTTTGCGTAATCTATGCGAAAACATGCCGCTAGGTGGCGCCGCAGATGATTTCATTAAGATTAGGCGAATTGATGAAAAGCGACAGCTCGGAAAATGCCTTTAGAATATGGTTTATTTTCACATTGTTTCCAGTGCCATTCCATAAGCTGAGTTCCATTTTAAAAGGTTTCCAGTGTTGATTCTTTTGTATTTCACGCCCTTTCTCTCATGCCTGTTTTGCGTTCAATATCTTTATACATCTAGACATAATAGCAGTAACGGTACTTTGTATTTACTGTACTTTGCTTTTGTTCGTTCGCTCGTTTGGTCGTTGCATTTACTGGGCTTGGGAATTGTCCATTAACACTTGTTAACCCAATTTAAATTCAATTTCCATAGACAACGTGCGTGTGTGCTTGTGTGTGTGAGATAGAGGGAGAGAGAGCGAGCGCTTGAAACGTTGAGCAACACACAAAGCAGCCTGCATTGTCACTCAAAAGCAAAATACACACACACACACACACACTTACACAGAGATACAAACACAGACACTGCGACAGTTACGTGCTGCAACAAGAACGATAATAAAACAAGTAACGCAAACGTCAACGTTGACGCCGACATCGCAGCCGCAACAACAGCTTCAAGGCGACAAGCGAAGAGTGTGAGAGAGAGAGGGAGAGGGAGAGAGTAAGAGAGCATGCCTGCTGCTGCTGTTGATCGCAACATTGTTGTTGTTATTGGCAAATTTTCTCTTCTGTTTTGACCTCCATTCGGCGACGCCCCGAGGGTCGAATCGAAGTTGGAGTTGGAGCTGCACTTGGAGGCCGGCTCCATTGAAAAGCTGCCCAAAAAAATCAAATTATAAAAAGCAAAAACAACAACAAAGTGTGTACACACATAAATTGCGATCGTTGTGCAAGTGTGCACCCAAAAAAAAAAGAAAAAAAATTGTAAAACAAGTTCTCAAACACGAAAACTGGTCCAGCGATCTTTTCATACACTGAGAGAACGAAGGAGACGCTTGTTGTTTTTGAAAGTAATCAGCCCTGAACTGCTCAATTCTACCATTAATTATACGACAGATCATCATATATCATCTATACAAGTTCAATATATTAAAAATAACTAGAAACTCACGTTTATTTTTAGCCTAAATATATTCCCAAGTTCGAGTTTGCTTACCTGCAATAAAAAATGAAATAAAAAGTTAGATATTAATATGAGTAAGTTGTTTGCGATTCTTGCTGTATATATAATATAGTATATATATAATATAATATCTAAAAAGTCGACAGATGTATCTAGACCCCAAAGTTTGAGTGAGACTGACAGAAAGGTCGACTGGCGCATCATTCAATTCAATTGCGCCCAAAAATGTCAACTTAAAATGCAAAAAGAAATTGTGATAACAGACACTTAATACGCTACTCGACTAAGGAATACCCTGTAATAAAAAATATATATTTTCCGAGCTAATTTAATACAATATCGCTAAGAAAGTTGTCTAAAAAAAAGCATAAATGCTGGACATGTCAACACGTTCATCTCGACTAAGGAATACCCTGTAATAAAAAAATATATTTTCCAAGCTAATTTAATACAATATCGCTAAAGAAGTTGTCCAATACAAAAGCAGCAATGCTGGGCATGTTAACACGTGCTGCAGGACTAGTAAATACCCTGTAATAAAAAATATACATTTTCTGAGTCAATTATATACAAAGTGTTGTCAAAAACAAAAACTGAAATGTGAAGCATATGAAACACGTGCTGCACAACTAACAAATACCCTGTAAAAGTTTTAAAATCTCTAAAATTAATCATGTGATTTAATAATAGCTTAAAAATTGGAGAAAAATATATGTAATAAAGCATAAAAACAAAGCTAGCTTCTGTTGCTTGACTTCAACATACCCTGTAAACTGTAAAGTATGCTCTAGTTTTCAAAATATGTTACTTTAATAATATTTTCATATTTTTGTACAAGTTTCTCAAGTAAATTTTTACTTCAAAAACAGCTAAAGTCGCATATACCCTACAAAAATTTAAAGTCACAGCGTATAAAAAGCATGTGCTTGTTTTTTTTTTTGCTTTTTGACATGACATAAAAGTTCTGTCTCTGTCGCACGCGCCATGTTTGCTGGCTTATTGAAATTTTTGTACATACTTGTACTCGCATTTCTGTGCGTGTGTATGTGTGTGTGTGTGTGTGTGTGTATTGCGACAGGCAGCTGCTGTATCTCAGAGATACGCACGACACACAACATGTTTAGCAACATTTGCATAGACTTAAATGAGCTATATATGTTTGTGTGTGTGTGTATATCGTATTTAGTTAACATTCGCACTCGCCCACTTGAAGTGGCCTTCCCTTAACCTTAGCTAAGCGCAGCTCACTTTAACTGTCGAGGTCTCTCTTTTGGCCACAAGCTTCGCAATATGACTAAGAAAATTGACAGCAGTTGCAAATGACGTTTATTTTTATTGCGTTCATCGATTGACACGCCTTCCAGTGGCTTCCAGTGGATCACGCATTCATTACCATGCAGGTGCGATGAATTTCACTCGACTGCATTTTATTTGTTACCAATTAACTCGTCTAGGCCTAATGTCATCCACATATATGCACAATGGGGTCGGTCGTTAACTCTTCTACTTTTTTTGTTTATTGTTTACAATAAATTAACATTTGGATGTCATGGAATTTCGCTTTAAAGCTACGTGACGTCTTGCATGAATATTTCATTTACATTGCGTTGGCTTTTACAGGTTCTCGCATACTCACACACAGACACACACACGCACGCAAAAAAAAAAACAAAAATAACTTTGTCATTGGCAGCGGGGTGAAGGGAGACGCAAAACTAAAGCGAACTTAGTTGACAGCCCGAAAAGAAAACGACGCAGCGCAGCAGCAGCGCAGCTACGCAGCAACTGTGATTGGCATATGAGCTACACAAATCACGCCCTCTCCCTTGCTCCTGCTCCTGCACGTGGGTGCTGCTGTCGCTTGCTTAGAATGGCTTTGATGTAACTTATGCCAAAGAGGAGCAAGAGAAGAGCGAACCTCACAAGCGAAGAGCAAGGAGAAGCAGCAGACTGGAAGAATCTCGTTTCACAAAGAGAGCTGCAGGCAGCACTCATGCCTGCATGTGTGTGTGTGAGCAGGCTGAGTGAAATTGCAACTACTAAACACACACAGACACACACACACATGTAGACAACTGCAAGTCTGGAATTTAGCTGTCTAACTCCTTTCACCCACTCAAAAAAGAGCTGCTGCCATGCTAAATAATAGGGCAAAGCCAGAGTTGCCACAGATCACAAATTGTGATTTCTGTGCAATTTGTTGGTAGCAAGATTTATGGGAGAAAGTACAAACAGGAAGCATGAAAAAGAGTGAGAACTGCAGAAGTAAATAAATAAAAAGACGAGAGACCATTGATGGTTATGTATGTCATTCTCGCCGTTATAAAGAACCGATTTCAAAGAACTCTCTGGAAGTGGAGCATGAGATCTTGCTGGAATGAGTTCTAAAGAGTTGAAAGAAAAGCCTATTTAAGACTAACTGGTATATATATATATGGAAATGATTTTGCGGAATTGATAAATATTGAAGTTTAACTAAATTACTATAAAAATGCTAAAGAGATATTTGAAGATCAATTTCCACTCATTTCCCATGAAACTATTGGAACTTAAATTATGTTATAAAAAATAAAAATATATCTTAAACTTAGTTTGATAACTCTGATACACAGATAACCAGAAAATACAAAATGTATCTCGAACAATCTTTATCTATGACTATGCAGAACATTCCAGAAATAACTGCAAATTTCCACATTTCCAGTTCTGGAAAGATTAACGATCAGTCAGGCAGATTTATGATAGTCCAGAAAATTCCATTATGTTTTTCTTATGAGTAGTTAGCGAACCCATTTGGGTTGGTAGAAAATAAAAACATGATGGTACCTCAAGGAAACTAGCACGAATTGCGGTTTCTTTCTTATCGAGTGCTTGAAAAGCATTTCCAAATAACAAAAACAGTTTATTTTTGTACAACCCGCACCTCGAAGCAAACACACACACACTCACACATACACAGAAGCAGAAATATTACTAGAATACAAAACAGCTCCAAAAGTATTTCAACGTATTATCACGATAAAAGCCAAGCAAAACAGGCAAAAATAAAAACAAAACAAAAAAACCATAAATAAATAAAAATTAAAAAAAATGACGACAACAGCAAAGAGAGAGAGGGAGATAGAGACAGAGATATACAAACAACAATTTATAAGTCGCAATAAGCGAAAAGCAAATAAAAAAGAAATAAAAAGAAAACAAAATTTAAAAGTAAACTAAGACAGAGCGAGAGGGAGATAGACGGAGACAGAGAGGGAGAGACAATTAGGGGGTGGATAATTGGCTGAGAGGCACTCGAAAACGAACTAAAGGGAAGGTAATAAACACAAAAGCTAAGCGTTATCTGCGATTGTCCCATCATCAAGTAAATGTTGATCTAGATTTTTCTTTATCTTTTTTATGATTAAAAATTAATAAGAATATGGGATTTACGAGACTAAAAAATTATTATATTTCTCTTTTTTAAGATTCATCTAAAAGCTAAATGAATTGATTGTCTTATTCTCAAAAAATCAACTATATTTATCGATAACAT
Source organism: Drosophila gaucha (assembly GCA_035045545.1). Taxonomy (NCBI): domain Eukaryota; kingdom Metazoa; phylum Arthropoda; class Insecta; order Diptera; family Drosophilidae; genus Drosophila; species Drosophila gaucha. The sequence continues at coordinate 1,258,324 of JAWNOY010000222.1, forward strand.
TATCGAAATTTAAAATATAGACTTGTTTCAATGTAGTTTGAAGACAATTCTTTTGAATATGTATATGAAGAAGACATAGAGCAAAAAATAGTGTGCTGAGTTCAGACAGTTGATAGCTTTAAGAATAAGTTATCGATAACATTATCGATTAAAAATAGTTTGAAGACAATTCTGCTTAGTTATTATAGAAAATGAAACAAATGAGTTTGCTAGTTATAGGGATTTGACGATTTTTCAAATATGTTATCGATAACATCATCGAAACAGAAAACATTTTTATAGTTTTTATTGCTATAGCAATGAAAAACATTTGTTTATGTATATATTTGCTAGGAAATTATAGTTTAAGCCTTACCACCCGATAGATTTAAGAATAAGTTATCGACAACATTATCGATTATTAAGAGAGAGAGCAAATAGTTTGAGGACAATTCTGTTTAGTTATTCTAGAAAATAAGACTAATGAGTTTGCTAGATATAGGGATTTGACGATTCTTCAAATAAGTTATCGATAACATTATCGAAAGAGCAAAGATTTCGATAGTTTTGATTCCTATAGCAATGAAATACATTTTTAGACTCTGTTCCCAAAGGGAAAAAGAGTCTATTGGATTTGTGCAATGTCCGTCTTGCTGTCTGTCCGTCTGTCCGTCTGTCCGTCTGTCCGTCTGTCCGACTGTCCGTCTGTCCGTCTGTCCGTCTGTCCGTCTGTCTGTATGAACGCGCAGCATTTGGACACTATAGAAGCTAGAGACTTGTAATTTGGAATATATACTCGTGTGTACCCGCGTCAGATCAAGTTTGAGTATTTTTCCGATACGCCCACAGGGGGCGTGGCAAATCGGGAAATGCTATATCTATTAAGACTAAAACGCTGTTATTTTAGTCAATATTGAAGTCTAAGAAATGGGATTTAGAATATATATTCGTGTACACCACGCGGACGTTTTAAGATATAGATTATATATCTACGCCCATTGTGGGCGTGGCAAATCGGATAAAACTATATCTTCTACAGTTTTGAAGCTAGAGCATCCAAATTTGGCATGTGGGTTACTGTTGACCTTCCCTTAAGTTAGATCAAAAAGTTATATACCCACGCCCCCTGGGGGCGTACCAAATCGGGAATATATATATAGCGATTTGTATAAATCTTATAATATTTTAAGCGTATTAAGAGCTAGAGACTTGAAATTTGGAATACATGTGCAAGTAGATCACTCGGAATCAAAAATATATATTATAGATATTTACGCCCATTAAGGGCGTGGCAAATCGGATAAAACTGTATCTCCTACAGTTTTTTAGCTAGAGCGTCCAAATTTTGCATGTGGGATACTGTTGACCTCCTCTTAAGATAAGTCAAAAGTTATGTATCCACGTCTTCTGGGGGCGTGGCAAATCGGGAATTACTATATGTTTTACTAAAACCGTGATAATTTCGGCAATATTTCCGTCAAAGAGTTGGGACTTGGAATATATATACTAGTATCCTACCTCTACCCAAAAATATATGTTATATATAGCTACGCCCATTTGGGGCTTGGCAAATAGGGTAAAACTGTATCTCCTACAGTCTTAGACGTAGAGCATAAAAATTTGACATGTGGGTTACTGTTCATGAAATTTAAATTTACGAAAAAAAAAAAAAATTTATTGAGCCTACACACCTTTAACAGGAACAGAGTCTGACGCAGTCGGTGGCGCCCGACTGCAACGTTCTTACTTGTTGATATGTATATATTTGCTAAGAAATTATGTTTCAAGCGTTAATCACTCGAAAAAAGTTCGAAAAACTTTTGTAGACACATTCTCGATAAACTAAAGCTAAGCTATAAATGTGAGTATATACATATATGTATGTACATATGTATATATGTTCAAGTCTACATAAGTCTGATATCTATCAAGAATAAAAGCGAAAACATCAAAACAAATAATCAAGCAAAGCGTAGACAAGAAAAACGAAAAAAAGCGAAAAATAACAAGTAAGAAAGCTCTAGTCGGGTCACAGCCCGACTACGAGATCCCCTGAACCAAGTCCGAGCTGATGTTTTAAACAACCTAGCTTAAATCTTTTATCTATACATATTACCTCTGCGCGCAAATACACATGCACACATACACACAGGCACGCATATACACATGCACACATATACACATGCACACATATACACTTGCACACATATACACATGCACACATTTGTATACACATGAACACATATACATACCATGCACACAGAAGCACGCGCGCCGATTATTGCGTAGTTGATTTGAATGTATGTGTGCACACGTACAGGCTGCTGCAGCGTGCCTTTACAATGTTTCCTTTAATAACTTCTGTATTACTTAACGGATATGAATGCAATTTTCTGCATTGAATGCTATTAATTTATTAAAAATACGGTTTTCACTAAAAAATTTGAAAAAATTAAATTGTGGCTTTGATAATTTTTTTTTTATAATTTTTTTTTGTGAAATGTGGAGCCGGTATCCAAAATATGAAAAAATAGAAAATGCATTTTATTTATAGAAAGCTAAAAACAAAATTTGGTAGCTGTAGCTAAAAATATGTAAAAGATATGGTCAAAAAACTGAATCTTGATAACGTTTTAAATCGATAACATTGAAACGGAAAAATTTATCGAATATCTAAAACAAACTCGATATTTTCGCTGTATACACAGACCATCATGCAAAATTTGAAGTCTCTAGCTCTTATAGGTTCTGAGATCGACGCGTTCATACATACGGACAGACGGACAGACGGACAGACGGACGGACGGACGGACAGACAGACGGACAGGGCTAAATCGACTCAGCTCGTCACCCTGATCAAGAATATATATACTTTGTGGGGTCTGCCACGCCTCCTTCTGCCTGTTACATACTTTTTGCAAAACCATTATACCCTGATTTCCCATTTTCAATGGGTTCAGGGTATAAAAATGAAAAGGGGGAGGCAATAAAAACATCAACAAACAGACTTGTTTGAGCTGGCAAAAGTAATCGGAGATGGAAACAGCGAGAAGTGACAAGAGAGAAAAATGTAGACATAGGAAGAAGATAGAGCACTAAGTGAGGGGCTGATGATGATAGGAGAAAAATGAAGACATCGAAAGGAGAAGAAAGAGCATGAAGTGGCGGAAAGATGATAAGCGTCTGGGTATTCACACGAGCCCAAACAGAACCAAGGGGAAAAGCAACAACAACAAAGTTCAATTGAAGCCAAGTGACAACAACAGCAACAACAAAAGCAACAACGACAATAAAACATGAGCACAATTTCGCATGGTTTCGCGTTTATTGTTTGATTATCAATAGAGAGCGAGAGATGGGACATACTCAAATGTTAGGGTATATATATAATATATAAAGCGAGGCTACCCTTGATAAGCGACAAATGGAAAAGGAAGAAGAAGACTAACGGTATATAAGCACACACATACATATACAAAAAGAGCTGAGCAACAATAAAAAGTAAATGCATATATGAAATATAATCATCATAAATTGTTGTCTCCAGGCGCTATTTGTCAGTTCGATAAAAACGATAACGATAACGATAACAGCGAATGATTTAAGCTATTGCAATCAAGTTGGCAGCACACAAAATGAGAGATAAAAAGGTATTGGAGTATCATTTTGTGTTTGTTTTATGTTTTATGAAATTCCTTTGGGTCATAAATAAATAATATGGAATGCCCCTAATATTATATATTTCAATGAATCATCAGTAAATAAACGATTTTTTGGCAAATTTTTGTTTGACTATATATACGTATCTATAAATTTGCTTGTAATAAAAATCTGCCTAAGCTCTTAAATAAAGATTATGGAATGCCCCTAATGTTAGATATTTCAATGAATCATAAGAAAATAAAATTATTTTAGGCAATTTCTTGTATTTTCTAGTCTGTTTAACTATATATCTATGTATCTATATATTTGCATATGGTACAAATCTGCCTAAGCTCTTTAATAACTAATATGGAATGCCCCTAATGTAAGATATTTCAATGAATCATTAGAAAATAAATTAACTTTAGACAAAATTTATATTTTTTAGTCTATTTAACTATATATCTATGTATCTATATATTTGCATATACTAAAAATCTGCCTAAGCTCTTACAACATTTATCGATAACAGTTTTCTATGTGAATCCGGTTTTTCTATCAGGTGCATCGCGTATTTGACTTTTGCTCATAGATAATTTCATGAATTTCATCTGAATTAGATGATGAAATAGTCCATAAGAAATGCATCATTAATTCTATTGGCATATTCATTATTCCCACTGTTGTCAGTTGCAAATTAACTTGTTCTTTTGATTATTTTAATTTTTTAATATTGCATTTATTATAAACAAAGTATGATTATCTGACAGTTAAGTATTGATAAGATTTTTTAATTGAAAAGTTCATAGAGCAAAACAATTGAGAACTATTTTTCATTGGCTTCTATTCGATTCTTTAACTTTCCTGGCTATTCTTTCATTCAGTTTTATCGCCCATTAGAAATATTAGTTTTAAAGAAAAGTTTTTAGGATATGAAAGGTTTTTAAAATAAGAATTTCATTGGATTTCACTGGAATTGCTTTCCTAAGCTCTTTATGATCTAACGATTTATATAGATTTTATAGTCTTATAGAAAAGATAATAATATAAATAGATCTTTCATGTATCGTGCAGTTTCTTGACTCCTTAGATATATATCTTATAGAAAAGTTCATTAAAAACAAAAATTTCCCTATGTTCTAAAGTATTATCTGATGCAACTTTATTTTACCCTGTAGTTCCTTCACTCATTAGAAATATTAGTCTTATAGAAAAGTTATTAAAAGACATAAATTTCCTTCATTATATTCTAGAGGATTATCTGATATCTAATGTAACTTTCTTTTACAATGTAGTTTCTTGACTCCTTAGATATATTAGTCTTTAGAAAATTTCCAAAAAAAAACATAAATTTCCTTAGTTTATTATGTTTTATAAGATTATCTGATATCTAATGCAACTTTCTACTACCCTACAGATTCTTGACTCAATACAAATATTAGTCTTAAAGAAAAGTTCCCTACGTTTCCCTACCTTTTAGAGGATCATCTGGTATCTAATGCAACTAAATTCTACACTTTAGTTTCTAGACTCTTTAGATATATGTCTTAAAGAAAAGTTCATAAAAAGCCCTAAATTTTCCTATGTTCTAGAGGATTATCTTATATCTAATGCTTCCATTTAGTTAAATCCCTCATTAGAACAACAAATTCTGTTAAATTTTCATATACTATATCATATATTTGCATACATTTAGAATTTCCCATTTCCCTAAACTAGTTTTAAAAGGAAAAACTCACCTGTTTCGCGCTTTCGCTTGCTGTTGGCCGCTGCTGTTGACTTGGACAACGTTTTCTGTTGCTGTTCCTGCTGCTGTTGTTGTTGTTGTTGTTGCTGATAATGATGTTGCTGATGATGATTTGGATGTGCGTGCTGCTTGATGATGACGCTGCGCTGTCGCAGCTGCCGTGTCTCCGAGTCTAGATAGATGATCGGCTTCAGATCGCAGCTGATGCCGATGCTGACCTGTTCGACGATTGGCTTGACGTCCAGCCCTATGGCAGGGGCTGCTGCTGCTGCTGCTGCATAGGTACTGAGACGTGGCCTATAAATCTGTTCTCCTGTTACAGCTGAACCGGAACCGGAACCGGAACTGGAACCGGCAACGACGGCGTAGTCGATGACGAAATCGGACGCGTGTGAAGGATGCGACGTTTTCATTGGCGCATGCGAATTGATAAAACGATCCTCTGGTGCTCTCTGTCTCCCTCTGTCTCTATCTCCCTCTCTCTTTATATATATATATATATATATATCTATATATGTTATTCTCTCTTTCGCGCTCTCTCTCTCTCTTTCACTTTAGCTCTCTGCTCGCTTCTCGTCTCGTTTGCAAGCACTTTATCTTATTTTTCTTGCATTTGTTGATTTTTCCAATTCGCTTCTAATTGGATTTGATTAGATACGGTTGGTCGCAATATTTAACGGTATTTGCGCCTTCTTACAATTAAATTTGCTGTACAAAAAGATTACGTTTTGCTTGATCGAAATATTCTGTTTGATCCTGGCCTTGTAACATCGAGATTGTAGAATTAATATTTACAAATTATACTTTTTTCCTGTAGACAATTTATATATTAAATTAAAGGAGAATCTGCAAGTAGAAAAAAAAACAATTAATTAGTTAATAATTTACATGAATTTGAATAATATAAGCAATACATTGTTGCTAGTAATTAATTATAATTGGAAATTGCGCTGCAACGCAATTCCAAGTTTTTCCACACTGGAAGAATGGAAGGCAACTATTTTCGTTACATTTTCGAAAATTTCCGTTGGCATCTTTTGTGCAAAACAACAACAAAATTAACGTTGCCAGACGCTGCCAATTTGTGGTTTTTGTTTTTATTATGTCTTGTTGTCGGGGCGGCGCACAGTGGTCACATAGTAGAATAAACGAGAGAAAAGTCATATTTATGGGAACTTGGTAAGATTGATATAGATAAATGGTATAAGCCATAAAGAGTGTATAAAAGAAAAAGTAAACTAGATTCTAAAACTTGTTTTTATTTAAAAATTTAAAAAAAAATCTAGTCAGCATTTATATGATGTATTATAAATTATTATTTATTTTTAAGCAACATTTTATATTTTATATAATTTTTTTATTTAACTTTTTCTATAATCTTAAATTTGTGCATTTACTATGCTGTGTGAACCACTGTGCGACGCTTTATGTGAGAACCGTTTTGGGTGACTGCCTATTTGTGTGCATGTGTGTGTGTATCTGTGTGCGTCGAGCCGAAATATAAAACTACGCAAAAACTATAAAAACATGCGCCAGCAACAACAATAACGACAGCTACGGCAACAAAACAACGTAACACAATAGCAACAACAAATTCATAGATTACGCACCAGGGATCGAGCGTAAGAGAGAGATAGCAACACACACGCTTATAAGCGCACTGCTGCTACGCACTTTGTATTGGAAGAGAAAACAAGAAAAAAAGTTCTTGGGTTTAAAATTGTGTCCAATTGGCAACTTTCGTTTGAAGTTGTGCGTGCGTGTGTGTGTATGTGTGTGTGCGTGTGTTAAAAACAAAATTAACAACTTGTTGGGCTGGGCAGATCGGCAATTGGCAGGGGGAGCACACAAAAAATAATGAATATGTGCGGCGAGAAAACAAAAATTAATGCAAACAAAAAGCCGGTTCTCATACACACACACACACACATACACATACAGACAGTAATAAAAGCGAGAAAAAGTTGCAAAGATGCTGTCGACGTTGACGTCGATGCCGCTGCCCGCAAGAGACAGAGAAAGAGAGAGAGAGAGCCAGGAGTAACTGCTGCCGAGACGACAAACATAACAAACAAACACACACACGCACACACACAGTTGCAAAGGTAGGCAGCGCCACATCGACCGGCGCAGACGTCAACAACAAAATGGAAGAAGCAGAAGCAGCAGCAGCAGCAGCAGCAGCAGCAGAGCAGCGAATTTAAAGCTGAGCAACGGGCAGCACACAAACCGCGCAGTTAGCAGCCAACACACAAAACGGCAAAACGAGTTTTCGTTGTTGTTGTTGTTTTTGTTATTTGCGGTTCGGGCGAGTCGCTTAACAACAACAACAAATATGTATTTATTAATCAAATTGAATTTGTTTGCAAATTGCGACACTTATTTTTTTGAAGTTTTTGCACACACACACACACATACACACAGTTATATACTTATGCACGCAGACAGCAGTGTGAGAGCGGTTGCTAAATTTGTTTGAGATCAACAAAAAGAGTGCTGCAAAACGTTTTCTAGTCTATTATTAGCTTAAGTTAAGAGAGCACCTTATGTGAGGACGAACCTTGTCCTTTTCTTTTTAAATGTATTTAATTTCTTTTTAATATGCTTTTTCGGCTGCCCGCTTTGTACGTCTGCTTCGGCCGCCGTTTGCTGAGACTCTGCCACGCTGCCAGTGCTGCAGCTGCTGCCGAAGGCTGTATGTTGGGCGCCTGCGCAAGCGCCAGCTGCGGCAGAGCTCTCTCTCTCTCTCTCTCTCACTCTCTTCGAGACTGTGTTGAGAGGCTCTGCCCGGGGGACTCGCGAAATCGTTGCTTTGCTGACGTGGGCGCGCCACCTAGTGTCGAAAAGGGGGTGGGTGGTTGGGTGGTTTGCCTGCTTATTTCAACAGACACGTAAGGATTTACGTAGTTGGCAAAAGGCGCGGAGTGGATTACGAGCGCGTCAGAAATAGTTTCTTTTGCACAATCAGCGAGAAGGCTCGAGAAGGTAGGGGGTGGGTGCGGGGGTGGGGGTTGGGTCGAGGGTCTGCTTGCCGGCGGCAAAACGCGAAACTTGCGTCGTGGGCAGACTTAATTCCACTAACACACGCGCAAAAACTAATACGCACATGTGAGTGTGCGTGTGTCCGTGTGCTTTCATTACATATTTTTAGCTCAGCAAATGGCACAGTTACATTTTTAAAAGACGAAGCATGAGAAATTGAGGCAGGGCAAAGAAAGGGACATGCCCCAACCCCCAAGCAGCATGTGAGCATATGCTTGGTATAAACATGTGTGTGTGTGTGTATTTGTATACATGTGCATATGGGAAAGTTCTTTCAGTGGAAGCGGGAGCAGAACAGGGAACTTATATGTTCTGCGTGCTGTTACCCGGCTATGCGCGTCTCAAGCTATTTTCTTCTTCTTGAAATTGTGTTATTTAATCATTAAAATACGATTAATTCTTTATATAGCACCTTTTAAATACATTTTAAGACAATATTTAAAAGATATACTGTTTTGTTTTTACTGTACTTAGGTAAAAACTTAAAAAAAAAACAAACTGTATTTGCTTACTAAACATTTTTCTATATTTTTTGGTGAAATATAGGGTAGAACTGTGCATTTTTTTCAGATTATGCACATTATTTAAATTAATTCTATATTTAATATATATATATATATCTTAATTATTTAAAATATTTCAATAGTTTGTCATTAAAATTTCTTTATATAAATAATTATAATTTAAAAAAAATATTTATTATTGATTAAAAAATATGCATATCTTAATTATTTAAATAATTTTTCATTAAATTTGCTTGTATAAATAATTGTATTTAAAAAAAATTATTATTTAAAATATTTCAAGTTTGTCATTAAAATTTCTTTATATAAATAATTATAATTAAAAAAAAATTTATTATTAGATAAAAAATAAAAAAATATGTATATCTTAATTATTTAAAATATTTTAATAATTTGTCATTAAATTTAATTGTATAAATAATTGTTCTTTAAAAAAAAAATTATTATTACTTAAAATATTTCAATAGTTTGTCATTAAAATTTCTTTCGCTAATAAACTTATTTATTGCCAATTAAAATCACTTCTGCCAGGTACTACTGTACTCTATTATTAATACTACTCATTAGAACAACACTTCAAACCCAGTTCAATTTTATGTAAAACTGCGATCCGCTACGGCAAATCCGCAGCAGCTTTCGAACAGCTGTCGCTGCTGCGATTCCTTGAATTTCACTTTGACGACTAATTGACAAGTGTGGACCTAGCCAAAGAGAAAGAGAAAAAGAGAGCGCGAGAAAGCATAGTAGATGTTCTCTTTGCTAAACTTAAGTTGTGCAACAATTTAATTTCATTTGCCTCTAAATCTTTCACAGCTAATTGTACGCAGTCAACGTAGGCAGCAGCGAGCGCGGCAGCGCTGCCGACGTTAAATGCTTTTCAGTATCCTTCGCATGAATGACACACAGCTAACGCGCGCTCTCTTATATGCTCTTGCTCTCTCTGCTCTCACGCGCACCGGCGACGCTGGCGGCATTTGCTTTGATATTGTTTGTGATGACGAAGCGCTGCTGGGCAGAAAGGAAGACACATACACACACACATACACGTATGTATACATGTATATACCCTACACTATCTTTGCAACAACAAATTGACTAGTAATACTTGTGAATGAATATTGTGGCGAAGTTTTGTCTTCAATTAAGCATAACAAACAGTATAGGGTGCTATTTGTAAAGGAAGAAGAGAAGAAAGAAAGTGCCCGCATACGCCAGCATATGGAAGGTTTAACAGTTCTATTCCTGACGCGCAATATGGAAAAGTACACAAAAGCAGAAATAAACGAAAATGGGAATTAATTAAATTTAGCTAGGGGTATGTACACTCACTCAACGAAGCGTCACCCTGTATTCAAATTGTTATTAAAAAGACAAATAAAAGACATACAAACAAAAGTTCGTGGCAAAAACAAGTTAAAAATGCAATTGAAAACGTGTATAAAACGCGCTCTCTCGCTCACTTACACACACACATATGCTACGTGCGCTACTTTGAGTTCATCGTTTTCAATTCATTTTGAGTTTCTCTCGGCCGTAGCAAAAAGTCACTCAAACACACTCACATTCACACTCTTATTCTATATACAAGCGTATTTGTGCTTACTTTTCATTATATTTTTTTGTTGTTGATGGGCGCGAAGAAAAGGAAGGAAATATTGTGAGAAAAAAAAAACAAGCATTCACACTGCGCGCAAACACTTGGGCCGCATTACGAACAGAAATATAATTTTTGGGAATTATAGAAAGTGCAATCGAATTTGCGTTATTAAAACACTCGCCATGTTTTCGCTCGCTCGCTCTTTTTCACACACACGCACGCATGAGAAACACAATGATAATTTTGTTGCTATTTTATTATTTTTATTCCACACTTTTCTACGAGAGCCCGCAGACCGAGCGACTTCACGTACGCGATGCTCAGAGAGTTTTAGAAGACTGGGTGGGCGAGTGTGGTTGTTAAATGGTATATTAAAAATACAAAACGGTTATGTTGTAAAAAATGACAAGGCGCTTGGGTAAGGAAAATACTAAATTTTCTTGAATGGCAAATATATACCTGCTGGTCACACTGTAAAATATGATTTAATGTTTTAACTGATGAAATATTTTGCCGATAATATTTGAAAATGTGACACAATTTATATGAATTTTTGCATATTGGTTTTATATTAGAGTTGGCAGTTAATAAACGTCCAATTTTTGTGTATCTTTTTAAATTTAACACAACATTTTGTTTAATATTAGAGCTGATCGCGCTGTGATTTAGGCACTAAATAATGCCATACTTATCGATTTATTATCGATTGCTTAAGTGGCGCGCTCTTCGCTTGTTTTAAAATTTGATAGTATTTAATGCTAATTTTTTGATTTAAACTAATTGAATATAATTAAATGACTAGCATAGTAACAAATTGGAATGCTTTGGCTTAAAGGAAAGCACACGGCGTATTCAATTCCTGCTCAAATGCAGCAGCGAGCTCCACGCCTCCAATCCCGCCGCTGACTTCGTCCTACATCGAGCTATCCAGCATATCTACCAAGCGCTTGATCTCGCGACTGTCAAAAAGAATATATAGAATAGAGTATGTGTGTGTGTGTGTGTGTAGCGGGTACAGTGAATACTCACATGCGTACACTGAGCTGCTCGGTGGGTCGCATCGACTTCGTAATCTCCTCCGTCTTAGCCAGCAGCTGATATTGACATTTGATATTCGCGTCCAGAGCATCCGTTAGCTTCTTCACAGCATTCTTGTGCACCTCCACATTGTCGGCAGTGATGCTGCTGATGGAGTGCAATAGATTGCCCAAGTTTTCGATGAGGTTGTCCACCGATGAGGCCAAGTATTGCGCCTCCAGTTCGATGTCGCTCAGAACATTTCCATCGACCTCGGGCACATTTCTCGATTGCAGAAATCTCGAAATTGGCGCCGAGTCTGAGGCATTGCTCTGTTCGGTGGCAGCGCGCAGCTTCGACTCCAGATTGTGGGCAACGAAATGATGCATGGGACCCGAACTGGAGGCAGCGGCTCCATCCAGCTCGTAGGGAAAGGCTGGAAGAGAAAATGAGATCTGAATCCTAAACAAATCTTCTTGCTGTTATGGATACTCACTGGACTGCGTCGCCTGTGGCTGACTGCTGTGCTTGCTCAGCTCGTTGGAGCTGTCCTTCGAGTCCTTGGAGTTGCTATTGCTGGGATCCTCCTCGTCCTCCTCCTCCTCTTCGTTCTCATCCTCGCCGGAGTCCAAATTCATATAGCTATCGCTGCCTGCCGGGGGCACCGCGCCAGCTGTGGGTGTGAGGTCCTGCAGCACATGCTCGGGCACAGCACCTGCGTATTGGGCCAGAAAAGGAATCTCCGAGTAGGAAGCAGGTGTGCAAGCATTATTTCGCTGCTTGTTGTGGCTGGTGGCAGCGTCCTCGGCGTCGGCATCTTCGCTGTAGCCGTAGCGTGGGCGTATTGGTATGTCCTGGCTGCGACGTGACATCGCTGCGATTACTCTAATTACTCTAATAAACAATTATCAAAAATTCACAAAGCTAATTCTTTGTTTTTATTCGGCCTGTTACAGTTCAGTGTAACGATTTCACAAACTATCGATTATCGTTAAACACAGCACGCAATTACAGTTCAGTGTGACTATCGGTAAAATTTAAATTTTATAGCTAAGCAAATTGTAAATATTTTGTTTCCATAAATCAACTATTTTTGCAGTAATTACAATATTTATTTATTTCAGTCTTAGCCATATTTCAACTTTCAAATTATATACAAATTCATTTGCTTCTCCCCAATGCTCAACTGTTGTCCATCGCGGACTACAATCGATAGTATCGCTTATATTGATGCACCTCTTGGTTTGTATGCGATATTAACATCCCTAATTTTTACCATAAACAAAAACAACTTCGAGCGGTTAAGACGCGTCGCGGACGTTAATCACGTCGCTGTGTTGTTTCATTTTCAAATAAATGGCCGCCGACGCGAGTGCGTAGTCAAATTAAACGTGTTAAATGTTTTTTTATAAATGTAATAGTATATCGCTGATTGATCAAAGTTTGCAAGCGACGAGCTGCATTTAATTTTTATTACTTGAAAATATTTTGCGATGAAACAGCGGTAAAATACAAAGCCGTTTGCTTACATGTGCATGAGTGTACGAGAGTTGGAGTCATTTTGTGTGCGTGTGTATTAGTGTCCGACAAAGTGCATGTGCACGGAAATCAAAGTGCCGCAAACGCCAAACAAGTAAAACAGATGAAATAATATTTTTCAATGTTTGTGTGTAAGTTGTGAGCACATAAAGCAGCTAAATGTGCTAAAATTAAAGCATAAAACAACCAACTAGCAGGTATCGAAACACGTATACACACACTAACGCACACTTGTATGCAGAAAGAAGAAAAAACCCGACGGCGAATGCAGTGCGTGCAATTGTGTGTGTGTGAGGGCGACAAATTCGCCCTGTGTATGTGCGAGTAAAAGAAAAGAAGAAGCAAGTTTGCGTTTTGTGTTTGCTTTTGCATTTGATTTTGCGCTTTACATGTGCTGGGGTTCAAATTCCAATTGGAATTTGCAAGTTGCGCATGCGTTGCCGCATTGAAAAAAATCTCGTGTAGTGTAATTATTGTGTGTGTGTGCTTGTAAAATAAATCATTCAGCAACTCAACGAAGCAGCTGGCTAAAACAACAACAGAAGGTAAGTTACTTGCTAACTAAAAAAAAAAAAATAAAAGAAGAATTTTACGAGAGCACATTAAATTAATTTACGTTCCAAGCGCTCACTGGAAGAGAGCCAGAAGTCGATTTAACTGCAGCAAAAACAAAACTTCACTTGTGCAAGCTGTGTGTGTGTGTGTGTAGGTTTTGCCTGCTACTCTTTTCTCTGGCATTTGGTTCTTTGGCTTTTCTTTTCTATTTTGCTGCTGCGGCCAACTTTTGTTCTGGCTGCTTTGCCAGTTACGCTTATTCGCTTGTTATGTGCTT